>CM067382.1:49146141-50527280 GCA_034510155.1 Eucriotettix oculatus
CAGAAATGTCCATCAATGCGTATTTTTTATTTGAAAAATTATTTAAATGATATTACGACAAAAAACTTGCTCATAAGAATTCAGTCTTATAGAATTTGAACTGTCATTTCTGTAGCAAGGCGCCTGTTAGCTGCAATGCTACAGACTCGTCCTGTAGTGAATCTATTTCTTTTATTAATTTTTTTATAAATTAAGGAAATATCAAATAATAAAGATTAATTACTTTGCAGTTTTTACCCTTTTGAAGAACGCGGTTTTAACGCAAAATGTAATAAACTAATTTTTCGAGAAACAAAAAATTATACAATGTGATTTTTCAAGCGAATAACCAATAATAAATGATTAATTTTAAAAATAACTGACCATACAACGTCTCTTCTGTCAACTCGTCGACCTTCTCAAGTAATTATCATAATCTAAACTAAATTATACGAGTGACAAACAGTTAAATATAGCTGACAAAGATATCAAGGTCATAGATTTTACTAAGTGCATATGTGTCGCTGTCAAGATGAGATGGTCCGTTTGTGCCGAATTATATTTAAAATAATAACTTGGTTATATTATCTGACAGTTTTGAAATAATAAATGGTAAGAAGGCCTAAAAGTAAGAAGAAATAATACATTTATCGCCATCAGTTCAATTCACGGCGCTTCGTCCCTTTAGTTTGGGACTTCATCTGGTATTTCAGAGAAAGAAGAAATTGAAATAGAAGAAATTTGGATCTCTACGCTCGTGTGACATGCGCGCCAAAATTTCTTCTTTAATTTTGTGTCTAAAACTTATGCTCGCGCTGGTCAGTGACGACAATGAGGACTGACAGAGAACCTGGCAACACCGGGCACTCATATTGTATAAAATATTTCACTGAATGATAACGGTGAGTATATCTGAAAACTCTGTTAATAAATAAGAACGAAAGAAGCTACTTTGTGACTGTTAAAGTTGCTTGTTATTGTGTACATATATAATATATAAAATAACAGTCTTCATAAAATAATATCATTAAACAGAATAATTTATCAAAGCTGATTTTTAATACAATGTCCTGTCATACAGGTCAGAAAAATATTATGTACTGCATGACATATAGTTGATTTATAATGTATGTCACTGATGGCAGAACACAGCAAAGAAACAGTCATGGGAAAATACATTTCTGATTCTGTTGGAAACTTGAGAACCCCTAAAAAAAGAAAACTTCCACGTATATATTTCGCTGAAAAATTAAGCGTAAGCGATACGAATCTTCAAGGTCTTAGGGCGTATAAAGTAAGAGGTATTTAGGGAGCAGGAAGCAACTAATAACCGAAGAAACTTATCTGAGAGCCAAGGTTTCGTCTTACTGAACCCTGCCCTTCTCTTTTTTGTCTTTCCTCTAGTCGATACAGATGTACTTGCTGATTAGAAAACATTTCAGGGTTCTCTCGGCTAATGACTTTAAATAAGACGTCTGTATTTCAGTGTATGAAATTTAAGCTATCGTTGTACAATAAATGGGATGAGGTACCTGTGAGAGTGTAAGAAGATAAACTCTGCGAGAGGTACAGAGAATTTTTTGCAGCCTCATTCAGGACGTCAAAACGCAAGAAAAAATGATTTATATAATCTTTCACAGAAACTACATTCATATGTTGTCACTATGATAAATTTTGCCATTTTATCTCCCTACCGACGGAAAATATCCATCAGTGCTGTTTTTTTCCTTTAAAATTGTATCACCAATAATTGTTTAATTTTTTATTCTCATTGTGTAAATTATATTATAAAGTGTATGAAGTAATACTTTATCTACACCATATTAATACCACTGGCATTACTAGGAATTTTAGAAGGTTTTCCATTAACTTTGCTTGTCCATCTCATCTACCCGGCCGTCCCAAAATAAACAAGCATTTAAAATTTTTAATTAATTAAAAGCATTAAAAATTGTATTGTTACAAAATAATACATCATTACACCCAACAAGGAATTTTGTGTAAAATAGTCCCCGGTTTACAAATATTATCTTATTTTATTAAAAAACATTTCATTCAATCTGACTGATTAGTAGAAAAATGATAGATTTTATGCATGTAAGTAATGGAAGGAAGTAGTAAATTATAAAATATTAATCAGTTGTTTCTTTTTGTTACTGAAGATGTATATAAGCAAGTAAGGATCTGAGATTTTCAAAGTAATCGGCATGGACAGGAAAGAAAGTAATTAGATGGTTTGTGTAAAATTAGAGATCAAAATAAGTTCTCAAAAATCTAGGAGACGTTAACTTTTTTCCTGCATGTCGACACCGGTCCTCAATCCTCACAACGCATCTCTCTCTTTCCTGACCGTACCATTATATATATATATATATATATATATATATATTGTAGCATTCCCCTGTTTCACACATTGGATGCAGATGGCTAAAACTCTTCTCTAGGGCCGTTGAATATATACAGTAAAAGGAAATGTTTTCATTAACCTCAGAGTGCAAAACAAAAACCCCCATTTAACATCCAACGGCACTTTTCAAAGACACAAAGATATTTTACATCAGACAGATATTCGAGCATCACAAATATATTTAACAATACACAAAGGCCTTTACAAATCAGGTACTGAAAACGATTTTATAGTCTTATTGTATCAAATGCAAGATAGATCACACAAATCATTTCAGATCTCTTAATGAACTTTCTATTGTCTTAAATAATTAAATTTATACAAATTAATTCAAGAATTTTACAGAAGAAATGCATTGTTAAGTGCAAATCCTTAATTCTTACGTGTAATTTCACAAATCACATAAATAAAACAGAAGAGATATTTTTATAATTTACTACTGTGCTATAATATATATATCTATATCATGTAATTATTTCTCTTTTTTGCTGACGTTAAATTTAACTCGTTAAGAGATGGCAGACCAGTTTTCCCCAGCTGTAGGAAAATTCCTGTAATTATCCTCATGACCTTTAAAATCAAATAAAATTTGCTTTCATTAGAAAATCATTACTCCTAACTTGATTTAATGAGTATATAACTATATTGGGTTACTCAGAATTAAAGGTTAATTAATCGTATTAAGTTAATGTCACTGATTACATTAGATTCTGTTACATTTTCTTATGAAATGATCAGAATATACTGAATGAACACAGTTGCGGTAGCAGCACGAAATTTTAATAAGATGTTAATTGAAAGTAACTACAACATACCAAGTTTATTTATATTCATACATGCATACGTAATATATTTTTTTGTAGAATGAACTGAAGAGGTCACGAAAGTTGTGGGGGGGGGGACGTTTTATTTCATTTCTGACCTCTAGTCATTCTTCGTAATTTATTTATAGTAATCTTCCTTCCGGAATCCCGAATGTTATTGGTAAAATTCAACTGAGTACATTTTATATTAATAATTATCTATACGAGGCCTAGCAAAATAAATATAATGACCAAACAGTCTGAAAACGTTTATTAATTGTTAGTTTAATTTTTTTTCGGTTAGTATCAACATCTATTTGGAAATATAAAAGATTTGCGAGTACGGTAATGTAGCGCGATAGTTGACATTTCTTAAATTATTAATATAAAGATTGGGAACTTGAATTGGCGTCAGTATGTCGAGCCCTTATACTGTCACTAATACCCAGGTAGGACCAACTCTATCAATAATTATATAATAGTTTTATTTATTTGAATCAATGAAAATCTCAGAAGTGTCTACTATAAAATATATTACAATTATCAAGATTTTTGAATAAAGTTTAGATAATAATGCGTATCAATCATTAAGAACACATCTATTATTGTTCACGCGGTAGTCCGAAATTAGGTGATTTATTTGTATTAATCTCATCGTTAATTAATAAACCTTTCCTGGCTGTTTTTTCGTTGCATTGATCTAGTCTGTTTCAGTCTGAGAGAAATAAATGAAGCGCGTGTGACCTAGAATTTAGGGAGAAAATCCTGAAATTGGAGCATAGCGCTATATGGAAGTGAAACCAGTAAAGGAGGAAAGCAAGACAGAGGGAGAGAAGAAAACTTTTAAACACGTGAAACGTTGCCGGAGAATGCAGAAACGAATGTGGGTCGACGAGTTATGGAATGAGGAAAGGAACCTCTGAAGTATCGAGGAATAAACTGGCCAAAAGTAGAGTTGAGCCCGGGGTAACTCGCTTAAAAATTTTAAAATGGTTGCAATTATCTATCCATCATAGATTTAGGACGTTACTGCATATTAAATATAGAAAGATGGATTATTTAAACAAAATTAACTTTTCGATAAAAGTAATTGGCTGATAAAGACTGACGAAGACTTGATAATTACGCTGTATAAAAAAAAATCAATCTAAATACATGAAGTAACACTTTCCATAAACGTAAGAAATGATAGTTTAAATTTAAATCAATCTTCACTAATCAAAAATTTCATTCAGTGTATTCAAAATTTAATTTCTACACATTCCCAAGTGACCTTTGGCTTGAAATGCATTAATAAATAAAGTGGTTACTCGCTTTGCAGTGTCTCAGACATGTCATGAACTTTTCGGACAGTTCATCAGTTCGAATATTCATTTACTTCTGTCGTAAAAGATCTATATAATCTGTTAAGTATATTATGTTTTCTGACATAATCCTGGTTTGTCTCCCTCTTCTGTTCTTACACCAAACATTTTTCCCTCTAATGCTAATTTTACAAGACCCTCATGTCTCAAAACGTGGTCTATTAATCTATCCAGTCTCTTGATCAAAGTCCTCCAAATTGTTCCCTTTCTTCTATTCTGCCGATTTTCAGTATTCTCCTATAGCTATCTTTTTTTCAGTAATTTAAGGATATTTAAACAAAATGGTCTAGGATAAAGATGTCAGTTTTCAACCCAGCTGGTTTTTAATGAAGCCGACTCCGTTCCACTGACCTTAGGTGCGCACATTGGATTAGGAGGTCTGACTGGAATCTGAAGAATAAATTCTTGTGCGCCTGTCAAGGACGTAATGTCAGTTCCGTTGAGCGAGTCAGCAGCCGCCACGGACGATCCCAGTCAAGTTCCGTTAGTCACTCCAGTGACCTACACTCTCACAGCTGCATGCACTCACACTAACCTCCTCCATCGCATCATATTATGTATATAATTACTTTTTTCTGTTTGGTCAAAGAAGATAGCTTCACTTGGGGAAAGAGCAGCGAGTCACTGATGCTTGCCCGACACCAAGATGAAAATTAAGAAAAGATTTAACGTTGTAAGTCAACGTTTATTTTTAAAAATTAATGATATTAAACGTTGAGGAACAGGTTTCTGTATCACGTGGTGAGACGCTAACTCCCCAAGTCGAAAAGTCCTGTGCGCTGTTCGAGATGTCAGTCCATCACTCACATTCACACAATGGGGTGTCCCCCAAAAAATTGACGAAACAGACATTGTTTCCCGTGTTGGCTTTTGCATTAACTATGTTCTTCCTTGAACTTTAATCTTACACGATCGCAAGTGTCGCAACTCGATTGAACGATCCAGTTACCGTGGCTGAGTATTTGAATATAATCGCTTTTTTTCTTATGCTACTCAACAAAATGTAGAATAAAGAAAGCTGTCAGAGCGTTAAAAGGATTCTCTTAAAACTTAAAACGTTGGCAACGCAGACCACACCGTATTGGAAAATAATTGTCCGGGTTAAGAGTCAACTTTTAAGATGTAATCGAAAACGGAGCGTCACGGAAAAATAAGCGATATACAGAAACGTGGATTTGATTAATGTCTGTTTTATAATACCTATGAATATAGTTGGTATTCTACAGACGTCAACGTGATGAATTATATGCACGACCTTTCCTCTACCAATTGGTAGTCCTTCTCAATTACGGTACAATGAATCTGGATGAACGGGTAACAAGCCATTAGAGGTTAAGTTCAAAGATAAAAACTCAGAGATCACACGTAGCCAGAAGGAGGTCATAGATTCTACTAAGGGTGCATTGTCACTAACAGTATTTCAGTTCAACAACAAGAAAACTAACATTAGTTCAATTAAAGTTGTGACTGGGATTATTAACATTTATAGCTATGACTGAGTGTTTTTTAGTCTGTAATTTAAAATTATCTCTGTGATCCTTTATTCTAGTATAAAATAAGAAGAGATGCACATAGCACAATTATCTCTCTCTCTCTCTCTCTCTCTCTCTCTCTCTCTCTCTCTCTCTCTCATAATAAGACTTTTAGGGGGGTAGGAAGGTCTGACAACGCGCTCTATGCACTTTAAATTACATTAGTGTCGAATTAAGTACTGCACCATAAGAAAAGAGTACCCGGGCATGGCCGGGTATCCAGATAGTATTTAAGATATACAGAGATGGTTTGAGAAAGTGAAGGAACATCCTTGGCAGCGCTTTGAGTGGTTGGTGTCCACCGGATGTTGATAGCGGGCAAAAATATTTGATCTCAGAACGGTAATGAGCATAGTTGTTGCATCAGTCTCGCCGTTTGTCTTCCGTTTACCAAATCCTCCATCGTCATTAAATTTCAAATCTAAGAAGATTTGTAAGGGTTCCTTTCAATAGCCTTGGCCGGAGTAAGATGTAAAAGGATCGTGACGGTGAAGCGGAACGAACATCTGTGTCACGCTAAGGACAAGAAGGGATACTTTCCCCCTGGTGTTGTTAATTGCACAACGACTTGTCCCGGGGTGCTACGGCGCCTCGGAGGAAGTGTCTCGTGGTGGCGTCCTTGTGAGGAGCTCTGCAAGGCTGCCGAGCGTGAAATACTTCCTGGCGAACCAAGCAGAGCGCGGACGAGAAGGAAGGGAAGAAGGAAAGCCGAGGAGACATTTCACACTCGAGGGAACAGGAACGCGCTGCTGCACCTGGTCCCACACGACACTGGACGACACCGCAGAACAATACAACGTGTACAAGGCCTATATTAAAATTTCTTATACTTAATGGAAGTTGGTAAGATAGTAAAAAATTTTAATATTAGTAACACATTTCCTTCTGTTCGCATAAATTATTTATCATTGCTCCAGTTTTTGAACATATAGAGATAATATAATTTGAAATCAATCGAATAAAAAACAAACTTAAAAACTACTAAAATCCTTCTGCTTAGTATTACTTAAAAAAGTACGTGGTTTAATAAATCCAATCTGTTTAATTTTATCAATATCAACTGCTACATCATATTGTTGGTTCCTTTGTAAAAAAAATATATTAATCCACATCTGAGGCCTTTCATTGAACTCTACAGATATACCAACACATTTTTTTTCCGAACACTGCGTAAATTACACATATATACGGCGTCAAGTAATTGATATATATATATATATATATATATATATACGGGAACGATGGAATAACAAAGGTTGTATATATATATACATATGTTGTAGAAATAATAACTTTACACTTTGCAGACGATATTGTAGTGTTAGGGGAGTCAGAAGGAGACTAGGAAACCATAATAAAAGGAAGAGTACAACATGAGGATTAATAGAGGGGGGAAACCAAGGTAATGGAGTGCAGTACGTACGCGAAACAGTGGAATGACAAAGGCTGTTAGGATTGGGAAAGGGATATTTTGAAAGGAAGTTAAGGAATTCTGCTTATAATGAAAAAAAAGAGAGGGGGTGTGGGGTGGGGGCGGGCAGTTGATATTAATTAAGAATAGGAAAATTACAACAATGTATAGGAATGGGGATGGAAGAGAGTACATGCGTGATATCCGTGTCACGATCCTCTTTGCACGTCAGTCTCTGCGGGAATTGTCTTTGGAGACCGTGAGCGTCACAACCAAAGAGTATCTTAAATGGAGGCAACCAAAGACTGTCTTAAATAGGTAGAGGCGTGGGGGAATGCCGTGACGTCATCATCATCCCCCCCACCCCGCCCATCCTTTGTAGCTCCGTAAGAGCCTGGCATGTAAAAACAGTTCTTGTTAAAGCTGCAAAAGGCAAATTTAAGTGGATTTTGTATTTACACACCATATATTATTATAATTTCCCAAATAAATAAAGGAAAAGAATCAATTAAAATGGGAATATATATATATATATATATATATATATAGAGAGAGAGAGAGAGAGAGAGAGAGCGCCTGTAATGACCCCCTTGTAACCGTTGTAATAGACGTGGGCCCTACACTCAGATTAGATGTCACGTGACTGTGTCCCTGTTCCTCCTCCTCCTCCTACATAATTATAGATTCACAGACAGGATAAACAGAGGTGTCAATTCTACAGGGAGGGATCACTCACACACACACTGGAATAAAACCATACACAGTAGTGTGTAACGCAAAAGGACAAAAAGGTAGTGGCAGTAGGAAACGGGAGACGGAAATTACACGGACAGGAACACAAAAAATAAAAGTACACAGAGGGAGAGAGGGAGGGATGGAGAGAAAAATAATAGTGTCGTAGTTGTCAAACGTAAAAGAATTTATTCGAAGGAAATATCGGCCGATTTTGCATATTTATAAAGTTGCCACCCCGCCCCTGGGGGTGGTAGACCTGTATATGTCTGCTGTCGTCGGCGTCGGTGACGATACGGAATATTCAGTGCCACTTTGTGACTAACAGCATTACTTTCTATCAACTACTGTCCTACATTACTTGGCAATTACCTCTTCTTCATCGCTCTATTTACTGTACTCCGCCCAGGCCAACAAACGCATTTTATCGAAAAATTCTAAGATTGGTCTTATTTATATTGAAGCTAAGTTAAATGGTTGGTATCGTCCACTTTGTAGATTAAGAAGACTATTCCCTTTGGTCAATTATAATGCCCAAGAAAAATATAAGCTTTCATTTCGCCTTGCCTGGTCATTTAAACAAAAATAAAAATCTTCCTGCATTCGAGAAGATTTCTCTCTTTTTTCTTCGGTCACATTTTCTCTGTGTATATTCAGGTGGCGTATTTTGCAATGTCATATTAAAATAATTACAATGAATTGAATGCAAAATAATTATAGTTTTCTCTAGAGATATTATCATCTATTATTACTTTGTTTCAAATACTGTGACAAATGGTAATTTGTTAAAGAATTGAGACGTGGCAAATATTCCTTTGTGAATAGACATAATGGTCTACGTATTGTCTGCGAAAATTAAAAATATTTACACGTGAGTTTTTAAGGCTATTTAATAGTATTTCTAGTATATATACAAAACCAAAACAACATTCTCAACTTAAAATTATCAAAATTACGGTTATTAATTGTTTGTAACCTTCAGCTATGAAGTAAATCATCTTTACAAATCAAAAAATTATAAATTAATAATGAAGGAGGGATATCTGCAAGAGCTAAGGTCTCACAAGTGTTTAACCCAAAAGTGGGAATGGGTCTTACCTACGGGATTGCCTCGTTCTGTCTCTATATTTTATGGTTCTCAAACACCAATTTCGTTTAGGTGTATGTTTCGGGGCCGCAAACCTTGGGCATACGGTAAGAGTTGTTCGTTGATCTAAAGTCTCCTAAGCATGGAGAGTGGAATGCTGCGAACCCTCAGGTTCATTCAGAAAGGCGTGAGAATAGTAACCAATAGACCAACCTACCTGATGGAGGTTTTCTAGGGTTTAACTTCATTACTTCACGTGAAACCGGGTAGGATCTTTAGCCCAGGGGCCCCCCAAAATGCAAATTTTTGTTATTTTAAGAAGCACAATTATTTCCTTTTCATGTAACTATTCACAAGATAAATTAATTAATTTTATTGCACATTTAAAATACAATCACGTTTATTAACAATGAGATGAGGTATAAATATGAAATTTATTTACAAAAATGAAACAAATTTATAGAATTATACAATGTGTAGAGAGGAAAATAGAGAGCAATGACTGAGAAGGGATGTAGTATATTACAGCTTTTGAAAATTTTCTTTTAATTTAGTATCTATATAATTATTATCATTATCACGTCTTTCACTTAATGCAGCAATTGATCAATAATGCTGGAGATGATATTAGCCTGCTCCATTTTTGAGCACGTTTAGATGATCTCGGAAATTGGTCGTAGACAGGAAGCTATTAGCACTTATTTGCAGCTGTACGTGACCTTTCGTCCGTTGCATTGCGCGATAGTTTAACGCAATGGGTGAAATTCGTAGCGTGTTGTCCGTCCCCTTGGAAAGTGGGTTTTGTGCAGTTGGTGTCTCGCAGATAACATCGACCACCAACCACGTGGGGCGTGTACCCCACTGCGTTGGAAGTTAACTACGGTAAAGTTTCTCCTGGGAGGTGCGCAGTAGTGGAAGCAGAGGTGATAGAGAAAGTTGGACCACGCCTCGTGTTAAACACGGAACCTTCCGTGCAGAATAAAGTAAAGTCAAACAGACTGACCAATTCGAAATGCTAAAGAGACTTTCAGAAAAAGAAAACAGGGAAGATCGCAAAAGGGAAAAACAAGAAAAACATCAGATAGGCCGGCAAAGACAAACAATTTTAAAATAAGTAATTCCTAAAGAAAATATAAAATTGGCAATGACGATTCGTCCTTTTCTTGGACTTTGTCGGCTACAGCAAATTTATTCTACATTTAAAGAGAAATTAATATATGAATAAATAAATAATCTGACATTAAGTAATAATAAGGAAACTACAGCCAATTTTTTGACAAAAAATTTATTTGGTACATCTGCGACGTTTCATCTATAATTGTGAAATTCATCAGTAAACTACAAATATTAACAAAATAATTTATAAATTTGAATACAGAATATTTCGTTAAACTATCTATAGGAATTTTTTAAAATTCAAACTAAACTGGAAACTATCCTTTTCATATTTTATCGTAATGAATTTTATAATTAGTAAATTTTTGTATTTACCTGATGAAGTCTAAAAACATGTACAAACGTCGTAGATGTATTAAATTTTTTAAAAAAGATTTCTGATAAACTGGCTGTACTATTTGTTTTTTAAAATAATACTGGCATTTATACATTTATTTTGTAACACATGCCAGTTATTTTTTTCAATTTAACTTACACTTTACTTCCGTTAATAATTTTAACATGTGTAAAATTGAGAGGAAATATCCTTATACTTTACGTGTTATAACCGAAATGAACCTCTCCAGAAACAGGAAAATGTGACGGAAAACAATGTATTGTATATCTTAAAAATTATATAAAATGCTATTACAAAATAGTAAAAATGATATAATTAACAGAGTATCATAAATTTTGATGAAATTATTATTCAAGAAGGGTCCTTAATTATTTCCATCTACAAAGACACCAATGGTTGAAGACAAAACCATCAGATTAACAAATACTAAGTGTCATAAAGATAATTGACTCAACATTGACATTTAACTCATATCCCACATGTTAATATCCCAGAATACAAATATTTTGTATTTGTTACAAAATAACATAATTACGACACATAATTTTCTCTCTAAATTGAGTGTTAAAATTGTTATACCTGAAGAGTTCCAGAGGAGGACAAAACGTCGTTTGGAATGGATATTTGTTTTGTTGTAAACAGTAAAAATGATTTTCTAACTCAAAGTCATTTATTAATTTATATTTAATAGGAAAGGTTTTATCCCCAGTTACGATGATCTATACTAGTTAATGTAATTAAATATTTAAAAGTATGTGAAATTTAAGGTAGTTTTTGCCTCCATTGTTAACAAAGTGATAACTACCCGTGTAGTGATATTTCTAATATTTCCTGTTATTTTCTCGGTCGCTCTCCTTTCTCTCTCCCTGCTTCTAATCAAGAGCGACATCGAAGTTGCGCCACTGCATAATGAGAAACGTGCTGAATCCATTCCTATGCAGATGTCGAGGCACCCAGTTCCGGATCCCGTGGATCCCGTGTCTCGTCACACTGACACTAATCTCATCCGCTACGTCTACAGTCTTTGCTATTAATTATTTTTAGATATTTTAAGCTCCTGACGAAGGACGTAGATCCATTACGGGATACAATCCTGTTCGAAATGTACCTACTATTAGCGTTTATTTTCTACACATTATTTGAGACGTTTATAAATAAATTATTTTATAGATTCACGCAGTCTCATCTTGTGTAGAACTCTCAAAACCTGACAAGGAAACAAATTTTAAAGTAATAAATAAATAAAAATACAGCTAAATAAGTCAATAAGAAATTTAATTGGTATTTTATGCCTTTTTTGGTCTTATTTTTATTTATTAACTAGGTGGGGACACGGCTTTTCCTGAGTATTTATTTATATTATCCCGGTACATTACTTTATTCCTCGTCAACAACGACATGATATCGGCCGTAACTGACGCTGAAGATGGTCCGCAACACCAAATTCTTTACATGTAAATTAAATAATCTTTTCGACTGAAGGAGTCAATGAGAAATAAGAAGTATTGCTAAATTTTAAGCTTGAAGAAGTCTCAAATAAGGATGGAAACTGTTGCCTTCAGTGATATACGTGATAATTTAATTGCAAATATTTATCTTAGGAAATCTATAAAGTTCTTTCTTGGTTTGTTTTTATAAGTATTTTATACCATGATTGAAGTGGAAGTTTAAAAATTTTTACTTTGAATTGCACCTAGTAGTGGAGTGCTCTGGTACAAGTACTGTTGAGTGAATGGCAGTTTCTCTTAAACGGATTGTCGTCTCGCTGTCCGCTGACGCCGCGATGTAACAAGTGGAGCAATCGGAGCCAACGATTTACGCGGGTCGGACGATGGATGGATGTGACAGAGTACCGTAGTAGTCCTCCTGGTCACCAGTTCACATAACGGCCTCTAGGCGGAGACAGACCCCGTTTCCGGTCACCACGAAGCCTTACGGTTCCGCGATCACGCACGTCGTATTCACCAGCGGCACACATCAAACACAGCAGCAAGCAGCCTGGGAACGACCACGCAACGCTCCACTTAGACTTGATATGCAACCAATTTTAACGCTTCATAGCTGAATATTTGCGTGAGCACTGGGACGAAAGGTGGTGGATTTACAGTCGGCAACATGACTTCAGACCTAGATTCTCATATCAGAGCCAACTGTGCCAAGATCTGTCGGACGAGGTTGATAAGGGAGGAAGAATAGACGCTATAATTATTAATTTTTCTAAAGCCTTCGATGTCTTGCCGCATTATCTTTTATTAAGTAAGATAAAAAATGATGATAATAGAATTTCGGACTTGGGAATTTTTAAAAGAACGTTCGCTCGAGTTCGCGTGAAATACAAATTGTCCGTTCAGATGTCCCGCGAGGAAGTGTGATCATAAATGACTAAACGATCGGTATAAAATCGCAGATAAAATCGACGATTGTATGGTATATAGGGAAATTGTAAGGATGAACAGATTCTGCAGACTGACTTAGACAAAATTTACCAATGGTCAGTTGGAAATAAAATGCAAAAAAAAATCAATGAAGAGTAAGACAAAAGAGAGAAATGATTTTCCAGTTCGGTATAAAATGGGGAACGTAGAAGTAACGGAGTCAAACAACTGCAAATATATTGGGATCACTATTAGTAAAGATTTAAATTGGGGTAATCAAGTGATGAGGTAAAGGGTGGAGGGCGCTACACTTTTGTAACAGTAAGATACATTTAGCGGCCATCACCAGACATGTTTCTATAGTGAAAAGGTTATTTATGACAAAATATTTAAAAAAAATTGATGTTTACATTTATATTTAGGAAATTGTGTTAGAAATGTGCGTTTTCAAAAATATGTAAAATTTTAGGATTTCTTAACATTTTAGTTAAAAACAATATTTAATATATAAGTAATAACAAATAATACACTGTTATGACATATGTCATTAGCAAACTTAGCATATTGATAAAATGGGCTTCACAAGCAGTTGGGTGATTTTGAGATTTAGCCACTAACATAGACGTGGATTATTTCTATTCTGGTGGGCAGATTATTCTCCGCAAACACGCTGACTTGTAATCTCCATAGACAAGAGAAATCAGACGTTGAAGCAACAAAAAAAAACACTCGTGAATGTCTTCTTATGAATGGTATGTTTTCTGTTTGAGTGTTTATGCAAAGAGAACAAGTAAAAATAATAATTATAATTGAATAAGACAATATCTTGAGTGAATCACGATGGTAATGGCGTGACGGTATCTCCCGTTTTCCCAGTCACGTAAATTACCTCATAAGGAATACGTAACAGAGAACTGGTACCGTTAATAATGTGTTTCTCAGAAGACTGGTTTATTTACGGAGGTTCACTTGTCACTTTCGCCCGGCGGCGGTCGATGCACGGAGCAGATGGAACGTAGTGAAGTGGAGAGGGAGAGAGAGAGAGAGAGAGGAAGGAGAGGAGAGGCAGAGCTGGACTCGACCACTCACGCACAGGAGACGAGAGGCGAGCCCAAGGCCGTCGGAGAGAGGCGCAGGTCGGAGTTCGAAGCCAAATACCGTGGGACTAAGCCAAACGACAGAACTTACGAAGTCCAGGACGACTATCTCCAATGGAAACGTTGGCAATTAATTCAACTACGTAAGTTGCGACTAGTTAAGTAATGGGAAACAGTGAGTGAAATATAATACTCGTTGTATAGAGTTTAATTATATACGCTCTTTCCTTTCATAGCCAATCAGAGTAAAAAAAATGATGCATACTGGAACGGGCCAGAAGATTTAGTGACATATTGTGACGTATTACGTTTGGGGAATAGTATTCTCTTTTAGACATTTTTTTCTCTGTAATCATCCAACATTCAGGTTTAGATTCATAAACTCGTCGTTCAACACAAAATGTATATTTTAGTAAACTATCAATTAATACAATTACATTTTTTAATCTTTATCTATAGTCTGATTACTCCAAGTATGTTGGCACAGTGTGTTGTACCTGTTTCTTTTTTGGACGGAGTTTGCGGAAACTGGCAGCTACGAACAATGGCCCTGTTACTTTCTCCATAACTGCTCCTTCTTCTTCGCGCCAATGGCTGCGGGAATTTTCTCCATGCAAATCACTCCTCTTACACAACATCGGACACGGATGGCGACAGATTCAGGAATGCCTTTCCTTTACAACTATGTGCAAATATGCATAATTTCTGTTTGGCTATTACGAAGACATACTCGTGTCTTCGGCTGAGGAGTCTCGTGAAACTGCGGGAAAATCGTAATGTGGAAAATAAGATTGCTAAGCTTCTGACTGATCTCTTTACGATTAACCTAATACTGTCTGATTGATAAAGTCTTTCTAATTATTTATAGAATTATCATTTCATATTTTATGTGTAACAAACAAAATTAATATAATAGCCAGTGAGTTAGAAGGCTTGGTATGAAATAAATGGGTATATTGACATTAAAATAATACAAACGGCACGTTTCAGCCTTTAAGTCGGACGTCAGAAGACGTGTTCCAAGATATTCTCGAAAAAGATGGGACCTTCGTAATAATCATTTCTCATCATGAAAATATTTTCACTGTCGATGAATTTTTCTTTAAATATAATATATAGTGCCAAGACATTTTATTAGATAATTAGCACTGAAGCCAGACCATGCATTCTAAAATTTATTCTAAATCCCACAATGCCATCAGTAGCAATTTCCACCATCAATTAGAGATCAGAATGTGAAGACCAGGTATTCGAGTCCACCATCTCCTGAGAGACAAAATCAGTTTGTTTCAATTTTAATTTATAAAGTTAAATTCATTTTCTAAAATGTATTTTTTAAGTGCAGGGAGATAAGTTTCTTTTTTTAAGTATATATTAAATTTTTAATCTTACTTATTATTTATTCTCCTTGCTATCTTTATTTAAAATAGAATAAAAATCACCTATAAAATGTTACAGTGCGGAAAGGTTGTTTCATCTTTTGAAATTTTATTAAGAATTAAGTTTGAAATTGATAAAAATTTTGTTTAAATATTACATAAATCAGACGTAAAAATAAATTCGTGAAAATTTTAAATTTATTTATGTATGGTGAATTAAGTATAGAGATAAATATTAAAGGAATTGATTAATAAAGTTTAATTTAAAAAGAAAACACAACGTTTTATACCAATATTTCGGAACATATATATTTCAGACATATATATATATATATAATGTAAATGAAACAAATTCGATACTAGATGCATGTGGCATAGCAAAAAATAATGAATTTAAGAGTAACAAACATACTTTACACTTTCCTACACAAGGTTCATAACCTAAATGTAAGCAATTAACGCATTAATAAGTACACAGATAATGCTCTACTTTAATAAATTTTCCTCTTTCCTTTGAGGAATTATCACATAACAGTCATTATACAGTAAGTCAATAAGAAGAGAAAGTAGGCTAGGTAAAGTAATTTCTTTACGTTAAACTTGAAGGCGTTTCGACACGTCGGCAATATGAGAAGAGATGTATAAAGTCCCATGCAGAACAAAAATCGTTCCACGCTGCTGCCACGGTATTATTTAAAAAGTAAAATAATTCCAGGGTTGAAAAGTGGCAGAGTTGGACACTGAGCGTGAAGATTTTAATCACTGGTAACTACTCACACAGAAATACATCGGCAATACTGCCAGGTGTCAAGGTAAGCCCGATTCCTTCGGGACGTTATCTGGAGGAATAGATACGTGGCTACATATGAGAGGGACGGTGGAAAAAAAAAGAGAGATAAACCGAGGCCAGGAAGATTGTTTACAGTATAATTGTGATCTGGCAAGATTCGCTTTTCCATCACTATGCCGGACATTACACTAATTGCACATTTAAACCTGTCACACTTAGGTAATAATGTGATAGCAGTCCAATACTGGGTGAAAAATGTAGGCGAAAATGCTCGTTTATGCAATAGCGCGTTTTCTTGATTTCTAAGTCCAGTCACCTTAAGGAGAAACCAGCAAAACTACGCGCCTGGAATATTTCGGCAACCGGTAGCGAATCGGTCAGATCCGTACGTGTTCTCTCGAAATTCTTTCTGAAGAGTGGAACAATACTCTTACGCCGGTATCGTGCGCTCGGCGTGAGGTAACCACTTACCAATAGCAATCGCTCTTACAAAGAACTGCTGCGATAAAGAAAAGAAGAAAAAAACAACACAACAGCTGCAGCTGCGGTCGCTGACACGGCACAGCGTTCGCAACAAAATTGTGTCAGCTGCTTTCTCTGCAAACAGTAAAGGCAGAGGAATCTCTGGTCAGCGATATCACAACTTTGGTGTGTAACAGCTGAGTCCAAAGCATCTGGATGTTATTTGAAGAGTCCATTCGGTTAATTCATTTTATATAGCAGATGTGAACAGCATTTACGAAATAATTCGAAAAACATTAAAATTTACGTCTTCAAATAATCGTATGAAATGGACGAGTCACTGGTAAAAATAGAATACAGGAGCTTTAGTTCAATACGATATTATCAACAGCTTCAGCCAACCGGGCCTGTCCCACTCAACTCCAACAGTGAGCACGAACTCCTAAATTTTAATTTACTAATGACATGTGAAATTCATTTCATACAATAAATTGATGATTTAAATGGTTTTTTTGACTTGTTTCGTAAAACTTGTATCTTTTTCACTCACGAAATATATATATTAAATCAGAGAGTTGCAAAGCAGTGGAATACTCGCGTGGACCAATTAAATTCAGTCCATTCGGAAACAGAGAGATATGGAAATTTTCTGAGTGTAAACCCAAAATCTTAGCCTCGATTGTTTTTGACGTTGTACCTGTCATGAGTGGGTTTAGGTGTCACGGCCGTTCAGGATCAGGGTAATCCGAAGACGGGGTGGAGGAGCGGAAACAAAGGCTCGGGACTCGGGAATCTTGGATGTGGGGCGGTGTTTACGGTAACGGAGGGGTCAAGGAAGTCTTGCAAGGTCCCCACCTCCTTCTCCTACTCGTCGAAGGGAGGGAAAGTCTGCGCCTGGGCCAGTTGGTCTCTGGCGACGGCCGCGTGCGCTCTGCGATGCGGGCTCAGTAGTTAGTGATCACATAGTGACTAGTGTGCTCCTGGATATGACCATCTCCATCGACAGTCACGCCGCCAAGGGCAAGCGGAAGGCCTCCTGGGACTCTAGGGTACGTTCACAAAACCAACCCCAATCTGACGGTTTGGTCCAAATGTTAAGAATTGAAGGGGCGATTATGCACGGGACATCGCATGTTGACACTTGATAAAATAATTACTACAGGTTTCCACGGTCTAGCAATATTCAACCAGTGAAAACACAAAAAACAGACAGACGGAAAGGGAATGGAGGAACAATCAGGAATAAATTAATGAAAGTAGGAAACGAAAACGTAGACACTAATGTTTCTAAAAGTATAAATATTGTCTTCAAGTATTGACGACAACCTCTAATTTATAGTGTGAGTTTTCGAATGCAAAATTGGTGGACAACCAATCTGATCTTCATACTTCAGCACCTCCTATATTTTCCAAAAGACCTCAACTTGGTTAACCGCAACTGGAGGGGATGAGTTATCTGATCGTATCTTCTTCCTGTAATTTTTTAATTTCCCTATTCCTAAGTTTCCCCAATTACTTGGACAAATGATGAATACATTAAATTGAGAACCAGATCACTGGCTTCGTTCTTTCTGTAATCAAAAATTTAGCGCGTAAAGTGACAGTCTTCTCGTCTCTGTCGGTCAACATCAGCCCAGAACTGCGCGGAAGGCCCAAAAAAACTATTGATAGCGTCTGGTAAATTGTCTGTATGACCCGGTGGGAAATAAATGATGGCCACAACAACACAATAATAGACTTAATAAATAAATAAAAATATAATTTATCAGCAAACAAAATTAATATTTATTTAATATATTTAGGTCGTTACTTCCATATTTGTGGAAGTCAACATGTAATTTTTTAAACATATGACATATTTAAAGGAGGATAATTTTGCGTCGAGCGACGGTTATTTTATTTACTGACAAATTAAATTTGTATTTATTTATACTTGTCAGATTATTCATTCATGGAATAATATGTTAAGATAATTATATTACCATAAGAAATACTTTCGGTCAGCTGATGAACTAAAACCGATATCACTTTACATTTTAATTTTAAACCATTTTGTTTACTATATTCTTTATGAGCAAAGCTTTAGTCCTAGGACAAGACGTTAAATGAATTTTTTTTAAAGTACTCGACGTTTCTTCCACAATTTTGGTGTACTTCTCCAAGTGAGTTAAGTACAACGTCGTTATTGTCTGACTGTGCTCATTATTTATGTCTCAAGCTTTCCCACTGTTTGCGACTTGTAATCTCTGGGGTTGTTTCTATTTATATATATTTATCAAAATTATTTAGTATTGATCAATAATTTGATTAAATTCAAATGTTCAATTGAATATCCTCTCGCTGCAAGATTATAAACCGGTCCGCTAACGCTACTGAATTGTCCCGTGTTCAATTAGCTCTTCGAGGATGGTTTTAGGTACGCTTTATACTCCTTTGATGACGTCATGTTCTGAATACTGATGGTATTAATAAGTAATAACTGAGAAAAGAGTGTATGTATTATTCAAAATCACTTTCGTCATTTAATTAAACTTATTATCCGCTATTTCCTCAGTCATATGTGTATGGTAATTAATTATTAATGATTTTGATGATCAGGATCTCAATGATTAACTGTTGAGTATTGGGCTAACGTGGCAATCTTGACAAATAATGTCTCGACATCAATTTCGCGTCAGATAATTTCTTGGTCTAATTTTCAATGCGTTAACTTATACTTTACTACATCTTCTCTTATTTCTGTGAAGACCAATCGAAAATGCACATTAAATAGTTTTAATACCTTGTTTAGAAGTGAAAGAAAATCTCCTCTGAAGCTTCATTTTTTTATGTGATCAGCGGAGATTGTAAATGAAAGGAGCACTTAATACTTCTGCTCAGCGATTCTTCTCTCTTTTCTTTTTACTAGTAAATTAACATCCTGCTAGGAGGTATTTAGGACAGCGTGAAAAATAAAAGCACTAACAGTATGCAGTTATTCTGACGCAAAGAGAAAGGAAAGAAAAAGATGTACTGAAAACTGCAAATGAACACAAGAGCATTAGCACATCGCACTTCATACCTTCTCTGCTTAGTCCTTTTCATAAAACGAATTAATTTTAATGGTGGATATAACGTAATAATTTATGGTTATTCTAATTATTTAATAATACTTCAGATTAATACAATAATTTTAATAGCGTTTTAATATAATTTATTTGAAGTAACCTCGGTTCATGATATAGTCATTTTCTGTGGCTCACAATCGATAGAATATGAAGTTAAAATATATAACACTTAAACATTTAATGTTAAACAATTAATTTATGGTTAATATTTCTCATAATGAGATGGAATATTGATTCTTTATACATACATTTTTATTATTAACTTTCTTTTAGTAACTCATGATACCAGACCATCCGACTTATCTAAATAAACAGCACTGTGCAGCGGAATAATTGAAAAGTAAACTTATGCTACTTAATTATTGGAAAATTGTCGTAATTTTTGGGCGAATTAATAGATGAGTAATAACTTCTTTCTTTTATCGGTCTATATGAAATAAGTCACTTAACACCTTGTGATTTATCAAGAATGAAGTATGCTCGAAAATATTTCAATTATGATAAATTGCTAACGAAAATTTGATTCAGTTGTAGATTAACAATCTAGAAGACTATATTATTCACACTGGAAAAAGATGAACTTGAAACAATGGTGGCCATTCACAAGGATTTATTACCAGGGAACGAGCAAGTCTGAGAATCTATGGATGACTTTGGAAGTGTTTAGTGAAAGTCTTTTCAACTCAAAACAATCGGAGTAAAAGTACAGGAAACTGAGGAAGGGAAGGAAATAAAGCATCGAGAATGAATGAGATAAAAAATATTATTTCTATTCAGCTTTTAATGTAAAGCGTGTGAAACCGGCCGAATACGTCATTTAAGAATCACTCGAACCACTCACAGACATAGATATGTTTTATCTCAGACACTTGTTGAAAGGGAAAAATGCCACAGTCATCCCCTCCTCAGGAAAGTATACTGTTGGCCTAGGCTAGACTCTCAGTTTTACGAACTACTCTTTTTTCCTTTAAATTCAGCCAATTCTCAGCCCTGTACATCGTATTTAATTCTGGAATCACTGGGTTCAATGGGAACGGGGGGAAAATGTCCAGTGTCCTTGACCCAGGCCATTATAACTACATGGTAGCAGTAAATGTGATTTTTCTGGAGCAGCATGTTATCAGAACAAAAAATCACAGAGATAAATTCAGTTAGGTGGTAATGCACAATATGGAGGATTACTGACGGACGAGTAAATCGAAGGCAAATCAGAAAATTTATTCCAGGGATTTGAACTGATTTCAAATGCAAGGGGGTAATTACTGTATTTCTATTTTTTTTAAATCTTTATCAGATAATTAGTTTGGAAAATCTGGAACAGCTGTCTCTCGACGGCTGACTGGAATCGATTACGTCCACAGCTATTATTATTTATCGTTCGATCAGTAGGTCTTTCTCCTCGTCATTTTTCTCGTTTCCTCTGTAAATTACTTCTGAATGATCATTTTCTCCTAAAAGTTGTCAATTGTAGCTTTTTATCTCTGAGATTATTAGCTGGGTACCCGGCCATTTTCGGCTACTTATTTGTATTAGCCCGACTCGAATGTAATTTAAGCGGTATAGAGCGCGTTGTTACGCCTCCCTATCCCCCGGTTCTAAGGATGATTTAGAAAGTCGATTTAACATAGCAACATATATGTAACTGAACTATGTGAATCTCTTCTTAATAGCCATTTGTAGTCATCATGATTCCAATACACGTAAAATTATTTTTCAATTCATACTCGTAATTACGCTGATATTTCACTTTAGCGTCACCACCCACTCGGCTACAATCTCAAGCCGTTTGCATGATGAGTACTCAACACAAAAGATAACCTCTAACCTCAAAATTGTATTTAAACAAATATGCAATTTTATTATGATGTCTAAAGCGCACGATTAAAAAATACATAATTTATAAAACACACACGTAACAACGTTTATCGGAAATTCTCTCTTATGCAATAGAAAGTAATTAAATTAAATTATAATGATTAAAAAATCTTAGCTTTTGTTTTATACGTTTGTCTTAAGAAAATGTGATTTGAAACCTACCGAGGTTACTTGAAATGTTGGAAAAAAATTAAGATTTAAGAAAATATTTGGTATTAATCATCATCGTTCCATGTGTTTGTATTTCAGTTGGAAATATTAAGTTCCATTCATAAAATAGGTTAATAATCTATTAAATTTAAACCAAAGTTTATACTTGATATTTATTTAGATGATGATATTAAGCTTCAATTCATGAAATATGTTAATTTATAGGAGTATATAATTTATAAAAGTAGAAGTAACATTAACTAACTACTTTGAACTCGTGTATTCACTATACCGTGGTTTATTTGACAAATGTAAAGCCGAGCTTATCCGATGTGAGCCGAGCGTTTCACGATGAGCGTTAATCAGGATTATTATAAATCTCTTCAAGCATCTTACTGTTATGATCTAATTACTATTAGCCTGTACTGAGGTTTCATCGACTTTTGTCACCTCTTAGGCGGGACTTGAACCAACAAACTTTGAGCCAGATCTTTTTGGATTTTTTTAGAAAATTTTTGTGATGCTTAAATTATTGTGTTTGATATCCTCTTTTCAACCGCGTAGTATCAAGTCTTACCATACTGCAGGACAGTGGCAGCAGTTCAACACCTTAAAGAATTCTCGGTGATTTACCGCCATTGGTTTACAATCTACGGTGAGTTATGTGTCACGTGATCCGCTTTAATCGTCCAAGACGTGACTGTTAGTCACGACACAGGAACAGCGGTTGTACACTTCCGACAGACACGTGCCAGGAATATTTAGGGTATCACTCAGCGAACCATCCTTATTATAGACGGCTTGAGTTCGGGTCGCCCGTGACTTTACCGGTGGCTGTCGCGTGAGTGTTTTGCACGTGTCCAGATTCCAGAATGGTCTGAGTGAGCTGGAAGTGTGCCATCCAACGGGACCTCTGGACCGGACTTGCCAACCCTGCGTTAAACGTTCTCTTACGCGCCTTCTCGAGTTACCTAGGCTACAAGGATCAAGTCTCACAACAAAGCTTTGGAACCAACTCATGCGTCCTGTGCAGCTTAACAGCCCCACGATCCTTTGTTAACAATTATCGACCTCCAGTTGCTTCTTTCCTTCTCGCTCCCTTTTCCGCATTGTTAAAAACCTTCCACCATTGAGTTTCTGTTCGGTTTATTCTGACGCAATCCATACGTAGAGGGGAATAATACATAGGTTATTACACAAGGGTTGGTAAGATTTTCACAGGAGATTGTCGTCGTGTCACTAGGACAAAGATTGAATACTAGAGACAAATGTTAAAACAGACACCAAAATGTTCTAAAGAGAGCTGGTTTGTTTACAAAAAGAAATTGTACAAATTGATATGGTTAGAAGCGAACAATAAATTATCGCAAAAAAATGTATAATGTTTAATCGAGTCCAAATTTTATACAAACACAGCAATTACAAATCACAACATAATTTTATGAGTTTAAAATTTACAATAAATAAAAATTAGACCAAAAAATCAGCGTATAAATTTATCACTATTTATTCAAAAGCGACGTTTCATCTTTCAGACTTCCTCAGGCGTACTACAAACATAATATTACAAAAAATTAAATGTGTGTTCTATGAACAATTTTTTAATTTATATATAAAAAACGTGGTTCAAAACTTACAAATGATGAATTGCTACATTAAACTATTACATATGTGGATAATTATGTATTTTCTAAATGTACAAATGCCATGCATGTAGGCCTGGTTTCTTCTTATCCTGTCTTGAAAAATTAGACGCAGAGTCAATTTTACTTCTCTTGTATTCTTCCTAAAACCAAACTGATCTTCTCCTAAGTAGAATTCTGTTTGTCGTTCCAATCTCCTATATACTATTTTCGTGCATTTTGCATGTATGAGATACTAAACTATGCTGTTCGTATCTATCAGACTCAGTCTTCTTCAGTATGGGTATTATTTTATTGTTACTAAAATATTATTATTATAAATATAATTTATATTGGAAACCAACTAATTGATACAACAGCCAAAACTACAGACCATATATGTTATAAATAATTAAAAATATATTCCTTTTAGTTTACGTCGTTTAGTTTCTAGTTATTTTAAACCAATTTTCTCTTCCCACCCCTGAGGACAGCAACATGGTATTTTCTTAATACTTCGAACTGTTGCACTACTTAAACCCTAATAATTACAGTTATTGATATATTTCACATTACTTACAAAACGTATCGTCTTGCTTAACATACTCGCTAAATGTAATAACTGCAATAAATATTTCACCCATTTATGGGTGGTGTGATATTCAGAAACGGACATTTGTTTGGTTCGTAAAATGAAATAAATAGCCAATATTTTCTGAAAACGATTGTATCATTAAATCCCACTCTGTCTTGAGTGGTGCGGTCTTCCATTAGGTAAATCCGATTGGTCAGTGAAATTGGTCGCTGCCCTCATCGTTCTTCAAAGCCACCCGATTGGAGGACTTAGAGTTATTTATCCAATAAGGAAATGAATTATCAGCAGCCAATTAGATTTTAATAATATATTACACTCGGTATTGAATGGATTGGTCCTCGAAAACTGAAATCCGATTGGTTAGTCAACTACCCCCAGTCACCATTTGGAAGCCCGAGAACTGTCCATCCAAGTAGGAGAAGAATAACCAGCAGCCAATTATATTGTAATAATATTTTACCCCCAGTATTGAATGGAGGGGTCCTCGAATACTGAAATTCGATTGGCTAGCTAAATGCCGCCATCATTTTCAAGAAAGTTCAGTCACCATTTGGAAGCCCGAGAATTGTCTATCCAAGGAGGGGATGAATAACCAGCAGCCAATTAGATTGTGCCATTATATTAAACCCAGATTTGTATACACCCGTCTTCGAATACGGAAATAAAATTGGCCAATGAAATGGCGCCCTGCCACCCGATTGGAAACACATGGAGAAATAAATAATGCAAAGCTATCCAATTAGATTGTACACCAAGTTTTGGATGGAATTGTTTCCGAATACGAATATCCGATTGGTCAACGAAATGACGTGGTAATAATCTTCCAATAAAATTCTACTATTATTTTATTTGGGTGGAGTGATATTCGAACAGAGAAATGGTGGACATTAACACTCCTTACATCGTCGACCGAAACTTGATAAATGTGACAAACATGGAGTCAGTATGACAAGAAAGATCATAATAAGAGAATGGAATGGATGAGTCGTAATAGAGAAGCATCGTAATAAAAGTTACGAATCTAAATAATGGTTATAAGAGAGACTGTGCAGAGGGATAGTGTGTTCCAGTTCACATTATCAAAGGCTTTTTCCTAATCTACAAATGCCATGCCTGATTTTTCTTATCCTGTCTTATAAAATTAGACGCAGAATCAATATTGCTTCTCTTGTCCCTACATTCTTGCTAAAACCAAACGGATTTTCTCCTAACTCGCATTCTATTTCTCGTTCAATCCTCCTATATACTATTTACGTTATTTGTTTTAAAAAATGAGATACTAAACTAATTGTCTTGTTCTGTTCGCATCTATCAGCCCCAGTCTTTTTCAGTATAGGGATAATTATGTTGTTCCTAAAATCTTCTGTTAACTGCAGTAATACTAAGATCGCACAGGAGAGATCAAAAGAAGGAATTATACCATAGATGGTTACTATACATTGATCTTGCGAAAGCTAATTTGGGCTAAAATTAACCCAAAGAGATACACCATACGTCGAGATTTTATTAAATATATGTTAATTTAATTTTTTGCTAAAAAAATTGGGTGTACTTTTTATTTATTGTGGAAACTTTTTTCTAATTTAAATAAATTATGATATTTGACCACTGAAAATTCATATTTTACTTATTATTATATGACAGATTAAGTTCCCAATTTTATTTACAAGAAATTTAAAGTTTTGCAAGAGTACCAACGTCGTCCATAATGGAAGATAGGAAGATTGTTGTAGGGGAATTTCTACATGTGTTTGGATTATATGTCGCGGTATTACTCTTTCCCCTCTCATGTCACGCGTGTGCAAGAAACGAGATACGGTTCCACCTATGGACAGTTATGCGTGAGAAATGTCAAGGATCTGCTGTTCTTCGTCTTCTCGCGCGTTAAAGTCTCCGTTCGAGTACATTCACAGACTTAACAGGAGCATTTAGGCTTTTCTCTTTTTCCAGACACAAAAATTGCTTTCTCTTCTGCATTTCCTAAAAGTGGTTTAGCGGAACATGACTTCTTTAGGTGTTTCGAATGTCTAATTAGCTCCGTCGCTGACGTAAAAAAAAGCAGTTTTACTGGCAGCTGTATTCGTGTTTCCATCTTTTTCAACGCGTTTCTTCCTCTTACCATTGGTTTACTTTCACAATCATGAAGTATAAGTGTCTATGGCTTTATTATTCCACTGGGTTGAAAAAGTAAAAGTCTAGGATTGTTCGCACCCTCTATCCTACTGAACGACCCACCTTCTCGAAGCACCGAACAGCCTGCTTTAATTTCCAAAATGTAGAAATATCTTCACTCTGTGATACTGAAAAAACTTCTGATATTTAATATAATAATTTGAATAAATAATTGGTACTGAGTCAGAAAAATATTTGTATTATTTATTACAAAAAGCACACAGATCACACTGTTTCGTTGTTTATTAATGTGATCGTTATAAAGCATAGCAATAACAAAATTATTTTTATAACTTTACCTTTTCTTACCTAAGATTCAAAACAAATTGACAGGTCTATTTAATATTATGGCATTATAATCATATTTATGTCATATGGTAATATAATGCTGAAAATCAGATGGGTGGATAGAATCACTAACGAGGAAGTTCTCAACAGAATAGCGGAAGAATGAACACTATGGAGGTCGTTGACCAAGCGGAAGGGTAAATTAACAGGTCACGTTTTAAGAATTTTTAAAAAATTTTAAAAATTGGATGAAACAATAATTTGATTGTGTAATAAGTACCTGAAGAAGGTGCGAATATGATTCAAAATAAAAAAACTCTGAAAAAATTACAGTTGACAATTATTTCAACTTACATATATTACTTACTATCTAAATTGTAGCTTAAAATTGTTGTACCTGAAGAAGTACCAGAACGGGACGAAACGTTGATATGAAATTGATATTTTTTTTGGAATATGTGGTACATGTACTTTTCTGACTCAAGGTCACTTATTAATTTATTTATTCACATTATTCCTTTTTCAAACTCATTAAACAAGATTTCTTTATTTTTTCATCAATCATTTTTTAACCGTTACCACTGTTCAATAGAAGTGATTAAAAACCTAACTCTAAAGTTAAGAAATATGCCATTCGATTAATATTTTCTCCGAATTAAAATAAGAAACTAAAAATGGACCCCTTTTTTGTCAATGATTGATAAATTTATTACATGAGTTAAATTCATACGTATTTTCCATTACATATTCCCAGATTATTGGCAGTTCAAAATAAATAAACAGTCTTCAAATTAAAGGCGTAAAACACAAAATTAATACTGGTTTTATAATTTTTGTGTCTAGTTACCCGAAGAAGTCCGCAAAGATGGATGAAACGTTGTATTTATATTAATTAAATGTTAGTTAAATTTGTTTGCTAACATATTTGGGCCTTTTTTTATTTATTTATTTTCCTAATGCCAGAAAATTGATTTTTGGATCCTGCAGTTATATTTTAAACTTAAACCTCCGGTTTCAAAATCATGGACCGCGCTAATTAATGAGCATCCCTTTTACGACTAATAAGTACTTTCCTTACGAAGTAGTAATAAACTTTTCTGTTATGCCTAAGGGACTTAATTTTTTTAATAGGCTATAGCTTATTTACGATTGTAATTACGAGGCAGACATGTGAGTGAATCGTTAAATGTATCTCGAGGAATCTGAGGCTAAGGTATGGCTTTCTGGAAGACGTCGATTTGGATCGCTTTTTGTTCCGCAGAAGCGGAGAAAATAACTTCGTAGAAGAAGTACTTCTCCCAAGCAATCGACACATCTCAACTTTCTTCCGAGAGCAGAGGAATCTCTCTTTTCCCTTCTTCTTGTGGGTGTTAGTACGGAGTATTGACAATTGCCTTCATCATACAAGCGCTGCTGATCGTTAAGAATGCAAATCATCTCATCACTCTTAGAGATATAAGTAAATCACTACCATATTTTTCATTCGCCCATGTGAATGGTATAATCACAAAGAAACAAAATATTTAATAATTGAAATACAGCCGAATTTGTCAGCAAATTAGGTAATGTAATTACAATTTCGATGTTTCGTCCATCTTTGTGGACAATATTTTTAAAAAACCATTAATGTTGGATACATAATATTTAGTTAAAATATAATTTTCAATTAAATAAGACAAGTAAATAACATTATATTAAATAAGATAAATAAATAACATACTTAAATTTTTTTAATAAAATCAAATCATTATATAATGCAGATAATTTAGTGCTGTGGACTTCGTACAGCGAAATTAATTTTTTTTAAATTTTTTTATTTAGTTACCTGAAGAAGTCCACAAAGAATAACGAAACGCCGTGTTTGTACTTAAATTATGTAAATACTATTAAATTTTATGCCTACAAATTGCCTGTATTTCAATTATTATACTTAATGTCAGATAATTTACATTAAAATTTTATAATTGTATTTGTTCTTTTTTGGAGGTGCCAAATAGGCCACCAAGTTATTTCAAGTCAAAGAGTGTGTATGTAAGTGAAGGGAAAGAGCTTGTTACGTATACATCGAAATTACATTTTAATTATTTACCTACTGCATTGTCTTTGATATGCTAAGACATTATTAAGGAATGTAGGAAGAATTAACGACCTGTACAACAGACTTATACACACAATATTGAATTTTTTTAAACATAAAGTAAATGTTTCATTGCGGTCCTTGTCAGTAAATTAAATCAACTAAGGATATAAACACAAAAATCATACCCAATAAATAAAATTAATTAACTCAACAATTCTTTTATTTACAACTAAATAAATTATATAATGGATTGTGAAATTGTCTTAGTTAATTTTATTCTTTGGCTATGCTCTTTTTGTTTATATCTTTATTTGATTTAATTTACTGACAAGGATTACAATGGATGGTCAAACGTCTAATATATGTTTTAAAATTTTCAAAATTTTGTGTATAAGTCGTTAATTCTTCATTATTACGGAGTATCATTGGTTCTTCTTTAAACACGAGCAACCGAATTTCATTTGGATAAATAAAATTTTTAGTTAGGCCACTTCTTTACTCAACCGTAGTAAGTATTATTTTTCCTTCGTTCCCTTTTATAAAAACACAGATATAATGGTTAGTCCAATATAATAGAGGCTAATTAGATTACGGTCAAATCGGTTTTATGACCAAAAGAAATATTTATTAACATTAAGTGAAAAAATTGATCTTGTGAGTGCTGATGGTCTTAGGAAGCGTATTTCAGTATTAGTTGTATTTGGTACCTCCAATTCCTTGACAAAAAAATTAATCAAGCCTTTAATTTATAGACATCGAGTTTCAGCCAAGTCTATTTGGCTTTCCTTCCATTCAATCGTGTAAAAATATCACGAATTCAGTTATTTATAATAATATGGATTATTCTCAGTCATTCGGCTCAAGTGTGATCCTTTTCTTCTGGCTTTTAACGACGTTGGGTTTATGGATATCAGGACACGAACCTCAAAGGAAATATAAGATAATTGCTTAAAACGAAAAGTCACATAAATGACAGTTCATGGGGATCCGATATCAATTGCCCTTGACTTTTTAAAAGCAAGCCATCACGCTCCGAGACATTAACGGATTTATGAGGTCCTTATGTGGCCTCGCCCATAAAAAAAAGTTCCTCTCGTGTTTCCTGTATCAGAGTCTTATGTTCCTGGATAGTCCATGAGGTATTTCATTCTATGTTCCTAAAATTATTTGGCTATAGCTTCCACAATATTGACAATAATGCCACGAAATGTTAAGTGTTGCCTAGCAACGTTTTTACTCACGGATAATTCAGTTCCTGTTTTTATGTAGCTGTGTACAATTCCAATAGATGCTTTAGAAAGAAATACAGCCAGTTTGTTATAAAACAATTTTTTAATACATTTACGACGTTTCGTTCGTATTTTTATGGACTTCATCATGTAAAAGTGGATAATTCTGCGTCCTGCGACGGTTACGTTCAAAATTACATGTTATTCATTTAAAATCTACCTGATGAAGTCCTCAAATGTGGACGAACCGTCGTAAAAAATAAAAGTGTTTGCGGGCAATTTGGCTGTATTGTTTATTTTTTCATATAAATTCCTAGAACAGAAAGGAAATTTTCAACCCATATATAAGAATTCTGAAATTAATGCTCCTGCTATTTATTTAATATTTTAATAAAGTGATTCAATTGTCTTCCAGGAAATAAAAATCTTTTTCTTTTAAATTTATAATTTTTTCTTATTTTAATATTGTATTAGAATTAAATAAAACGTTTTATTTTTATTATTACAAATTTTTCTTAATTATATTTCTTTCTGTTCTGAATTTTTTTATTTCGGTAGAACGGAACCGGGGAACACTTAAATTGCTTAACATAAGCCGAGAAGAAAATTTTCCACATGAGATAAAAATCTTGAAAATATTTCAACAGCGTGTCGGTTTAGAGTCCTTCGCAATGTCGTGTGTGTGAGAGAGTAAAACGGGTCGGATGCCACCAGTTTTTAAAAATTCACTAAAAATCGAAATATATGAACGTTGCGAGAGTATTTACCCTCTCCAGGTTCAACTGAATCAAATAAATCCACTCCAATCGCAAGATCCTGAGCATTGTATCGTACTGTTCGTAACGTTTGCGTCTTCCTCCATGACGCTTTCTTTGTTCCCATATTATTACACAAACTTCTCGTGCGCCTCATGTAGATTCATATTTCTACAGTCTACTTTCTCATCCATAATTTTATTTCCGAACTTAAATAATTTATTGCTTTAATTATATAAGTTTTTCATTTTCCTTCCCCCTCTATTTTATTTTATTTAAGTAGTTATCCGTAAAATCGTCACACTCGTTCTTTTTCAATTCATATTTGTTTTCGTCATTTATTATCCTAAAGTTATATTCTAAGTTTAGAGATCTTATTTATTTAAGTAATAATTGATGTACGTGACGTATCTTATTTCCTGCCTTGAATGCTAAGAGAAACAAAAAAGAATAAAAAGGGTTATAGGAAAAATAGAGATGTATGAGCGTGTACAAGAACACTGCAAAGTGAAACAAAGAGTGTTTGGAAACGTGAAAAATGGATGTCACATTTGAAGTGTGCATGTGGACAAAAATATCATTTAAGGGTATTAACTGATATTGAATTAGGATGGTCATCGGTTTTCATTTCCACTCCATGATTTCGTAGTTTACCCTTTGGGTATTTTTTTGTTTATTCTTATTTCCATAATAGGTACATATAATCGATTTAGTTTTCTATTTTCTTCCTGAGTAAACTTAATATAGCCCGTTAACTGCTATTGTCGCAATATTAAATTCATTCTTAATGGCATAAAATGTGTCAGAACGCAGTCTGAGACGTCAATTATTGTCGAGGCACACAAAATAATGTGAAAAGCTCCATATTTAATTCCACGCAATGTGGCGTCTATTTATTTACAATTCCCGACTACTGGTTTTTATCAATTCTATCCTGTAAAATACGAACTCATGGATAAATGATGATGACAATACGAAATATTTTTAAATAAGTAAGTTTGTATATTTTCCGTTTTATTGAGAACTGCCCTTTAACACGGAGTATATTCACGGATGCATGGCAGATTTAAAACTCGACTTGTGCTCAATTATATTAACACAACTTTAGATGTAACCGTACTGATCCAATTCGTATAATCTACTGAATTTGGTCCAAATAGTTCATGACTTTTCTCTCTTGAAAGTTGTCAGGATCTTTCCCATCCTCTTGTTTAGAACGGAGGTTTCCCCGTAATTGATCAATCCGTACGCCATTAGCTGAACTCTGGGAACACACCTGTTGTGAAATGTCACATTGCTGACCGTAGCTGTCATATTCGTGTCGCAATTCAAAACTAGGCCGCCTAACAGATCACCGAAGACCTTCGCTGTTCAAAGCTTAACTGCACAAACATTTTAAAATTTTGTACTCTTACATTCCTCGGATTTCCACACGACCGAGAAATGCCCACATTTAGCAAATCATTCCAATGAAAAATTTTTCAGTAAGAGATTTTATTTCTAAATAAATTGTGATTACAATTAATACACCTCGTTCTGTGGTAAAAGACATTTTTAAAAACATAATTGTTGCATTTAATAAAATACACCTTTTACGTCGATACGGCCAGCGATCACACTCCCTCTCCCAAAGTATGTACACTATCCAAAGGACTTCACCCTCTCTATCTGCTTCTCTGGTTCACGCAGCGCTACGTCATGTGTGCGAGTTATTACAGAGCCACTGAAAAACCGATTTGGCAATATAATGTCGCAGTTTTAGTCGCTTAATTTTATGTTTAAAAATCTTTTTAAATGACGATAAATGGATGTGACTTGTGATGACAACAATCAGTGAGTTGTTTTGATAAAGGGAGTGTACCTGAAGGTTATTGGAAGGACCGTCCCACAGAATAGACAGCAGTAGATTTCAGTGGTTTGTGAGTGTTTATTTCTTATCTGTCCGTAAGAACCTGCCATGTTGTATGTTGACGTCGCGTCGCGTCGCGGTGTCTGCACAGGAACGCGAAATGTCTACTTACGGGAGCGTGGAAAATTTACGACCGTGACGGTAGCAATTAATAATACACACGTTACCGAGAACTCTTCCACATTTCCACAAACATATCGGGAAGTAATATCTTCTCTTCGCATCACGGTTCCTCCTCTGTTACACCTACAACGATATAGTAAGACCTACGCGCGTCCCTTCTTCTTGCAACACACTAGGGCGTTTATTTATTCTTTTTCGGACTCTATTGTGAATGTTACGACCTCTATATTTATAAAATATATACGTGTGCATCCATTGAATTTACGGTGTTGCCATATTTTTACGTGTTCAATGAAAACGGATGACTATACTTTACTGTTCTATTAGCGCCCTACATTTTATACAGTTACACACGAGTTATAATACATTCTATATTTAATACGATCATCAGTTCCTGTATTTTTTCTTGTTTTCCGCCACTTTCTTCGCAATGGCGTTATTTAAACAGTTTACGCCACGACAACTGTTTTACTTGATGCACTGTTAAAATGTGTTCAGGATGGGTCTAAATAAATTAATTCAAATGGTTTACGTTAAAAATGTTTCAGTTTACAATAAAAAATTAGTCAAAACACCATTTTTATATCTCTAATCTGGGTGCCTGGGAATTAATTAATATTAGCCCGCTACAGTGTTTAATTCTATAATAATCTCTTTGTCAACACATGATTAAACCAATAGCGAGACAGTCTTATTTTTTTCACGCTCCCTATCTATGAAATCGCACAAATGAATGCTAAAAATAAAATTTTTATTTAGGAGGAATAAACGTGTGTATAAATTGTAATTCAAAAAATGCTCCTTTTACATTTGAAAACTTCATTTGTTTAATGTCGAATTATCCGATAAATAACATACTCAGTATTATGCACAAAATTACAATACACGGAATATATATGTCGAAACAATGCCAGGCTACGACGGATTGAACTTGTACATGTATTGATGCCTAAGTTAAATGCCACTGATTATTCGAATAGTCAGGCTGAAAACTTGGGGTTGCATTTTTAATGCTAGAAGCCCAATAGACTTTTTTTATTAAATTTGGTCTACAATTTTTTTAAAAAATCTTAAATCGGCAACAGCATCACCTACCGGGTCCATCTATAGCTAAGAACCATTCGGTGACTCCACAAATCCAAAAAAAATTAATCAAGCTTGTTCAAGGCATTTAGAAAGAAAAAATTACAAATAAGTGCACAACGAAATTTTATATACTAATATTTTGGACCTGTTCATGTGTTTAAAATTCCTGTAATTTATTAACTTGTACTTTAACTTCATGGCCAACATTATATAAATAAATTTAGTCTGGTCGTATTACAGATTAAAAATGTATTAAAAATATACGGGTAAATACCACAAACGGTTGACGCCACGAATCTGTCAGAAGGAACAGGCATCAGTGTAGGAAAATGCTAATGTTGACCCTACGATCCTTCCAGATACATTCTGTGTCAACAGTCACGTCCTACATATAAATTAATGTTGACTGAAATCGAGAGAAACCGGAAAAAGAGCAAAACTGGAAACATTATGGCACAGAATGATGATGCCTTAAGTGAACCAACAAGTTCTGGAATGAAACAGGATCCACGAGAAACGAAGTCAGTAGGGAATCCTTATCTTGAATTGCGAGACTGGTGTATGATCATGTCGCACATCTGGTGTAAAATATTGCGTCAATGTATAAAACAGAAGTTGGCTTGAGCGTGATTCGAGAAGGCTGATTTGTTTTTAATGAGTAAGATTTAATGTTGGTACTTGGTTATGATGATGATTTTAGAAATGATAATGTTTACTCCTTGGTCTGATATGCTCTGAACCAGTCGGGAAAATATAGTGAAGGAGATTTGCCTGATGTACCTTTCTAGAACAAGATGAATGTTAGTGATGCTGATGAAGTGAGAGACATTGAGATACCGATCGTTTGAGAGACTTTACCGCGTCAGAAATTTACTACGTGAAGACGTCCTTGTAAGGATTCCTTGGGTAATAACGGTATACCAGTAGTATGGTTGTGGTGTATGTTCTTTTTGCCATGACGTAAGTTTGACGGAGAGGAAGGACACGGAAGGTACAGTTAGGTGTGCGTGTCCCGGATCTCCCACTGACCCCAATCCTGAGGGCCTCAACTCCTGACACAGTCACAGAACCCGTCCTGCCTGCCGGGACTAACAACCTCTACACTCCTGTGGGTGTACCTCATTATTCCGCAAGAAGCTGCAAACAACAAAGAATGCGTGTGTTTTGATAAGGTAACTGAATCTTTGCCCGTCGTCAATCGTACAGTCTAGTCCAACAACAACTGAAGGTTCATGGAAATTAATTTTGATTCTTTTCAACAAAAAAATTAAATTTCAGTTGAATCAATAATATACAGTCGGATATTTTTATATAGACACCATCTGGTTGCCCGGTAATGCCTGGGAATTGATTAATATTAGCCCGCTATATTTTCTCATTCGACAGTAACCTCTTAATGAATAGTTCAGAAACGCCTAGGGGAAACCTTAGAACACCTTATAACTCTGAGTGTGTTTGTGTAATTCGGGGTATATAACTCAGACGTCGACTGCACCTGCAAACCAGGAAGAAGCAGGAGGATATCCTGCTGGGAAATGAGTGAGAGCCAGGTGGAGGTTGACTTCCTCCTTCCTGGTTTTCCTCGTTCCCTCCCCCTTGGCCCATGGCCAAGGTAGCTAATTTAAGACTCCTGCAGGCTGAGACGACCTTGGGCAGTTTGAGAGGTGTATGTACGGGGGTCGAAGACCTTCGGCATACGGTAAGAGTTGTTCACTGATCCTATTGGACAAGTCGGCCAACTGCCTCTCAATACTGAACAAGGCACAGAGGCGGGTTTGTTGCGTTCCCACAGCAATCCAGTCTCCCGTCATCAGAAGGGCGCAGGAGTAGTACCCACTAGCCCGACCTACCTGATGCAGGTTTTCTAGGGTTTTTCCCTGCATCACCTTTAGGTGAAACACCGGGTAGGATCCTTACACTATAGCCTGGGGGCCCTAGTCAACCCTGAGCTACCTTGCTCTACCTTCCACATTCCCCCTTTTCAAGTCCCTTCCTGCTTCAGGATCACCCTCATGTAGCCTGTTACCCCCCCCTCCCCCAAAAAACCACGGGGAAATAATTCCCGACAGTCAGTGAGAATTTGGTGACTATCCGAACACACCTGATAAACATAAGATTAGTTCGTGAAATGTTGTTACAAGTGTAAAGTAGATCCATCTAGAAGGTTTTCCATTGTGTATCAGATCAGTAAAGCAAGGTGACGACAATTCCAACCTCTCGTCTCCTGATTTGCATACAAAAGTCGTCGGCGAAGGAGATAGATGTTATCATCCTCCTCCAGAACCTCTTCAAGCACGCTAATTGCGTTGTTCGGGTGGTCTTTATCTCTTTCTCTCGCGATCTACCAGCGGTTTAATGTTCTGAGGCGGTCTCGTCGCATTTATATTAATTAAATAGCAATAAAATTATATGCTGACTTATTGACCATCTTTTTATTTAATTTAAATGACATCGTTATTAAAAAATTCCTAATTACACTTTAAGAAAGCCTTATTTCATTCTTATTAACTTACATCACAATTTGTCCTAACATTACCAAATTAAAAATAATAAAATTAAAGAAAGTTTAAAATGACAACGTTTCAGGACCTTCTTCACGCTGAGACGTGAATGAAAAGTTAAGTTGTAAAATTAGTGTAATTATAAATCTTCACTCAGTATTAAGTGAGCTGAGGCTTTCCCGGTGTAGTTGATGCAGAAATAGTTCTCAGGTTTCCACTCGGGTGCAGGTGCGATGAAAATGCGACGTTTCAACGGCCAAGTCCTCGAAACGTCGCGTTTTCATCGCACCTGCACCCGAGTGGAAGGAAACCCGAGAACTATTTCTGCTTCACTCAGTATGGTTGTGAATGTAAGCGCGGAAAAATGTAAATATGAATTAAAGTATATATCGTTATTCCTTCTTTGTTATTTATAATAAATAAATACAGATTTATCAATACTTAACACTATAAACACATTAATTAATATATAATAAACAAATAATTAATTTACTTAGACGTTTCTAAGTTCTGGACACGTTGGAATTACATTATAGTTACATTAAAGTAAATTATGTGAAAAACCTGCCTCACTCTAGCAAGTCATTTGATCATTCAATTCAATGCAGCCTATTTTATTATTAGGTAATTGAAATGCTCAGAAAATCTTTCTGAGACGAAATTACGAACATAGTATGCAAAAATAAAAAATTATCATCCATAAATAGGTCAGAGAATTTCAACCTAGAAGAAATTTTTATAAAAAAAATAATTAAATGAGTAGTCGTAAGTCATAAAGTCCAATGCTCATTTAAGAGCCAAACATTACTCTTAATTAATGTGCATATTTTCCAAAATACAATCATCTATAAAATAAGAAAATTTATTTACAATTCTTCCTCTGATGAAACAATAAAGTTACATTTATTCATATTAAATTTCATATGTCTAGACGCAATTTTGATATGCTATTTAAACTTTTTAGTACATACAATAAAATCAATTTGTGATTTAATATAAGTAATTGTGTGTTTTGTTGCGTTTTTAAGAGAAATGACCTTATTTTCTGTATTTAAACAATTCTTGTATTCGTATTTCGCCAAAGCTTAAAGCCTTATAAGATATTATTTCAAATGGAACCTGCTTCGTTTCGCTGAAGAAATATTCTTCTGTAATTTCCCGTTCTGGTTGGCGATGTCGTCCATATAGGCGGAACGGAATCCTTTTCTTTGATTCTCAGCCTCTTTTTCTCTCGAGTTTCTTTTTATTTTTTCGATCCTGTGTCGCAGAAGACAGTGTACTGGTGAAATGCAAGGTAGACATTGCTTTTGTTCGACGTCCATTGTTCCAATCGTACGGACTGGTTCCTTTTCCGCAGCCTTCATTTCTTTTGTCGCCCTTGACATATAGCACATTCTTTATTCTTATCGATCGGCCCCGTGGGGGAAAAAAGAAACCAAACATATATGCTAAAATAAAAGTAGTAGGTACCATGAACCTTTGTTACGAGTCAGTGAGAACTCATACGTTCATGAGGAGACAAATTAATTTATCGGTTCCTATTTATTAATTTTTAAATATATATACTTAATTAGTACTTTTAAAAAATGTCACCATGTAGCCATTTCTATTAATGCGTTAATTAGCAAAAGAATAGATTGTAATACGTTGAGGAAAAGATAAAATATTGATCCGGGGTTTTCAAATATTAACACATAATGAGTTATCTGAGATAATCACAAACATGCCGGAATAAATTTTACATACTTTTAAAAATCCGAGCAAAATTTAATTTAATCAGTGTCTTTAATCTTACCGTAGAAATGTGAAAAATAATATTTGTATTTAAGAGTTGACGAATAATTTTAGCACCTGTAATCAGGTAAATAAATAAATTAATTAAAATAGGGATCTCTTTTCACGTAGTCGTTTCGTTTCAACCAGACGGCAGCGATACAGACTAGACAACGTTCTTCGTTGTTGATGTTTTGTACGTTTTTCTAATGTTTGAGACATCTTTCAATCCATAAATAAAAAATCAGTCAATTTGATCAGTATTTAATTAATAAATATAATTACGACGTTTCGTTCTTTTTTTGTGCGCTGCATTGGGTTAAAAATTAATATATCACGGTGTGACGTGGGTGACATGAATATTGTGGCAGATATGTGATCAGGTTTCTGTAATCTAAAGTTTATTTGGTTCACTTATCTATAGTCCTGCATGTAACTCAATTTCTTCTTTTCCTTCGCCTTCCAGAGATCACTTTTACACACACACACATACAATCAGTAAAACACTTTGCTTTGCCTTTATTGACTTATTCACTTTGTCTACTTTACTACTCTCATTCCGCCGCACTTAATGCTCATAAATAACAACACCAGAAAATATCCTGGTTGGTGTCCGCTCAACTACTCCGTGGAAAATTGTCCATTCACGGACAATCGGTCAAAGGACCTCTACTATGATTTATCAAGGTTTTCCGCCTTCGGACACACCTCTTTACCGAGTCTATCCCCGCAAAACGTGGCAAAAGACAACACTCTGTCAGGTCTTGACATTCCAACTCAAATTTTAGTAGGAAAACTTGACTGATTCTCAGCGGTTGTTAACTTCCGTGGTCATTTAAAACTGGAGTTTTAAATTACTACAAATTTCTGCTTCACATATCTTCTTAATTGCAAAAAATAATCCACCAATATTAATAGATTCAGACGCATTTATAGGTCGTGTGTTAATTTTATATACTTTGCTGAGTTTCATTTTATTTTTATATAAAAAAATGTTTGACATCTGACAGTTCAAAGAATTTTCATTCTAATTTTGGAGACAATATGGTTTTCCAAGATTAGCACTGGGACTTGAGAGGTTTACAACTTAACACCACAGATGATATTTGTAAGGAAGTGTTTACCGACGAGGGCGGCGTTGGTAATTCAATACTCCATGGTAACGCCATCGCAGACAGGTGTGGTGTGGTGTTGAATACATTCAGTCACGGTGCTGTAAGGTCGCTGAACTTGGTCACAGATGACTGCTAAGGCGTCGAGCTATAATATTGTTGGGATTTATATCGCAGATGTTATTCGAGTCGCAAGGGGAGGAGGGGTTACATGCGGAAATAGTCCGAGATCGCGCTTTTCTCTTCTGTCATCAAGAGACTGATTACACGTTCTCTTACAATGAAATGCAATAAATAAACCTTTCAGCGGATAATCAAGGAGGAAAGAAACCAGTCTTAGTCATGAGAAGACACGGAGCAGGGAAAGCCAATGGTAATGTACTTCACGTGTTCCTCTGATCTTTTTTTCCAGTTCCGTTAGATTAGCACTACGTTATCCTTTTCGGACTCAGAATAATTTTGGCGTTTTATCCCTCATATATAATTAAAAGCAACATGCATTTAGTCTGTTAGTCTTACATTTCGAAGTTCTGAATTTCGGTAGCAGCTGCTCATAATTGTCTCTCTTCGTATTTATTCTTTTCAAATATTGTCTTTTTCCCTTTAAGAGCCATTTAAGAAAAATGAGCCTAACTATTTTTTTAATTAGTTCACTCAGTTTTATTTAGATTTGTCTCTTATATAAGATCGTATTCCTCGTTGTTATGCACTACAGACGATAATTTTTACAATACATTATTTTCGTAATTTAATCTTTCAATTACACGCGTACTTATAGAGTGTCATTTTCATTTTATCTACGTATTTTGTGGTTTACTGATGCTTATTGAATTATGAATGTCTGCAAGTCACATTTCCTCAATGGCTGTATGCCGAATTCAAAAAGCCTGTACCTCTATAAGACGTCGCTCTTTTTCTCTTATTGCCTTCATCATTGCCACCTTCATCATTTCAAACTATTAAATTCATGAACTTTGAACCTCGGTTACTTGGATTTCGTACTAACGCTGAACTATTATACTTCTTTTTTATCTACCCAGAATAATTCATCTACACATCTATTTTAAATTAACAGGGATTTCTGTTAGGTATCTCAAATTACGCCATTTTTTCTACAAGTTTCATTTTAATGATGATAAAGCCTAATAGAGATGGCTTCTCCAACAAAAACTGTTTCCTTTTCGTTAAATAACAACCATGTGGTGTTTCAATCATTAAATAAACATCTGAAAATTATGATAATAATAATATAAAAATAGAACATAGTAAATAAATTTTACTTGTCAAAATTATTAATTAAATAAAAAATTGTGTACACAATTATTTATATTGTTATAACTGAAAAGGTTTCAGAAGAGGGCGAAACGTGGTAATTTTTGCGTAATAAGTAGTAGAAGGAATAAAAAACCTCAAGAAGTCCTATATATTCGATTAACTTACTTGACCGTCATCAGATTTTTAACGAGGAGCTTTCGGCCCATTAAAGTCAATCAGAGTTTTATTTTCATTTTCACGTTGCATCGCAACCAAATATTTTGTTTTTCACCTTGGCTAACCGATTTCGGAGGAATTCTTTGGTTTTTATTCATTTGATTACTTCACAATAGTCCTTGGAACAGATCTGTAAAATAAATAGTTATCAGGGGCATATATTTATTTATTTATTTGCTATTTTCGGAGAACCTTATTTCTTTTTATCACATTCCACAGAATAGAAATGAACCTAGATGAAGCATAATCCTTACCACTGAATTCTATCCTTCATTAAAAAGAGACACCAATTTTTTAAGTTTAACTTGACATTAATTTCTGAGGCAAATAAAAGAAATTACTCACAACCTTTCCGCGCTTTCGTCAGGTGATTCGAAATTCTAAGAGTTATAAAAAGCACACACTGCATTAGCGTGTTGACGAACCCAAAAGGAAAGTGGTGGATCAATAGGAAATCCACGGTTAATTCAGAGAAGAGAAAAATTAGGTCCAAGGGTGAGTCGAGAAAAGACGATATACAACAAGATGAAAATTGTCATAATACAGTCTGAAAAGCGGAGGAGGCAATTAATCAAAAAAATAATACGAAAAATCGCTTGTGTAAGCGTGTATGCGTGAAATTCTAAAACATCTACACGATTCTATGTTTTCTGGGTCTGAGTTCACATATAATTCTCCAGAGCAAGTAACTGAAATCTAGGAACACTTAAATCCAGCAATGCCCATTAATTAACAGATCACTCAAGGTAAATATAATTTTCTTCTTTCCAGAGTTAATAGAAATGTAAGATATCCGACTCCATTCCAGTCATAATAAGGAAATAATTTTATAAATTTTGTTTTAACAGTCTGTTAGGTGTAAGGGATTGGATGACAACAGATTCTACTGCTGAAAATATGGTGGGGATAATGAGAATCATTTCGTAAAAAAACACGCCCCCGGGTGGGCTCGAACCACCAACCTTTCGGTTAACAGCCGAACGCGCTAGCCGATTGCGCCACGGAGGCAGATGAGCTTTACTGCTTCATCTATGCATCACTTAGAAAGTCTCATCGCCGCCATCTTGCGGCGCCCATGAGGCTTTCTCAAAATTACTTGAAGAAAAACACAACAAGAAACGAATTAGACCGACTTGCGTGGCCAAGTGCTCCATTAAGATGACGCCATTGATCTCAAGTAGTTTTGGAAACTAAGCTAAGAGTTTCTGATGGTTAAACAATTTGCAAAGATCGAGTGCACACAGTCTCAGTTTCTCCACGTATGATTGTACTTCACCTTTTTTAAAAGTGATCTACGACGGATTCCATCAATCAAAAAGCAACATTTATGTTAGTTTAAGTCTGGTTTTGGAAAAATGTCTCTAGTGAAGGAAAACAGAACTTTGCTAGAAGGAACACGAATCTGAACTAAGAGAAACCATATTTTAACATTCAATAAAAGAAATACAGCCAAATTGTCCCTTAAAAATATTAGTTGATGTTTACTTAATATAAATACGAAGTTTTGTCCATATGTGTGGACTTAATCAGGTAATTCAACGAAATATTATGTATTCAAAATTAATATATATATATTTAATTTTTTGTATACCTATCTTAACGAAATAGTTTTCAAAATTAATAAATTTTTTCTAGTTACCTGAAGAACTCCAAAAATATGGACGAAACTTCATAAGTACATCGAATATTTTTTTCTTGACAAATTGGCCGTATTTTAACTTTTTTCATATTTTAATATTTTTTGACTTGTCTAACACTAAGAATAATATTTTTTCCGTATATTACACATTATAATGTTCGAAAAAGACAACTGATAATTATAAAAATGTTACACATATACGGAATATAATAATACTCTAAAATCAGGAAAAATAATTTGAATTGATTTTATCCGACTGCAAATAGAAACTGATACTTCAACGTTGATAGAGAAATTGGAACTAGTCAATTTAAAGAATAAATAAGAATACGGCCGAATAAGTCAACAAAAAATTAATTGGTATTAATTAATATAAATAGACATTTCATCCATCTTTGTAGAATTCTTAGGGTATATTAATTAAATGGTTATTAAAACTTACTGTTGACTTATTTGGCCTTAATTTTATTTTGGCAGGTATTTTTTTATGGTTTTTGTGAAAAGGCTTTATATATTAATTTTATGACTCGTTAAATTATTTTCTTAAAACCTGGAATGTAGCGAATACATTTACATTAGTAATAAGAGGCATTAATTTATTTAATTTTGAAGAAAAATAGTCAATTTATTCACTTATGTTAATTCTGAAACACTCCCTCCGCTTCATAACTGGTTGATTTTCTACAGACTCACTACACGAGACTGCCATTATTTATTTTTGGTATATCAAATTCTAGGTAGTCTTCAGAAACATGAAATTAAACAACAAGTGAGAATTTTACAAGTATGACCTCCATGTTTTATTATCCGCGGAAGTGACCTTACCGTCTTCCTCTTTTATTTGGCTAGGTTGTAAATCTGTTAACTAGAAGAATGGCAGCTGCTGTTAATTATTATCTACAGAAGATGCAAAAAATCACTTTCTTCAGGATGGACAAAATTTTTATTTAGCTAAATTGACAAAACATTCGCTGCGGACAGGATTCGAACCTGTGCGGGTAGAACCCATTGGATTTCAAGTCCAACTCCTTAACCGCTCGGACACCGCAGCTATATATATGACTAGGCTACGAGTATAAGTGAACATGGCTTAATTGAATGCGAATAAAGGTTTTATTTTTTTTTATAATTGAATACATTTTTTGAACAGTTTCAGTCTTTATTCTTAATACAATTTAAAAATAAAGATCCAACGTTCGGTACGTGTTTGTAGCTTCTTCACAAACTCGTGTTAACAAGAAAACAGTATTATGCAAAATTTATTTGCAGTATAAAACAAAATGGTACACAACTGAGAACACTCACCTTATTATCACCACAAGGTTTAATTATGAGATATACTATATTTAGAAAACAATTAGCACCAATTAAGAATTTTTTACGTGCCTCCCCGAGGCTCCTCCACAAACGTACCACTTGCCTTTTACAACGTCGGGGCAACGTGGGAAAACATCAGGTTTAATACAAAAATACAAAGTATAATCCTTAAAATTTTCCTCATTAAGTTTTAGAATCATAGTATCATCAATCGTGTAACCTTATTTATTAAATGCTTTTTCGAATTTTTTTTAGGTACTGTGGCAGTTAAATATAAAATATCCTTCATTTTAGAAAAGTCTAATACTTAAAATTTTATTTTTGTAATATCCCGTACTCTCAATATCGTAATTTATGTCCAATTTACAATTTTTAAAACACTATCTCTCGACCACGAGGACGCAATTGTGAAGGGAAGGTTGGTTTAAAAATGGCAAGAGCCGACAAGCAGGATACAGTTAGGCTTAACAAAGACATCAATGAGAAAGAGAGAGGAGGAATTACATATTTAGAGTACTTTTGGATGACATCAAGGGGTGCTGGAGACAACATCAATGAGCGTAAACGCCATTGGCACGATCACGAACAGAAATACCGTGGACGATTCATTCAAATAACCTTACCTCTGGGATCAGCCTCAATAGTTTATTTTGTAACTATTCATGGCATTTTCAATACTGATCAATCATAATCACCTTCAATCCCAGTCGTTATTTAAACTATTTGCCCTCAAGACTCGACAGTGTTAATATAGACTCACGTCCATATTTCTGAAGACTAGAAATAAATAAATTAAAATAATCTGACTTAATATTACAAATAAAAGAATTAAAACGTTTCGATCCCGGACGTTGCGCCAGAAACACGAAGCTTTATAACATTTTAATTAACGAACTGAAGAGGTCCTGAAAGAGGAGGCCGAAACGTTTTAGTTCAAATTGAATTCTTCTATTTCTGTCGTGTGACTATTTTTTCATTATTATTTCTGACAACCGTTCTATTTATTAATATATTATGAACACCAGTCTAACAACTTACATATAATATACACTTTGTTAATTTTTGCCAACTCCGGATATTTTCCGATTCAGTTCTCTGAGATAAATGTTCACGATATATATTTTTAATATTTTTTTGTTGTGGTATTAAGTCCTTAGACTGATCTGTTGCAACCCTCCATGCTAACTTGTTCTATGCAATTCTTTTCGCTACTACATCCCACATCCTCCTTAATTTGCTTAGCGTATTACATTATTGGCCTACCTCTTCTCTTCTGAGCCCACAAACTTCCCTGATTTTTGCTAAATCCTCACGTTTTAAAACGCGGCCTATTAATATATCCCTCCTACGGGCAAAAGTCCTCAATATTGTTCTTTCTTCCCCCATTATTTTAATTTTGTATTGTTGGAAATATTGTAACAGCCACATTAATTTTTAATTACACTTAGAAATGACATAAAATAAACTGTTAAATTTTCCATATGAGTTAAAGAGAAACTGCTTCAGACAAAAGAATATATTTCAGTGAGCTTTAATTATTTTTAACGAAAATCATTGGAAAATTTTAAAGTAATGAGTTTATTTAAAATTACGTCTTTGTGAAAAGCAAAGCAAACTTTAATTATAACATCCGCTGTTAATGAAACACGACTCTTTCAAAACTGCTACTTAATATTCAAACCACCCTATTTATTTTTGAGTATCAAAATGATGATCTTATTTATCCTTTTTCTCTGTAGCTGTTACCAAAATTATAGTATTATTTTACGATCTCTTGTTTCCGTTTAGTGCAGAATTCTTTTCAAAATCACTTCGAATGACGGCGCGAGATGTTTCACGAAGTTCTCTGTCTTCATTCTATCACACTGATAAAGCAACGTGATGTTTGGTGTATTCTTGAAAATTAGAAAGAACTTTTTGCAGTGAGTCCAACGACCTATTCGGGACGTGGAACTCTATGTACAGTTTCTGTGTCGCCATCCAAGCGAATAAGAAAATAAAAAAGGAGCACTGGAACGATCTAAAGAAGGGCACCGTGAAAACGGAGACAGTCTCCTCTTTAAATAACGTGAACAATTTTTTTTTACTTGAAGCTTGTTACTAAATGTATGTGTGTGTGCGGGACTGAACCTGTCCTTTTCCGATGGTGCCATGATGTATGCACTTTCTCCATGCCTTGTGTCGTAATTCCTTTAAAGCGACACGCAAAAAATAAACATACTTGGGGTCGTGGGGTGATTGGGAAACGCTTCTTTCCCATAATGGTACATACAACTGTTGGCCTTCAGTAAATATTACCTGTAGCGAAGAGTTCCTAGGTTTTCCTAGGGTCAAACAATAATAACTTTGTTCTTTAGTTACTTTTATTCGCTGGTGGATCGTTACTTTTTAAAGAACTCAATCACTAATTTACGTAAATAATATAAACAACGTTAGATGGTAGGTGAATTATCGAACATTTACATTACGAGTAATTTATAACAAAAAGACGACTCTAAACCGAACATAGTTGATATATTGCGCTAAAATTCTAGTAAATTCTAGATTGTTTGGTAACAATCTCAAGTTCTCAAGTAAATAATATTCTGTATACAGTAGTTAAAATTTTGAAGATCGTAGTTTTTCCGGGTGAATATGTTGAATGAATAGTTCTTGGGTTTCAACCCGGGTCACATTAGACTTTAAATTAATTTTAAATTATTTGTCAAATAAAATAAATAGAAGGAGTGTAGTAAGGTTGGTAATAAGGCGTGAATACGGCCGTTCCCAATACTCGGGCCAAGCTCTGTGCAGGCTACCTGCGTCAAGGATAGCCCAGCAGCACTTCCTAGTTAATAATACGATAGTTTCTCATGCCCCTGGCGAATAACGTAGCGCGTGTGTTGATCGCTGGCAGAGAGATTCCGTTTTAAGCTAGCATCACAGGTTACCTGGCTTGTTTATTCATTCGCTTACTCATCGCTGACTCGAGTCGACTGTGTATCACACATATTAAAGGAAACGTGTTGGAATTATAAAATAAATGTTATATTAATTTATTTATGTTATTTGTCGATAAAGAATTCATTGCAGAAGAATTTACGTTGACAATATATACCATCTGGGGAGCTTTGTAATGTCTGTTTAGTTGCAAAACGTGTCACAATTTCTTTTTATTATGTGGTATATACTCGTGAGAGGCCCTCTCTATTTTTTTATGTGTGGATAGATTTATTTATTCAAGGAGGCAGAGAGGGATATTATTTAGACTGTGGAGGGAGGCGGAGGCAATGTCCTGCTCGTGTAAAGTAAGAGGTACCACGCTGAGGCAATGTTTTGACATTTTCCCCCGACACGCGGCCGGCTCGTGGTTTCCGGTGACATTTCGGTGTCCGAGGTTTAGAGTAACACCACCCAAAGCCACAAGACTGTTACGCCGCTAGATTTCCGGCCAGATCTTAGTTTCTTGAGTAACAGACAACGGGCGAGCAGAAACCGCAGAATGAGCTACCTATCTGCGTAGAGACGGGAATGAAAAATAAAAACGTGTATTAGTCTGATATTCCGTTACTTTCACAACTTACCTAACGGAAATAACAATGATACTAATTCCTTCCATTCGGAATGTATTTTAAAAGAAACACGTACGAGTACATAGAAGAAACATTTTCTATAATCTACTCACGTCATTGTCGCAAGTAGTTGAATACGATCTAATTTACGAAAATGAGAAACTATCTATGAAGTGAATATTAATGGTATATAAAGAATTTTGTAAGGACTAAATAAATTCGGAAAGAAGCGCAGGACCTATGTAACTTAATGGAGTAAAAGCCACCTGAAAGTTGTCTCTTTGGAGATTCTCAGCCTTGAATTGCAACTAGAGATGGAGGATAAAATTTTTTTATCCCTTTTCCCGAGCAGTCATGTTTATCGCCCTATCAAGAGAAGACACCGACTGAAAGATATTTACTGTTATTGCGTTTTTAAAATTGCATCGTTTAAGTTAAGGAAAAAATATGTTTGCTTTGTGACCCACATATCAGAACTGATACTTATTCCGTACATCAATAATTACAATATAATTAAATAACATAGATATTAATTTATCTCAGTCCAAAAATTGTCTCGTCTTTCCCTTGCACGTTTTCGGAAACCTGACTTCCATCATCAAACTTCGTTTGGTTATTTTGTTTATAAATGACAGTGACAGTCGATTGCGAGTCTAAAATTCGTGAAAGAATTGTAATGTATTTTTTTACTATATTTTTTAGGGTAGCAGGGTAATACAGAAACTGGTAACTAGGAAGGGAACTGAAAAGGGGAAGAACCCAGGCTAAAGTTTACGGATCCCACCCAGTGATTCCTATACCGGGGGAGAAACATCTGCAGAGCTTAGATAAGCTCCCAATTGTTTCCTTAGTCATTATAAAACGCTGAAAAAAATAATTAAAGTAAAATGGCAGCAGAGTAACAGCGATAGTGACAAACAGGAAACAAGACAGAAAACTAAAATTCACGTGCCAACGGGAGTCACAATTATCGTGGATCAGACTTGCTGGTTTACTGTTCAACGACTCGAGTACCCTCAGACTGTTCAAGTCTCACTAACGATTCTCTCGAAGCTTCCGGGGCACGTAAAAATAATTTAACTTCAATAAATTGAATTAACAGATATTTGGTGACTGTAACTCTACAAGGTAAGTAATCATTGATAAGAAAAACCTTACTCAGTGCTTAAGAAGAAAAACAGTATTATTATACGGAAACAGTAAAACTGTATTCATTAAATTTTAAACGAGTAAAGCCCCAATGGAAGGGAAAATTTTGCGATCTGATGCTGTAGGAAATTGAATTTTTGGCTAGGATTGGGGAAAAATATTCTGACAATGAATCAATGCGGAGTAGGTGATGCTTGGGGAAGTCTTGAGTAGTTGGAATGCAGATATCTAAAAGAATTGGTTGCAAAATGTTGAGGAAATTAGGATAATGTTACCATTTGACCTGATAATCCGTAAACAATATTTTTCACCTTCTCTGGTTACTTTACTAACGTGGAAGAAAATAAGACTTCAAATCGCAGTTTTGTTACTGACATTGAGTGACGACCTATTTTTAATTGCCTTTTAGTCTTCTCTGGTGAAAGTTACCTTTTATTTGCCTCCTGTTATCAACACCATAAACTACAGAATCGCTCCTTGAAACCCTTAGTTAAAAAGGAGTGTAATTGGGTATCTTTTATAAGCCGAGGAGTGGCTTAACTGTCAGCTATAAAACATTTTAAAGGCCAATTTGCAAGATACCAATCTTGATTGATTTCGCACACATATTTCTTCATCCTTTGCTTTCTGCTCTTCCATTGTGGTTCCATTCGAAGGATATTCTGTTAATTTCATAATTTGTAAATCAATTAATTTTTTGGGCTGCAGTCTTTCATAAAGCTGAAACCGAAGTTATTTAATTTACCTAGAAATTTCCAATAACAGTCGACTTTTAGGAACGTGAAATTAAGAACCCTTGACGAATCCAGTGTTTCTTAATTCACTAAGGATCTCTAAAATAGTTTTAAAATATTCCTCGACAGTGCATTATTTTGAGATAAAATCCTTGTACAGCTGTCAGTTGAAGTGGAATACTTCCAAGCTGGATGATCCCCGTAAGTCTGTAAGAGGTCCATGGTTTCTCTTCGCAGCTGCGCCTCCGTGGGCGATGATGTAGATGCTCCAGTTAACAGGAGCAACCAGCCCGAAGACCAACAGCGTTTGTCACAGAGGAAGGGAAAGCTGCTACCAATACCACTCCTGTCATCTGCAATTCCACGCCTGAATCCCCACTCCTCATGCGGCTTTCTATATTATGCGTTCCCGAATGAGAGAGATCTGCCACAGGATCGTTCCAGCATCAGAAAAGAGACAGAGAAATCGTTTATGATTCAAACCAGTTTTGAATCATTCCGTCATTAAATATGTAGCCACCCGAATCTGGTTTTTATCTCGCAAAAAGTAGGAGAGTAATATTTGTCCAACTCTTAAGACTTTCTTTTTCGATTTTGTAATTATAAATACCAAATATAAGCTGAACTGCAATTGGATAGGTTATGATCTCACGTTGCCTGTCAAACGAGATGATAAAATTACTGTTTATTGTGAAATAACGCTACAGTTATACAATAATTTTACTTAAAGTACTGACACTATTTAATTTGTTAATAATATATTTTGTGTGTCGCAAAGCAAAATGATTCAGAATTGCGACTCTGCGCTCGAGACGGATTTTTCTGTAACTAAAAGTTGAATGGCTTGCCCAACCATCGCGAAAACCAATTAAAAGAAAATGGAGAAATCCCTAGGTTTTTTCAGTCAACCATTTAATGAACCAAAATTATATATGAAAAGCAAATGTGGTTTTAGTATGATTTCCATCTTAAATCTACTGTACATGCCCTCAATTGTCAAATAATTTTGTATATTTTTATTTTGTTCGTATATTGTAAAAATTCAATAAAAATTGTAATATTTAAAATAATTTTTGTTTTTCAGTTTTTAGATGACCATGGCAACTGCCGAAAGCTTATGCAAGATTGAATAAATTTGAAATCAAAATTAATATATACTTTTGGTTCATTAAATGGTTCGAGTGATTAACCCTAGGGATTTCACCATAATCATATAAACCCAAATATAAGTCATTTAAAAACTTAAAAAATTCATTGAATAAACAATTGAAAGCTAAATGAATTAAAACGGCCTCTTTTTCAGTTTTTATTTTATTTAAATAATGAACTATACTACGTTTCGTGTCTTATTTGAAAATTCTTCAGTATTACTAAAATAAAAATTAATTTTGTAATTTTAAAGCTATTTATTATATTTAATTTTTTGTTACATATTACCTAATGAAATGCATAGTAGTTTTCATTTTAGTATACCTTAAGAAGTCTCAAATGAGAGAAGAAACGTAGTATAATTCGTTATTTATTAAAATAAAAACTGAGAAAGAGGCTGTTATAAGTCATTTAATACTTATTTAAAAGTCAGATAAACTAACCATTTAAAGTATCATTACTTGAATAAAATGTTACTTTATGCTATATAATATAAATAATGGAACTTGACATGGTACGTCAGGGTAAGCACATTATTTCAAGATAATCAAATTAAAACATATCTGTAAAGCGTGATATAATGCTTAAGTTTAACTAACATTGTATTTAACTAATGATACTATTAATAAATATGCATAATGTGGAGAGAATTTGTGTACGCTATATAAAGACTAGGGTTTCACACACACAATTTTATTTTTTGAAGATGAATATATGTCTATCCACATTATTTCACGGTAATCAGACCGAAGAAATGATTTTCCCTATAAATTAGTTTCAGACGTTGCGGTGGTTAAGACGTCATAAAATAGGCGTGTGAAGGAAAATTTTAAAAAAATGTGACGCTCTCGCGGCTGATGACAAACTGATTGTTGTCAAATTAAATAGTGTTGCGGGCTTCCGGGCACCCAGCTAGTTCTGTAATAAGACCAAGGTGTTGAGGCGAAGACACGGTCCATTTTCCCATAAGAGCTGTGACTCTTTCCCTTCCCGCGGAAGTGAGCCATGCTTTATATTTTATTATTGTTGTAGTAGCAGTAGACCTTGGGAAGGAAAAGATAGTGACCCAGAAATGCGGTGCTTCGAAAGCAGGTCCAGCATCCTACGGTGACCTACTCATCTCCATGAGTCAGCTCGAAGAAATGCGCTCATTACTCGTCACAATAATTCCATGCCATGGAAGGCCTCTTACTAACCGCAGTAACTGTCTGTTTCTCAGCTTTCATTGGAAATAGCAGCTAACGATCACATTTCTTTTAGTCTAAATTAAAAGTAATCTTGAGGTTTTTTTGGGACGCATTCGTCTGTGACCGCTGTCGGCTTCGGACTTGCAACTCAATTTGTACTTTCTCCTATGCTGCTTTATAATTGGAGAACCTGAGAACCAACATTGATTATACGCAGGTGTCCTCGTGAGGAAAGGAAGACCCTGAAGCCCATACGGATGGACGGGGAGAGAAGGGGAAGGACGTTGATGTTCTCGAATTTCATTTATAATCAAGAAGAAAATCTTAAATTAACTGAGAAATAAAAGAAAGCCTTGTACATCAGTTCTAAAACTTTTTGACCAAATTCAGAGATTGTTCACAATTCATGGACAACACTTTTGAGTAATCTAGGAAAAACATAATTACTATCGCGCCAGTGGGATGACGGTGGGTTAATAATAACAATAAAATTTTTAAACAAATAAACAGTAAATAGCCAGTAAGTAATAATTTTCTAAATTAAGAGAAATTAATGAAACGACTTTCAACAGACAAGTTTTTATTACATAAACCGACGTTTAGGTACCTATTTGTACCCTCTATTTTCCAAATAAAAAAAAAGAAATTAACAAATCAAATACAGAGGTTAACAAGTAGTTCGCACACTAACACTGGCTATTTCTTCCGAGACACAACGTGGTACCAGGAAATAAATAGCCAGTGGTAGTATGCGAACTACTTGTTAACCCCTGTATTTGTTTGTTAATTTACTTTTTTATTTTAAAAGTAGAATGATTAACGTTGAAGAGGGGACCGAAACGTCGGTTTACGTGATATAAACTTGTCTGATGAAGGTCGTTTCATTAATTTCTCTTAATATAAAAGAGACGTCAAACATATATTAATTTTATATATTATTCAACGCATTATATACAACCTACCGTTTACAATTTTGGGATTCTTCAGGTGTAGGTAAGACGTATACAGATAATGTTGTCTGAAGTTACCTACATTTAAATTGAGAATATTTCGTTAAAATATAAATTTTTCACTAGACGCAAAAAATTATTAGAATAATTTGTACAAAATTTACGATACCCTGTTGTTATACTGATTTAAATATATTTACCTTAATATTTATTTCATTTTACATTCTTTTAACGGTTTACAATACCGATGCTTTCTTAAATCAGATCTTTCTATTTAATATTCTTTGAACTCTAATATGTATTTTTATACTTTCAAAGTATAAGTCTGTATTACTAATATTTTAATATTTCAATTCAAAATTGAGCAATTTTTATTTCAACGAAATATTATTAATTTTAATTCATAATTTGCTGTAGTGAATTTCAAAATAAATTTGTCTGTGTGCGTTTCTACCTGAAGAAATCCCATAATTGTAAACGGTAAGTTGTATATAGTGTGTTGAATAATATAGAAATTCTGACCTATTGGCTGTTTGTTAATTTTATATACCTCAGATTAATTTAAATATTGAATGAAAATTTTTAACTTGCCCAAGAATGGCGTAGGAATTTTAATTTCATAGGTTGTTAAGCTTGTTTGTGGAAGTCTATAGCAATTGAGATCAAACAGATCGTTCTAGATGAATGTGTAAGAATAATATTAATAGAAATGTAATTGAAGCTATTGCCTTTGAAGAAAATCGATGTTTTAAAACTAGATTTTACCCCACGGACATCACTTTAAGTGATTGCAATTTCCAGTGAGACTTTCGTCATCGATATGGATCAAAAAACAATACATGCATGCTACTGTTTTGAATACTCATTTCTTTCTCGTTGTATGCTTAATTTATTTATTCTTGTTCATCAAGTTAGCATTAAAAATATTGTTTATAACCAAGATCTGACGTCAGTTGTAGTAGTTAATTTATAAATGATTTTACTTGATAAATAAGCTGGTAGGTAATGTATGGAAGAAGTTTGAAGCACAAGAGAAATATACTACGGCTAACGGGGAGTGTTCTTTTATTTTTACGATGAGGATGTGGGATCATTTGCGCTTTCCGCTGTAGTGGGAGTTATGGCCGTGATGATGGGAGGCCAGGCAATCCAGGATGCTGGAAAATAACAGTGTTTTTTGTGTGACTCCTTCCTTGGCTTGCGCAAGGGAGAAAGTGTCGGCGTCTTCCAAGCACCGGAAAGGTCAGGCTGGCTACGTGAACCCCAGGTCACGAATATCGGTCGCCCAATTAAATATCGTCCAGGGCAATAACACTCGAGAAATCATGAAGGTAAACGCCCAGCAACACGACTCAATTCTCACCCGCTAATTACCAAGTCCTATCTGATTTATGTTCGCATCAGCAAGTTTCCCTTCCTCGACTCGTATATTTTTTTTAAGCGGTGTTCATTCTGATTTTTTTTCCAAGGGACGCAGAAACAGGTGGGGAAGTAAATCTACAACTGACATTTTTCTTGAACCAAGTGCTGGTAGACTTTCTTTGAGTTAACGGTCGTGAGGGACGTGGTGTGGAATGTACACTGCTTTTCTGGATCGCATTGTGTCCTGATGTTGTTGTTGTCCTTGATATTTTGTGTGGTACGTGGAGCAATTTCCCACACGACTACGCGAGAGGTCAACCTAATCTGAACTATCAGGGCTCTCTCAGACGATACAATACTTTACAGGTTACCTTTCTCTATATGCAGGCGGAAGGATCTGCACGGAACAAGTGGTGTGGAACCGTTGGAACACTACAATCTTGAGAACTACGCGAATTGTAATAAATATTCCGGAAGGATAATATCTCGAGAATTTCAAGATGAAGTGCTGTGTTTCACAATCCAATTAAACGGAAAGTTTCCTTACATTCTATAAAAATAACTTGAAAAAGGAACGTTTGCCCTATCAAAATGTTAAAAAGGGGAACAAAAGCACAAAGAGATTTTATATGGAAAGTTTCCTGATAATAAGCCTCTAGAATGAGACTGGGGTTGAGACTGCTGGAGAATCGGTACGCTGACCACGTATCAATCCAAATTCGGAATGTGTCATTATAAGATGACAGTCCGCAGTCGACTCGGTAGGCCAAGGCCCTCAATGTGCTGCAGTGCCAAGGAAGAAGAGAACTCTCTACAATAGAGGTTTGTTGACCTCAGATAGGGATATGAAAAGTCAATGTTCATGTCAGTTGCCGTTCAGTATCATAATCGACCAACAACTGCAACCGTCGTGTCGGAATGAATCATCTCGCCAGGATCACGAGCAAATGACTAATGTAGCACGTTCTTGTATCCTGAGGTCTGAACGTTGGCCAATTTAATACCTCCTTAATTTATTTTTCTCGACACAATTCCCATTCTGTAGCTGATGAAATAACCTTGAGAATGATAATATTGCTAATTAATATATCACGTCCGTTTTTTCTCTCAAAAGAATGAAATTAATGACCCATTTATAACAAAGAAAGGAAGTTTTATTATTTAATTCATATGAGGTTTCGTCCACAATTTTGGAACTTCTTCAGGTATATTTCTTTCGGCCGTAAGCGGCATTGCACACAGCTCAGGAAGCAACATTTTTTATTCTTCTACCTCCAAGAAGAAATATGAATTTGTATATCTTTACTTGAAAGGGTCTCAAATTGTGGACGAAACGTCGTATAAGTTAAATTGATCACTTGTAGGAAATTTTGCTAAGGAACATCTGAAACCTTTTTCATGTTACTGAACGTTCAGAAATCGACATTCAAGAGGCTTGTAGGACATTTGGATGTTAAATATCTGTAATGGTGTAATTTATGTGGTTAACTCTGGCAAGTAATTGTACGTTTTTCTTCATATCTGATCGAGGAAATCTCGGGCGGTCATTGTATTTTCTTCTTGTGAACCACCTAAGGGTCCAGGGTTCAAGTCCCTGTTTGGACGGCATTTTTTTTCCTTCCAGAAAAAGGTTGCGAAGATTTACCTGAATTGTAAGAATCTGGATCTTCATCAAAGTAAAGTAGATTATTTGCATTGCTATTTAATTCACTATCGATAATAATAATATCATCCAATTTTTTTCACCAATATTTTAAATTAATTTTGATTGCCCAAGAAGTTTTAGGCAATTAACATAGTGTCACCCTATATACATTTAAAATTTATACCGTTTTAATTATCAAAAAGTTTTTACAACAGAACTTTTTATATTTTATTACTCTAGATTGGTCGAGGTAATTCGATACAATCGTTTAAAAAATGTTTTGTTTCTTAATATTATTTCACTTTTAAGCAAGTTTTTTAAATTCCAAGCGAATAATTTGTAACAAGTTCCACTAAATTGGGACTGTTTTGTGTTAATATTAAATTTAAGTGAGCAAATTAAAAGAAACTTGACTAGATTGAAAACTGTAATGGTTGCTATCAGCGATTTTATTTATTACACAGTAACAAAGATCTTAAGAAAGAGCATCGCCATATACAATAAAAAAATTATGCAAAGTCCGATACATGGAATTCCAATATTTTGTTCCGTATTTCGTAACGATTTACGGACATTATAAAACCATTTTAGTATTTTATTAATAATGCTTGTGACTTGTTTTAAATAGTTATGCAAACAAAATCCTTGACAATTCTCCTTACAATCTGTATTCGATCTCCTCTCCTACTCGTCCAAAGTCTCTGAAGTCGACGTAACACCATCTCGTTCCAAAATTGGAACGCAGTCTTGGTTTGCAATCGAAGTGATTATGAATCCTGTTATTTCCTTCGCTTTCATCTTCATAACTAACTGTTATCAAAATTGTCCCACCTAAAAGCCATACGAATTAGTGCTAAAATTTTGTATCACACTAGTTTGATTTCTTAACATTTTTGGGTTTTGTTTTACGTGGAAATTTTGTACGACGTCATCATGACAAGAAATACTTGAATATCCGATGATATGCATATATATAAACAATGATGGCATAGGTTAATGTGCAAGTATGTATGTGATTGGTCACTTGGGTAATTCCTGCGTTCATCTGACTCCAAAGAAATTCTTAATAAATTTTCATCTTCCGAAACTTCTGGCTTATCTGATAAATGTTCTTTTTTTGCATTCGTTAACGTTATGAGTCGTGTAAACCTTACGGTCTCATCTTTTTTTCTCTTTTTCGACCCAGTTGTCGTCCACTGTTCAATAGACTAAAGAATGGTCCTTGAACCGTTTATTTTCACCTCTTCTTCCAACACAATGTTTATTTTTCTGAAGAGTTAATTGAAAAGCTCCGTCCTGGTTGTTCACCAAGCTGTAAGTAATTGTGCTGGGAGAGAAATCGTATCTCTCTCTTCCATCGGGACAAGTTCTGTGCTTTCTCCTAGTCCCTTGCAATCTGAATGTCGTGTTCTGGTCCACAAGAGGCGTATGACCTCTTTCGTCCCACATTATTCTTCCTAACCGTCGTCACTCGTGGTTTCAGACGGAAATCCGTTTCTTGTAAGGGACAGTATTTTTCAGACTCACATTTTATGGCGGCGCGTGTGTTAGCTGGCAGCTGTTTCCTTTCCAAATGCATTTACGAACCTGTTTACCTCCCAGCGAGCTATCGAAATTAATAGGACAGCGCCAATTGTTTCCTCCTAATGGACATTTGCTACTTTAGAAATAGTGTTAGTGTTTGGTCACAATCTGTAAACTATACTGTGAACCAGGACTTTATGAAATGTACATAAATTAGAATAATACCATAAAATTCCAGTTTACTTTTAGGACGAATAGGAAAAAAACGACCTACGTTCATCCATTTATAGGTTTAGAAAAAGACCTTCATAGTGTAAACTGGAACAGACTACTAAGGATGTTGAAGAGGGTAGGAATAAAACATCGAGAAAAAGAGTTACCCATAACCTCTATAGACGGCAGTCACCAGTAATTAAAAATGAAGTGCAAGAAAAGAAGGGAGAAATCAAGAAAGAAGTAAGGCAAGGCTGCAGTCTGTAACCCATGCTTTGTAACTTATGTATAGAACAGGCGATGAAGAAAGTTAAAAAAGAATATGGAAAGGGAATCATACTGAAAGGTTATGATATTATGGTATTAGGAAAGTCAGAAGAAGACTTGGAAACCACATTTTTTATATGAACATGGTCCTGGAGAAAGAGTACAGCATGAGGATTAATAGAGGGAAAATCAAGGCAATGGAGTGTAGTATGGGAAATATTGGAATAACATAGGGTGTTGGATTGGGAACGGATATTTTGAAGGAAGTTTAGAAATTCCACTACTTGGGCACCATAATAAGTAGAGTAGGATAGAAAGGATAAATATAAGAATGATTATTAGAAAATCATTACTAAAAAGGTTCGTATTTAGTATTAAGTTTTTAATTCTCGTTCAAAATCTTAATACATGTCTGTTATACGGCTCGTTGATTATTATTAATTCTTCTTATAAATGAAAATTATATAAATACGACACATTTTCTACTTGGACATAATTTGTTTCAGCAGACAGAAAATCTAAATGTGTGAACTGTTTTGTGTCTTCAACAAACGCGAAAGATTCAAAACGACGATAGCTCAAGTGGCGGGACACTCCTAAAGACCTCGGCCTACTTCTTCCATTTTAATCTATTATTACGACTGTCTGACTCATGTTTGCCGTTCGAGTCAATTATCTGCGCAACTCAATAGAAATTCAGATGTGTTGAACCCTATTAACTTCAAGATTACTTTTGTAACACTCCTGTCGCCAGGGATCGCACTGCACCTTCCTCGTTGAACGATGATGTTGGCGTGTTTCGGTACCAAATTCGTTTACTCCTTCGCCCGAAGCAGTTTCTCAACGTAATACGCACTTTGAGGTCGACATGTAGCAATTCCTTGTGACGAGTTGATTGTGGCCATGTTCCACCCTTGACCTACCCTGTTCTCGGCGTGGATTGTTTGCGGTTTTAACCTTTCTTCTTCTTTTCGTTCTTAACAACTTGTCTTTGTTTTGTACTGGGCAGCCGCTTCCCCGTTACTTCTCCTCCTCCTCCTACGTGATCTGCGTGTCTGAGCCACCTGTCACGATCGTCGGTGAAAGGTTAGCAGCTCTCAAATGCTTCGTCCTTGGAACTACCTGCTCCAACCGGGCGGAGTCTGTCCGAGTTTGGCTGCACACACATACATATACACTTGCATGCTGAGTGTGTGTGTGTGTGTGATAGAGAGAGAGAGAGAGAGAGAGAGAGAGAGAGAGAGAGAGGAGTGAGCACGAATAGCGGAGGTTGGCACGCTCCGAATTAACCAGGAATCAACAGGCTGATCGTGTCGGCACCAAGGCCACGCCAACTGGTGGGTGTTAAAATTAGCTGTTGTCAGGATCGAGAATTGTGGTGTTGGTCCAGCCGGAAGCACAATACGAATAGAAGGGATTACGCTCCAATTCTCGGACCAATCTCACAACCAGAAGTACATCTAATATAGCCGAGACCATCGTAGAATGGTGACGATACTATATAGGATCCCTCGAGCAACAAACAACCTCCCTGCTATAAACTTTTCGTGAAAAATATTTTTTATTTCGCTATGTATTCAACACCTATTAGATGTAGGTGAACATCTTTTAGACGTTTGGTATTGGGTACGTTACAAGTGAAATATAAAAGATGAAGGAATGAGAAATTTCTAGCATAAATAATTGAATTGGTAAGGTATCAGCAGTGTAAATTAATTTATTGTGTACGTGAATACATAAGATGATGGCGGCCAACATCAGTGAGTTTTCTTCACCACCTCTTAAAGACTCCGTCTTTCCTCTGCAAGCTCAACAGTATTCAGATATATACGTTCATGGCAGGAATTACTGTAAAACTTTTACCCATGTGTGCTAGACTTCAAAATGTTGATACTGAAATAGTTGGACCTTTTCTATATTACCCCAGCTGAGAGCCTGAGATTTGAGAGATAGACTGCTAAAATGTGAGCTTAGATTCGAGTCCCACTCAGTGCAACCATTTTTATTTGTTTACTTTATTTACCTTTCACTTCTAGTTTTACCTGTTTCTGGAATATTCAACGAATGTATAAATTCTACTAAACCTCGAAGCGGAGGCAGTCTTTTTCAGTACGAGCCTTTGTACAGCATTTCGTGTTAAATAAACTGCTATAACCTCTAGAAGTGTGTGTTAATGTATCTCACGATCCTTCACAATCGTGACAATATGCTAACGTTTTATCCGGATTTATTAAGAAATTTTTTTTTAGAAACAGGTAATCCGTATTTTAGCAACTTTACTGTAATACTATAGGAAGTAATAGACAGAATGGGAGATGGGGTTGCTGAAGGGATACTTGACTATAACCTTAAGGGAGTATCGTAAGGAAAACCTGTGTCGGGTAGGTCGGACTCTGTATTTATCCCACACCCCTTCCGAGTGCTAGGACGCAGCATTCCCGATTCCATGTCTGGACCGGACCAGATGGTCTACTACTGCTATAGACAACTCTTGTGAGACCCTGACTTCATGGGGTTGATGGCTTCTGCTCTATATATCATTAGAAAGGATAGAAAGAGAGGATATGGAATGGAGAGAAAACGAAGCTAATGGCTAATTAAGGTTCCTGGACTACAGTTTAAATACCACACCCGGATGTGACGCGATCAGGATTTTTCCATCCTGACAAAATATTTTTGAGATTTTTTTAACTTTGAAGACTCGACATTTCCACCTAGTCCGCTTCACTTCATTTCCCATCTATTTTTTGAAAACTAAGAGAAAAAACATTATTGTATATAATGAAAGCTGTTGATGTAGAACATCGCGTTAAATATCTATTTTTCAACTATCCATAACCTTTAGTCAGTCAGCGGTAATTAGATTTGAAGATCAAGAAAAGGAAGCAGAAATCAAGAAAGGAGTAACACAAGGGTGGAGTCTATCGCCCATGCTGTTTAACAAGTATATAAAATAGGCGATGAAGAAAATTAAAAAGGAATATGAGAAAGGAAACAGCAAGCAGCAAGAATAAAAACCCAAAAGTTTGTTGATGATATTGTGGTATTAAGGGAATCAGAAGAAGACTTGAAAATGTTATAAATCACATAACCGTGATCCTGGAGGAAGAGTACAAAATGAGGATTAACAGAGGGAAAACTAATGTAATGGAGTGTATTTTGGGAAATTGTGAAATAACAAAAGTGTTAGATTGGGAAGGGTTATTTTAAAGAGAGTTAAGGATTTCTGCTACTTGGGCAGCGAAATAACTAGAGTACGATAACACAGGCAGGGAAGACTTTCGCAAAGATAGTAATTTACTTACGGCTAATATAAGTGTAAATATTAGGAAATGATCACTAAAAATTTTCCTATCGAGTGTGGTTTTATATGAGTACGAAACGTGTACGATAGAAGTTGCAGAAAGGAATAGAATAGAAGCTTCCAAAATGTGCTGCTATAGGACATATGGCTGGATAGAATCACGAAAGAGGAAGTTCTATGCTGAATAGGACAAGAGCGAACAATATGGAGGACGTTGACCAAGAGAAGGGATTGATTAATAGGCCATTTTTAAGACATGAGGATCTCGTAAAATTAGCATTAGAGGGAAGTGTGTGGGGTAAGAAACGAAGAGGGGGGCCAAGGATGGAATGCGATAAGGAAGATTAGGAAGGATGTGGGATGTGGTAGTAATGTAGAAATGAAAAGGCTTGCGGAGAAAAGGCTAGCATGAAGGGTTGCATCAGATCAGCCTAAGGACTGACAACTACAACACTTAGAATAAATCAACAAGTCTGAGAATAAAAGTAAATTACGAAGGCGTGGACTGAAGGAAAAGGGTGTCAGAGGAAAGTGACTAAGATTGAAAAGGGGAAACTTCAGACGGCAGCGCGTCATTCTCCACAACATGAATCATTCGTTAAAGAGAAATTTTGACGACATTGTGATGGACTACGTAAAGAAATGGGAAAGTCATTACAAGTGACTCTTCATAACTTCCCTGCACAACGTCGCCTTTACTTTTGTTTCACGTAAAGTTAAATAATAATTGTGTAATATTTTTTTTGTTTTCTCAATTTGATCATTTTTTTATATTGACAAAATATATTTTTCATTAGAAATTGAGTCTTCAGATATTTTATTAATTATATCTATTATTCATCAGGTTATAATTAACTTTTATTGAACATTTTTAATTTATTAGGATCTTGGTCTCGAGATTTTCCTATCTACATTGTCAATTAAATATTACAATGGCATTTTAATTACATATATGGGGTATAGTATACAGGAACCACCCTTTTAGTACATTCTGGGATATACTTAATTTAATTACTAAAACTCCTCATTTTTAATCATGTAGAATTTATATATGATGAACGTCAAGAGTGTTTTTCTCTTGTCGCAGGTGTCGAGGCCGCTGTCGCGTTCCGAGACTCCTAGTTCGATCCTCTCCGTCGACAGCGACATCCGGTTCACCCGGAAGTTGGGTTATCATTACCGCTGCGGATGCTGCGTCGTCGCCGGATTCCTCGTCTTTCTTCTGGTCGCATCCCTTGCAGTTTACTTCGGATGTAAGTTAATAATTTCCTTTGTTCAATTGAGTTGCAGCCGCATTTCCCGCTTCTATTAATGGTATTATTACCTCCATTAGTTCACGGTTGAAAATAAAAATTTTGTATAAAAAATAATGCTTTAATAACCTATTATTGGCACTTTAAAAGAAGAATAGGTATCCAACAGAACATCATATGCATATAATTATTATTTAAATAAAATGTATTGGTGAGACTTTCTTTGGTAATTCATCAGGGTAAGAAGGAAAATAATACTGATAAGGGGTTGTAAATCAGTTTGTTAAAAAATATAACAAAGAAACATCAAACAGCCAATAACTCAAAATTATTTATACGTTGGTTACAACGTTTCGTCCCCAATTTTTGGAACTTCTTCAGTTAAAACGATTCACAATCAAATTTATGTTACAAGCGTCGTTGGGTATCGTTCAGGATGTAAAGCTTTCACTTTTGGACCTCTATTTTCTAGTTAAAATATATTTATTTGCATTCATTCAACAACGGGAAATGAAATTTGACTTTATTGCTATTTACCTGAAGATGTCCCGAAATTGTGGACGAAACATTGTACCTAACGTGTTGATGTTAATTTGTTACTTTTATGAATGTCAGATTAATTTTAATATTCTGTGCATAATGTCATTAGGAATATGAAATTTTAATGGTTATTCCATCAATTGTATACTAAAAATAATAGTTTGTTAATACTGTACTTATTTAAAATATATATACGAGGCCAATTGGTTGCAAAGAAGCAAAATCAAACAATTTCCCATTGAAACCGTCTTTTGCTACTTTTAATATAGTATTTTCGTTTTTATTTTATTCCTCTTTAAAGAGTTGTGAATTTATTTATTGTGTTGGCAAAGAGATAATTTGTGTTTGTCACCCATAACTGTCACTGTTTTAATATTTTTCTGATATGCGGCCCGCGTAAAATTTTTAATTTTCAATTTGACCCTTTCACAAAAAAGTTTCCCTTTTCCGCGACAGTACTGGAGTATTGTCTTGATGGTGACAGCCTCGAGGAGGAAGTTTCCAAAGCCAAGAGGGGTGTAATTTAGATAACTGCTGGTGTTAACGGGCTTGACCTTGCAATTCGTTTGTTTCCGAAATCGTTAATTGCTCTGACATTTATAGTCCGTGGTAATAAATATTTTTAGTTTGTTTGAACGTCCCATTAACAATTAAGAGTCATTAAAGACAGCCATACAATCACCTTGCCCTCAGGAACTCTTAAGAAGAGTTGCTAATAGACTATTTTTGTATTTCTAAGAGAATATGAACCATTTATATATTTTCTAATAGCTTGTAATGAGGCAGGAACGCGAAAATAAATTTTATGGCTCTTTCCATGTGGGCGAGTTCCCCCTCTCTGATCTGGAGAGCACCAGGGAGGGCATTTTTATGCGAGTCAGAATAAATTTTTGCGCGCTGCAAAATCAGCGCTCAAATAAAAATGCTTTCTGATTATTCCACTGTTCAGCTTTCCTGAACAGGTTACATAAAAATGTAAATGATAGCGCTGGAGGTCGAACCTCGTATATAAATACTTGTCACTGACTCGTTAGCGCTAAGAAAAAGCCGCGTGATTACGAATAACTGTATACTTATATGACCTTTAGGGTAAAATAGTACACACGTGTCCTTGATATATCGTGATAATTACTAAACACGTGAGGCAAATAGAGCAATAAAAAGGAATATTTCTGAGCAGCCTTGGGGGCATTTAACCTCAAAATCTGAATTAACTAAGAACGTGGACAGGAATAGGAAAAAATAATTACTTGAAAAGTTGACTTACTAGGTTTGCTCTAAAACTTGGTTCAGTGCCCGAAAAACACAAACAACAAGGAACAGTATTTTTCAAGATTATTCATTTTCTGCGGAAGATACACGCCGAGTTGTACGCCATTTATTTTCGAAAAACCAAGAAAACAGTTTAAGAGAATTTATTTTTTAAATCTCAGCGGCAGAAGGTTCTGTAGTAACAGAATAGCGGCGCCAGATAAACACGGGGGAAATAGATAATCGTACAAGGCAAGTGCTACCAGTCAGAAACGAATTAATGTTCTTTAACGATGGTATGAAATAGAATAAAAGTTAACTGAGGAAACGGAGGTGAGTTGAATATAATTCATATCGTAAAAAATGTGGGAAACCGACGGGTTTTTGATCGCCATTGTTATGAGTTCACTGTTTGGGATCGATGTAGCCCCAAGAAGGGACGACAACGCCATTAGTAACTGCTCAAATTTGATGGCTTGGTCCCTGGACATTTTGTTTTGAAGCCGTGGAGAAGTTGAGGGAGACGTTACACGTGAGTTCTCTATCAGTTGACAGCGATCCAGAGTATTGCGTTGCACTAGGCTCGCCTTTTCTCTCCCGTCTCGTTGTTGCCCTTGGTAATCTCCCCTTCCTCCTTCCCCCTCTCACTCCAACTACCTGCGAAACTACATACACCACGCTACACAACCAGAGACCTTCGATCAGGTGACACGAACACCAACCTACATTCTAGTCTCCGTTAAAGACTTCGGCACAACGAAAGAGTTCGCCGTCCGATTGTTCCCTTTCTTTTTTATTCAGTGCCAAATAATGAGAAACACAGTTTAAAAATTGTTAAGAGGCGTCGAATCGTTATCTCAAATTTGAAAGCAGTACTGTAATAAGATTCTTATTATAAAACCTAGTAATCTAAAAGATACCATTGTAGGGCGGAGTGTGGGATAAAATTAAAAGGATACTTAAAAGATAATGGGAAATTTATTTACAAATTAACTTAACTAGGAAACCATTAATGAAGGAAATATTCAGAAGTAATTCGAAGTAATCTGAGTAGAATGATGAATTCATATAGCCTCATCGCTGTCGAAATAGATTTTTGATAATCGATTATCTTCAGACCACGAAATCCCATTGATTGAGGTAACCACGTGGTATTTAAATATTTCGTTGCCTTCGTGGGTCTCGATTCCCACAGGACCATGTTTACAAAATTTCCCAGGTCATATCCCTACGAACCCAAAAGTCATCCCTGGGGATTAGTGACGGCACCAGGCCCCGACATGCTGACGCCAATTCCAAGTTTCCAATCCTCGATAACGTTATATTAAGAAATAATAAAATATCAACTATCGCGCTAGACTATGAACATAATATCAGTGTGGGTTACTGAAACGGATCACCTTCAGCTTTGAAACAATTATATTAACAACGTAGAAAGTATATACGAGGGTGGTAGGCTACTATGAATTCTGACGAGTTCGTCCGAACATACGTAAACATGGTTTCCAATGTGCGTGTTTGCTTTGGCAGCGACTGTCAGAACACGCACGATGCCATAAGAACCATTCGAGCGTTCAAACGAGTTTGATTTTCTTTTTCGTGCGTTTTGACGAATCTTGCAAATCTAACACCTCACAGTGTAAATTAAAAACTAAAATGCCATTTGTTTTTTTTCTGTGGGTCTTATTTCACTTGCTGTTTTTTTTAATTTCGGCCTTCTGTACTTTTTTTCTTATCTTAAAGTTACAGCCAGTCTTTGTTTTACCGAAATACAGTCAGGAAAACTGGAGTATTTGTGATTCACTCTTCTAACCCCTTCAGTATATATTCAAATATTATTGGTATCATTTTGAAATACTCGAACAACTTTTGTGGGTTGTCTCACAAATGTATGAAATAACATTTGCAACTTCTTTACCGTATCTTGTAGAACATAAGTGGTTAACATTCTCTGTTTTATTACTACCTATCAACAAGAACTTAATCAACGGAATTTTAAGAAAATAATACTTGTCAATTTCATCCATCTTTCCTCGGAGGTAGAAACGAACTGACTATCAGAAACTGCGCTCTGACGAGAATTTCGTATGCACCCGTCTGAACAATATTTCGTCAGAATTGGCATCAACGCACAGACGTTTTCACGGCCTCGTCATCTTCAAAGTGGATCCCACGATGAGCTTCCTTTACTGGCCGGAACAGATGGAAGTCTGACGGAGGATGAGGCAGGACTTCCCATCCAATTTTCACAACCTCTTCACGACTGGTGTGTGGTCTTGCATTGTCATGCCAAAGAACAGCATATTCTTGCAACGTTTATGGACCGACATTATAATTTACCATTGTTGAGACGACGACGACTTCGGCCAGATATGCATATTTCGAACTTACAATTTTGCGTATGTCCATCTGAGGCATCATCGTACAAACTGTAAAATATATCATCGAGATCGGGAATGGTCGCGCGGATGATTGTTCATCAAATCAGACCTCTTGGCATGGAATGACGCAAACGTCATTAAAATATTGAAATTTGAAAATTATTTATGCCAGGTGATATAAAACAATTGTCTGTTAGCCTTACCAGAAATTCAGTATACAAGTGTATTAAATTTACAGACAGATTTTGATGATAATTATAATAATACGGTAAATCTGTAGTATATAATTATTCAGTAGTACGAAATACTGTAACGTTGTAAAATTATTGAAATAATCTTCATCGAGGTCTGTAGCTGTTCATCTCCTTCCATTGCGACATGTGGGCGATGAGAAAGCGTCAAGGTAATATTAATGCAATCTTGAACTTACGAAAGCCTCTACTTCAAATATCACGAGATCTCTTCTACCAGCGAAGAATTAAAATTGCGTACATTTACAAGAAGCACGTTGTTAGAGTAGTTTGATCCGCCAAATAATAAACATAAGACAGATATTCCGATAAATTATGACAAAGAGAACTAGTACAATAATCACAGATAAAATAAGACAACCGAGAGAGACAATTTGATTCTGCTACAGAAGGTCCAAATAGAAACTGAGGACAAGCTTTTGCACCTTAAACATAACATACATAACCTCAGTTTAATTTTCTACGCCCCATATTTTTGTCAAAATACTAATTTCCGTTTTCTGTTTCACTAGTTCACGTTATTCTTAAGACCAGATTTTTTTAAACGTGGAATCTAACTCCATACACTCATAAAAAATATTTCTCGCTGAAAGCCAATCAAAATAAATAGTTTCCCAAATCTCCAGAGTTCTTACCGGAAAATACGAATCCGTGGGTGTAGGGCAGAAAAATAAATGACACTCTTCTGGAACAGTAAAATAAATAGTATCCCAAAATTATGTTAATCTGAGAATAATTTTGACGGATAAATTATGACCTATACAATTATGAGTATTATATGAGTTAATTTGAAAACCGTAATTTTAAAAGTAATATTTATACTACTTAGTGTCAAAAAAAGAAACACGAACAAAGTGAATAATTTCTATCGTGATGTATTCTTTTCTACATTTAATATCGTCAAGTGAGTGCGTTCCATCAATTTCAGTGTTATAAAAGGCGTAAAAATAATCGCCCGAACAGGGACTTGAACCCTGGACCCTTAGGTTAAAAGCCTAATGCTCTACCGACTGAGCTATCCGGGCTCTTCGAATACTTCATGATTTATATACTATTATATGGAGCTCTGTAGATATTAAGTGTAAAAAAGTCTAATGATATTACGAAAACCTTATGTGTGTGTTAAAACTGAACAATGACCTAATACAAATGTCGCATTACAGTAACCAGTAAGACCGCCTCAGAATGTTATATTCTAGAAAGAATATGCATATTGTATAATACAGCAGTAATTGATTTTTCTTAATTGCTTACCATCAAATTGAAATGACTTCGTTTTTATGTCTATCGTGCCACGTACCCAACCCGGATTAGGGTTAAATGCTATACTTAAGGGCCGATTCGTGAAATAATTGTTTCAACCTATATTTGAAATTAAATGAGTTTACAAATAAAATAATGGCTTGACTCCATGGCGTTTTAATTTAAACTAAAACGGACCGTTTAATTAAAATCTTATTGTAATTTTCTGACTTGGTTATTCATTATATTTCTTTTAAAATGTTTTTAATCAGTTTTATAAATGGCTACCAGTATATTGATGGGTTATTGGCATGTATTGTTTTAAGCTAATAATCCAAATGTCTGTTAGAAACAAACATTCAATCCAGCTATAAATAGCACTTCCTTACAATAAGTGCATACTTATAGGGAAATAAACGTTCTAAATTCTGTTATCACCCTTAAAAAGTACATCATAAAACATAAACGTAATGGCCCAGTCTTATGTTTTTATTTTAAATGTACTCTTTAATAAATCATTTAGTACATACAGACAAATTGAGAATAATTAACGCGCCAAAATTTTAATAAACATATGACATCCACTTGAACACAATCCTGCAAAATAAATTAACGGAACGCTGTTCCATTTCTGTGCGCTAGACAGCATCAAAATTTAAAGCAATAATTTTCGGGTGAACCTAAAGGTTACTATCCAATAATTGGCTGTTTTCTGTTAAAAAAAAAAAATACATCACATGTGCATTCACTACCTTGAAATGGAATAAATATATTTTAATATATAAACATGACAATGTGCACTTTTACAGTTATAGACAAACCACTTGTCTTTTATGTTAGAGTATTTATTGATCCATCAAGCATTGCATTAATTTGCCATAAATTTTTATTTTCAGATACACTCCTTGTAAGTGATGGATCTTCTGAACAAATTTTTGTTGGATCATTCAGGGTGGAGAATGGTGATATGTTTACACCCTCACTAGCTGACTCTACGACTGATCAGTTTCGCTTGAAGGCACGACACTACCGTGAAACTGTTAACCTGTTGTACCGGCGGAGTGACCTACAAACTGCTTTCCTTGGTAGTGAAGTCCTCGCTCTTGATGGGTAAACAGCTCTTTTATTATTCCCAAGAACTCAGTAAAAACTATGAACAGTATAAGGATTAAATTTAAAAAAAGGTCAATTGTGTATCAAATTAGATTGGCATAAGCTAATCACATTATTGTTCATCTGAAAATGTCTCTATAAAAGCAATAACTCATATTTTAGAACATAGCTTTAAAGAAATATAGATACATGATCATTGGTGATCCAAAATTTGTTTCTTTACCACATTTCTTTCTCTCCAGTGTGGAAGGAAAGAACTTGGTTGTCCACTTCAACCTTCACTTTGATCCTACATGGTTAGATGTATCTCTACCAGTTGTTGTAGAAATACTGAAGAAGGGAATTACCAGCAAGTACTTTGATAACTATACAATTGATCCTTCAAGTCTTGAGCTGAAAGGTAAACCTATGGATGTTGTATTTTAAAAATAATAAAATAACAAAATTGTTTTAAGCATAAAAGTAAAACTATATTTGAAATAAATTTATTTGGAAAATAAATTGAGGTTTCTTATTCTGTTTCAAATTTCAATTAAAATACTCTATTTTAGACTAGACAACTTGGGAGGATTAGTTTCAACGCTCCCTGGTATCATTTATAGTTAAGTGAATCTATATTGAAATGCATAGTTTAAAATTATTTTGTATTGTATAACAATAATAACTCATTCTGAAAAATTAATTAAGCTTAACTGATGATTTCATTGTCCTTACCTGTAAATTAAAGCAAATTTTTCTTATAATTTGTATTTTTACTCATTCATACCTACTAGTTATCTATAAACTGTCAGATTTATGCAGAAATTCTATTTTCAACTTTGCAATATTATTAAAGCTGCTTTAAAATTTTCAGAGAGTACAGCAGCACTGACATCGACATTACCACCCACCACATCAGCTCAACCATCAAAGCCTGTGTTCACTACACCACCTCCCCCACGGCGTTGTGCACCACTGGAATTGGAATACTGCTCCAAGGTGCCTTTCAATATTACCTCATATCCCAACTTACTTGGGCACAGGTCAATTCAAGAGGTGCGTGACAACATCATAGCATTCAGGTAAAAACTAAAGCATAATGGCTTTCTATTATAAATAGTAGAAATATTATTTGTTTTTCCATCAATACAAATGTACACATTGTCAAATCAAGAAATTAAATTCTAATTTTAAATATTAGTCACTACAAGTTGTGTAGCGATCTAGGTAAGGTTCAGGTACAGTATTTCATATTTCTTAGGATTCTACACTACATACTGTCTCACTCTAAATTATGACTTCTTTTGGGTTTCTTGTAAATGGCATGCCAATACTCAATATTGGGATAGAACTGTGTTTATTTTAAATTATTTTGTATATAAGTTGGTTAAAAAAATTGCTAGATTCAATCTTTCTTCCATTGTAACAAATTTCTTATCATCGTTCTTTGAGATTGTATTCTATAATTGTAATTCAGTAGACTTTTGTCTTAGTTAAAAATAAATAAGTCTACATTATAATGAATATATTCTTTTAATACATAAATGAGTAAGTCTTGAGTGAAATGCTAGTTTTGTCAAGTGCATTTTCATGCATGTGTAATCAGATGTGTTACATTTAATACATTTCATATTGTGTCTTTTCAATTTGAATGCTGAATCCCACTGTGTTACTCAGAATTCATTTACAGGATGTGACATTTAATCAAAATATCTGTAATACAATATAGTTATATAAAAAAAGATTTTATTTCATATTTCATACATAGATGAATGAAAAATTGAATTTGTTAGGAGCAAATTCATTTATCTTTTAAGCTGATACTAGAGACTTTTGATCTTCAGAATTAAACAATTCTTCATGGTCTGCATTTCCAAACATTGCTGATTATAAAAGAACTGTCATTAGTCCAATGTGGTGTAGAGGGATATTAATTTTGAGTATTCATTTCTGTAATTCGTGTCTTTGCTATTTAGTGTAACGAACAGGACTTTGGGCCTCTTATATCAAAGTTGCATAAAGGCTGTAAGCACCTCAGTGCTGAACTTATTCAGTTACTAGGTTTCATAACTTTATAGCTTGTGAGATGAATGAGTTCATAAATTTGTAAGGAAGTAATTCCTTCATCATTGGATCACATGTATAATAAATACGATAACAACAACAAATCACAAGTTCTGTGGGCTTCTTATTGCACATTTCTTTGCAATCTATGCTCCACGATATAATTAGAGAATCTTGGATGTTGTCAAAGATCCAACAATTGCCATAACTAAGACTGAGAATGAATTCTTAGGCTTAGTTTAATATTATGAAGTTATAAAACTGAAATTTGCAAGGAATAAATTCCATGACCATTGTAATCAAGCTGTTTGAGAAGTTAATGAGCAAATCATTTAGCAGACTTGAGGTGGCTTACTGGAAATGAAGGAAGAATTCACATTTGTTCTTCGCCACCAACGTCCCTTATCGTAGATAGTCGCTTGAATCCACCCGTCCCCAGAAACTTGGAGAAGCGAGCATTGGTGATCTGCGTGAGGTCACGGATCTCGAAACACGTGGGAGGCACGGGGTTCCCGTGCAGCGTAACGCGCAGGAGACCCTTATTCTCCGTCGACACCAGAGGTTCCTGGTAAACCGCGGCCGAGAGGAATGCCGAGATTCCGCGAGTCTGCACATTGTTGTAGGCAAGGTTGATGTGGGACAGCATGAAGTTACCGCGGCACCAGAGCGCCATCGAATCCGGCGTGACCTCGGCCATGTAGGGGTGAGGATCCTCGGCTACGTCTCTCGTCTCTTGCGGGGTGAGGGTAGGCTTACGCTGGATCTTGCCAGAACGGTGGGGGACTGAGGTGAAATCGGACTGAATGTTATCGCTGATGATTGGTCCTATGTCTTTGCCCATATTGGACCTCTTTCGACCAGTTCTCTTGCGCACTGTCGTCTTCATGTCCGCCAGAGCGCCAGCACCTCCGCTAGCAGGACCACCGCCGCCGAGGCTTGGCCGTGGAGCCAGAGTGAACTGGTCCTTCATCCGCCGGAAGTTCCGTCCGCGTCGCTGCACCACTTCGTCAAACGTCAACGGGAACTGCTGCAGGACCTAGCTTTAAGAACGAACCTTTTTAATCTGTAGTCGTACGCAAATAAATTACTAAACTTCTACTGTGGATCCTCAAGACGTAAAATGCATTCAAAATCGCACAACGATGTTTTAATATCTGCAGTTTTTTAAATGACCATAGCCATCTCACCCTAGACAAGTTTACATTTAAAATTAAGTCAAATTATTTTAAAATTTGTACGTATAGAAGGCATTTAAGAAAGCCTGTGCAGTTTGGAACGTGGTACTACATAATATATCGGAATATAAAATGAATGAAAAGGTTTTAGAAAATGTCCGGAGCATTCTGACTACAAGGAATGACCGATGACTACATAAAGAGTTGAGCAGTTTGCTAACCTCTGCGAGAGCGACAGCGCCGTCGTCGCAAACATGGTTGGCTGCAAGGGACAATGACACCAGTTTGCGATTTGTTCTAAGAGCCCTCGCCAAGTGCTTGGCACCTTCAGACGTGATGCGGTTACTGGTGAGGATAAGAGTCTTGAGGTTGCACTGCTGAGGTGGCTCCTTGAAGGACAACTCATCGGCCAGTGGGCCTAGAGCTTCGTCCTGGATGCGGCACTGACGCAAGGACAAGTAATGCAGACTGTTCTCACGGCTCAGGATCACGTGGAAGTTCTGCTCGGGCACGGGGTTCATGTCCAGACTCAGCTCTTCAATGTTGCGGTTGGTAGACACCGCGATAGAAATCTCCTCCAGAGCGGCGCCGTTCAGGTTACAGTCGTGGAAATGCACGCAACTTACCGTCTTATATACGACTAGACAGCGGTTCACGGCCCTTACGAAGTTGCAATCGGCATTCAGGCCATGGAAGAAGAGTTGCTTCACCACGTCTTGCTTGTCCACGATGTCGTATACCGCTGTCACTTTGGGAAAGAGCTGACATTCCTGCTGGCTCTTGTTGGCGGCCAAGGGGCTGCTGGAAGCTAAGTTTCCGAAGCGGTTCTTGATCTGCCGAGCTATCACAACTTCTGGCACCGTCGAAGCATGTTCCTCCATGCACATGCAGGGAAACTCAGACACAAAGTCCTGTCCAGAGATAAAGCTCTTGCTAATGCTCGACCCGTCATCGTGAGTTTTATCCGGGTGAAGTGGTTTCTTTTCCTTCTTCGGAGACATTGCCTTTATTCGCTAAATACCTCGAGTTGACTTTTCTTCACGACGAAATAGAGAACCTGTAAATTGAAACCCATCTTTCTTGAAATTTATGTCACAGATGAGTTAAAATAAATGACTGAAAGCGACTTTCAAGTATAAAATATTTCTGACACTGAGTTTCTTTGATCTTCTAAAAGCCCTGAATGGATTTTTATTACTGCGTAGGCTTCACCCAGCTTAGCCATTTCATTTTTAATGGGCAACAGTTTTCTCCGAAGGGGTATAGGTAGAATAACATAATCTTGTTGAAACACTAATCCACCTCCTGGGAATAAAACAGCGTTGATTGAAACCCTGCTATGGTTGATAAGCTACTTGTCCAAAGATACTGAAACACAAACGTGTCAAAAAATAGTTCAATAACATCGTAGATAAATCGTGGTGGTGTAAATACTCTATCGTAAATAAATTTATAGCGCAAATTGATTTTTAAAAATACATCACAACAATTTGATGACAATTGTAAAGTTAAAAAAATGTCTTCAATCTTAAATATTAATGTGAAGTTTATGTCACATTAATACTAGTTAAATCTTCCTCAAATTATATTTAAAATCTTTCTCGGCTTACACGTATGTATTTTAATATCGTAGATTCGTGTCGTAAACATCAAATAACATTTTATTGTACAAGATTCTGGTGAATTATCCGCTATGAAATTAATGAGGAAAATGCCGCAAAATTAAACTATGACTTGAAATAAGTTGTATTAAGTAAAAGCGTGTTAAATAAAAGATGGGACAGTTTCAAACTAAGTATCAATTATACAATTGCTTAATTAAGTAAGTAAATTATTTAATAGTCGGATGATTTACATAGTGTTCGTAATAAACGTAGGACATGCAGAATCTCAATAACTGCACAGGCAATTGAAGGTGCTAACATAACATCTCTGAAAATACGAGTGCAGAAGCGCGCGAAGACGTCCCTGCGCATCTAGCACGATAATATTTAACTGTAACATAGACGACGTTATCACCCGGGTCTATATATCCTTTGAAAATAATTGTAACAATCCTAAAAATCCAAACAGGTGCAACAAATTGCTTGACGAAATGATCAAGTAATTTTGGTTCGACAGTATGTTCGGCCATTATGAAAGGAAAATATATGGAAATAAAAACAGATATTTGATTAAGTAATTATGCCTTCATCAGTTGTCATACACATATATTTCTATTTCATAAACAATTACAGTCTAATCCTTGATGTAGCAAAGTTTCATCAGACTATATGCTCATGAATCACTACAAATCTAGTCATGTAGGCTAGTTATTGTATGCTAACAATTTCAATTGCCCATATCTTCAAAAACTATTTTTTAATCATTCATTTGCAAAACAAATTTGGAATTTTCTCAAAGCCTAGATTCTGAATTTGAAAAAAAAAGGAGACAAAATTAGATCAAATTTTTATCTATTGTATGAAGTCGTTAGACACAATTGAAAATTCTAAATTTGATACTTGGATATATTTTCCTTCTTGTAACTGAATTTTTGTAAAATCTTATAGAAATAGTTCTATTATTATTATTATTATTGTGGGTCTACAATTTCACCATTGACTTTCAGGGAACTAATAGATGCCGAGTGCTACAGATTGGCTTATGACTTTGTGTGCCAGTTGCTTCAACCAGGTTGTTTTGTTAGATACCCAGAACATGAGGAGGACCGGATTTTAATGCCCTGTCGTTCGTTCTGTCAGGACTTCTGGTTAGGGTGTGGTGCCCGCATACCATCATCACTGAGAGAAGTGTTGGATTGCAAGAACTTTCCAGAATTCACAAGTCTTGGCTCTTGCAGTCTCAAACCAGGTATAGTTTTTTTAAAAATATATATATATATATAGTTGCAATAACTGCTAAGGTCATTAGCAACTGTAAACTATTAAGGGAACTGATATTGATGTAAGGGCATCACGGTACTCAACACAATGTCCAAACCCATACGAGGATTCAAACCTGTGACCTCCGTGGTGCGAGGCAACGGTGCTAACCACTACATCACAGGATATCAGCCCTGTTTTTTATGTCATTTACTTTCTGAATTAACAAATCATTTATTTTAATATAAACCTAAGTTTAAGAAATTTTCTGGTGGTCACTTCTCTGAATAAAATATTATTTCATTTTTTTAATCAATTTCTTGAGTTGTCACTTGTCTGTATGATTATGTGACAGTATTTAATCAATTTTTGAAGTAAAACTTCATCTATATGCCATATGTACATTCTGATGCTAAGAATTTTTTTAAACTTTTGTTTATAAGTTTCAGTGAATTTTACTTTTATGACAAAACACAGTATGATGTACAAGTATTAACAATCATCTGGCTAGTAAAATTCCTTATTTATAATGTCATATTTTCCATATTTCTGTTAGTACAGTGGAAGTTACAGGTATTATTCAGGAGAACATTATACTCCATTAAATTAATCTGATCATGCAACTAAAGATAAATTGACTACACAAAGATTGATACACATTATGTTATCTGAATTACCTTACAAACTTCTACTTCTCAACTGTGTTCTCCATATGCAATTATCTCTACATACGCATCTCTGTATGGCAGGATGTGTTCAAGACCTACACTCCCAGGGTCTGTCTGTCCGAATGTGTGATGGTGTCGTGGACTGTGCTGATCTGTCAGATGAAATTGACTGCAAGTACTGTTCAGAGAAGAGCATCCACTGTGGTGCAGGGAAAGTCTGTATCTCTTCAGACAAACGGTGTGATGGGAAGAAGGATTGTCCAAATGGAAGTGATGAACGACATTGCTGTGAGTTATTAGTTTAAAATTACACAATAAGTATTTACAAAAACACATGGATGGTAAAATATATGAAAACTGCTCCATTATAAACTGTGATTTAATGATAACAGTATTATTCATCTAATGATATCATTATGTATAGATAGAGTACTCATTGTGTTCAATTAACATGCGAAATAAAAGTATTCAATGATTGTTTAGTTTTATCTGAGAAATAAATGTTTCAATATTTTGGAAAGTCAACCATGATGAGGCACTATTTTTAAATGATTAATAATGAAGGGTTTATCCTTATTCCAGGAGTAAGTTTTCACAATGTATTGTAGAAGTTCCATTTGTATTCAAACTAAACAGTAGCTTTTTATAATGACCAGTAAAAATAAGTACCAATATTTTTGTTAATTTCCTCAAGAAAAATGGTTAACTTGTCTTTCGATCTACAGTAACTGTTGCTCCCAGTCTTTCTGTCATGGAGGTGGATGTGTTCTCAACTCCACACCAGTCACAATACTTCTCTGAAGGTTATGTGCTTTTTAATGAAAAGGGCCATTCAGGGAAACTCTGTACTGAGAACCTGAACTCAACTGTACCTGAACCAAATCGTCAGACAACTCTCAATAACATCGCCTCAACCATGTGTCGTCAGCTTTCATACCAGTAAGTAACAGTCATTTTCTCTATGCTCATTCAATAAAATGTTACACCAAATATTTTATTATTATTGTCATACTTTATTACAGTCATTGCAAATACTAATATAAACTTTACAAATAAATTGTTGCTCTGAGCATTTGCAATTCTTATATAAATTTTTTCAGTTTATAAATTGAGAAACAGATCATAAAAATGTTTCAACTCATTTTCACTCTTTTCTTGTAGGACAGTAAACTTTGTGCAGATAAAAGAAGACAATGAACAGACTGGGAAATATGTACACATGGAAGACCCAACAGCAACAGAAATGACGTTTGTTCGCGCTCCGTGTCCAAGGAAAGAGGTTCTCTATGTTGGATGCAGTGAAATTGGTGAGAGAAGAGATCTTGTTGATTATAGTGTAATATCCAAGAGCCACTACATTTAATCACTTTTAACAGTAGAAAAAATTTTAATGTTGAGGAAATCAAAAATGTGTTTTGAAATTGCATTCATAAACTAAATACATCAGTAGATGTGCAGTCCAGTTAGTTTATTTTAACTATGAATTATTATCACTCAATAACCAATGTGTTAGAAATTCTGCCACTTAAATAAACGGAATTTTATATTTATTTTAAAACTAATGTCAAGAATATCATTATAAAACAGTTTATAATTTGGATAGTTAATAATTAGTACTGGGATTTTAGTAATGATTAATTTTTTTCTGACATTAGGGTGAATTTTACAATTTATGCACGAATCCAGATATTGTAGTGTTGAAAAAAAAACATATAAGCATATAAAGTCATGTTTACACCTTTTTGGCCAACTTTTTCTATAAATGAGTACATTTGCCTTTGACATATGCATGAATAAAAGTTTTAAATATGTTGTTCATGACAATGTTTTGTCACAAATTAACACAGCAATTGCACTACAAAACTTTATTTCAAACTCTGTAACTATGGAGCAAACAAAGCTGTAAACATTGCAAACTACTCAGTAACTAACTCAGTCTGGTTAAACATACCAAAAGTAAAAGAAAAGCTCTGTGGTTTTGTTCATTAGTTTAGTGAGAAGTTTTTAAGCATGTTATTTTGTAAAAGTTAAAGTTAGTGCAGTAAAACTTTTTAATGTGCATCAACACTGAATACTGCTGCATGCAGCAGCCGTGTGAAGAGAAGCATATCAGTATCATATTATATTTTTAAGGTCATATTTGTGCAAGTTTTAGGTCATAAATACTTTAATATTTTGCTGATTTTTAGGCCAATAACATCCAGGTTATAATATTTTATTGACAAACAAAATCATGATAAGTTCCTAACCATGTTTGATTTCTGCAATGAAGATTGTGTGTCTTGTAATCATAAGTAATATATATTAGTGACATTTTTTTTATGGTGACCAGACTGTGGGACACAATCACTGCGTGAAGGAGCTGGCATCGAAGGGCTTAGTCGGACAGCAGTTCATGGAGATTGGCCATGGCATGCTGCATTGCTGCGGGATGGAGTACATGTCTGTGATGGTACCCTTATCTCCCCAAATTGGGTCCTCACAACTGCATCTTGTTTCCAGGGGTAATTGGATCTTTATTTGTATAAATGTATATTATTGTAGCTTTTAATTTAACTAATAAATAAAACTTATGAACACATTTATTTGTACGTTTGTATTTTTATTTATAAATTTATAAATAATCTTTCATCTGTAATTTAATTTTATCACATTTACTTTCTGTCTTATGCCTCTAATCTTTCTCAAGTTGTTTTATAGTTTAGTCCTTCATGTTAACTTTTGTTACTAGTTAGTAATACCAGTCAGCTTCATTTTTTTACTATTCTTACTTTGGATGTCCCTCACTGATTTTTCCCCTTTTTAACCTTCATTTTTATGATTTAAATAGTCTATTAAGTGTATCGTTGGATATAAATGTGGCACATACTTAATCATAATGTGTTAAATTTACAGTGTTAAAAATTATTTTGTATATAAAAATTTAAAAAATAGATTGCCATCAAGAAATGACTTACTATTCAAAATGGAAGTACACATGGCATTTTTCAGACAATCAATAACCTATTACCTGTTATCTCTACAAGGCCTAGTGAACTAATATGAATTACCTTTTCTAGCTGTTTGCACAGAGTAGACAAATTTTGATTGTTTCTAATACCCTTAAAATCTAGGTTTACTTCATTATGTATAACTTACTTTGAGTCCTAGTAATTCCTTGATACTTGTCACCACAGGCAGTCCAAGGCTCAGTGGGTTGTACGACTGGGCACCGTACGTCTGTCTGGCTCTTCGCCTTGGCAGCAAGAACAAACGGTGGTAGGAATGGTCAAGTCTCCAGTGGAGGGCAGCACAGTGGCAATGCTAAAGCTTGCACAGCCTGTTGGGCTGTCAGACTTTGTGCGACCTGTGTGTCTGCCCCAGGAAGAGGGACAGAATATTCTGGACAACACCACCTACTGCAACACACTTGGTTGGGCCAAGAACCGTATGTATCATACATCATATATTGTGATACCTGAAAGTATCTTAAAGGTTTTCAATATTACCTGATAGTAATTTTCTGACAGGTAGTGGAACCATTAGAAAACTTTTTTTTCCATTATGTTTCACATTTGGGATTTTTTTCTATCTCATAGCCAAGTGTACTGCTGTGTATTATTCCAGTATTGTTCATGATCCATTTTTTTAGAAAATACAATTGAGTAATATTCCCTCCTGTTATTTTTATTTATTCATAAGTCGAAACTTAAAAGTTCTATCTCCACTTCACAACATTATTTAATGTAGAATATAATAACAATTTATCACAGTGTGTGGAATATCATATATTGCTTTGGTAAGACAGTCTGGAAAAAAGTATTGGTTATACGTTTTTTTTATATATAGTTATAATTTGCAATATTTATTGTCATTATATTTCTTAGTCATTTCAATAATTTTAAGTGAAATTTTGTTATAGAGCTAATAATTAAAAACTTATGAAATTTGTAGGTGAGCAATTACAGCGAGTTCAGGTGACAGTAACATCAATGCAGCGATGCATGAACATAAGTATACCAACTGTCAACAGCGTTTGCACAGAGTCGCTTGTGAATGAAGACTGTGCGGTGAGTACTTTTCATATTGTGTATTACAGATATGTGGCACTAAATATTATAAATATTTCAAACCAATTTTTTTTCCTTTTCATACAATACTCTTCCTTTTCTTTTAAATTATCTGCAATATACATCTAAATGTAATTCTCCCATAGGTGTTCAACAACTGTTGAGCTTATCTTCCACAAGTGTCTACATATAATTGCTATATATCAACATGAAATTCTATAATTTTAAGAAGAGGTTTACATTGTAACATGTCTTATATATTTAAACACACAGTATTTCTTTAGGCTTGAAATATACAGTATTTAATATCTGGTCTCATTCTGCCATTGGTCACTAAAAATAAGCTTTATTTACAAATTGAATTATTACATTAAATACAATGCATCAGATGAATAATTTAGTTTACTGTGTAAGGGAAGGTTGAGGGGGAATTTCCTCAATCTACAGTCATATTACTCACTGGATAATAATTTTTAACAATAAATAAAAAGATGGCCAATAAGTCAGCATATAATTTAAATGCTATTAAAGTAATATAAACATGACATTTTGTCTCCCTTTCGAGATTTCATCAGGAACACTACAAACATAACATTACAAAAGATTAAATATGGGTTTTATATTACAAATATTTTTATATATAAAAACATTGTTAAAAACTTACAAATTCAGCAATTCATATCCTTCGCTCCTTGACTCCCTCGCCCGAAAAGATAATTAAATGTATTGAAGTTTTTACATGACAGGAATTTTTAACATGCATGTTCCTTAGACACGCATATTAACATATATTATTATGAAAAATAATGTTTAAATTACCAATTTACCTTAGTAACATTTATATTTGAGCTTCTAATTTGCAACTTGTATTTAAAACTGATGCTTCTGCAGGAAGAGGAAGTTGCTGGCAGCCCAATGTTATGCCTATCAGCAGACAACAAGAAGTGGACACTTATGGGTGTTAGCAACTGGAGGATTGCTTGCTCCAAAATGGGGATGGAGCGACCAAGGCTTTATGACAAGATAACCTCCAACATTGACTGGATTCTCAAGACTATGCAAAGTTTTCCTTGATCTTTGTTTGTTCTGAGGGCCCTTTCACTACCCATTCTTGGTCACAAGTTCAAAGTACTTCACCCACACCTATAAGTTCTTGAGTGAGTCACAAAAACACAGAGAGTGAGGTTGAGGTCACAGATGAATCAAAAGGGGTGAAGTCTTAAGCAGAGGCTTGTCATCGGAAAGAATGAAGTCAAGTGTCAAATGTGTGTTGGTACAAATGAAATGATTGTGTACAATGTATGCAGTAAGTTCACAGGAGTGTGATAGATATTTATTAGGAAAGAGACCAAAGTTTACAAATGACCTATTGTAAACATTCACCACTCATCATTATATCATCGTCATTTACCCATCCAGTGTTTTCTCTATAACTGTTTTTTTGTATAGTTGTGTAGCAAAAAGTCTGAAAGAACGCATTTAAAATATAGTTTTTTGTACTTAATGAAAACATGAGATATAAAGTTATATTTTTAATATATCATTTGTTTTTAGTGAGTTAATCTTTTTATTTTAGCATTCCTATCTTGAATTGATGTTACCTGCCATTCCCCAACAATCTACAAATAAGTTAAATATAATTATGATACAATGCTAATGTCAATGGATTTATTGTAATTTATTCTTTCAAACACAATCAAAATTATAGTACAAGACAAAATTGAAAGAATTTATTTACATTGATATTACATTAATTTTCCCAAAAAATTCAACCTAATATTATATCAGGCTTGAATCTTATTACATGTCCTTGGTTGAACACACATTTTACAGAATCTGTCACCAGATGTCTACACACAAACTGGTGGTTTGATGTGCTCCATCAGCCACTTTCCATAAATGTACAACAGTACACAGCTGACTAGCTTTACAGAATCAAGGTCCTTCTTTCCAGGTGCTAACAATCTGCTCATAGTCATTTTGTAGTGAATTTCCGTCTTCTGAAATGCATTGTTGCTGGAATGATTCCATAATCTTTTCTGCTTTGCTTATATAATTTACTTATGGCATCACATACATCACCAGCTCTTCAGTGTGCAATGAAAGTATTTGAAAATGTAAATTCTATTTTTCATGACAACATGTATTTAGGTTTTTGGACAGTTTTTTGGTAAGTCTAAAACTGAGTGATTAGCAATTTAACAGTACTTTAACGGTCTGTGAAACGATATTTGTAACAAAAAATTATATAGACGATCATAAAGCCGTAAAGGAACTTTGTGGCCACCCTGTATTTCGAGATTAGTCGTCATCCATTTTCACGTAGTTCAGAGCTTGTCCGTCAGGCAGCGCCACTGAGCACCAAAGCCGAACCACATTTTTATATACGGATTATAAATAACAGTCCTTATTAAATTTACTCAATATAACGGAAATGTTTATTTTGCATTCTCGTCTGTTTTATGAATATCTGAAATAAAAGTTCAAGTCATGAACAATATTTCGGCGCAGCTTGTTCAGAGAAGTGGAATAAAAATGGAAATTATGTCATTTACGTCCAATAATTGTAATTATGCATCTATTGATTCGTCGCTGAATATATTTTTTAATTTTATTATGTTTGATTTATTGAAAATATGTCTTTATACTGTTTCCTATTAAATAATTCTGACTTAGCGCTCGCAAGACACATGATCGGCAGCGCCTATAAGTACTGAAATTTAGATTTTTAACGTTACTCTGGTTTCCCTTCAAATCGTATAAATCTTTCGCCTTTTACTAAAGATTTCCGTGGAGGGGAACACTATATGAGTCTATAAACAATTTTTCGTAGAGCCCGGCTTAGGCTGGGACGCAAATCCAAACCAAACATAGTGCTGTCATTGCTGACTGATGAACTACTGCTATCCCGTTTCTCGCAAGCCTATTCACTTCTTTAAATCCAGCATTATCCACATCCTCCCCATTCTGCATAGCATATTCCAACCTTGACCTCCCCCTCACTTCCCTCAAATGCTAATTTTGGAAGACCCTCGTGTCTCAAAACGTGGCCTATTAATCCCTTTCTTGATCAGTGTCCTTATTTTTCATCATACCTTATTGTTTTGAATTTCTTCATTAGTTATTCTATCCACCGATCTTATTTTCATCATTCTCCTATAGCGACAAATTTCAAAGGCTTCTATTCTTTTCCTATCATCCACGTTTCGCACCCGTATAACGCCACGCTCCATACGAACATTTTTAGCAACGATTTCCTAATATTCACACTTATATTACCCGTAAGTAAATTGTGTTACAGTTTAGAAGCAATAATAACTTTGGCCTTTGTGTAACAAAAATCGACGTTCGTCGAGCCTTGGTCCGTTTCACAGTAACCCGCAGGTAAAATATAACGAGAGCTTTCTCACTTGGCCTGCAAAATGTTATGAAGATATGAAAGAAAAGAAATACGGTAAGTACAGTACAAAATAATTGTTTTTTTAACATCATTATATTGAAATCAGCTTATAAAACGTTTTTTTCGTATCACAATTTTGCACTTTCCTGTCATAGAGAATGAAATAAATACTTGATGATATTGTAATATTACGGGAGTCAGAAAAATGGTAAGAACTTGGACAATATGAGTATTAATAGAGAGTAAAATCAAGGTAATGGAGTGTAAATGGGAAACAGTGTAATAACACAAGGGAGTTAGATTGGGAAGGGATATTTTGATGGAAGTTATGGAATTCTGCTACTTAAAAAGCGTAATAACTAGGGAGGGTAGAAGAGTAGTAGACATAAAGAGTAGGATAGCACAGGCAAGGAAGGTAATATAAATGTGGGTATTAGTGAACCTTAAAACCCAAAAGTAAATGTGGTGTAAACTTAATGGTTTAATTGATAAATATAGTCAAGATCCCCACCACAATATGTTGTACGTGAGGAAACTCGTCCGTGCTAGTAAGTGTCGCAGGCTCCATATAGTCGAATCTATCAATACAATTCAACAACGCTAGTAGCGTTTGTTTAAGGAGAAGTTCCTCCTCAAACGACAGTATTTTCCTTTCCCTACTTCCCATGCAGAATCTTACAAACTATACGAGCAAAGTCGGGGCCGCCATTGCTGTTTGTTGTAGAGTGCCCGAAGAGTTTGGGGAACGTCACAGGCGAAGGAAATGAGGGTAAAAAGTATGGAAAACAATAGGTTTGTACTATTTTTAACTTTACAGGATTATATTTCTTGTGATTTGTGTAAATTTTTATAAAATAAAACTTGTAAAACAATTTCTTGATGCTGTTTAAATGTGATTTCTATTCCTTTCATCTGTAATTTTAAAACAAAAGGTAAATTTCGCCTCTGTGGAGAGCTGACATATTTCATTCGAGGACGACGAATGTTTTTACCAAAGAAGCGCGAGGGGAGAATTTTTTATAAAGTGTATTGGCTGTTTTTTGGGGCATGATCATTCAATACGGTATCACGGTTTCGGATTCCGGAGAGGTATCCGTTTTTTATTTCAGTAAAGCATCTTACCGTTCCAGCGACGCCGTTTACCTGCCTAACTCAAATACTAAGGTGCAGAATTCATCTTATATATTATGCAAGTCTGCATTCGAAACACTCTTGAGGGATTCTAATGTAATGGCAAGCGTACAGCACGGCGGCCCAGAGGTCACGGTGATGGTCTATAGATCTCTACGTCATTGGTTCAAGTCTAACCAAATGATCCAATACGGTCGTCAGAGTGATACGGTGTTCAGATAGAAAAATTGTCGTTGATTGAATTTAATTTTATTTAAAGATCGTGCCGTGGATTTTGATGGAGGTGGAAATCGTATTGCAAGAGTTAGCTTACAACTTCCCATTTATGTCGTTAAATGTAGTAAAAGCGAAAAAAATTGGAATTAGCTGCGCGCGCATCTCAACTTTTCGTCTCGCCTTCGCTTTTGGAGAATTAATAGTGAACTACTTTCATTCCTGTCAAAGTATGAGAATTTTTCTGGCGTATTGTGTTATAATATTCCTGTATTATCTCGACACTGCAGCATAACTGTTGGTCAAACCCTCAAAAATAACCAAAGTTTAAAAGTTAAAGGCGCAATGGAAGTAAAACGTGTGACAGGGTTTATTATATACAGTTGGTACCCCTTGAAATTTCAGAATTGGTAAAGAATAATGATACTGATTTAATCTAAGAAGGTAGTTAGAGGACGTGAATAATGAAATATTCCAAGCCAAAGTACGAAGCGTAGAAAGTGTTTAAGTAGTAGGAAGTAATTAAGAGGTGTTCAAGGTGACCAGAAAAGAATCGAGCCGAGGAATACATATATAATCACGTTCAAATCAAGGAGAATCAAAAAATTGTATGTTAATGGTGTAAAATTTCTTAATAAATATTTGTAAAATAATTTAGTCTTCCTGTATATTTCCATTTCCTTCGCCTGTAATTGTAAGACGAAAACCAAATTTCGCCTCCAGTCGAAAGCAAAAAAAGACGAGTGTGTTAAACACAAAAGCAGAAAATTAATTATATCTTCTGGAACATCTGGATTCTTAGGTACAAGAATAACAACGGTAAGGGGAGCAAAAGAATTATGGATACAGAGGTAAATTACGCTAATGACAAGGATTTGACAAGTGGAAATGTGAGTTACGGGGAAAACACGATGTAGAGTATGTAACAATATCAAAATTCAAGAAGAGTAATACGAAAATATACAAAGCGTAAATAAAAAACATAACAGAATGGTAAGAATCTTGATTTACATAAATTTTAAATACATAATGATGGGAATTGAGAGAAAGACGAAGAAGAAATGCCTTTATATAACAAATTTCTGGTCCGTTACAAAAGAAGAAATAAAGCGCGTGACGAGGAAATCAACCATAAACATAACAGTAGTTTAAAATACTTTAAAGTCATGAAAAAGAGAGAGATTTAGAGGAGGGAGTTACTGTGGACGGACCAGAGTAACTAAACAGGGAAGAAAGAGAGTAGATTGTGTAGAGAGAAAGGGAATGGAAGCAGAGACCCTGAGAACACAGAACCAAGAGGCAGACCACTTGGACTTGCTGCATCTGAAGGCTCAAGTGGTAAAGTCGTGGCCTTCTGCAAACCTCCTCTGTCAAGTTCCCGCTAGTACATTGGTTCAATTCTTTTAAACTTAAAGTAACCTAGTTATTGTTCTTAAGGGAGATTGAAACATGACGAGTTCCATCTTTAATGCCATCTAGGAGCTAGCTCAGGTACCACAGAGCCTCGGGGTCAAAGGGTTTTACGTCTTCATATAAATATAGTGTTGAGTGGACAACGTGAGGTCCTTGAGGCAGGGGATTTTCGACTCCATTTTGAAACATGGAGCTTGTCGATATCATAACATGATCCATTAACACCTGCTGGAGCAGAGTCCTGGTGACTTTGGCAACAGCTGAGTCAGGGGCCTCCATATTGAGTAATGTTGACTACCTCATGCAGGTTCAGGGCACAGCTTGGGGCCAAGTCTGGTGGCTGAGGTCGTTAAGGCGTGATCCTCGGACACGGGGGCGACAGGGGGACACGCCTTCAGATCCCACCGTCCCTTCCGTTTTTTAGTTGAGTAAAGGATCCGTAGAGGGCCTGACAGCTCCAGCGACGCCATTCACCTGCCTAACTCAGAAAATAAGGTGAAGAATTCATATTTTAATTCATCAAAAGTCCACAATCGCAACCCTCTTGAGCTATTCTAATAGAAATATTGAGCAAGTAACACGGTGGCTGAGTGGTCAAGGTGACGGACTGGAGAACTCAACCTCCCGGGTTCAAGTCCTGGACACAAGCACAGCATTTTTATCTTAGATGGAAAATCCTACTGTGTAGATTATTGGGCGAAAATAGAAGTCTCAACTTGATATCCACAAGAACAAGATGAGAGAAGGCAAGTGTAATATTTAAAAATTTACAAAGTTCCCCGGCTATTCACATATGACCGACATTGAAAGCGTTGAAACCTGTGACATCCTCGTGGCTGAGGCTGTTAAGGCACCACGACGTGAGAGCTGCGGTCACGGGTTCGAAACCCAGCCAGGAAATCATTTTTAACACGGGTAAAACTACCCTGAGGAACAGGCAGGTGTAAGTCCAACGCCATCTGTTCCACAGTGGTGGAAGTTAACTTTAATACATAGTGTGTGTAAAAATGATCATTCTTAAGAGACATTAAATGTTCCTCCAACACCACGAGCTGGTGGCTGAGGTCGTTAAGGCGAGAGCCTGCGGAGGTGCGGTTCTCAGTCACTTGGTTCGTATCCCGGCGAGGATAACGTTTTTAAAAACACTGAGCTTAATTTAATTCATGAAGTGTGCGTGAAAACTGTTCTTAAGTTCGATTAAATGTTGTTCCTATCGCCACGAGCTGGTGGCTGAGGTCGTTAAGGCGTGAGCCTGTGGTGTAACGACTATCAGCTACGGGTTCGGGTCCTGCCAGGAGCTAAATTTTGAAAAACATCACCAGGTGGAGACCAGCCAATCACCACGTCGAGGATTGAAGGTAAGTGGAAGAGACAGAGACGAGGAGGAGTGAAAGAGGAGGAGGACAGAGAGAGAGAGAGAGAGAGAGAGAGGAGGAGCGTGGCAGAGGGCCGCGCAGCTACCGTTTTGCTTTTTAAGACACCTGGGAAGGGGGGTCGGTGGTGGGTTGAAGACACCTGGGAAGGGGGGTCGGTGGTAGGATGGTTTATATATTATATACGCACGCACGCATTGTCACGTGACCTCTGCGTCATCGTGACGTCATCATGACGTCATCGCTCTGTAAAATTTCTTCGATTTTTTCCTCTAGTTTCTTGATAGGCCAGGTAGGGTTTGAATTTGGCGGTTGGATGACGTAGATGTCACGTGTTTGCCTCTTGTGCATCTGCTGTCTTCGATTGTCCGGGGTGGACTTCGAAATTGGCGGTTGGATGACGTTGATGGCAGGTGTCTGTCTGGTTTCTTCTGTTTTTTCCTTAGGTGTCTTGGTGGTCCGGGTGGAATTTGAATTTGGCGGCTGTTGTGACGTAGGCATCACGTGTCTGTCGGTGTTGGTTCTCCTATTTCGCTATGGTCTCTTCGTGGTCCGGTTGGACTTTGAATTTGGCGGCTGTTGTGACGTAGGCATCACGTGTCTGTCGGTGTTGGTTCTCCTATTTCCCTATGGTCTCTTGGTGGTTCCGGCTGGACTTTGAATTTGTTGTTCTTGTTGAAGTTTCTTGATACACCTGGTGGATTTTTGAAGTTGGCGGCTTGGATGACGTAGGCATCACGTGACCAGAGCGACCGACCTAAAATAGTCTATTATTCCGACCCAGCCCAAGCCACCCCTCTCCCTTTCACCCCCCCCAACCCCCCCGAACGGGGAGAGGGGAGGCGAAGAGAGGGGTGGAAAGGAGTATAGGGATGGCATAAGGGCTGGGTAGGAACCGCCCGGACTCGTTGCCAGAGACTTGCAGACATGCTCTCCCCGACATGCCTGCGCTCTAGCCATTGAGCCACGGACGGACTCCCAGAATCGCCTCTTAATATCCCTTATAAGCTACACATAGCAAGTTTTCCTGAAAGATATAAAACACAAGATAAAGGTTGGAATCGAACCGAGATCATAGCGACGATTAGACCGTCACCGTAACCACTCAGCCATCGTGATTCTTGCAGACTAGAAACTTTAATATCCCTTATAAGGTGCACAGAGCGAGTTTTCTGAAAGATAAAAACACGAGATAAATGTAGGACTCGAACCGAGAACGTAGCGATCACAAGACCGTTACCTTGACCACTCGGCCACCGCGATTCGCGAAAACTGTATCCATTAAACTGTCTGAAGAATGTTAGCAATTCGGACTTAGAAATTAAAGCATGAATTCAGTGCCATTGTGACACAACTACCAAGTAACAACCCTCTCCGGCGCTTCACAGAACTAAAAATGGTAGACCTCGCGGGGAATCGAACTGGTGATGTCGCATTCGAAATACACGCCTTTACGACTTCAGCCACCAGCTCCTGATGACAGAGCAACATTGGATCTATCTAAAGAACCTCAGTCGTGTACACTTTGTAAATTAAATTCAACTTACGCCACTCTGAAACCAGTGATAGAGGACAGATGGCGTTGTACTTCGGCAGTGTACTTTACTGGAGTTAAAAATGTTAGACGCGCTGGGATCCGAACCCGTGACCGCAACTAGCAGAGGTTCCAAGTCGAGGCACCTTTACAGCCTCGGCCACGAGACTTGATTTACCTTGGTATCCTGAATATCTGTGATATGTGAATAGCTTGGGTAAAATTTAGATCGCTTTCTCTCGTCTCTTGCTGTTATATCAAGTTCCAATTTTTAACTTGCTTTATGAATTGCACATAACGGTTTATTGGTGTAAGATAAAAATACTTTACAGTGGTTAGTCTTGAACCCAGAATGTTGATATGAAGAGACGAAGACCGTGACCACTCACCCAACGTGGTGCTTGCTGCTGTGCTCCGTTAAAATATATCAAGAGTGATACGAATGCCGACTTGCATAAATTCAAACATTAGTATTTGAGTTAGGCAGGTAAATGGCGTCTCTGGAGCTGTGAGACCCTCTACAGGTCCTTTACTCAAGTAAAATACGGAGCGGACTTCCAGTTTCACCTCTTAATATCCCTTATAAGTTACAATGCAATTTTCTGAAAGATAAAAACGCAAGATATGAGTTCGACTCGAACCGGGAACCCTCTGATCACTAGATGTTGACCGTAGCCTCTCGGCCAACGTGTTCCTTGGAAACATGAACCATTAAACTGTGTAAAGGAGGCTAACAATTCGGACTTTGAAACTAAATCATGAAATAGGTACCTTAATAACTGATCTATCGGGTAGTGATCCTGTGGGGTGCTTTACTGAACTAAAAATGGGAGACATCAGCGGGAACTGAACTCGTGATGTCGGAACCAAAGTTGACGCCTTGACAACCTCAGCCACCAGCTCGTGATACTGGAAAAACATTGAATCTATCTGAAGAACCTCAGTCTTTCACACTTTGTAAATTAAATTCAACTTCCACCACTGTGGAACCTTTGCTAGGAGACAGATGGCGTTGTACTTCACCAGCGAGTGTACTTTAGTCGAGATAAAAATGCTGGCAGCCCTGGGTTCCGAGGCTTTGACCGCAGCTGCCACAGGTTCCACGTCGTAGTGCCTTTACAGCCTCAGCCACGAGACTTCACATATTGTAAAATCCTGAATATCTGTGATATGGGAATAGCATGGGTACTTAATAAGATTTAAAATTTGAGATCGCCTTCTCTCGTCTGTTTGTGGGGATATAGAGTTACAACTTTCAATTTACTTTATGAGTTGCACATTACGATTTTTTGCTGGAAGATAAAAATTATTTACTGTGGTTTTTCTAGAACCCAGAACGTTAACATTAATAGACGGTGACCGTGACCACTCACCCAACGTGTTGCTCGCTTCTTAGTTCCATTAAAATATCTCAAGAGTGATACGAATGTGGACTTGCATAAATTAAAAGATAAATTCTGCGCCTTAGTATTTGATTTAGGCAGGTAAATGGCGTCGGTGGAGCAGGGACACTCTCTATAGATTCTTTACTGCAGCAAAAAAGGGAAACCATGCCCGAATCCGAAGCTCACGCCTTAACTGGCTCAGCCACGAGACTTCATACAGGACGGAGTCATTATGAGCGTTCTTATCAACAAGTTATGGTCGCTATTACCAAAAATTCAGGCTCCCCTTCAGTGTCTGCTGTTGCCCACCGACGAGGACTTTGCTGCAGCACTTGTTACTTAAATAAATTTAAGACATGGACAGGTTTCGTGCCCCATAAACGAAACTGGGTCTTGTCCACACGCTCCCACCTCAACGACCTTAGCCAGCAGGTCTCGATGTCAAGTTTACATTGAAATTACCTGAAGGATTACTGTAATGCACGTAAATAACGTTTGATCCGGAAGGACTCTGGTACCTGAGCTAGCACATAGATGGCTAGTCATTTCCTTTTAAAGATGGAACTCCTTGAACGAAATATGCCCGCTCTTCACAGAGGCGAAATTTACATTTTGTTTTAAAATTACAGATGAAATGAATAGAAATGACAGCTTTGCAAGTTTTATTTTATAAAAATTTACATAAATCACAATCCTTTACGCCTGTGACGTTCCCCGAACTCTTCGGGCACTTTACAACAAACAGGGATGGCGGTCCCGACTTTGCCAGAACGCTACTAGCGGTGTTTAATTGTATTGATACAATCGACATATGGAGCCTGCGACGACTTTCCTGACCAACAACTGACGGCAATGTTTTCACGCACGTGACCAGGTAAACCTCCGCAACAATGCAATGTTCGTATCGACTTTAATAACTCGTTCAATTATAGAAATCGATTTTTTCGGAACGTCAATTTTACCTCAGATCATTTATTTACCACTCTGTGATTGGTGAAACTTTTTTCTTACCTCGTGTTTTCGATTATTTAGTTTCGTACCCGTTTACATTAATTTATTAGTTCCATTCTCTCCGCCATTACTAGTCTCACGCGTGGCGACTTTTAACCTTTAATGATTTGTTGCAGTGTAATTCATTGTACATTTAAATTCATTCTTTTATACCGTCTGTATTTGCCAACATTTAGCCTTTTTCAATAATCAAATCACCCTTAAGCTCTATATTTCGTCACCAGGTGTGTTTAGTATTGAGACGCTTTACTGTTCCCTGATCCCTTATTTACCAAATCTTCAATTCTAGACAGTACGAGCCCTTCAAAATAAACTTTTATAGTATTACTTATCAACAACTTACACTTTTACTTCGGGTATTTATATGCGGAAGCTTCAAGCCCCTTCATTATTCTCTCGACACTGCATCATCTTACAATTAAACATACCAGAGGAATACGCAAATGTACGATCGGACGTTTACCATTTCAAAGCTGAATTTCCACTCATTTCAAATTGCTATCGGGGCTTAAGTAATAATAAATACTAGTAACTCAGGTTTAATCACCGAGCAATCAAGGGCCGAGGCAGTGACGTCATACATAGGCTTCGCAGTCGTTTCCCATTTATCATTAAATCGTCACGGGCAATTGGATACTTACTTTGTCGAAAACTCGCACACTCACTCGAGAAAGTGCTTAAAGAAAATGGAGCCTGCCTTTCCTCATCCTCGGTTAATTTCTTCCGTTGTCCTGTGGAAGTTGAGGGATCACATTTGCTATTTATTATTTGCATACATTGCTAACAGAGTGCTTGTGTGTAATGTCATCGCTGGATCGCCTCCGTCCAAGGACGAGAAGCCTTCAGGCTCTGCCCCTGAACGATTCCTCACTTGTGTCACATCCTAACAATTCGCACCACACACAAAAATTCTTTGAAAACGTTCCTATAGATTCCAAGACGCTGTGACTGACTTTGCCTGGAAGCTGCCCTCACAGTTTATGAGAACCTTAACTTAAAACCAAGAATAGAAAAATCTCCAGAGGGCATAAACCTATGATGAAGCAGGTTATGCTTCCTGGTCAAAGTGTTAAATGAGAACATATATTATTCAATTTCAACACATACTGAATAAGATGTAAGTAAACATTTTGTTGCCTTGAAGTTGTCTGATACACTTAAGCCTCTCAGACTTGTATGACATACGGTATTTTCATTGATTTAGACTAATGTTCTGTTTCAAGCACCCAGTCTATGCTGGAGACCAAATGAAGTCTAGGATTTTTTAAACACTAATTTCTTCACAATCTCACACCATACAGAATGAGATTGGAATAGATGAACAATATGCTGTGTACAGACATTCTGATGGTAGTGATTTCCTCAGAATTATTGAATTTGCATCCCTAATATTTCAAGTAATTTAATGTTCAATCGTTAAACTGAACTCGTTAAAAACTTTTGAAGTATAGGGCTGAGGAAGTAACCCTGCAGAGGCATCATGAAGCTTTCTCTAAATAAAACAAACTGGAATAACTCGGACAGCACTGAAGAGAATAACAGGTTGCAGAGTTCCTTTCACAAGTTTTATAGAAACATATGATTTCATATTACAGTGAGAAATAGCCAAATTGGAATTATGAATAGTGCGCCAAGTTTCTAATTCATGGGGCTATTACTTTCTGTTAAATACATTTGTAATGACTTAATAATACAACAAAAAAATCCATATCACTGCCAACAATTGCTTCATTAAAGATGTGTTCTGTTCTTCCATATATATTATGATAGACTCAAAGAATCAAACATTTAGGATTGTCCAAAACTAAGTCAGTCTTCACAACTTGTCATGGAAATTTGGGACTTGCTTCTTAATTTATGCAGTCTGGGATAATTTTTTTCTTCACTTCCAATAGAATAACCAAAAATTTTGCTACTCTATAATTTTACTATTACAGACCATTGTGTATGTTTGGTTTTTACTAAATGAGCAAAACCTTAACTGCTTCATATCACTATGTTTACCACATCAATTAAGAACTACTTTACATACAGTAAGACCTTCCTTGTCTATCTCCATATTAAGTAATGGTCTTCACCTGACACACTAATTTCAAAATTTTTATTTCATACATTTTAAAATATTAGCTCTTATTACTTTTGTTCATGTAACAATGAAATTTGAATATTCAAAGTGTTTAATGTTTCTGAAAGAACTACATATTTGTAATATATAAGGGGGATGATATTAAATGAAACTGGAAGGATAAATAGGAGAACCATTGTGAAATAACTGCAATGAAATTTATAAATTAGGAGACTTGTGGCTCTCAGAAAGTTAAAAATAGCAGTGAAAAAAATTAAGTGACAAGAGCTGATAACATAACATGCCAGCCAAACTCCTAAATTTATTGGTACAAGTTTGACATGAGAGACTGTTCAAAAAGGTATCCAATCAAATATAAAAACCTGCGAAAATACAGTCAGACTTTAATTACAGTATTATATTTTCAGAATATGTAAGAAATAAAAATTTAAGGATGCTCTCCTGAATTTGTGGACTTGCAAAACACCATCAGCAATATAAATTAGAATGCTTATAATTCCAAAGACAATGGTATAAGGGAACTATATTAAACCCAAGTGAGAGAAAAAGGGCGATATTCAGACTTTTGTATGGCAAGGTTGCATCTCCTCATCATATTCTATTGCACAAGCTATGAATTAAATTAAGATGAAAAATTCCAATACCAATATTTGCAAATAACATTTATGTTGTTAGAGAAGAAACCTAGTTTTAAATACAAATGGACAATTTACCCCCCACTGAAGTTCAAACCAAAAGTAGTCATGTTGTGTGTGAGCTAAATTTCAAATTTTGCATATTTAACTTTTATATAAAATTTGCAAATAGGAAAATTATTCAACCTCTGTTGCAATATTTTCTTTACAATGAATCTTCAACATTTACTTGCAGCAACATAATAAACCTAATCACAGCCCAATATAGAGAAAAGTGAACTAAATATCTGTTACAATTTCAATTAGTCATGAATTTCCGCACACAATATTCTAACGTTTTCCTTTTAGCAATTAAAAAATTATAAAACTGTTTTGGTAAAGCTGTTTTTGTACAAATTATATACAAAATGTATTCAAATGTTGAAATTTAGCTAACAGTTAACATAAGAGAAAATTTGTACTTTGAAATTAAGGCTTTCGATCCAATTAACCTACGAATCCTTCAAATCAACAACGACTTACAACATTTATAACTTTCTGGTAACTATTGATGTTGTCCCTAATTGAAACAAACTTCCATAAACAAAGAATAAAATTGCCTAAACCACATCTTCAGATTCAAACACTCTTCTGTGTAACTTCTTCCATTTGTAAATTTTAAAATTAATTCATTTGCTGTTCTAGAATGACCTGCTATTAACATTGCAGGGTTACTCTTAACTGGAAAAATAATGAAAACACAAGAAATCTGTTAAAAGATTTTGTGACTTGATAGTCAAAGAACTGACAAAATAATGTGAATTATTTTCCACCCATTGAAAAAATTAAAATAAAGTAGTTGTCTGAACAGAAGTCCAAGAGAAATGTATTTAACATCCAAACACTTATCAACGATAAAAGCAAATTAAAACAAACATGGTCATTATAATAAATTAACTTCAATTTTGATGAATAATCCAGTTAATGTTTGTTGAAATCAAGGTAACATCTCTTATAGCAATATATACGTTTGCTACTCCAGACATACAATGAATGAGTTTTACATGGCAAAAAAAGGCATAACATTTGTAAAAACTTTTGGCATGCTCACTTTATTCTGTCAGAGCATATTAATATCATAACCAATTTCAAACAACTTTAACAGGTAACTTGTAACCTTGCATGGTGATGAAATTTCTCTCTCCCATCAACTTCCAGTCGATGATCCTCTTGGATGTGGCCGCTCTTCATGATTGTCAACTTGGTAAAAATGAATGTTCATTCTTCACTTTTACTCTTTTAAGCTGCACTTTTTTTTGAGTTTCTCTCTCCCTTATTTTCATTTAAGAAATCTATATGAACAATATGATATATATATTTAATAATGAAACTTGTGCTTTCACAACATTTTTATCAATAATATTTTTGAACCTATAGTTTGCAATAATTACATAAAGATATTTCTAAAAACAGATAAATTGGTGTGTGATTGGTTATTCTTTTCTTCAATGCCTAGATTAAAATATTTTATGCATTTACATTTAAAAATAGTGGCTAAAATAATATTTTACACTAACAAAGCTCATTGTTACATTCCACATTACATATACAAACACAAACTTATTGGTTTATGTTACATGAGTACAGTGGTAGCTCAATACCAAAAATAGCTCATAAATCCAAGTATCTTTATTTGAAATATTGAATGTTTATATTTATATACAAATTTATGTATGTGTGTGTATATACACCATTTCTGAATTTCTATTTACAATCAATTTATGAAGGTGGGTAATGGTAAAAAATTTATTTTAAGGCTCCCACCTTATAAATCAACGTCATATGTGAATAGGGACATGGACTAGGAGTTCCGACCGCTTGTGGAACGTTTCACTGCACATCTCGCAGGTGTACTCTACCTTGATGCCCGTATTCTCCTCATCTTGAATGTGCTCAACCTTCAGAGCAAGAACATCATTCTCAGTCACAGGTGGTCTGGCCTCAGCTTTGTGCTTTGCACCATTTTTAACACCTTTCGGCCTGCCAGGACCAGGCTTGGGCACATGTGGGAACTTTGCAGGCTCCAACTTTGCCATTTTCACATTGTGATAACTAACATTCTTCGTCCGGGGGCGGCCCTTGGATGTTTCTATGTTGTTCAACAAGTTGTTTTCTGTGAGTAGATCCTTAGAGCTGACAGCCTTCAAGGTGTTAAGTGTGCTAATACAGACATTCTTAGTCCGTGGCCTAAGCCTTCCCTCACCGGCTGGCCTAGTACTCTTCAGAAACCCACCCGAAATGGAATTGTTTGACATGGTGGGCTTTGAGAGATGATCTAAATTTGTTTTCAACCCTTTCTTGTGAACTTTCGACTTATGTGACTTCCTATTACTCTCATTTCTAGCATCAGTCACAAAAGAATTGAAATGTTGTACCACTGAGTCAAGAGTCTTTGCGACTGATTGCAAATTTTCAGTCGTATGAAACCTTGTCCTACTTTTACTATACTTACGCTTCACTGCCTTTGGTCTTGAAGTATCAGCATCTGAGTCGTCGTCTGTGGCTTCAACGGGTGATTCTTGTCCAGGGTTGGATGATGGAAGTTCACGTAAACTGAACTTGCGTCTCCTCTTGTACTTCCTTGGCCCAACTTTTGGCAGTCTGTGTTTGGCAGTATTTTCATCACTGTGCTTTATCAGATGGGCACACAGGTCTTCTGAGCAGCTGAATGATGCAGCACAGACTTTGCACCCAAAGTAGGGAATATTAGCATTTGCAGACCTCATCTCGGCACCTGAATGGTGAGATCGGATGTGTTCTCTGAGGACAACCTGCAAATAAGGAGAATAAATGTGTAACATTGGCAGTTTTCTTTAGTTGACTGACAATTTCTTATACCTTCTTATTTTTGTACTATAATCTTAAGTAACTATCTTCCAATTTTATCATTGCAAATTTTCAACATACATTACTTTGCTTCAAAGTTATTTAACTAACGAAGATAATTCATTCAATGAAAATAAATTAAATAAAATGATATTTTCCAACAATACTGTTGAATGTTAAGAAATATATAAATAAACCATTCAGAACATAGAGACGACAAAAACATACTCTCTGATTGAATGCCCTTGGGCAAACAGGACAGGCGTATGGTTTCTCTCCAGTGTGGATCCTTTCGTGCTTCCGTAAAGTCCCCCCATCTGCAAAGGCCTTCCAACAGAAGCGGCATCCATAGGGTCTTTCACCAGTATGTATTCTTGCATGGATCTGCTGACTGCTACGGGAACCAAAAGTCTTCCCACACTGTAGGCATGAGAATTGCCGGCCTAAACTATCCCTGTTGTGGCTGTGTCTATGGTTTATAAGTGCACGACCATCAGGAAATTCTTCACCACATTCAACACATGTCACTGCTTTATCCCGGTGTGACACCATATGCCTGGAAAAGAAGCATAAAATGGTGTAAAAGACAGTTGAGCAGATGAGAATAAAACTACAAGCAATAGACACTTACCGCTTTAGTCTGGCCCGGCTGTGAAAACGTTTGCCACAGTTCTGACAACCAAAGCTCCTCTCTGCAGAATGCACCCATGTGTGCTTCTGCAATGACCGTCTGTCTCGACATGTCTTGCCACACAAGGTACAGGCATTAGGAGGAATACTGCGGGCATGTCGGCGCTTCACATGGGTGGCTACGGCAGCTGGGTCAATAAAACGTTCCCCACACAACATGCAACGGTGAGGCTGGTACCGACCATGAGTCTCAGCATGAGTGAGGAGTTCAGAACGGCTGGTGAAGTTTTGACCACACTCCTGGCACTCATGGTTTCCATCTTCATCATCCGGCTCGGGTTTTACATGGATCCTAAGTTTAAATAGAATTAAATTTGTTACATAATATATAATAGTAAAATGCACAAAAATGTAACCCAGTGTCAGATTACTTTAATCCATCAAGGTGAAGTAGTAACAATAAAACAATACAAAATAAATATAATCTATTTCTGAGTCATCTGAAGCAACCAGATTCTATTATGATGTTGAAACCATTATAAAATGAAGAGATTAAAAATTAATCATTTGCATGTTAAAATAAAGTCTGAATATAAATAGCATTCAGCTAACCTGCTGTGCCTCTTGAGCAGATCCTGACGGTGGAATACCATTCCACAGACCTCACAGTGGAAATCAGGACAGCGCTGTTCATCATAAGAAGGTTCAAAGTCGTACCTGCTTGGATGCTTTGTCTTGGAATGCTCACGCAGCAAGTTTACATCCCAAAACATCTCACCACATGTATTACACTCAAAGGGACTATCCCCAGCATGTATTCTGGCATGCGATCCAAGGGCTTTCTCGCGAGCAAAGCCAACTCCACAGTGTTGGCACACATATGGCCTGCTTTCATCTACAACAGGCCATCGTGGAGGTAATGGTTCCCTTTCCTGGCGAGGTTCAGGCGACTGGTCCCTGTCAGCAAAAACAGGTGCTGGCTGCTTTAAGAGTCTCATGTCTTCATCAACATAACTGTGGGACGTACTTCCACTGATCATGTTGGACTCGCTTGATTTCCTTTTGGAATGGTATCCACTTGCACTGCCACCATAGTTCCGGCGCTTTCCTCCTTTGCTGCTCTCATCTGTTGTCGTCAGTTTAGATTTACCTGATAAATACTTTTTTCTTTTGCTTGGACCCTTTTTCCGACGCACCTTATATTCCCCATCCATGTCAGAAAATAATTCATCATCTTCATCTAACATGTCTTCCTCTGGTTCAGGCTCCTGATCAGGTTCTTCTTCCTCTTCCTCCTCTTCACTGCTCAAGTCACGTCCTGGTGCATAAGCATGAATCTTCATGTGATTGATGAGGTCACATTTACGCCTGTAACGGGCCCCACACATGTTGCATCCATGGGGTCTATCTGTCTGGTGTGACACCATGTGGTTCATAAGGTTTACTTTCTTACGAAACCGCCGACTGCAGAAGTCACATGGATAAGGCCTCATGGAAGAGTAAGAGTCTTCTTCTGGGAGAGGAATGTCTATTTCCTCCCCCTCATACTTGATGCTGTACTTCACATCTTCCTCAAGCTGGTCACTACACAAGACAGAGAAAATGAGGCCATGAGGCAAGATGTACACCAACACACACATATGCAGTTATATTAAATGGAATAAAGTTGATGATTGGATATAACTTAATTGTCATCACCCTTATTTAAAGACTCCTCTCACTAACAATTTCTAAAACAATTTAATAATTATTATTATATGAAGCTGTGAATGTTAAATATAATTATTGTGTTAAGATGTTAAAAACATTCTTGTTTGACTCCTATTTGGACAACAATTTTTTCAATTTAACTTTTCTTGACAGTTAGGTTGTGAATATTGTGCAATAAATAAATGGTTTCTATGCTGAAATATGTCTTAGACTATTGTTTGTGACAAATACAAATGTGAAACTTGTGTTCCAATTTTTCATGAATGGTTTTCACCCACAAATATTAACCATAAATGCTGAACATTATAAGAGCAGTGACTATCAGGAGGATTGGCACTGACAGCTACAGACATTCTCAGGAGACCAAACATGTAAGTTGTATCTTTGATAAAATTATTGGTAACTAGTCCAGTCAACAATTTTAGGCACAAGAAGGCAAAGGCAATGCATTAGAAAAACTTTGCCACAAGAACACATTTTTCCAAGAAGTATGATTTTATTACATAACATAAAACTATTAGAAACATATAATCTACACATTCTTGTTGCAAATGATGCCAGCTTTTGATTAGTTTACACAATTTATGAGATTGAGCAAAGAAAATGTGAACTCCTATGAGACCCCTTTTACCCTATTCACTTAAACAGTTAACACCACACTGATGTGTTGTTATTCCTGTCTCTTTATAGATCCTCTTTCTTTTGTGCTTATATACTGGAATAAATATTTGAATTATAGTAAAGTTTTGAAACAATCCGTCATTAGTTTGTTGACAGAATCCTAAAATCATAAACACATGAAAGGAAAATGAGAATAGACTCACCATTCTTCATTGGCTCCAATTCCATTGTTGTTCCATGATGATTCACAAACAACCTCCACCTCCTGAATGTCTAAGATACCCTGGTCTGGGAAGGCATACTCTATGAATTCTGGTTGGCTAGGCCGTACCTCAGCTGTATTATTAGTCTGAGGAAATATGATACAGTCATTGGTTATACCACAAATGACTTCTCCATCACAGTTATCTGGGACATCAACATCATCCCACCGCTGATGAACAGCTGGGATTGTGGTGTACTTGCCCACAGATTCAGTCATTTTAAGCATCAGCTCATCTAAAGAAGGAAAATCACTGATATTAGAGTTGAAAGGGTTACTTTGTACAAGATAACAGTTAAATTCAAATGTACTTGAATGGCAATTAGTATGAACAACTTCTTAAGGGACAATTTTCCAGATTTAAACATTGCTTAGCAATATCCAAAAAGTACTATATTGTAACTGGTAATCTTGTACCTGTATATCTTAAAAAATCAATGCTGATATGTATGTTGCATAACATGATGAGTTCAATTTTAATTAGTTTAATTTATAATGCTATTTTTAGCACAAGATTCAATGATAAAAAAGTTATAATTTCATATTGCAACTTCACAGAACGTTTAACAGTTTAGAACAAATCTGAAAGAATAACTTTCCCCTGTATATTGGATTATTATAATTAACTTATATTACACAAAATATTGTTTGTTTTTATATATACATCATGGACATCTATTGAAAATGTGTTGCATTATTAATATACCAATCAAACCAACAAAGATTCAACCATAAACATATGATGGTACAAATGTAATCTGGAACTCTTGTAGAATCAAATACTCACAGAACAGAATCCATACTCAAAACAGGAATTTAATAATATAAAGTAATATGTATTGAATATTTGTAAACAAATTAGTATCATATAGTTCAGGCATAAAGTTACACCAGAGAAAATTGAAATAAATGGTTTGTTCAACAGCAGGAATAAAAGTGTCGCCAAAAGTACAATTTTTTAAACTAAAATTGAGGTGTAAAATATAAGTGTGGGGATTTATAACACGAGTTACTTTATTCATTCAAAATAAGTATAGGTTATGAAGAGATTATTTTGATTAGTGCTTTCAAAGCCAATCATTCAGAAACTAAAATTATGCTTTCACAACCTTATAAAAATCTTGATGAAAACCTCAGCGAAGCACAAATTTTGTAAGTTGTCAGAAAAGCATTAATTAATAGGTTAACTTACACGTCCATCCGGGTAAACCTTAATTCTTATTTCGTCAGCCATGTCAATTATCTCGAATAACTCGAAGTAAATAAATTGTTCAGGGTTGAGAATCGCCTAAATTCTCAGTTATCCAGTCGGTTGATCGTTTGAAACACTACAATTCGGCTTGAAAACACTGAAACCTAACCCAATTTATCCAAGAATAGCGTCAACTGTCTGCTGTTTACTGAGCTGCGTTCAGATTTTTTGGAGGGATGCTTGCGGCGTCATTTGGTGACAAAAATGTCGGAAAGCCTTTAACGAAGAGCCGAGGGCTTCCATAAAATGGAAGCCGCTCTTGAACATCCCCATAAAATCCCACTACTTTTTTCTATCAACAAATTTTCATTTATTTGAAATAGATCTTATTCTATGGAGTTATGAACAAAGTTTAAGGTTATATATCGCATAGTTACTTCGATATTATTGTAGTATCGAACTCTTGAATGAAGGGTCCAAGAAATTTTTCTAAATTATTATAACCATTTAATTTGTAAAAATGTTATTCATGTTTTGCCTAATAATTTGAGCCAAAAACTTCCTTTAGATAATCATCACTAGCCTAATGAAAAAGGAACGCGTCCACGGCTTTTCTCCTCACTATATCATTCTTCTTGAACGCCAAATGCATTTGTATTCTTTACTTTCATATTTTTATATTCATAAATAGACAACTGATATACGGACTGGACTCTACATTTCATTAAATATTAAATCACTGCCTTCAGATTTGAAATTTAAATGATTGTGCTTATATCAGTGTTTAGGACGTCTTTCAATATTAGTCAATAATTTTAAATCTATAAACTACTTTTATTCCACCAGCGTGACAAAATATCTCACTGTAATGCTTTTAGTTTTTTTTCACAACGAAATGTTCTAATTAATATTTTTGTAAGTACTATACGGAATCTTCCTTAAAGTTCTAGTAGAATGTGCTCACAATGATGCGCCTGTCATGTAGTACTGTGCAGCCTGGTATAATACCAAAAAGTATGAATATGAAAATATAATTAACACAAAAAATTTCTGAACTTGTCATTCACTAATTAATGTTTTCAGAAGCCCAATGATGAATTACTGAATCATTTATGGTGAAATGGTCTGGAGATCAAGTGCCATCTGGTTTTGTCTGTATCATCCATAAAATGCCAGAATTAAGTTCTAACTTAATGTCCAATAAATTTATTTGTGAAACTAAGGATCAGACAGGAGAATTGCAAGGGATAGCGATTTTCTGAAATCAACTCATATTTTAACTCCAAATATCTATTTTAAATGATTCAACATTCATCTATAAAATTATTATTATTTTTATTCACAATACCACATTCTAAAACAGATTTAAAATTTTTCCTGTAAATCATCTAAGAAATTTTAACGTAGAATCAGTTTTCACAAATCCATTTAGTCATATTTTGCTTAACAATTGACAAATTGCTTATGGTTAAATTAACCATCAAGGTACATAAGTATTTTAAAAGGTATACTAAAAAATACAAAATATTGAAACATTTTTTATTTTCTTAAATATCATCTTCAGTCAAATTGAACCAGTTACACAATAATACAATTTTTCAACTTTGTCTTTTCCTTTCAATTGTTTCTTTTTTTTACAATTTAATAAACCATACCAATATTTTAAAATGCTTAAAAAACAGATACTAATACAGCTAATAAAATGTAATACAATATTTGTATTTACTTAAAGTAAACACACTAACAATATGATATTTCAGGCACTTATGAACATTATTTCAAGAGTTACAATTTGTGCACCATTTTTATCCATTTACATACTACAGTAATCTAAATCTCAAACAATAAATGTAATGCTATTACATTTCAACTATCTGTGAGGAAATAAGTTTTAAGATAATTAGTGTCTGAGTCATAAATTTGTATGCAGCATTAATGATAAATTAATGATGAAATATTACATATTTGCTATAATGTTTGTTTTACTGATATGTAAGATAGTAGTATTTGTATTAGTATAGTGTATTCATTCCACCAAAATACACTCAGACGACACAAGAATAAAAGTAAACAACAATAATACTGTTTTGTGTGTACAAAATATAGAAGACAATAAATTACAGAAATGAGACTGACAAGTCAATGTAAAACATAAGCTGTATAAGGTTGACAAATAATGAAACAACTTTTATAGCTATTGGAAATTGCTCCTTGAAATGTAACTTATATGCAAATCAATGTTTTACTGTGATGAACTTGATCCCAACATTTGAAATGAAACTATGCACCCATCTGTAACATACCTTAACTCTGCATAATTTAAATTTTTTATCAAAGTAAAAATCTTGGAACTGACACATTACTTCATATGTTTATGACTTACTGAAATATGATTGGCTGTCATCAAATGGGTAAAACAAAAATAGGGAATATTGTGACTAGAAATTATTAAATAAACTTGTAAGTGTACACTCAGTACCTTATAGAAAGAGAAATAGAATTCCCTTAACCTGAAGAATCACATTTCATTTACCACAAAATTAAAAAAATAATTCTCTAAATACACCTATATAATAAAGTACTTGACTGCTTCAGTTATCAAAAAATATAATTAAAAGCTCTTTCAATATGACACGAAAGAAAAATATTGACAATAGAAGTATGAAGTATTTTACTTTGAAGAACTGACAAATCAAGTTTGTCTTTTCTGTTTAACACACTTTTTTTGTTACAAAATTAAGATTTTAATACTTTTTAATTGCTTTAAATAAATATCACTTGACAAATTTTATAAAATCTTTTACAGACAAAACAACTGAAAAAGTGATGAATACTTTGGAATGTTTAACATTCAGTTCTTTAAACTCTTACATTATATATAACAAAATATATATTTTTTTATCAGACCTTCAAATTAATCACCATTATACACCCTTTCTTTAGCATCACACACATTAAAAATGTCACAATTTGTCTTATGTTGCACATAAACATCACTTTAATTAATAAATTAACTTTTCATTCAAGGGTCAGTTTGCTGTTTCAGTCCATTCCAAAAACCTCCCCTCCTTTTCTGAAGTCTGCATTGGCAAATATCTTGTCATCCTTTTTTGATATGGCACATATGATAGATCCTCGGTCCCGATACCGATTGATTCTATGGCCAAGTTTCTCCAGGCCCAACAGTACTTTCTGCATGAAGTAAAATATTATATTATATATCATATTATAAATGTTTAATGATGTAAATTAATACAAGAGGTTAATTTAGAATCTGGCATTTCAATGCAATAAGATTAATTTGTAACTGTTATGACTACATACACTGACAGTTTCATATTTAAGATTGCAAATTTATATTGTTGAAGAGGTTAAGAATGGGATTACTTAATTAAAATTGGATTATAATTCAGAAAAAAGTTTTAGAGAGAAAAGCTTACAAATTGAATCGATTGTGAAAATCCTAACATAACAGATATGGTGTGATGAAGCTGGAAAGCTTGGTTTAAGGTACTTACATTTAGAATTCCATACTCATACGCTATCTCCATGGGGAAGAGTTGGTGGTGAAATCTGCTAGCATCAATAGCTTGTTTAATATCTTCTTCAAACCAAAGAATTCTCATTATTACCTGTAGGAGTCAACAGCATTAGTTAATATTGATGAACTTCAATAATTCATTATTAAGACATGGAAACTATTAAAAAGACATGGGGGAATGTGAAACCTCATATTAATTAGTACAAAAGAAGGTAACGAAATTAGGAAAAGTGGTAATACATAAACTTACACTTGCAACTGCTGTAGTGATCTTTGTTCCTCCTGACGCTCCAATGACAACACTGACATTACCAGTTTTGTTGTTAATAATTATTGTTGGGCACATGGAGGATAGTGATTTCTTCCCAGGCTCTATCTTGTTGGCAGGTGAGCCTGGTAGCCCAAAATAGTTTTTTTTGTGTGGGAAGGAAAAGTCATCTATCCCGCTATTCAGGATAATGCCAGTCTGCTTAGATGTAATACCAGCTCCAAAACTATAAACAATGAAAATATTTTGAGAAGCTTCTATTAAAGAAGGTAAAAATTAAGAGTGTTGATGAAATGCTGAGAATTGGACAGGGAAAGTAGATCTTAGAATTAGTGGTATATCTGTCCACAATGCATCCAGTTCTTTTCTGTCCTGATTAAGGGACTTGAGCCCTTGAAAAATTTGGATATTAAGGTAAGCCAGTCACTGTCTATCTCTCTTACCTTTCCAGATGAGTTAATTAATTTGACAATGAACATGAAATTTCAAAAAAGCAAAGAATCAGCAAATCTGGCATTTAGTTGAGCCTATTGTATCTTTAATTAATTATGGTTTATCATTTGTTGTACATTTAAAGACCTTACACATTTTCTTGTCTTTTAACATAACAGCATATATATTCTATATAAGGTTGTTGTAACTTTAATGGAAGGTTGATTAAAAAGGATAAGTAACTTTTGTAGGCATTACTTACTATATGTTCACAGTGCTGGTTACTGACACAGCATCTCCATTTGGTGCAATTATGGATATGTGGGCTGTACCGTTGTCTTCAGGGGCATAGAATACTGCTCCATAATCATGAGGATAATTTTTTGTACTATTGTCACAGATTTTTTGTCTTATCGACTCCCCATACGATAGGGATGAGAGGTCATGCACAAGCTTGGCAAACAGAAGAAGAATTAAATAACAGAAAAACTAAGATAAATTTAATCAAGACATGAAATAAATTTACCATTGAAGTGTTAACATAATTTGGGTCACCAATTTCGGTCCTCTGCCCATAAGCATACTTAAAGGCTTCAACAATACGGTGATATGTGAGAATAGTGGAATTGACATCCTGGATATCCTTTGGTGTGAAATTGTAGCCATTGAGGATGTTAAGAATAAAACCAAGAAGAATACCACTCCCTGGTGGTGGAACACTGTACATTGTCTCTTTCCCATGAAGGTCCACAGCAACTGGCCTGTCCCAGCTAACCCTGTAACAAATTAGTTTGACTAAAGGGCAATTGCTTTATTTAGTTTTGGTATGCTTCAAATATTTCAGAGGAGAATTAAGAAGATTATTACAGTTCTTTTTTAAAATTTAATAAATCATTCAATACTTTAAACATTATTTTATATTTATTCAACTACATAACATTGAATTTTGTAAGAGTTTCTGACAATTTATTTCCTTTATTTTTACTCTTTAGTTTTGTGTAGTTCACTGATCAAACCCAAGAACACTTCATTGAGCACTGCCTTTTATTCATAAAATATGGTGACCACTGACAATATATATATATATATATATAACTGGCTAAAAGCATGATAAATTTCATGTTAAGTAATGCTATGTAAAAATGGCATGCCATAATTAAATAAAATGTGAAATGGAATACAGATAGATATTTGCTTTGTGTGCATTAGTGTCCCAAAATGTATAATATAGAGTGAAAATTATCTACAAATGTCACCTTCAATTTACAACTGTGTGAAATGCCAGTCACAAGTTTACATTGAATGACAATATTTACTTGTAGTTTTTGAGGTCATTTTCAGTGATGATACCACCCAATTCCTTGATGTCTTCAGCAATCAATTTTGCTAGGCTGCCTGTGTATAGTTCATCTCCTCCTTTGTGTGCGATAATCCTTAGTGTCTCACAAAGTTTCTTGTGTTTGATGAGGGTCCCTGCTTTATAGAACGACCCCGTTTTTGGATCGATAAACACTTCTCTGGAAAAGCATTGATACTCGAGTTGAAAAAAAGTCAGTAATAACAGTTTTATGCAAAATAGTAACTGGTATATGTTAAAATACTGTGAATTTGTTTCAATTGTAACTCATGATGCCAGACTAATAACTGTATAATCAACAATTTAATGCAGAAATTACTTACGCTACACTAAAATATTTAATAGATATCATTGAATAACTGGCCAATACAACCCCTCAGATATGAAATATAATAATTGAACACTATAAATGTAATTATAGAATGACAAATCTACACATTTTGTAATCAGTCTAATCTCTTAGTATTACTTATTCAAAAGATTTGCCCGAATAATAACAATGCAACAATCATTATAACACTTTTGATGATGTAACAACAATTATAAAGCAAGCAGACCTTAATGTGGTGTCATTTGGAACATTTGAATTCATGGTAAGAGAGTCAGCCTGATGTTTAGTCATGTTGTATCCTTCCTCGCACACCTTCAGAGCCGGTGCCACAACTTCATCCCAGGGTAACAGCCCATATTTCTTGTGCGCTTCCCAGTAACCCTTCAACTCTCCAGGCACTCCCACAGCTAGGCTACCTGTTGCAAAGGATATTGTTGAAATCTTAGTACAATCTCTTTATATACTGAATATATAAGCCTTTAAGTCTACAGATAGCTTACAACTATTTAGAATTTTCTGGCCAGCATTGGGGTACTGACTTGCGCATATGCTTACATAATTACTTTCTTTCTATATGATTTGTCATTGGAGAATGACAAAAAAAAGTACACTAATTTTGAAGAAATGGGATTCATTAATCAAATTATATAAATATCTTATTTTTCATCACTAGAATTTTATGATATACTTAAATGACACCACCAATGTTCCTTTCATAAGTTCCGCAGATTATTTGCAAAGTTTTTCCAACTCACTGTGACCTTACATGAAGTTTGTTTGTACATTCCGAAGAGCACATTCACAAACATAGTATGAATATGAGGCTGCCATACTACATATTGACAATAATCTCATTGCTTGTGATTCATGCAGAACTGTCTGAATCAATTTCTTTCAGAGATATTTCCAATTTACTTTGCTTGGGAGATCACAAACTTCAATTTTACAGGTGTTCTATCCAAATGATGGCCCAAGGTTTATGACCTTTTATCATCCAACAAATTGAATATACTTTACTTACCTTTGAACAGCAATTTGTATTCACATCTTTGTAATTTAGCTTCATGGTTTTCAATAATATATTTGTTCAATTTGAGAAAACTTCCATTTAAGTAGTATCTTGTATTTACAAATTTTCCTTTAGTCTTACATAAATCTATTTTGTGCAATTGTTAATATTGGAGTCTTGCAGAACCGTGAAATATACAGAGTACAATTTTATACTGCTGGATGTTAATTCTCAATTATTTTACACTGACTTCTCATTCTCCAGACAAGTAGCCTTCAAAGATTACTTGTTTAGACAAGAAACTGGATAGTTATTTCTTTATTAATGCAACGGTTTTGTTCACTACTAAATCACCAATAATTGTATTGTACCAACTGTTGTGGGTAGTTGTTAAGGGGCAATTTTAAATATTTTTTGTTTTTGAAAAAAAATTGTAATAAAATGAGAATCTGATTTATTTAAGTATAATGTATTAATTATTGCAATAGTTCTCCAATTCAGAATAGGTCATGTTTCAAGTATGAGATCTACCTATATGAATATGAAATATAAAAAGGTTGGCATCTTTATCAAAATTTTTTTTTCAATTCTCCAAAATCATTGACAGTGTTCAAGAAAATAGCTTACTTCGTTATGAAATTTATATTTTGAAACAACTAATTTGGGAACTATTATATATACATTGCCATGAACTTCTCTTTTTTTTTGCTGCACGCCGTTAGTGTTTCAATACTCTGATAGGTAGAAGCATTTTGCTTTTAAATACATCTAAAAATAAAGGGATCAACTTACTAATCATAATAATCTATCAACAAAGTGAGAGCCTCATTAAAGTTCACAGCCTTTCCAATTTTTCCATATATATTTAAATATTCCAAGTCATAGCTACCATAGTGCTAAAAAAATATTTACACCTATACAAAATGACTTTGCATTTCTTTGAAACTTAATGTGAAAATGAAACAAATACACACAAGTTGAATTACCTATACGTGTGCTCAAATCGTCATCTAGGTAGAGCTCATTTCTAGCAGCAGCTGGTGCTGATTCTCTGGCATTCAGAGTAATCACAGACTTATTAACATATAGGGTCATGAGGAAACCTCCTCCCAGACCCATACTGTGGCAATTCACAATTCCATTGCAGAACAAGACAGCAATCGCAGAGTCGACTACAGATCCTTTCTTCGCTAAAATGTCTCTATAATAATTACAGACATATACTTTAAGATTGATGGTAGTTAGAGGAAAATACACATTTTAACATATGTGAGATTATGAAAACGTTGGTATCGTTTGGAAAAAACAGAAAAATAACAACACTTTAGTAACATTTTCAATAATAAAATATTTTAATTAATTGTTAAAGCCATACATTCAGAAATTGACACTTTCAATCGAAATGAAAATTTCGCTACCGTGGTATGCCAAAATAAAAGATTAATAAGTGCCATTCATAACAATAATTTTAAGGGTTCTTTCAGACCAGTCGAAAATAGTCTTCAAGTAAAAACCCTCAAGTAATAATAACAAATCGGAACTTAGAATTATTATATCACAGAAGCTAAGAACGGCTTTGTAAATCAAAAGCGAGTGCTAGTTCAGAGTTATCTGCGTTTAATTTTCACTCGATGTTTCTTAGTCCACACTAGATGGGAATGTAGCCTTGAAGGTGACGGAGGCACCACAGAATTCTTCTCTGAAAGTTCCATTGTTCTCCGAGATGAGGAGAAAAGTCAACGTTCGATATTATCAAACCACTTTTAAACCGAAAAAAGAAAAAACGTTAGCGCGCCCGTCGAGATATAACAGCAAAAAAATTAAAACTGTGGTCCGAGGCTGTATCACAAGCGAGAATGCTGTAGACTACTGCACTTTTGTCGTCGGCTTGGAATTTTCAGTCTTCTTGTTATGCTCGGTGTTCTGCAGCTTCGTGACAATTTTTCGCGAGTGGCCGCTTGGGTCGAAGTGGTTCGTGTGCTCGCTGGCCTCCTTCTTGGTTCTCTGCTTGCCGCTGTGCCCTGAGTAGATGTGTTTGTCGTACTCGAAATTGTAATGCTCATACTCGTCGAAGTGATTCTCAGACATCTTGATTACGGCGAGGACTCCAAATAAAAACGACTGAACTGCGCGGTGGATAAATTCCTTACGAGCTCTACGCGGTCTGATGGTCGTTATATAGCCGCGCATGCGCAGTCAGCTGACTGGTTACGAGACCGCTGATTGGTCTGCCAGACGAGGAACAAAGAGCAAATCGCAGCGCAGTCAGCGGTAATCTCCGTAGAGGGGCGCTCCTAATTAAGTAGCTGCTTCAAAAACATTTTTAATCAACTTTCGCCTCGACAGATTGCTAACCGAAATGTCTCGACACATTGTGAAATATATTTTTAAATATTTAACCCATTTTTTCGCATGAAAGATGCTAACTTTGCAAGAATTACAGTTTCTATACTATCTTTGGAACAACAACTAAACAAACACTTAAATATTAATACAACGAATTATGGGCCAATTACGTCGGAAAAAAAATTAAACGAGTTAATTAATAAATTAACATTCAATAAATCCGATATATCCAGATACATTGAAAAACTAAGAAAATTATATATAGCCATAATAAATATCCAAAAAAAAATTATAATTTTAAGTCAGTTGAATAACGCACATTAAAATAAAACACGTCATAAGCTCGCCTCAAATTTCATAATTTTGTTGGGATATTTATACATATATTTCAGTTGGACTTTTCTTTATTTTTAGTAATAATATTGCAATACCTCAAGAGGTCCAAATGTAGCGTTCTGTGCTTTGTTAAATAGTAAATGTAGCTGTAATTCATAACTCCTTTCATAATATTTTTCTGTCCTGATTGTCCATGAATCATTATTACATTAATTTACAAATTGGCAGATGAAAGCTTTAAAATATTAAAAATTTGACGAAGCGGCCGTCCACTCGCCGTCGGTATCTTGATCTCTCTCTTAAACTCAAAAATAGGGGTTAATGGTACGTTGGACATTTTTTTCCCCCATGAGGCAAAAAGAAACATGACGTGGGTGTAAACCGTCCATTAAATATTGGTTTTATTTTTTCAGTAACCTCACTGAAAAGTAATTACTGTTGAAGTTCGCCACCATAATAACTTGTCTTTCATTCTACAAAAAATTCTAGAAAATATTATTTTTTTTATTCTGAATCATGGCAACTTTCCCTTACGTTGCTTTAGATATTATTACGCATCCAAATTCTGCTTTGTTATTTATTTGACGTAGTGAATGAATAATTGTTTGTGTGTCAGTGCTGGTGAAATTCCCGCTTAGCCGAAGGTCGAATCTCTGACACACCACGAGATTAACTTTGTCGATTGAAATAGACCACTCATCAATATGGGTGAAACTATCGTAGTTAACGTCGTCCATTAGCAGAGGACATTAGAGCCTGTTGTTTATTATCACCATCAGATGACGCAAAAGTTCTTCTAGCACTTCCTACTTCACCGAAATATTTATCCGCCTCGTATTTCATTACTTTGCACCTGAACCTTATTGTAATACAGATTGTTTACCTTAAAATACTTGTCCGTTATTCTTTATCAAAATCCAGACTGACTTGTCGCTTCTATATCTTCCTTGAATACGTTCCCGGGGCTCTAACCTTCTCTTCATACACATTCCTTCTCTCGCACTCTGAACATTCTTATTTATATTTATTTGTTCTCATTAAAAAAAAATCAACCTGCTATAATAGGCAACGAGAAAACTACATCATAGAGCCAAAGCGCACTCTTAAATTTAACTTTCTCATTCAATTAATTCACGTCTGGAATGCCAGTGTCCATTTTTAGGCTAACTGTTTACATAGCGGGTGGATAAAAAAGGGAAATGAAGAGTTGACTCAAAGATCTGTTCAACACCGAGTGATAAGCAGTAAAACTGTTTTCCCGCGCTTTTCCTGTCCCATTTCAAAGTTACTTCATTTCCTCGTTAACCACAAAGAAACTACGGTTGTCCGGATGTTAGCGAGAGTTTCTACACACTCCTACGTCCTGGTTTCCTAAATAAATTACATCTAAGATTTGTTGGTTCGTATTTAAACCTGACAGTAAATAACTGGTTATGGCAAATGATCTGATTTGAAATCAGTGACGGTTCGTGTGCGAGCCTTTGAGGTTGTGCGCTACATCATCCAAAGTAACAATATAGTCATTGACGAAATTAAATTTCCAGTTACGTATATGCTTCCAACTTTAAATTTTCTATATACAATTTTAACTTAACCATTTTTTAAGAGGATAACGATGTAAAACACAATTACAGGGACATGGTTACGAATATTCTGCGGCAAATGCACTGACCCGTAATATGTTACATTTCTAATTCCGTCTTCTTAGTTTCTTATAATCCCTTTTTTTAAAGCGGAATAATTTAGCACCAGGGTAACACACTTTCGATACAAAATTATTTTTCCTTCGTACCTTTTTTCAATGAACTTAATTTTAGAAACAGTCCACGCATTATGGTACCATTGTGCCTCAAGTTTTACAAATTCATTGATAAATAATAATTATTATAAATCTGTTGTTCGAAATTGATGGACTGGTTGAAGGGTGGTCATTTACCTGCCGATCTCTGAGCACTTTGGGGCATCAGAGCAGACTGCTCCCTTCCCGAAGACGTGTAGCTTGGAGGGCGACGGAGGCTGCGGGTACTCGGGGTCTGGCGGCATCAGCCTCGTCTTCTTGTGGACCTCGGCCATGTTGTAGCTGAAGAAGTAGACGGCGAGTCCGAGACCCACCAGCAGCAACAGGCCCACAAGCAGCACGTAGCGTCGCTGTAGCTTAGGCCTGCAATCACACAAACCGAACTACGGTAATTAATCTAAGGCTGAACAGGTCCCCGCTCTCTCGAAACAGTTCACAAAGTTAATTTATCTGAGGGTTAGAAGTCCCTCTCGCTACCGACTTTATGGAAGAGTAGATCCTGGCATTATATTACTTACTAGCTGAAGTGCCCGGCCTTCCTCAGGCTCACGTAAACAATAAAGCAGGAATATAATTAAAGATTTAGTTTATTACATTACTTCAGGGTAAACTACGTTTATAGTTCTACTTCACAGGGATCACTTTTAGCTAGTTGGGCGTTAGGGGAAGTCATAAAAGAATGCAGCGGGGTGGATCGGGATACCCTATTTCTTTTACTGGATAGTGCTGGAGGTTAGTAAATAGGGGTAGAACATTGTAACTGATAAAAAAAAAGTCCTGGTAGCCATAGTGTACAAGTTGTGACTCCGCCTTGTTTTGGTGTCTTGCAGCATTTCGACAGCAGGTAATCGATAAAATTCCTCGTTTTTACTCTTTAATGGTATATATTCGTCAAGTAGGTGTCTTCAGCTGCAGATAAGTTACGTATAAGGTTTAAATTTGCTTTTTTAAACTGAGACTAGCGTACGGGGCGGAACAGGACATTACTGTATAAGGCAAAAAAAATCGAAAAACTGGAGAATAACCTTATAATAATAAGCTACAGGATACTGCACCTAAAAAGACTAGATTAAGAAAAAAAAATCTTTGCTAAAGGAAAAGTTGATAAACCGATCAACCGTACTCTAAATAAGTATAAGAAAGCAATCACAAAAAGTGTTAAAATTTTTCTTAAATTAAATTTTATTGCACTAATGGTAAATACAAAACATCCTATCCCGTTCTGCCGCCCCGGGCGGGAAAATTTTATTAGAAATCTCAATTTGTTTTTTCAGGTTATATTGGTATAAATTAAATAAGTAATAAAACGAACTAATGTTATATACTTTAAATAAGTGATTTTTATTTTTACATAATTTTTCAAAATTTGTTAAGCAAAAGTGTTCTGTTCCGCCCCGACTTCCCCTATATATGTTTCCCAACAGCCTAAATCTCTTTCTCTTGTCAAATCACACCTATTTTTAATCCTAGGCTTTGTAAATGGTGAAAAATCATCAAATAGTAGGTTTACACAGTGAGAAGAAAAGGTCCAAAATTATAGAGAATCGAATTTCCAATAGACTTGACATCTTCAGAATTATTCTACAATCCTAATCCTCAGTTTTCGAACTACAAGGGCCTAAAGTTGGAGGGGTTCCAAATTTTTTTTATTGTGTTGTAGCTCAGAGGGGAGGTAGTTTGTTGGCCTAAACGCTTCGAATCATTTGGCAGAGAATCCAAGGCGGAAGAACCTTCAAATAGATCAAACAGCTAAGAGAGATTAGTACATAGAGGAGGAGAGAAACTATATTTGCCTTACACATGAGCGAGGGATTATGTAACTGTGGCATATTATAAGTTAACTTTGAATTTTGTCGAATAAATGTAAGTAAAATAGATTGAATATTTGAGAGCGCTTGCTTTCACACGAGGTATTAAACTCCACATGAGACTTTTTACGTAAAAAAACATATGTAAATTCTATATGCGTGCTTGCTTGTTCATACGAGAACGCAGAGGACACTTTGAAATGATAATTAAAACTGGAATCACTCTAAATTATTTCTGGGAAAGGAACGAGAAAGCAAGAATCAACAAAAAAGTATTTGAAATGCTTCGCGAAAATAGGATTTTGATGAAAGTATAATGGCCAGATGTGGCAAAGGAATGTTGTTTGAAAAACGGGTAGCACTTCAACCTGAGAATAAACATTAATTATCTCGCAAATTTGGGACTGAATAAAGATTAAAGACGAATGTAATGAGTGCTTCCGTGTATGTCGCACAGGAGAATACAGAGATAATAATAAAAGAGTAATGAGGACAGGGACAAATTTCTAATAGAAAATAGCGAAATCCTTGTGTTGTCGTTTATCAGCCTGGCTCTAATGTTGTTTTGCATTTCATCACGTCTCGTGTTTCAACTTGATAAGATACGTAAGAGATAAGAAACAATAATGAGTTTATTTAAAAGAAAACTATTCGCGACTGACAAAGCATTTTTTCCATAGATTCCACGTAAATGACTTTATTATTAAATCTACGTTACCAAGTACGGTAGTAGCATATTTTTTTAAGTATATCTCGTCTTACATAACTAAAGATTCTCGTTTTCTGCATTCGCTTGGATTCGAAATTTAGCATTCGCTACTCCATCAGCGTCTCGAAAACTCTTCTTCAAATCATACGTTTTTTATTCGAGGAATCAATATATATATATATATATATATATATATATATATATATATAACTCTATTTACCAAAGGACATGAAGCAAAGATGTTCCTTAAATATTTAGTTTAAATATAAGTGTGTATAAACGTCAGTATCGTGTCTCCTCTGAAGTGCGGAGGAGGAATATTGTTGTGCGTCGCCTTCTAGAGGAAAAGACCGTGACACACTACGCTCTCGCTGTTCTGTGAACCCAAGGCCTTTCCTTCTTGCATTGACGACAAGAAAGACCGACACAAAGACACCAAGATGCATCGCACACTCAGCACAGCGTGAAAGTCTCCCACCACAACTGCGCATCACCACGACGAATTGCAAGTGGTACTTCAACGTACCTTTGTTATCGAGAATATATATAATTCCAAGGCTTGTCGCTCCTTGAATATCAGAAAATATTATTACCTCGAATTCAAAAGGAAAACGATGAACGAATTTGTTGAATCACGGGTTTCTTGATGTTGAAGGCCGATCTGGCTACAACGCAAATCTAATAAAATGAAAGAGAAGCACATGAAACCACATTACAGAAAAAGATCACTTGTGACGTCACACGCGGTGTTTTGTTAACAAAGTTCCCAACTACCTGATCCTTGAAAGGAGAGGGGCTGAGTAAAGGAAGCCCCAACGTTTTGGGTCCCCTCGAAAAAGGTTCACCGGAAACACGACACAGTCTATTTATGAAATACATTGAAAATAGGACATTTGAGACGACATGTTCAACAGAAAATGTCGACTCATTTTTAAATTCCAAGTCTGATAGTTCGTGAGTTAGCCCGGATGTTGCCCAATACGTCATCTGTAATCGTCGAGCCGGCTGTTCTCATTATCTACGTTCGTGTTCCCTGGAAACGGTTCACCGTTTCACCACTGCGGTGTCAGATTGCGATTTAAACGTCGCGTCGTGCAAATGTGACGTCACGAGTGCCGAAGGTCAGCCGTTCAGATCCCAACAATCCTGGTGAATAATGGCGCTTATTTAATTATCTCATTCTTCCGTACTGCATATAAAAAGGTGAATTTTAAGTTAACATTGAGGCTTGACAGCAATGTATCAATCATTAGCTACGGATAACTACGAGAGTTGTTTGATAAGTCTTGTAAAAAGGTATCAGACAGAATTTATTTTTAGAAAATTTACTTTATTTCGCAACAGTCTCCTTCCTTGGCTAAACAGTTGGTCCAGCGAAATTCCAATTTTTTACAACCCATCATTTCCTCATTTGATGAAACTTTCTTCCTAGAATGCTAAATTTTTAAGTTCGGGAACAAGAAGAAATCACGTGGAGGTAGGTCTGGTGAATAGGGTGGATGAGAAAGGCAATTAGAATCCCAACTCGTTACACCATTGGGACTGCCGCTGTGTGCGATGGCGCATTGTCTTGCTGAATCAGCACTTACTTGGTTGTTTCTCAATCAGTACAACACAGCAGCTCAGGTATGGTTGTGCTATTGACATTACACCCTGAGAATCCTATAATCTTGTCATCCGACAGAAGGGTCTTCGCCATTTCCGGTGTTTTCATTGTCTATGAGTATCTGGAGTGTGGTGATGGATCCAAGTTTCATCGGCTGTTACGAATCTGAGCAAAAAGTCTTATTCTTCACCACCCTGTAAACTTTCCTTGTTTTCTCCAACATAAAAAATTCGGCATACTTTTCGCGACGTTCTTCCTCCATTTTCTCCATTCGCATTAATACACGGACTTTATTTTGCTCAGTCCCATATTTGATCGTTGTCCGAGTTTTTCCACAAATATGAATGTACACATCAGACACATATCTTCCTCTTCTGCAGATATTTATAAGTTTAACGATTCGCCTAGCGAAACGTGAAATCCTTCACAGTTCGCGGCCGAGTGGAAAAGCGACGGCCGAAGACACATTTGCTCTCAAGGTCGAACCAATCGATTTATCGACCTTCACACCGCTCGGGAGCAAGAATAACACAGAGCAACACACACATACGAAAATTGTATTTAGCTCCTATAAACGAGGCTATTGTTAGAAAATCGGGTTGAAATTGTTAATATGGTGGAAGGAATCTTCCAGCTGAAACCTCCTGTTATTTTTGTGGCCTTCTAACCACGTGATTAACTAGAGTCTGCTTCTAAAGTACTTGCGTTTTATTAAGCGCAAGGAAAACTTAATTATTACCTTGATAATTGAAGATAAAATCAACGACGTGTTGCCTTGATATATAATTTATTTTCGTCGGTATCTCAAAATTAGATTTCTTCTCTAAACAATTTTGTGTTTGACTGTAACTTAACATGTTCAACCCTTCTACTACAGGCTATACGATCTCTAGCATTTTTTTTAAAACAAGAGTGACGTGGTAAGTCACCTGTAGGGGCATTGAAGTGGAATAACTAACTATAAGACAATCCAGATCCCAACTTTGGCCATGTGCATGCAGTTCGTGCAGCGAGTCCTCAATCCTCGTAAATATAACCACTTATTAATATTCGCAGCGCCGGATTAACGTAATGTAGAATATCATAATTTCTTCAACAGCCTCAAGCATAAAAATTAAAATGGCGTTTTTTACAGATAATTCGCTACGAAATTTGAGAATAAATTATTTTATTTTAAATTCAACCAAATAAATAATTAATAATGAAGTAATTAAATAATTGCTTAATATTATAAATATAACACAAAGAATGGCCAGAATTCAGAAATGGAATCATTTAATTTAAAGACGTTTCGTCCCTCAACTTAGGATCTCCTCGTTAATGAATATTTACAAAAATGCACATTCCTCCTACTAAACTAAATAATGTTGATATTTAAAATACAGTGAATGTTAATGTTACGATTTTTACTTCCCTTGGGGAATTTTAAGATAACAAAGTTTTAAATAATGCCTTTTTTAAATTAATTTATTTGGAGGTTTAATTTTACGTCTGATTTATCTGAATTTTAAATAAAATTTTATGACCCATTTCAAACTTCTCCCGTTCAGTACAATTTGAAAATAACGTTTCGATACGAATTTGTGACTTCTTCATGTTTTATCCTAATTATCAGCATATCAGATACCACGACGGCGTAACTAGAGAAAATTGAAAATTTTGCTTCATGTTCTTTGACATATGGTATCTGATATTGAAAACGTATGGTGATAATTAGAATAAAAACCTGACGAAGGTACAAAACGTTCTTTTCAAATTGTATTAAAAATTAAAGTCTGAAATAGGTTATAAGATTTTATTTTATTTCTTTGACACTTTTTACATCACATTATACTGAATTATAATGAGTTTTGAATTAAATTATATTACGAATACAGTGCGTTAATTTTGATTAGCTTTTACTCGGACATTGGCCATTTCACTAACAAAACTAGACGTTACCATTTTATATATTCACACTTCAAAAACTTACTAAACTTACTAAAAATGTCGAGTCTTGAAAGATGGAGTAAATTTTTGCTAAAATAAATTCTGAAAATATTTTATTATGAATTCCAAAGTCGCTTTGAGTTTCTAATTAAATTTGGAATGTTTTGTTAACAATTAATAATTTTTAAAACATTAAAAATTTGATTAAATGAATGATCCAAAGATTTAATAAATATTACTGTCATTTAAATATCAAAGGTATTTAAATCAATTTAAATATTTTTATTTGAATGTCAAAATATTAATTTTGATTCTGGTCAAAATTTTGTTTAGTGCCAATCGAATCCTTGAATGTGATTTAATCTTCGAAGGTTATCATAAAGTGGAATCATACCGAGAAAGGGGGAGAATTTTGCTACTTATTTCCGTTGGACATGTTTGTATGTATGGATTAATTGGTTTTCAATTTTAGCGGTAACGTGTTTCTTATTTATTAGTGTGCTGAATGTCACCGGACCAAGGTCTAAATGTAATTGAATACATTAATTCACGCTGAAGAACACGCGAATTTTACTACTTTCCGCGCTCAGCGATGGTCCATGATTGAGAGGAAGTTTTGAAGCAGCGGAGCAGAGCAGAGCAGACAGGTTCCAGAGGGAGAACAACCTCAGAATTAGAAACGCCTGCTCAAGGGCGTCCAGCAGACCGTGCAAGCTCCGACGCTTCGTTCAAACGGACTGAAAAAATACCCACATGTATGTTAGGGTCTACTATGCCATAGAAACTGCTGTTGTCTTCATCAGTCAGCGACTCTCTGTCTAAAAGAGAGGACCTTCAACGATAATCACGATCCCATCCGTTCTCTTCTCGTCCTTGTAATATACGCTTCACGTCATCATCGTGACCAGGATCACTTCCTTATGCTGCAAACTCATTTCTTCTTCAGTTTTCTCTGTATTGGGAGACATCTTCACTTGCCCTCCTTTCCTCAGATCGCCTTCTTACACGACGTTGTCTTGAATCCTTCCTCCCTGGTCACGCCGTTCCACAAGGTTCATATTATAACATCCAAGATTAACTAATTACTTAGCTTAAGACCAAAGCAGTTTATAGGTTAAAAGAAATACTAAACGGGTCATGACTTGGCTACCTTGTTCTAGCAACCACATCACCTCGTTTTCAATTCCCTCCCTATGCTATTAAAGAGGAGTTGCCTGTTTCAGGATCACTCACATGTAGCCTAAAGACTAAACGGACCTTAGTCAACTCTTAACATCGTAGGAACACATGTGGAAGTTTTCTGTCGCAGGTATCTGTGATGATGTGGCTTACATTTGCCTCGTTTTCTCCCTGGTTTCAAGGTTCTCTTACGCTTAGGCACCTCTGGTTCTTTTGGGGTCGCAGACCTTGGGCATACGGTAAGAGTTGTCCACTGATCCCAACTGCCTCGTAAAACTGTTGGAGATACGGAGAAAGGAATGCTGCGACCCCACAGCTAACTCGTCTCCCTTCATTCGGAAGGGCGTGAATAGTACCCTTAAAACCCGACCTAGGGTTTCCTTGCATATCTTTTAGGTAAAACACCGGTTAGGATCCTTAAATTATATCCCGGGGGCCCTAGTACACCCTTGACTACCTTGCTCTACTTTCCACATTCCCCCATTTTCAATTCCCTTCCTATGCTATTAAAGTGGAGTTGCCTGTTGCAGGATCACCCTCATGTAGCCTGTTACCAAAAAAAACCCTTACATCTTCGTTATATAGCCTGTCACCCAGAAAAGAAAGACGAAGGATGTAGACTGTCACTAATTTTTCTTCGATTTTTAACTTTAATCTAAAACGATTTTTTCATTCCTTTGTTTCCTTTACGGATAAATTCAAATCTGCTCAGTGGAGTTAAATTAATTTTCAAAATTTTATTTCTTTCTTCTCGAGGTACAATGTAGTCTGATAGTGAGGGAAGAGAGGCAGAAGAAGGTCGTAATAAATGAAGGAATGAGGGATCCCCATGGCAACAGACGAGTCTTGGCTTGCGGGGGCATTGACCGCTGACCGCCCACGCCTGCAGTTCCGCTACCTTCACAGACAAGGCAATGTTCTTTAATTGATCCTCCTAGTCGAATATTATTCAATAATATCCTGTTTCCATCAACAGAAAGAGTGAAGGGACGAGCTTAGAACAAATAATGAATAAATGGATGAAGAACTGGGCCACGTTTCTCGAGAACGAAAGTCAATCCGAAGCTTCGGCAATCTGAAAACTCAGATTTTCCCTTCAGACAAAGTAGACCTAGTCAACCCTGAAGTAAAGGTTTGAAGACTCTTCTGACTCCTTCTGGTATCTAATGGCAATGAAACATTCGATAAATATGTAATCGGGCATTTCAGTGTCTATAATAAAGGAAATTCTGTTTCACTTCATAACGAGTTAATGATTACAAACTAAATGAAATAACCAACAAGCCATAAAACGTTTTTAAAAAATTGTTTCCTTATTTTTTCACACTTACAAACGAATTAAAAGGTTGCATTATTTATTTTGAGAATTCTTCAGGTAATACAGATTAAAACCACAAAAGGATCTTAAATTATAAATTTTAAGAATAAATTTCTTCTTTGGCGTGAATTTAGTATTAATGAATGTCGAAATTATTAAACAATCAGATAAGAAATTTATTCATAAAAGTAAAATTAAATTCGTAATTATAGAATCTGAGAAAAAAATTTCCTGATATTTTTATGTTAAAATTGACATTTAATTAATACAAAATTCACATCAAACAAGGAGTTTATTCCCAAAATTAACAAATTAAGCTCCTAAGTAGAATACAAAGAATGACGAAAAGTTATAAATGGAATAATATATTTGAAACGATTCGTCCCTCCCAACTTTAGGGACCATCTCATTTCTTCAATTAAAATTTACAAAAAATTGTTGGTCTTGCAACGTCCGGGGTCAAAAATGGATTTATTTATTATTTAAGTTCCTTTTACAATTTCTTATTCCTTTTTCCTTGAGGCAGTTCCAAAACAAAGGATGAAACGTTCTGTTTTCAAGTACGAAACAAATAATTGATGACTTTAAGTCATAAATAAGCCATAAAACATATAAATTATTTATTATTTTCATACTAAAAAATCGCAGCGTTTCATACCTTATTTTGGGACTTCAAGCATAAAATATTGAAAAATAAACTTTAAACAATTAATTTTAAGAATAAATTTCTTCTTTGATGGGAATTTTGTATTGACGAGATCAAGTGAAAATTTCCTTTTCGACCTCCACAGAATCTCTTAATTCACGCCAAAGAAGAAATTTATTCCTAAAATTTCCAATTTAAGATATTTTGTTGGTATTTTCTCTTAATTCGTAACACCTGAAGCTACAACTATGTGATATAACGTCGTGATCACTTTTCAGGTGTTAAAAAATAACTAACAAATTAAATAAATATTTTCTGACTGACAGAGCTATAGCATTCATTTTAATACAGTTTTTCAATGTTAGAAACGTTATATTATTTTTCCCTTCTTTGGCTCTCACATATTGCAAACAAATAATTTCACGAAAATATTTAGTCAGGTTAGGAGGCAGTGGATCAAAGAAACTTAATCATTTTTAACTAAAACTCTTCGTCATTATTAATCAAACTTCGAGTTAGTAACACGTACCCGTCTTAGTAAATGGAGATGTTACAAAGGAGAGAAAATTTAGTCCAGAAGAGTTTCGCGTTAGTTTGGGGCTAAAGCAAAAATCTCAAATTGGACGTTTTATTATTCATGAATAAAAAAGCCAAAAGAAAACAATGTAACTGATTAAGTTATCAACCTCATCAGTGTTGTCAATAGGAAGATTATCACCATAGATATAGAAGTACAAAAATGAAAACCAACATATCTGACATGTATTTTGGCCTTTTTATTCATTTAAACTAAACGTATGTAAATAATTGGTATAATTTGTTATTCACATAGCCTGATGATGTCGAAGAGGAACGGAAGATCCCATGAAGTGATGCACGAGAGGCAAATCAATGATAGGGGAAGAGAACGGTAACGGGCAGGAACTAAGAGAGGAGATATTAAAATCGTCAGAAAGGTATTCAGAAATAAAGGGAGACATACATATCACCTGACACGACTCGTGTTTGTACAGCCCCACAGGTGCTGCTGCATGCCTTGGCGGTTCTTGAAAGGATTCGCAATGGAGCAGAAACGACGAGAAGTCACAGAAAACAACAAACTCCTGCACTATTAAAAACCACGGAATTTGATCTAATTTAAATTAACAGAGAGGGTAATTAAATAATAAGAATGTTAAAAATTTTATAATATATTCAGCAAAGAAAACAACAAATGAAAAAAGTTATCCAATTTGGAAAACGAATTCTAAATTAACATTCATAAATTCCTAAAGAAACTGAAACCTTTACTCTGGGGATAGTGGCCTAAAATACCTGGTCTTTACATTACGAACATTAAATGATTGTGGTAATGCCTACTGAAGCATTTAGCTGACGGCTTTCATGGATTTATGATTTATTTGTACTTTACCAACGACGACACGGAAACCCCGTAGGTTGAGTGGTGACGCCGCCTCCCCTCCTCTTTTTTTCTGGAACTGGATACCTCGTCTCTGCTACAACCAGGTGTTTTAACTAACTGTATTAAATCTCTTTCATCACTTTCCCTTTCTCGTTCCTTCGATACCTACTTGACCGAAATATTATGTTATTAATCATAAAATTTCATCCTTAAGGAATAGTTTTCTTTAATTACGTAATTTATGATTATTTTTCTCTCAAGGAATTCCATTACCGGAATTTGAATTTTCAAAAATAAATAATCATCAAGGGGGACGTGATGAAAAAAATTCATCAAACTATGAGATATTCTTCTCGTGAGATTCGCTTGGATACATCCCCAAGTACATCCGCAATCCCGATCTAATATGAATAAATGAAAATATTAACGTCTGTGGAACTAATTACAAGAGATACGACAAACTTTACAAAATAGAGATTTAGATATGCTGACGTTTCAATGCTGGCTTTGCATCTTATTCAAGTCGCTATTAAAGTAAACCGAGAACATTTGAAAACAGCAAAGATAGACCAGAAGGGACCAAGGAGGTAAAATAACGCATCGTAAAGCTTACTAAGATTATCTGTGTCATGTTCAATATTACAAGTTTCAGGATGATTTTTAGTCTGTATTATTTCTGAGATCAAATTTTTCCAAAAATGTTGTTATCTGTCTAAAATAAAATATTTTAACAAAGTTAAAGTTGATGGACAGGGTAGGATAATAAAATGTTAACCTTGTCAACCATAGCTGGGATGATCGGAAAGTAAATTCAACACAGGCCTGAATATGTGAATTTGTGACACAAATTAAACTTTAATTTATAATAATATCGAGAAACGCATACGTCTATGAAACCGATGCTAAATATTTATTTTACTACATGTTGGCAGTGTTATGTATATTCAGCTGTGTGTTTGTCCTCTTCGAAGGTGTCGATACAAGTGCCGATTAAACGATGACGTGTTTCTTCAAGTCCCACCAATGAATAAGCCACTAATTGAGGCATGTCTTGCGTAAGCTTGAGTGTCACGTGTGCCTCCATCTTTCAGCAGCACGTGATCTCGGCAACTGTATCGCCAGGAACCTTTGTAACCTTCGATACAGAAAGATAAAAATAGAGAAATCGCCAGTGTAAAGTCAGCACCAGTCACAAGCTCTTTCTTCAATAACATCTTTCGACTTTTGTTTATAATGTCTGGAGTGACGAGTTCGATTTTAATTTCGTGATGGTGTCCGTCTCAACCACAATTATATGATTACAAACGACTAATATATATAAACATACATAAATTAATAAGTTTTTATACTGATTTTAATTATAAAAAAATAAAATTTAGCATTTGACCAATAACTAGACAGTTTATTAAAAATATTCAGTTTGAACTTTAACGTTTCACTAACTATGTCTACCTTCTTCAGGATGTGACTTGACTGAAATGTTCTGCAGTTAACACTGTTAAACTTGAAGTTATAAACGTGCCTTCAGTCTGAGAGGCCGAGTAACAACCAGAGGAATTTTCAAAAAAGAGAATATTTAGAGTTAACAGCCTATTATTGGTTAATAATTTTATTTTATTCCAATTAATAAAAAAATTAAATATATTGAGTACGAAAAAAGGAGTTGCCAGCGTGATTAACGCATTCCTCTGTAGTAAAATATATCGGCTGTTACAGACAAACATTTAAAATTAATGAATAAAATTGTCACGACCATCTTCAGTTGTTATTTTATGTTAAATTGTCTATTTAATTTCAAATCTTATTTTGTTACTCATTTACAAATGGAAAGGCCACTGAACATATGGAGGAAAGTTTAAAAAAATTCTGACTTTTGGCCATGTTACATTAATTTTATTTATTTACTACAAGTCTGATTAAGTATCCCATTTCTTTTATAATTCAGTCTCTCACAACATTTTAATACTGACATACGTCGTAATAAAATGGTACTTACTATGCGAGAATACTAAATACATATAAAGATTATGTATATAGTGTATATAATTATATAAACAAATCCTAGTAAATAATCACGCATACGATACGATTAATTATGTTGTATATACTGCGTAATACTGATCCAAAAAAAGCAATGGGAAATAATGATTTAGAATTTGGTTGGAGTTTTTGGTAATTGACGTAGTGATCTATAAAGGTGTCCGACTACAGTAGTTACCAAAAACCGACTGCCAAATTAAAGAATTGAAAAATATTTTTGGTAAGTTTATTTTTTAAATAAATATATATAAAAAATTATTAAATTTTTTTAAAACTCCCTTGATTAATATTTTGAATGATAAAACGCGATTTAGAGATGCTACAATAATGACGTTTGGTATAAACCTCGTAATGAAGACAGTTTGAGATGGAGTTTGTAAACACGCAGAGGAAGATTAAAAAATATTTATATATGACGTAAGTGAATTGTTTCACGTAGATCGACGACAACCTGAGGGCGACAATCAGCGTTTTGTAAATATACTCCGTATTTGTTTTGCTTGTGACGCTGTTAGTTTTTCTACCTTATCGAGGTTGATGTTTGGCGTCGAGATAAGAGCGCGAATTGACAGCCTCCGCTATCAACTGGTAGTATCTTATAGAGAAGGTAAATAATAATATTAACGACAGCAGAGATATCGACGAGTGTGGAAATTCCCTCCACTTCAACACAGCAAAGTCAGATGTTAGGTAAAACAGCTCTGTGAGTAGTTTATTTTGTCCACTAGTATACAAATCTTCAAAGACTTGAAGGAACTTTGGTATACGAGAGAGTCAGAGGAGAGAAAAAAGAGGAGGAAGGAGAGTGGAAACTCAATAAAAAAAACGCGGATCATCACAATAAAATATAATGAATAAACCTAAACGTCATCAAAATTCTCTAGGACCAGGTAAAAAAAGTGATAAACATTATTAATTATTCAAATCATGATAGTAATTGAGACCACAATTCCCAGCAAAAGAGTTTCCCGGGGCAGTGGAAGTTATAATTTAAATTATAGTACTGATGTTGCGTTCAATGAATTATAAATTCCAATTACAACTGAACCCTTAAAATTAAAATGAACGCCTATTTTTAACAGGTCTATTGACCTCGAGCTGCTCATCAATCGGTCACGTCCCGTTATCCATAATTGAATTTTGCTTTCATTTCTTACGACAGCAGGAAAGGTGAAAATATTTACCTTTGTCTGCAAACTGATAATCTTATCGGCACATAAACACAGGTGAACGGCAACAAAAAAAGAGAACATAGAAAGCACCCGAGATAAGAAAGTTATGAAAACGGTAATAACAGCAGCACTCTAGTAGGAATTAAATTCACGAACCGACACAAAATATACAAGAAAGAAACATTAAGAAACCATTATTATATATTTTACACCAATAATATTCGATTTCGGTTCATAGTTCAGCATTTCCACCCCGCGAAGAAAATTTGGTCGGCAGGGAATTATTTTTAATCGTATATTATCTAGTAGACAAATTTTGGAGGGTCTACTGTTTGATTGACATCATTCGAGATTTTTGTGGTTCAGTTATAGAATTCCTAATGAATTACAACGAAAGTAAAATAAATTCTAGAGGGGCTGCAACGATGAAATAAAACTTATAACTCGTGAACACCATCTCAATTCTTATCTTACGGGAAATGGGTTGGAGGAAATATCAGAACTTAACTCTGACGACTTCCGAAGACAAAAGAAACACTTAATTTATTTGTAATCAGACTAAATGGGCCGAAACACGATCAGATATAAGGTAGGAATAGTGTAATTCTACATTTGAATTAAAACTTAATTTTTCTTTTACTCCTCCAGTAATGGGAAGATATTTGTCAGGGGGATTAATATTCCGTGCCCAATTGAAACGTAAACTAACATCGAGCTACAAATAATATTTAAAGTTAAACTTAACGTATGAAAGGCTATACTTCAAGAAAATAAAACATTTTTGTGTGACGTCATATATTAGTCATCAACCTCTCTCGTAATCGAGCTATAAAAAATAGATATTTTATTTTCTCAGCACCCCTTGAGTACCTCGCTCTCAAATCCGCATCTTTCCTGTGCTATTAAAGTGATAGTCACCACGGGGATGATCCTCACGTAGTATAAAACAATCTAAAAAGATAATACTTCAAATTATCTGAAATAATTAAAGTTTAATATAAATATTAAGAGTCACAAGGTCAAAATATAAAATTTAACGAAATCCAACAATTTTCTTGATTAAAAAAACCTTCAATAACGTTAATGTACAGTTGCCAAGGGCCAGAATTTATTCATGCCCTAAAACAAGTTGGAGGAATAAAATTTAATTCCATTAAAAGGTTTATTTAAATTCAAATCTCATTTATTAACTCATACACAACTGACACAGGTAAATGAACGTAGGGACGTGTAATGTAATTATTAATTTAATAAATTCTGAATTTGGTTCTTATATATTAACTTTATTTTTTAATCATTGACACTAGTCAGATTTAGTTCAAAATTTTATTTAAAACTAAATTCCCGTATCAACGACTTTTCAGGTAGTGTAAATAATTAAGAGAACTTAGAAAAACCAAATGTTAAATTATCTACATTTTCATGGCATGGCGCAGAACATTCAGTTATGTCTTCATTAATTAAAATAACACTCCGTAATTCACAAAAGTCAGCCAAAAGTAATGTCAAATTTGAAGTACGTTTTTTTGAGTTTTCGCCAGCAAGAACTCTATATAAAATTCATTTTGATGTTGAATACAGAAGTACATGTTTTACAGCACGACATCAAACTGATAGGAAATAAAAAATTTACTGTTCATCTAATTTTTTAATTGAATTTCCTACAGACATCCTAATTTTATGACGAAACGACGTTTATTTAATAAAATTTTTATGTACGGAAATTGTAAATTTTCATTTAACATAATTTTTATGACGTATGTAGCCATTAAGATAGAGTCACATTACTTCATAGAGTTAATATTTACTGACTACCCAATTTGTCACGGTATTTATGTATTACAATATTATATTATAGCGGTAACTCATTCAAAATGGATTAAAATTGTCTTTAAAAATTTAAAATAACTAAAAAATCACTTATCTGACATTAATTATAAGAAATAAATAATACAGCCAATTTAGCAGTAAATATTTTAATCAATTTATTCTTTAATATAACGTTTCGTCCATATTTTTGAACTTCATCAGGTAACTAGACAAAAATTTAAAAAAATCGATATTAATTTTGAATACATATTTCATTAAAATATAAAGTATAATTTTCAATAAAATAAAGACAACAGATTTACATATTTAAATGGCTAAACTGTTACAGATCTGGATAATTTTGTGTCGTATATTATATAAAAATTATTTAAATTGGCTGTATTTTTTATTTATTACTTTCAGTTTTAACACTACAGAAGCAACAAAAAATTGAAGTAACATGAAGAACAGAATTCAGTTCCGACAAATAGACGACAATTCCAGGTAAAAAGAAGATCTGGCGGAATGAGTGCTAAAATAAAAACGGCTTGACGGTCTCCATTTTTTATTCAATAACCAATAAACTGTTAACAATCAATTTATGACGCACGATGGACTGGAATCGACACCAATCTAGGTCGTTTTGAACATTTAATAATCAACTCCTTCTGTCCCCTCCCGAAAAAGACTAAGCAGGGCATCGAGAGTATCAGTTTCAGCGACCGCAAAATATATTCATGCAGAATTTTTGTCCCTTATGCCGCTGGCAGGGACTGAACTTCGATTTGCTTTTGGAATCTAATGTAAGGTCTTCTGGCGCGGAAGGTGAACGACCTGGTGTTTTATGTAGTATTTCCCCAACTGATAATATTTTTATTTATTTTCGGAACTGTCTAAAATCATTTCTAAAACGGTAGCTGTTTTTTATTTTGACGTTTCGTTAAACGTTTCAAAAGGTTCTAAGCCACGAATTGTTTCAGAGGTGCCTGTGGAAAAGACCAGAGACGGCAGTGAGATCCAGACGTGAAGGATTTTTCTTCTTCTTAGTTTTGTTTTAATGATGCAGATAATGGACGACCGAGACAGTGAAGTCAGCAGTTCACTTAATCTCTCCTCTCTCAGGCTGCAAAGTTATCAGGCACGAACGGCACGCAGACTTCCCAGAAGCACGAGCTTTCGTTCTCTGCTTGACACGATTCCATTAAAGATTCTTTGTGTAATGTTCGAAGATTACCTGGAAATGACTGGCGTGGGAAGGGTGAGAAGATCATACAAGGTCCAGCATGCATCTTGGAGGATAAGAACCAACACAACCTGGACTACATTGTCAAAGCGTCGTAAATGAATTCATTTAGGTTTTTTGCACGATAATCGTACTAAGATACGCCTTGAAAAGATGTTTTACAGTATATCACTAATTTTTTCTCTTCTAGTTACAACCAAGGAAGAGGGATAAACCTCGGTTGAGATGTTCTGCTGGATACGTAAACCGTTTTCTCATTAAATCGATGGATACCGCGACTGAAAGATAACGGAGTCAGCAGGTTCCAGAGGTCCTATATACACATCCACGACTAAATAAACAGTTTAATCACTCCCACTGTCTCTTGGGATCAAACCAGAGTGTCAAGGTTTCCCGTTTAATGAGATCTTCGTTGGCGGTTTCTTATCTGTGGAGGCGGGACATCAGTCGTCGCTTTAAGGGGGGGTAAAAACATGTGACATCTTCTTACTCAATATTTTTCGCACAATTGGAAGCTCTGTGTAGTGATTTGAACTTGTTGACTGAGCCAGATAAATGTTCCAAGTATTACAAGCAGTGGAGAGATATTATCGGATTGTATGAACAAGAAGATATCACATCTTCGGAAGAAGTAATTAAAAGAACTTAACAATTATTAAAAGATACCAATCTTTATGAAAAAATATAATTTAACTTTTCACCTTGTTGTAACTTATTTATCACAGTTCTATGTTCTGTTCATATGTGCTAATGTAATTTACGTTGGTCGCTAATGACTTTATAGTTAACGTGACCTAGAATAAATTAAATAAAAAACAGAAAAAAAAATAACTTCTGAGAAAGTCTCGAAATTGACATACAGGCGTTAAAACTAGGTAAGATGAGAAATTCTCAAGTCAGATAAATGTTGGATGTTGACGATTAAATTAGAAAATAAGGAGTTATAGAAAATAATGACGAGGGAATAACTGGATCGTAAGGTACAGCGTTAATATAATTAGAAACGTGGAATTCGACGAGTTCTGAGGGGTTAGAAGAATATCATTACATAAAAGAAGATGACTAAATATAATGAGGCGATCCTCAATACGATATTACGCCCAAATACACACCACTTTTCGTCTGAAGGAATATGTGCCACAGGTCTCATGAAGCTTAAATGAAAAACTGGTCAGCCAAATGGCTCCTTATATGTGGAAGAAAACCGGCAAGTTACAAATTTAAAGCTATTATCGTGGCGTGAAGGATCACCGTCACTTTATACCAGGCGAAAAGATCGTGGGAGGGAGGAACGGAGTGAGGGAGAATGAAAAATAAAACGAGAAAGCTGAGCCGGTTGTACGTTGAGAATTGGCCTCAGTCCAATAGCAAAGGTACCGTTAATAAAGCAGATCATTGGGGGCGCTGGGAAGGGAAGTCTTAACATCAATGCACGATCGACGGGATTTACAAAATATATCAAACGATTAGCATTAACAGGCACGAAGGACTGAAAATTACGAGGCGAAGGATCACAGACTGAGATTTACATTTCTTAAGGTCTACCCTAATATTCATGAAGCCCCAAAGTTATTTGACGATACCTATTTTTATTCTTAATTTCCGTGAAGATGTAATTTTAGAATTTGACAGTATATCGAACATCTCACTATATTGACTAAGTTATCAATTAAAATCATTAAAGCGAAACAGTGAACAATTTTGAGGTAAAATACATTAACAATGAGTGCCAGATTAAAAATAATTAATTATAAGGAAAACCATTTCAGAAAAAAATTCTATTTACTAAGAAGTTGGTAATCCCGATTAAAAATGTAATTTTCAAAAGAAGGAAATATATTTTTGTTTAGAGATAACAATTTAAAGTATTCAAACTGATCAGTTGATTAGTTAAAATTAATAAAAGAAATCCGTGAATTATAAAAACAGATATTAAAAATTTATGTTCACTTAACTACATAATTTTTAAAGTTAATTAAATTAACGACCAATTCACAGACAAACCAAGTTTATATTTAATTACTATAACATTTAGTTCCACAAATTTGGGACTTCATAAGGTAAATTTCATCAGGATATTACTACAAAAAATTAGAATATATATATATATATATGGACTTCTATTCATTTGTCAAAGTTAACTGCGAATGCTGCCTTTAATACTGTATGATAATTAACTTATTTGAACGAAAGTAATTCATTAAATGGGAATTCTAGTAATTAATTGTTTGTTGTCTGTTCAAAAATAGCATTATTAATATATATAGATCAGATTGAATAACTCGATTATTCACATAAACCAGTGAACATTTGCAAAGATCGTTTGAATAGACGCCTGAAGTATGACGATTCATTTTTAACGATTCTAGAATGCAATAGGCAGGACTTTCGAACCCAAAAAATCGCTCAAGGCCTGTAGGGTGACTATTTGGAAGCTAGATCAAGAAATAGAGGAATAAATTGCCAGTGAGCCGGATAATACGGGAAATTGAAACAGCAGGACAACAAATTCGGCAAATTGATAAGAAATGAAAAACTTTTACGGTTGCGGCTTTTGCATCAAGCGGTTTTTCCCTCTGAAATTTAATATGCATTTTGTAAACTTTTATTGATAGGAATTTAGAAGAAGAGATGACAAAATTTTATCATAATCCCCGGAAGAATCCTCACGTCTTTCCGCACAGCAACCGCTATCGGGTCCGCCAAGACTCGCCTTTTTTTTTCTCTTGCCTTCGAGAAACCGGATCTTCGGTCAGTCTACTACAAACAACTGCGTCCTGCAGCAACGCTTCATTGCAGAAAAGTTTGTCTAAGCACCATTTACCTCTGCTCTCCCCATTCTCATCGTCCGTTGAATCGTATCGGTTCTCCCACCAAATTATTTTTGGAAGGCTAGACGTTCAGTGTATTGGCTACAGACTGCAGATTGAAATTGTTTGGGCACGTCCTGAAGATACGTCCTGTCTCTGATGTCTGGCTGTTGATAATCAAACAAGGCCTTCATAATACATAACTTAAGCTACTTGTTAGTCATTTTTCCACCAGGCTGAATAATGAAGAAACTGCAACATATTTTTGCAGAAACAGATGGAGGTTTTGTAGATATAAAAACGTACCAATGCTTTAAAATTAAGATAAAATGTTTTAATGAAACAACGAGGCGCTGCAAAGATTTGAGAACTTTCACATGACAGCAACTATCTAACAGTGAAGTGAAGTGGAAAATCTTATGAAGATGGATTAAAATTCAGACTTTTCAAACAGGAAACATAGAAGTTCAATAGCATGAGAAATCTAGATTACTCCAGTTCAAGAAGAAAAATTTTGTACTTCTTTTTACCAGTTCTTTAGACTGGTTTATCTTTCTTTCCTGCAGGCCTGTCTTCTGAATACCAACAACGTATACATATTGCAGTCCTCTCAGACAGTCGTAAGAACTCCCTTTTCTTAACCTAATTATGAATAATTTCCTCATTAAATGAACGTTGCATGTAATACTAATTGATTAAAAAATACTGTTTCAATAATATATTATAATAGCAAGGAACATAACCCCGGACGAGTCTGCAATCTTGGACCTCGGTAACCGGTATGTAGAATGTCAGAATCAAACTCAATGACTCACATTACATTGGTTTCGACACCAAACTCGATAGTTTCTTGTTGTTGCTGAAAGGGTGTTTAAGATTAACACAAACAGTGTCGGGGAAAATACTGTCATAGTAAGTGACCCAGAAAGTATTTATTTGGCGGAAATATACGCCATTTTTGCACATTTAAAAACTGTATATACTTGTTCTGTTTAGCACGAAATAGCTTGTAAATTTAATGAACATTTTATTTAAGTAACAAAATATTCTAAGTACTTAATAAATAAGCAATATAAGTGGAATGCTTCTCACACGTGGCGCCATAGAAAAAAGAAGTAAATTTAATTTTTGAGATAATGTGAATGGCACGTGGTCCGAGGTGGAGATAATGCCTTTTTAAAGAAGAAAGTCGGCCTGTAAATATGCCCTCTGTCCCCATTATCTGCCTCTGCAGTGGTCTAGTCATAGAGTCGGAATGCTGCGTCGCTTCAACTAACCCAGCCATCGGAAAGGCGTGAGACGAGTGCCGAGAGCCCGACCTACGTGATGTTGATTTATCTGCAGCTTTCTCTGTATCGCCTTAAACACTTTGGGTCCTCAAGTTAATCATTGCCAAACCTCGTTTCCTTTTCCGTATACACACACGTGCCATTATAGGGAAGTGGCTACAAGTTTGATTAACCTCGTGTAGTATTTTTATAATAAAGTAGAATGAATGAATATATAAAATGAGTCAATATTCAGAGCATTCCTGAGATTGAGTGTGAAGCTGGGAACGAAACGAGACTACGCCAACGACCGCAGACTCAATCTCCGCCAAAATTATCTCACCAGTAACATGAATGGCGTTAACGTGGTTGATACGTTCAAACAAATTATTGATTTCATACTATCATACTAAATAAGGTATTCAGAAAGATGAATTTTTATTTCTGAATATTGTATATTTAAATGGTAGACAGTATGGTGAAGACTGTCTAAAAGAAGTGACTGAAAAGTGTTAGTAGCGATTTATTTTGATGTCATAATCTGATTAAAGATAAGTGTAGACGAATATTAAATTTTAAAATTATTTTTGAAAGTGCTTCTTTTTCTTAGATTCTAAAAAAATGTATTTCTGTTTTACTATTGAATATATCTCATAGAAATAAAATCACAGAAAAATGTTGTTTCTCAGTGGAATAAAACAGTTGAGGAAGATCCCAGATTTTAAGTAAGTCTCTGATATTTAAGAGAGACATGAAAAAAAAATCGTGAGCGAAGTGAAGCTTTCCTTAATATTATAGAATCATAAAGATGCGAGGCGAAGGTTTACATTTCAACGCATGAGGTAAGGCAGATCTTTTACTGCGAAACTGAGGAGAGTCTCTTAAGTGGGTCACTCGGATGAAACTCGATATGCCAGTATTACAAAACAGAAGATAGAGAGAAACGGCCCCTCCGTTGGAAGGGAGGCGGAAGTAGCAGGTGTGGGAGTAGGACAAAACACATATGGAGTGAACATGGTAGGGGTAAAAACAGGCAGAATGACATAGGATAAACCTAAGGAACCGCAAAAAAATGAGAGCGGCTGTGGAAATTTAAATACATAGACGCTTCTAAAAAGTTTGTTAGTCAATCTTGTATAAGAATAAAACTTTTCTTTATGTAACTAAAATGTAGAGTTCAGCAGTCATAATGAACACATAACCTTATCATTTTCACCTGTCTAACCTTTTACTATTAACTGTTTTCTTTCTTTTCTTGCTTTAAAGTGAATTTTATAATAAATGCAGTTTAAAACAACCATGTGCTTATTTAAACATTATTATTAAAAATTAAGTTGTCATTAAACTGTCACATGACACTTAAAATTGGTTTCATAATAATACCAGAGTCCTTTCATTATACTTGTTAGCCAATGAGAATAGTTTTCAATGGTCCTTCTGTTCTCTACTTGACACGGTCATTATTTCTTTCAGATTTACTACTTATTTCATTTCCTCCTATTCGTTTTACCTTCCTATACTATTAAAGGGGAGTTATCCGTTTCATAAACACCCTAATGTAGCCTTTCAGAGTGTAATCTCGCGTTTGGTATTTTTGATCAGTGGATATAGCACAGATGGGGAACGTGCAGCCACCGTGCGGCCTTCATTAAACCTCGGTTTTCGTCGATAATACATCAGAACGCGATCGGAGAAATCGCAAACCGAGGCAATTGATTTCATATGAAGCAATGTATATCATATTAATTCGTTCTCGGTACTCAATAACGAAAACACATTTTATAGAGAATATAGATAGTTAAGTAATAATATTTTACCAACTTGAAATGTATTATTTAAGCATATATTTTTTTTATTAAAAAATGTAAACATAAAAAAATTGTATTCAAATTATTTATGCAAAATAAGGAATATATCACTTAATGTTCTTTTGTGTTGTGTGTATACAATGCAAAGAACTTAAATAATTTTACAAAAAATCGCGTTTATAGGTATATCAACTTCTGCGGTTTCCTTTATTCCTGTCTAATTCAAAGGTGGCCTCTAATGGTAGAATCGTAGATTAACCTTTCATGTTATCTAGTACCAGAATTCACCTTAATATTTTCGGCCCGTATTTTCCTGAATACAAGTTCTGCAATATTACTTTCCAGCCCAGCTCAACACTTCAAAACCTCTCCAAGTAGTCCACGTTCCAATACATATAGAACCAGTTTATAAAAGTAAAGGGGCCGATTTCTTTTTATACAGAATCGCTGGCGAAAATCAAAACTAGGAAGACGTGAAGCTTCGATATTTACGAATAATAAAGATGATGGCAGGGAAAAATAGTGGTTGGTAAAGTGTAGAGGAAGGTAGTTACAAGAGTTTGTAGAGGAAATAAACGCTGGTGACCGCCATTAGAAGCACTTGCAAGTGGAATCCAGTACGATAAGAATAAAAGGCCACCGCTGTTGCCCACCACGTGAATTACCGTCATGTAACCTTCCACTGTAAAAAATGAACTTGGTGCAGGATTACCTCCATCACGTGAAGCCGAATTCAGGGTAAGATCCTTAAACTATAACTCCCTGCTTTAGGTAACCTTTGGCTGACTTCCTATGCTCTTAATATTATTATAGGGGAGAGGCCACAATGCAGACGAACGTTTTCTTAAAAATAGGGCACTTGAGGATCAGCACGTAGTGTACTTCCCCCTTTAATAGCATAGGGAAGGACATAAACAGATCACCGGAAGGGAGAGAAGGAAACCAAAGTGGCCTGTCACGATTTACAACTGCAATAGTGGAAAACTAATAATGCAAATTTTGACAACCAAAAAATTTGTCAAGCTGATGGAGCTGACTCCTCGTAACACAACCAAATAAAAGCTGATATATATGTATAGGTTACTACATGTTTTCGCTAATCTAAATTGCTCGGTGCACTTTCCACTTCCCGTTGGTCGAGTTACATTTATCTCGATAACCTATCGTAAGAGTAATTGGACGCTCCAAGCGGGATGTACTACGGTTACACAGATACAGCAGACAAATGGTAAGCTTGAGAACAATGGACAATTTACTACGGAACACGATAAGAATTAATTTAACAGCCATGGGGTGAATCAGAACTGGAGTGAGAGAGAGAATTCAGACATCATAGGCGATACATCGTAAAAGATCCGTTGGTTCAAATACATTTGAAGAACACTGTTAAATCCTTTATTGCCTCAGTTATTTTTCTATTGAGGAAATAAGACACGTTATATACATCAATTAAATACAGAAAAACATCATACAGATCAAACCGAGAAAAAGTTAAAAAAACTCATATAATAAGAAAGGACGTATGTTTATATTCTCTTTAAAAAGATTTAATCGTTCTGACAAATTGGAAAATAGCTTGGTACCCATATTCTTAAAAACCTCAGGAAAAACACTACGGGCAGAGGGGAAGAAACCCCGCGGAAGGAATTATAGTTAGAAAAAATATGTGGTTGTGTTAGCACGCAAAAGTCTGTGTCGCCGCCGAATATGAGAATGAGACTAATAGAGTAGTGGGAAATACGCAAGATTTTAATTCCACGCAATATGGCGTCTTTTACTTAATTACAGAAAAATACGACTGAAGGGAGGGATGATGATAAACAATACGAAATATTGATTTAAAATACGAGTTTGTATTTTTCTATTTTATATAGAAGGGTCTTTTAATGTGACATTTACAGAAGCACCTAAACTGGATTTTTTCCTAATTATATCCTGCACTACAAAACTTTATAAAATACCAAAGGGTGATAAAAAACACAGGTAAAATAATTTTGTCGTATTTAATAATTGTGGTCTATATTACAGTGCTAATGAGATTTGTTTTATGGTTAGGAAAAAGTGACACATGACCCAAGGACCGGGAATTTTGTATGTGCAATCTGGTTAATTTCCCAGTGCGATTGAAGATTCTAATAACCTATTTCGAAAGGTCGTATATATTTTTCCTCTATTAATTCTTAACTGTTTCAATCTTATCTGGTAATCACATATATTGGGACCTTTCAGATAAACCCCGAGAATTTCATATTCAAATGATTTTTACTTAAATCCCTTACAACCAACGACGGGGAAAAATCATATTACGTCACGGTTTTATTTCTTAATTTTTCTGTGGCAGTCCCCTGGTAATTAATAATAAATATTTGACTGCTTTCAAAACGCAAATCATTAAAAGAGAATTTTACGTATTAATCAAAATTGACTTTTAAAGCTCAATTAGACAATAACAACAAACTAAGAACGAGGTTTGAAACTCAAAATTATTAATTTAGCTATGGGTATATAACATAACTTGAACTAGAAAACCAAAACATACAATCAGTTTGCGTGCTCTTTAGGGCGTACTGCGCAGAATATTTGGTATCACCATGGTGAAAGAGTAGTAAAACTTTACGGCGCGGTCTTAAAGTATATATACATACGAGAATACTCACAAAGTGTGACGTGGGCGTGAATGTCAAGGGCGATCGATCTAGATGTGTCCCGAACTAACCTTATTACTTGGTACTTGCCCCACAAATCTGCCCGACTTTCTACTCTCTCTCTAACCCTCTATTCCTCGCAGCCTTGATTTGCACGACTGTAATATCCTCGTGACTCGTGTATTTTCATAATTGCACCGTGTATATTTTAGTAGGTATTCCAAGGGTAGTTCATTACTTGCAGGAGGAGACGGTTCTGTATGAAACGGGTTTAACCTGTCGATTTTCTACCTCTTAGAAATCACGACCTTGACAGTCGGCTACAACTAGAAACTTATCTGACTCAGACGCTCAATCACCTCTAGTATTTTTTTTAGTATTTTCCAGATGCAAAAAAAAGGTGAAAGTATCCACCGGATGAGTATCGCAGTAGCCGTTCAACTAATTTTTTTTATTTCCGCATAACTACCACATCCAATTTCGTCCCTAACATGCTTAGCGTATTTCATCCTTTTCCTCACTTCTGTTCTTACCCCACACACTTTTCTCTAATGCTAATTTAACAAGACCCTTATGTCTCGAAACGTGGCCTAATCTACCCCTCCATATTATTCGTTCTTCCCCTATTCTGTTTAGAATTTTCTCGTTAGTGATTCTATCCGCCCATCTGATTTTCAGCATTTTCCTATAGACCGCATTACAAAGGTTTCTATTCTATTCCTTCCTACAACTTCTACCGTCCACATTTATCTAATATTCATACTTAATATTAGACGTAAGTAAATTCCAAGGCTTTTTCTGACTCCTCTAATACTACAATATCGTCGGCACTTTCTTCTCATTACAGTATGATTCCTGTTCCATATTTCCTTTTAACTTTCTTCATTGCCTGTTTTATATATGTTATACAGAATGATTTCTCCTTTCTTTTCTTGCCCCTCATTTATATTACTTCTGACGTCTGAAGAGGTTATGGGTAACTCTTTTTCTCGATGTTTTATTCCTGTCATTTTCAAAATCCTTAGTAGTGTCTTCCAGTTTACATTATGAAGGTCTTTTTCTAAATTAACAAATGTTTTCTTTTTTGATCTTCAATTCTAATTACTGCTGACTGCCTTCTGTAGACGTTATGTATAACACTTCTTTCTCGATATTTTATTCCACAATAGTTTCGTATGATTATACTATTGAATAATTGTCCATTTACGCTGAATTTTGAAACTAGAAAACTTGATACACTATGTTAAAGTCATGATTTGGAAATTTTTTAACGTTAACGGACATTGTTGTAGAGTGTCTTTTGTATTCGACGCCACGTGACTGACGCCGTGGGCCTGCTTTGTATGCAGTTCTGTTCTTCGCTAGAGGTCGGACTTCACTTCCTGTCTGCATCCTTCTGTTTGTCTCCGCCATTGTTATAAGAATCTTTAAGCACGTGTTTCGTAACACGTTTTGATACGGAATACGCGAATCAATTACCTGGCTGTTGACACACACGGGTGACCCCGGAAAATGTCGATAAGAATTTCTTGCTCTTCTTAGACGGACCAGTGCGGGTGTAACAAAGAATTGTTAAATTGGGTACAATTTAAAATAGAAATAAATGACGACGACAGTGAAACGATCAACAGCCTGTAATGATAAACACAACTAGATGGGGATATGGCGTTACAGAATGAAAGGCAAACTGCGCGAGGGAAGTTAAGTTACAGACAAGGGTAATAAAAGCCGGCACGACAGCACGATTAGGGAGTTTCACGAGTATCGTGAAATTTGGTGGCATGGGATGGTGTTTATCCCAAAAAACGTTGGTGGAGAGGGGCAAACGGCTCCTCCCAGGTAGGACAGATAAGAATTATTATTGGAGCTTTTTTATAGGTTATATAACACACAACAAAGAAAAAATAATGTTTAATTCAGCCCAAAAACAGAGAAATTGATAAAACGGAACCAAAAAGAATTTAATACAACTACATATTTCGGTTCTGATCTGGACCCTCTTCAGGTTCAACTGAAGGTAAGGAGACACCGAAACATGTATTGAATTACATATAGTTGTTTTTTACTATTCTTTTTGCTTTTGACTTAAATTAAACATTAATTTAAAGTTACAGGCGTTAATAACTATTATATCACTCGAAGAAAACGTGTGTTCGATTATTGCTCAACTTACCGTATCAGTGTGAAATGCGTGCGAATCAAACAACGGATGTTGAAATTAAGTATGAGTATTTAAATTGTCAAAGTAGCAGATATATTGGCTTCAATAGTGAAAGAAAGCGACCGTTACACAGTAAAAAAATTGTTTGAAGTATCTGATACATAATCCAAAGACATTTTAAACAAAAAACGTGCTTGAATGAATATTAGTTTTGTGTATGTGTGTGTCTTGATGTTATGTGTACCGTTTATCCTTGAAGAGCACAGCTAGTAAGTTGCACATATCTAAAAAGAGAGTGGGGAAGTTACGCAACATCCTCGAGATCGACGCACTTCAACATTGAGAAGCAACATTACAAAATCACAACACGGTAAAGATTGTTTTTGTCTCAACTTGTGTTTGAATACTTTTATATCCTATCTGAAATCCACAAGAAAAGGCGACGTATTCTATTTTTCATATTAAAACATGGTTTTATTTTCGCAATTCTCAAATTGCGAAACCTGTCTGTTGTATTTCACGAATGTTTAGACTGTGTCTCTATCTCTTACGCCAAGAAACATTTATTCTAAAAATATATACATATATTTTGAACGCCTTGAAGTGATCGGTTCCTGTTCGAGCCTGAATAAATTCGTCGGCGAGGAATATCAAGGTGACGTTGAAACGGCAAGAATTACAAGACGTGCAGAACGAGTTGACTTTAATTGTGTATCAGAAATTCCGACATTTATTCAGAAATCACGACTGTACTACTCAGGAACACAAAAAATAACATATAGATAGATAATTAGGGAAAGTCGGGGCGGGACGTGGTACACGGGGATTACCATTTTTTACTGGATAGTGTAGTAAATAGAGGTGGAACATTGAAACTAGTCAAGGAAGAAGTTCTAGCAGCCATCTTGACCAAGTTATGACTCCATTTCGTGAATGAACTCTGGCTTTGACGTCTTACATCTGCGACTTAATAATTTATGAAGCATTTTCACAGAAGGTAATTCACAAAATTCCTCGCTTTTAACTCTTTATTTGTATATATTCGTAAAATAAATGTTTTTGGCTAAATAAAAGTTACGTAATTAATTTAAATCTGCTTGTACTAAGGTTCGGTGAAAAAGTTAAACTAAAACTTGCGCGCGGGGCGGAACGGGATACTACTGTATAAGGCAAAATATAATGTACACTACAGTATACCATAATTTTATGGCATTCGAATGAATCGTATAGAAAATCATGAGGGACAAACTTGATGTTGCAGAGGGAGTGGGAGTTTTTTTGGCCTGATTATGGGAAAGGGGGGGGGGAGATGAAGGAAGGAACTTAAATCTTCAAAAGATCGACAGAAAGCTTTTGTTTCGTGATCAGCACAGAAATCGGATGAATATGAATAGTATAGGAACACCTAAGTGCAGACTTAACTCGTAGTGTGTCTGAACACATTCGGTATATAAGGACTGGATCTCGCCGCATTCAATGCCTTTATTTATGTAGACATGGTCGGAGAAACGGAATCAGAAAAATTCACGAGACCAACGCAACCCCAAACTCGCTGGTTAAACACGAAAAAACAATAGTACTGCGGGGTGAGTGACGGTGAGGGGATGGGACACGTCGCAATAGGCACAAAAGGTGACGAAGGAGCGAGGGAGGAGACACAAAGAAAGTCGTTTGTTGTTGCCGATGTCGAGCGTATATATTTGTAGACTAGATGTCGCCGACCTTGGGACAACCTCTTGGGAGCCCCCGAAAAAAGCCGTCGGCCATTTAATAATGCGCTCAGACCTCGTTTAAGGACAAGGCCCTAGCCTCAATTATGACTTTCCTTGCTGCACTTTAATAGAATAAAATATAAACTCACTAACGAAGAAGCTGCGTCGCTACAAAACTGCCAGCAAAAACATTTACTAGATATTTTCTTATCTCCATGGAAAAGAACATTATTGTACACCTAGAGATTTATTTTAAGAACGCTATGAATACCCTGCATTAACTGCTGTATTAGCGATTACATTAAATTACAATAGGAAAAATTACATAAATTTATCGAACTTTAATAATTTAGCATGAGAGAAGAAACAAGTAGGAAGCGACGTTTTCTTTAACAATTGCAAGGTTTAATTGCAACGATTTCTGCCATTTATATCAGCTGATCACCAAAACGGTCTGATAACATTACAGATACAAAGAAATATCGTAGTCCCGGTTAAGGAAAAGAGTTTTCATTTCCTACGTTTTTTTATAGCCGGATGACGTCAGTTTTGGCTGCGAAACTCGTCAATGTATTGGAACACTGGACGAGAAGTCACCGTTGCCGCAAAAGCAATACATCTATAAGTTTCTCCGACAACTTTCCAAACTGAATGTCGCAACCGGGAGTGAGATTTTTCCAGAAGGAGATCTGTTTGTAAACACGGGTTAGTCATCGGGCCTTGACATTTTCCATCGTCACCCAAATTCCTAGCATGAACATTCTAGAACATTCGCCACACTCAAGCTGGGAGAAAGTGCACATTTATTCTTTGTTGTGAGGTGGGAAAAAGTAGGAAGTGGACATAATTTTACTCACGAATAAGGAATATTATTTTTCTGTTTTCCTTACCTGGGAAAATATAATTTTCTTGTTAAGGAACGTTGGTTCGAATCTTCAATTTTTAGTAGTTGGTACGGATACGGCCCCATTTTTAACGAGACTTCGGTTAATACACGTCGGTTAATTATATATTATTTCGTACTAGGAAGTTAAGTGACAGCTGTTTCAACGTGTATATTTATAAACAAGGTATACAAAGATAATATTTCATATACCCAAGGACAAAGGCAAAGATATCATAAATAGCTCTGCCTGCCATCTATTATCTAGAACGCTAAACTGACTGTAAAACAGTTGCTGCTGCTAAATATTGCACGTATTTATCCGTGGCGAACAACGATATTATTTAGGGCCTGGGAGTATCGGTAGCGAACCAATGTTTGGTTTTAAACAACGGGCATCTATTTTACTTTTGTTAAAAACCTTATAACTTATTGTACTATGTGCAAACTCAATATGAATTACAATATAAGTTAATTATTATGGCAATAGTCAACTCCAAGTTCAGTTTTTAACTACTAGACGTATAGCTGCTTCAAACTTAACGCAGATATTGATAGCTAGAAGCAAACACGTTGGTCAACGATTGCCACAAATATTTCGTTTATTAATCATTCTCTAATAAAACTATTTTTGTTAATATATTTCAACTTCCGAATAATTAAAGTATCTGTGATCGCGACTATGTTCGCGTGAAATAACAATTTAAAAAAATCTATTTCAGGTCGCGTCAATTTTGATGTTTTAAGCGACTACAGAAGTTACGTTAACAAATACAAAGATGATATCATACTGAGATTAATGTATCAAATAAGGTTGTCTAATTTTGTTCTAAAAAACGAAACAACAGGAACATAATTTAGTCAAATTTAAATTTATGTAAAATATTGTAATTCGCATATTTAGACAGAGTAACACTCCATATGTTTTAAAAAACACTTCGGTAATTAGTAAATAACTACATTTTTAGTTTTGTCGTAATAATACAACAGTCAAATTATAAAGCATACGGTAACATTTCGTTTATGCAAGTATAAAAATAAAATACAAAGAATGGCCAAAAAACAAATGTTTCATCCCCCAAATTTCGGGTCCTACTAAGTTCATTCTACAAAAATTATATAAATACATAAACAGAATTGTATACAAATAAATGAATTTGGTATGTTGAGGGTACTTAACAATTAAAATAGAAACTTGAGGGACGAAACGGTTTCAACTTAAATTCCAAATTTCTGACTTTTGGCCACTCTATGAATATTATTTATAATATTGTGGTATTTGGAAAGTCAAAAGAAGATTTGGGAAACATAATAAATGGGATGAACTTGGTCCTGGAGGAAGAGGGAAAACCAATTTGTTGGAGTGTAGAATGTGAAATAGTGGAATAACAAAGGGTATTAGATTGTATATTAGCATTAAAGGGAAGAGAGTTTCTTATACGAAGATTTTAAACATACAATTATCACATAAAAGTACGAAATTCACCCGTTTGGCTTTTCTTGTTCATTGACTCATAAAATTGAATTTGGAAATAAAATTAGCATTTCAGCTTTTTTGCAATTTATTTTGAAAAAAATAAGAAAGCAAATGGACGTTACTCTCGTGTATTTCGGTGGTCATGCAAAATTAATTTGAGGAATAATTTTTATACTTCTGTATAAATCTAGGCCCGGAATATTTTTGCTACTACTCAAAGGAACCAGTCAAAGCACGGATGACCAGGATTAGATAATTGTTAATATTTAAAAATTAGTTTCAATTTTTTCCATATTCCAGAAAGAAATTATTTGTTAATTACGTATTATAATTTATTAAAATTAATCTAAGTGCGAAGCATGAGATTTGGCTATATATAACATATTATATACCAGGTATATTACGAAATATTAAACTAATAAATTATTACATATGCAACACCCCTAATGTAGATGAAAGAAGTTAAATAAATAAAAGAAATTATTAAGCATCGAATAATTTTTTTGCGTGTTATTTTTAAATTAATATTTTTTAGTACTATTTTACTGTCCACACGAGGATTTAAACGCATGAAGGCTATTTTTCATAAATATATGTGCTTAGCGTTGCTTTTTGGCTATCTCCGTCTGTTCGAAACAGGCGCCACTTATTTCGACGCTGAGACTAAAGTTCTGCCATCTACTAGCGAAGGAGCAAACTATGAGAGCGTCTAATTTCACACATGCAGTTTCGAGAAGGGCCGAAGCAAAGCAGCACTGACTACAGTCGGACAGAATTGCGTCTGTATATAATTTCCTCACGGTTTTGGAGAATTTTTTTCAGTAAAAATAAATTAGCCAAATACTAATACATGAATAACTTTATCTTAGTTGTCAGACTAACGTTAATATGAGAAGCAATTGAGTGGTAAAGAATTTAAATATTTTTATCCGCTAATAAGAGATACAACCTTATTTAATAAATAGCAGAGTGAACTAATTAAAATTGTTTTTATATAGGCCTATGTTTCGATGCCGGCTTAGAATATTTTTCAAATGGCTTCTAAAGGGCTATACAGATGGCCGTCAGCAGTATTTCGAAGGATGCCCGTGCTCTTTAATTTATATATAGAACAGGCGATGAAGAGAGTTAAAAAAGGAATATGGAAACGGAATCATACTGCAAGGGGAAGAAATAAAAACCCTACGCTTTGCCGATGATAGTGTAGTATTAGGGGAGTCAGAAGCAGACTTGGAAAACATGATAGGGGGCATCAACGTGAGTCTGGAGGAAGAATATAACATGAGGATTAATAGAAAGAAAACCAAGGTGATGGAGTGTCGTGTGGGGAAATAGTGGCATAACAAAGGGTGTAAGATTGGGAAGGGATATTTTAAGGAAATTTAAGGATTTGTACTACTTAAGCAGAATAATAATTAGAGTAGAATAGCACAGGTAAGGAAGGATTTCATAAAACAGATGAATTTACTAACGTGTAATATAAATATTGGGAAATCATTACGACAAGTGTTCGTATGGAGTGTGGCGTTATATGGGTGCAAAACGTGGACGGTAGGAATTACAGAAAGGAAAATAATAGTTTTCGAAATGTGGTGCTGTAAAGAATGCTGAAAATCAGATGGATGGATAGGGCAACTAACTAGGACGTTCTAAGCAGATAGAGGAGGAGAGAGCAATTTGGAGAATTTAGATGAAGAGAAGTGATAAATTAAAAGGCCACGTTTTGAGACACGAAGGTATTGTAAAATTAGCATTAGAGGGAAGTTTGTGGAGAAGAACAGATAGAATGCGCTAAGTACACTAGGGAGGATTTAGGAAAAGGCTTGCGCAGGAAAGGTTACCAAGGAGGGTTGCATCAGACCAGCCTTGGGACTGAATATCAGAACAATAACAACAACTGTCATTTGAGGAAACACTTTGCTCGTTTCGAAACATTGGCCTATATACACTTATCAATATTATTTCATTCTGTTTTTAAGTTTTGTCGTATCTTATATACCACATACGTTTTTACAATATTTTTATACGCTTTCGTCAATACTTCCAGCTCTATAAAAAATTCTGTGTAATGATTTTTCATATTAAAATTTACCGAAAAAAATTAAGATGGTATAATTTGCTTTTAGTTCTTATATTATTCTGCACGTGTGCCAACAACACATGTTAATGTGAAAATTTCGGTCCACGGTCATCACTTGTTAGCCGAAAGCTTTAAAAATTGTTTAAGAAATTTTCAAGGTTTCCTCGGGCTTCCAACCAGAAACAAATCCCTGAAGTTGACTTTTATAAAATCACAATATATATATATATATATATATAATATATATATTTTCCAAGTAGAAAAAGTGTTTTGTCTAACATAGTTAAATATTTTAAAAAATCTACGAATATTTTAATTCTACAAATCAAATGACTTTGTGAAACTTATTTGCTTGATGCCTTATCCCCTCGCCAGGTGCTGAGGGTACGTGCGCCACGTGGCTCACCTGTGGTCCTCCTTTTTGCGGGGCGCCGCCCCCGTCACCTGACCGCCCCTTTCGTCACCGCCGCACCGCCCCCAGGTACCGTTCTCGGCCCTGCTCGTGATCCTGCGGACGACGCCGCGGCCTTGCCCCTTGAGCATGGTGCCATCACCGACGCCGGGCGTCTCTCAGCGTCGGCACGGTTATCACGACTGAACTGAGCACAGCTGCTGCTTGCGATCAATACCTCGGCGACGACGCACAGACCTGACCCAACACACCTTGCATTTCGGCTCTTTCCATCAAATACCGTCGAGTTCACTACGTTTCAGAGATTTGAAAGTGATTACAACTGCTAACTTCCAAAGTAATTTTCAATTACTGCAGAATGAAGTGACCAAATAATATATTATTGGGAACTGTTCTCAAGCTTCAAATCTGATTATCATCAAACATTAACAGGCCTGTTGCACGTCGAGTATATGAAGTTCTGACGAAATAAATTGGCATCCTTGAGACTGAGAACCAAAATAATCAATTTCAAGTAGATGTTGGAAGTCGCGTTTCATAACGTATAAACATCCAGACGAAGTAGTAGATTGAAGAAAATTAATTCATATTATATAGGGGAAGTAAGGGAGGACGGTACACTTTGTTTAGCAATTTTTGTAAAATTAGGGAAAAATAAAAATGAATATATAAAAGTATAAAACATTTACTTATTCTATTACTTACTTAAATTAATATCAATATAACTTAAAACAACGAATTTAGTTTTTGATGAATATTTAAAAAGAAACTTACAAATTTCCCACTCGCCTCACCCATCGGAACAGGACGTTTTTTTTATATAAAGTTAATGCAATGAAATTAAATTTTATCTAAGAAAAATCTTAACACCTTTTGTGTTTTCCCTCTTTTCCTTATTTAGCGTACGGTTGATCGGCGTATCAATTATTCCTTTCGCAAAGAGATTTTTTTTGCAATTGCACAAGCTTTACTAACATTGTTCAATTTTTATGTTCCTTTTCTTTTCTAATCTATTCCTTTTGGGAAAAACATCCTGTTGCTCATTTTTATAAGGTGATTCTGCCACTTTTTTTGCCTTATACAGTAGTATCCCGTTCCACCCCGCACGCTAGTCTCAGTTTAAGGGTTTTCACCGAGTCTTAATACAAGTAGATTTAAACCTACTTTACGGATATATACGATTAAAGAGTTAAAAGCGAGGAATTTTGTGAATTATCTCTTGTCAAAATGACGCTAAATTTATACAGTCACGGATGTAAGACTCCAAAACTAGTTCATTCACGTGTGGAGTCAAAAGTTGGTCATGTCGGCTGCCAGGACTTCTTCCTAGACCAGTTACAATGTTCCACCCCCTATTTGATAACCTCCAAAACTATCCAGTAAAAATAATACTACTCAGTAACGGTTTTCATTTGGTGTGTGGTCCACCATGCACTGTTATTTTGTAAGTATGTAATCAATCCATTTATTTATACACAAACACTATACTTTCCACAGAAGTTTAAATTAATTTACACTTGGCGACAAGGTTTTCTTCACAAGAAATTGGAATATAGTGTAATTTTCTCACGCTGGATTCAGAAGTTTACATAAGGCACAAATATATTTACAGCTATTTTTTAAGATTTTATATTTTAGCATTCCCTTTGACATGTAATTTGAACTTTTACTTTATATGTAGCGATTTTGTTCAAGCTGTATTCTAGGAAATTATGTGTAGTATCAGGCCTAAGCAGCAAGATACAAGATGGCACTGGCTCATTTATGTATGATATTTGCAGTCCTGTTACTCTGTCATTGAGCTGACTGAGAAATACATATCTGTGGTGAATTAAAGGTCATTGCTTTGTTGCCTGGTTTGCAATTTGGGTTCACCAAAAAAATTAGGTTTTATCCATAATCATGTCACATTACTGACTTTCTGATAGGTTCTTGGACTTGAAATCGAAATTACCCATTGTCAGAGATGGTAAACTGAAAGAAGGAATTTTTATAGGGCCACAGATACATTCATTAATGGCTGGTGGACATTTTAAACGACTGTTGAATCTGCTGGCAGTCTTTAAAAAAATATATTTTGTAATTACCTTGGAAACCGTAAAGCAGAAACCTACTGCGAGACAGTAACTAATCTGTATTCTTATAAAGTTATGGAATACATCAAGCCATCGAAAATTCACTTCTTGGACTTTCACTTAGACTTCTTCCCGGAAAATCTTGGGGCTGTCAGCGATGAGGACGGTGAGCGTTTTCATCAATAAATTTCTATTATGGAAAAGAGGTACCAAGGCAATTGGAGTTCTAATATGCTGACTGACCACTGCTGGACCAAGAAGAGAGATGTTGCAGATGCAAAATATACCCGATAATCACTAGCTACCACTTCGAGGTAAGTCATAATGAGTAGTATATCATTTAGAGTTAGGGAGCCAGTTACTGATTTTATTAATTAAAAAAAAATTAAAATTTATATCACACTATACTCCTGAAAGATGTGTAAAACTGAAATAATATTTGAATTCAGGTTGAAAAATATTGAGTATCATATTTTTATTCTTGTATTCTTTTATTTTTGTAGACTAGAGTTATTTGTGAAGAAATAAGTAATTTTCTTACCAAAGATTAGGATCTATACCGACAGGCAGGTACGCAGGTTGATTGCGGAACCTAACACATTTATGCGACGAAGAAGTTGTTGGTTTGGTCATGTTCGCCGTGTGACTGACTAAACTGCTAAACGGAGGGACCTCGGAGAACTATTCACACGTTGAGGAGCTCAAGAGTGAGGGAACAGAATCATATCAGTGGAGATTTACGGACTGCAAAGTGACTCAGCTACAGGAATCGAAGGAGGTTCACATCGCATTGCACCAGTAACAGTAATGGAGAAAAAAATCAATGGACTCCAAAGATTACGCAGTAACTCTACGTGGTCAGCGTTATTGATATGCACCAAAAATTTTACACAAATTTGTCTATTATGTTACATTATTAACGCTTTGCTATGTGTGTGATGTCATAAAGATTCGTCAAGGTTTGATTTTTCCGCTAAAATAAATTAAAGCCAAGAAAGTTCTAGTTCCTGAACAATCACAGAAACCTTCATTAATGACCCATCGAAACGGGAGATGAATTTAAGTAAACGTAACTGTCTGCGTCAGTAAAAACGTTTCATACGCGAGTAGAAGTCTTACATCCTGCCAAGTATTTTTTTCTGTGTGAGTGTGGGTCAGCACGTAAACACTTTCCTCGAAATTCCTTCGGATAATGAATACGAACCTTTTTCTGCACGACAGAATAAAGGTCCCATTCTCGAACAAAAGAGTCATACGTCCCTAATTTTAGACAGATTTTCTTCCGAAGTCAGACGTTTAGCCGTGAAAATTTTTTAATTGCTACTAGGTACGGAACTAATGATAATATTGATAATCGCAAACGATTGACTGCTGGAATTAAGTTGGTGGACTTTTAATTTCTACCGAGGTTGTGTGTGAACAGATTTTGAGGTGGAGTATCAAAAGATGGTGAGCTGCCGGCAAGAGAGGTCTTGAGACCTCGGGACATTCATGACTTCTTGATAGGAATCTCCGCGATTTTGGGCCCAAGGCGTACACGATACAGAAAGATCAACCCCGATGCTGCCAGAATGAAGCTATAGTTTTCGAGGGTACCGTTAACTTTAATTTTAAAGAGTTCACATTGCCAGACCTATTTGCCATAAATTTCGTTGCTTCCTTTTCGTTCACCCCACAGGTGACCCTGAATTTTAATGAGTCACAATATAAATTTATTATTGCTAACGGTTTACATTTGTATATCATTTAATTAAATTCTCTTGTTTCAATTTCATTGTTATCAAATTCATAAATATAATTAAAATCTTTTTGTTTCTCTTTCGAACCCTTCATAAATTTGTCCCTTTATGACTTATTGATTAAATTGTCACCCAACTGTGGAGCTTAATATTTATAATATAATAAAAATTAATTGTAATTAGTGAAATTACCTCTCATCCCTCTTTACAAGACAAATAAAACACTACGAAAAATGACTACAAATTGTCAACATATTTTTAAGTTTTCTAAAATATAAAAAAAGTAAAGCTGAGAGTATTATAAATAAACGGACGCGACGTAACTCATTTACTTTATATGTAAGAATTATATAGCATGATATTTTCTTGACAAACATGATATAATATTTCGTCTGACTAAACAAATAGAAGACCCTTGTTAATTTCGTGTTTGTACTTAACGCCTGCGTCATAATTGCCCCGTGTTAATTTTGACATACCTCGCAAGTGAAGTTTGAGACGTCACTAAAACATTTCGGTGTTGGTAGTTATTTAATTCCAGAATGTATGACCGTACTTGGGAATCTATAATTTCAGAAGACAGTTAATTATTCTTACACACATCTTGAATATTTACAGGGAACATACTTTGTCATATTTTCCGCCAGTCGAGTAACAACTACAGAAAAAGTTATTTTCCAGATATCGGAAGCGTGAGGTGCCAATATATATAGACGAAAGTTGGGTAGTATCCTTAAACTGTAGCCAGGAGCCCTGATTAACACTGCCCTCCTTTCCGCATCCCCACTTTCTATAAGCTATTAAAGGAGAGATGCCACATCCTCAGAGAACCTACCCTGCTAGATTGTAACAAATTAACTTATTCACTTCTGACTCGATGTTTAAATTAGATTATGTTCGCTTCCTACTTATTCAACAATGTGACCTTAATTTATAATTCTGACCAGGAATTTCTCCAAACACCCCCACAAGTAAATTATTCCAATTGTTAACCGCCCTATTTAGTGATAAGAAACTGGAAACAGGTACTGATAAAGTTGGTGTATTGTAGCTAATTACAATCCAAAGATTTTTTTTCATCATGGGCTTGTTCTACATTTCCGTTTCCGTGATCTGAAATTTCTCCTACGATTCTACTTCATCTTTTTCGGTATGGATCTCCACGAGCGTTCGTTACATATTCAAAAATTGGTCGAACTATATTTAAGTTTTCTTGAGAACTAATAGTTGGGCATTGAAACTAAAATTTGATGATAACTTAAAACTAAAAAGTGAAGACATATCCAAGACAGAAAGCGTTTCGTCCCCCAACTTTAGGGACGTCCTCAGTTATATCTACTAAAAATTATATAATGAAATATACACAGTTGAAAACAAATTAATAAATAAGCCTGGTATGTTGTTGTACTTACAATAATTACAACATGCCTGTCTATTAATTTGTGTTCAGCTAATGTATATTCTTTCGTTTCTGGCTATCGACCACTAATTTAGTTTTATTTACAATGTAAGTCAGGTACTATAATTACTTTATCATAGGGTCAGGATGGAAAAATCTCGACCGGACCGGGAATTCATCCTGAGACGTCCACTTGGTTCTTCTTCTCCTATTGAATTAAACTATTGCACCTGAAATTAATTCACACACCATCATTCACGGATATTACTAAGGACGGAGAAAGTTAACGGGGGTCGCACTTCGGTTCGACTCCCAGTCCGATCGAGATTCTTTCCATTTTGATCCTTTGATTCAGTTTTAATTCTTTAGGACCTGTGACTCTTTTGAAAGCAGTTCTTCTTCTGTTCTTGTGAAGTTATTTTTTAAAACCCAAAAATGATCCATAATATCGGACCTATATTGTTATTTATATCACTGAAGAAATGGAATATTTGATTCAGATGAAAAATGGCCCCCCAAAAGCCATAATTCGCATGTGAGCCTTGTATATGGATTTAAAACAGTTCCCTCCCAGTGCTAATTTTTAATTGAGAATTGTAAACAGACAATAATTCAGTAGACTCAACCCACCTTGAGAACCTCGACCTGTGTCTCTTCTGTTTCGTGCTTTTTAGTCCTGGCCTCTGAAGATGTTCCTCCATTTCTTGTTCGTCTTCGAATCTCGCCATTGCAGTCTTCTCCTGTACCACTGGAAAAACGCAGCCAAGTGTTTTTAACAATACTATAATATATCGAAATAACAAATTGTATGAAAGTATATAATGATGAATGTGGAACCATTTATTAATTTGTACAGAGAGAGATTTTACTTTTTAATAAAAAAAGCATTTTTAAGAATATACTATATGACAATTTAACCTCATGCCAAATACAAATTGATTAAATTGGCGTAACAGCAAAATTAGTCACAAGTAAATTTCATAATAAAAATTTGAGCATATTAAACGTTCCTTTTGGCCATTTTTTGTATTTTATTTTTAATAATATTAACTGAGATTAATTTAATTATTTTATATTATAGTATTAATTATATACATGAATGATGATAATTCTCATCATCCTACTTCGTTTTGTGCTTCGCAAATATAAATTAATTATTCACGTTTCCGTGAGCTTTTTTCTTCTTTCCTTAACGTCCGGTAAACTTTTTTTTTAAAGAAAGGCATTATATTTCAACCTTATGATAGTCCATTTATTCAGGTCTGTCAATTATATTAATGGAAAGTGCTGTTTTTCAGGGGTGGGGGGCTGGAACAGGCAACTCCCCTTTAATAGGATAGGAGGGGAATTGAAAACGGGGTGAGCGAAAGGTATTGCAGGCCTTTAGTGTAATGGTCCTACCCAGTGTTTCACCTAAAAGAAATTCAGGGAAAACCCTAGAAAACCTGCGGTTTTTTCTTTAATTTTGTTCTTCTTATTAGAATTCATTTACTAGTTATCTAGCTGTTGTAAACAATTATCTTCAATGAAATCCGATAAATGTAACCTCAGGATCCGTTCACTTAAGAAATATATATATATATATATATATATATATATAACAGTAGGTATTTAGTAAATTCTTTCTCCATCGACCCTTAACCCAAAACGTTTAATTATAAACCATAAAAAACACCCCGTATAAGATAATGACAAAAGAGTAAATAAAAAATATTCCATGCAGAGTCGCTGTCAGGCCTGCCTTCTGGTCGTAATTACGAACACTTTTTGTAGTACAAACTTTCGTTAAAATATTTTCTGTGCTATGAATGTGTTGCTGTTTCTGTTCTTTTTCTATGCTTCTTTGCACCATAGCTCGTATATAAGGCATTCCTATGTGATTCCGAGTCGTATCTGTACCCCCTACACCCCCTGCATGTCTGTCTGTCTGATAGCGATTCATCCTGTATATTACGATAGTGAAAGAGTTTTAATTAGAAACTTTAGATACGAGGAACTGTCCTATATTATTATTCTGCTTATCGTTTTAACTATTTGTTTTAATATATATTTTATCATTAAAGTCGATAATTAAATTTATTTATGTAAATCTTCTGATGTTAAACGAGGTTTCGTTTCTTTCATTCATTATGCAGTGCAGGATTTCTTTGCGATATAAATTCAAGCTTTTTAATTCTTTTAGGTATTTATGTTTTTAGTTAACAGTAATAATGGGAACCGTACAAAATTGTTTTAGTAATAATTCATGATAATTTATCTATTATTTACAACTATAATGTCGTCTTCTGTAAACACTTTGTAGGTAACCAAAGATAGAATTTATCTTTTACTACAGCTATATATTTTTTAAAATAAAGTTTTACGATGTGCTTGTGACGTGCTGCATGTTGACATTTACGTGAAAATAAATTAGTTGGCATCTTCCAACAGAAGTCGAGCGTTTTCCTCGGTCAGATATTTCTCAGTGCCTTATATGTAAATACTGAAACAGGAAATGGCGCCGAATGCTGGTTGTAGCACATTTCAAAGCAAACTCGTCTCAAGTTTCCCTCAAGAGCAAGCGCATTTCTTCGTAGCCAATCAACCGCTGAGCAAGGAAGGAAACAATTTCCGGGAAAGAACAGCAACTCTGCGTCGATTCAGACTGTGCAAATCAAATTCTGCAATGTTATTTCATTTATCTGTTACGGAAATGTCGACGGTAGTAGATTCGTCTGTAATGATGTCAATGATGGGTCACTTTAGTTTCAGATAAGAGACGGTTAATGGACAACACATCGATTAATTACCTCATCAACCTTGAATTTTTATGTACGAAAATTGATGCCTGAAGATAATACGACGATAATTCCAGTTTCTTCTGGAGTAAACACAATTAGATAAAACCATTAGTACAAGGATTCTCGGTGACGGAATGCTACTTTAAAGTTTCACAATCAGCACACGAAAATAATATTTTTCAATAAAAATTTATAATTTTTTTAATAAAATAATTTTACTGAATTGACCCGGTTGTTTAATCGAGTATATTTTATTGTCATTACACCGCGAAAGTATACCTTATTTGATTTATTAAAATCGTTGAAACGTTAGATAGGCGATTGCGAAACCACAGAAACATTTCGGAGTATTTCTGGGGACTGAATCAGAATCGAAGTAGCCTGTGGAAATACTCGACTCAGAAGAGTGGCCCGTGAAAAGTACTAGACATGTGAACGATGCTGTACTGTGGACGGAAGGGGAGATTAATGCCGCAAAGAATAAGACGATGCAGGGAAAACCGCAAGCGTGCGATAATCTCAACAATTTCGCATGTCGTGTCCCGTGATTTTGCACGAACGTAAATGTTTTAGCTGTGTGCACTTACTTTGTGATAAGAAGACGCTGAAGCAGCTGGAAGAGTGACTGAAACTCCACCTTACTTATCTGTGCCGAAGGTTCCTTTACTCCCACCTTTCGTTCCTGTCCGACAACCCTAACAACGTCATCTACGTCGTCGTCGTCAGATAAAAGCTCGGAACAATGGGTTTAAAAGTGGATGCGATGACCCAGTAACTTTTAAGTCTAAAATAAGGATCTCCTTCAAGTGACAGCGGCGGTTTGATCAGGCGAATTACTACTTGCCGGAGTTTAAAAATTTAATGGAAAAACATTTTACAGTTCGAGTCATCGTGGCAGTAATCTTCGCCATGCTGATTTTCAGATATGGGGAGAACGTAAAATAAACACGAAAAAATTAATTACTTTAAAGGAGTTAAAACAGTCTTTGTAAGTTTTTATTTAATTAAATACTACCTGGGGATCCGGCATTGACCGGGTATTTATTTCTATTATCCCGGTACATTATTTAATTCATGAAAAAAACACGATTAAACCAACATAGAAACGTAACAACATGAACCTCAAATATACTCCCAGTATCTCGTCACAGTCAAGAACACAATCCCGGTACAACAGCAACACTAAAAATATTTTCAGTACTATAACAGAATAAAATTTCTTCCCCGCTTAAGGGATTGATTTTACTTAAATCGCATATTGAAGGTCATAATGTAACACAGCGACACCCTTTACACCGGTTTCAACAGCAAGCAGAAAATTATGAAATACTGAATGGGTATCTGAGCATAACGACAGAATATGGCGTGGTAAATATTTTAATTTCACCAATAAAGACTAGTGGGCGCAGAACAGAAAGTTGAGAAACGCCCATTTTCATGTGTGCCAATTTCACAATGAATGGTTCTCATCAGTGTTACTCTCCGTTTTCAATTAATTATCTTCTTATACAGAACAGAAAATGTAACACCCGAAAGATAGTATTACCTTTTATACCACGGTGAGTTGCAGGAATGTAATGAATGAACTTACTCCTTCATTCTGAGAATTTTCCTGGATGTGTTTCCTTGAATTGCTATCATGATGACTTGTTGAATTTACAGGTAATTTGCTTACGTAAGGGTTACTTGCTCATGTCGAAGGTTCACAGAGTGACTTTTAGTATCAACGCACTACTTAGACAATCCTTGACGACTTTTCTTTTCCCTATTTTGCATTCAAATCACCTCTTACGCATACAAAATTAATTAGACCATCATTATAAAGCGAATTTATTAGACGGAAATTTATAATGAATCAGGGTGACAGCAGAAAAGTTCTCTTAGCAGAAGCAACGAAAATATTTGCGACAACGGTTTCCATACGTAAAGGACTTAGCGGTAATTTACTTTCTTATACAACATTATTTATTTCAATCTTATTATCTATGAGATATATAACTGCTCTAATTGAATAAATCTTTACTAATAAATATAAAAAATATATATAAAATTATTAATGAAATCACTACTGATTTCCACCCATAATCTGGACTTTTTAAAAAGAATATTTCAGGATAAAAATTGCTAAAAGCAAAATAACTTATGTAACGAAATTAAGGTTACAAGACCGTCAGATTTTTTACAATTAAAGTAAATTATATTAAAATATTTTATGTAAAATTGGTGATATGATTGCATAAAATATTTAGTCTTATTTTCTTTGGCGAAACAATTAGTAATTTCCTTATAAACTAACCTTTTTCGATATAGAAAATCAAATTTATAAATATCAATACATGATGGACAAGAAGTGAAATAAGAAATCATTAATTAAAAACAAATATTACTAGAACGTTACTATTATTGACAAAAAGTTCTTAATACACTTTCTTTCTTCCACAATGCGTGGAGACATAGTGTATGAATTTTTTTTGGCAATATAATTATGTGCAAGAAATTGTTAGTATTTAATTAATCGTAAGCTGAATTCTTGGCCATCATATTTTATAAAATTATTTCTTTGCTGTCAAAGTATCATGACGTCATATTTATTTTAATAACATATTTATGACTCAAGATGAATCTTATAGAATTCAGTAAATCAATTAACCCCTGTTTTTAAAAATAATCGAACCGAATAAATTTACTACAATTTTTCAAACATTTTATTTATTCGATATTTAAACCTTTAAGTCATCACAAAGAAACAACAACATTAAAACTAAATTAAAAGACTGGAACGAGTGACTTAAAGGTCTCCTGTTAGACATGATATATTTATAATAATTACGAAAATCTTTAAATATATTGCCGTTAGAATAAACATCCCGTCATGTTATTGTTTTTTGTGATGATTTAATATAGGTGTTACAGATTTGACAATTGTTAAATAAGACTGTTACAAACAACACGTTTAGGATTTTATTTAATCAAGCTTCGATTATGTTAAATTTTTGATGAAAAAATAAATGTCGCAATGTATATAAATCTAAAAAGGACTGCCTACAATAACTTATATATTTCTGCTGAAGATGCCATTGTAGGTAGTCCAGCTAAGATTCTAAACATTTTGACTTGTATTCGTTTATCGAACTTTAACATTTGAATAAATTACCCGAGGAAGTGCCAAATACTTCATAAAATCCATGTCTGTAATTTGGTCGTTAATTTATCTGATTTAATAGAACAAAAGTTAAATATATTAACGACCAAATACAGACGTTTTATTTAGTTCAATTGGCGTTTCGGTGCACATTCATACCTTCCCAAGGATCTCTTTTTACATTATTGTAATATCCGACCATTAAAAAGCTTCACATACTGAAAAAAATACAGAAATTTACAGAGAGAAAAAGGTCTGAGGCACCACAATACACTTTAATTCAAACCGGGGTCGAAAAATGACTGAATATACACCGAAACGTCTTTTGTATCTGTATCTGGTCTTTAATTTAATTAAAAGAAACAAATTTTGAATTATTTTTTATGAATAGAAGTTAGTTAGTTACTTATTGTAAAACATTATTTTCAGTAATTAAATTAATCTGACATTCCTAAAAAAAATGAAATATATATCAGGCAGTCAATATTTGATTTCGTACCTGAAGAAGTGAAAGGTTCTATGTAATTTGTTGAATAATATAAATAATCTGACCGTTTGATTTTAAATCTTATTTCTTCATTATAAAGCTTACAAGGAAGGCTGACAAATGCTTTATTTTTCTTTGAACTTTTGAACCTGTCGACCAAAGCAAATTTTAATCTAAATTTGTCTGAGTCTACAGTCCCACTAGAGGGCAGCAGTGACTCACATTTACTAAATTAATGACATTTAAATTATTCTAGTAGAAAGAGATTGGGAATCCCGTTTATTTTCTGTATTTAATACATTGCTTTGTAGTCCAAATAAGGCGCTCCGGTTCCGGCTTACTGATCGTCTAAAAAAGGTAATCACAGGTTTCGTGTGTCTGTCTGTGTTAACCCTGACCGTGAAAAAAGAACAATCGCACGCGACGACAGGAAAATACGCAATACAAACCGGAACCGTAGAAAATTATACATAGTCACAAAATGAACTACTAAAGGCTGGTAGGAGAAAAAGAGAAATACATGAAGCTAATGGTACACGAAAGTAAAAGTCACGGCGCAATTTTGAGTCCAATGACAAGAAACAGGTTTATTTGTAAATAGCTTTTAAGGAGTAATCGGAAAGATAGTTCATAAACTTTTATCTGAGAGAATACGAATATGTGAGATTCTGAACGAACAGATTCGTCACAATGGATATAATTTGGTTAAAATAATAGTAGCTATAAAATATAAAACGTTCGTATATGTTTTTATAAAAAAGAGATACTAAGTAATGATTAGGAACGTAAATGGAACACAAAATGTTATTAATATATTTTTGAAATAAATAACGAACAATTAACTACGTAAATGTTCGGAGGGACCTTTTCCGGAAATAGTTTGTTGTTAGTAATGGAAAATAGATGTACTTGGTTAGGTAAGGTTTAGAGTGGACAGAAATAAAAATGGCGTCATTGAGGATAACATAAAATATATTTGTCATAAAAAATAAAATATCAGTTTTATACTAATTTAAATCGCACAATATTAATATCATCCTTTATCTTGTACGGTACAAAACTTAAAAGATTTTCTCGATATTTAGGATAAAATGCTTGTTACATAGGACTAACATATGACATTAAAAATTCGCCACGTTTCTAACTTGAAACATTCTAGCGGCACATTCAGAATGTCTAATCCATTTTCACAATCTCGAAACCCCGTTGCCACGTTCGCACAGAACAGCACTGCAAGGATCCATCATCAACCGGCGGAAGGCTTCTGTGCAGTTTCCATTGAAAGAGAGAACTTTCCTCACTTGGACCTACCGTTAATCAGAACACTAAATAATGACTTAATTCTAACGAGGACCAGGTATTGTGGATGAAACTTAGTCAGTCAGTAGTTTTTCTTAGTAAATTATTAGTTCATAACTTTGACTTACAGGAAATTACGAATTGTGAAATTGAAAGAAACCTGTGGGGAAGACAGACAAGTAATGACGTGATTCTTATTTGTAATAAAGGAGTGTTGCTGATAACAATCCATATCTACTTTCAAGTTCATCTAAAATTGCTTTGGGTGTAACTCACACTATTGCGGTAACACGAGTCACCACAAGAAGATAGGACAAGGTTGAGGCCGCATCTAAAACCCGTCATGTGACTTTGAAATAAGCTGAGATGAACGTAATAAAAATGTGGAGAAAACAAACAGTAAATAAACCTATCAGTCAGAACAAATTTCATAACATTAATCCTTACACGACGTTTATTAGAACAGTCAGTTAATGTAATTAAACATGTGGAGAGTTGAAAGTTGGGGGAAAATAGAAGAGAGTTACTAGAAAAGAATTAAGGGAATGAGGAACTCTAGCACTGAAATAAATTTAATTCCCTGTTTGCTAGTTAATTTAACAGCAGAAGTAATAAATGTCGGGGAATTGAAGAAAACGTAGGATATTGTTAAAAATGATAGTGTTACGTCATTAGCATCAGTTTCGACAATTATATATCAACCATAATTTAATTGAAAGTGGTACTCAAGTGAAAGCATTTACGTTTACCGGTGTTCCGTGCCGCGATTCCTACTTCAATGAATGGAGATTTGAAATTGCGGAGACAAGGAATCCTGTAGGAATCAGATGCGCGACTAATAATTCCGGTATCTTTGCTTAGTTGGCGATTGTAATATCTATGGCAGCGAGAATGTTTTTTTCTGTGAAATGCAACTTCTTTGACTCACCCTAGACGAGACGCTGATGACCGGCGACGTTCGCTGCTTGTGGATCCCCACGCGTTCCGTGTCTCCCCACTTCTAACCCTCCCCCCCTCCCTCTCCCACTCGGGTACTTAACTCACCTGCCTGCGGTTGTCAGTGCGTGTAGTGGTTTTTTGGATTCTCCTCTTCCTTCGTCCTTTTTCTCCTTTACTTCGGATGCGCGACGCGACCCGTCCTCGTCTCTCCTTTCGCGAAGAACGTACTGACTGAACGAGACACGCAGGATGTTTTTAGTTCACGCTGGACGACTCTTTCCTGGAATCGGCGTCGATAAAACTCGTACACTAGACCACGCTAATGACGAAACGTTCCGTCAAGTATGAGGAGGAGTTTCAACATTCGTACACTTCTAAGAATCTGCTTCCTTTCGTACCAATGTTGCGTCACATCTCTGCATAGTTTTCCCTGAAAGTTGAAAGCCTTAAGGAGAAATTTGTTATTGAAGATAGCTAAGGAATGCGGAATTTGTATTAATTGGTTCACGGAAAGATTCTTAGGAGGATTTAAAGAAGATCTTATACTAATTGCAATGATTAGTTTGTGACTGCCGGAACTAGAAGACACGGTTATAAAATTAGTTGCTTATATAGAAATCTTAGATAAAACATGTGAAATAAATTAAGTAATAAAAAAGACGGTCCAAGTTCTGAGGGGTTTGATGACATATGTGAACATGATGGTATCGTCCTGACCGTGAAAAAAACTTAAAATATATTCATGACTTGTAGATATCAACAATTAACATTATTATAAAACTTTCTGATCTTGATTACAGACTATTGATGCGATTTTTGAAATTCAGTAGTATCAAGAAAGATACGATTGACCTCAACAACATCTATGCAGTCGTACTACAGATTCTCTGACATGTGTTATCTCTATTTTCTACCTTCAGTTCATCTATAGCTTGTGTTTGTCAACGGCCTACAGGAGTTCTAAATTTAAAAAATTTAAATTAAAAAAATATTTCTCTTTCGTTATCAAGGCCGAACTACTTTTTAAACGTTTATTATTATTTTCAGCATTCAGCTCCTCAACACATTAAGTATATTTTCCCGTCAGTATATATTTTTTGTGACCGATTTCAGTGTTGCGTTAATGAGAATGCAGACGTCTGGAAAATGATACGGGCAGGTCGGGACGTTTCAGACTTTTTTCTTCCCCCCCCTTTCTCCTCTTCCACCTCCATCAACATCTAGGTCTAGACCAAGGTTTCGCAACGCATAATTCAGAGTTGATTGGATAATGACGCAGACAACTGCCAAGCTGAGACGGGTTCTGTCCGACGGGCTATGACGAAAGGTAGCTGAACTAGGTCATATTTTCTCGTTATCGCAAAAAGACGAATACTGTATATAAATATTGCGAGATAAATTAAAGTAATAAAATTGAACTAAGTTACTGAAACGGTTCCTTTGGGTTTACAAGTCTGGAGAACTGATGATCCATAAACAGCTATAAAGACTAACATAAAATCTAAAGACACTAGATAAAACTTGGGTGCGCGTAGGAATTTAATTGACAGGAGCTATACTTAGTGAATTTCACTGTGGTGGAAGAAAGTTAAATTTTGGTGTATTAGTCAAGTCATATTAACCGATAGATACATGACCGCAATAAAAAAGATTTTAAAAAAAATTCGTACCCCGCATTTCATTTTAAACATATAAGAAATAGTTTTAACTCAAGTATATATATATATATATATAATTATTACACAACCAAAAATAGTAAAGAAATATATGGCCATTTTACCATATTTAGAAATTTAAGCTAATGAAATAGTTTGCCAATAATTGATTCTTGATGATATTTAAATAATATAAAAATTGAAGTTTTGTAAAAAATTGGAAGGTAATGTCATAACGCACTTCTCATTTTATATATTTTTTAATTTTACATTCACCGCGGTGAATGCTAAAAGAGTTGTTACATCCAGAAGTATTCCGGTAACGGCCCATCTAGAAGACAATTTCCCAGAAAACGCCATTACTGTACGTAGCGAAGCATCATTTTCAATCAGACAAACGGGAAATATTTAAAAGATTTAGATGGTGGTGCTGAGAGTAAGTACAACTAGTAAGGGGAATGATACGAAAATGAGAGAGCGGTTGAAAGTGAGGACAGAAGGGCGGAGGGAGCGACAGAGACCTTTTTTGTTTATAATTGACGGAGTAAGGATCTTGGGAGGCGGCAAGTGAAGTAGATGTGTGAACACGTGGCCAAATGAACCGGACTTTGCTTCCGACCGTGTGGCAGAAAACTTGTACTGGTAACCGGTCGGAAGTTTCTTTCGCTTATTTTATTAATTTTTACATCTAAATTTTTTCAAGTTTCCATACCCAAACACGGTAAATTGGAGTTGAACCTCTTGCTCTAGCAGTCGAAAATATTTTTAACATATTTAATTTTATGTGGTATATATTTATTTTGATTGAATGTAGAATTTCTAAATTAAAATTTTTATTTCATTTGTTTCTGTTAATTCGTGGTAGTAATACCACGTGGTGCTCACAAATTCATCATATGCAAAGCTTCCTACAATGTAGTTCACATGTGTTGGATTGCTAAAATGCAGTGTAAGTGACGAACCTGAATTACAAAAAAACGCATTCAAAACAACTTTTGGACAAAAAACCAGTTGTAACAAAATATGCATACATTAATGATCACAGGGCTGGGCAGATTTTAAATGTTAAACGTAATTATTATCTTCGTTGGTGAACGAATTGCTGCTCATTACATCAAATATGATTTAAATAAAATTTAAACTAAAACATAAAGAATGGCCAGACGTAAGAAATGGAATAATTTAATTTGGATGCGTTTTATTCCACGTAGGTTGCAAAAAAAAATTATTTACCTGTTTTAAAATTTAATATATATATGATTCCGATTCATTATGATTTAAAATAACGGGTACTTGAAACTTTCAAAGTTTAATTCTCATGTTAAAAAGTAAATTAAACCAAGTAAGTTATGTGATGCGTTTGAATGTTCTCTGATTTCGGTCCTGGAAATTGTTGAAAGAAGTAAAAAATGTTTTTGTAAATATACCTGTTTATATAAATTCACACCTGCTTTTAGAAATTATTATAGCAGCCATGTTCACTAAACTTTAATAAATCCTGACAGCCCAAGTTACATAAATTTTATTAGTTAATATTTTAAATGAATTAAGCTTATTTAATTTACTTTTAAAATATTTCAGTAATGTAAATATGAAGATAGAAATATAATTTCAATTTATAAAGCAGAGGCTTAACCTTAAATATGAATCAACCAGTTTATAATTACAGTTTGAAGTAAATGACCTCCTTTATATATACTTTTTGGAACGTTACAGGTCACTTCCTGCGCCACGTAGATCAGGCTCTAGGTACTTGGTCCCACGCCATTCCGATAACTGAAGCAGCATTTCGGACTCTATGCCTGGACCAGATTTGAAGGCAAATGGCGGATGGCTCCATTGGAAATAGCGAAAAACTCTTGTGATATATTCTATGTATATGACCCCGGCACATACATCTCTGAAAACTGACCTTATTTAGTTACAATTTTATAAATTCACGACAACTTCATTAATAAACATATTATACTCATGTATATAACGCATAATTGTATATAATATAAAATAATTCATCAACAGGCTGAAACAGACGGTCTTCCACGTGGTTCTCTCTCCCTTTCAATGCGATAAGAAGGGATAGGAATTTGGTTTGGAAAATAAATAACTATATTTTTATACCACTACTGGAATATAGACTAATAAGAAATGTATGTTTAAATTTACACGTTGAAGTAATTGTTTCTAACTGGTATTCTGTGACGACTGAGCAATGACGTCACTTCCCGTTATGAGCGAGGTAACAACTTTTAAGCACTGTTACTACTCATATAAAAATTTTAACTTCAAGAAGTGTCAAATTAAGACTGTTATAAGTGAAGTGCTTGAACAGAAAAGTAAATCACGTTCAAAATAGGTTAAGGTAAGGTTTTAAAGATTATTGATTTGGTAACGAGACTTTGAGACACATGAAAGGAAATATAGACACTGTTTTTACTACCTTGAGGATAATATAGCAAAGTGTTTGATATGAATGAGGATGTTGTATAGAGTGGGTAAAGAGAGAAGTTGAATATGGAGGATATTATCAAATTAGTCGTAAATCTGATGATTAAAATATTATTAACATAATACTCTTGACTCACTCGTATACTTATAGTAATTGTATTTCTTCTTATAATTCAATTGAGTTCACTCGAAAAATAATAAATAATATCTAAAACTTTAAAATATAAGCATCCAATTTTAATTATATGTATGCATAATCATTATTTTATTTTAAATTTTGTATAAATGCCAGCCTCTTGATAATTTATTCATATTGGTCACAGATAAAGGTTGCCTCTCTACAATGTCCCATTTTCGATGCATTTACTTTGTTTCACATTAAATCAATAAATATGAGTTACTAATTCTGATAACGTTGATACCGATAAGTACCATGAAGTGGTTAGCGAACTGATAGTCGATAGGTTCAATAAAGCTTATCAAGTCCGCAATAATTGATACAACAGCAATTGTTCTATAGATAATAATAAAGAGCAAATAAAGAATCGTGCACCAGAAAACTGAACTATTGTAAGAAATAATTTTTGTCCTGATTTTTAGCAGACGAAAATTTGTATATTAGGCATCGGCCCTCAATTTCAGGTAAGGTCACGATTTCCATGATGTTATCATTTTTTACTGGTAGCCTGGTGATTTTTACCTATTCTCAAAATTAATCAGAAAAAATTAGCAAATTTTATCAGCAACAAATTTAATTAATATTTATGTTTGACTGTTTTATATATACGCAGTCGTCGACACAAAATTATCAATTATCGGTTGTAGTTTTGTCAATTTAAAAATGTGTTATTTATTTATTTTACTTATTTGAAAATTATACTTTATATTTACTATATATTCAAAATTATCATTGATTTTTAAAATTTAATTTTGGTTCAGTCAACAAAGATGCCAGAAACGCCGTAGTTGTATTAATTATTAATTAATTTTTTTATTGACAAAAATGGCTGTATTTTTATTTATTATACTCATTGTTGGACCATTTAGTTTTTGGATTCTCAATAATATTCTAAAAATTTACTAGATTTTTAGAAACGAAGCATCTATAGGACAGTAATGGTGGTTTCCATGAAAAGTTTTAATGTTGACTAGTTGCATAAATTGGAAATCCTTTCTTTAGAAAAATAATTGTTTTTTTGATTTGTATGTTCCCGGTCGAAAGGTCCTTTGTTTTAAAAATGAAAAACTTTTAGTATTTGAGTTCTGACTTATTTTTGAGAATTTATTTTTGATTGGAACCATACAGGATTATAATACATAAATTCCAAATATAAATATCAGTCATTTTAAATTTATAATCCTTAATGAAGAAATAATTAATTTTCTTGCCTTTTCATTAAATTATTTATCGTGCGTAAACTATATTTTTCTTCTTGGTCTGATTAGTTTATTATTTTAAAAAAAATACTTTTAATTTGAATTATTTTTTCAACGAGTCAGTGGGTAAGTAGTCTGAAAATATAAAACGAAATTCGATCACGAAGTCATGGTAAAGTGTCATCGACACTTGCCTGAGAATTCGTTCTTTGTCCTTGGTGTCTTGGGCCGTAATTTGATATGCAAATCGACCATGCTTGGTAATTACTAAGGAGTAATTACGAATAACCTCGTATCAGGACCCTAATTCATGCAGCTGGAGAATGTAAAGGTGACACGTGACTGTCGTGAAGGAGAAGATTTGATTGATGCTTAGTGTTGGTTATTATCGTAGAAAAACGCCTCTAGACTAAATATAATTATATGTTCCTGACAAATATTATTGATTTCGCATGAATTGATCAATCGTAATGAAAAATGAAACGTATTGATTTCTACAGGTTTAATAATATTTAATTACATTAGATTAAAATAATAATTTTAAAGAAAACACCACCCGTTGTTTAAAAAATGAAATTACAAAGATATTTTAAAATTATAAGTTGTGAAAATAAAAAGTAACAATTTCAGAATTATTTACAAATCGTGTTGAAAAAACTAAACAATCACAATAATGTCTGATAGATGTTATTATCTATGTACAAATGTTTTAAAACATTTGAATTATATAAGATAAAAATTAATCATTTTAGGGGTATTTAAAAACCGAGATTGGAAAATATAATTCATTAAATTATATTTTTAAACGCTATCTGCAACCGAAAAATAATAATCTTAATTTTTAAAATAAAGAAACAGCCAATTAAAGTACAAAGGTAAATTTTAAAATAAGTAACACTCTGTAAAATTTGTTGCTTTCGTTCAATGTGATTTCTTTTTAAGTTTTTGAAAATTTAACGTTGTTGCAGGTTCTTGTTCAATAATATCCCTAACATTATTCCATTCTTAAAAATCGAAAAATTTAATCCAAATTTAATTACAAAATTAATTTTTCAAGTCACTAAATTTAATTTTGAATCACTGGACGAAAGTATCAATGATTAAAGGAATGTCACATGCATTTACTTCATCTTCTAATTTTGTTTGATAATTTCATAATTTTTTAGGTTTCTAAAACGGTACTTTTTACATTCTTAAAATTTACTTTTTTATTTGATTATATTTTAACATTGTTAATGTATATTTATTAAATTAAATTCTTTTATTTTTCCAATTATTATCAATAGGTCCTTTGAGATATAATTTGACAATTAACGAAATCAAATTAAGGACCAGTTTTTCAGACACAGGTTTTTTTATAGATTAAACGACGTTTCGTCGTCAAATTTGGGACTTCTTTAGTTTTTTCTATAAAAATTATTGATACAAAAGATTTTTTGGTAACACCCGAAGTTATAGTTTTCTTTGAATTTAATTTTAAACTGACACGTTTTAATATATTATTAATAAATTCAGCCAATACATTTATTCTGACTGATCCTTCTCATCATAATATGGATTGATTCCACAGTCACGCAATCATTTTATTTACCGCTTTGCAACAACGCATGAAGCTGTTACTAAGAATAAAACAAAAGTGTGTAAATTTAATAATTTCAAAAGCTAGCTGGGTGTCAGGAACCGTTGCATGGTTATTTATTTATGTCAGCCCGGAAAAGGAATTAACTCGACAGTAATCTCTTTCGTAAAGCCTAGCAGAATGTAAAAGGATATTGTGAAGGATTAAAAAAGGTGGAATTTCTCGTATTCTCTGTCACTCTCACTCCTCAGTGACGTCACAGACCTTGTTCTTGACTAGAGATTTTTCCACCTTTATGATAGGGGTTCACAACCGGCACAGTGCTTTTATCCGGGTTATTAAGAATATGTACAGCAAGGTTTTTTCCACAGGGCTGAATTTCTATGAGGCAGATACAAAAGAGATATGTCATTTTTTATTTTACAGTCTATCTGAATGCCAGGCGATGTTAGGGAATCAATTTACATTAGCCATTTTTTAAAATTGACACTAACGTAATGACGTCTTGACCACCACCACCATGATGACTCAATATCTTAATCGAGCCAGGAAGCCTTGTGATCCATTAAATAAGCACATACATACAGATAAATGGTCAGAAAAAGTTAATTCTATTTTTAGGAAAAGATACGTCAACCATCTATTCCGTACTAATAGCTTCAAATACATTCGTTTTCCCTTACATAGTCTCTAAAACGTGAAATAAAGCTTAAATATAACTGAAATTTTATTTAGGTTATGATACTTTTCAATCGCCAATCGCGATCGTCATGGCCGCCGTCGCCGCACGCAGTAGATAAACATCTCGCTTGGCAGGTTAAAAATATGATATTTGAATGGTGTAGGAAATCATAAGGGACAAACAAAAGTCTTCCGAACATAAAATGAGGTGTAATCTTTTTTGGTCTGTAAAAGGGGGAGGGAAGAAGGTATATGTTAGAAATATCAATGGAAGCCCTCTTTAAGCAGGGGGCTATAATACAACGAAAATTTCACGGCCATCGGATAAATATTATTAAATTTGCAGAACATATGATTGACGTGGAACGTTTTTGGCCTGAGAGCGGAGGAAGGGATAGGGAAGGAAGGATCCTAAATCTTCAAAAGATCGTAAGAATCCTGTTTTAGGATAAAAAGCGCTAAACACACACAAAATTCACGGACATCGGGAAAATGGTTTAGAAACGACAAAGGACAAACCTTATAACTCTGAGAGTGTTTGAGGCAGATCCGGAACACAAAATCGAGAGACGGTTTTTCAATTCCTTTATTAAAGGAGAGTTGCGTATTTCAGCCCCTCAACTCAAAAAACAGCACATTCTACGTATGTAATAGACCTGGATAAATTGTCTATGATAAGGTTGAAAGATAATACTTGACAATAATTTGTGCGTTTATTCCTATACATTATGAAGCCCGTGAGCTTCTAAGCTTTTTTTAATTAATTTATATATTTTTTTGATTTATTACTACATTAACAAAAGTGATCGTCTTGATATCAACCAAATGAAACAATGTAAAAAATTTTGTAAAAATGTTTTTTTACAAATGTATTTATAATTTATTCCCCTAGGACACATAATAAATGCGATTGTGCTAGTGATTAATGGCGAAAGATTTCACTGCAGACAGTCTGAAAGGTGATAAATCAGTGTCTATCTGTCGTTGAACATTACGACCCACGGAATAGTTCTCAGGTCTCCTCAGGGAGGATTAGTACTGCACGTACATTCTAATGTTTCAAATTGTTCACATAATTTTAATAATAGAACAGTAACTGTAGGCGTAAAGATGATCCCGAGCCTCTAACAGAAGTTCAGTGGCACATCCAATCAGTTTGACGACACTGCGGCTTATAAAAGTTATTGCTCGTCACATGCGCTTAAAAGTAAAGGCTCTTTTCACCTAACGAAGTGGCTCGGAATGGGCAATTTCGTAATTTGTCGTCCTATGTATGGATCACAAATTTTTACTGACATGCAAGATACCGAAATGTGTTTACGCGTTAAGGGTCACGCAACATTTGCAGCGAGATCTTCATTAGTAGACCACAGTGGAAAGACTAACATATTTGTTTTCATTTACAACAGAAATTTATTGAAATAACGGGATCGTAAATTAATGCGCATTTCTCATATTCATGACAACGACATCGTTACTTATTCCGTTTAGTTTTCACATTGTAATAAAAAATATTTCGATACCAGTCAGCGGGGAAAGGTCTCGACCCTTCTTCATATAATGATGGCTGGATGAGCTCCTGGACATCATGGCCAGGTTTCAAGTTCTTTTTCTTTTCAGAAGTGTGGACTGCCTCATTTCCTCCAATTATTACTGAAAAACCAATCTCTCCGCTAGAAGAAACAGCCAGAATTTTTTTTGAAGTTAAAGAATATTTTTTACATAGTCCTCCTTAGGATAGGAGAAGATCAGTTTGGTTTTAGGATGAATGTAGGGACAAGAGAGGAAATATTGACTTTGCGTCTAATTTTAGAAGACAATATAAAAAACCGGCCAACGTGCATGACATTTGTACATTTAGAAAAAAAACTTTGATAATGCGAACTAGGACACACGCTGAAGGATTTTGAAAACTACAGAAAGTGAATTTGGAGAAAGAAGGCTTATATATAACTTCTAAAGAAGGCAATAAGCATTAATTAGAATTGAATATTAATAAATGAATGCAGAAATCAATAAAGGAGTAAGACAAGGATGCAGTCTGTCGCCCATGCTGTTTAGCTTATATATAGAACAGGTGATGAAGGCAGTTAAAATGAAATATGGAAAAAGAATCAAGCTGCAAGGAGAAGAAATAAAAACCTTACAGTTTGCCGATGATATTGTAGTATTATGGGTGTCAGAAACAGAGTTGGAAACCACAATAAAAGGCATAAACGTGGTCCTGGAGAAAGAGTTCAACATGAGGATTAATAGAGAGAAAACCAAGGTAATGGACTGCAGTATAGAAAACAGTGGAATAACAAACGGTGATAGATTGGGAAGGTATATTTTGAAGGAAGTTACGGAATTCTGCTACTTGGTCAGCGTGATAACTAGGGACGGTAGAAGTATAGTAGACACGAAGGGTAGGGTAGCACAGGCAAGGAAGGTTTTCGCGAAAAGGAGGAATTTACTTAAGGGTAATATAAGTGTGATGATTAGGTAACCAATGCCAAAAATGTACGTATGGTGTATGGCGTTAAATGGGCGCGAAACGTGGACTGTAGATGTTGCAGAAAGGAAAAGATAGAAGCCTCTGAAATGTGGTGCTATAAATCAAATCGGTGGATAAAGTTACTATTCAAGGAAGTCTTATGCAGAATAGAGGAAGAGCGAGCAATATGGAGGACGTTGACAAAGAGAGGGAATTGATTTATTGGCCACGTTTTAAGGTATGAGGGTCTTGTAAAATTAGCATTAGAGGGAAGTGTGTGGGGGCAAGAACAGAAGAGGGGAGGCCAATGATGGGATCGAAAAGGAGATTGGTTAGGATGAGAAATGTAGTTATGCGGAAATGAAAAGGTTTTCGCAGGATAGGTTAGCATGGAGGGTTGCATCAGGTTAGTCTTTGGACTGAATTCATCAAAAAAACATAACATAGTGTCTGTATTACCTATAGTAAAATAATGTTACAACTCTAATAACAAACATTGGATTGACTTTCTATTGCAGAAGTTCAATATTTGGTGAAAGTGATGTTGTTTATACACGTAATGAGCTTTCCAAATTAGTATGTGTAATTAACAATAAGTACTGCTGTAGAGGGATATCATTTACATATAAAAATTAATCTGGAAACATGACGCTTAGGGGCAACAGAGACATTTAGTGACGGACCGGAAAGATCTTACATGAGGGCCGGATGTGGCCCACGGGCCGGGGGTGTCTCACCGTTGTTGTTGTTATTAATTAAAAACAACGCATGATCTCTGGAAACACTTCATATTATATTCAGTTGTGTTATAATTCGTTTACGCAGTAAACTAAGTTTTAAAATGTAACGAAACAAAAGATACAATCAACTTCATACCTGATAAAAACAAATATGGCTGTTTTGAATATTTCTAACTTTGAATACACTTTGAATACTTGAATACTTTGAATACAAAAAGTGGAATGAATATGAATTATGCATTCGACTTTTATTTGCGTATTTGAGAGATCGATGACTTTCCATCTTTTCATATCGTAGGTTTGTCCAAGTAATGGTGATGAAGTGGAATGAACCAGAGTCATAATCGCCAGCAATAGTAGTTTCGTGGCTTATGGTAACGGCTGTGAAATAAGAGAAACAATAAACGGCGTTATTACACGAAGTTCATCCTAACTCTTTGTCTCATTCACATTATTTGCTTAAAAAATTCAGCCTCTTTATCCGTTTCTACAAGTGACTTTTTCGCGCAGTATGAAAACAATTATAATTTACGAATCATTTTCTTTCCCAGCACCCGTAATGAAATGAGTCCAGATTGTTTCTGCGGCTTTGTCAATAAAAGCAATCTGCCGACATTAAAAGAAAAATTGCGGTGAATGATTACACATAAAAGTTCTCTGGAATAAGCGCTGAATCGAATGTACAATTAAGTTCTAGGCAAATTGGAAGAGCTTTGCTGCTGTTGGAGGTGAGAGGGTTAGTTAGTTGCACTAGCGTCTCTGGATCAGACAGGTGCCACTCAAGACACCGTACGTATAAATCCTTCCAAGAAGGGTTTTGCACAAATTTGGAATTTCTAAAGAACAAAGTCACATTTACTTTAACTTTCCTTAAGTAATGGCTCTGTAAATGTACAAGGTATACGTGTTCGAAGTTGCCCGACTTTCGATGGAGTCAACCATATCAAGAACACTGAACTCATGATATTTCTTTCTTTCCAGTGGGCAGTCACAATGCTGAAGGCAGTTCTTTTGCTGTTCACGTTCTTCTTTTCTGGCAGCAATCAGCAATGCTTCAGCGAAAACGATAACGTTCAATTTTTGGGACCACAACAAATCAACACTTGGGTTTCGAGCCGTCATAATTTTAGTTTATCTCTCATGAGGCTACTGAACAGCGAAAGGTCCCAAAAGAACGTACTGTTTTCGCCATCGACCATCCTTGATTCTTTGCTGTTGGCGTACTTGGGAGCAGCAAAACAAACGGAAGAGTCGCTGGCCAAAGTTCTGCAAATACCGAATAATCAGGTGGGAACATGGTGGAAAATAAGGTTTTTAGTCTATCACTAAATGTAAAAGCGGTCCCTCGCTAATAGATGATTCATCCCTTAGATATTTTGGGAAATCAGAGAATGTTACTAAAATTTACTAATGTTTAATACTCCTATATTTCAAGAAATACAAAAAACTCGGGAGGTAATTCACTTTATTTTCTCTGTTCCACTTAATTAGTTTTTAGACGGCGACATGGAAAACATGTTACTTCTAGCTTAGAGAATTCGGTTAATATGACAAAACAATAATGAACTTAGTCTTTCCATGTGAATCGATTTAGTAAGTGATTCCCCCTTTACCTGACAAAGACAAATATGAAAGTCGTGGCTACTGAAATCAGTAAATGTGTAGGTAAGATTAAAGAATTTCTGGGGACAATCTGTTCGGGATAATTAAAAATTCCATGAAACATTTAAAAATATCGAAACAGAACGTAGCAAATGATACAGAACATGAAAGACAAGCTCTCAAATTATGTTTTGAAGATGGTGCTGGAAAATTGATTTTTGAAAGCCACCGACAGGGGAACTACTTACCGTAGTTGTTGAAAATCCCGCAATTGTGACTCATGCAACAATGTGAAAAAAATTAGTAGGATACCAGTGTTAACTCAGACGTGGGTGATAAAACGCAATGCGAGAAAGGATTTAGTATCTTCGAAAGAATTTTAAGATGTATTTTTGAAGCAGTCAAGGAGGGGGATCACTGGAGGAAGAGATACAATTATGAGATATATAAATTATTTAATATATCAGACATTTTTTAATATATTAGGATTGGCGGATTGGGTTCACGTAATTCAGATGGACAACACGATTTGTCAAGTCACGTTTAATGTTAAACCAGAAGTGAGGTGCGAAGATGGAGCGGCTCAGGATATAAAAACCTAAGGGTTTATAAATTGGCGGAATGTCACCAGGAACGTGAAGGAATGGCAGAGATTCTGAAGAAGGCCAAGGCCCACACCGGGCTGTTGATCCACTGATGATAATGAGGAATTTCAGCTTTAAACAAGGAGGCACCGCTCCACATTTCCACAATTATGTACGAGATCACCTGAATGAGACATCGCCCCTTGGTTGGATAGACCGTGACTTGGCGCTACTCCAGTGGCCACTATGCTCTCCAGGTTGAAGCCTTTTACTACTAAGGATAGCATTTCTGTTCTACCTCTACCAAAACAGTCTAATAGTTGCGACACCGCAGCGCTGTAGTTGTTTTTAAAAATTATCTTATATGAATGGGGGATGATGACTGAAAAATATCTCTCTGTCTATATTATGAGCCATGTTTAATATTTATTTAGAAGTAAAAAATCCACCTATAATTGAAGTAATTGATAACTTATTTTCAGAACAAAGCACTAACGTGGCGATTTTACAGCAACCAGAAACTGATGCAAATTCGCAACCACGACTTACCCGATACGTTGAAAAGTGCGAACAAATTTTTCCTCTCGAATAGACTTTCCCTCCGTCCATGTATGGAAGAAAAATTTGAAACCGAGTTGGAGTTGGTAGATTACAATATTGACCCAGAGAGAACTCGAAATTATATAAATAATTGGGTAACAAACCAGACAGCTGGCCAAATTAGGAATTATGTAAAGTATTTGCCTTCTGATCCTGTAGCGACAGTGGTGAGTACAGAAACAACTATAATAATAATGGGTTGTGTTTTCACGTTTGATTTTTGTACTAATAAAAAAAATTTAAATACCACAACTGAGCAAATGATAACACTTGTGGCTTAGCCTAGGGGAGACTATATTTTTTAAAATATTGAAATATTTTTGGTTTGTTTTATAAAAGTAGTGCATTTAAAATTCACACTTGATGATTGATAATTATGTTAAAAAGCTGACAAAGGTACAAATTAGTTCAAAAGCGTTGTTTTTTTCATCATTGGAAATTGTTAAAAATAAAGTCTAAAAGTGGTCGAAAACGTTTCTTATAAGCTGCTGAGTCTCCTATAATATCAAAATTTATGGATTTTAATTTAGTTTCATTCTTAGATTATTGTATTTCAATTCAGTTTAATTTTAATACATATATAATATTTCTGTCACTGTTGTTATTTCAAGTATAGTTTAGCCAATTTATGACCTAAGAGAACATCCACAAAACTTTGGGTAAATAATCCTGTTAGACGATATTTTTTTCTCTAATCGTCAGTCGGTTTATAAATGGTCAAATGCAATAAATAGGGATAGAAGTTATTGTGTTGAAAAAAATAATTTATTCAAAAAATTGCATGAAAGCATGTGTGTTAAATATCAGAAAACAATTCTGACGGCCTTGTAATGGATTAAATTGTTATAATAATCTTTTTTGGAATTCGTTTGGTGTTTATTAAAATGATCTGTGTGTTCTTAAAATCGTGCATATACTTTCTTCCTCAAATTGAATACATAAATTATTTAAAATTACTTATGTATTAAAAGCATATAATATATGAGATTGAAAATACAAAAAAATTAATTAATTATTAAAATATGGCGTTATCTGATTTGTTAATTAAATTTTACCGTATTTATTTAGTTAGTTAATACTCCCTTGGTAAGGTTTAGATTTCCATAAATTATAACATACATACATAATATTTATTGCTTTTTTAAGGTGATTGAAGTTAAGTGTTATTTAATACACCTATACCCGTAACTTATTGAAGAAGACCCATGACTGCTACATTAAAGTACTTTTGGGCCATCGAAATAAATATCAACAGATTTGAATTTGGTGGAGGGGGGGGGGGTGAGGGATTGCACTAACACTGTCGGTTTTTAAGGTATCCTAAGGTTTCCCTTAGGCGTTCCTAAACCATTCTTCAAGAGACTACTGCCGAAAGAAATACTGTAGCGGGTCAATTTAAATTAATTCCCGGGCATCGCCAAGAATCAGTTTTTTTTACTGTGACGTTACTTATTACTTTATCTTTGTTATCTATATTGAATGTTTCTGGATCAGAACACTTAAATTATCCAGCTCTGAATAATTCGCGTGGTTTAATAACTAAATTATTATAAATATTTACGAAATGTTTTATATTTACAATGAAACAGGCAACAAGATTTTGTACTATAGGTAAATGGAGCTTATTTTAAGACACTGTGGGAGGAAGAATTTAACTCTGAAAACACACAATATATGCCTTTCCGTGTAAACGAATATGAAACTAGGAAAATCAGCATGTTGGCTAAAGAAGATTACTTTGTCGAAGGTTAGTGTTGTGAATTATTTTTATCTGAGATAACTTAAATTCTCCTGGTTGATCACAAGTGTTTGACCTGAATTTATTTACCGTGTTGAAAAAGGCCGCAGTTCCCAGCTTGGAGCGCGTCTACTCTGGCTGCCTCTCGCAGGGAACAAATCAGCCATGGTCATCATCCTTCCTGACAAGGCTTTGGATCCGGTCATCGAGTCGATGACTGACAGAACACTCGAATTCTTGTCTGACCAACACAACTACGTGCCAGTAAAATTAAAAGTTTATATTCCTAAATTTGAGCACAGGAACGAAATAGAACTGGACGAAGTAAGTATGTTTACAACTGTAGGTTTTTGGAGTTTCAGAGGAACTGGTTTTGGCATTTAGTTTTGTGTTATATCAATCTTAAGACATATGTGATGACAATTTTTATTTTATTAAATATTACAGCCTAATTTTGAAGTCCGAGCGCTTGTCTTTTAAATGTCAAGACAACGACTCTTAGACCAGTGAAAAATAGTTGACACAGGTACATAGAAACTTCTTATACTTCTTATAGGACAGCAATTTCTTCAATGAATTTCAGAACACTGTGAACCGCCACTGGAGAAGAAGGCAGTTCTTGTCTGGAATGGCTTGCAAGGCAAGTGTGGACCATCTGATGATGTAATAGCGGAGCAACCGTCAGGGTGGCGTTATTAGTCGGAGCTGAAAGGCTGAGGAGACCCAGAAAAAAGAAATGAATGCGTTAGGCGTGAGTGGAAGGATCAGAGTATTGCAACAAAGATTTTTCCTCTTTTACCTTTATTTCAACATTCATTCAGGAAGTTAATCCACCTGACCATTAAGTCTTTTCTTGAGCAGGTAGGAAGATCCTACCAGTTTAGTTGCAAGGAGGCCTCTCGCTTTACGAAAAGTTCTTTCCCAAGATGTCCGCATGGTTGCTTCCTTTTATCTACCAAAGAAGATCCTTGATTTTGTTGATGAAACAACTTCTACATCGGTGATTGGAGAATGATTTGGTCGTTCAAAATAAACGTGAAATTGGATAGGTGGTCTTTCATATATCGTAATTCCATCATTTCGCATATGTTTCAGTCGTTGTGGGTAAAAATTCCTGTTAATTGCCATTTAAACGTTAAATTCAGCCGTGATAAGCGAGCATTCTACTCCAATATTAGATTTTGAATCATCCCTGAAAAACACACTCAATCTTATTCTACCAGAAGCACTCACCCTTGTCCTTAAAATCAGGACCGATTAGGCATGTATCAATAGGAAGAAGTGATGATTTCCAGGGAGGAACTTGGTAGTAAATACTGGAGTCAATGATTGGTAGGCCAATTCTTTCATTCAAGAGGAGTGAATGGAACGGAAATGGGTTTGATGGGGTAAAACGATCGGGGTCGATCACCTGGTCCCTGATAAGTTTGTTGGATGCGACACTGGCCCCCACTTCATATAAGCTTCCTTCGAAGTTTTAGAGGGGCGTCATTTTCTTCGGTTCTCAGCCTGTCAATCGGGGTGGGCTTCGATTTTTTATGAGGAATAATCTTGATTCCATGCATTTTATTCAATAATTTCTTCTCGTTTCAGGCCTTATATATTCTTGGCATCGGTGACGGTCTTACTGATAGTGCGGACTATTCGGGGTTCACTGGACAGCCGGAAGTCTTCCTCAGTCCCATGGTCCATCAAGCGGCGATAAAAATTGACGAGGAAGGTGCCAGGACTTCAGTGGCCGGTGGTTTGTACGAGCACGGATCAAGGAATATGGATTATGAACCCTTCATTTGTGACCGTCCCTTCGCCTACGTAATCTACCATTACTCAGGAAGGAAAGTGATCTTCATGGGAACCTTCCGTGATCCGGAAGAGGCGTTGGACGACCACAATCCTCACAGAAACACTTAAAACTGCTTCGTACTAAACCCAGAAGAATAATATCATTTTTAAATAATTATATTTATCCGCTATTTATGCTTTCTATCTTACGCTTTTTATAGTTAATTTCAAATTTTTTGTACCGTCTAAATTTTCTCTTGTATCTACACGGACCACATTTGGGCATCAATAACTTTTAACTTCAATAAGTATTTATTTCTGTAACTGTATTTCTTGTACTTAGACCTAACATGTTGAGAGAGGAATAAATTGGGAACGATCCTCAGGAAGACGTTGTTAACTATTTATTATACCAGAGTCACAAGACCATTCACTATGACATTTGAATAACTTATGAAAACTGTTTAATTGGAATTCTTGTTTGCAGTTAAACGATTACTGTTAGTAAAAAAATGAATAGCAAAATCATCGTGTTATGCCATCGTATATATTATATAACACCTACTCCCAAACTATGGCGAATGTTAAGCTGGCTTCTTGAGCTGCAGTAATTAATAATAGCAATGCGTCTTAGCGATTAATTCTCCAACGCTAACTTTACTGTGGTGAGGTTAATCATAAATATTAATAAAAAATGAAATTTCACATCCTGTCCTTTCCTGCTTATTGTCGCAAGGGATGTGCATATGAAAGTCTGCTCTTGCTTGATTTGCTTCTTGTTTACTAGTGTCAAACTCAGGCTTTTGTCACGTGTATAAGGCCTTCAAGGGATGTCCTGTCAATGTTTATCGCGAAAATATTTCAGCCAATGGCGGTAATAGTACTCTCGTATGGCTGTATGTATCATTTCAATTAACCAATAGCGTTCATTATTGCTCTTCCGTTGGCTTGTAAGCAATCTAGCTCGCTTACTAAATTTAGTGCGGTATATATATATATATATATATATAGTAATATAAAAACCAACAAACTGTTATATTGGGGATAATTGTGTTATATATACGTGTGTGGGTGCAAACGCACACCGTATTCCATTCCATTTTAGTCAGTTAACTGATATTATGAACTAATTATTAAAAATGCACATTATACACTTCTCTCTTTATATGTAAGTGTTATATATGTACAGCAAGATACCACCTCTTTTTTATCATCGTTTATTTCCTACGTTAGTACTATTTTTTAGTGAAAAACTCCCCTTCAACTTGATCCACTTCACACCTTCACAGATATCTGTTTACTTGATCATCAAACCAATGTTTTTGTATTATGGAAGCTTTCAAATAACCTTGATTTTCTCCTATCGATTCACGTTCTTTGCCTTGGAATAAGTAAGGGAACTCTGGGCGGAACGGAGTAGATCGGAATACCATTTTTTTACTAGATAGTGATAGAGGTTTATTAATAGGGATGGAACATAGTAACTGGTAGCGGAAGACGTCCTCGCAGCTGACTTCGTAATGTTCTGACTGCACCTTGTGAATAAACTCTTGTTTTGGCGTCTTACATCTGCAGCTTTTCACTACACATTAATAACCCCACAGTTTCCCATTTTAGAGTAATTATTTCAACCATTTAAATTTAACATTTCTATTACTCCGTGAAAACAAAGGATGCCGGGAATCAGGAAAAAGTAAGTAATTTACTGTAAAATTAACATTGTACGTAGGTCACGTTACTCGTTCAGGTGCAATCATTATCACGATTCCGTGTAATGAAGAGTACAATTTCCTCAAAGTGGAAACGTTTGATGGCGATCAGAAGTTTTAGAATTTAATCATGATGCTGCAGAACCTTACTCTTAAAAAATTGTTTGTTCACTAAAATATAACTCCGGTAGTTTGTATACTGTTGTCTCGTAAGATAAACAAAGAAAAAAAATACTTTAAAAATAAAAAGTAGCTTACAATACAAAAATGCGTATTTATTGACCAAATAAATCGAAAAGATTATAAATACGTTGTGTAAAATATGGTTATCAATCCAAAAACGAGTATTATATAATCGTTTAAGTACTAGCATTCGCCTTGGTACTTATGCAACTCTTTCGTCACAACTATAGTTGAGATGTTATAACTTCTAGGCGTTTCGTTGAATACTTAATGCCTCTGATTGGAGAGATGTGAAATCTGAGCAGTATATGTGAACCCTTTGATGGAATTTTTAAATATTCAACACCTGAAGGGGTGAAAGGAGATTTGTATCTTAAACAAAATAAAATTGTCTGAGAGGCGCAAACCGTTGTTTTTTATACGGCGAACAGTGTGAGTCGCACTCCAGAGATATAAATTTTTGTATATTTTCTACCAATTTAAAGTAACTTGAATAAAACGTTCGTTAAATTTACAAGATAGAACGATGACATTATGGATTTTACTTTAAGGTACTAGTCTCTTCTAATTACCGTAATATCAGCAAAATCTATCAGTAATTTCATAAGATAGTTCTGAGCAATGCTTCGCAAAACGTTAAAATTGGCATTTTCAATCGGGTAAATCGGTAGGAAAGATAGCACATAGAACGATGACATTATGGATTTTACTTTAAGGTACTAGTCTCTTCTAATTACCGTAATATCAGCAAAATCTATCAGTAATTTCATAAGATAGTTCTGAGCAATGCTAATAAATCTATTTAATAACGTTTATTAATTAACTTTGAAATCTTGACATTTTTGGTCATTATTGGGGATGTGGAAGGTAGAAAAAGGCAGCCAAGGGTAAAATATCTGTGTTTTTAAGCGTTTTAACGTGACTCTAAGAAAGGGGCTTTTATTTCAGTTTATTTAATGCTATTGATTTATTTAAATTAAGTTAGGAATATCAGCAAAAACCCAAATCTCTAAGGATGCTTCTGAAAAAGACAAACATTAGCCTGCCTGCCTTCCTCCTCCTTTCCGTTCCAAATAAATTGTAATACGTTTATTCCAGTACTAACTAAAATATTAAAATACGCAATGATTTTTACCGTCAGGAATTCACGTTTCTTAAATACCGTAGTTTTTCAAAATATTAAATATCGATCCATAGGATATTTCATTCTTTATTTGTTGTTATATTAAATTTATATAAATTAAAAAAAATTCTTAGACTTCTTCTCCGGCCATTCTATCATACCAGCCTGCGAAGCCAATTTCACAGGGAACTGTAATTTAAATCTTCGGAAATGAGGTTTGTAGCAACTAATTAATTGAATTCAGATCTCTTTCTGTCGTCCAGTTTCATAGGTTTCTTTTACACCTTTCTATGTGACCGCGTTGCCCGTTAACTGTCACGGCTTTTCATTTCAGAGGATTATTAAAATTAAGGGTGATGAGATGGGACGTTATGAGAATCTGATGTGTGCGTGCTTTGTTATAGGCCAGTTCTTCTTAAACCTTTGAACACAATCTGTTCCGAGCGACGACGGCGGAGACTCCACAAAGCGGAGGATGGTTTCAGCTTCAACGAGAGTCAAAGTAAAGTATGATGATAATGTTAAAATACGTATTTTCAAAATATTAGCGAAAATAGTTAATGGGAGGATGGAACTTAAAATAGAATGCGAGTTAGGAGAAGATCGATTTGGTTTTAGAAATAATGTAGGGAAATGAGGAGCAATATTGACTTTGCGTCTAATTATATTCTTGGAATTTGTAGATTCAGAGAAAGACTCTCATAATATAATCTGGAACAAACTATTATGGATTTTGAAGAAGACAGGAATAAAATATCGAGAAAGAAGGCTTATCCATAGCCTCTACCGAAGACAGTCATCATTAATAAGAATTAAAGAGCAAGAAAAGAAAGTAGAAATTGAGAAAAAAGTAAGACAAGGTCGCAATCTGTCGCCAATGCTCTTTAACTTATAAATAATAGGCGATGAATATGGAAAGGGAACGAAAATGCAAGGAGAATAAATAAAAGCCGTAAGGTTTGCAGATGATATTGAGGTATTAGGGGGGTTATATGTAGTCTTAGAAACCATAAAAAATGGCTTAAACGCGGTTATGGAGAAAAATATAAAATGAGGATTAATAGAGGGAAAACCAAGGTGATGAAGTGTAGGATGGTAAACAGTAGAATAACAAATGGTGTTAGGTAGGGAAGGGATATTTTGAAGGAAGTTAAGCAATTCTGCAACTTGGGCAGCATAATAACTAGAGTAAGATAGAACAGGCAGGAAAGGTTTTCCCAAGAAAAATTGATTTATTACGGCTAATATAAGTATGAATATTAAGAAATAAATTATTAAAAATATTCGTATGTAGTATGGCGTTATGTAGGTGCGAAACGAGGACGGTAGGAGTTGCAAAAAGAAAAAGAATAGAAGTATTCGAAAACTGGTGCTGTAGGAGAATGCTGAAAATCAGATGGGTGGGTACAGTAGCTACCAAGGAATTTCTAAGCAGAATAGGGGAAGAGAGAACAATATGGAGGACTTTTACCAAGAGAAGAGATAGATTAATAGGCCACGTTTTGAGACTTGAGGCTTGTAAAATTTAGCATTAGAAAATAGTGTGTGGGTTAAGTATAAAAGAGGGAGGTCAGGGATGGAATAAGATAAGTAGATTAGGGAGGTAACTATGTAGGAATAAAAATAGTTTAGCATGGAGGATTGCATCTGAACCAGTCTAAGGGCTGAACAGAACGACAACATTTTAACTTGTTTCGCTCTGGGTCAAAATAATTGCACCATTACAACTTTAAAACGAGTAACAGATGTTGAAACACTATCAGCATAGAGCACCCAAAGACGTTTTTTGATATAATTTATACGGGAGCACTTAAGATTTATGTGTGTGACAGTTATCAAACAATAAACGACATAGTTAACGTTGCATTACACTAAACTCACAAAATTACGTTAAAATTACTGTAAAACACTCTTAAAATAATTTTACTTTCCAAAAAGGTAAAAATAATAACCAAATGTAACTGAAATATATATATTTTTATATAGGGTCGCTTTTTGATGGATTGAAATGAATGCACGACAAATTAACAATACAGTAGTGCAATTGTCAAATGTGAAATTGCTGACATTTTAAAAAAAATACAGTGACTACTGAATAAAAAGAATAATTACCTTAGAGCGTAATTGGAAGGTATTTGCTGCTGTTTGAGGAGAGAACAACGTCAGTTGCGCTTGCATCTCTAAATCAGTCGGGCGGATTCCAGATATAATAGGAGAAACGTTAGTATAAGAACTGAAAGGAAAAATTAATGTATATATATATACACGGGAACGTCTATTTTTTTCTCATAATATCTGGGGTTTAGCTTTTATTTTCCGATTGCAAAACATATAACGAATTGCGCTGTTATTATTATTATTATAATGGTACGTTGCTTAATTAAACTATATCGAAATATAAAAACATACTTACACGGTATAACCATCAACAGGTGGGCCGGAATTTTAAATCACTTAATTAGCTGTCAAAATTTCACAATTTTAGTTTCAATTCTAGCTTAGTGGTCAATTTATGTTACGATTACAACTTTTTCAGTGATCGAGAGACAATTTGGGTTTCTTTACTTCTCATAGAATTTTATCTGAAGATTTTTTTTTCCATTCACAGTCTTATAAAGCGCTAGGTAAAATTGGTGAGATTCCCCAGCAGAAAAATATTTCCGTCTGTACAAAGAATGTTAAACTTCCATTGCTATGGTTTTCATCCTTTTACAATTCAAGTGGTACAATCTGCAATTTATGAAATAATTCAGCCGCTGCACGACGGGTATATGTATTATTTAGTCTTTCGTCAGTTCTCAGCCTCCCTACGGAAAATTCCAAAGATACTCCTTTATAACCGAGTTTCCTTCGTTATATTCAGGTCACTTGATGGAAAAGAAATTAATTATTGAATTATTGAAAGAATAAAATTCACTCGTTATAACCAAATTTGGCTGTTGGTTTATAGTTTATAAACTTATTTCAGCTTATAAAATAACCTCTTTTTGAAACCTCTAAAATGAGTTTTTTTTAAATGAGTTACGTTAAAGTACAAAAAAAATTATAGATGCGAGAGTTTGATGTCATTGAAACGTTTAGTTAAAACTAACCGAATATTGACAGACTAAAATCCTTATTTTGGAACTGATCATACGAAAAGTCTTTAATGTATAATTTTCTTTTTTCATTTCAGAAGATATAACACAATGCTGAAGGCAGTTTTGTTGCTGTTGACCTTCTTCTTCTCTGACAGCCATCAGCAGTGCTTCGGTGTCAATGACGCTGTTGCATTTCTGGGACCGCAACACGTCAACTCTTGGGTCGCATCCCGTAATAATTTTTCTGTGTCGTTGTTTAAGATTATCGACAAAGAAAGGAACCAAAATAATGTAATAGTAGCTCCTACAAATATTCACGAGGTTCTGATGCTTGCTTACTTCGGAGCTGCACGTGATACAGAAGCGTCGTTAGTTAAAGTTCTACAAATACCGAAGAATCAGGTTAGAAAAATATTAATTTTTTTAGAAAAAATATATTATTTGATGCCACCAACTCCTTGTCTGATGTAATTAAGATGAAAATGGTACTGTATACAAAATTCAGTGTAATGCTATTTATATAGGTCAAACAAAACAAGACTTAAATACTGATCATTCTATTGATTGAAATAACGTCAGAATTCCAGACATTCAGAATAAGGTATCATGCTAGGTTAGTTTCTAAAATCACTAATATGAAATCCAATAAATTTACTTCAAATATCCGGAGTTTAAAAAATTGTACAAGTATATATTATCTTAGTAATATCTTTGGTTCTTTATTGTCTTTGTGCATTTTACACATGTGTAGCTAATTTATTGTATTTTAAGTAAATGATTACGTCTTATTTCTAATTCAAATTGTCTAATTCGACCATAATTTATTCTAATTTTAACATTCATGTATATATAATATATAATCATGGAAGCACCTTAGAATGTTTTAGCTCTTTAGAAAGCTGAACCAATAAGAAGAGATTATTAGGGAGACAATATTTGGTGTTATGTTTGTGTAGAAACTATATAGTACAACGGTTCTTGTTAAGTCCTCGTCCCGACTCCAAATTGGCGCTAGTATGCTGATAGGGTCATTCAAAATACTTCATTAAAAGAGATACTTTTACGACTACAGACATAACGGAGGAGCAAGATTCGACAGTGAACGAAACTTCTCCAAAGTTTTCAACAATATAGTACTCCCGATACTGCGATAGAGATAATAAATATTCCCGGTTCCTACTGAGGGACAAATAGTCCCGGAAGAGTAGAATACTGTTACGGATTGTGAAGATGACAGGAATCAAATATAGAGAAAGAAGAGTTATTCCTTTCCTCTACAGAAAGCAGTCAGCAGTAATTAGAATCGAAGGACGAAAAATAAGGCAGAAATCAAGAAAGGGGTAAGCCAAGGATGCAGACTGTTGCCCATGCTTTTTAACTTTTACATAGAACAGGCGATGGTGAAAGTTAAAAATGGATGTGGAAACGTAATCATACTGTATGGAGAAGAAATAAAAACTCTAAGGTTTGCTGATGACATTGTGATATTAGGGGATTCAGAAGAAGAATTGGAAAACGTAATAAAAGACTTGAACGTGATCCTGGAGGAAGAATACAACATGAGGATTAATAGAGGGAAAACCGAGGTAATTGAGTGTAGTATGGGAAATAGTGGAATAACAAACGGCGTTAGATTGAAAAGAGTAAGATAGCACAGGCAATGAAGACTTTCGAAAAAAAAAGAGGAATTTACTTATGGGTAATATAAGTGTGGGTGTTATGAAATCATTGCTACAAATGTTCGTATGAAAGGTGACGTTATACGGGTGCGAAACGTGGATGATAGGAGCTTTTGAAATGTGCTGCAGTAGAAGAATGCTGAGAATTAGAGGGATGGATAGAGTAACTAATCAGAAAGTTCTGATAAATAAGAGAAGAGAGCAGGGATAGATTAATAAGCCACGTTTTGAGACATTAGTGTCTTGTAAAATTAAGCATTAGAGAAAAGTGTGGGTAAGAATAGAAGAGGGAGGAATGGATGGGATACTCGAAGTAGATTAGGGAGGTGTGGGATGCGGTAGGAGGGGTGAATCAGGCTATTCTAAGGGCTGAATACAACAAGAACTCTAAAAGAGTAAATTATTGAAAAATCGATGATGGAAAGTAAACGAGCTTCCAGAGATTGACAAAAAATTTCGTGACAGCAAAATTTTGCGGAATAATCTGTCACCGCGATTGGCTGTTGGGTGTTAACAGTTAACTAGAAAAGAATTAAACGGAGTTTGGAGCTCTCAAATAAAATTAAAATGTTGTGTTATTTAACCCGGCTTCATTATTCCATTCCACACAGTGGGGTGGAACGGACACAAGCTATCCGAAGAAGAAGACGACTTACAACATTGTGAAAAGTCATGGCCACTGTGCAGCTTGATGACAATGATGTTCTCACAGACTATCTCAGGAAAAGGGCAAAACAATCAGCGAAAATTACTGCTCGTTATTATTGGAGCAATTGAAGTAAGCCGTTAAGACCAAACGTCAACGAGAATGCCTCAGCTAACACGTCCTCAGTTGTTGCTGTTAAGCTTCTTATTGTTTCCACGTTCACCATATTTGCGATTGTTTTGTGTTCCAGAACCCGAAGAAATGACTTCCCGGATGATTATTCGAATAAATAAAATCTCTATTTTGCGGTGTTCAAACAAATCGTGTTATTCTGACCGTATCAAGATGATGGAAAGGCGGTCGATTAAATATTCTGAAAGATAAAACAGAATTTGGTAAGAATTAATTTTTTTTAATGCGAGTATGATCTGAAGCATCATGGTAGATGAAATGATGTTGGAATGGATGCTCTTATCAGAGGAACGGGGATGGAGGAATAATGCTGTGAGGCCGTCTATCATTATAATATTCAAATGTGAGGCGATTTGACCTTGAAGATTTTACTTATTTCATCCGATGAAATTCTTGCTATGTTGTTTCACATTCTTCTCCACGAAGCTGAGTTAAAAATTTCTTGACTCGAGAAGTGAGAAGATGTGGTAACGTTTGTTTGTCTGTTCTCATTCGCTGCAAGCCAGAACGGCTCCCATTTGAAATAAATTATAGACGATGGATTTTGTTTTGAATGGTAGTAGCGTATACATGACCTATAGGAATATTTGTCTGAAATCAGTAGTAATGGAGCTTTAAGTAATCTCCAAGCAACATTTGTAAAATACTAAATCTAAGCCATTGATAAAAAGAATTGATTTAACTCAGGTTCCTTCCTTATTTATAAGTTGACGATTACTGTTTCATAATTGACCCGTACAATTCATTTTAAAGTAGTACAGTTATCTTGTATATAAATAACAGCTGATTTCATTTCAGAAAAAGGCACTAGTATGGCGAATTTACAACAACCAGAGGTTAATGCACATACGAAGAGAATCGAACAATTATCCACTGAAATCAGTAAAAAGGTTGTTTATTTCGAATAAACTGCGGCTACGTCCTTGTATGCATCAGAAGTTCCGAAGTGACGTGGTGCTGATAGATTACCAGAAGGACGTGAACCGCACCCAAACTCGTATCAATCAATTGGTAGAAAAGCAGACAGGAGGAAAAATTAAAGACTATATTAAAGATTTGTCACCTAAAACTACAGCAACTCTTGTGAGTACAGGAAATTGTAACAATTATAATAATTATTATTTAGCTATCTGTTATAATTTTAAATTGAATTATTTTCAGTATTGAAGTTTTATTTAACCTAGGTGTTTCGTGGAGTTTATTCTTTTTGTACAAAATTGAAACTCAACTCTCATGGAGACCATTCTTATATTGTATCTATAGTAAAACATTTGGTAATGTGGCAAAGTATGGCGTCAATGCCCTGAAGAAATGAGAGAAAGTGTTTTCGGACGATCTGTTTTGTGAACTTATCCCCTGCACTCGCTTTTATGGAGCGAGAAGTGACTAGGAAGCTGGGTCGGTATCCTACTAGCTCACTGATCTGAATCTGAGTCTGGGATTGAAGCTCAACTGTAGTGAGAGATCCTTCATTAAGTTTCGCGGGTTGGAAATCGCATCTCTCCTTCGTTGAGTTGGATCAGATCGCCCTCTCCTTTATCGTTACAAAGCTATCGCTCTACCCTTGTGCTCGGTTCATTATATTTGTTGTGACATAATTATACCCGGTTTTTCGAAGTTCCTTTTACAGACTTCTGGGGCTTATTATATACTAGTTGAATTTCTCATGTTTGGAAGTGTTCCATTTGGATTCAAAATCGGTTTTAATATCGAATATATTTTAAATCTCTGACTTTACTGTACGCTAACAAAATGGTCTGAGGGTGACAGCTGATGTCGTGTGACTGGTGTGCATGAGCACTCGTCGAGGGGGATTTCTTCTACGTGATGAAGGACTTTCTCTTCAAAGAGTGGCGCGTCCGTGGAGCACCACAGTCAGCCTCCCCACGCTTGGAAGGTTCCTGTCTCTTAAAGCTCTTGCTTTATTTTGACAAAAGCTGTATGTGACAACCCGGAAAACATACTTGAGGCTGTGCATCACGATTAATACGTCCAACTTTGCCGTAAGTTATCAACATCTCAGTGTAATATTCAAGCGAGTATTCTATCACTCTGTATTGTCTCCTGCTGATCAACAAAAGTACTGAATGAAGATTGATGTGAACGCAGACTAAGCAGAATTGATAGTTAACACAAGACATGCGCTATAAGCAGCCCATTTTGTTTGCGTGCTGTGAAGCGGAAGATTTAAAACCGGTTCGATCTTCAAACTTATTTTACATCCAAATGGTACATTTCCAGGCATGGATTGGTTACCAAAACCTTTATAAGTCTTCTCTACATCCCATGGAAGTGTGTACTAGGAATTCCATAACATGCCAATACATTTTTTCCAGTAAGATAGTGAGTGGTTCATATTATATATCTGAAAATAAACTCATTTGTACGTTATAATCTATTCTGAAGAAATTATATGTATGAACATCTGCCAGAAACGGTTCAAAATAGCTTTTATAAATCTTTCTCAATTATAGTACCGTTCAAATTTCACAGAAGATTTCTGTATTTTCAAGTAATTTTGTTCACAAACGAGAAAGTTGATTAATAAAATTGACGGTTGATATATGTTACCATATATTTGTATTAATCTGTTACTACCTTTCAGGTAAGTTCATCTTACTTCAGAGGCAAATGGTTGAATGCATTTAACCCCGATGAGACTCAATACATACCATTCCGTGTGAATACATACGAAGTTAGAAGAATCAGTATGATGGTGAAAAAGAGTATTTTCGAAAGTGGTAATTTCTTTACAGTGTTTTTTAATGTGAAATTGTCTTATTCACTGCTTTCTAACGTCTACACGACTGATTTCTACCCTTTCTGTGCCCCGAAGCTCGCAATCCGCACCTTGGAGCACGCATGCTGTTGCTACCATACCAAGGGAACGCCACAGCCATGATCATCCTCCTTCCAGATACGGACCTGGAGACCATGTTAGCGTTAATGAAGGGCAAAGCACTCCAATTCATATTTAACAGACGCAATTTCAGATCAAATGAGTTGAAAGTATATGTTCCTAAGTTTCAACAAAGACACCAAATGGAACTGGGAAAAGTAAGTGTTATCTTTACTCGGTTTTCACGCGCAGTGATACGATTATATGTCAATTAAATATTTAAAAGGAGGGTAATTATAATGTCCGTGAATAATCTGTCGTAACATAAAACAGTACATGAAAGACTAACTTTAAAAACTGACTTGTACCGGAAAGTTTCATTGTAAATCCACCGAGAGTGGTACCACCGACTGCAGTTCCTCAAAATTCTGCAATCGTGACTCATGTAACAAATTGAAAGTACGGGCATCATCTACCAATACGTTACCGTCCCGCCACATTTCCACAATTGTGTACGAGATTTCCCGAATGAGAAGTTGCCACGTAACAGGATAGACCTGGCGCTACTCCGGTGGCAACCACGGTCCCGTAGCTTATAATTCCATTTTTCCTCAGGGGATTACATCAAGGATAGCGTTAAGTTCAGCCTCGAAGACTTGCGACATCGCACCGCAGCAGCTGTTCTTACTGTCACACCTGATATTCTGGACCGGATATGGGCAGAATTGCTCTACAGAATAGATTTGTAACGGTAGACACATGAAAAATTTATAAACATTGTAAAAGAAATATTTCACGTTTAATCTGACGAATAATTTTCAAAACCTTCGGTCGGTGGCGTCCTTGTCGTAAGTCTTAATAATAATAACATCGTAGGCCGTAGATCCCGAACAGATTTGATCTTGTGACGGAGGGCGGACCAGGGTAACATTTATATAAGTTGCAAAAATAACTTTTAGACTTTGTGTTTCACATAAGTTACATTTGTTCCTTTTTTCTTGGTGATGTCCGATTTTTTAAATGTTTCCCGTATAATTGAATGCACACTTGACAAATTTTCAGCAACTACGTTTGATGACACCGTTGTCCGTGGTTTTCGAAAGTAACTTGCCGGTACCAAATTGTCTTTCAAGTATTGTATTCGATGTTACGTAATGTTTAGCCATTTATCTATACAGACTTTTTGAAAAGCTTCATTGACTATGAGAAGTTATATATTAAAAATAACTTAGAGGTGTGGCTGTGGGTGTTGAGGATATTGACTGTAATTCTACTTGTAACAGATAATGGAGGGTCTCGGCATCGGCAACGCTTTTACGACATTTGCGGATTTCTCGGGCTTCACCGGGAGAAAGGAAATCTTCTTTGGAAGTCTGAAACATGAATCAGTGATAGAAGTCGACGAGGAAGGTGAGAACGCTGGTGAAGTGTCGTATGCCGACGCAGGTATTTTTCCAAGTCAGAGGCCCTTCATGTGTGACCGTCCTTTCGCCTACGTCGTTTACGACTTCACGGCAAGGAAAATTATCTTCATCGGGAGCTTCCGTGATCCACAAAAGTTGGTAGATGATTGAAGTGATCTCAACAAGTTTCAACCTCACGAACGTCACAAACATCTACAAGAACAGTATCTGTTCCGCCGAGACATTTTTCCAGGATTTATTCTTCCATTCTTTTAATTACAGTATTCAAAATACTCTTACAGTCAGCTTAAGCCCTTTCTCCCTCAGATGCATTAACGTAGGACAAATAAATCATTTGCCAGTTAATGTGGAAATGGAATCCAACTAAAGTGTATTATAGTCTATTATAATCTAACAGACCTAAATTAATTATCATAATAAAAATGCTAGTGATATTTATGCTTGTGGTTCAAATGCATATTCTTTACATTTATAAATTTGAAACAATATTTCTGGTTGTAAGGGTGTACGAATAAATTTGAAGGTACTAATGTGTTCTTGAGAATCTTGTAATAATAGTCAAAGCCACTTGGAATTATCAAAATATTTAGATAATAATATCCAGAAACATTTACAGTTAAAGTGAATATTGTCTTTTGGCCGATTATTTACTTTTCTGTGTTTCCTGGTTAGTCTCAACTATGCCTATGAGGAAGAAAGAATTGTTCTCTCAAGTGTACTACTGAATTTATAAAAATAAAATAAATGCATCTTAAATTATTATTTTTTACTGTGCAAAATTGTTAGTCTGAAAGATTAACTTCAGAAGTTTTTTTAAGCATCTAACGGTAACAAACTGTAAGATTTATTTTGGTTAGTGGTAGTGGAAATTTGTCCCCGGAGAGTAGCAATGCTGTATGTTATATTCAAATGCCAGGAAGGAACATTGTGATTCACCTGAAAGTGATGCTGGGAAAACCCAAGAAAACCTGCATCAGGTAAGACGGGTTTTTGACTACTTGCCTCACACACTTCATAAGTTCTGTGGGGTAGCAGCATTCCCCTCCCCGTGCCTGGACAAGCTTAAGAGGCAGAAGACCGATTCGTCCAATAGGATCAGATTACCCAACGCCCAAGAAACATACACTTCCTAAATGAGATCAAGGAGCCTCAGCATGGAGAACCTCCGATGGTAGTGTCCATTGCCCTTCTGGGCAGAAACACCTGCAAGCGCTAAGCTCCCACAGATTTCCCGGAGGATTCCAGAAACTGGAAAATCCCCTTTACAAGCTTAGGGGTGGGGGCGGAGGTGGTTAAGAATGAAGAAGAAGACAGCCAATGGTTGCGACCTCCGGATTGTTTTTTTTGGTTTACATGCTACATGAAGATGATCCTGAAACAGGCAACTTTACTAAAATAGCTTAGGAAGGGAAATTGAAAAGGGGAGATTTGACGGTAGAGCAAGAATTGACTAGGTCCCCCGGGCTATAGTTTAAGGATCCTACCCAGTGTATCACCTGTGCAGGGAAAACCATACTATTCTCACACCCTTCCGAATGACGGGAGATGAGTTTGCTGTGGGGTCGCAACATTCTCTTATCTGTTTCTCCACAAGTTTTAGGAGGCAGTTGGCCGACTGGTGCAATGGGATCAGTGGGCAACACTCACCGTATACCAAGGTCTTCGACCCCAGTACATACACCTCCTAAAATAGATGAAGGTGCAGCGTCATGTGAGAACCTCGAAAGAAACCAAAGCGAGTACAAGGCATTCCCAACGCAGTCATATGCGGCCCTCGGTCAATCTGGGGAGAAATACCTGCGAGAGGAAACTCCCACAGGGTTAAATTAATGGCCTCGAGTCTGAAACATATTTACACACTCTATTAAGAAATACAATGTCATTTCGTCCTGTTCAGGTATAATCAGTTTTTGTTTACAAATTTTCTGTGATGTTAGGCAAGGTAGTGGAATCTTGTCTTTAAAGTTTACTCATTTCCAAATTATTAATTAAAGAAATGACTGTCTCCTAAATTATTATAATTTGTTATACCAGAAGAGGTACGAGAAGAGGACGAATCGTAATTGTAATTTTCTTGTAATAAGTAGTGGACGATAAGAGATACAGGAACGACAAGAATAGAGGCTTTCGAAATATCGAGTTATAGGAGATTGAGATGGGTGGATAGGGTAAGTAACTACGAATTTCTAAGGAGAATAGGGGAAGAGAGAACAATCTAGAGGACTTTGGCCAAGAGAAGGGATAAATTAATAGGCCACGTTTTGAGAAATGAAGGACTTGTAAAATAGTATTAGAGGGAAATGTGTCGGGTAAGAACCAAGGCTGGAATACGCTAATCAGATTATGAAGGATATAGTAGATATGAAAAGGCTTGCACAGGTTGTTAATGTGGCATCAGAATGAGTCCTAAGACTGAATACCACAACAACAATAAAAATATATTTAATAATATTATAATTAAAGAAGATATTAAACTAATGTGGAACTAAAAACGTTAATTGTATTACCATTGATTTCTTGGTGAAAATGTTTCGTTGTCCCTTACCACATAGCAACATTATACATTTGTTTTTCTTCACCAGTAACCGACGGTACTTCATTCACTTTGTTTCGTAGCGTCTAATCGCTAGTTTATCTAAGCTATCAACATTTCAGTCACACGCTACAAAAAGCGGAAGGTTTTGACATTTATAAATTTTACTGCTTACGATTTGTCATAAACTACGAACGACTGGCTTGACGTAAAACAAATGGTAATTGGTACACAGTGTAACTGGAATGTATTAAAAGGGATTGAAATTTAACGTCTGTCAGTTGTAACTCGAGTCAAGGCAGACAGATGATAGACTCTCTTTCATAACGTACGTATGGTGGTAATGTAATGTGCTGTACAAAAAAAACAACATTTTTTTGAATATATGTAAAAATATATGAAGTGAAGAGGTGTGGAATAGTTACTTCAAATTTAATACATATTTCGCAGCACCATTAGACAGCGTTGAGCTGCAGTGAAAGAATTCGTCACAACTCGACTCTTTTAGCCATTTCTCCCCCTTGTATGATTCCGAACTGATGTTAATTAATCGTCTATTCAGTTAGAGCTGAGATCCGGCAACTTTTTTCCACGTGGCAATTTTTCCCTTTTCTATTTTTGAACTTCAAATGGGTTGTTGATAGTTGTCACAGTCAGGGCCACTCACTATAGTAAGTGTAACTATAGAGTGAACAAGTTTGTGTTCTTTCCATCTTTTAATTAAAACCTTATTCGTTAATAGCAGGTTTTTAATTAAATTATGTTTAACCTAAAATAATCTACCGCGCTGGTGCTCATTTCGTCGAGGTATAATGATATGTAATACGAAATTGGTTGATTGAACTCAAGAGAATATTTTAAAAATTAGCATTCAAAACAATTAAATAGTTAGTTTAACTCTTCGTCTCGAATTTTCCCCATTATTAAAAACATGGAGTTCCCCAAAAGCTAGCTTCAGATCATCATGCTTCACAGACGCTTCTGTTTTTTTAAAAAAAATTCTAGGTAATTTATATATGTAAGGCGTTGTCCGGTAATTAATTTAAGTCGACAGTAATATCTATGTCAAATTGTGATGAAGCCATCAGTCGATTTTAAAACATTTACACTTTTACGCCACCATAATCGAAATTGCACGGATGAATGCTGAAAATATTTTATTTAGGACGTTAGAAGCAATTCCACGGAATTAGTAAAAATCGTGATTCATACAATGCAGCTTTCACATGTCGAAAAAATTGATACATAATTCACTCATCATACTCGCAATTACAATACACGGAATATATCATAACTCAGAAATTCTAAATCGAAATTTCAAAATATTGACAAGTAACGACGCAATGAACTAAGGTATTGCCACAGATTACTCAAAAGTCAGACTAAAAATTGGGGATTATGTTGTAACTTTTTAATGAGTTTTGATTAAGTGAGCAGGTAGAATATTGATAAGAAAGTTTATAATTTTCAAATTATATTTTAAATAAGAAAACAACAAATAAAAAATTAAAAACTTATGTCCCAGCTATTTTAAAAGGAATTTAACATTTCGGAAAATGAATTTACTTTATATATTAAAATAGAAAGCAAATTGATTCTGTCTCTTGAGACACGGTGGTCAAACACTAATTGATGGTGTCTTGGGGTTTCAGTAGATGGCGCTGATGGATTTATGAATGGTTTAATATGTTACCGACACCAGAGCTCGTAGGTAGATTTGTCCAGAGCCTTTGGAACCATTGAAACTATTGAAGAAGCAGCTTCTCAAGTTGGTTGCTATCTTTGAAATCTGCCGAACGTCTCGTCCCTGCGGCCGTTTGTTTTCTCCGTCCGTTAACAGCCACTCTACTACTCTCGTTCAACGATCGCTCTATTACTCAATCACTTCCCAACTACTCGCTCGTCATCCCTCCATCTCTGCGACAACTCTACAACTAATCTCTTCTCAGCCTTTCATTAACCACGAAACCTGTCATTTTCCCTTCTCGATTTAATTTTTGACAAATAGGAAACATTATTACAATTTTCGAATTCACAGATCAAATACTAAAATGACTCGCCCCAGAGGTTACTGGACCTACTGTGGGAAACTCTGGAACGTGACAAAATATTGGGACCGCAGATTACTCCATCCGACACATTTCTTAATCCCCCAAAATGCTACTTCTACAGATGTTTTGATGTTGTGAGGAAAGGTCTACGTACCTGAAAGGGGTAACGAACGCACGTGAAATTTAGTTTAAAAAATTTATTTAAATAAAAATAAAAAACCTCTTTAATCATTTAGAAAGTATGTATACACTAGAATATATTTTTATTTTATGATGAATTCCAAAAAGGTCGAAAAATTAAAAAATAATTGGTATTTCTAATACTGCAGCACGTACAGTGTTCAACTATAGCAAAGAACCATCCAGGTAACCCCAAAATAATTAATCAAAATCCGTCAAGCCGTTTAGGAGGAGAAGAATTACACACACGCCGAAATTTTATAAAATAATATTATAAGAATTATAATATTGTAATATATAGCTACTATCTGTGTTATGTGAATTACACCGACTCCTAGAGGTCACTGAGATTGAGTAATGGTATTTAAATTGAGAAGGTTTGTTTTCTTAGTTTCTGTAGTTCAACTTATAAAGACTACAACAAATTTTGAAAAATTAACTGCCTGACAATTTTTTGGGGGTTAACAGGGTGATCCTGAAACAGTAAACTCCCCTTAAATAGCATAGGAAGGGAAGTGAAAAGGGGGATTGCGGAAGGTAGAGCAAGGTAGCCAAGGGTTGACTAGGGCCCCCGGGTTGTGGTTTAAGGATCCTACCCGGTGTTTCACCTAAAGAGATGCAGGGAAAACCATAGAAAACCTGCATCAGGTAGGTCTGACATTTGGTGGTACTATTCTCACGCCCTTCCGAATGACGGGAGACGAGGTTGCTGTGTGGTCGCAGCATTCCCTTGAAATTGACTGCAATTTATCCAAGAAATATAAAAATTGAGCTGCATGAAATGTTAGTGAGCGATTTTTTCGTTTCAGAGGTAAATCACAATGCTGAAGACAGTTCTCTTCCTGCTGCTGACCGTGTTCTTCTCTGGCAGTCATCAGCAGTGCTTCAGCAAGAACGATGCTGTTAATGCTCCAACGTTGGTTCAATACAACACTTGGCTCACATCTGCCAAAAAATTCAGCATTACCTTGTTGAAGGCACTGAACAAGAGATCAGAATTTAAGAATGTCGTATTTTCACCTTGGAACATACGAGAGGCTCTACTGTTGGCTTACTTTGGAGCGGCGAATAAGACGGAAGAGTCGATAGCCAAAGTTCTGCAGATTCCAGTCGGACAGGTTACAAATTCATAACAACTTTTATTCGGCAGGTTAACTCGGGTGAGATTAAGTGAATGTTACTGGTTTTTTCGGGCTATAGTCGGTGTAATGCAATTGGGCTGAATAATTCACATCAATTTTGATATTAATAGAGACATGGGAGCGTAACTCACATAATAAAACGGTAAATAAAACATATATAGTATTATCTGTAAAAATAATAACGAAAAATTTGGCCTCTAAAAGACAAGCATTAAATCGAGAGCAATACTTCGCATCTCACTATAACGTATGAATTAGTGTAATTTGAGCCACAGAAAAATAGAGACAACATCTTAAGATTATGAGTATCAGCTAATTTTAAACGTGTAATTTTTCAGATATTTACCTTTTACTTATTTTTCGTTCCCTAAGTGTGGTCGAAATAAAAACAATCATTGACATTGAATCAAGGCTTTGTGATGGGATTGTGCTTGCAAGTATACAAAGTTTAAAATTGTATTAACGCTCATTAAATAATATATTTATAATACAGTTATCTTTGTTTGGCTGATATAACACAATTCGAACAATTATTTTTATACTGTAACGCATATATTTTATTCAGATGAATTAAATCATGACAAAGAAGGGGCAAGAATATACGTACATTTTAGGGGAGTACATAGCATTTAAGAAAACTATTATTTTAATAGCGCCGACTTCCTGTGGTCTAGTGGCTAGCGTTGCTGCCTCACAACCCACGGGTCCCGGGGGCCATATTTTTTTTATTCACCCAATTTATCAGAAGATCAAATTATTAAATTTCTTATATTTATTACTTTTGATTGTGGAAAAAAACTTCAGTTATTTCAAATGTGTATTTATTCCGGTCAAATTAAATTATAATTAATTAAAATAAATGAAATATATCTAAACGCACTGGTAACAATACACTACTTTAATAGGATCTTTGTGTCCTTTGATGGAATCAGAGAAAGTCATTTTGACAAAATAAAGGGGTCAATTAATTCGATAAAATAGCACAGAAAGGTAAAACAATGAAACCAACGTACGGTACTATTTATGGTACTGTTTCGGGTAAGGAGAGGAATTTATTTTGTATAATCTAATGCACTTAGAAATAAAATAATTGGGATAGTTATTTGTCAGTTCTTAGGACTTTTACTGTTTAATCTCTGATTTCAAATCACAGTATTCAGGTGTTAACCATTAGAGTTAGACGATCATCAGGTATAGCAACGTCGGTAACGTCAAATGTTTTCAGTATTGACCTCAATTAATGGTTGTCTGTTAAAATTCGCAACTTTTTATAATTACGGTAATCAGGTAAGCGAAGGATTAAATAAATTCTGACATAACAGATTAAAAAAAGTAATAATGTTTGCGTATGCACGTAATGACGTTTGGGGAACACGCGTGAAAGCCAGAAAAAACCAAAGTATAATATGAGTGAAGAACTAAATTAGTTTCTTTATGAACGTCGTAAATGATACGAACTTCAAACAAATATTTTTGTTGTATTTAAAAACAGAAACGAAAATTTGAATTAATTTTATCTCATTATTTTTGTTTCAGAGAAAACCATTATCTTGGAAAATTTACTACAGTCAGAAGCTGCTGAATTTTCAAAAAGGGATAAAAAATTATCCATTGAAAAGTGTAAACAAAATTTATCTTTCCAATAAACTGAGTCTCCGACGCTGTATGAAGAAGAAGTTTGCACATGAGCTGGAATCCATAAATTTAAACACAAACATAAACGTGGCCACCAATAAAATTAATCGATGGGTGGAAAAGGAAACAAACGGAGAGATTAAAGATTTTCTCAAATATTTAAATTCATTTACAACATCGGCTCTTGTGAGTAACAATAATAGTGAATGCTTATCAAACTTGGATTGTAATATTTTTCTATTAGTCTTGTGAGATTTCATATTTTCAGCCATTCATTAACTGTACGTATTTAGATTTAACTATTATTTTTACATAAATATTACTTAATTACTTTATAAATACAATTTAGTTTGTTATAATTATTAATGTATACATAACGTCAATAATATGAATTTACTGACCAAAAGCCTCATCCGTTTAAGTGGGCTGTAATATATAATGTTGCTGTCCTTTATTTACAGGAACTTATTTCTAGGGTTATTGGACCACATAAAAATATTTAAATAAAAGGAAAAGATTTAATAATTTAATGATTATTTATCAATTAATTCACAAGGAAAAAAACATATACAAATAATATAATACTTGATGTTTATGTATGGAACATTTGCTGGATTTCGCAACAGTCAGAAACGTTTTGAATTTCAATCAAGGATGAGGGGTAGAGAGAAGCTGAAAGAGGTAGAAAGAAGTAGAAAGAGACAGAGGGAGGTAGAAATTGACAGAGGTAGAGAGAGACAGGGTGACAGAGACAGGAAGAAGGTGGCATAGAGAAGCAGAGAAAGGCAAAGAGGGGAAGAGAGGCAGAGAGGGAGACAGAAGGTGATAGACAGAGTAAGTGTGAGACAGAAAGAGAGAAGCAAGGAAGACAGAGAGAGGCAGAGAACGGGTACAGAGAGGCATAGAGAAGCAGAAAGACGCAGAGGAAGACAGAGAAGCAGAGAGGGGGTTGAGAGAGAGAGGAAAACAGAAGCTGAGAGAGAGTAAGGGTGAGAGACAAAAAAGGCAGAGAGAGCCAGAGGGAGGCAGAGAGAGATAGAGAGAGAGACAAAGAGGCAGAAGGAGAAAAGAGAGGCAGCTGGAAAAAGAGAGGGTCAGAGGGAGACGGAGAGAATGTATAAATCCGAGTATGTATAAGTTCTTTATTTGTCCGCTGCGCGATGCTGGGTTGGTTCGGTTATAGGTACCGGTTTTTCTTTATTTAGTACTTTGTGCTAATCTCATTTAAGTACACTCCACAACTCAATTTCAGAAAGTTTTTTTTAAATGATAAAAACTACTCCCCAAAGGAAAAATAAAATGACACCCTTCATTCTCTGCTAAGGGCTTTTTGAACATATTATATTTCCTACCTTCATTACTAAACTCTGTCTCAGGAGGGTAGCAAATTTGTCACATTTTGCCCATCTACCTACATTTGTAATCCTGAATTATAGAGGTTATCAACCTATGATAATATAATGATTTAAGATAATGGAGGATCCAGCTAATATGTTGTTTGCTTCTATTTCCTTTCAATGCTTTACTTCCTCTTACTCATCTTTGCATTGTTTTTCTTTATATTGTTTTACTTCTTGATAGTTTTGTTTCTGCACAAGTAGTTATCTTGATTTTGTGGCTTATAGGTTTCAATAACCAGAAAAACTAGTGGATTAAAGTTAATAGAGAGTTTGAATTTAAAGTGGATTTTATGGGTTATGGTAAAATAAAGGTTGATTTAAATTGTTAGCATTAGAGAAAAGGTTTCATATGAATGATTGTGAATTTATAGAATTTATTTTATAGTCCAGAAGATACTAAGAAATCGCTAGGAATGCAATTGCTTTGGAAGATTGCCGTTGTATGCCACAGAGGGTTAGTTATACAGGCAGCCACTCTCATCTGCTGAAGGGTTTTAAAAGAATTTATTTAAGAAAAAATGTATTTAGGAGTTAATTTGTTTTAGGAACTCAGCTACAAGGATTTGTAAAATTAAACGATTACGGCTCCCAGTAAATAAATATATTATTAAGAATTTTTATGCGCACATTATCACACTTTATAATTATTGAATTAATTTTCAGGTGAATGCAGTTACTTTCAATGCGAAATGGGAGAGTGGATTTAACCCTGCAAACACACAAGTTTTAGCTTTCAAAGTAAACGAAGTCCAATTTCAGCATATGATGTTTATGGTAAAATTGGGATTATTTGATAAAGGTATTTAATATCAATATACATATATATATATATTATTTTCAGTCTCTATACGTCAGTTTCCCCCCTTTCTGTGTTTCAAAGGTTACAGTGAAGAGCTTGGAGCGCACTTGTTGTTGTTACCACACGAAGGACGCAGGACAGGGATGATCGTCATTCTACCCGATGGTGATGTGGATCCGGTGGTTGATAAACTGAATGAGAGAACGTTAGGATACGTAACGAATAAACAAAGCTACCAATCCACAAACTTGAGATTAATTATTCCAAAGATGGAAAAAAGAAGTAATATACATCTGGAAACAGTAAGTGTATATTGAGAACATTAATTTAGAAACGGAAATGAATTAAATATGAGATGAGAAAAATCATAATTGTATTAAGAAGCATCTTTAATCTACTTATATCTGAACACACGCGTATTTATGTTCAAGCAACTGAGGGTCATCGAGAATTATTTGTAAATAAATCAAGAATCTACTAATTAAGTATAAAAAGAATACAATTTCTCAGTAAAATAATTTTAAATAATATTTATTTAAATAAGAAATGAATTAAATATTAATTACAATTGTTGGTTGACAAATTGTCAGTATTTTTTATTTATTTATGAATTATTTGTGCACGTGATCAGTGTTTGTGGAATACCTTCTCATTCTGCTTTCAGGTACTGGAAAGACTTGGCATTGGCAACGCATTTACTGTCAATGCAGATTTCTCAGGATTTACCGGGAGAAAGGACGTCTTCATTACTGAAGTAGTCCACGAAGCGGCTCTTTACGTTGATGAACAAGGTTCAAAAGTTTCAGGAGGAAGTGGCATTACCATCGAGCGGCGTTCAGGATCGGAATCGATGGAGAACTTCATTTGTGACCATCCCTTCGTTTTTATCATGTACGATTTCATGGCAAAGAAAGTTGTCCTTATGGGCATGTTTCGGGGACAAGATTAAAATACTATTAAACAACTATTCTCAGCCTTTACGATTCCGGCTAAATGTATTATCAGCTGTGTAATTATCTATTTTTCTTATACTAACAATCTATTAATTTCTTCCTGTGCAATGACTACTTATAAATTCCTTAAAACTAAACTTTTAATTTATCCTTCCTGTCGTACGCACGAATGAAGAAATTGAATTAAACTCAACACTTTTACAATGCTTTTAACGCGATCAAAAAGTTAACGAGATGAATAAAGAGATTAATTAGGCAGAATATATACTTTGTTAATAAAGAAAATATTTTTAATCTTGTCCACGCAACAATGTTTTTGTTTCAAATATATTTTCAAAAAATTGTAACGACTGATTTCTTCAATTTTGTATCTTAAAATAAAATTTTGGTACACTCTGTTTTTACTATTAATTATATTGAAAATAGAAATATAAAATAATTAGCTGGGTGTTCGGCCATATTCGGGTACTAATTTGTTTCACCCCAGTACAGTATTTAATTCGACACTAAAGTGATTTAAGCGGTATAGAGCGTGTTGTTAGGCCTCCTTATCCCCTGTTTCTAAGAACGAAAAGTCTTATTAACATTTGTAGATACTCATCATGTTTCCAATACCGGTATTTTTTTTCAATACATACACGTAATTACGGAGATGTCACCGTGACGTCACAACTCACTCCGTTACAATCTCAAGTCGTACTCGACCCAAAAAGATAATATCCAACATCAAAAGAGTGTTTTAAACAACTTTGCAATTTTATGATTCTCAAAAGCATACAATTACAAAGTAAGTAAAATTTAAAATAAACTTATAGCCAAGTTTATCGAAAATTCTCACTTATGCTACTGACAATATTCTTTTTAACTTATAATTATTTAAAAAATCATAGCAATGGTTTTATAGGTTTGTCTTAGGCAATTGTAGTTTCAAAACTGTAGTGGTAAAATAAATTTCGGAAACTTTTCTGAATTTAAGAAAATAATTCGTATTCATTATCATACTTCTGTGTTCGGATTTTGGTTTGAAATATTAACTTTCTGTTCGTAAAATAGGCTAATAATCTATTGAAGTAACACTTTTAGGTTTAATGGAAGCGAAATTTTGTAATAATTATATATATATATATATCCTTCCCTATATTACTGTTTACACGTTTTATACTTACTGCTTGCTCGATTCTATTGTAAGACAAATGTTCCTGATGTCATAATACGTGACGTATTAAAAATAAAAATTTTACTCTTCTTCCGAGGGTTCCAAAATCGTGGCCCGCAATAAAATAATTTACTAAATCTACAAATGAAAAATATTCACATACCTTTAACACAATATATCGAGAAGAATAAATTGAATCTGTTTACAACATGATACACAAGTGTACGGATCAAAGTTATTTGCCAATTTATGAAATCAGTAGTACGCTGTATTTACTCCAGAATCATCTCGATTCAAGTTAATTTTTCCTTCAGCTCTCTCCTGAAAACATCAATATCCATAAAAATCTCGTGCAAGTAAAATTTAGCCAATAAAAATATTCTTCTCGGTTGAAAACAACTCCAGGCCAGGACGGTCCTCCAGGGATGATAACTTTCTTCTCTCTAGCCAAAGATGGTAATATCTCTTTTTCGTCCTAGGCAAAGATATTTTTTTTCTTTTTAGCTTTGGTAGGCATAATAAAAGTTTATATTTGATATTTATTTCGATGATGAATTAAGGAAGAGTAATATTGACTACTTTGAACTGAAGATTACCTTCTGTATCGTGGTTTCTTTGACGAAGCTAAAGCCCAGCGTACCCGATGTACCTCCAACGTTTCACGAAGAGCGTTACTCAGGGAAATTATATATATATATATATATATTCATAGAGATTTTGAAACAAAAAATTCGCTTAATATTCATATAACTATAATAATTTTGATTCGACAACCGATTTTACCTTGAATTCCTTCCTTGTCCTATCCAATCAAATTCTTCCGACGTTGTCACACATCATTTTCCAAGCAGCTTAAGTAACGGTTTCCATGTGATAACTCATATATATTGACAAAAAAATAGTATTAAAAAAATGTGTCTACTTTTAGCGTGTAAAAATGTCAGCGATCAATTATTTGTTAAAAATGTTTTTTGAATGGTGTGTTATAGGTTTTTTTTGCCTCAAATTTTCTATTTTTTTGTTTACAGTTTTACTTGATTTCTTGCGCCAATATTCCTGTTTGTTTGACGACATAATTGGTGTAGGTTATTTTGTTTAGATACAGAGTATAATTCGTTCTATGTACGCGCGTTAACACTTGTCTTTTAAAAAATAATTCAAACATTCTCATTCCTTGTATCATTTTTATGAATAAAATAGGACATAAATGATTTGAGTTATTTTGAAGCTATTGTAAAAAGAATTATTTTGTGAAATTAATTAAATTTATATTTGATAATTTTCTGCCCATGATTTTATTTACATTTGTCCGTTACAGTATTTGATTCGACGGTAATCTCTTTGTTGATTTTATTTACATTTGTCCGTTACAGTATTTGATTCGACGGTAATCTCTTTGTCCACACGTGACTAAATCCTTAGCAAGAGCGTCACTTTTTTGAAAATTTACCTTTTCACGCACCTTTGTTTATGAGGGCTGAGTTTCAACGTACCGCCGCCATTGCTCCATATCTTAAGTCAGGTAATCCACTGGTACCATAAATAAGCACAGTAACTTAAAAAAGACTGAAAAAATTATCAACATCACGAAAAATATTTATTCGCATGTAAATATCTGCTGTCAAGGAACAGGTCTACAAAATTTGATCAAAATGCTCAACACGTTTAACTTTTTATGCATTACAAATATACACAGACAGATGCAGTCAACTATATTTGTAAGGAAAAGATATTTGAACCATCTCTTTTGGCTGATTACCATGAAATAATATGTGTAGATAGATATACATTAAAACAGTGCGTGGGGGGCTTAATACCTTTTCTTATAATAGTACTTAATTGCATTTTGTTTCGTAGTACCTAATAGCCAGGTTTGAAGAATAAAATCACCCCCCTCCTATTTTTAAAGAGAAACAAAATTAATACTTCGGAGACACGCGGCAAATAACAGAAGTTGTTGACATTTTAAATTTTTTACAGTTTGTGAATACTCATAAAATATTGAAGATAGGCGTGAAGTAAAAATAGTGATAATTGGTACACAACGTAACTGGAACATATTAAAAAGGGTTTGAAGACTTGATTTCTGCCAGCTGTAACTCGAGTCACGCAGATGATAGACTCGCTCTCATAACGTACGTATGATAATGTAAAGCCCTGTGCTAATGTTACTTTCAGACTACATACATGTAATGTGAACAGGGATGGGGAATCGTTTCTTGTGGATTACGAAAAAATGCCATACGTTCCGTATTGAAATTTAATTTATAGTTCTTAGCATTGTTAATTGCTCAGGGTTCATATAAGTCGAGTTCCAGTGAGACAACATTTGACACAACGTAAGGTTTTTAGTTGTTATCCCCCCCTCCCATGTGAGATTCATAGCTGATGTTAGGTAATCGGCTATTGGACTAGAGTAATTGTTTGGTTACTGGAGAAGTTTCTTTCTTTGTCGGTAAAATTAAAATAAAACCTAAACTTAGGATGAACATCCTACAAATAATGTTATGTAAAAACCCAGTGGTCAGACATGTTAGAACGTAATTTTTTGTTTCAGAGGTAATTCACAATGCTGAAGACAGTTACCTTCCTGCTGCTGACCGTGTTCTTCTCTGGCAGCCATCAGCAGTGCTTCAGCAAGAACGATGCTGTTTACGCTCCAACATTGACAGACTACAACACTTGGCTCGCATCTACCAAAAATTTCAGTATTTCCTTGCTGAAGGCTCTCAACCAAAATTCAAGAGATGATAAGAATGTAATATTTTCACCTTCTAGCATACGAGAGGCTCTACTGTTGGCTTACTTTGGAGCGGCGCATCAGACGGAAGCGTCGTTAGCCAAAGTTCTGCAGATTCCAGCAGGTCAGGTTAGAAACGCATTGCAACATTTATTCGCCAGGTTAACTCAAAGTGTGAACTCTGTGAGATTCGATTCTAAATTATGTAACTGGGAAGAAAAAATGTGACTGGGTTCGCGGACAATAGCTGATGTAATGGAATTGGGCTGGATAATTCACAGGTAATTGGTTTTTACAGTGTGTTACTGGCCCAATAATACGGAAAAAACTAAGGGAAGGATTAGTTAATTTAAGGCATACTAAACATCTTAATAATCTATACGTATGCACCTAACGACGTTTAGAGGACAAATGTGAGAGCCAGAAATAGAAAGAAAATGGAGCGGCACTGATGAACTAAATTAGTTTCTTTACGAGCGTCGTAACTGATAAGGACTCTAAAGAAATATTTTTACTGTGATTAAAAAATACAACCACAAATTGTAATTTAATTTTACTCCAAATTTGTTTCAGAAAAAAGCGTTAACTTGGAAAATTTACCACGCTCAGAAGCTGATGAATCTTCGGAAAGAGATGACCAATTATCCCTTGAAAAGTGTAAACAAACTTTATCTTTCCAATAAACTGAGTCTTCGACGCTGTATGAAAGGGAAATTTCAACAGGAGCTGGAGTCAATAAATATTAACGCAGACGTGAATGCGGCAACCAATAAAATTAATCATTGGGTTGAGAAGGAAACAGACGGACAGATGAAAGATTTTCTCAAGTACTTAAACCCGTACACAACATCGGCTCTTGTGAGTACACAAACCACTAACAATAATAAATTGTACGTTAATGACAGGATTAATCAAACTTTTATCGTAGTATTTTGGGAAATGGCTAGTAAAGTTTTATATATTTTTCAGTCTTTCATTGTTTGTTGTTGTCTTATTCAGTCCTTACACTGATCTGACGCAACTCTCAATGCTAACCTATTCTGTGAAAGCCTTTTTCATTTCCGCATAACTACCACATCCTCCCTAATCTACTTAACGTATCATTGTCCTCCCTATTCTGTACTTACCCCACTCACTTCCCTCTAATACTTACTTTACAAGACCTTAGTCTCAAAACGTGGCCTATTAATCTATCCCTTATCTCGGTCAAAATCCTCCATATTGTTCTCTCTTCTCTTTCATTAACTGTATGTATTTTTATTTTATTCAATTATTTTGTCTAAATTAGAAACCTTAGAAACTCATTTTACTTATAATTATTGTAGCGGCTAAATAACACCAATAACATGGTATTCTGACGATAAGAAATTATATCCATTATTTATGCACATAAGTAAACATATTTAAATTAACAAAAACAAAACAACCAATTTAATAACGATTGAACAATTTATTTACAAATAGAAATTTAAAAATTAGGAATAATATAATTTTTTTCAGTAATTTCTCTCTGGGTCATATATTGCAGTCTTATATTTTAAACATTGACCTCAATTGGAATTGGCAGTATGTAGAAAAGAAAGGAATTATATACTACGTCTTTGAATATTTAAAACTCCTTCATTTGTCCCTTCCCCGACGTTGGCTTCGGTCACCTTAAAATCCCCCACAAACAAAATAAAAGTCATCTTTGTTCTTAGTATTTCCTTCCTTCATTTTTAACCTCTCGGTATTCCGCATATCACAGATCTCAGGAGGTTTAACTAATCTTCCAGACTCAATAAATTCTCCTTTCCATACTCTCCCTTATGCCGTTCTCTTAAAATCGAAATAGTAGATTTCCTTCTCAAAATCTTATTTAGGAGCAACTTAGCGGAAAACGTTTAAGAAAATTATTTTCAATTACAGAATATAGTCTGCAACAAGGAATAAGTGTTATTAATGCAAATAGACAAGGATCATGACGTGCAGTAAATAAAATCATTAACAAAAGTAATTTATTTGACAAATTGTTTAGTTCACATTCACCTTACGACGTATTTCGGGGAGTTAAGTAAAGAGAGGTTAACAAATCGTCGTTCTAACAACCTCTTAGCCAGTTTTAATTAAGTGTGCTACGTTTCGTCTTTCATTTGAGACTTCTTCACGCATACTAAAATGAAAATTACTTTGGATTACATTATGTAATCCGTAACTTTTTTAAAAGCAGTATACAAAACAAAGAGACTGTTATAACACATTTAATATATATTCAAATGTCGTATAAACTATTTATTTATATTTGATTCTTAGCATGTAAATCCTCGTTCTGTTTATCATGTTTATTAATTTTGTTTTTGTATCTTCCAAGGACCTTAATATATCAATTGACAACAATGAAACACGTGTAAACAGCCTATAAGTCATAAAAGGTTGGGTATGAACTTTATTAATAGTATTTATAACACGACGTTTTTTGTTCCTGAGTTGAAACCTCATCTGGTATAAAGGAAACAAGAAATTATGGATGAAAAGTTTGATGTAACAGGTTACATAAGGGTGATCCTGAAACAGGAAACTCTCTTTTAATAACATGGGAAGAGAATTTCAAAGGGGGAATGTGGAAGGTAGAGAAAGGTAGCCCCCGGGTTACTAAACTTGCATCAGGTAGGTAGGGCTATTAGGTAGACGAATTGTCTCACGCTACTCCAAATGACGGGAAAAGAATGTTCTGCATTCCCTTCTCCGTGTGTCCACCAATTTTAGGAGGCTTCTGGCTGAATGATCGGATAGAATAAGCGGTCTACTCTAACCGTATGCCCAAGGTCTGCGACCCCAGTACATACATCTCCTAAAAGAGACGAAGGTGCCTTACGTGTGATACCAGAGAGAGTACGAGGCATCCCGAAAGAGGAGAAATACCTGCGAGAGAAAGCTCTCATAAGCATCTCTATTCAGCGTGCTCCATGGTTTTCTGTGGGTGTTAACAGGCTACATGAAGGTGTTGAACTCAATCTATCTGTCAGAGTCTGCTTTTTCGAAAGTGAAGTAGTTAAAAGAACAAATAAGGAAGCATAATGACTGACAATAAACTCGACTATTGCATCCTACTAGCTACAAACCACTAATCCTTTGTTCGCAATCGAATTCTTTCCCAATATGTTGTGCACTTCATTTTAAAATTAATACAAGACTGTACTAAAAATAGCACAATTAAAATCATTTGCAACCAGTTATATAGTCCAACAAGTATCCAATGAAGTATAACTTTATTTCTTCTTCGTTTATATATATGCAGGAGCTTTAAAAATTATGTATTAAGTAGTATGCAAGGACCTAAAGTTTATAGAAATAATAATTAAATTGAAGAAGGTTTGTAATACACGTTATAAAATAGGTTATTTTAATTTTGAGAAGGTTGGTGGGAGTAGCTCGCCAATCAAGTTTGCTACCGCTACCGGGTTTTAAATTTATATAGCATGCTATAATTATTATTTTTTAAATTTCAGATAAATGCAGTTTCTTTTAAGGCGAAATGGATGAGTGGATTTAACCCAGATAACACACAATCGTTACGATTCACTTCCGATGAAGGCTCCGGTTCAATAAAACCATTTATGGTTAAAGGGGATACATTTGACAAAGGTACTTAACTTAGAATGTCCTACCTGAAGTACCCGGCGTTTCTCGGGTAAATAATGAAGCACGGATGTAATTAAAGATAAGTTTGTGACTACATGAGACCACACTACTATCTATTCCTGTTGTCACGTCTAACCTACTTTCATTTTGACCCATTTCCGGTGGTCTGAAAATTGCAGAGAATCGATTTTACAATAGATTACGAATCCTCAGAATTTTTTTAAAAACCTCAGCTTTCGAACTATAGGGGCCGAAAGTTAGAGGGGTGACAGGGGGGAGGGGAGGTGGGGTTGATTGACCTTGGAATTAAAGATATCAAACTGTTAGGTCTTGGCGAGCAAAGAGAGGCAGCCCTTATACGTTCCTTCAAGTTGAGTATAGAATTTGGTACAGGCGGAAAACTACGGAAAAATACCTTCAAGAATTCGAAAAAACTAAGTTTGTTGACATTTTTTCTTTTTTCCCCGCATATATACAGTATTGTTTTTATTAAAGTTTATAAATTAACCTGTGATGAATGTCCCTGCCAAATGCATAATGTTGGATTTGCTTTTAAAAAGGAGCAATTACTAAATATTAAAATTTACCTGACGCGAAAAATAAAACTAATTGACGATCCAAAGAAGTTTATTATTTTTCAGGGAGTTAGCAAGCACTCTGCCAATGATAGGTTAACTGCGATGCGAAAAGTTTGTAATTTAAAAAATATATAGAATTATTGATCAAGTATATAGGCAACTAAAATCCAGATCTCGATGCACGAATGAGACACGAAACCTTTTACAGAAATTTATTGTAACTTTTCTGTCATACATAACTTGAGTATATTTAATAAATATAAATGCCATGGGCAGCTTCGGTGTCTGAGGAGCACGTGTGCCAAATTTGGACCAGTAGTTTGGACTCCAATAGCTGGGACATTCATACCGACCAACTGACAAAGGTTTTTGAGATATATAGTTTCATATGTTTGGAATGAATTATGTGTATTACTTTCAGTCTCTATACGTCTGGTTTCCCCTTTCTGTGTTTCAAAGGTTACAATAAAGAGCTCGGAGCTCGTATGTTGTTGTTACCACACGAAGGAAGCAGGACAGGGATGATCGTCATCCTTCCAGACAACGATCTGAATACTGTGATTCAGAATCTAAATGAGAGAACGTTAGAATTCATAACTAATAAACAAAATTACCAGTCAACATACCTCAAACTAATTATTCCAAAGATAGAAGAAAGGAGTAATTTACATATCGAAACAGTAAGTTTATCAATAATTTAAATGTGAAAGTTAATTAAATATTAGAGAAATTATAATTGAATGATTTCATTTTGTTCTTACAGTGATTATGGATTACCTTCTCAATGAATTTAATTCTGCTTTCAGGTACTGGAAAGACTTGGCATTGGTAACGCATTCACTGTCAATGCAGATTTCTCTGGATTTACCGGGAGGAAAAACCTCTTCATTACTGAAGTGGTCCACGAAGCGGCAGTTCAAGCTGACGAGGAAGGATCAAGCGTTTCAACGGGAACTGGTATTGACATCGAGCGGCGTTCCGGACTGAAATCGGAGGAGCCCTTCATTTGTGACCGCCCCTTCCTTTACTTAATATACGATTTTATGGCAAAGAAAGTTATCCTTATGGGGACGTACCGTGTAGAGTACAGCTTTTCCTAGCCTTTACCGTTCATGAAAAAGTGTTATCAATTCTGTAATTATCTACTTCTTTCGGTTTATTCTTCCTTTCTCTTTATTTGTTCCTTTGTAACGACCAAGTTATTATGTTCTACTGAAACTCAATTCTTTATTTATCCTTCCTATCGTAGGCCTTACTGATGTTTGAAGAAAATTTAATTAAACTGGGCAGTTTTACAATACTTTAGAAAAGATAAAAAATTAAACGGTATTATACGTTCGATTAATTAAGTCAAATCTATATATTTCATGAATACAAAATAATATTTCAAATTTCTCTACAAAGAAACATTATTAATTCAAGCATATTTCCTAAAAACTGTAAAAAAATTCAATGGTAATTTTTATTTTAAATAAAAATGTGGTAAACTATGTTTTCATTTTTATTTATAACGAAAATAGAAAAAGAAACGTGTCAAAACAGACTTAATATCCAGTCACCTATACTGATTTTTAAATGGGAGCGGACTTGACTTTGACGTTCTTGCCTCTTCCATAATATGAATTTAATTGATACATAATTCTAGTGGTGCTTCTTCAATAGAGGAAAAAAAATTTAATTCAAATTTCGAATCAATTTCCAACCAATTACGACAAAGTTTCGTTGAACAGACGTTTCGTCACCATATTTAAGACTTCCTCTGGCAATTTCGTCAAATCTAAACATTTTGGTGATCAATATTTAGATATATTAGGCCTGTTAGTCCTCTGATGGGGATTTAGGACTAGTCAAAATTGTGCAGTTACAAATATAATAAGAACATTAATATAGTAAATACTTAGACTACACATAACTGCTCATTCTAACACATTACAAAAAATAATTAATACACATAAGACAAATTAGGCATTATATGTAATATAAGAAAAATAATTATTATATGTCATACAGACATCACAAGTATCTATTTGTCAGTTCATATTATTGTGAAATATCAGTTGGATAAACATAGAAGAAAATACCTGAGGAAGCTCCAAAATATGTTGACTCAATTAAATAAAATTTGACCGTAATTGGCTGTAAATTACCCGATTTAATTACTGTGAAAAACTGACGTTAATTGATTTACAAATTAAATTCCTTTCTTCAATATACTATTAATTTCTCTTAGTGTAATTTAATCGAGCATGGGCTCATTATAATTAAATAGACATATTATCACTCTTTAACAATGAAATTATCCTCAAGTGATTATTGTTTTATACCGACCTTAACCGTAGTGCAATAATATTATATTTCATAAAAACTGAATCCATAATCAACGATTTCAGAAAAGTACACTGTTTTAGGAAACAGCTAAGTAAAGCCATAAAAATTGTAATGTAGAAAAACAATATTTAAGTAATGTAAACAACGAAAATTGCTGAAAAATTAAACCACCGCAGAACTCATTAAAACTCGAGGATAAGTGCTGAATAAAAAGAGTTTTGTTACCGACGAAAATTGGTAGCATGTTCCGCCATAACGTCGTTACAATACTTAATTACTCTGTGTTTATTCTCTTAGGAGAAATTGAAATCGATAAGGATTGTAGAAGCAGATGAGTTGTAGTCCACGAGAGGAACGGACGGCAACGACATCCACACATAGACTCCAAAGTAAGATATTGCTGCAAGTTCTCCGAAGAGATTTAGAGAAACTGGGAAATAAGCATATGATTTAAGAGCGTAAAATTGTTGCCAAATTACTTTTCATGTGTAAAATATAATTTTACAAGAAGAACTAACGTCTGTGAATAACATATATACTTTAAGCATTAAGGATCAGTATATCAGACAGATAATATATTGTTTAAGAATTTTAAACTTAATTTATATACAAGGAACACAATTGATGGTCGAAACGTCCATAGTTTAAGTTTGAAATTCTTTAAAATTGTTTCTGTTATGCGGATACCTAATTATTAATTTATATAAAATATTATTAATTTAAAATAGTTCTCTTACATTCATAAAAAAACTATTTTAATTTTAATTTGCATTAAAATCCGTCATAAATAAAATACAGGAGGAGCCATGGGCAGTTTTTACCACTTTCATCTGTAACAGAACACGTCAATTCCTAACTAGGTATTATATGCTTATTTAACAGTCTTTGAAACATTAAAAAGGGGTATTTACAATTAAGAATTTAAAAATAATTTGTAGTGGTTAAAAATAGAATGAGGCATGTTACTAAGCGTATTCATAAAACTTGAAACAATTATCTGATGTTCAGGGTTACTAATTCTTGAACTTAAAATAGGATTGAAGGAAAATAAAACTCGCGGTTCAGGAGGAAAAAACTTAATTAGACTCTGAGCCTTATTAATCGATTTGGTTGAAGAGAATTTCAGCGAAAGAAAGTAAAGAAACTACTTAACGATATTTTGCCAGTTAATTTTATTCGATAATAGATAAATTAGAGTAACGGAAAATACAGGAAACAGTCTATGTACATATTGTGACAAACCTCCACGCAATCGCAGTGCAAAAATTTTATATTTAAATTGGCCAAGCCAGCTTCAGTGTGGTGTGGTATCACCAAACAATTTTTTTTTCACGACGGGTTTCATTACTTCAATCAATGAACTTTGTATTCGATATATATATATAAATTGTAACGAAACTTACTACCTTCGTCGTAGTAAAGATGGTACTGATCCACTCGGGTTGCCACGTGGCAGGCTGGGATAAACGAAAACCACAAACACGAAAAAGAAATTAACAAAGTTTTCTTAATGTGAAAGAAAAGAAAACATTCAAAAGTAAGTCGAAACAAAAAGTTAAAAAAAATTCCATTCCCTGAGAGCAGCCCTGCAAGACAAAACGTCAGAGATTCGTAGGTAAGAATAAAACGGCGGGTAAATGAGGGTCAGGCGGACGTATGACGCAAGTGTCCAGTTACATCATATATATTTAAAAATAACATTCCAACTTACTACTATTTCTTTTCAATTTATTCCAGCAGTTCCATTTAAAATACACATTAATTATTTATAACAACGGCCGCCGGGCCTCGAGCCAGAGACGTTAACTCACAACTACCTCTACTACTCCTTGCTTCCAGTGATATACACTAACTTCTTTTAGTCTTCTTACAGGACTACACAAGACTTTTATTGACAATTTAAAAAGTGCCATTACAACATGAAGGGAAAATTATTTACTTATGTTGAACCTGAATTGTTTTGCAGAAATTTCAACACTGATATTTGTTGAAACTTGGACCGTCATATCAATATTTGATCCCGACTTTCTTTTCAGAGGTAAACCATAATGCTGAAGGCGGTTATTTTCCTGTTGACGGTGTTCCTGTCTGAAAGCAGTCAGCAATGCTTCAGCTCCAATGACTCATCTCCAATTGTAACCAACAACAAATACCATTACTGGAAAGACATTGAAGAAGATTTCAGCGTGTCCCTGTTGCATGTTTTGAACAAAGACAACAACAAAGAGAATGTGGTCTTTTCTCCTTCAAGTTTATATGAAATTTTGCTGCTCGCATACTTTGGAGCGGCTCACGAAACGGAAGCATCGTTAGCAAAAGTTCTGAAAATGAACACATTTTTAGTAAGTCTTATGGATAGTTTTTATTTGCCGTTCTAATATTTGAATCTATCTGCACTTTCACCAAAATTATTATTTAGATTTCTCGACATAATACCTCTAGTAAATGAACTGTTTTTCTCTAGATAAATAGTTCATCTGATAATCAAATAAACATTAAATGTGTTGTAACATTTCATTATATTTTACTTTCGGCTGAAGGAGTCATGAAATGAGGTCCATGATAAGCTTAAGTTTAAAATGAGACACGAAACGTTGTGTAGTTTATTATTTAAATAAAATAAAAACTGACAAAGAGGTTGCTACAACTCACTAAACTTTTTTCTCTAGCTAGTATACTTCTTGTGTCTCGTACGTAACTTCAGTTTTTTTACTTTTTCTCTCTGTCTCTCTAACGTTTCCTTCCATCTTACGCCGAAGTAAAATTAACGCGTATATGACCAAATGACGGTCGCATTACTCTGAAAGGAATCATACTGCGTGGAGAAGAAATAAAAATACTAAGGTTTGCTGATGATATTATAGTACCAGGGGAGTCAAAAAAGACTCGGAAACCATAATAAATGGTATAAACGTGTATAAACGAGTTAATAGATGGGAAACCAAGGTAATTGAGTGTAGTGTGGAAAATAGTGGAATAACAAATTGTGTTAGATTGGGAAGGGATATTTTGAAGGAAGTTAAGGAATTATACTACTTGGGCAGCATAATAATTCGAGTAGAACAGCACAGACAAGGAAGGTTTTCGCATAAAAGGAATTTACTTACGGGTAATATAAATGTGAATATTAGGAAAGCATTGTTAAAAATGCTCGTATTGAGTGTGGCGTTATATGGGTGCGAAACGTGGACGGTAGGAGTTGCAGAAAGGGAAAGAATAGAAGTCTTTGAAACATGGTGCTATTGGAGAATGCTGAAAATCAGATGGGTGGATGGAATCAGTAAACGAGGAAGTACTAAGCTGAATAGAGGAAGAGCGAACAATATGGAGGACGTTGACCAAGAATAGATTAATAGGCCACGTTTTAAGACATGAGGGTTTTGTGAGTGAAGTGTTTGGGGTAAGACCACAAGGGAGGCTAAGGATGGAATTCGGTAAGCAGATTAGAGAGGATGAGCTACTTATGCGGAAATAAAAAGGGTTGCGCCAGATAGGTTAGCATTGAGGGTTGCATCAGACCAGTCTAAGAACTGAATATCACAACATCAGGCCATACTTATCCATTCACTTATGGCGTCAGAAAATTGTTATTTTTGTCAACCGTTTGGAATATCGGGATGCCATGTTGTAATCTTTTAAAAATAAATATTTAGTCTCCCATACAGTCTTCAAATCTTTCTACCTCACCCTGTAGATAAATTGACCTATTTAATAATAACCTTTATGTGTTGTTTTTAAATCTATAAATAATTTAATTTTCGTAAAAATTATTCAAGACTAATTTAACAATTTTATTTTTATAGATTAATAGGCCACGTTTTGAGACATGAAGGCCTTGTAAAATAAGCATTAGAGGTAGGGGTGTGGGGTAAGAACAGAAGAGGCAGGCCAAGGATGGAATACAGATTAGGGAGGACGTGGAATGTGGTAGTAATGTGAAAGCGAAAATATGTTAGTATGGAGAGGTGCATGAGACAAGTCTGTGGAAGGAAACTACAAGTGCAGACAAAATACTTAGTTTCAAATGTGTAACGTAACTGAAATAATTACAGATAACTAAGTATTACAGATATGTGATTGGAATGGGAGAAAAAATAACCCAAATTTTGCTTGAAAGATTGGTTGAGGAATATAAAATGTGAAAAAGTAGGATTCAATAGCTTATATTTTCTGGGGTATAAAAGACGTAAATAACAGCAGAACAGGATACTAATGTTGATCTAAGCTAACTTAAGTGCTGATGTGAAGACCTAATAGCTATTTCATCTCTTACAAATTGTTTAATTTGCTTTTGTTTTCAGAATATACTGAGTGTGTTACTGAAATAATTAAAAATGGTCAGTGTATGATTGCTGATGTGGACCATCTGTGCACCTATTTTTAGTAAAGAAAAACCAATGTATTTATTTATTTACTATTCTTTCCAGGACAAATCAGACGTTTGGCGTATTTACCGCACTCGGAGGTTAATTGCTTCCGAAGAAGGAATGGGATCTTATCCACTGAAAACTGCAAACAAATTGTTTTTCTCTAATAAATTGAGTCTTCGTCCTTGTGTTAAAGAGAATCTTAAGAAGGAGATCGAGATGATAGATTATCACACAAATATACAGTGGGCTCAGAGTTATATTAACAAATACGTGGAAGATGCTACAGACGGAGAAATTAAGGGCTTTTTTGACAATTTATCACCTGATACCACAGTGACTCTTGTGAGTATAAGTTGTGTCTAATTTAAGGGTTGTTTAATATATTCTCAGAACTACAATAAATAAAAATATATCTAACTATTTAATAACAAAAGCGTCGGTTCATCTCCATTTTGAGACTTCATCAGGCTTACTAAAAAGAAAATATTACAATAAATTAATTCTGAGTTCTATGTTACAATTAATGATGCGGATAATATAATTGAGTGTTTCAGCTAACTAGATCCTGTTCGTGTTGCATGGATTTGGTAGATTCGTAAATGTGTAAATAACAAGGAATAGCCTATTTTTTATGGACCCCCTAGAATTTATATAGGTAAAACCATCTTTAGGTTTTCGCAGAGACAGTAAAATAACTCGTTATTGTCAGACAGATTCTTTAATGATAAAGAACTTTCGGCTGTATTGTACATTATCATCTGAAATACAAGTTACACGACAACTTAAGAGACATGAACAAACCATTATATACAAACACTGTATGTACAAGATCTTTACCTAATAGGGGAACTCAGGTTGCAACCCTATATTTTTACTGGCTATTGCTGGAGTTTAGTACAAAGGGGTAGAACATTAAAACTGGTACAGGAAGAAGTCCTGACAGCCATCTTGATCAAGTTCTGACTCCACCTTGTGAATGAACTCTTGTTTTGGCGTCTTACATCTGTGAATTTATAATTGTTGTAGCATTTCGACAGAAGGTAATCTAGAAAGTTCCACGCTTTTAACTCAGTAATGATATATATTCGTGAACTAGGTGTTTTTAACTGCATGTATGAGGTTTAAATGTACTTGAATTAAGGTTCGATGAAAAATCTTAAACTAAGACTGGCAAATGGGGTGGAACAGGATACTAATGCATAAGGAAAAAGTGACAGAATCGCCATATAAGCATTAGTTACAGGATGGGAAAAATGCTAGCAGTCGCAAAAAAAATCTGCTTGCGAAAGGAAAAATTGATAAATCGATCAACCAGACGCAAAATTCGTTGTTGTAAGTTATATTGTTATTAGATTAAGTAGATAATAGAATAAACCTGTGTTTTATACTTTTATGAAGTGATTTTTGTTTTTCCATAAATTTACGAAAATTGTTAAACATTAAGTGTCCCGTTCAGTCACAACTTCCCCAACATGTCAAAATAGTTAAAAAGTACATCGAGGTTCTACCAAATTGTAGAATATTGCTATATTTATACATAAAACTAAAAATCATGATACCAGTAGTCCTATAAATATTGTAACATAAATGTTGTAATTTAAAATAATATAAAAATAGTATCAGAATTGACCGTTTGGCAGCGCCGCTGGTCTCCGTCATCTGGTAGCTCTATGAGCCACAGTATTGTCTTTAGTTTAGCGATATGATTTTTAACTATTTCTATATGTATCGGGTTCAATGTATAGATAAATTATTAAATATGGCCTGTATGTAATTTGTAGAAAATTTGAATGAAAGCAGGTAATTGTCTGGCTGTTCTTGTTTCAGGTGAACGCAGTTTTGTTCAAAGAAAAATGGGAGAATAAATTTAATCCAAATCACACACAATATTTACCATTTCATGTTAATTCAAAGATAACGAAGACAACGAGTATGATGGTGAAAACGGATCAATTTCTTGTTGGTAATTACTTATGTATATTTCTCGTATCCAGTCATGTTTTCTTGAAGTCTATAGCACTGACTTTTTTCTTTTCGTTTGTAAAAAAGGTCACGAAAGTGACGTTAGAGCGCGTGTGTTGAAGTTACCATACGTCGGAGGGAGACAAGCCATGATCATCCTCCTTCCAGATGAAGACCTAGATACGATGATGGAGTCATTGAATACCAATACTATCAGACTTTTAACGTATACAAACCTACTTAAAACGGAATTCTTGAATGTAATGATTCCGAAATTTAAGGGTGGCAAAAAGATAGCTATGAACCCGGTGAGTGAAGTTGTTACAAATTATATTATAATTTCTTATGGTGAGCTGTCTATGGGACACCTAAAATCGTTTAGCGGTATTAATAAGAGCGGAGTAATGTGTCCTCATGTGTGGAATCAGGCTGATTTATCGAATTTATTGTATTGTTTCAGATATTAGAAAAGCTCGGAATTGGTAACGCAATTGGTCCTGATGCAGATTACTCTAGATTTACGGGAAGAAAAGGAGTTTATTTTAATAAGGTGTTGCAGGAAGCGATGATCCAAGTAGACGAGGAAGGTACCAAGGCTGCAGCTGCATCTGGTGGAGCTGTAGTTAAATCGCAACTTATTCCTACACAGTCCTTCATATGTGACCGTCCGTTCGCTTATTTCATTTACGACTTCTTCACAAGTAAAATTCTCTTCATGGGGACTTTCCGGCAACCATACCAAGAAGAATGATTTTTTAAGGACTAATATGAATTATTCACCTCTTTCTGTTTCCGGACTATTGTAATATCGATTACGTAAATAAATTTATTTTAAATGTATGGAGCTTATTTCTAATTTTCCCGCCAAATTATATATAGTGTGTGTAAAGACTCAAATTTTTATGCTTTGCTTAAGTTTTTTTATTTTTACCGGGTAAATGTCCCACTACCGTACCAGTGACTTCCTTTCTTTTGGGGTTAACAGGTTACATGAGGGGGATCCTGAAACAGGTAACTCCCCTTTAATAGCATAAGAAGGGAATTGACAAGGGGGGATGCGGAAGGGAGAGCAAGGTAGCCAAATGTTGACTAGGGCCCCCGTGTTATAGTTTAAGGATCCTACCCGGTGTTTCACCTAAAGAGATGCAGGACAAACTCTAGAAAAACAGCATCAGGTAGGTCTGGCATTGGGTACTATTCTCACGCCTTTCCGAATGTCGGGAGACGAGTCTGCTGTGTGGTCGCAGCATTCCCTTCTCCGTGTCTCCATCAGTTTTAGGAGACAATTGGCCGACTGAACCAATGGGATCAGCGAAAAACTATTGTCTTATGCCCAAGGTCTTCGACTCCAGTACATAAACCTCCCAAAATAGGTGAAGGTGTCTCGGCACGTGAAAAAATCCCAGAATGAGTACGAGGCATTCAGGTGAGCCACACAGATCACTCTGAGGAGGAATGACTGCGAGAGATAACTCCCACCGGCACCTCAGCGAATCAGTTCCAGATCTATTATGGAAATTTGTTGTTATCAAGCACACAGGAAAGATTAAGTATTGAGACGATTTTTATTTGAACTATACCACGTTTCGTCTCTCATTTGAGAATACTATACCACGTTTCGTCTCTCATTTGAGAATACTTCAGGTATATTAAAATGAAAATGACAACGGATTATATTAGGTTATACGTTATAATTCTTTTTGAATATGCAATACATGATTTTATACTTCCCAAATTTTGCTTTTTGATGGACTTCACTCCATGACTCCTCCGGCCGAAATGCAGATGAACTAATTATTGAGACGATTGTTTGGTGGACATTTATTGTCATTATTGCTGTATTTGTAGAGGCGCTGCGAGAGACTTTTTTTAACATTTGCAGCCCGAGCTTTCCACCTTCATTTAAATTTATCATGGAGCTGTGTCCACGGCGATTTGTAAGGCGTACGCCCATTTTCTTTGACACCCTCAATGAAGGACAATGGCGACGGTTATTTCGGTAGTGTGCGCTGCGAGTGCGTGGTGAGAGGTGTGAAGGGGGTTAGAACAAACAGACTGCGTGTAAAAAGGGAATTGATGCTTCCTCAAGATGTTGACGCATACTAAACTGCCCTGCGAAAACGTATGCAAACCCCGGGAAACTTGATAAATACGTGTGGACATGGAGCTGGAGGAGACTGATGTCAGAGTTATATGTAGCTAGCAGACATCACAAGGATGTTGGCTTAAAATCGGTACTCATTAAGAGGTATTGGGTTTATGTTTTATTTAAATACCGTGAGTGAAAGTTTATTCAGTTACCTATGATCCTTAACGATGGAATGTCTCCTTCAACGAGAATCACTTCTTCCAAACCACCGCTATAATAGGTGATAAAATAAAGATGTTTAAATAAACTATTTTTAAATTTATTAATTGCTCCAAGTTCCCTAATTCCTGTTGATAACTGGCTAAATTCTTTCAAGCTTTTAATAACTATACTGTTTTGTTTTAAATCTACCATAACCATAGTTGCATTGTATGGGTCCCTATCATAATTATTAAAACATGACGCTAACAAATTATTGACACTAATACCAGTGGCACGAGTTCAACGACGAGGCGCCTCCTCCTCATCGCTGGACCTGAGCAGGACGGTGACCAAATTATAATTATCAGAAAGGTTTCGTATGTACTGCTATACCAAATAGATTATATTTAAAAAAAGAACGGTGTCTCTGCTACTTTGTCCACAACCATTGAGAGAAGGAATACCTCATGACAACTTGAAAGTGTAATCCTGATTGTAGGTTATCTAATTATTATATTGTATATTTTTATTATTTAATGTGTTATTAGTTATTAAAAATACCCCGACCAGTTACAGAATTTATATTTCCGTTCATTAAATTATTAAAAAATTGTATGTTCAGAGTATGACTGAGTAGCTGTTTCTATGTTAAGCATTCAAGTGAATGTCAGTGGAGCAACTTTAGTTAATTCTTTGTCCATAAATTATTTACGACCCTGTGGCAAACACTGTAGGGGTACTACGGCCGTAGCACGTCAACGGGTGGTGTTTTCTTGTTTACTGGCATTTAAGAACTGATTACATTTGCATGTAATGAATAGTTTATGTTATGACTATCATGCTCTCGATGTTGTTAGTACTTTAATTTAAACACTTAGAAAGCAATTGAAGGGCACAACTTTAGTTAATTTGATGATAGTGAGCGATATGAAAGTAATGCAAAGATAATCGAGATTGATCTCCGATCAGGCTGTACGTTTCATTCAGTTACTAACCGTGCCAGTTAAGTTCATGTTCAACATCGATGTATGGCTGGAAGCAGGTGCCATTTTAAAAAATGAGAAAACTACCGACATTGGTGGCGAGGAACAACTTCTCTAGATTGTCGAGATGAATTCAGAGTCTCGTTTTTGGTAATTTTTTAACTTTACGAAAATATGGTGAGTTGGATAGAATTTTTGAATCTCTTAAGGTTCCCTAACCCTATGTGCCTACATTTATTCGATTCTTAATGTAGCCAAAGCTTAAAACACCCTGAATATTTTTTTAGATTCCATTAATAAATCAGGAAAAATATTCAATCATTTAAGATGTTAGGGAAAGTTTAGATTCTCATACGATTCCCTAATTTAAAAATTAAGCAATCTAGATTTATTCAAATGATGGATTCACCGTAATTCTTCGCAGAATTTAAATAAACAATAAATATACATTTAAACAAATAAAGAAATAGTTTTGTTTTTAGTACTAAAATACTTACATATATCGAAACAGATATTAGTCCTTTACCGATACATTATAAGAATTGCAGGAACCTCGCCAAAGAAAGGAATGATTTAAACAACTCAGTTTTCTTAGATACTGTTAATTTAACGAATTTAAAATATAATTAGATTTATTATAATAATCTATTTATAAATAAAATCCACTTCTAAATTGATTCAAAAATATTAATTAACATTTACTTCAACTAATTAAGACGTTACTTCGTTTTTTGTGGACTTCATTAGGTAAATGTTAACCTGAACGAATCTATTTTACTATGTGGATAAAATTATGTCGTTATATGGCTGTACTTTTTATTTGTTATACTTAATGTCAGACAATTGAATTGTGTTCTTATTATTATTTCTCTAATATTTAAAAGTTACTATCAAATAGTAGTTCTTAGGAATACTCTATAAAAAAGTTATTTAATTTTATATATATGGATTTAAATCAATAACCGTCATAAGAAAATTATTTTGCGACGTAGTAACTGAATACATACATAAAAACATTAAAATTTATGCCCTTTTTAATGTCCACAGAACGTTTGAATGCTTGCCGTTAATTGAACATTAAAAACTTTTTTTTATCATGGAAAATGCAAGTGAAAAACGACCTTTCAGTAGAAAAAGGAAATCTATAAGGTTCACGACAAACAGTTGCAGACGTTTTGTGGATGTGCAAGGAGCGACAACATCGCAGCTGAGATATAGCAGCACTAGATAGTGCTGAGAAAGTAAGATTTAAACGAAATTAAGGTAAATAATTTTAAATTTCTCACTACGAATTAGGAAAACTATGGGGGCATTCAAGTTAATAACTTCAGTGACTTGGAAAAATAATCTACATGGATGACTTCTAAATTTAAATTCAGGTGATGAAAAAGGAATTTCGTGGTTAAGAAGAGTAAACTAAAATAAAAAATATACCTTACAAATCCATTTAAAAGTTGCGTGAAGTGAATAACAGCGAGTGGAAATTAAAAAAAGTAACTTAGTCATTAATTAATTTCCTTAACGGACTATCTGAAATACACCGTTCCGGAAATTGTTCGTTGTGCAGATAGGCAGATAACTTTCCTCACTCAGAGGGTTATTCGTTAAGCAACCTTTATGTTTGCTTTCTACTAATACTAAAAACGTCATTTTTTCCCTTCTTAAGGCATTCTTCTTTACAACATACGACCAACACATATTTTTCCCGTGTCCTACTTCCTCTTCCTTCTAACTTCAGAACCATACTGACCACGTTTCCACTAACTTTAGGTCCTATTTCTTCCAACTTAAAAACGACACTGAATATTTCACCACCTTGCAACCACGCAGCTAATATCACCTTTCCACTTTTTAATGAAAAATGACACTACATGTGACGCGTCTTCACCAATCACTATTAATGTTTCGTCATGCGCGAGTTCTGTACTTACAAAGTAAGAGAAACTCGGGTCAATGTTTCCTAGTGGATAAACGTCTTTAAACCCCTGCACCTAGAAAGCACGCCTCTTCGCGACATCTAAACCGGATTTTCCGCATCATCTATGCCTACCTCCAAATATTCTTATTTAAATATCTGAAGTTAACTAGTCCTAAAATACGAATAATGCTTGAATACGAAGTTCCAATTAATTTATAGTAAGTTTATGAAGATATTTAAAAAAGTATTTACATTGTTTGGGAACTATTGTGTTTACAAAAGTACTTAATAAATCTTTTTTTTATTTTCAGAGGTAAACCGAAATGCTGAAGACAGTTACCTTCCTGTTGATTGTGTTAGTATCTGGAAGTAGTCAGCAATGTTTCAGCTCCAACGATACGGCAACAAATATCGGCTCTGACAAAACCTATGGTTGGGCTACTAGTCGGCGTGACTTCAGTTTGTCAATTTTCAAATATCTGAACAAAGCAAACGTCCAAAAAAATGTTATATTCTCTCCTTCAAGTGTGTACGATCTTTTGCTCCTTGCTTACTTTGGAGCGGCTCATGAAACGGAGGAATCGTTAGCCAAAGTTCTACAATTACATGGATATACTGTAAGTCATGAATAAAGTTTCATTCCAACATTTATTCAAATTAAGTCTTCACATTTTGTTATTTTATGTAAAATTATGATATTGAGATTGTTATCTCAGGTAAATAAGATTATACTAAGTACATAAAATGTAATACTTTCCGAATATAAGCCCTTTTAATTATCTTTACCCAGTAATGTAATAGATATCAGATATACGAAATATGTGTGTGCAAATCAACTATTAAAAGTTGTCCGAGTACAATTGCGGATACGAAGCTCCTATGTATTTCCAGTGAAAACACCAATAAATTATATATTTCTTATTATTTTCAGAACAAAGCAGAAATTTGGCGCATTCACCAGAATCAGAATTTAATAACTTCAGAACAAGATATGAAAACTTATCCACTGAAAACTGCAAACAAATTGTTTTTCTCTAATAAACTGAGTCTCCGTTCTTGCGTTAAAGAGAATCTTAAGAAGGAGATCGCGGTGATAGATTATCAGACAAATGCAAAGTGGGCCACGAGTTACATAAACAAATGGGTGGAAGATGTGACAGACGGAGAAATTAAGAACTTTTTTGATACTTTATCGCCTACTTCCACAGTAGCTCTTGTGAGTACATAAAACATTCTGTAAAAGTCAACTGTAAGTCAATTTCTGGTTTTCAACATTCCGGGAAACAGTCTTCTACTGTATTTGCATATTTTACTCTTTTGAATCTATTATATTTTATTAATTATTTTTATCTAAATTCAATTTGTTTTCACGGTGTTAATTGTACGCCTGTTAATAGGGTGGTAATTCACAAGGTAAGCTTCCATCTAAGAGTAGTGGCCAGGTAGGAAGTACCCAGTTCCCGGCAGAGCGGGAAAACTTCTCCACCAAGGAATCATTTAAGTGGTAACAGTTGTAAATTATTTGTAGTTTCATCGTGCATATTTTTTTAGGTGAGCGCAGTTGTGTTCAAAGCCAAATGGCAGAATGAATTTGAACGCGGATACACAAGAGATTTACCATTCCATGTTAATTCAAAGATCACGAAGACGACGACTATGATGTGGACAACGGAGAATTATTTATTTGGTAAATATTGGGCTGTGATTTCCTATATTTCTTTTCAGTGTTTGCCCCATAATTAATCCTCTTGTTCTATAGGTCTATTTAATTAATTTTTTTTTGTGAAAAGGTCACATCGATGACATTAAAGCTCAAGTTTTGAAAATACCGTACAAAGGTGAGAGACAATTCATGATCATCCTCCTTCCTGATAATGATCTGGATACGACCATAGAGGAAATGGGTGACTATAACATTAGAAGCCTTCATGAAGGATGGGGATTGCAGAAGTTATACGTGGAAGTAATCATTCCGAAATTTAATGAGAGTATGGAAATACCTCTGAACGCTGTAAGTGTATCTGTAATTACGTTTTGCTTTAACGGTAATTAATATTTTTATTTTTACGTATTGTAAGCTTTTTGTGTTCAGTATTAGATGTAAGTTGAAGATTACATCTAAAATGGTTTTGTTGTATTACAACTTAAAACTTACTTGTTGAAGAAAGCAGTGTATGAAGGCAGTGAGTAGTTTAAAATTGAGTTGGTTCAGTTAATTGATTTTGTTTGATTTATTTGTTCTTGTTTCAGCCACTGGAAAAGTTAGGAATCGGTAACGCAATTAACGGTAATGCAGATTACTCGAGATTTACGGGGAAAAAAGAAGTTTCTTTTAATATAGTGAAGCAGGAAGCAATGATCCAAGTGGACGAGGAAGGTACCAAGGCTGTAGCAGTAACTGGTGGAGCTGCGGTTGTATCGGCACCAATAATAAGAAAGAGATTCATATGTGATCGTCCTTTCGCATATTACATTTACGACTCTCTCACAGATACAATTCTGTTCATGGGGACCTTCCGGCAACCGAAGTGAGAAGAATTTTTTTTCACGAAAAAGATCTAACTGATTTTTCTTAATTCAAATGAACAATTGTAATGTTGATTGCATAAGTAAAGTAATTTTATTTTGTAATTTAGCATTTTTATTAAATAATTAATTTAAATCAGGAGCTTTAACTTGAACGTAAATACCTGATAAAAGCATACGTCATTATTACATCTACTATTTATATTACAAAGCTACTATGTGGGATGAAGGCAAATGCTTTCTTAATTACAGATAATAATTTCAAAGGTTTTAAGAACTAAACATAGTCTTTTTCCAATTTATAAAAAATCGAACGATAAAGATTTTGAATCGCGTTGAATTATGTATAGAATGAAGATAAAGGTTTTACTTCATTAGAAATATTTGAACGATAAAGGACTTAAACACTGTTGAAAGATATTTAGAATGAAGGAACATCTTTTCGATATCTTTTAGATATTAAGGAGTACATATGGAGTAGGGAATGTCAATTGTGAATGGAGAATACGAACCAATACCGAAATTCAGAAAATCTATGGAGAGCCGAGCTATTCGGTGAAATTATAAAAGCCAGACTCAGGTGGCAGGACACTTGGAACGTATGTCGCAGTAAAGTTTACACACACAGGCCTGAAGGACGTCGGCTGCCTGAATTTTTGGGGGGTTAACAGGCTACAAGACGGGGATCCTGAAACATGTAACTCCCCTTTAATAGCATAGTAAGGAACTGACACAGGAAAAGATGGATGGCTAATGTTGAGAAAGACCTGCGATAGTTAGGCACCCTGGGTCTTCCATTTTGGAAGAGCGTGGTGAAACAAGTCGGACACTACAAGGTTCTTAACACTAATGAGACGTATATATATATATATATATATATATATATACATTTAAAGAAATGTATGGATAGTTTTGCTTTTCATTCTAATCATACATATAATTTGAAAGTGATATTAATCTTCAACCGACACCGGTTTAAGAATTGCGGGAACCTCATCTAGAGGAAAGAATTATTCATCATTTGTACAACTCAATTTTCTTAATTTTTATAAATTAATATAATTACTACGTTTCTTGCCACTTTGTGGACTTCATCAGGGAATTATTTAAATGGGTACAACAAATATACAGTGTGGATTATTTTCTATCGTGGGCTGCGTCAAACGTTGTTAACTACAAAAATTATCCTCATCGTATAATAATTTTATTAATAACTAATAATTTACCTCATGAAGTCCACAAATATGAACGAAACGTCAAATATATACTAACTAAATATGAATTAATTTTTTTGGTGACATTTTGGGTTTACTTTTCTATACATTATACTTAGTGTCAGATAATTTATTTTTGTTCTCGAGTTATTCTCAAGTTGTGGTTGGGGTAAATTCAATGTTACTTGGATAAACGCTTTTATCTAAATTCAGACACATATTGTAATCTTTCCCGGTGCTTTCAGTCAGGTTGAGCACTTCAGGTTTTGAGGTTCTTACGGTCGAATATTGCCATGGAAGGAGCTTAGATCTTAGGAAAGGAAATGTAAGGAACAAAATAGTCATCAACTATACAATATTTACTATGCGTAAGGCAAACACAAATATTAAAACCATAAAGAATATACCATTTACTAAGGATTATAGGATTAATAAATTTCAAAAGGAGAATAGTACATAAATATAATTTCTTTGACTACCAATTTATACAAATTTACCAAAATTCTCCGACGATTAACTACATTATGCGGATTGGATATCCACTTTGGGCCCTCTTTTGCACACGTATTTACAATGACAATATATTTACATAAACTGTGGTCTCCAAATGATCACATAAGAGCTTGATCATCATTAAGCGCACATCCAAATAAAATATTGTTTTATCATGAGCGTCTTTACGCTGCCGTTTCAGGTACGTGCTAAAATCGAATTTAGTTGTAATGTAGAAGAATTCGAGACAAGATATCGATGATTTAACGTACTTCACTGCCTTCTATTGCAATGGCGTGATTGAATGTTAGAATTCGTTCATATAAATCCCAGTCGTGATTCACAAGCACTTTTCTCGTGTTATTACTTGTAGAGAAATTTTATAAGTCCCAATTTAATCCGGAACACTAAAATGTACGTTTGTTCACCTCTAGTCACTGGAACGAAGTCTTCCAATTTTGTTTTTCTAATGAGCTCTCCAAGAGCGTCAAGGGAAGGGATAAATGCTGTCAACTGTACTACAGTTCTGTGATCTATATTGGCGTAAGGATAAATGCTTATTTTGAATAGTAGAAAATGTGCATGGAAAGTTGTAGATGTCTGTCGTCTCTAAAAGTCATACCTGAAATTATTTATGTTTTTAAATTGTGTAATTCTGTTATGATTTATATTATTAATTCCGAGCTTTGAGATAGTATGGCAACGCTGTTGAAAACAGCTGTACCTAATCGATATCACGCAACAATGGCGTCGGATATACAAGGTTTGAATCCTGCTAGTCCCATTGTTTAGACAATGGAGATTGCAAAAAAAATCTGATTTCAATGTAATGTAGCAGAATTAGAAAAAGTAAGATATGACAAAAGACAACGTGAACGGTGATCTAAATTGAAGTGTGAACCAAGTTTAAAGACGATGTTTTATTCAAAAGCTATATGTGTTTCAAGTTCCAAGCTATACGTAATAATGAAGTACTAATTCAGAATTATCTTTAAAATGCAACAATTTTTATTAGAACGATGTTTATGGTGGTTTTAGTTTATTTAGGAATGGTATTAATTTGGCAATAACTTAAAAGTAATTTTTTAAATATATTTTTAATAATTCTATTTCGTTAATATTATTATATCGTAATATTAGATTCTGATTTATTTAATAATGTGATTTATTTAAACTTATTTGTAGGTAAATGGAAAATATAACAATTGTAAGAAATATGGGCATCAATCAATAAATAAAGAAATCTTTACAAATATGGAACGGGCGGTTACAATATAGATAAATGATCCTCGTAAAAAATACAATAAATTTGCGATGTAGTAACTCTATACATTAATTAAAATTTATGCCCTTTTTATTGTCCACATAACGTTTCTTAACGCTAATTGCACAATAAAATCGTTTTTGTTATTGTGCACAATTTCAAGCAAAAAACCGACCTTTCAGGGAAAAATATAAATAGATAAGGTTCAGGAATGACAATTGCAGACCTTTTGTTGTAGTGCCAGAAGATACAACACCGCAGCTGAGATAGAGCTGCACGTTTATGCGGAGCTTCCAGAATTCGAAGAAAATATATTGAGGTAATATACATCAGATAAAGCTAAGAAAGTAAGATAAACGAAATTACTTTCTCTTTCTTATAACTTCGGAACCATATGAAACACATTTTCCCTTTCTTTATGTTCAAATTCTTCATACTATTGTTTTTACAAAAGTCCTTAATAAATCTTTTTTTTTTCAGAGGTAAACCGAAATGCTGAAGACAGTTACCTTCCTGTTGATTGTGTTAGTATCTGAAAGTAGTCAGCAATGCTTCAGCTCCAACTATACGGCAATAATTCTCGACTCTGGAAACAACTATGGTTGGGTTACTAGTCGGCGTGAATTCAGTTTGTCACTTTTCAAATATCTGAACAAAGCAAACGTCCAAAAAAATGTTATATTCTCTCCTTCAAGTGCGTACGATCTTTTGCTCCTTGCTTACTTTGGAGCGGCTCATGAAACGGAGGAATCGTTAGCCAAAGTTCTGCAATTACGTGGATTGCTTGTAAGTCATGAATAAAGTTTCTATGGAACAGTTATTCAAATTAAGTCTTCACATTTTGTTATTTTTATGTACAATTATGATATTGGAGTCTGTTATCTCAGGTAAATAAGATTATAATAAGTACATAAAATGTAATACTTTCCGAATATAAGCCCTTTTAATTATCTTTACCCAGTAATGTAATAGATATCAGATATACGAAATATGTGTGTGCAAATCAACTATTAAAAGTTGTCCAAGTACAATTGCTGATACGAAGCTCCTATGCATGTATTTCGAGAGAAAACACCAATAGTTTATATATTTCTTATTCTTTTCAGACCAAAGAAGAAGCTTGGCGCATTTACCAGACTCAGAGGTTAATAACTTCAGAACAAGATATGGAAACTTATCCACTGAAAACTGCAAACAAATTGTTTTTCTCTAATAAACTGAGTCTCCGTTCTTGTGTTAAAAAGAATCTTAAGAAGGAGATCGCGGTGATAGATTATCAGACAAATGCAAAATGGGCCACGAGTTACATAAATAAATGGGTGGAAGATGTGACAGACGGAGAAATTAAGGACTTTTTTGATACTTTATCGCCTACTTCCACAGTAACTCTTGTGAGTACATAAAACATTCTGTAAAAGTCAACTGTAAGTCAATTTCTGGTTTTCAACATTCCGGGAAACAGTCTTCTACTGTATTTGCATATTTTACTCTTTTGAATCTATTATATTTTATTAATTAATTTTATTTAATTTCAATTTGGTGTCACGGTGTTAATTGTACGCCTGTTAATAGGGTGGTATTTCACAAGGTAAGCTTCCATCTAAGAGTAGTGGCCAGGTAGGAAGAACCCAGTTCCCGGCAGAGCGGGAAAACTTCTCCACCAAGGAATCATTTAAGTGGTAACAGTTTGGGTTGTTTGTGATAAAACTATTTCCACTATGAATTTAAGAAAAAGCGAGCTGGGAGGACAGCGAGGTCAGGTAGGAAGAGAGGGATAGGAAAGAAACACTCTGTGTTTGGAATTATCGGAGAGCGGATGGTTATGGAAGGAGTACGATGACGAAGAGAGAATATTTGAGAACACGTGGCCGCATTAACCGGAGATTTCTTTTACTTGTGCAGCAAAGAATCTTTGCTGGAAAGCCATAGTGGGTTTTTAATCTTGGGGCATTGAAATCCTAATTGTTTTACGTTTCAATTCTTGTGGGTTTCAAGTTTGGATACCGAAACACGAGAAATTTGAGACACAGTCTTTTGCTGGAAAAGTGGGAAAAATATGTAATCGTAATCTATACTTTCGAACAATCTTTTTATTTTTATTGTCTTTGGATAACTGGAAAATATCACGATAATTTCAAATTTTTAAATATTCAAGAAAGGTAGGACTCATTACTTCATTTAACAAATTTATGTTAAATACAATTGTACTTGGGAAACAGAAGCAAATGTTTTGGGATACATAATGTGGTAATATTAGTACGGTAATCGAGCGTTTATCTGGTTACGCGGTCGATACAGTCTTCATCGTTCCCGTTTTTGGGTTCTAGGGATTATTTACTGTGGTAGAACAGAACGGTGAAATGTATTAAATACAGATTGTCTGTGGACGTGACACAAACTAACAGTTGTTAATTATTTATAGTTTCATGGTGCATATTTTTTTAGGTGAACGCAGTTATGTTCCAAGCCAAATGGCAGAATAAATTTATACGAAGGTTCACAAGAGATTTACCATTCCATGTTAATTCAAAGATCACGAAGACGACGACTATGATGTCGACAACGGAGAATTATTTATTTGGTAAATATTGGGCTGTGATTTCCTATATTTCTTTTCAGTGTTTGCCCCATAATTAATCCTCTTGTTCTATAGGTCTATTTGATTAATTTTTTTTATGAAAAGGTCACATCGATGACATTAAAGCTCAAGTTTTGAAAATACCGTACAAAAGTGAGAAACAATTCATGATCATCCTCCTTCCTGATAATGATCTGGATACGACCATAGAGGAAATGGACGACTATAAGATTGGAAGCCTTCATGAAGGATGGGGATTGCAGAAGTTATACGTGGAAGTAATCATTCCGAAATTTAATGAGAGTATGGAAATACCTCTGAACACTGTAAGTGTATTTGTACTTACGTTTTGCTTTAACAGTAATTACTATTTTTATTTTTACTTATTGTAAGCTTTTTGTGTTCAGTATTAGATGTAAGTTGAAGATTACATCTAAAATGGTTTTGTTGTATTACAACTTAAAACTTACTTGTTGAAGAAAGCCGTGTATGAAGGCAGTGAGTAGTTTAAAATTGAGTTGGTTCAGTTAATTGATTTTGTTTGATTTATTTGTTCTTGTTTCAGCCACTGGAAAATTTAGGAATCGGTAACGCAATTAACGGTAATGCAGATTACTCGAGATTTACGGGGAAAAAAGAAGTTTCTTTTAATATGGTGAAGCAGAAAGCAATGATCCAAGTGGACGAGGAAGGTACCAAGGCTGTAGCAGTATCTGGTGGAGCTGTTTTTACATCGGCACAAATAATAGGAAAGAGATTCATATGTGATCGTCCTTTCGCATATTACATTTACGACTCTCTCACAGATACAATTCTGTTCATGGGGACCTTCCGGCAACCGAAGTGAGAAGAATTGTTTTTCACGAAAAAGAGCTAACTGATTTTTCTTAATTCAAATGAACAATTGTAATGTTGATTGCATAAATAAAGTAATTTTATTTTGTAATTTAGCAGTTTTTATTAAATAATTAATTTAAATCAGGAGCTTTAACTTGATCCTATATACCTGATAAAAGCATACGTCATTATTACATCTACTATTGATATTACAAAGCTACTATGTGGGATGAAGGCAAATGTTTTCTTAATTACAGATAATAATTTCAAAGGTTTTAAGAACTAAACATAGTCTTTTTCCAAATTATAAAAATTCGAACGATACAGATTTTGAATTGCGTTGAATTATGTATAGAATGAAGATAAAGGTTTTACTTCATTAGAAGTATTTGAAAGATAATGTATTTAAATTGATTTGGAAGCTATTTAGGAAAGAAAAAAATCTGTAATTTACAAATGATTCAATGATCAAATCTGAATAATTTCATTACTAATATCTTAATACTTTTTATATTATGTTAATATGTTGGAGAAAAATGATGCTAATAATATTTACGACGTCACTGCTAATAATTGGCTTTGCTTAATGTATACGTTTAGAGCACTAGTATTTCTATATTCAATGAATTCATATGTTCTGCTCCATTTCATTAATAGAGGATTGATAGGAACAATCAGTGAAGCAAAGACAATTTTTAGTGCATCGCCATTGTCACAATTACAAACACACACACACACACACACACACACACATATATATATATATATATATATATATACACTGATTTTTGAGATTGCAAGTATACGCACAATTTCATTACACCGATAACGTTAACAATCTAATAATCGTTTCTAAATATATATATACAATTTTTTATTTATTTATATATCGATTTTTTTATAAAAATTATCTGTATATATATATTATGTATCATTATTTTTGCATTCTATATTTTATTTTTAAGGCAAATGCAGAGTTGTAGATATTTAAATCGGCAAATTTGTTTTAATCCACTATTGATGATATAAAAAGAGGCGTCATAAAATTTACGACGGAACAACACAATATATAAATAACAGAAATCGAAATTTTTTATCTTTAACACAAAACCGCCTTCATAAATCCTGCTAATGAGTGCTCCGTAAATTTATTTGTTACCAAGGAAAATTGGTGGCAACATAACAGTTAAATATTTACTGACACTAGCGTTGAAACTACCTTTTAGAAGAAATTGATGAGGAAGCGGAGGGATGCCTTTAGGTTTCAGATGTGAAGAAGACTACAACACGTGCGAGGAGAATCGACATTGACATACACGTAGGATACTGTTTCAAGTTACAGCGAAGATTAGACCTATGGCATATATTTTGGAGTGCCAATAAACCGAGATCGTTACTAAATAAAATGTTTGCAAGCCTACAAAGGCTGAGAAAAGGACAGACGCTACACGTACATGTAGCCTTAAATAAATTGAAAATGTTCTCAACATAAATTTTGTTCGCCGTGTTTCTTTTCCTGAAACATACGTACGAGTAATATAATTGTTAAAGCAGGACGCAAGCTAATTGTAGATCCTTTTTTAGAGCTGACAGGACGTGACGCTTCCTCTTCATCGAACTCGTTAGCTGGTGAAAGCAACCCAAAATTATTATCGAAATGTGTTCATACGTACTATTCGACCAAATAGCTTTTCTTTTTAAGAAAATGGTGTCTCTGCTAATTTGCCGACTCCGTTGATAGGAGGAATACCTCATTACAACTAAAAAAAATTATGCTCCTAATTGAAATTTCTATTCTAAAAAAACAATCTTGATTCTAGGTTGACTAATTAATAGCTGTAATTGATTTTATTATTTAGTATGTTATTAGTTACTAAGATTCCACTGCCCTATGCAATAAAATTTATATTCGTATTTATTTTTTAATTTAAAAAGTTGTATATTACGTAATATGATGTGTGGTTGCGTCTATGTCTGTCATACAAATGAAAATTCGTGGAGAAACTTTAATTAATCTTTGTACATATATTATTTACGATCGTGAGGCAAACACTGATTGGGTAAGACATCCTTAACGCGTCAACGTGAGGTTTTTTTTTCTTAATCAAAATTTAGAATACGCGCAACTATCATACTATCGATGCTGTTAGTAGTTAATTTCAACACATAAAATCAAATGAGGGGATCAACGTTAGTTAATTTGATGACAGTGGGAGGTATCAAAGTAATGCGAAGATAATCGAGATTGATCTCCAATCGGGGAGTATGTGAAGCGTTCCAGTTAAGTTGACATTCAGCTTATGGTGTGTGGCTGGAAGCTGGTTCTTTTTCAAAAAAAAATGCGAAAAATAACCGATGCTGGAGTCGAGAAATGACTGTGGAGATTGGTGGGATAGATGCTGTTTCTCGTTAATGGTAAAGTTTTGAAAATATGGTGTTTGAAAAGTAGATACTTAAATTTTTTTATAAATGACAAATAGATTTGAATATTTTTCTCTTTAATTAATGTACCGGACTTTGGAATCACTTTCTTATATTAAAAGACTTTTGGCCTCTCAAAGTGCACTAACTTTTCATGACTCCGTTAAGGAGTGTAATGGAGATTTTTTTTACTCCCTTCGTTTTGGGATAAATGTTTCAGTCTCTTGAAGTTCCGTAAACCTATGTGCATGCATTTCTTCGATACTTACTGTTACTAAAAGCTAGACCGTTAATGAATTTGCAAAACAAAAATATATTACAGATTATATTTAATTTTTTAAGGCTACTTAAGATATATTACTGTACAAATATTTTTTTCTCTATTAAAGAATGAGGAAAAACCTTTAGTCATTTCGGAAGTGGAGGAAAATTTTGATTTCGTCACGGTTCTTTTAACATTTTATTTAAAAATGGGTAAACAGTTTTGATATACGCAAATAATGTTTTGATGGTCATTTTTCACTAAATTGAAATAAACCATTTTAAATATACATTAATATAATTGAGAATTTTTTTATTTTCAGTACTAAAAATACATATATTTAGAAACAGATAATCGGCACCATTTAAATAATTTCAGGAACCTCAGCTAAAGGAAAGGATTATCATTTATACACCTCAATTTTCAATACACGATTAATTCAACAAATATAAAATATGTTTACATTTATTATGATAATAAATTGTTAAATAAAAATGCAGCTTAATTTACAGCTAAACATTAGTCAATATTTATTTTAATATTTTTATTTAATACAATTATGACGTTTTGTACATTTGTGGACTTCCACCACATAATTTTTAACTGAATAAAACTATTCACGAATATTAAATATAGTCATATATATTATGGTGATCTATTAATAAATAAAAACTGAATTGTATGAAAAATTTAATTAATATTTACTTATCATAATTACGATCTTTCGTCCGTTTTTGTGGATTTACATCAGGTAAATTTTTACCTGGATGTATTATGCAATGTGGATAATTTGTTGTCGTGAGCTGCATGTTTCAACGGTTACTGTCGTAATTATTTATATTGTATAATACTTATATCCTTTCAAAAATTTACCCGATGAAATCCACAAAGATGGATGAAACGTCACAATTATATTAAGAAAATATTGATTAAATTTTTCTAAAAAAAATTTTGTCCTACTTTTATCTTTTATAATTGGTGTTAGATAATTTATTTTTGTTCCTTATTATATTTGTGATATTGTAAAGTTTCTTTGAAATTGTAGTTGTGGTCAACTGAATGTTCGTAGGGTAAACGCTTTTATCAAAATTCATACATTGATTTAAATCAATAATCGTCATAAGCAAATCATTAAATTTGACATATAGCCTCTCAATACATCTATAAGAAAAAAATGTAATTTATGTCTATTAATTTCCCACAGTACCTACTAAAACTTTATGGTAAATGCACAATAAAAACGTTTGTGTTTGCAAGAGTGTTGTTGTTTCATAACGTGGAAATATTCAACACGTATATAGCGATCTTTATGGAGAAATGGAACTCGATAAGGTGCAGGACAGACAGTTGCAGGAGCTGTGTTGAGGTGCGAGGAGCAACAACATTGCAGATAAAATATCGAAGCGCGATTCTGTGGAGCTTACAGAATTTGAAGAAATGGTGTAAATAAAGTAAGATCATCACGAAATTAAGGTATCTTCGTAAACGACGTTAAATAACTTTCTAGGTCTTATGAAACTATGGATGAGAACCTTGAAAAATGTATCAAAATGGATATTGTTCAGGGTGACTCCAGAATTTAAATGATGTAAAATAATAATCGTAGATCAGAGGATGAAAATAAATTAAAATCTAAGACAAATTTATTTTTAGTTTTATATGAGGTGAATTTCAGCAAGTGGACATTTATTTCAGTATGGACAATCTATGAAATATTTCAATAGTATATAATGTTCTTTTAATGTAAAGAAACAGGGTAGGGAATTTAATTTAATTAAAAAACAAAATTTTATTTTTTGAAAATGATTTATTTAGTTATATATTAAAATAAGAATTCCTAGTTGGGTCCTGCAATATGTATAATACAATCAAATGTGGAATTTAAGAGAAATTAAATATTGAATTAAAAACGCTGCAGCTTAGGGTATTCTTATATAATAAATTTACATAATTAATTACTGTGGGGTAAGAACAGGTAGCACAGGTCTCGCTTATTAATACGACCCTGTTTTTATTCTTAGTTCGGCGACTCGTGCAAACACATAGCGATTCTTTCCCTCCAAAAAGGTCTCGTGGATGCAGGTAGGTGGCAGGTGATGGCGACCACTTCAATACACAGGTGTTATACGGCGAGATCATGCAGGTATGATCAGACATTATTAGCAAGCACGTTATTTCGCGACAGTTTGGCGCCTTTATAATCCTGGGTTTTGCGCACTTCTCCACCTGTCTCCAAATATTCTTATTTAATTTACTAAAAATAATTCGTCCCAAAAGAAATAGTAAATATGGGGAGAGACCTTACTGCTCTACATTAAAGAACTCCAATTATTTTACTGTAAATTTATGCAGAAATTTCAGTAGTATTTGTATGACGGTTCTCGGGTCACTGTTGTCTTTACTAAAGTATTTAATTTGGTTTTTTTAGAGGTAAATCATAATGATGAAGACAGTTACATTCCTGTTGACTGTGTTAGTATCTGGAAGCAGTCAGCAATGCTTCAGCTCCAACGATACGGCACCAATTATCGGTTCTGACAAAACCAATGGTTGGGCTACTAGTCGGCATGAGTTCAGCTTGTCACTATTCAAACATTTGAACAAAGCAGACAACCATGCAAATGTGATATTCTCTCCGTCGAGTGTGTACGAACTTTTGCTGCTTGCTTACTTTGGAGCGGCTCATGAAACGGAGAAATCATTAGCCAAAGTTCTGCAATTAGGTGGATTTCTTGTAAGTCATGAATAAAGTTTATTTCGAACTTTTATTCAAATTAAGTCATCTCATTTAACTATTTTTCTGTTCAATTATAATATTATAAATATAATTATAAATCTGAATCTCTCTAAATTACATTACGTGATCCGAGATTCTTCTTTTTCTTTATTTAGCGTCTGTTTCCGTAATTAAAATTTTGTCTACTGTGTTTTCAATTTTAATATTCCGTCTATGTCCAGGAATGGTAATTGTAGAAGGATGAATGCACACCAATAGCGTAGATGAATTAATTTATTGAAAATGTGTAACGTAATTGCCATCGTTACAGATCTTCAGTGTTATTTAATTCCATTTCAGAATAATAATAGGAGGCTAAAAAAATTTTCAGTACATAATTTACATTAACTTTTGAATATATTTCATAATGTTTACTTTTACTCAGTAATTATACAAAAAGCAGTTACACCGAATTAAGTGTGCAACTTAGCTAATTAAATATGATCAGCAAACGATTTTATACATGTATTTCGAGTAAAATAAAACCAATTCTTTATATATTTACTATTCTTTTCAGAAAAAAGCAGAAACTTGGCGCATTTACCAGAGTCAGAGGTTAATAACTTCAGAACAAGATATGAAAACTTATCCGCTGAAAACTGCAAACAAATTGTTTTTCTCTAATAAACTAACTCTCCGTTCTTGTGTTAGAGAGAATCTTAAGAAGGAGATCGAGATGATAGATTATCAGACAAATGCACAGTGGGCCACGAGTTACATAAACAAATGGGTGGAAGATGTGACAGAGGGAGAAATTAAGGACTTTTTTGATACTTTATCGCCTGCTTCCACAGTAACTCTTGTGAGTACATAAAACATTCTGTGAAAGTCGACAGTAAGTCAATTTCTGGTTTTCAACATTCCGGTGATCAGTCTTCTACTATATTTGCATATTTTACTATTTTGATTCTATTATATTTTATTAATAATTTTAATTTAAATTCAATTTGGTTTCACCGCGTAAAATGTACCCTTGTTAGTAGGGTGGATAAGCTTCCAACAAAGAGTAGTGTCCAGGTTTCCAGGTAAGAAGTCCTCAGTTCGCCGGCAAAGCGAGAAAACTTCTTGGCCAACTAATCATTTAAATGGTAACAGATTTGGTTGGTTGTGCTAAGACATATTTCTATCTTTTAATTTTGTATTGAATACAAGTGTAATAGGGAAGTATCGGAAGCAAATGTTTTGGGGCACATAATGTGGTAATATTAGTACGCTAATCAGGCGTTTATCTGGTTACGCGGTCGATACAGTTTTCATCGTTCTCGTTTCTTGGATTGTAGTGAGTATTTAATATGGGCGATGTACTGATTGCCATAAAGATTCATTCACAAAACAGTGAAATTTATCGGTGGAAATGAGTCTAACTTATTTATAGTATCAACGTACTTTTTTTTAGGTGAATGCAGTTTTGTTCAAAGCTAAATGGCTGAATGAATTTGAACCAAGGTACACACGAGATTTACCATTCCATGTTAATTCAAAGATAACGAAGACGACGAGTATGTTGATGAGAAGGGATGATTTTTTTGTTGGTAAATATTAAGCTGTGATTTCCTATATTACTTTTCAGTATTTGTCAATGTGAATAATTTTTATTTTCGCTTTAAAAAAGGCCGCCATGTGGACATTGATGCTCGTGTGTTGTTTTTACCGTACAAAAGTGAGAGACAAGTCATGATAATCCTCCTTCCTGATAATGATGTGGATAAGACGATGGAGCTATTAGATGGCAATGTGTTGCAAGAAATTAGTAAAGGACGGCACTTGAAGATGTTATACGTGGAAGTAATGATTCCGAAATTTAATGAGAGCAATGAAATTCCTCTGAATGCTGTAAGTGTAGATGAACTCATTTTTTGCTCTAACGGTAATTATAATTTATTTTTAAGTATTAAAGATTTTTGTGGTCAGTATTAGATGTAGTTCAATGATAACTGCTGTAAAACGTTTTGCATTATATTAAAGAAAGTGTATAATTCCAAGTTAAATTGTTTCAGTTTATTGACCTAGTGTATTTTATTTGTTTTTGTTTCAGCCACTGGGAAAGTTAGGAATCGGTAACGCAATTAGCGGTAATGCAGATTACTCAAGATTTACGGGGAAAGCAGAAGTTTCATTTACTGAAGTGAAGCAGAAAGCGATGATCCAAGTGGACGAGGAAGGTACCAAGGCTGCAGCAGTAACTGGTGGAATTCCACGTTTAGCGGCAAAAACACCTTCGGAGAGATTCGTATGTGATCGTCCTTTCGCATATTACATTTACGACTCCTTCACAGAAACAATTCTCTTCATGGGGACTTTCAGGCACCCGAAGTGAATACAATTAACGTAAATTATATACCATTTTCGCTTTTCGGAATTGTAATATTGAATGCATAAATAAATTAGAATTAAGTAATATAGCAAGTGTTTTCATTTATACATAAATACCACATCACACATCCTACCTAATCTGTTTAGCGTATTCCAGCCATGGCCTCCATCTTTTTTTCTTACCCTTCTGACGCAAAACATTTGTTTCTTTTTTGAGGTTATACTTACTTGCGTAGAAATTACTGACTAAAATTAAAACAAAGTTTGAGAATAGCAGAAACTTCCAATCGAAACTTAATGATTTGTCTAGATTTATGGACTTCTTCAGGTACATAAATAATTTGTTTTCCATTGACGTTGACCGTAAAGTGTTGAAAAATTTGAAAGAAACATTTTAGTAGAGAACTTTACTCAATATTAAAAAACTTACATAATTTCTATTTCATTTGTTTGTAAACACATAGCGTACTTGATATGTTATTCATAAAAAAATATTTTTAGCGGCAAAGAAATATCGCTTAGTATATTAACTCTTTTCCCTAAAGAAAATACATTGAGTAGATTAACTCCTTCCCTTCTACTTCAAATATTAACTGTTATCCGTTAATCTACCATAATACTTTATTAACAGCTCCTGTTCAATTGCAAACTACAGTGAAAAGGTCAAAGCTTAATCTGCTTATAGCTTCCTAGTTAGTTACTCTATCCAGCATTGCACCATGTTTCTATTATATTTCTTTCGTTTCGCAACCATATATCGCCACTTCATACGAACATCCTAAGTAATGATTTACTAATATTCACACTTATATTAACCATAAGAAAATTACTATTTCTTGCGCAAGTCTTCCTTGCCTGTACTATCCTCCCCATTATGCTGCCTAACAAGGAGAATTGCTCAACTTTCTTCAAAATAACCCTTCCCAATCAAACACACTTTGTGTTTTCCGCTATTTTCTATATTACACTCCATCGCCTTGGTTCTTCCTCTATTAATACTCATATTGAACTATTCCTCCAGGACCACGTCCGTGTCATTTATCATGGTTTCCAAGTCTTAATATAACTCCTCTAATAGTACATCATCATCTATAAACCTCAGGGTTTTCATTCCTTCTTCTTGCAGTTTGATTTCTTTTCCATATTTAACTTAAATTTTCTTAATCATCTGTTCAATATATGTTAAAGAGCATGGGCGACGGACTGCAACCTGTTTTCTGCTTACTTTTCCCGCCCTTCAATTGAAATTACTGCTGACTGCCATGTATAGAGGTTATGGTTAATTCTTCCTTCTTTAATTTTATTCCTGTCATCTTCAAAATCCTTAGTAATTTGTTCCAGTTCACATTATCCAAGTTTTTTTTTCTAAATCTACAAATGCCACGAACGTAGGCCTGTTTGTTCTTATCCTGTCTTCTAAATTTAGACGCAGAGTCAATTTTGTATCTTTTGTCCCTAAATTCTTCCTAAAAACAAACTCATCTTCTCCTAACTCGCATTCTATTTGACGTTCCTTATTAGAAATGAAACATTAGTTACATGTAACTTTTGGTCCTTGATTATATATGTATACAATTTTATCACCCATATGGTTTTTTATGTATTTAAGGGAAGTTCACGTTATTCCCTAGTTACTTTGCAGTTGATTAAGGAAACAATAATTTATCCTTCATTGCATTATTACTTTATCATAATTATCGTACTTCTACCCAATTAAGGACTCATAGAATTTATTACGAATGCATCAAGATACATTATTTCGGTTTGTGATTGCTAACGCACACTAACAGAATTATAAAATTCAGAAATTACCCTCTAGTCGTGTCATGTCCATCTTACAGTGCTGAAAATAACTCCGTAAATCAAAGAGACTGACATTCCTAGTGTTTTTAAACTGTTGATAAAACAGTCAAGTCGTAAAATTTGCGATGTAGCAACACAGTAATTAATATGATATTACAAACTAAATTGCTGACCTTTAAAATATCACCGCAGTGCCTATTAAAAATTTGATGATAAGTGCTGAATAACACAGGTTTGTTACCGCGGAAAATTGGCAGCGTGTCGAGTCATAACTCGGAGGATAATATTTGCTTACAGAAGAAATGGAAATCGTTAAGGATAGCACAGACTGTTATAGTTTGCGAGAGGTGTGAGGAGGATTAACAACATCCTCATCCACTCGCACGTAGAATATTGTTTCAACTTGAATCAAAGCTTAAAGAATCTGAAGAAAAAAGAATTAATTATTCGAAGGTATATTAGTGTCGTCCTTCAAGCGATCGTTACCAAATAAAGGTAAGTGGGACTCAAACCTCTGAACGAAAAAATGTCGTCATTCCTGATAATTCCTGTTCGAGTTAAATGAACTAAGAGTAGTTATTAGTCCGTTTCAATGCAAACGTTACATTAAAATATAACACCCACCAAAAAATATTTATGTTCAGGTTAAGGACTAAAAAAAATATATCCTCATATGAAAAAAATCGTATTATTATTTAAAATTTTATAAAAGGACATTCTGCGTATTAAGCCATGATCAACAGTTGGGCATAAAAAAGCACGATTAAAAGGTAATACAGACATGAATACGATATATCATTACAGTCAATCCATATCAAGTGGCACAGAAAAAAAGTAATAGTTTGATTGAAAATAATATTTTGTTGCTGCACTCCAATAATTTTTTGACAGTTCAAAACAAACATTTTAAATAACCATAGTGTTCGGCTAAGAAATGGCCATCTCTCTGAAAATGCGTCACTATATAGTGAGGCTACGTCTTCAGGGTTGTTAGAAATCTCGTAGTGCAGCAATGAATACTGTATTATATTTCATCTATGTTTCTGCTTTTTGCTTTCCGGTTTGCTTGTTTACTTATCACCGTTTTGTTTTCCTTCCTTCTCCATTGTTTTATTCGTTGTTTCCCCTTAACCAGCCAATGGAAAACCTGATCAGCACTAATAATAATGTTACACGACCATTGTCAACAAAGTGCAACAATCATTGTCCACGACGTCGTGCTAAAATGGTGTATAAATGGCCAGACTAGCGATGGGCGTGGCGAAGTGTTACCAAATGCGTCTTCTTTGCGACGAGTTTCATACTACCAATAACGTAATTGATAATTATTTAATCAATGAAAATGTATATTTGATAAATATATTAAAATAGAGATTTCACTACAGCTGAACATCTCACGTTTATTACAGAATTTCCTAAAAATAAATTCACGTAAATCCTCCTCGTCAGAGAGGTTACTCCCCACTTTCTACTCTCTTTGCTCCCAGCCACAACTCCTCTCATTCTTATTACGCGAATAAACAACTGCCGTTACAAAGTGAACGCTTATTTTCCATTCAAAAACCTTCAGAGACTATCAATCTATGAAATATACAGTAGTAAAAACGTACTACATATTTTGTTCATTGAATATGTTTTAGAGTAATATCTCTGAAATTAGTTCTCCAAAGCGTGTGATCGTAAAAATTGACCTCACGTGGCTAGAAGCAACTGAAATTACTAGTCCAATAAACAATCAACGCAGTTTTAAGTTGATTCTGTACAAGTATTGATACCGTACTAGTAATTTTGTTTCACAGGTTGTTGTAATGTTGTGTGCAGTTATTTTTCTGTTGACTGTGTTCGTCTCTGGAAGTCATCAGCAATGCTTCAGCTCCAACGATACAGCTCCATTTCTGTCGACGGACAAATATTATTCTTGGCTTGAATCTCAGCATGAATTCAGCCTGTCGTTATTGAAATACTTGAACAAAGGAAAAGGAAATGTGATATTCTCCCCATCGAGTGTATACGAGGTTTTGATGCTCGCTTACTTTGGAGCTGCTCATGGCACGGAAGCTTCTATCTCCAAAGCTCTGCCCATGCATGAATACCTGGTAAGTCGACGCCTTGACGAGTGCTAATTGATTAGCCGTTTTTTATGAATGATTTATTACTAAATCGCTCTAACATTAATCCAATAAATATAATCCATCTGACTTCTATTACTTAACTTTCATACACACTTGCCTTTAATGCTAATTTTATAAAACCCTCATGGCTTAAAACTTTGCCCATTAATCTATTCCTATTCTTGGTCAAAGTCCTCCCCATTGTTCTCTCTTTCCCTACTCTGATTACAACTAACTGGTTAGTTACTCTATCCACCTATCTGATTTTCAGCATTCTCCTATAGCACTACATTTCAAAGACTTTTATTCTTTTCCTTTCTGCAATTCCTACCGTCCACGTTTCGCACCCATATAACGCAACATTCGATACGAATATTTTTAGTAATTATTTATTAATCTTCCTTCTTATATTGGCAGTTAAGTAAGTTCTTTCTTTTTTTGCGAAAGTCTTTCTTGCCAAAGTAGCAGAATTCCTTAACTTCCTTTAAAATTTCCCTTCCCAATCAAACACTCACAGTTATTGCACTATTTCCTATACACTGCACTCAATTACCATTCATATACCAAATAAATAATATCGGTCCCAATTTGTTGCCTTGAGGCACGTCGAAGTCAACTTCTCTACACTGAAAACAAAATTAATTTTAACATATTGCTTCCTGCTCATCAAGTATGTATCTATGGTATCATTTCCATTTTCTATGACTCTAATACAAGCTGAACAGCAGTTTCTGTTGAATGTTCATTTTTGAATCCTGGTTGATGTTCAGACAAAATATTACTTTTATTTACATACTCCATTAAGTTACCATAAATTATAAACTCAATAATATTTCTAGTAGGTTTATAAAAATAGGTTATTATTATTCTTCCTCATTCTTCTTTTCTCTCAGAAGATGCAATACCTAATCATAACTTATAATAATGTTACCTTAATTTGTTCACACAGGAAATAGTTCGTGATGCGAAGCGAACAATTCACTTTAGTAACGCATGTCAATTTTTATAATTTCAGAATAATTTAAATTTACAGGAAAATATTTCTGTAGCGGATTAATTGTAAGGTATTTTAATAGTTACATCAAATTTGATCAAACTATCTACAATAATTATAGACACCAATGGGTATCAATCGACGGACTTGTCATTTACAAGTCCAACGACCCATCCTCCCATAAGAATGCTTTGGTTTATAATCTGATAGATAAGGCACCAGAGGTGTCATCAAATTCAACATTAAAAGATTATTAATATCCTTCTACTTAATTATTATCCTCTATACTTAACTTACAATTTTTAATTACAGTGATTAAAATTATATGCTAGCTTAATAAATTGAACGTTAAAATTTAAGTTTACAATTCTACCCTTTTTTGAAAATGTTAAATATAAACTTTTTGTCTTGTTTGAAATTTGTGGTATTCGAGTTATTTTTGAATATTAAAGCTCATTAAAAATGTTTAAGATAAATTAACAGTTCAGACAAAATTGGCCGTTTAGATGGTAAAGAAACGGATGGCAATCCCCCGGCCAAGGGTCACATCCGGCCCTCGTATTTCATTTGTCCGGCCCGTCACTAAATTCCTGTCTAGCATATAAATACAGCCGGCGCGTTGCCCCGATGACATGTTTCCAAAGATAAATATCCAAAATTCCAGTTAATTTTATAAGCAAAATGTCTCCATTCGGCATTAACTATTGATAAATGAATAATAAAATTTGATCTCCTTGCAATTCCAAGTTTTTCATTAGTTAGAGTTGGTGCATAGTAATAAGAATACAGAAACAAAACAAAATATTATATCAAGGATCGTAGGCTTTCACATTTTATTTGCAGTAGAAAAAACTGTCGTGTTTCCAACCTACTATAGGTTCTGTCGTGATTTTTTTTCCGTTTTGATGACGAATACAGAGCCCATAGTCATCGCGTATAAACATTGTTACATCCCGTTGGAAACCCTAGAGAATTTCTGCAAAATATTATGACTGTGGCACCAAATCAAGTCTAAGTGGTCAGTGATCATAAGAGTATGATTTGTTAAATGGATCTTTATCTTTAATTGAATAGGAAGGGAATCGAAAAGGGGGGACGCGGGAGGGAGAGGAAAGTGTTCAATGGTTGACTAGTCTATTTGTCTCACACCCTACAAAATGACGGGGGTGGGGTAGGAGAGTTTTCTGTGGGGTCACAGCATTCTGGACAACTTTAGAAGGCAGTTGGCCAACTAATCCAATCAGCGGACAATTATTACAGTATGCCATATATGTACTTATCACTTATACATGTATTTCTATTAAAGCAGAACGAATTTAGTTATTACCCTCTTTCTTTCAGGATAAAGCGCAATTTTGGCGTTCATTCCGAAATGAAAAGCTTATATATTCTGGATCAAAAATGAGCAACTTTCCAATGAAAATAGCAAACAAAATTTTTTTAAATGACAAATTTACTCTCCGTCCTTGTGTTAAAGAAAATCTGGAAAATCAGATAGAGCTCATAGATTACAAGAGAAATCCTCTATGGACCAAGAAATATATTAATGACTGGATATCAGACGTGACAGAAGGAAAAATTAAAGATTTAATTAAACACTTGGATTCGAAAACCACAGCGACTATTGTATGTATATAAATCATTTAGAATAATAGCATCTATAATGTGTAACCGAACTACAAGATTAATTTAACCTTATATATATATTGTTAAGTGTTAAAGACATTAAATACTCTTTCTGACTATCATTTCAGTTAGATTAATTACCAGTTACAATTCTTCTCTATAATTTTTCGAAACCACAATTTATTTGGATAAGGGTTGATGGTAATATATGTTCACCTTTATACTTGCAAGAAATTGCTACAATTCATTCACTGCAGCGTGAAATGCCCATTGAGTTAGTGTCAAGGCGCTTGCATCTAACGAAAGAAGTTGCATCAAGTAGTGTAGATAGTACAACGCTAACAGAAGTCGAGGAAATTCTTGCAAGAAAAGAAACCAATAATATTTTCTGTGTTACTTTTTCAGAAGCATCTCGGGAAACAAAGTGAAAAGTATTTCGGCCCCAAAGACTTGTGATTTTTAAAATAGTTTAAGCTCTGTAAATTTGTTATATCTGAAATTATTTTATCTTATATTTTTATTTCATAATTAATGAAATGGTCAACGAATTAGGCATTCGTTAAATTATAATCTATAATTTTTAATAATACGTTTCACTTACAAAATATTAATCTCCTTCCGTATAAAAAACGGAGCCATGGACGAGTAAGCATAATTAGGAAATGATTAAACAATATATTTTAAGTATCCTAATTGGTAATATTTATTTATTTGAATTTTAAATGATTTATTTTATTTGAATATAATGTGACTTTATATCCGATTAAAATACTAGATAGGTGCCCGGCGTTGGTCGGTAATTCAATTTTATTAGCCCGATGTAGTATTTAATTCGACAGTAACCTCTTGTTATATATATAACAGGCCATAAAGAAAATTAAAAAGGAATAATACTGCAAAGAGAAGAAATAAAAACCAAACGGTTTGCTGATGATGACAGGATAAGAGGAGTCAGAAGAATACTTGAAAACCATAATAAATAGCATGAACGTGATCAGGGAAGAAGAGTAAAACATGAGGATTAATTGAGGGAAAACCAAGGTGACGAAATGTAGTATGAGAAACAGAGGAATATCAAAAGGTGTTAGAAAGGGAAGGGATATTTTGAATGCAGTTAAGGAATTTTGCTACTTAAGGAGGAAAATAACTAGAGTAGGATAGCACAGGCAATGAAGGCTTTCGCAAAAAGAGGAATTTACAAACGATTATTATATGTATGAAAACTAGGAAATCATTACTAAAACTTTTAGTATGGAGTGACGTTATATGGGTGAGAAACGTGGACGGTATGAGTTGTAAAAAAGAAAAGAATAGAAGCTTTTTAAATGTGGTGCTATAGAAGAATGACATGGGGGAACAGAGGAACTAACCAAGGAAGTTTTAAGAACAATAAGAGAAGAGGGAACAATATGGAGGACTTTGGCTTCATCAAACTCTGATCAAGTCGTTTAGGATGAGAAGAATCACGAATACTTGCACACCGGAATTTTATACATGAAAATACTTCGAAAACTTTTTCTGGTTTTTCATTGTTAAAATATTTTGTTCACTGGTATTATTGGAATGTACGTCCATGGAAAAACACGCATAGTATGTACATATAATTAAAGTGTATAGGAGTAAGACCGCCGATCTCCTGTGGTTTAGTGGTTAGCGTCGCTGCCTCACAACAGAGGTCCAGGGTTCGAATCCTGGCATGAGCTTGGATGTTTGTGTCATCATCGTCACGGAGACTGGGATTAAGACTGATGGAGGATCGGTACGTTGGCCACGTATTACTACAAATTCGGACGGAATGAGTCATGCAAGATGACTGTCCGCAGTCGACACGGTAGGTCTACGCCCTGAATGGGCTGGAGAGCCAAAGAAGAAGAATGAGTAGGACGACGCTATGCATAGTAGTGGATTGCAGCAATTTCTAGCAAGTGTAAAGACATCAACGCGGTTTTGTATATGCTTCAGGGATTCGTAGAGTGAAAGTTGAATAACACATGGATAACTGTAAAGGATTAAATAAGAAGCTAAATTGCGTACAAAAATTAAAGTGGTTTCGTAATTATATTCCAATATATTCTAAACTTTTCACTTGTTTCAGGTGAATGCAATTTACCTTAAAGTAAAATGGCAGCATCAATTTAATCCAAATAATACTCAATATTTACCGTTCCGTGTGAATTCAAAGCTGAGTAAGACAACGAACATGATGGTGGAAACGGGCAACTTTCTTGTCGGTAATTAATATTAAATGTATTCCGTTGTTAATATTTCTCCCTTACATGGAACACATATTTCCAACCACTGACTGATTTATTTTCTCTCTCTCTTTTGTAAAATAGATCGCGAAGATGACGTTGGAGCACGCGTGTTGAAGTTACTATACGAGGGAAGCAGGTTGGCCATGGTCATCCTCCTTCCAGATGGACACCTGGATACGATGATACAGAAAATGAATACCAATACTATCAGACTACTGCTTCACGCAAATATTTTTAATCAGTCATCATTCGTTAAAGTAATAATTCCGAAATTTGAACAAAGAAATAATTTTGACTTACACGAGGTGAGTGCCCTTGGACTCTTTTACCTCCATTAAAGTAATTATAATTAGTATTATAGTATGTAAACACTTTCTACTAAATCGAAGGTGATGCCTTTCATAGTAAGTTTCATGAAAATAAAACCTCTGTAATGTTTTAAGTTAAGGGAAACAGGGAATGAAATTGCTACTGAGCAGAAATTTTAACTGTGTGTTAACATCAAACATGTGTAGAAATGTACAGTATTTTGTTTTTGTAAACTTTTTGTTTGTTGAGATATTTTAAAAATTATTTTCTATATTTGGCAATTTTGAAAAGGTTTCTTGGGTTACGTACTTGAATATATTTTAATTTTTTTTACATTAATATGTAGGGCTGATCATTTTTATCAGTTGTCAGTATTATTTTTGAAATGAAATAAAACTGAGGGGAGAAAGATAATTACTAAGAGCTTCATAGGGTTACTTAAAAAGTGGCACATTAAAGCACTTAAAAACCACTTAAAAAATTAAAAAACTAATACTTGTGTTTGAAGGTTTTAGCATTTAGATTATGAACAAAAATAATGAGGACAATATCTTAATATTTGTGATGCAGAGAAGGATTTTGCTACCAGAAATCATGAAGCTGAGAAAAACATTTTTCTGAAAAAAGTAATAATTTATTAATTTAGAATCAAACATATTAATTAAAATTTGTCCTGCAGAAATTGATACACCTTCCTTCTTTTGTTTGGAAGCTTTTTTTTCAGTCTACTGAATTTATAGGCATATTAATGTGAAAAAATTTGAAAATCCTTTTTTTTCTTCAGATTTTGGCCGTAATTTCAGTCCCCGAGTCCCTTACGTTTCTTTGTGGTTACCACACACCATTCGTATGCCATTCTTTCTTGTTGCAGGCAATGGAACAACTTGGCTTTGGTGAGATACTAAGCACAGGAGCAGATTTTTCGAGATTTACAGGGAAAAAAGAAGTATTCTTCAACGAAATGACTCATGAAGCAGTTATTGAAGTTAACGAGGAAGGTACGACGGCTGCGGCAGCAACTGAAATGGCTACATTCCTGTCGGCACATATTCCTTCAGAGCCCTTTATATGCGACCGTCCTTTCGCTTATCTCATCTACGACCACTTCACCAGTAAAATTATCTTCATGGGGACCTTCCGTGATGTAGAAACGAATTAAAAGGGATGAAGTTGCGTCAACAATTAATATATTTCTGAATGTTTGTAATGCCGATTCTTCCAATAAATTATTCTCTTAAGTCTACAATTTTTATTGCCTTATTTGTTGACGTCATCTCCGCTGTATACACCATTTTATCCTCTATATAGAAAACTTTGAATGCAAATAAATAAAAATACGGCCAAATATGTAAGCAACCAATTTTTATGTACATTTAGTTAAGATAAGTACGACTATTGCAGGCTTCTTCAGGTAACCAGGATCGTTGTGGTTTTCAGGTCTAAGACTGGTCTGATACAAACGTCCAACCTCACATATACTGCGCAAGCCTTTCATTTATATATAGCAACCACATACATCATCCTCCCTAATCCGATTAGCGCATTCCATTCTTGGCCTCCCTCTTCTGTTCTTAGACAACAAAGTTCCCATTCATGTCTCGAAACGTGGCCTATTAATCTATCCCTACTCTTAGTCAAAGTCCTCCATATTGTACCCTCTTCTCTTATTCTTCTTAAAACTTCCTGGTTAGTTACTCTATTCTCCCATCTCATTCTTCTATAGCACCACATTTCAAAAGCTTCTATTCTATTCCTTCTTCAACTCTATCGTCCATTTTTCGCACCCATATAATGCTACAGTCCATACGGATATTTTTAGTAATGATTTCCTAATATTCACACTTATATTAGCCCAAAGTATATTCCTCTTTTTTACGAAAGATTTCTTCGCCTGTACTATCCTATACTAGTTATTATACTGCCCAGGAAGCAGAATCCCTTAAAAATATTCCTTTGTTATTCCACTATTTCCCATTCTTCACTCCATTACCTTGGTTTTTCTTCCATTAATCCTCACGTTATACTCTTTGTCTAGGATTACGTTCATGTAATGTATTATGGTTTCGAAGTTTTCTTCTAACTCCCCTATACTACTATATTATCAGAAAATCGTAGGGTTTTTATTTATTCTCCTTGCAGTTTGGTTCCTTTTCCATATTCATTTTTAACTTTCTTCAGCGACTCCTCTATATATAAGTTAAAGAGCATGGGTGACAGACTACATTTTTGTCTTATTCCTTTCTTGATTTTTTTTCTCTTTGAGGCACTAAAATTAAGGTTACTAGGTGCAAAAATTATAAAATCAAGATTAGTTTTCAAATTATTATTTGATATTTTTGTGTCTAGTTACCTGAAAGGGCCCAGGAAGAATGAAGAGACCTATTTGTGTTAAATAAATATTGTTTAAAATTGTTATCAGACATAGTTGCCCGTATTTTTACAGCTGAATGTATCTTTGTTTTTCCTTTATGAGTTCTTATGCCATTCACCAACTTGCGGTTTGGTGAGTGGTTTCTGTTGGTATTACAAAGATTTATCTCTTATTTGGCCCCCTTTTACGATAAAATAGCTCCCTGCTCTGAGTAAGTTACCAAAAGTACCAAAGTATGGCGTCAGAGTCGAAGCAAAGGCTGACGAATTAGTTCCTTAAACTTGGGATAGTTCACTACAGAGTCGTTTCAACAAATATTCGAGTCATGTACCACACGAAAAATAAAATTTTGTATCAAAATATAACAAGCAAGCATAAATATTTTTTTCCACCTTAAGGGAGCAAATTATTCTTCACTTATTTATCGTGGGAAATTTGGAGAGGCTCTGGGGTCGTAGAGCTCGGGCATAAGGTAAGAGTTGTCCGACGTTGCTATTGGAACTGATCCATGCATGGAGATGGGAATGCCACAACCACACAGAAAACTCCTTCCTCTGCCGTCTTTGGAAGGGTGCGAGACAAGTGGCCAACCTACCTGCGTTCTTTCATGTAATAGCCTGCAGGGCCGGTCCCTCCTTCCTCTCCGTCCGTTCATAAGCTATTAAAAAGTACGATGATGACCTCATGTAGCCTTTTATCCTAAAATCATCAACGGGCATTCAAAAAACTGACGCAATAACTTTGCTAACAAATTTTTGTGTTTTTAAACTCGATACTTTGGAAAACTGCCGACCATAGATGCAAAACATTCAGTAATTGGACCTCATGCTACGTTTGAAACATTTCAAAAAAGTCAGTAAATGAGGGCAACAACAATGAAGAAATGATATAAATAAATATAAATGTTCTAATTGTCCACCATTCACTAAGTGTCATGAAACTATTCGGTAGTTCAATTCATTTTTATATTTAATTTGGTCTAAGGTTATAGCAAATATCTTATTTTCAGAACTTTGTTCGAAGAAAAAACAGTGTATTCCTCCGACATTTGCGAATAAATATTTATTTTTAATTCCTGTTTGGGAAATTTGTTGATATAAACTTCGTATCGAAGTGATAATATTGAATTTTAAAACATGGTCACTTTTGTTAATCTTCCGTATAAATTTGTACATAAAATATTTGAAACTACTTACTTATTTAATATAGATTTTTCAGGTTTCTAATAGCGCTTACTTTACATTGTCATTCATGGAGCGCTGAGGTAGTTAGTACCTGAGGGGTTGGGGGGAAGAATGCAGTCATGCTCAGAGCCCTGCTGTACTATATTGTTCTTTGAGCATAGCTTCTGTGCGCCATCGTTGTTACCGTGACGAAGAATGAGGACCAGAGATAATGATCGAGAAGAAACAGTTACATATCACCCGTAAAAGTTCTGGTCAGGGAAGAGATCAGGCAGCTATATGGCGATTTAGTAGATCTCTTCCAGAATTTTTTTTTGGTTAACAGGCTGCATGAGGGTGATCCTCAAATAGGCAACTCCCCTTTAATAGCATAGGAAGGGAATTGAAAAGTGGCGATTCGGAAGGTAGAGCAAGGTAGCCAAGGGTTAACTAGGGCCCCCAGGCTATGGTTTAAGGATCCTACCCGGTGTTTCACCTAAAGAGATGCAGGGAAAACCCTAGAAAACCTGCATCAGGTAGGTCGGGCATTGGGTACTATTCTCACACCCTTCCGAATGACGGGAGACTAGTTTTCTGTGGGGTCGCAGCATTCCCTTCTCCGTGTCTCCACAAGTTTCAGGTGGCAGTTGGCCGACTGATCCAATGGGATCAGCAGACAACTCTTGCCATATGCCCAAGGTCTTCGACCGAAGTTCATATACCTCCTAAAATAGGTGAAGGTGTCTCTGCATGTGAGAACTTTGATAAAAATTCCCAGAGTGAGTGCGAGGCATTCCCGACATAATCAGGTGAGCCTCGCAGTCACTCTGGAGTGAAGCGCCAGCGAGAAAACGACCGCAGCGCCTTTTTTATTTTGTAAGCCAATCAGAGAGTTACGGTGCAATACAGCCTGCAAGAGGCAATTCTTTGTTGCTTTACAGGACCATTATCTTGTTGCGTCGCTCACGTAATATTTGGTAACCCTGTGGACATCCTTAACGTTGGTCCAGCCAAGTCGCCACTCAGATCGGTGAAGTAGAAAAAACGTAATTTTTATATATCTCGTTTTTAAAAAAAAAATTGCATCCGCTAAGTTATTTACAGTCAGACCTCATGTTATTTTACGCATTCTAAAATTTCTTTGGCCCACACGATACGAAAGGTGAAGGATCTGGTAATGAACGAAATCATACTCTGGACTCATTAATGTTCAAAATTTCGTTTTGATAGCCACACTTGTTTCAATTAAGAAATGTTACCACTTCACGGTTGTTGAATCACAAAGATTAGTCATTAGAGATATAGTTTTACAACGCAATCTATAAATGAGATATAAAACGAAATTGCTTAGATTTAATAGTAATCACAGTACTCATAAAAAAGTGGAGTATAAGTGCGGAATAAAAAAGCTATAGTTTAGGTACAGTATAGTTGTTAAATAGACTGAGATAAGTTTCAGCTGTAACGTTGCGACACTCGCTCAGATTACATACGTTCGATAATAGTGCACATTGCTCCGACGGTATAGAGTTATAAGACAAGAAGTATTTAACACACTAACGTGTGATCATCTTCACGATACGGTACGTAAGGCCATACATTTATCATAAAATATACGCTAATATTGGAATTTTTAAATATGACGAATTAAGCTCTTACATTACCCCGAAAATAAATTTTTTATGGAGAGTCTTATAAAGGAAAATAAATTTCAGTTAAACATAAGTGAAGTTATAATAAATTTATAAGGACCAAAAATCTAATATAAAATTTTCCATCGAATAAAAAGACGAGCAAGTAAAATCAGTAATAAAATTAAGACATCCTACGGAGTGATGGTGTGCGACTGAATTATTAATTAACGATTTGTAGGGCTCATTAGTCCATATACCTTCTGGGATTTCAGTTAATTGAAGCTTTACAGCAACGGTAGACAACCTCCGGCCCGCGGGCCGCATCCGGTCCACGTGCACGATTTGTCCGGCCTGTCACTTAATTTCTCTGTTAATACGGCCCGCCGTTTCCAAAGATAAATACCCAAGTGTCGTTAATTTTACATATAAAATGCTGTCCCCCTCCGGCTGTACTTATTGTAAATTATCAATACTAAATTGGAAAGTAACTTATGCGTAGCGACAACATCGCATTCATCAAATATTTAACTTGTTGAAATCCCAAGTTTCTCATTAATTATAGTTAAATCTTTAATATGTTATGTAATGCCAACACAATGAATTCTTACATATTTTTAACTTCTCTTTTTTTAAAAATAAATACTACTACCATCAATTATTTTTTTTGGCCCGTGGCCCACAGTACATATTTTTTTATACGGCCCCCTACAAGAAAAGGTTGCCCACCCTTGCTTTACAGCAAAAGTTCCGCATTGTTGGCGTTAGAGAGAAACGTGGTTTAAATGCTTATATTCATGTAAGGATATTAAAAAAACGGCAAATTATCGATTGAATATTGCGAGTAAACCAAACAAATTCAAAGAGAAACTCGTTAAGATAGTTTTCAAAAACCAATGATTTGAAAGAATAAAAAATCTGGACCGAATCGCTGAGCTTCAATCGGTAATCTTTGAAATAAGTCTGGAAATTTTGATCAGCTGGAGGCGTAATATGTGTAATAGGTTAGTGTACAGTGGAGAATTGATCATGTTGCTACCAAGACTGATTAATTCTGAGAAAATAATTTATATTCCTTGCTTTAGTCTAATATTTCCGGCCACCAAATCCGCAATCGTTCCCAGGTATTCTTGCCTATTTTTAATTCGGATCTCTGTCTGAGAAAATAGCTTATAATTGCAGGACCTTGAGACTATGGACTCTGTGTGACGGTAATTAGTTCAACGCCAAGCGAACTTAATCAGCCAAAATGAAACGAAGAGTTTCTAATGTTGTGAACTTTCGTTTCAGACTAAAATGCTGAAGGCAATTGCTTTGATGCTGACCGTGGTTTTCTCAAGCAGCCATCAGCAATGCTTCAGCAACAACGACGCTGTTCCATCTATAGATCATGATCAGAACGTCACCTGGGTCGAATCTCGTCACAATTTCAGCCTGTCTTTGTTCAAAGTTTTGGACAGCGAAAGTCACCAAAAGAATATACTATTTTCTCCTTCATCCATACAAGATGTTTTACTGCTCGCTTATTTTGGAGCAGCTCATGCCACTGAAGCTTCGTTAGCCAAGGTTCTTCAATTACCAGTTAAACAGGTAGAAATGAAAAACAGCTTATATTATTATTGAACACACACTGAAAATTCAAAAAGACAAAATAATAATAAGACTAAATAATTAACTTTTGTATTATTAGGTTTTGGTTGGTGTGTGTTAAATATTTTTTACGGTTTAAAATTTAGAATGAATACGAATGACTCCATTTTCAGAGTTCCAAAATTGAACAAGAATAGATTTAAACCCTGGAACTATATTAACTATACGTTTTTTTGTGAATGTTTCACATGTTGGACGATCATTTTTCAACATGTCCCCGTTTTGTTATCTATGAAAGAATAGAAAATAATATAATTGAAGAAATTTTACCACTCTTCATTACAGAGAAAGCCAGTAACAATGCGCTTTTACAACAACCAGAAAGCACAGGACCTAAGAAGTAACAAACCCTCTAAACCGCTGAAGACTGCAAGCAGAATTTATTTTTTGCATAAAATCAGTCTCCGACCTTGCATGGTAAAGAATTTTCATAAAGGGTTGGAGGTCATAGATGACCGGAAAGGTGTGTGGCATGCCATAAGGTTTATTAACAACTGGGTGAATTTAAATACCAACGGAAAAATTATGGGTCTGGTTAAGGATTTATCACCTTCTTCCATGGCGACTATTGTGAGTACAGGAAACAAAATAATAATAATAAAATCTACCTCTAAGAAAGTCATATTCACCTATAGTGCTTTTCAACTGGGAGCCGTTCTGGCTTTCAGCGATCCAGAGCAAAGGAATACCCCACGTTGTCACATTGTCTCACTTCCCCCTCAACAAAACCATGCATGGACCAAAGAGCATCATAATATTAATATAGTGGCAACAGCAGGGATTAAATGCAACTGTTTCCCCAAGTCCTCTTGAACGAACTATCTCGGCTCTCAATAAGCGGCTATATAAGATCACTGGTATTTGAATCCCGTAAAATCTATCATTAAGCAGCAAAAGAGAAACTAAAGTGGATTATTTATTTTCACAATAAGTATATTCAAATATGTAATGTACAAATAAAACATTATACGGAAGATAAACAAAAGTGGTTATGCTTTAAAATCAATACTGCCAGATAATTTGAACTTAATACCAATAAATTTCTCAAAGAGAAGATCAAAATAAATATTCATTTTATTAGGTAATATTGTGGGAGAATACAGTCTTTTTTTGGAATTACTGTATCCTTGGACCAAATGAAATGTAAACATGAAATACTATTTTATTTAATTATATGAATGCCATCAATTTAATTTAACAATAAAACATTTTAAGCCATTAATGAAATATTTTGATATAAAACTAATTATAAACACCCAAATGACTAAAATATAATTTTTTCTGAACTGCCATTTTCAAAATTTGTTTCATTAACTAATTCATTCAGGATTTTGTATACCAAAAATAATAATTTTAAAAACATTAAATAGTTATTTTTAAATAATAAACGTCGTGCCAAACACTTTCAAAAAACCTATATTTTGGTAATTTTAGTGTTTATAATTAGTGCTATATTTAAATGTTTAAATAACATGTGAATTTAAAATGATGACATTTAAATAATTTAATGAGACAGTGTTTCATTTGAATAATTCAGCGCAAGTAAATAGGAAATACCTTCTCGAGAATGTATTATCTCCTCCAACATTTTCGAATGAAAAAATATATTTTTAGCTTCTCCCTCAGAAATTTTTTGATATTACCTCGTATCCATAAAGAAATATTGGTTTTAAAGCACACCTACTTTTCTTAATCTCCGTATAAATTTATATTTGTAAATACTTAGTTATTGTGTAAATAAATAATCCACTTGAGTCCTCATTTGTTTATTTTGAGGCAGATTTTCTTCTTTTTAGTTGTGTGGCGTTACAGCCCGAGATGAACCTTGGTCTTTCCAAAGACCTTCAGCCATTTTTTCAATCAGATGCTGCCCTTCTCCAGTTTTTCCCGCAAAGCTTCTTCCGCCACTTCCAGTCATCTTATTATCTTTGCCCTTCCCGGTTTCCGAGACGATCATCTTTGTCATCTCGGACTCCTCCATTCTAACCTCATGACCTGCCCATCTTATCCTTTCTGATCGTGTGACTTTTGTTACTGGAGCATCGGAGTATGTACTGTACATTTTATCATGACCGGGATCAACTATTCTCCTAAGCACTTTCCACTCAAATCCATCAAGCAGCCTTATGTCAGATTTATATTTTACGGCATTCAAATAGTTTTGATTTGCCGCTTATAGAGCGCCGAGTGCGTAGGTGTGGAGTGGAGGAAGCTGTCACGCTATGGCGAGGCTTTGCCACTCTATGCATATTATAATGCTCTTTGGCGTAGAGAATGTCACAACATCCCACGAATTTGACTGGATATTGCTAACAAACTGCTTCAAGGTCAAGTCGGTTCTCATTTGGAAAGCCTTGCGAATTTGTGTGAAACATCAATATTTAATTTTCATTTTTCCACTTTATATATTTTGGATTTAATAAACCTGCACCGTATTTGCAGGTCAATGCAGCTTACTTTCATGCTAATTGGTCGAATGCCTTTAACAAAAATTACCTACATATCGCAAAATTCTATGTAAACCCACATGATATTTTGCCTGTGCAAATGATGGGTAACATTGGTCATTTTGATCATGGTAATTATGTGATGAGTAATAGTATATCCATTTTCGTCACTTTTCTCTAGCGCCTACGTAACTGATTTTTCTTGTGTGTTGTTTCACAGGTTACAGCGAAGAACTAGGAGCACGGATGTTGTTGTTACCACACGAAGGTAAAAAGACAGGCATGATAATCCTCCTTCCAGATAAGGACTTGGATAAAATGATAGGAACAATGAACCACGGAACCCTTAATTTCATAACCGACAAACACTCCTATAAGTCGTCTTACTTTAAGATAATCGTTCCTTTATATCAACATCGAAGTAATATAAATCTTAACACGGTAGGTTCACTTTGATCTCTACATTTCAATTACAGTTATATGAATTATTAATTTTTATTTTTAAATTTTATTGGTATATAAGAAGTTATATTGCTATTCTGGTACATTATAGAAATTTAAAAGGCATAAAAGATGCTTAAAATAATTTATGGATACAAAATTTTAGATGTGGAGTCTTCTTACTGTATGTTTCGAATAACTTATTCATGAAATTATTATTATTTAATTACAATTGTGCTGTCAGAGCACGCCAAAATTTATTTATATAACATCAACTATTGGGTGATATTAATAGAAAAAATTGGTAATGTATGAAAGCTACGAACAAATCCACTGCACACCTGATGAAATCCTAAATTAAGGACAAAACGTTGTGTAGTTGTATATTAAATAGTTACATTATTAAATTATTTCTGACTTAGTTCTTGTTTCAGGCATTGAGAAAGCTGGGCATCGGTAACACACTCACTAGACGTGCAGATTTCTCAGGATTTACCGGGAAAAGTGAAGTTTTCTTTGATAAGGTGGTCCACGAATCGATGATCATGGTGACCGAGGAAGGTGCCATGAGTTCAACATATACAAGTATTTCACGTTCGAATATTCAACAATCAGAGCCCTTTATTTGCAACCGTCCCTTCGCCTATATCGTTTACGACTTCGTCGCTAGTAATGTCCTTTTCATGGGGACCTTCCGGGATCCGACGCCATTGCAGCAGTGGGCGGCTTAGCATGAACCCTCGTCAACGTAGTAACTCATTAGTTATATAATATTTTTCCAGCATTTTTTTATTTGATTATTTTCTCTTCCTCTACTCTCTCTTTTTGACTAAAATGTAACACAGCGACTGTTACAGACACTCGTTTTTTTCCCATTTTCTCCACCCCGTTGCATGTGAGCTACAGATAAATAATAATAATAATGAAATAAGATTTAACGACCCGTGTAACGGGCATAAAAATTTTGAAAAGAATTTAAAACTTAATACTAAATAGATGTACTTATAACATACTGAAGTATTAGGAACACATAATACAAATTAAAGAATTCCCAAACGTGAAACTACCAAAGACAATTTAATAAACCATCATTTAGTTTATTTAGTTAAGAAGTGTTATGATTTGTATTAACAGAAAAATTGATATACAACAGTTCAGAGATTAACATTTTCTTAAAATTATTTCCTTTTCTAAAATAACAGCATTATAATAATTAAACAAATGATTTTGTTACTGACAATTACAAACGTAATTGGTGAATGTTTTTAATTATAATTGACGAAAATATTTTAGTGTGACCAATGTAAGTTGATGATACATCAAGTGTTTCTCTAGCAGTCTCCTGGTAAGCGCTTGGTTTTGTGTCAGTGCAGCGACGCAAGCTTGCAACCGATACTAACACGTATTGTAAGTACTAGGAAGTAATAGAGTAATGAATGATAGAATATAATTATCTTTTCCCGTGGCTCTGCAGCCAATTCAGGACCTTGGCCTACCGGGTCGACTGAGGACTGACATCTTACATGACATATTCCGAAGAATATGGAGTGACGCGTGGTCAGCGTATCGATTCTCCAGAAGTCTTAATCCCAGTCTCTATGACTGTGATGGCACAAACATCTAAGCCCATGCAGGATTCGAAGCCCCGGACTTCGTGGTTGTGATGCAGAGACGCTAGCCACTAGACCACAGAGGTCGGCTGATTATTTTATTTTTGCATAATATTTTCTTTATTTACTTCAATTTCTGCAGAAGGAGGACCCTTCAATTTGCAGGGGAAGCGGTCAACTGTAAAGAGTAACCAGATAAAGGGTAATTAATATTTTTTATTATTATTAATATCAACTCTAACAACCGAAAACCCACCACTATTTCAGTACAGGAGGATTATTTATAATTTGACTATAACACTTGAATTGAATAGAAGCTTACAAGATATTAGCTGAAATATTAAAAGAAGAAACTAGGTTGAATATAAATAATTTCATTTGATTAATTTTTAGTCGAATCAAAAATGAATAGACAGTATGTTTAAAAAGAACAGTTCTGTAGAGAATATATATGTTTATGATATTCAGTGGGATTGTAATGTTTCATGCTAGAGTAATGTAATTGCAGTGTATATTATTTATTACTATTAATTATACCTTAGGGTAGAGTTGTTACCTACAATACATGTAATAACGTGTCTCATTTCCTCAGCCGAGGAATTGATAATAAATCCACTATCATAAATTCCTTTAAAATCAGCCCTCGTACAGATTGACTTGAATTTCTTACTCACATAAAAAATATATATATTTCGATCTTTATTGTAATCATTCCTGACACAGACTGAATTAAAAAGAATAGAAATACAGGAATCTAATTTGAGTGGAGGCGATAGATTCCGGCAATATAAATCTCAATTATATCGTCGAATCAGAAAAAATAAAAATAAATTATATTTCTAGCATTTTAGGAATGAAAAAAATTAATGAGTCAGGAGACTGAAGTACTGAAAAATGAAACGTAAAGTAGTTTGGAGATTTAAATAAAATGGTAAAGTTGGATGAATTTTTCTCGAGATTTCAGCCGGATGAGAACGTTTGCTTGTTACAATGGAGAAGAAGGGAAACCGCGATCGTGCGAGGCGAGACAGGCGGTTGCAAGGATTTGAAGAGACGATGGAAAAGGGATACCGCGGGTGCCCCAGACCTACCACAGCTGAAGCCTCTCTGATTGGCTCTGATCTGGATGATATATGACTGTGTAGAAGCCCAAATACTAACAATATCCAACCAATACAATACAATCACATGTTGCTGTCGCCCAAGAGCAGTATCCTATCTTATTGTTCCTTTCAACCCATATTACTATTGCCGAGGTTTCTTTCCCGGTAAGTAGACCCTTCAGGTCGAATTGTCGGCACTTTTTTCTTTCAGCCTGAAGAAGATGGCGACGACAGTCATTGCAAGCAAACGTCGTCACCCGGTTGAAATCCGAGAAACGTCATCCAACAGTTACGTCGAGAAAACCTAGACACACTATTAAAGGTAAAGTTGCTGAAGGATATCTACTGAACTTATCTGTTTTTAGGAATAATATCTACGCTGCGTAAAAGTGTATGGCTTTGCGTAAATATGGAGCACAGAGTTCTTGCTGCACTTTAGGCACACAATACGTGACCGTAATAAAAAATTACCTGTTGGTTGTGTTCAGTTTTCCCGACGTCAATAAGGCAGAAAATTGAATTTCGTCGTTAAAATGTTTAGTCAGAGTAGGAATCGTAAACACACGGTCCAGAAACACAAAGAAATACCTACGGTAATAACTAAAACGGGACTAGTGGCCTGATTTCGAAACAGAACAAATCGCATGAAAATTCAATTAATTTTTATGACAAACTGTCACATAAAAGTGTACTAAAAATAAAAGCAACAACATTCCGAATTCTACTTTGCGTTTCGAGTTGGTTACGTTTTTTCAGCTCCACATCAGCTGTCGGCTATCGTTTATTTGTAAATAAACTAATCTAATATGATATATATTCAGAATTTCTAGAATTTATTGCAACCGAAAGAATGGGTAATAGATGAAAAATGTTTCAAGAAGACATTGTTATCTTCTGGGAGCTTGAAGCTTGTGCGTAACCGTAGGTTGTAAACGTCACTCTGTTTGACCAATATAAATGGAATTGCAATCATTATTTGGGAACTTATATACAATGCAATTATTATCCCCAAGGACAGGAATACAGAGCAACAAGGTTGGACTTGACACATTTGGCATCCGTTTTCTTTCAAAATTTAACACGCCAAGAAGTCCCAAACGTGGTGACAAAATGTCGTTCAAATTAAATAAAAACTTGTCGTAAATTAATTTTATTTAAATGTTTGATTATTATTTATATCTGACATTAATTGATTTAATACTTTAGGAATATTTTCTACATCTTTCCTATGATTAAAAAATATAAGTTTTTTTAGTCTCTTTTTGATATTATTATTAAGAAATTTAAAGTAAAAGAAAGTCACTGTCATAAAATAAAATCGTACGGTCAATTAAATTGAAAAACATGGCTGAAGATTAGAATATTGCCACAGAAAGTAGGATTAGAATTAGAAATTAATGAAGATTTTTATTGAATAAATTGACAGCCAGAAAGCTAAGGCAATGGATAACTTTGTGACGCGTATAAATTTTCGTTGTATATTTTAATTTATTTATGTAAATTAATTTACAATACTAAGCATTCTGTACGATGTTTCCATACAAAATAATTCCTGAGATGTTCACATGGCACCTATCAGGGGTAAACCCTGCAAACAAACAGTCATAAACCTGAAGCTTGACAGGCGATTGAGAAATTTCAGTCCTTTGTCTGAAAGGATTTTGTAACTCTGCCGAAAACCCAGGTCAGCCAAGGTCAGAGAGGCATTCGACACAAAAGATTGCTAGGACGCCAACCCCATTGAAGGACCTGCGGAAGATAGAAAAAGCGGGGAGAATAGTGATATTTTAGGAGAAGTGAATTAAAGGTGGAAACGAACTCAAAAAAGGCATTCGGAAAAGAGAGTCATAGGTGAGAGATCGGAAAGGAGACAGCCAAACGTAAAGTCGGACTGGCTGACTTGAAGGAGTCAGAGCGGAGAGGTGATCTGGCTGCTCCAAGGATCACGAGGAAACCAAGGTGGAGACACGTTTCCTGAAACACATCAGAGGTCTGCCGATTCACATGCCACCCGGAAGCTGCCTTTGCGTATAAACACGTCATACTGCCCTGAGTAAAGTAGGTCAAATTTACCAAAGTCTCCTGCTATGTTATTTCTTTGTTTAGGGCTCAGCTGGGCAAATAAAATTCATAAATATTATTTAATTTCTAAATATTGTAATTTTTTGAATATTTTACATTTTTTAATCATAAAACCGTTTTATATGTCAATGTTGAGATTTATTGGCCCACCCATTTAAATATGTACTCCAAATTCTTTAAAATATTTATAAATTTGAAAAAAAGTAAAAACTACGTCACAACTTCAACCTCAAAAATAAATATTAATTTGGGATGATAAATGTTTAAAATGTTGACGAAAATTTGTAATATGAGAAGAATAAACAATATAAATGAAATATCAACAAAATATCTATTGTACATTAGCGGAAATTCAAAAGAAACGAGAGGATTCTTTTCAAGGTCCCTCATTATTCAAATTTGCTTGTCAATTTTGACCAAACTATGTACTTTACTCGCTTCATCCATTAATGACTCTCAAGTTCCGCTGAATACTAAAACTAGGTCAATAACAGCATTTGTTTGATGCATAATAGGTTTGTGACTTCTAGAGTAGGCGTAAAATGTTTCGCGAAGAAACAAAAGATGGAAATAAAATAGGAAACTTAACGGGCGGCATTTTCAGAATACGGTAAACATTGAAGGCAAGTGCTTAGTTAAAAAGTTTAATGGAGGCACTGCATTCAAGTGTAGTATTTAAAGGTTTCGTTCCACAGTATCAGTTTAAACTGCCGATCCGAGAGCGAGAAGCGACACATGAGCTGAGACACAGTATGTTATATATTTCTTAAATTGGCTTGTAAAAAGAAGCTTACAATATGGAGAGGAAATCGTATCTATATTAATAATTTTTATTGCATATAAATGATAAATCTTCTAATTTGTTAGATATAATAAAGATCAGCAAACCCTGTTGGGTAAAGTCCAATTGAAATGATCAGTGCACACAGGTAATTATGTTCCTTGGACATTTTGACTCGGGAATAATTTTTTTCACACAATAAATAATTGATGACGTAATTGAAAACATATTTACTTATTTGATAATTTTTTTTAAATTCACAAATTGTTACTTGTACTTATTTTCCCATTATGTATGATTTTCTTGTTTTACATGTACTTACAATATTTTCCTCTTACTGATCTTTATGCTACCTCTTTTCCCACTCGAGTATTTTAACGATTCTATACAATTATTTTGATATATTTTATTATCTACGTATGTAATAGCGGCTTGAGTTATCTTATCATGTTTAGGACTTCCTCGCGTAATTGCTTCAAATACTACTACGAAAGACATTATTTTTATTATAGTTACTAATATTCTGAAATTAACAATTTTTCATGTATTATTTTCTAACTATTTTTGGAAATATTTGAAAAATTACCTCTTGAAGTCCCGAACATAATGACGGAACGCCAGTTTAATTGAAAATACTTTGTCTTTAATTTGGTCTCAAATTTTGTTGATTTAATTAGTGTAAAAATAGACTTTAATTGACTTACTGTTAAGAAGGAAATATGTATTACTTCATCTTTCTCAAATTTTAAATTAGAAAATTATGTCCAAATAAAATAATAATTGAATTAATAAATGAAAATTATAAAAAAGGTATATTCTCAATTTTAATTATGTATATCTTAAATTTTAAATGCATGTATCCTGGTAACTAGAAAAAGCCTCAGAAAAATCTTTCTAAATGGGTCTTAGTATCATCACGAATTTTAAAAATGACTGAAATTTTTTTTCACAATTTGCGGCCACTAAGTCAATCAAAGACTAGTTTAATTAACAATTAGAAAAGGACACGGTGCAGGTCGTATTCGAGAAACGTAATTAATACTGAACGTATGTGAAATAAGATAATCAATACAGGTTCCACCCCTACCCCCCTCCCACAAAAAAAATTAAACAATCTTTTAGATTTTCTTTTTAGGTTTAGAAATTTAGTAAATACAATATCAAAATTCATTTCTACTTTATATGACGTGAGTCATGGGCTTATTTATTTATGATAAAATTATTTTAATGACAGTTTATAATATTTATTTGGTATATTATATTACTGTTTATTATAAAAATGCGTGTAAGGGGATTCCATGATTCAATTTAAAGTCAAAATAGTTTTAAATATTTATTTGTAAAATATAAATCATATTGCAATTGCTAATTTATCAGACTTGTTGAGTTTAATAAAATGGAAGTGGTATATAATTTTAAATAACGTATAATTTCCCGGTATAATGACCCAATGAAAGATTCTTCATTCATCAATGAGGGGAAAATAATCGTCTGGGCAATGGAGCTGAAACGTTGTGTTCAAACGTTGACTTCACCAGGTTGATAAATTCAGAATCTTTTATTAAGATGAATAATTTTTTGTTGGGAGTGGAAGATTTTGTGTTCTTTGTAATGATCCCAACTCATTCACTGGGTCTTGCATGTTGACTGCATGAGAAAGGAATTTAGAATATATGAAAGGTGAAGCAAGGAACCTTGATGAACCACCACAGTACACGGAATCACAATCAGCTTGTAAATGCTTTTAATGAGCTATTTGTTTCGTTTCCAGAGGGAACTCATAATGCTGAAAGTGGTTCTGTTGTTGTTATCTTCTTCCCTGGCAGCCATCAGCAGTGCTTCGAAAGGAACGATCCTGTTCCGTTAATATCACGCGACCAACACAACGCATGGGTCAAATCTCAACGCAGTTTCAGCCTGTCACTGTTTAAGACCCTCAACAGTGGCAGCAGCCAACAGAATGTTTATATCTTCACCTTCAAATATTCACGATGTCTTACTCCTTGCTTAGTTTGGAGCAGCTCGAGAAACAGAAGCGGCTTTGGCTGATGTTCTTCAACTACCAGCCGAACAGGTTAGAAAATTATTTTAGTAATCAACAACTATAATATACAACTGCCCGGAAGAATAAATAAATAAAACAATAGCCCATTCCTCAGAAGAAAAAGAATAATAAACAGTAATAACAATACGCTATTGTTGTTGTGGTATTCAGTCCAACGACTGCTCTGATGAAACCCTGCACGCTAACGTATCTTGCGCAAGCCTTTTTATTTTCGCACAACTAGAACATCACACATCCTCCGTAATCAGCCTTGCGTATTCCATCACTTCTCACCCCACACTCTTCCCTCTAATGCTAATTTTATAAAACCTTTCTGTCTCAAAACGTGGCCTATTAATCTAACCCTTCTATTAGTCAACGTCCTCCATATTGTTCGTTCTTCCCCTATAGTGCTTAAAACTTCCTCGTTAGTGATTCTATCCACTCATCTGATTTCTAGAATTCTCCTATACCACCAGATTTCAAAGGCTTCTATTCTTTTCCTTTCTGTAACTCCTACTGTCCACGTTTTGCGCCCATATAACGCCACACTCCATACGTACATTTTGAGTAATTACGCCATAATATTCACAATTATATTACCTGCAAATAAATTCCTCCTTTTTACGAAAGCCTTCCTTGCCTGTGCTATCCTACACTTTATATCTTCTACCATCCCTAGTTATTACGCAGCCCAAGTGGCATAATTCCTTAGCTTCCTTCAGAGTATCCCTTCCCTGGATGCTTTTTCTTCTCCGGGTAAAGGAAATAATATATTTGCGTTATTTCTTATCTTTTGTTCCAGACGAGACCAGTAACTTGGCGCTTTTATGACCACCAGAGGGTCCTGAATTTTGGAAACAACATGAATTCAGCAAGCAAGATATTTCTTTGGAATAAATTAAATCTCCGTAGTTGCTTGGCGGAGAAATTTTAAAATGAGCTGGAATTAATAGACTACCAGGAAGACGTGACGGGGGTAAAAAATTATATTAATAATTGGGTAGCAGAACAGACGGCTGGACAAATAACGGCCACTCTTGTGAGTACCGACACGTAATAAATACTATCCAAATAAATTTTCAGGCATTATATGAAACAAATAAATAATAATACGGCCAAATAAGTCAGAAAACTAATTTAATTAACACATAGCTCGCATAAATACAACGATTCGTCCATCTTCGTGGACTTCTTCAGGTGAATTTTTAAATGGATGATTACAATGTAATTTGGTATAATGGACTGTATCCAGCGACGGTTATTTATTTGACAATTTTAATATAGAAAATAATGTTTTTATGCAATCAGACTTTGACAGTTTTATTTTTCATTACATATTTAGCTGTATTAATAGTTTAAATACTTCCCGTGAATCTTCTGTACAATATCTATTTATACTAAAGAATATGGCATTGATTAATTGTTCTATTCCGTAATGAAATACCCATGGTATAAGTATAAACGTGAGACAGATGTCGAACGTAATTTGGTTGTCTTCTGCGCATGACGTCACGTGGGAAGCAAGATGCTCGCCATTGTCGCTGTGTCCAATCCACCGAAGATATTCCTTTGGAATTCTTTATTGTATTCGTTGTTTGTTGGTTGTCCGTTGAATACAGTGAGCAGAAGTTTTAAAGTAGACAGACATTGCCGTCGTGCGCTGTTTTCAGCTGCACAAATTGTAAGAGAACAACTAAAGGAACGAGCATAAACTATTTTTCATTTCCGAAAGATGCGAAGTTATGTGGAACTTGGAACAATGCTTGCCTTAGAAAAGGTATGATTAATATAAAGAACGGTAAGTACAAACTATAATTATGTAGAAATTCATTTCCATACATATTAATATTAGGATTATTCGTATTCGCTATTTTCACCCAGCAAGTGTTGGTGCAGTTTCCTGAGGGTAGCGTCGAAATACAATTGCGTCAAAAACTACTGAATTACACATCAGAAAGTAGTAGAAATTTAAAACTAGAAGCTGCCTGGCATTTCTGGAAAGATAAACACAGTAAGACTTACTGCAAGAAGGCAGGCACAAATTTGTGGACGAACTGACACCACAATCGTGTAAAGATGCAACAGATAATGTGACGGAAAATCAACTACGTGCAGGGACAGTATGCGTTGAGAGCAATCCTGATGACTTAAAAGTAACAAAAAATATATTACAGGATAAAATAAAAGCATGGAGAAAAATATTGGGATCTCTTTAGGGAGAAAGAAAAATTACAAGAGCAATTGAAAAAGTTGAAGAGAACTGATAAAGATGAAAACAACGCCTTACCAACCAGGGTAATACAATAGAAGAAACTCATGGAATTCACGTTGTTATAAATTGTCCAATTCAGTATCAAAATTTATAAAGTAAAATATTGCTCAAAACTTTCTTTTTGTGATAAAATATTATTATTTTTATTACGATGTTCATGCTGTAATAAATGATTAATTTATATTTGACCAATCATTAATTTCTTCAACAAATTATTATAATATTAGAAATATATGTCGTCCTGGAATTGCACTCAAATGTCGGGAGAAAATACTAAGCGTTTGTTGCTGTCCTTCTCAATAATACATAACATTACAAAAATGCAAACTCGCCCCATTGTTATAATACTGGTAGCGATACTGTAAACATCAAATATGTTTGAGTCGTTTTTGCAGATATTTAAGCCGGGGCGAAAACAATTATTGTTCTGAAACTAACATGTTTTATTGTGTAACAAACGAAAAGAACGATGCAATCACACGCCAAGAGACAAGATAAGAAATATTTGTGCTATGAAAGAAATTATAGATTCACGTCGGGAAATTATATCGGAATGTCGCTGTTTCCGGAGTAAAGGCTTGTGCTTGCATCCAGGATGACGTCACGCACAAAGGAGGCGTGGCATGTACCTGCGCAGTGTCATACCTTTATACACACACCACAGAAATACCTTATGACGCAGTTAAAATATTCATAAACCAATGGTGCATATATTCATGTACACTAAGTATACCGTTCCTTTTCAGGTTAGTGCAGTTTACTTTAAAGCCAAATGGCTGGATCAATTTGACCCTAATAACACCGCTAGTTTGCCATTCTTTGTCAATGAAGTACAAATAGGACAAACTAGAATGATGATTAAAATGGGTTATTTTGACAGTGGTATGTAATTAATATGGAGTCTTTCCTCGTGTATATATCTCGATTTTATCGTCTGTTACCTGATAATCTTTTATTGTTTCCAAAAGGTTACAATAGAGAGCTTCAAGCCCGTTTCGTAGTGTTGCCATACTAAGGGAAAAGAACAGCCATGATCATCATCCTTCCAGATAAAGGCCTGGATACAATGATCAAATCAATTACAGAAGGTTCTCTCAGTATGTTGACTACCACTAATGTCTACAAGACGTCACACTTTAAAATATTTATTCCAAAATTTGAGCACAAAAGTGATATACACCTGAATACAGTAAGTTCACTTGGTTCCGACGTTTCTGGGCTTCATAAACTTTGTAAATTACTTTTTATTTCAATTTTTTGAATTATTTCTCGACGATGCGTTTATCTGAATTTTTTTTTTACTTTTGTAATTTTGTGAGGCATCCATTGATGGTATTAATATCTGAAGTCGTCTGTGAATGAGGAACTAAACTTTGAGTTATCGTATATTTATGGGTTTTGTTACTTGTTTCAGGCATTACAAAATCTTGGTATCGGCAACGCTTTAACTAGATTTGCAGATTTCTCAGGTTTCACCGGGAGAAGAGAAATTTTCTTTAAAGAAGCGGTCCACCAAGCGAAGATTCAAGTCGACGAGGAAGACACAACGGCCTTAGCAGCCACAGGAATTTTTGTAACAAGTTCCCTAGAGCTTCCTTCAGAACTATTTGTTTGTAACCGTCCCTTCGCCTACATAATTTACGACTATTTCCAAAGTAAAATCCTCTTTATGGGAGTCTTCCGCGAACCGTCATCGCAGTAAGGAGGACCACGGCAACCATCGCTTAATGCCCCTCCAGTGGCATCTGGAATAGAGATATATCTGTGTAATGAATGATACATTTTCAGAAGTTAGTCTTCCCTTGTTTTACTCAACCCTCATGACGAATTATTTATATTTTCCTTAATGTCATATTTTAATGAAAACAATATTATTAATACGAATTTTTTATTGAAAATAAAAAATTTACATATGGCCCAGTGCCTAAATTAATAAGTTATTCACCGGAGTCGTGTGCAGAGGAATCTCCATCCCTTAAGGACAAGCTACCAGGGAGACAGGACGATCACCTTTCCGTCATCCTTGCTCCTTGTCCTGAAGCACAGTGAGAGTTCAGTAAGCTAAGTATGTGAAGTGCATAAATTAATTAATTTTGATTATGAGATTACTGTATTTATTCTCTAAACAATAACTATTTTCTAAAAGGCGAAATAGTTAGGAAATTAAGCTAAGTTGGAGAAATCGAAAGTCAAAGAACGGGCTAACATTTAAATAAACTTTAATTACGAATACAACATTTTTCAGCCCTGTTAACAGGAATATCAGGACCGAACAATTATTTTATAGATAAATGAATATATATTACATATTATAGTAAATAATACAATAATATACATCATGGCTTCGAAATAGACAATTTTTTGAAGAAGTGTTTTAAGCGTTACCTTTTTTTATTATTGTCGCTTGTTTACAGGCTCATCAACTACAAGGTCATTAGGAGACTATTCACGATTTGTTATTTAGGGATAACTTCGTAAGGTTTCTCAAACAGCACAAACACCCAAGCCCATGCCAGGATTCGAACCCGAGTCCTCTGTGGTGCGAGGCAGTCGCGTAAACTTTTGTTAACATTCTAGACTGCAGTTAAATGTTATAATTCATTTTTATATGACAAACAGAAGAAAATAAAATACATTAAAATATACTAATTACCTACAGATATAGCAAAACCTCTGAAAGTTTTAAATCACGAATGGCCAACGTTTTTAGTGTCCATTTTCAATTCTTGAATTAAATTGTCAGGGAAAATTACTCGTAATAAACGTTGATTGCCAGTCAATAATAATGGTCAGCATAATAAGTTAATAATTAAACAGTAATGATAATATTAGTATTAAAATATATTAATGTTCGTTCCCCTGTATATAGCGGTTTCTCCTTCACTTTTGGAGTTGGGCGTGTGGTATAATTGACAGGAAAGTGTAGATTTAAGAATCACCAGGGGAAAAAGGTTTCCAAAAATTTTTAAATGATAAGTTCGGCATTGCTTCTTTGCAATAAAATGCAAATGTTTGAGTGTCTTCCTCGATAATTATTGGCAAACATTAAAAAGGGTAAAAGTAAAGCTCAGACGGGCCGCGGGTTGCTCATTCCGGTTCAACATTCACCTAATGTTAAACTCAAGTCAGATACTGAAACCAATGTGTACAATTTCATAATACGAGATTTATAAACCGTCAAAAGGCTGCAGCGTCAAGGAGAAACAAAGAATTTAAAAATCAGTCTTTTTCTTAAAATTATGGCAGTTAAGTGCCTTAAATTTAATTTATTACTATTTATGATTATTTATATTTATATGTCTCTAAATAAATAGTTTGGTCTTTATAAGCCGTATAGAAATTGCTATATTTTTAGTTTGTTTGTACGTAACGTTTGCCTGTTTCTTGACTGTCCTTTTCTCCAGTTTAATTTTTTAAATGTTTCGACTTTTAGGAAAAAAGGTTTCTATTTAGAGAATGAATTTATTTATCACATAATCATCAGACGTTTGTACACTTCACATACCTGAATGGATTCGCACTGTGAAAAGAGCAGGGGAGACGGTGGGATCTCGTTTCTCTGGTCTCGATCTTACAGGGATCGCTCCTCGGTGCCTATTCACCAGCCACCGCCCACGAATCTCTCTCTGCGTTTAGTATCCATTATCTCAGCAAGGACCAGCAACATTAAAAATTGTAGCGCTACTGTTAGTATAGCACGAAATAATCTCCATTAATAAACCAATTCCGCGAGACTTTGTGAATTCCCAACCAGATCGACAGTGCAATACAGTTCAGTGCGCCACATACGAACAAAACCCAGCCCTTCAGTTCCTAGCATTTACCATATCTTGCGAGACGTTTCTGTCACCTTCCTTGGACATCGCACGTAACAGCTACTTTCAGAACTGGGGCACAATCTATACCAATAAATAAAATTAAGTGCCTGTATGTTTATCTCGAATAGGCTCCGTAATGGCTAAACTGATTTAAATCAAAATTTTAGGGTTTAAAAAACAGGATATTTAACTTAAATATTCGTGCATATTTCATTACGATATATTGCAGAACATATTAATATGATATAGTATAAATATTAATTCTACGGGAAGATTTCTTCGCATACGTGCATTCGAGTCACCACAAAGTTGATGTGGGTTGCCTATGCCCTTGATCTGTTCTCCGAAACGGCTTAATGGATTCTGATGAAAATTTGAGGGATTGAAACAGGAATTTTAACTTGAACCTTTTAGATATCGTGCAGAGTTCAAAAGATATAAATGTAAATATTTATAAATTCATTGATTTGCGACGCAAAAGGCGGTGTGAAAACCAACTGCGAGTTATGTCATATTAGGCGTTCCTATACCATTCATCCCACTTACTGTGTTATTATAAGCGTCATTTTGGCAGCATAGGAGAGAGAATAGGGCAAGTATTCTCACTCCATCTGTTCTTGCAGTAGAATTCGCGCTGTAATTAACCTATTGTTCACAGGGAGCTAACTCCCTAAGAAATAATAAACATCTTTGGACCGTCGATAGAAGGTATATGTAAATTGGTTTTATTTTTCATGTCAGGTAAATTTTAAATACTTAGTAATTGCAGTAATGTTACAGCACTAAAAAATAAACTCGTGTCTCTAGGAAGGAAGACTTAGGATTTTGGTAACCTCGTGGAAATAATAATAAATAGGCGTTTTATCCAAACATGTTTACTTTAGCTTCATATGTAAGTCGTGAAGCTAAGAAGTGAATTTAAGTACACGTGATTCGAGTGATTATTGCACGATTTTTGTCGACAACGCACTACAGTGGTCTTTGACCCGAACTTTAGACCTTATTCTTCGAGGCACCAAAACTAAACATAGGTTTTCTATTACAAAAACGTCTGATCTTTCTGATGGTGTCAACTAGGAAACGACATATGGTGTCCCTCCAAACGATTTCTCAAAATCAAATATGGTTTCACGGGGATCATTCACTTGACATGGAAAGACCCAAGGGAGAGAGAGAATTCGCACAGGTAAGGCTTGAAGTAAATTGGACAGTGACTGAAGTTTAAGAAAAATAAAATTTTAAAGTTGTTGTTCTAGCTCTTCGGATAGTAATAGACAGTTATGAGCAGGCGACGTGGTCATGGAATTTGACGTGGTGTAGGACGAGGAGATAAAAAGGAACGTTAAAAAAATTTCATCGTATAAAAAAGCTGAGGATTATATTTTATGTTTTCAAGAATGTGTTCGTAAGGACACTAACTCGGTAGTCTTTTTCGCGGTCCTAATTCTGGACAAACGATAAGGAAAACATTATTTACAAAAACTTTCGAGTTCAAAATTTCATTCGTAAAGAGCCAGAGTATAAATACACTTATTTTATAATATCAATTATTAAAATAATATTGAAGCAATTATTAATTACATTATATTAATTTTTATGACAATTTGTCACATGAGAATGTGCTATAAATGGAAGGAACGATATTCCTAATATTCTTTGCGTTGCGAGAAACAAAGTATAACAAACGAGAAATAGCTAGTCGACTGTAGTGGGGGTAGGACGGAGCTGAATTAAATACGACGTTTAATTACGGCAACTTGGGAATGTAAAAAATATATTATATAAGCAGAGGCTGTGGTAAAAGACCTTGCCCCTGTTCGTTCGTGAAATTATATGGAACGTTTTTAAGAATGATAATAGATTTACGCCAGATTGCGGTCCCAAGTGAAGTTGGCCCTGATGACAAAGCTTTCCTCTATCTTCTCCCTTCTACTTTCTATTTCTCACTGCCTATGCTCTTGGTTTATTCTGTTGGAACTACTTAAAAAATTTTGTTGTTTAATCTGAAAAAAGTATTAAATTTTAAATATTAAAATTTATCGGACTCTTCAATTACTAAAATTTAATTTGCTATATTAAATTAAGGAAATTATAATTTTAATACAGAATAGCAACTCATTATACATTATTCCTTCTGTTAAGGCACTATGGTTATTATTAATTTTCCTGATACTACTTTTGAAATCTATAAGTTAATCGTTCATTAAGACTGGATTTAATGTTTGTGTTGAAGTCTTTTTGACCAAAGAAAACTGCTTTTCCGTCCTGAAAATGAGTGTTTATACGCACAAGTGATATTATGCATAGAGTTTGTGGACTGCGATGAGAGAACTCGTAAAGCGCAACGCGAGCTGTGAGTAAAATATGGTAAAAAAAGTTGGTGACATTTTCAGTAAATTCAATCTCCAGCAGTAAAATAGTTTATTAGGGGTACTGATAACTTATGAAATAGTCGGAGTAGATTAAGCTGGAACACGAAGCAGCAAAGCGACACGTTAGCCGAGGTACCTTACGTTTAACATTTAGACAAAGATATTTGTAAAAAGCGTCATAATATTTGTGGAAATGGAATATTAGTTTTGCTTAATACAGAGATGGCCTGTTTCCCATAGCATCTCACAAATTTTTAAATTTAGTATTCATTACTTATTAGAATACAGACGGTTATAAAAACAAATAATCTGGCTGTATACATATATAATATAAATTTAAATATACTAATGTATGGTGGATACCATTAATTTTATTGATTCGTAAACAGATTATCCTTTCCAAAAATATGGCTATTTTGATAATGGTAAATTTTATAATTTTTAAACATTTATTCGGAACATTTTTTAATATCCTTAAATTAAACTCTACCCAGAACGAGGATCAAGTGTTCACGGGTACGGATGAAAATAATGAATTTTTAGGTCTGATTACATTTACATTCTATATGAAGAGCTTCAATTTGCTTTAAATTTATAAATTATAGTAACATGTTCAATGTAGCCTATTAAACACATATTTTCTCAATTGGTCTCTGCTCATTTATATAGTTATATTTTTCAAATTCGCAAATTTTCTTATTATTTTTAATTTTTACGAATTGTCTCTTCCTTCCCCATTTGGGGGACACATTTTCTATATGTATTTGTCCATCAGTTTAAGTATTTTATAGATGACTAAATTTTATTGGTGTAATTTTATTATTTGTGTATATAATGGTATTTTCAATAGAACTGTTTTGTAAGAGAGGCAATGGAATCGACAAATCTAAATGCAAATAACGACAAGGGTACAGAAATGAAAGAAGGGGAGTTGCCGTGTATTACTTGAAGTGTTTATTTTAATATCACATGCGAGAAGGTAAAATTGAAACTGTATCGTTAGGAAAGGAAGAGAATAGAAGATTTCGAAATGTGGTGCTGTAGAAGTTTGATGAAAATCAGATGGGTGGATAGAGTAACTAACCAGGATGGTCTAAGCAGAATAAGAGAAGAGAAAAATATGGAGGACTTTGACCAAGAGAAGGGATAGATTAATATGTCACGTTTTGAGACATGATGGTTTTGTAAAATTAGCATTAGAGGGAAGTGTAAGGGGAAAGAACAGAAGAGGGAGCCCAAGGTTGGAGTACTCTAAGCAGGTTCAGGAAGATGTGAGCCTGTGATAGTTATGTATCTTGCGCAGCATAGGTTATCATGCAGGGTTGCATCAGACCAGTCTTAGTATTGAATATCACAACAACAACAGGATCTAGAGCCAATATTACGATTCCTTTCTAAGATGTAATAAACAACCAGAAGTAGGGATTCCAGAAAATAAATACATGGTAAAAAACGGTATAGCCACCCTCCAACTGTAGTGGCTGAAAATTCTGCAAAATTGGCTCGTGCAACAACTTTAAAGTGATAGTATGTATTTCGTCTTTCAGTGAGTTGGCCTCCCTCTAAGTTTCCACAATTTCCCGTATAGTTTCCGCTGACCTGGTGCTACTACGGTGGCAACCACGGTTGCCGTATTTGACGACCTGTGATATTTTCCTGTGGGGTTACATCAAGAATACAGTTTACATTCCAGAACGCATCACTCCTGTTATTCTTGATCTAGTATGGCTAGAATTTGAGTACCGACTATATTTGTGGCGTGTCACGAAGTTGGATACATAAAACATTTATAAAAATTGTAAAAAAAACTTTGAGACTTCGTCTTTCACATACAGTATCATTATGTACGCTGCTGTTTAACTATAATAATTTACTTACTATTTAATTAATGCAAATACAACGTTTCATCCAAATTTGTGGACTTCTTGACGTAACCATTCACCAAAAAAATTATAAAATCAAATTTAATTTCGAATACATAAAAATTTGTTAATCAACAGATACATATTGAATATTATACTTCATATTTTAACAAATTATTATATATTTGTAATTAATTTTTATTTTATAATTTTAGGTGTTACAAAGTTGGATGAAAAGTTGTATTTGTATTAATTAAATAGTAATTAAATTATTTGCAGACTTACTGGACGTCTTTTCATTTATATATTTTACATTATTATAAATTGATACTTGATCTGAAATTTTTCTTGCTGTACAATTTCGTCTTATAAAAATTGAAGTTGTTATACCTGGAAAGATCAAAACGTTGTCGTTGCAAATTGGATATTTTTTAAATAATAAGCATATTTTTTTGTCTCGGGGAAATTAACTTCTTCGAATTATTATAATAAATGACTGTTTTTTTCTCACTATTCTATGGTTAACTATTGCCTCAATATTTTCGTACCCAGATAATCCTCAAGTGTCCTGAAAAACTGAGCCCATAACCAGATCTATTAAATTCAGAAATTGCTTTCGACTTGGCCATAAAATAAATCGTCCTACAACAAAAGATATGAATAAAATGAAATATCTTAGTTGTATGACATTTTAAAATATCACAGAGCCTATAAATATCTGAATAAAAAATTGTTGAGGACCTTCACGAGTATCAGTTTATGTTGGGAACGAAGACCAGACACACTTGAGAAACCAAGGTATGATATTTTAGCTTCTAGTTCTTGTTCGGATAGTAGAGTTCGTGAGTAATTTCAAGTGTCTTCACGTTCCGGTAGGTAAGGACATCAGAATTTTTTCACGACAAGAGGTATTGATGGAATTTATAAATGTCACTCTTAAGTTATTTGATATAATCTTTGGTCCTATTCTAATATAAATCGGTTAATGTAAGTTACCGTGATCGAGGATAATACAATCTCTGATAAATATTAAAACTAATATTCAGGATTAAAGTAAGTTCTGTGGCGGAAACCTAACAACTACTTACATACGTTTATTGGTTTACTTCAATAAGGGAAAATATATTCCACGGCAGTTTGCGCTAATCAAACTTATCGTCGATTAGGAATTTATTGATGATTAACCAACAACGCAAATGAAAATAAATGATGTTAATCTTAGTCCAAATATGTTCCCGAGCCTACTAATATATGTTAATTAAAGGAATTACCTTCAAAAATAATCAAATAACGCAATTAGTAAGACTGGTTTCTTTAAATCCCTGTCAATTTCAGAACTATCAATTTTTTTCATTGACTTTCGCTCTTAAAATTCAAAGGAAACTGCATGAACGTTTCCAAAAAATGCATAGAAATAACGTTTTGGAGCAGTAGATAATTGGAAAAATAAAACGAATATACTTGAACTGAGAATGGAACCATTATAACGGTAGGGTTAGCTTTTGGTAACATTGCCTGAAATGGAGAACTATAGATATGAGGGGCCTTTATTTTACTTGTTAACACTTCTAATTTTAGAGAAATAGTTAGGCGTTTCAAAATACAATGCGCAATCGCACACAGGTCGGAAGTTGTAGCGCGGGTATGCCTAAACATAGTTAAACACGAAACTTTGTTGCTGCAACTTGGTAGCGTAAAAAAATTCTAGGAAAATATTTGCTCAAGAAAATATTTTTTGACCAGTTCAGGATACGAAGTGCGTCAGAACAACGTTATCCGCAAAAGTTAATAACATAATTAGTTTTTTAAGAATTATTTTGACTTTATATCTTCCTTCTGTTATTTCTCATGAGTTGTCTATTATTTATCAAGTCTAATAATATTTTTGTTTCCCCACCCTTGACAACAACGTTTGTTCTTCCCCTATTATCGTGCTCTAAGCATTGTAAAGAAATTTTTCGAGTAGTTGAGGGCAACTCTGAAAATATCGTGCAATTTATTTTTCATAATAGAGGAAGTTTGTAGAGCAGTTTTTCTGTTATAAATAAAACTCGCTACTCAGAGTTAAAATAAGGCTATAAAAATCCTACAGGATAGCGGTAAAATCTTCATTAGTCCTCTAAATAAAGTTTCTGGTCCTGCAATTTTCTTGTAAAAATCCAGCAAACGGAAGGTTTTTGTATGTTCACTGTATTCCGAACTGATGGAAAAATAATATAGCAAAGACTTTTGTCGTGCCTCTGTTAATCATCTATATCAAAATCCGCCTTACCGATTTCTTAGGGGTATCGATGTTTACGTGACGGACAGGAATTTCGATATCGGATTGTCTAATGGATTGAAATTAATCTTATTTTGATCAATTTTCAGAAAAGCGTATTGTCTTATGTAGGCTATGTTTTGTGAACTTAAAATAAACTGTACTTTTTAATTCAGAGGGAAAGCAAGATGCTGCCAGCAGTTCTTTTGCTGCTGACCGTGTTCCTGTCCGGCAGCCATCAGCAATGCTTCAGAGACGACGACACCACTTCATCTCTACAACCTGAGTACATGAAGTTATGGACCGATTATGGTCATAGTTTCAGTGTCGCAATGTTCAAGGAGCTCGACAAAGAAAGAAGCGAACCTACTGAAAATGCAGTATTTTCTCCATGGAGCATACAACAGGTTTTGCTGCTCGCTTACTTTGGAGCGGAAGGGGAAACGGAAGATTCGATAGCCAAAGTTCTGCATATTCCACCATACTGGGTTAGAAATGCTGTCAATATATTAAGGAATAATTTGATGTCAACATTTGTATCCGTTCTGATGAGTTCAGTTTAATTTTTCACCTTAAAGCGTGTAATGTTATTGTGGTATTCCGTCCTAAGACTGGCCTGATGAAACCCTCTTAGAAACCCTCAATCAATATTATTTCTATTTTTATTTCGGTTGATCTAGTCATTTCTTCCTTCAAGAGTGCCCATTTCTCTTCTATGTTGTTTCTTTCTCCTTTTTCTATTAATCTACTCGTGATAACTTATTTGAATCTTTGAAGCACCTCCTGTTGTTTCAGTATTCTTTATTCCAATCTTTTTGTTTTAATTACTTTCTTGAGTTTCTTCATGTCATAATCAGCAGTTTATGGTCAGACTTTATATCTGCTCCTGGGTACGTTATGCAGTCCAGCATCTGATTCCTATATTTCTGTCTCACCATTATATAGTCTAATTGGTACCTGCCCGTGTGTGTAATGTGTGTGTCTAAAACATGTTCCGAGTTTTATACTGACGATATTCTTCAGGATCCCTCACGATAATTTTAATCACGCACACAACCTTTCTTAACACTGCAAAAAATAATTTATTTCCTTTATTTCAGTTTAAACCATTATCCTGGATCTACTTCAACGACGAGAGGGAACTGAACAGAAGAAACAACGTAACTAATTACCCTTTTAAAAGTGCAAACAAACTATATCTTCCAAATATAGTAATTCTACGAGGCTGCATCGAAGATAAATTATTAAATGAGTTGGAATTGATAGATTTCTACAGCGACTCGAAGTTGGCCCAAAAATATATTAATGAATGGATATCAAGTCAGACAGATGGGCAAATAACGGACCTTATTAAAGATTTATCTCCTTTTTCCAAAGGGACTATTGTGAGTACAGTAAACTTTAATATTCTGAACAATATTGTGTGTCACGCTATGAAAACAGCAGTCAAGTCTTTAATTTCTGACATATATAATATATATAATTGATATTTTAGTGAATAAATAGTCTAAGTAAATTTGCCTTGTTCTGAAAAATGTGTTTACGTCTGTCAGCCAGAATTATTTGTACATGGCGTATTGAAATGAGAACGTGAGTGGCTTTCTCATCATTAATAGGGACAAATTATAATTATTTTTATGTTGGGACGACCCTGGAGTTACTTATATATGTAGGTAGTTTTACTTTAGTTTCAGTTGGAAGAGATTGATATTTAATTTTTTCCCCTTTTCTATTCCCCACCTTGTTCTTTGAATAACTCCTACCAACTTATGGGCAATAAAAGGCCTTGTACGTCGTCAGGCAATCTACTATGAACAGAAGTTCGTTGTAGAACCACAATGTCGGTTCTACAATGAAATTCTTTATTAAAATTCGTTTTAAGGGGATTATTGTCTGATTTTTTCATTTTCTTCGGTTCAATCAGGTTTTTAGTTTTTAACTCACAGATTATTTCATCAGAACCGCCCTTATTTTGTGTTCATTAACGTAACCTTTTGATTAGCTATGCTATAGAACAGGATCAACACGGGACGTAAGTACGAAGATTCACAACAAACTCTTGTTCCTAGATCGAAACCGCATCATTAAAGAAGTCGTTAAACTTTTATGCTCTCCGTGGAACTGACGTGACGGTTATCAATTTTTAAGTCCGTTTTTACAGTCGCATCAACATTTAGGGCCATTATCGATTTTCATATTATGTAACTTATTTCCTTTTAGTCACGTTTTCTAAGTCAGGGAACGTGAAGATACATACAAAAGCCCAGGTCCTTACCAGGAAGCGAACCTTGCGCCATAGTTACTTATTAAATACCGGTATTATATATATATGTCAGGAAATGACATTGTCATGTTAATTAAAACAATTAATAGGGAAAGGACAGAGAGATAGAAAGAAGGTGACTTACCTGAGGTTCATAGTTCAGTCGTCGGCTAGCCGATCACTGGAAATGTCTTCCTAACTTTCTGATGAAGGGGGCGGTGCCTCCGAAAATTCAAGTACTCTAAACCTCACAAGGTGTTTACCATCTATGAACCTCAGGTAAGTCACCTTCTTTCTATCTATCTGTCCTTTCCCTATTAATTGTTTTATATATATAGACTGTGTGTATTGATTGAACCAACGTTAATTTCAGGCACAAACTCACAGCTGATACAAGTCCAATTTTTCCACATTTGTGGAATATCTTTTCCTCATTATATCTGTTGCATATTCAAGATCCAGATAAATCCCTAATTAAAACCTGCTACCTACGATACCAATTTCACATATGGATTAACAACATTTATTAATTATCAGAATAATACTCTTTTTGTTTTGGCGCCATCTCTTTCAGTTCTCCCAAACAAATAGCAATTCCGCACATCCTTATTTACAGTCCTCAGAATCCGCTGATCACATTCGAACAGTCGGTCAACTTCCTACTCAAACTGGCGGAGAGAGAAGAAGGTAATGATGTGGCTCCATAGCAAACTCTCGATCTATTTTATTCAGATCGTCTAGAGTTTTCCCGTATCTCTTTTAGGTGAAACATCGGATAGGACCCTTAAACTATAGTCCTCGGCTTCCTTGCTCTACCTTCTACACTCCCCTTTTCAATTCCCTTCCTATGCTATTTAAGGGGAGTTCCTTGTTTCTGAATCACCCTCATGTACCCTGCTACACCCTCCAATAAAAAGAAGATTACACACATTTGTCTGCCAGACGGCAAAACGACAATTACAAGTTCCTCTATCAATCCCTGCCATAAATAGATCTCATCAATATCCTTCAATAAAATATTTATCACTGACCGAATTCACTTGACAATTTCGTCAATTGTCTCGTTGATCGTCACTGAGTCCCGTGATTGACAATTCCAATTGACAATTATATTGATCGTTTACGGGCGCTTTACAGCAAGCAGTACTGCCTCAAATGGCCAGAAGAGATGTGCATACGTAAATGACTGTTTATAGAATTGTAGTCATCAAGGCTCTTCTGACTCTAATTAACCTGTTATAATCCTATCCCAAATTAAGATTACTTTAACTTCGTTTAATGTTGTTAGGAGTTAAAAAACGTTGATGACGTCGAACCTCGTCATAAAGAGTCACGTAATCAAAATTTCTCCAGTTTCTCTGGGGTTCAAAATCGTAATTTAGTAAATCTATCAATAAATATAGTTTACATACCTTGAAAAAATATATTGTACAAATTCACAGTTTACAACGACACAGTGCAAAAGTTTAAGAATCATTTTTTTGCCTATTTATGAAACTAAAATAATAAAATCTTACTATTTATTCGTCTCCATTCAAAATAATTCCTCTCTGTATATCTCTCCTTAACCGATAGTTTACTTCATTATATTTTGCATTCAGAATGTAAAAAAGTTCTCATCCCCAGCTAAGGATATCTTCAGCGATGATACTTGTCAGCTTCCTCTCAGAGATGATCTTTCCTCAACTACTATGCAATGATTTTTGTTTTCTTTGTAGTCATACTACAAGCCTTAAGTTCGGTTAAGTTAACCACTGATTGGATCAACTGAATAAATACAGAAGTATACAGGTTAGATCCAGGGCTGACTAGGTATCAAGACAGAGCACCGAACAGCTAAAATCTCAAGGGTGTAATGTAAACAGTTTCAAAGAACAATATAATCTACTGAATCATGAAGAAAAATTGAATAACACTGAGCTTCTGTCATTGGGAAACCCCTTCGATCCAATTCTTTAGTTTATCATCACCCCAATTCACAATTTTCTCAAACTCTCATTTAACTGTCCTTGATACCACTGAACATATTACCAATAATTACATTTGACCCTATTTGTTTAGATAACTCACGAAATATATTTAATCATCCATCAACACAAGATAAATATTGTCAATAGCATTATAAGATGGAATGAGTCAGCTTTAACTTTTTTAATAGGGATGTATTTCTTATATGAGCGTGCTATGGGAATTTTAAAAAGATGAAAATTGGAAGAAGACTCATTCAGCCAGAGGCCTTATTATTACTGCATACATAATAATGGTTTTTAATAGAAATTTTTATTTGATATAAATATATTATATTGTAATATGTTGCTATAATTTTTCACACCATTTCAGGTTAGTGCCGCGTCATATAAAGGAGATTGGCTCACAAAATTTGACCCAACAAAGACTGAAGATACAACATTCTACCCTAGTTTCAACATATTTAGTCGCGTCGAGATGATGGTGAAAGAAGACTATTATAAACATGGTAATTAGCATGCAAAGTCCTTTGACCTTCCTTCTTATGTGTAATCAGTTACTCCCTACATTCTCTCAACTGATTTTCCTCTTCTGCAAACTAAAGGGTACGTTGAAGCTATTGGTGCCCGTACATTGCTGTTGCCATACGCAGACAACAGAACGGCCATGATCGTCCTCCTTCCTGACAGGGACTTGGACAGGATGATGGATGCTCTGGATGGCGAAAGTCTGCGATACATAACTAGTACAAACACATACGAAACTGCATTCTTTAAATTACAAATCCCTAAATTCAAACACAAAACATCAAAAAATCTCAATCAAGTAAGAGGATTTTTTTTTCATTAGTTATAAGTTAAAGAATGGGACTTAATTATTTCAATTTTAAAATTATAACAACTGAAATACAGCCAGAAAAATATTTAATTACCACTGAGTATAATATTATTGATAGGGTACTAAATTACATTTTCTGCCTTTCAACAAAAGTTCTATTTGTAATCTTGATTTTACTAATTTCAGTCATTTAATTTCCTATCACTTATACTAAATAGTAATCAAATATTTTTCTGACAAATTTGGCTTCATTTCTATTACTATACTAAACTATCTGGGAGCCCGGACATGCCCGGGTAATTATTTGCATTAACTCGGGTACAGTATTTACTTCAGTACTAATGTGATTTAAGCAGTATATATCGCGTTGTGCCGACACACTGTGGTCTAGTGGCTAGTGTCGCTGCCTCACAACCCAGGGGTCCCGGGTTCGAAACCTGACATGGGTGTTGAAGTTTGTGACGTCATGGTCGCGAAGATCGGGATTAAGACTGCTAGAGAATCGATACGCTGACCAGGTATCACTCCAAATTCGGAATGTGTCATGCAAGATCACAGTCTGCCGTCGACCAGGTAAGCTCAGGCTCTCAATAGACAGTAGAGCCAAAGAACGATTTTAGAAAGTCTTATTAACATTTGTAGATACTCCTCTTGATTCCAATACTCGTAAATTTCTTATATTTCCATTCGTAATTACGGAATATTTCACTGTGACGTCACTACTAACTCCACTACAATATCAAGCCGTTTATGTGATGCGCACCCATGCCAAAAGATAACCGCTACCACAAAATTGTGTTTTAAACAACTTTGCAATTTTATTATGTAGTCATAAGGATACAGTTAAAAATACATTAATTTTAAATTACAGACATAACCAAGATTTTAGAAAATTCTCACTTATGCAATTGAGAAATATTATATTAAACTATAATGATTAAAAAATCATACATTTGGTTTTATAAGTTTGTCTTAGGCAAATTTAGTTAGTTCCTTGGAATGCGGGAAAAGAGTAAGGATAAAGAAAATCTTTGTTATTTCTTATTATCATCCTGCCATGTGTGTTTTGTTTTGAAGTATTAAGTTACAGTTCTTAAAATGGCTTAATTTATAGAAGTATATAATATGTAAAAGTAGAAGTTGAACTAACGGAGCATTTTGAACTTACGTGTACTCTCTGTACCGTGGTTTCTTTGATGATGCTAAAGCCGAGAGAACCCCGTTACTCATTGTTATCATGTCAGCTAATTTAATTTTAAAACTATAAGTTTTATGATAGTTATTAGAATTTTTTACGACAATCCTTCGTGTTTGGTAACAGATTGATTGTTTATCTAATTACATGGTTCGTTTCAGGCAATGAACAGACTTGGCATCGGTGATGCATTTTCATTTGGAGATTTCTCGGGGTTCACCGGGAGGACTGAAGTGAGGTTTGAAGGAATGGAACACGAGGCGGTGATCGAAGTTGACGAATCAGGCGCCATGGCTTCAACATTAACTCAATTTTACGCCTCGACGCCCGCTACTAGTCATTTAGATTTCACCTGCAATCGTCCTTTTGCCTACTTTATTTACGATTTCCTCTTAAATAAAGTTCTCTTCATGGGCACCTTCCGCCGACCGAGAGATGATTAGGGATACACACAACTAATTAAAAGTCTCACGACTCTGGTTTACAAAGAAATACAATTTTTATAATTTATTCCTGATTTCTCATACTTATTGTGTATGGCTTAGTGTCTCGATATTCGTTTAAGTTCGTCATTACTGAAATCACAGCTTTATTAACAAATAAATGAGAAAAATCGAATTATTACAGTTGTTTTTAAAATATAATAATTGTCTCTGTAAATCCAAGAATACATTGACTCCATTCATGATGCTCAAGAATCTTACTTTTATTTCATTTTGTCCTTTTCCTTTTATTACCAATACGTTTGGCATTGTGGAAATATTCTGTATGATAAAAAGAGTACGACAGTCTGTAGATTATTATGAAGTCATATGTTTTAGTTAAATATGTTGTAGATTATTCTTGAAAATTGGGAATCTATTGACGATGGAATTGAATCTGTGCGATGTTAACACGACGACAATAATTGTATTTCATGTTAAAATTTTTGAAATAATATTCGTTTAGTTTAAGAAAAATAATTGATTGGCTTGGAAAATTAAATACATATAAAATAATAAAACAATTCTAAAGAATGGTTTATTATTACTATAAAAGTAATTTAATTTAGTGCAATAAAATGTAGAATGAAATTTATTTAAATATTACCTAATACGAGAGCTGTTTTTAAAATAAATAACGTTTTAATATTATGCCATTTTTTTTGAGTATGCTGGATCACATCCTCCGTTCATTAGGAAGCCAGATGCTTGTATCGCATCAATAGCTGATGTCATTAGCGATTACTCTACCAATGGTTGGGAATCGTACCCTCATTGTAAGGGTTACTCGATTGGGGAACACAAAAACTCACTGACACACCCAAGCTCTTACCAGGAAACGAACAGTAATTAAGGAATAAAACAAAAATTAAAGTAGAAAGTTAATATAGGGTATTATATATGTAAACTATAGGAAAGTTTACAGAAAGACAAAACAAGTACGTCAACTTCTTTATTTTAGAACAAAGTGCGGCGGATGACACGATTCCGTGTTAAATTAATATTTTTACCATGGGTTGACAGTTTCATGAACCTTAGTTCCGAACGTCCTGACATGCAAAGGCCCTGTGATCTATTTACTCGATAATGGACCATTAACAAATTCATTAACCAGAAAACTTTACAGCAAGGAGAAGGCACTGAACTTAATAAACAACACATAGCCAACAGCCATGATCGTCTTCCCTCCAGAAATTATGACCAGGATCAGATGATCACGCTTCTGTATGGCATAAAACAAGGATTCGTAACTGTTAGAATCAACTACGAAACTGCATACTTTAAAATGATTACCCCTAACTATAAGCACTAAAGTAGAATGAATCTCAATATAGGTAGTGCACTTCTTTATTTCCTTCATTATAAGTTAATTGAAGGGATTCATTCAATTCCTATTTTTGGAATTATTAGGTAAAAAATGAAGGCATTATTATTGTTTCTTGTTTGATTTAAATTTGAATTTAAATGTTAGGAATAAATTTTATGGCAATCAAATAGCTGTTCTCTCATTTAAACATAGAAAAATCTTTTGACTAGATAACCCTTAACGTCCATAACCGCACCTATTTAAATGCAGAAACCGCTTTTGGCGCAGCCATAAAATGCGTATTGAACAACGACAAAAGATTTAAGGAAAATGAGAAACGAAATTGCTGACAGTTTCAAATACAGCAGAACTCATAAAGATCTGCGAACAGTAGATGAAAGATGAATAGTTGAAAGTATTTACGGGGGATTAGTTTAAGCTGGAACCCGGGTCCAAACAGACAATACAACCCGCTCAGTTATCGACAGTAAGTTTGTAGAATGAGGACAAAAATTAAAATATATTTGTGTGGCTAATTTCACGTGTTTATTTTCAGGGTACGGTAAGTTGAAAAACGTTATTTTAAAATATATACAAATTTAGTGATAAAGTATACAATAACAGATAATTGACCATGCATTTTATTAATTAGTTATGTTTCCGTCCTCAAGAGGACGCTCTTCAGGCAAACACAACATTGTGAAACAAATTCACAGATAATAACATACCAACAATATTGTTGTACGGCAAATATTTTTTAATTACAATTAACTGATACAAAATAAGGCTTATAATACAGACTTACAACAAAGCGATTCTTACTATAAAAATTGAAGACGGAAACAAATTTAAATTCAATAATTAATTAAATACACGTTTCATTGCCTGATATTAGCTGCTTTATCCTTGAATTTATTGACGCAGACGAAAACATCACGTATTGCAACTTAGATTTATTTACACAATCTGTTAACCTCTACTAACGAAATACGAAAAGTACAATTACCAATAGTTACGTAGATATATGACTATAATTACCACAAGAAACATAATGAAAATAACATAAAAGAATTAAAAATATGGATAGTTCAGAAATTATTTGCAGTAGAACAACTAAAGGGTTTTATATAAAAACCTATGCACATCAAACGGAGAATAAATACTTCTATTGAAGCTTGGATAAAGAAGAAAAGCTAAATTTAGAAAGCCAATAGAATAATATCCACCGGACTCGTGACCCGAAATCAGGACCGCTCGCTTACCGAGTTGGTTCTCTATCACTAAACTAGTCTGTGTCGACGTCCGGAGGGCCGATTCGACATTGCTCCATTCTTGTAACGTCGCGGTGTTAACGCTCCTGGAAGATCATCAAAAATTAATGAGGGAAAGACTACGCAGAACAGAAAAGCCGGAAGTGAAGTATTTTATGACTTAGATGAAGTGAGAATTTGGAACGGTTTCAGATCAGAAGTTAAACGGAAACGGTAATCGGAGTTGCAGAGAAAATTAGATGAATCTGTAAATGAAATTGGGCTGACCGCTTTCTTGAGAGGCCAAAAATTTCAGTCAAAAATTAGATGACAAAGGTTTCGGACTTCTTCATTCCTGAAACGAAAACTCAAGCAATCAAATGTACAGACAAATGCATTGTAAACTTGGTAAACCATTTTTATCAGTCTGCAATTTTTAGTTTCAGAGGGAAACAAAACATGCTACAGGCAGTATTTTTGCTGCTTGCCCTGTTCTTCTCCAGCAGCCATCAGCAGTGCTTCAGCGACTACGATGTTATACGGCCTGTAGACCCTGACAACATCAACTCTTGGATCGAATCTGGTCATCGTTTCAGCGTCTCGTTGTTCAAGTATCTGAATAGTGAAAGACTCAGCCCAAATTTAATATTTTCTCCATGGAGTATACGTGGGGCTTTGTTGTTGGCTTACTTTGGAGCGGTAGGGGAAACGGAAGAGTCGTTATCCAAAGTTCTGCAAATACCATCCAAGCAGGTAAGGTATGCGGAGAAAATGTTTGTTCGATTATCTTATTGATTCGTATAATGTACCTGGCTAAAATAAAAGGATTAGTATTTGAAGGATGATAACACTTTGTAGATTTTAGATCAGATGAGTCAGAGTTTCTCATATGAAAATCCTAAGTCGTCTCCTCTTCAGATTTGAGTCGAAGATTTTAAGTAAAGGATACATGAAATAGGATAACGTATAAGAGTCAAGAGACTGTATTATTGTAGAACGCGCACAGAATCAGACAACTCGATAAAGGTTATTACTGGGCTGTAACGAAGTCCAGGTCTCATGGCTAGTACAACACAATGTCATCGTCCACCAATCGAATATCCCTCCAACAGTCAGGTGCCCCCACGCTCAGTAAAGAACCATCAATAGACTCCGACACAAACAGATGATTGACGGTTGTGGTCTCTTCAAAACGGCTAATACCGAATCCGAACCGGGCAAGCATTGCAACCCAATACGGGTCTGAACTGTCTACTTGTCGACTTGCCTCACGTCTCTCCAATGCGTAAATAAGTTACCAAAGAATAAATAAATAATATCTAACAGGAAAAATATTCACGATATATATGTCTTGGTTCTCAATTTCTTAGAAATATAACTAACGGGATCTAGCAAGTCACTTTGATGGAGATCAAGAGGGGTCGATGTAAAGTATAAAGCGGTCTGTAATTTTTAGGCGTACATTGATTGACTGTGCTCATAAATTTTATGTTCTAAGATTTTGATTACATTTCGAATACTGTTTTGGTTTTCATATTTATCTTAGATTTAATTATGAATTATTAACGGTAAAACATGAAAATTTACAATTAGACCACGTTTAATGCCTCGTGATTTCTTTGCGATTAACACAGCTGATAGGAGGAAATTTAATTTGCAACACTAATTAATTAGAAGTAATTACAAAGGAATATGTGAAACATCGAATAGAAGAAATGAATGAATACATTTTCTAGTCGGAATGGACCTGAATTCCCTGATTTACGGGCCTTGTTATTACTGAATGTAAACTGTTTAACGTAGTTATAATTACTGGGCAAAAGAGGGACTTTGATTAGTTTGTAGAAGCAAGGAATATGAGCTGAAGCAAATAGGTTAATGAAGAAGTAAATAAAATTACTATTTGTCAAGTTAAATGAAAACCAGAAATCAAACAAAAATATGGCATCCAATTAACTCACGTATAACGGTGTTATAAAGTTTATGACGAGTGATAAGATTTATTAACGTGAATTCTGCTTCTTATAGCTACAAAAGAAGAATGAGTTGAAGCTATTTCTCACTTTTCTTTCAGGAAAAAACATTAACGTGGAGTTTTTACAACAAACAAAGTGCACTGAACTTCGGAAACGACGTAACCTCGACTTCGCTGAAAAGTGCAAACAAAATATTTTTTTCTAATCAACTAAGCCTCCGTAGTTGCATGGAAGAGATATTTGCAAATGAGCTGGAGTTGATAGATTACGAGACAGACGTGAAGTGGGCTCAGAATTATATCAACCATTGGATATCAACACGGACAGACGGGCAAATAACGGACCTCATTCAAGGATTATCATCTGCTACAACGGCAACCCTTGTGAGCACTGTAAATTTTAATCCTAGTAGTAATATTATCTGTATGTCCAAAAGAAATAAGAAGGCATTTGACAAGACTAATATTTCCCAATGTTAGTAAAACTATCAGAGACGCAATTTTAACGCTGAAAATTTATTCTGGTAGAAGATAATTCTGATGTGAAAATAAAATAGCCCAACATTATAATGTAGTATTTTAATTGTAAACCCTTAAACGACTTTTCAGGTAAACGCAGTGTTTTATAAATCAAAATGGCTGAACCAATTTGAGCCAAACCACACTCAGTACGTATTATTTGAAGTAAAGCCCAACAAATGGAAGTCAGCAATAATGATGAAAAAATGTGATATTTTTCAACAAGGTAATTAATATGCAAATTATTATTTATAACTAATTTTCCCTTTTAAGTCAAGTTTTCCCTAGATTTGTCTGTATTTTAAAGGGTACAGTGAACTTCTTGGAGCACGTTTGCTGTTGTTACCGTACGTAGACAACAGAACAGCCATGATCATTCTCCTTCCAGACAGACGCTTGGATACGATGATAGAGGCGTTGAACTCCACAACTTTGGGATACATATCTGATAAAAGAAACTATCAGTCTTTGTACCTTAGATTGGCTATCCCCAAATATAAGCACAAGAGTAGGATGGATCTCAGTGCAGTAAGAGGATTTTGATTTTATATTTCCTGCATCATAAGTTAAATGAATTCATTTTATTTATAAATGCTAGATCAATAATCTGGCAATTAAGTATAAACAAACAACCAATATAGACAATTTGTCAGCAAACAACATTTATTTAATACTAGCTGGTTGCCCGGCGATGCCGCTGCAGATTTTCATTTGGCAGTAACATTTTCATGAATAATTAACGAATGTCTAAAGAAAACTTTAGAGCACCTAAGTGTGTTAGTGAAATGAAGCCATAATCCACTTTCTATGCTATCAAAGAGGAGTTGCGTGTTACAGGATCACCCTCATGTAGCCTGTTACTAAAAAAAGCGTCTTCTTCCTTCTTCCAGATCATACGCTAAAAGCTCGGGATTATTTCAAACCCTATTAAGGAATTGTCTAGCCCTGAATCGAGCCAGTCACTCAATGGCCATGCGCCTTCCTCTTTCTGTTGAATTAAAGTTGCTAGTTTTAATGGAAGCAAACGGTTGATACTTATTTTTTGATGGCTCTAAAAGTACTTTATGAAGTACTCATGCGTGGTCTTCAATATGGTCGTAGAAGGATTAACGCTAACCTTCAACCACCTTAAAAACCATATATATTAAGTACGGTTGTTATTATGAATTATGGAAATCTATAGCTTCCCAAATGTAAAGAGAAATATTAAGTAACTACTTCAAAATACTTCAATCATCTTAAACTAAAAATAAACATTAATTAAGTATTATATAACGTGATTTTTATAATGGAAAACTAGTTTGGAGTCTACTCTGACGAAGCTAAAGCCGAGCATTTCCATGTTTTTCCCAGGGTTTCACGAAGAACGTGTCTAAGCGCTATATTGTGATGTGATATTTATAACGTTTCGTCGATATTTATAAACTGTCGCAGGACGGAGTTCACGTTGGAAAGTTAGTCGCTTTGTAAAAATCACAAATATGGACTAAACATCGTAAATATATTTTATAATTTATATATTGTTTTCTGACAAAAAGACTATCATTTATTTATTTACAATATGTTTACACTAAGTGCATTTAAAAATTGTTTTCCGAAAAAATGAAATAAATTGCTAGTAATGTTCTATATTTTTATTATAATAGAATTATTAATATCGTGTATGTAAACAAGTTCTCTTCGGTCTTTTAGATTTATAGAAATGTTTTCGTGTACCGCAAGGGATTCCGACGAAAAAGTGACACTTCGTGCTCTTTTGATATTGTTCATTTTTATTAAAATTCAAATACGACTACATTGGCCAGCTTAAACAAAAAAATAAATATTGAGCATGTGTCACTGTAATTTATGAAAATCTTAAACGGCGGAAGAGAAGGAATATAGGCAAGAGAAGGATTACGTAACTAACTTAAACCAAATAATTAACATTAATTGAGAAATATAACGGGAATGTTATTATGGAAAACTCTGCAACATGGTTTCTTTGACGAAGCTAAATCCGAGAGTTTCACGAAGAGAAATACTCAAGGTAATTATATATAGTGATATTTACGACGTTTCATCCATAATTGTTCACTTCACTGGACGGCGTTCACGACACAAAATTAACCGCATTTGCATATATCCATTTAAAATTTACTTAATGGCGCCCAGAAATGTGGACAAATCGTCGTAAATATGTAGAATAATAAATTTTTTGCTGACAAATTGGCTATATTGTTTATTTATCACAACATATTTATAGTGAGAGCACTTGAAATTTGTTTCTCCCGAAAAAAGAAAATAAATTGAAAGTAATGTTCTATATTTCTTCTTATAAGAGAATTATTAATACCAGGTTTGTAAATCCTTTTCTCTAAATATTTTTATTAAAATTCAAATACGACTTGATTGGCTTTATTAACCTTGTTTCACTTAAGATGGTAATCTTAACAATTAATTTAATGTATACTTTTGTGCGTGATTTTATATAAAAAAATGTAAGCACCATTAATGCCCTTGTAAGATTTGAATTTAAATTTCTGTGTACCGATGCTAGAAATAAGTTTTATGATAGTGGCAATAGACTTCTCTTTTTGCCTCAAATCAGATTGGTTCGGATGTTGTTCAGTTTGTTGAATATACGGTTCATGTTACTCTCTGTTTCAGGTATTGGACAAACTTGGAGTCGGTGCCGCATTGACTGAAACAGCAGATTTCTCTGGATTCACCGGGGGGAAGGAAGTCTTCTTTGGTGATGTGGAACACGAGGCGGCGATTCAAGTTGACGAGGAAGGAACCACGGCCACGGCAGCAACAGGAATCGGGGGACGCTCCTCAATAAGGAAACCAATAGATTTTTTCTGTGATCATCCCTTCGCCTACATCATTTACGATTTCGTCCTTAGCCAAGTTCTCTTCATGGGGACTTTCCGTGAACCCTAACAGATGCAAGAATAATCTTCAAAATTACAATAATTAATCTTACGCCCTTTATAACTCCCTGGAAAATTGAATTATTAATTCCAAGAAATATCCTTCATAATGTTTTCTTCCGTCCTCATACTCACTCCTTTGAATCTCTAATAGGGCCACGTTTAAGAAAAATAGTTACAATATTGGTTTGTATTATATGAGAATTATAAAAGCAAACCCCTCGAATTAATTAACTTCATTCAACCCCTCGAATTATTCAAATTTATTCCCCAGGAATACTAATCTTTTATGTTTTGAATGGAAACTAAATAATATCGATTTGTGGTGCGTTGTACTTTCAGTCTACGGATTCTTCTGCTTGTCACTGAATATAAAGGAATCTGTGTAATACATTTTTCTTTCAATAAAATGTTTAACTATTAATGGTCCTATTAAATAATTACAATACTTATTCAAAATATAAATTGAAAGTAGGGAAAGGCGTCAGGAAGGCGAATGCAACTGACGAGACAAAAAATGGCGAAGGAGCGGAAAGAGAGAGATTTAGAATAAATGCAAAATACAGAGACACCACCTATATGAAGATATAGATGAATTATTAAAAAGACACGGAGTAAAGCAGATAAAATTAGCACATAGTCCTGTGAATAAGGTAGATGATTATTTGAAAAACATTAATGATAAAAAATTCTGGGAATTTACGTGATATATAAAATTGGAAGCGTGGATTGTGAATAAGTAAATATAGGTCACACAGGGGTGGCTATAAAAGGTAGGATGTAAAATAATATACAGAAAATGTTAGAAGGAGGATAAAATAGTTCCTCGCCGTCATTATACATTAAATCAAACATATAACAGGTTGATTTGGAATAATTTGTAGACAATAAAGTTATTGGAATATATGTCAACACAAAGGAAAAAAATGAATATGAGAAATTATGTGGGGGTAATAGGAACAACTTATACTAATGTTCTAGGAATATAATAAGTTTGAAGTCGGTAAATAAAAATATATATTTTGTTTTGAAATAAAAATGTATTTAGTTGGCACATATAATTCTCAAACTGTGACAAAACAGCCAACTTTGCCTAAAATTAGGTATTTAACCCCCCTTTTTTAAATACAGAAATAATTTCATAGTATGACCACGTCATAAAGTGTTTCGTACAGCAGTATAAATGTTAGTAAATTTAGAAAAAACGGAATCGTTGACATTTGAAAATATCAAAGTGCTTATAAAAGTGGAGCATAAGAGCTGAATAAAAGAGTTTTTATTTGAATTACAGCATAGTTGCGAAATAATTGAATTTTTATCAGGGAAGTAGTCTGAAGGTGTACCTAGAGACGTTTGGTATTGCCTCATGTTGCTGCTCAGTTCAAAGAATACAAAGGAGTGAGACGTATTTAGTTTCCTTAACTGGGTAAGTGGAAACAAAACATCCATCTTAATTTCATGAGGCAAAATTCACAATTAGAAATCCTTAATAAAACTTTTAACTATTTATAAGTCAGTTTCTGTGAAGTCTTGTCAAAAATATTATTATATTGAGTTAAATTTAAATAAAACATGTAATATGGTAGTGGTTTCCCATTAAATGTTTAAGTACACTTAAGAGATGACGAAGCTTACAGTGGACTGAAGCTTACTAAAAACGAGATACAGTAATAAAACTTTTGCATGGCACATTTCCCTAGTTCTTTATAGAACAAATTTTTAAAAAATTAATTCATTTTTAAAATTATAAAAATAAGTAAAACTAAGAAAGACAAATTACATGGTGTTACATATAATTAATTTATAGTCAAAATAATTGTGGCGATTGTTATGTGGAGCAAACAAACTGACTAGAATTAGAATGAAAGAAGACAAAAATAATCGTAAAACATAAACAAAAATGGTTGTCACTATCCATAAATTAGAAAATTTATGAAATTGATTTTAGATTTTGATCTAATTTCATTTAAATTGAATTTATCTGAAATGTTTTTATTAAAGCAACAGTAAGCACACTAAAGAAATTGTAAACACAATGGTACCTTACAATTTAGTAACATTTAAAACCCTTTATTTTTAACTTAATGGTTTAAAGTTTAAAAAATGTTTTAATCTAAATTTTAGAATTATAGTTATTAGTGATCGGTAACACTTAACATTAGATTCAGGATATTATTGGTTCTTTAAACACTTATTACAATAATATCATTTATTTATTTGCTTTAATTTCCCACAAATTTAGCATTTGCTAGTTAATTTAGTACCATTATTTTATTATATTTTTTAGTTTGCCAAAAATTCATAGATTTGAGTTTAACGGTCTAAACGTGTTGCTCTGTACTCTTAAATGATATTTCGGGTGTAACTGACCATGCTTACTGCTGAGGACGAAATATTTTATATTTAGACCTTTATCTTTCCGTCAAGATTAATGTTTTATTATATATTTTAGAACTGAATGTAACTAATATGATTTATTTATTTTAACTAAATTAATTAAGATAAATGTAATTTTAATAATTTATTATTCAACGAAATATGTTTTTTTCAATTTTATGTACTATTTTTATTGAAGCAATAAAGAAGCTGAATAAATTTAATTGTGCCTGTTGAAATCCCACAGGCCAGGACTAAACGTCAAAGTATCTTAATAAAACTTCTATTTTATTTTCTGAAAATTTGTCGTATTAATTTATCTTTATTTAAATGGAAGGTTGTGACATGATAATTTTGGGTAATTTTTGAGACTGTTAGATAAATGACAATTTTTATTCGGCTGCTAATTTTCGAATTTACTTTTTGGCTACATGGGGTAATCTTGAAAGAGGCAACTCCCTTTTAATAGCATCTACGTCTTATTGGGTAACAGGATACATGAGGGCGATCATGAAACAGGCAATTCTCCTTTCATAACACAGGAAAAATGGGAGATGTGGAGCAAGGTAACCAAGGGTTGACTATGGACTCGGTGTTTGACCAAAAAGTGATGCAGGGAAAACCTTAAAAAACACTTTTTTTCTGGATAACAGGATACACGAGGGTGACCCTGAAACCCTTTAATAGCATAGGAAGAGAATTGGAAACGAGGATATGGAAGGACTTATTATAGGTAACATACTGCATGAGGATGAATCTGAAACAAGCAACATCCCTTTAATAACAAAGGAAGGGAATTGAAAAGGGGGAATGTAGAAGTTACAGAAAGGTAGCCAAGGGTTGACTAGGGTCCTAGGTCTACCCGGTATTTCAATTGAAAGAGATGCAGTGAATTAAGTGACAACGCGAACTGATATCCGTCAGACCCTCAGGATTTTTTTTGTTTCAGATTTTAGTCACGATGCTTACGGAAGTCATTTTGCTCCTGACAGTGTTCTCGTCCGGCAGTCATCAGCAGTGCTTCACCTACAACGACGTTGTTTCGTACATATCACCTTCCCAATCCAACTCTTGGGTTAAATCTCGTCACAATTTTAGTACCACTTTTTTAAAGGTCCTGAACAAAGGAAGAAGCCAACAGAATGTGGTATTCTCTCCTTCGAGCATACAATTAATTCTGCTGCTCGCTTACTTTGGTGCGGAAAAGGAAACGGAGGAGGCTTTAGCCAGAGTTCTCCAAATACCACCCAGTCAGGTTAGAAACTGCATGAAACATTTATATTTGTTGTCAAACGAAACACATTAAACTAAAACGAATGAGGGATAAATAAGGGAGCCGGCCTCTGTGGTCTAGTGGCTAGCGTCACTGTCTCGTACCACAGATGCCCCGGGTTAGATTCCTTGCAAGGGCTTTGGTGTTTGTGTACGTCCTGGAGTGTTGTTGGCCATCCCCAGCACGCTTGAATTAAATCGCATTTAAAGAATGGCGAGGTATAAGAGAACAAGATTAAGAAAAAGAAGAAAAAAACAAATAAGGGAATTGTCACCACCGTAATGAGATAAAATTATTAATGACATGTCTACGATCATAGGAAAGGAATGAATCCCGACGGAAAGTAATTTGTTGAAAGGCACGGCCTGATGAAACAAGGAAAAATGGGTATGAGACGGCATAAAAATTTATTTATATAAGGTAAGACGAATTTACGATAAGCGGAGGGTTTATTAAAATTTTGTTACTTGGAAAATAAGAGTATTTTTTCCTAGAGTAAGATATATCCTCTTCGTATGAGCAAATTGTGGTTAACTCGAAACGACGGAATTGTGTTGGTCAGAAACGCATACAAAAAATTAAAAAAGAAAACTAAAATCATCAACCCTCACAGAAGACCTGAGGAGTTAACAACTCGAGATTAGCCGTCGAAGAAAATTTTTACTATTTTACATTGATGAGAACCAATCAACTCTAATTAAAAACAAAAACTTTGGGGGAGCTTTACATTAGTTTTTCAGTATATGAAACTGAATTATTCGAGATAAATAAGACACTAGCTGAACTAACGGGAGTTTCTCGGGTTCACGTAAATAATAATGCAGAAATGTAATTAAAGACAAGTTTATTACAGTAAAATAAAAAGACTTTTACTTCAGCCAACCTTAGATCAACCAAAAAAACGGAGGTTTGTTGACATTTTCACTTTATTCGTATACAGTACTGTTGTTATTACAGTTTATTCAATTTAATTTACCTGTGATGAATGTTACTATCAAGTGAATAATAATTTATTTGCTTTTAGAAACCTAATAATAAAGTTTACCTGACGCGAATAAGTTTGGGCTCTGAGGAACACACGTGCCAAATTTGGCAAAATACTGAACTTTAGCCTATAGCTGGGACATACACACTGACGCATTGACAAATGTTTTGTGGTATACAGATATTTATCAGAAATGAAATATGAATCGTAAAATCTTTTTTTCAAAGTACAACAACCTTTCAGCAAATATTTGAGCCCACTTCAGTGTCGTGAAAAAACTGATTAATAGTTGTTTCTCTAACATGTTAATAATTAATAGAATTTTTAAATATATGTTGTTGTTGTTGTATTCGGCAATTAGACTTTTCTGATCTATGCTAAGCTTCTCTGTGCAATGCAAACCTATTCACTTCTACATAACTACCACATCCTCTCTAATTTGCTTAGCAAATTGCATCGTGGCCTCCCTCTTCTGTTCATACCCTCCTCTTTTCCCTCTAATGCTAATTTTACAAGACCCTCATATCTCAAAACTGGGTCTATTAATCTATCCATTCTTTAGGTAAGTCCTCCACGCTGTTCTCTCTTCTCTTAATGTTTATAACTTCATCTGATCTATACATATTTATTTTCATATTTGAAGGAGCAACAAACTTAAATCGCTTCTTACTTCACTTGCAGATGAAACCACTAACCTGGCATTTTTACAATGATCGGCTGATAAATAACATTCAAAGACACGTAAGTAATTACCCTATAAAGAATGCAAACAAAATTTTCCTGTCAAACAAATTGAGTCTCCGTCCATGCATGGAAGAGAAGTTCAGAAATGAGTTGTCCTTGATAGATTATGAGAGAGACTCTGCTGAATGGGCGAGAAGTTATATTAATAATTGGGTAGAATCTGAGACCGAAGGACAAATTAAGGAACTCATTCAGGATTTATCACCAAGCTCATCAGCGACTCTTGTAAGTACACAAAACTATAAAATTAAATTTTTGATTCTTCGTTTATTTTACTGTACAGAATAAAACTTTGTTTATGACCAATAGCAGAGAGTTTATTTAAATAAACAACGTTTCTATGCTTATTTAATCATTTCATTTCATTTAAATTTTGAATATACTGCATTTTATTACTATTAACAAACTAAACTTTTATGAAAGCTAAAAATCAAAGATATGGGTCGCTGCGGATCGTCTTTGACTTAACTGCAACTCCCATCAAAATTTTACTGTAGTTTTAATCCCCAGTGCCTTGAAACGTTCTTGAATGACAATAAGGAAAGCTGCTAATCGTCTATTTGCTAATTTTTGTAACAGGATATGAAGTTCCTGAAGTCAAAATCGTAGTTCAGTTGATTAATCAACATCTTAAAAAATTCTGATGACAAATTTAACTAAATTTACGCAAAATTAAAAAATTACACCCAAAGATTTTATAAAACATTTCGATAAAAAATTATATTTTTATTAGGTTTTAAGAATATGATTTTTTTTCATAATTATAATCTTATATCTGGCTTGTAAAAATCTACTTCTATATCAAATAAAAATTGAATTTTTGTATCAACGTGTGGCTTTTATGAATTATAAAAACCGGATTGCGGTTCTCTTTGTTCTCATGTGGTTCCTACCCTTTACTGGACCATTTCGTATATATCCAACTTTTAATCATATTATATGACAAGACAGTAGAAGAACAATAATTGTTTACACAATTTAATTTTTTAAATGTTTGAAACTTGACGAAATCACACACACTTGATATTGGGATACTAAGTAAAAAGAAATGAGGGAGAAAGGTAGGACATTCGGTTTTAGTCGGCAACGTAGCCTAATGGTCAAGGAACCCTGCTGCTATAACGGAAGTTCTGTGATGATCCGGGTTCGAGTCTTCGCGGTGTCGAATATTTGCAGCCTTTCTTTCATTTTGATGTCTAGATAACGAAGTTTCCGCCGTCATAGCTGCAGATTTTAACATCCGGAACCCAAAACGACTACCAATTTTATACAACTGCGACTTTTGATTCACCCTGTGTTATAAATTTTGCTGAGGATGTCGCGGCAGCAAAACGGAAATATATTTTTTAAGTTAATGAAGTGAAAATGTCCCGAAAATTGGGGACTAAACGCTTTAATTCAAATTGAATTTATCTATTTCCGGATTTCGGCCAACCTTAGTAGTTTATTTATGAAAATATCAGAAGATGGCGTCTTGTTTGTTATTTTGTAACACCGGCTTTTCTGTAAGAACCTTGACAGAAGAAAATGTATTTCTAAATTATTCTAAATATTCAGAAAATACTGTGGATAGTGCAATTATAGAACACGTGTTAGACTTGTCCCTTTACAATTATTCATGAAGAAGGCACGTGTTACGTTATGGCAGGATTATTCCTGCAAATATCTTAAGAATGGCTTGAAGAGGGAATAAATTGTTGAATAAAACCCGTATATCGTAGGTTTTCATGATTTAATATTTTACTAAAATTATTTTACTCCAACGCAGGTCAATGCGGTTTACTATAAATCAAAATGGCTGATTCAGTTTGACTCTAATAGGACACAATATTTGCCATTTCACGTGAATCCGTACGATAAAAAGACGGCCAAAATGATGGTGAAAGAAGACACTTTCGAGCATGGTAATTTATATATAAAACATCACTATTTTTCGTCCCTTGGATAAGTGATCAGCTCCTGATTCCCCTTTTCCGTATTTGAAAGGTCGCAGTGGAGACCTCGGAGCACGGATGCTGCTGCTACCGTACAAAGGGAACACAACGGCCATGATCTTCCTCCTTCCAGATAAAGACCTGGAGGCGACGATAGACTCTCTGAATATCGTGACACTCGGATTCGTGACTGACAGAAGAAACTACAAAGCGGAATACTTTTCAGTAGGTATACCTACATATGAGCTCAGAAGTAACATCATTCTAAACTCGGTAAGTCCATTTTGAATCACTAATTTGGTACATTACGATTAATTGACTCCACTTTGGGTTTTGGTATTCATGTCTCGGTCTTTCAGAACGTGAGAATCTTCAATTTTATTTATTTCAAGGCATGGTACTTGTATTCTTGAGATTTAGAATTAAACGTGCTGAAGTACACGGCGTTCGTCGGATTCACGTAAATAATAAAGCAGGAATATAATTAAACATAAGTTTCTTAGAGTACTTGAGGGTACACTAGAATATATTCCTGTTGTCAAATGCAACCTATTTTCAACCCTAGGTTGTCAAAATTATAGTTTTTTTTTACAAAGAGGTGTCATTTGGACTCATTTCCGATGGTCTTAAAGAAACTGTGATAGGAACAAAATTGTAGAGAATCGAATTTACAATTGACTAAGCACCCTCAATTTTTTTCCAAAACCCTCGGGTTGGGCTGCTCCACCTTAGAAATAAAAATATCTAATGATAGTTCAGGGTGAGACAAAGAGAATAAGCCCTTACTCGTTTGCTCATGTTGAGTACTGACTTTGCTAGAGGCGGAAATACACCGAATAAACACTTTAAAAAGTAAAAAAAACTGGACGTTTGTTGACATTTTCACATACTGTATTGTTGTTAGCGATTATTTAACTTAATAATTTTATCTGTAATGAATGTCACTATCGAATATTTTATTTGCTTTTACAAATGAGTAATTACTAAATATTAAAAATTACCTGACGTGAAAAAGAAAAAAAATTTACATATACATAGTATCAACGATCCAAAGAAGTTTATTATTTCCCAGGGAGTTAGCTCTCTCTCTCTCTCTCCCTTTGTCCCTCTCTCCCTTCATCTAAACCTTTAACATATAACTATTATTCACTTTTTTCACATTATAACTTCAGCATAATTAAATAACCATGAGCAGCTTCGGACCCTGAGAAACACGTGTGCCAAAATTGGTCAAATTCGGATCAGTAGTTTGGACGCCCATAGCTGGGACATGCATTCTGACGTACTGACAAATGGTTTTAGATTCATAGATTTCTTGGGTTGTATGTTGTACGCAATCCTTAATTTATTCTTTAATGTTTCAGGCACTTGCAACCCTTGGTATCGGCAAGGCGCTTACAACAAGCGCAGATTTCTCGGGATTTACCAGCAGGAAAGAAGTTTTCTTCGATAAAGTTGTCCACGAGTCTGCGATTCAAGTTGATGAGGAAGGTACCACAGCATCGGCAGCAACATCTGTGATGGTATCATATTCAGACACTAGTGTCAACAATTTCTTCTGTGACCGTCCTTTCGCCTACATCATTTACGACTTCGTCACAAGTAAAGTTCTGTTCATGGGAACCTTCCGTGATCCGCCGAAACCGACGTAGGAAATATGACGTGGTCACAAACAATCCTCATTCTGATTCACCTTCGTCGTCGGCGAGATGAACATTTCTTTCAGCTTGATTTTATTGTTTCGGCTAACAACTATTTATTATGTTCATATTTGACTTGCATTTATATTACTCGAGTTGTACTGACACTACTGACAAATAAAGAATTATTTAAGAACTGCTTGAGGAAATTGATGAATTAAGATGGACTCTTTTTCCTTTTTGTTAGGTTAAGTTATCTGTTCTTTGTTTACAACTTTCGATGTGACTTGTAATTAGTGGTTTTACAGAGTCTTAGTTACAATAGCCGTATTGTGACGATGTGAGCTCTCACTGGTTACATGGGGATAACGCGTGGTGGCAATTCCTAGAGAAGCTGAGCAATGTACTTTTCAGTGGCGAAGGGAAGGGCTGTCGTCATTGGATGGCTGCTTCTACTAGCAGTTTTTCTGTAACAGTTGGTGAAGAATTTGGGTGAACTGCCCCATTGATTCACCGTTCACCAACAGATCCGTTAACACCAACTTCCTCCAGGGCAATATCCTCAGCGTGTTCCTTTCCATCTACTTTTGTAGTACTGTGCAGACAACCTTAGGCACAATAAACTAGTCCACCTTTGCACATTCCTTCTTAAAATCCACCAATTAAATGCTAATGCATGATCGTCGTCCAGGTGATTGCGAATCACACGACATCAACTTTACTTTTTGAGGGGAGTGACAGACAAGACACAGGAGGGTGATCCACATAATAACTCCCCTTCAATAAAAATGGAAATAAAAATTGAAAGGGAGATGTGGAAGGAAGAGGAACGGCTAACTAGACACTCAGGGCAATAGTTTAAGGACCCTATTCACCTGAAAGAGATGCAGGGGAAATCTTAGAAAACCTACATCAGGTATGTCGGGCTATTGGGTACTTGTCTCACATCCCTCTGAATGACGGAGAGGATTTGCTGTGGGATCACAGCATTCCCTTCGACAAGTTTAGGAGGCAGCTGGCCGACTGTCTTAACATGATCGGCAAACTGCTTTCACCGTACGTCCAACACACCTTTCTTCCCCAATTCCTTTTTCCGGTTATTACAACTGCCTGATTGATTACTTGGAGAAGGTAATGCCATCTTGTATTGTGATCGTCTTTTACATTGACTCCCTTTGCCGATATGTAACATAAAATCTTCCGTATGGTCCTATAAATTAGCCCGTAATCACTTTATTAAAGTAAATACTTAATATTTTTAGGTCATTAGTCGTACCTGGCACATATCAGTCGTGAAAAGCGTCGTGAAGCAATATCATAATATAAATAAAATAAGAAACGAAATGCTGACCTTTTTAAGCTTCACAGCACCCATAAAACGTGAAGGTAAGTGTTGAATAAAAAGAGTTTGTTACCGCGACAAATCGTTAGGCTACTGTGAAGTGACATAATGATAATTTATAATTACAATTTTAGTAAAATAATATTTTAGAAAGAATGGAAACCAATAAATTGGCGGAGTAACTGGTTTTGGTTTTCAGTCGGTTGGGTGCCGTCTCTATTAGGATATACAGGTAATGAATATTCACATACCTTCTGATTTCTCTAAAGCTTGAACAATTACATGAAGGAATTTATTAATAATATGAGTGAAATGAGAAATCCGCGGAAATCAGTATATTTTTTTCATATCTATCAGTAAAATGCTTGACCTTTACAAAATTAAATAAGGAAACTAATTGGAGCTGGGATAATTTACCTTAATTGTCTATTAATATATTGTTATATATTCTTAACATATTCAAAGAATTTTTTTAATATTTTAATAAACTCGCCAAGGTATCAATTCATTTTCGAACTTTCATCAAATTGTTATCATTGTTTCTATTTATATTTAAATGAAATTTTTATTTGAAATAATATATTACACAGTTTGTTCAAACGCTACTTTTGATATCCGGTTGTTTATGAATAATTGGTATAGTGTGTCGATTTACATTGGTTCATTCAAACCTGTTTATATATATTATATATATTTTTTTAAATTGTAAGATAAGGAATGAACTCATATCGACGAAATTTATGTAGGGAACTGTCTAATCGACTAAATTTTGTAATTATAGAAACGATATAAACAACCATATGACAGTTCGTAAATAAAATAAAACTTCGTTGGGCTGAATAAAATATTTTAAAACGTCTGTAAAATTGTAATTTAATTTCTCTCTTTAGAATTTCGTACGCAGAAGTAAATATTATTTATAGTTAGCAAATTTATTCAATTTAGGTTTCCTCGTAGCTCTCAGCATTTTTATACTTTCTTGACTTTCTTTCAATTACATATTAAACAGAGCAGTTGAACGTTTGGATTGAGACTTGTTGTGATTCTTAGTTATTATATATATATTTATCTAACTCTTTTGAATATATATATATATATATATATATACTTTAAACTTATTTGAAAACGGTATTTGAAACTGACGCATTGTAGCGGGACTTGTGTTTACATGAAATATGAAGGTAAGGTTAATAAATTTGGGATGTGCACCTGGCCAATAGTATTTCCCAGTTTAAAAACCACACACACTGAAATATGCGTCGTCCCAGGAACGCGTAACGGTGCAAGGGCTCTCGAAAAGCATCCCCCCGTTTGCTCTACGTTTATTTGACGTCGATTGGTTGTACGATAAGCGGGGAAAGTTAGACGCAATCAAAACCATTCGACGATCACTGATCCAGGGAGAGACTACGTGATAATTTCATTCTAGTGTTGGTGATGAGGGAGGTAGGACGTCCTTCTAGTGCTGCAGCAGCATCCTGAGTGTCGTTATGACTGTGATAGCCTTATTACCCCACGGGCAAATCCGAATAGAGAGAAATCTCGTGTATATTTAGCTTGTCAGTAAGTAGATTGATTTTTTCTCCTTTTTTATTTTTAAATTTGTTAACAAATAAGTTTTGTTTTAGCAGAATACAGTATGTATATTCACAAGTATATTCACAAGTTCTGTCTACACCAGTTCTTAGTAAATTATCGATATTTATATGTTAACTAAAAATCAAAAGTTTTATAACACTTTCTTAACACGATATTTTGATGTGGCTTTGGGCTCCCTCCCTTATACTGTAACAGTTGTTTACATGTAGAATAATGAAAAGTAATAAGAAGAGACGGAGGTGATCTCTGGAATATGATGAGTCTGAGTGTAGTAGTGTTTTTGAGTGTAGTAATGTCTTTGTTGTAGAGACTGTCTTTAGGGAGACAAGTCAATGTTTTTGATTGTATGCAAATGTGTTATTAATAATAATATAATTTATTGATGAATGAGTCGCGTCTCTTGTGAATGATGTTCCTACATGCCCACTGACGACCCTGAGAAACTAACGCTGAGCAACCAACAAGATAAGTAAATTTTCATACTGTAATTGTACGTGCTCCATTTAAGCACTAAGCTGCGATCATTAAGAGAGAGTAATAAGGGGATTGTTCTTCTAGAAGTCACTGGTGAGGAAGAGTGAATAATAATGACCGTACAAGTGCAAACGTAAATTGAATGATGTTTTCTTTTCGTTCGGTATCTTTAAACTTCTCTTACGGCGCTGGTGTTCGAGGGTGTTATTAGGTAACGTTTTAGTAATGTATTACAGTTGAACGATAAGGTCGTCCTAACTATCTGATGATCGTTGGGATAGAAACAGCAATATTGTTACTGTATCACAATATCATGAACCTCATCGTGGTGGCATATTAACGACAGGAGTATTTAATATCCAAATTTATTTCCAGATTTTAGCCATAATGCTGGCAGCAAGCCTTTTTCTGTTGGCCGTGTTAATCTCCGACAGCCATCAGCAGTGCTTCAGCAGAAACGATGCTGCAGTTCATTCAGATGCTAAAGAATACTATTGGGTCAAGTCTCGTCAAAACTTCAGCTTGACTCTATTGAAAACTCTAAACAAAGAAAGAAGCCAACATAATTTAGTATTTTCCCCTTGGAGCATACAGGAGGCTCTGCTGCTGGCTTACTTCGGAGCGGCCAATGATACGGAAGCCTCGTTGGCCAAAGTTCTGCAAATACCACCGACGCAGGTTAGAAATTACTAGCAACTATTATTCATAACAGAAAGAACGATTTCTTGTAATGACCTACACATTAAATTAAATGACCCAAGGTTACTCGGATGATTTAAAGTATATAACATTCTCTGCGAATATAAGTTTTAGTTTTCAGTTGTTTAAAAGGGTAAAACTAAAAGAGAACAGTAATTGTTTATGCACTATTGCACGATCGAAGATAAATGGAGGAGAACTGAACAAGAAGTTCTCGGGATTGCACCCGGGTTATGTCATTCATAAGATACGACGTTTCGAAGGCTATCTTCGCCATCGTCTTCAGGTAACTGAGAATTATTTGTAAACGGTATAAACCGACATTTCTCCTATAGTACAAGAATATGTAAGAGTACCATTGCCATAGTTTACGTATATTAATTGTTTATTAACATTTATTCAATGCCTTGCTATTGTTGCGGAGACTATTAGCCAAGAACAACATCTCACAATTAATTGAATGCGTGTTGTGACCAAAGTGGAATTTGTGAAGGTTCGTGTATAGTATTCGTAGATAATTCAGCAGCCAAATAAATCATTTTAAATCCGTATTTTTAAATCAATACAGCCTTACCTATTTCGATTTTCAGTCGGAGCCAGAATTTTTGATTTAGGACTACATTTATGAAATTAAATATTTTAGAATACAAATTGTGAGTAAGAAAGAGTACAGTGAGCTTACTGAATTTCGGTAATTATAAAGTCGACGATACTTTTCAAACAATCGGTGTATGTTAATGCTTAAACATATTGCAACATCTAAGAACCTGATAGCTGCAATGCAGAAATGTGGACTCGGTTTCGAGTCTCACTCAACGCAGCCATATTTTAGTTCTTTATTTTGTTTACATTTAGTTTGTAGTATTTTCTGTTTCGAGAATTTTCTGTTTATGAAATATTCCACGAATGTATAAATTGTACTGGACCTCGAAGCGGAGACAGTCTTTCGCTGTACGAGACTTTGTACAGTATTTCGTTATGAATAAGCTCCTGTAATCTCTAGGTGGATGTGTTACTGTATTTCACGATCCTTCAGAAACGTTGCAATATAGTAATAAATGGTACAGTGCGGTGTTTTTTTAACGTAGAACTGGAAAGTTACTTCAGTAACGAAGAAAAATAATTTTATAATGTTTATGGACTTTATAGTTTCCCTGTACGGGTATTATAAAACTCATACATTTTATTATCCATGTAGAGGTGTCATTATACACAAAACGATTTTATGATTTTTTTCTCAGACGAAGCCAGAAACTTGGCGTTTTTTCTACACAGCGAAGAAAACACAAGTTAGCAAAGAAATGACAATGAAGACTGCGAACAAAATTTTTCTGTCAAATAAGCTGAGTTCCCGTCGTTGTATGGAAGAGAAATTTGGAAATGAGTTGGAGTTGATAGATTTCCAGACTGACAATGCGGAATGGGCGAAAAATCATATTAATAGATGGGTGGAATCTGTTACAGAGGGAAATATTAAGGACTTCATTAAAGAGTTGTCACCTTTCTCAACAGCGGCTCTTGTAAGTATAGTAAAACAGCCATACTCTATAATGCTTTTAATTACAATAGATTAGTCATTCAATAATTTTTACTGTCTTTGTATTATTTTAAACAAAAAAATTATTTTATTATACGACTAGCCATACCCGCGACTTCGTTCGTGCGGAAAAATTTATTTTTATTTTGCTCTAAATATTAATAGCAGGTACAGAATTTAGCTAAAGTTGAACTCATTGAGTATATAAAAAGTACGGTATCATTTATTTATGATCGCTTCAGGGCAAACCTTCGCAGTCAGCTATCATACGTTTTGGAGCCAATAAAAATAAGCATTACTAAATATTAAAATTTACCTGACGCGACAAATAAAACAAATTTACACACACAACATATCGACGATCCAAAGAAGTTTATTATTTCTCAGAAAATTAGTTTCCTGCCAACAATAGGTTAATAACGGCGCGAATCCTGCTGCAACAATAGATGTAGTGAGAATATTCGCACTTCCTAAGAGGAGCTCTTATTCTTCCAAAATTAAACTTATAACAACAAAGGACGTGGAATTAATAACATAGGAATGCGTAATAGGAGTTATAGCTCGCAGTTGGTTTTCAATGGATTTATAAATATTTACATTAATATCTTCTGAAATCTGCAAGATATTGAATCAAAACATACACGAAAATTCAAATTCCTGTTTCAATCCCTGAAATTTTCATGAAAATATATTAATATGTTTCGGAGCATAAACAGATCAAATGCAAAGGTAACCAGTAACACTTTCTGGAGACATGACTTCACGTATAAAAAGAATTATTTATTTTATATTATTATATGAATATCTTCTGAAATATGTTAAAATGTAATACGCACGAATATTTAACTTAAATGTTATGGACAGGCAGACAGACACTTTTATTTTATTTAATAGTATAGATTCAATAGCGTTCATTAAAGGAAAAGTAATCAGGATAATGGTGTGGAATTTATTCGTGTAAATCAGATTTTAAATTATATGTAATTATGGTTTAAACTTTAAAATTTTCCAACAATTGTTTCAACATCCTCACAGGTCAATGCGGTATATTTGAAATCAAAATGGCTGAATCAATTTTTCCCTAATGAGACAAAAAATATACTATTTCACCTGAATCGACTGCATTCAAAGTCAACCTCAATGATGGTGAAGAAAGCTGTTTTCAAACAAGGCAATTGCAATTCAAAATAACACTTTTCGCCGTTATAATATCTTCTTTAAGAGTAATTGTTCGTTTTCTGTCTTCCATAGGTTACAGCGCATCACTTGGAGCAAACCTGCTGTTGTTACCCTACGAAGGGAACAGAACAGCCATGATCCTCCTCCTTCCAAATGGAGACCTGGATTCTATGATTGACAAATTGAATGATGCAACATTCGCATACTTGACTCATCTAAAGAACTTCAAATCTTCTTTAGTACATGTGGCTATACCTAAATTTGAACACAGGTCTACTATACCCCTTAATTCGGTAAGTTCATTTTTATGTTGCGTTTTTGAGGTAAAATTTCTTTAAATTGTCAGTTCGTATAATCTTAATTTTTTTCTGTTGATATTAAAACTAAACATGAATGTCATGGTATGCATTAAATCTTGAAAACAATCTACTGAAATAAGTTATTCTTCAAGATATTTGTATATCGAAATAAGTCTATTTTGTTGTATGTTTAATAAATTATTATATTATTTTTTGACGTTTCAGGCGCTTTCAAGTCTTGGCATTGGCGACGCGCTTACTAATAGTGCACATTTCCCCGGCTTCACGGGCGCAGAGGAAGTTTTCTTTGATACCGTGAACCACGAAGCTGTGATTAAAGTGGACGAGGAAGGAACGACGGCCGCAGCAGCAACTACCGTTGAGTTTTGGCATTCTGCTATTCTAGAATTCCATTGTGACCGCCCCTTCGCCTACGTCATTTACGATTTCAAGGATCGTAAATTATTATTCATGGGAACCTTCCGTGAGCCGTTGTAAAGAAAAATTAATTTTTCTCAACTGTCAGGCCAGCCTTACAGCAATATCAAAAATGTAATTGTCATGTTTTCAATAAATAGTTAAGACTATTTATGGTGTATTTTATATTTACTATGATTTGTAATTGGATGAATCCATGTCACGTTGTATAGCAGTCGATGTTGAACCATCAACAAACTGTGCATATATTGTTCGTGCATTCCCTTACATTTTCGTAGTTGAAAACTAGTATATTGCGTTTGGAGGTACCTACAGATTTCTATCATTTTCAAATAAACTGCATTGTGTTTAGTACATTGTAGCTTAAACTCAAATCTTTCTACACGAGTTTATCGATTTTTAAATTAAAATAATTTAATTTTTGGTAAGTAAGTTCCTCCAAGGCGGAACAGTTTTTGGGTGTTAATTTTGTATGCTTTTATATATAAGAAATAAGTTGCATTGTAACTAGAATACCCGTTAAGAGTTGCTGCAGGTGAAAAATTTAGTTTTTGAAGATTTTTCAATGTTTGAGTTCCAATGTTGCGGGACGTTATAAAAATGTGCCGTTTCTCATTAACATTTTAAAAATATTTTTTATAAAATATTTTCGTTTTATTGAGCTAATATAATAATTTTAAAAAATTATATCCATAACGGACACATTAACTGTTTCATGTCAAATACATTTGAGGGGGCAATAATGTTTTCAGGGTTTCTTCAAGGAATTTAGTAAATTTTTTGTTAAAAGACTGATAATTAATTCATTATGATAATTATTTTTCCCTCATTTTTATCAGTCACTTCAATAAACCGAAACTATATTTCAATTTTGATTTCAAAACTTTATTTGGAAGAAGCTTTTGGCAATTGCCATATTCATCTATAAAAAAATTACTATATTTTTTAACTATACAAAAAAATTTTAATATAAAAATATGGATATTTGTTTAAAACTATGATATAATGCTTAAAAAAAATGTAATTTATTTTGTCTCCTCGAATTACTTCATCAGCACGTTCCGATTGTCATTCAGTGACAGATGTTGTCGTTGCACTATTTATCTGATATCTTACTCAAAAGTTGTTTTTTGGACAAAAATTAATATGGCGGAACGTTTTCATGGCAACAAAACAGTTTAGCTTCGAGACCAGAACGCTCTGTCCACAATAAGTAATATATCCGTTGCAGCGTAGAATGTCGCTTATTATATTCTATATATTTATTACAGCGTTGTTTCTGTTTGTTTGTAATTACCATGGATAATGGATGTATCGTAGTGTTTTAGAATTTTTCTTTGTCAATACAATAACGTCCAAGTTACTTTTGTCTGAAATTAATTAATTACTAACATATTTTGTTAAATTTACATGCCATTCACAACAATGTAAATGATCCTCATTCTTTCTCCCCAGCTAATGAGGTGTAAACACGGGAACGGCCTTAATATCAACAGTCGGATATTTGTATTGTTACGCAAGCCTTGGTATAATAAAGTACTTAGCATAGTTGAACGAGAAGTTATTATGCTAAGATCATAACAGCACATTTAACTCATTGGAAAACTTTTTACGAGACTTCCACTATCCCGTAATGTTTGCACTTGAATCAAAATTGGACTCTTTGTCCTTATACTGTGTATATGTGGAGTTGTGCTATCTGTTCTTTGACGACTACTTTTTAACGTTCCCATTATACTCGCCAACTTCATTTTTTATCGATGAATACCTCAAGACGTTTCTATTCTTCTCCTGAAAATTGTCCCCCAATTGTTTTTTAAAAGACATAGCAGAGTTTAATAATTATTGGGTTTCATAGTTCAGTCATCAAAAATATCGTGAAGCAATATAATAATATAAATATCGATGCAAACACTGACATTTTAAAATGTCACAGTACCCATAAAAATTGGAGATAAGCACTGAATAAAAGGATTTTGTTACTGCGGTAATTCGGTGCGAAGTAACGAGGGATAATATGTTCCTAAAAGGAGAGTAAAATAATTTTTTTGAGGAGAAATAGATATCGATAAGGAGCTTCAGAGTCTTCTTCTCGTTGCAGATGTTGTAGTGTCGTGGTCCACGTGCAGTTCCAGGTTTATGCGATGTCACGTTTGATATAATTACAGTATTATTAATGTTAAACACACAAATTTGTTATCTGCTGAAAATAATTATTTTTTCTTCTAAAATTTGGTAGAAGGGAATTTTTATTCCAATTTAATTAATCGTTTAATTGCAGGATCGACGCCGTTGTCTTCAGGTTTTGGTAGGTATGGGAATTAAATATAGAATGAAATTCATTTGTCATGTTAAACACAACGATAAAAATAATTTTACTGAGTCTTTGGGAAATTAGATTGAATTAAAATCTAATGTCAAAAACCATGCGTTAATCTGAGTACGGTGAGCCAATAATAAATAAATGCCTGTTTATTCACAGATAATCTATTAATATGTTTGATAAGATATACCACTACTCATTTTTTTTAATTCAAAGCAGGTTATTATTCTCAATGAAAAATATAATAAACAGCTGTGTAGATCGTATAGTTGAAGTTGTGGTGAGAATCATGTGATTATCTCTTCAAGGACTCATTCTCTTTCTTTGATACCCCAAATAAACTGTTCCGCAAATTCATACGAGACGTTCATTGGAGCAGCAGCATCATCTAACCTGACGGTCTCATCGAATTGCTTCATCAGCACGTTCAGTATGTCATCAGTGACATTTTGTCATTAACCGCTCCCCGGTTTATCTCAAATGTCAGTTTGTCGGTTACCAAACTTCTTCAAATGCCCAATGAATAACTGCTGACTTGGAATATCACGAAAAGGAATAATGGCCAAGAATCAAATCCTTGAATTTTTTTTCCCAACTGATGCCTGCGTTCAAGGATTGTGGAAATATGTACAAACGCAAGGTAGTGTTGTGTAGAGAACAGTTCAGGCTATAAGTTGTACTACTACTGTCGTTATATGTCCGTTATAAATTTTTTATAACACTGAAGGTATCTCGTGTTATCTGATAATATAAAATTTTATCTTAAGAGACTTATTTATGTAGTCTCTATACTGTTAAAAAGGAATACATTAAAAAAAACATCAAGTGACATAACCGAGATACGTTTAACAAAGCCATCTAATATATTTTCTCAAGACGTAGACTGCTCAGCAACCATTTCGACTAAGTTCAAACGGATCAGTTTATTCTACAACATGAGCTTGTCACCATCGATTTGTCGAATGAACGATGGTGAATTGTGGTGATTACTGTAGTCTGTTTAAAATAATAAGCTGAGGGGTGTTTGATTAAATCGTCCAATCACAGCAACGCTGCTTGACGAATCCATTTATTTAAAGAATACCATTGAATGATTCAAGGAGACATCCCTCTCACACCTTAATGGTTACAGGACTTCATCTTTTAAACAGACTATAGTGACGTCCAACCCTGCTGTTACGTAAATGACATGGAAAAATGACACGGAAAATAGATGTAGCCGTCCCAGTGAATTGAAGAGGTTTTTAAAATCACAAATTTATCCTCCTAAAATGTTTCCTGTTTTTTTTTCAGCAGTTATTGCTGAGCGCTATTCGTTAATAATTATATATGACTGGGGAAGTGAATGTTTTCCTTTTTGCGTAATATCTTTACTATCAAGTAACGTCTCTGGTGCTCGGAACTGTTATTAATAAGCCCAACTACCTGGTGACAATTCGCGTACTGGAACTAAGACTGAATATTAATTTATTAGTACTTAACGATTCCTAATCTAATTTAAAAAATACGGCAGTAATATTCAATGACGGTTTTTAATTTCAGACCTTCACCAGAATGCTGACGGTGGTCCTCTTGTTGCTGACCGCGTTCTTGTCCAGCAGCCATCAGCAGTGCCTCACCGAGAAGGATTTTGTTGGATATTATACATCTGCCGAGTTATACTCTTGGGTTAAAACTCGTCTAACGTTCAGTTTATCTCTGCTGAAGGCTATTAATGACGAACATAGGAAGGAGAACATAATATTTTCTCCTTGGAGCATACAAGAGTCTCTGCTGCTCGCTTACTTTGGAGCAAAACACGAAACGGAAGCCTCGTTAGCTAAAACTCTGCAGATACCAGCCAAGCAGGTTAGATACTGTACGAAACATTACTCATAAGAAAGTCAAGTTACACATTGAATTCAATAAACTGATAAGGCTAATTCAGTTTTATAATAAATAAGGAGCGTAGTTGTGACGCAAAGAAAATAATATTTCTCGGGGATGTTCCTGGATTTTTACTAACAAAGATGGCAGGAGGAGAATTTGTAAAAGAAGTGGTGGGAAATTTATTTATTAGTCTTAAGGGAATTTATTTTATTTTCTCCTTGGCGCTTCAGTCCATTCCCTACCGGGACGACAACTAGACTGACAACTTTCATGATAGCTTTTGCAAAGGAACTTATTGAGATAATATAATGCAAATTGTGTCGTGGTCCCTATGAAGATTTAATATTTATTGATTTTCAGGATAAAAGTAAAAATTATGCAAACTCCTGATTATTAGGTGAAATACTCGAGGAAATACTTTTTTTGACGGTTCAGGCTGTACTTATTAAGAACGATTAATGATGCATCTCGGTTAAGAAACGATTTTATAAAATAAATGTATTGAATAAAATTTACAATGATCGTAATACACAACGTATCAACCACTAATTATTGGGACCTCTTATGCTCTTGAAATATTAAACATTGAAAAGTTACATGTAGGTTCATAATAGTTCATAGTTGACTCCAATTTATTTACATATTACACATTACTGAGAAGATGGTAATTACAGAAAAGTAGTTTTGCTATTAAATGAATTTTGAACAGCCATATCAAAGAACTATTTCCCAAGTTCAAACCCATTTAATAGATATAAAAATTTTATGTACTAAATACAGAAGTAATGTATTCCTCTCTGCTTTAAAATAGGCTTCACCTCGAGAAATTATTCCACGTAAAAACAAAAATTTTTAATACCAAATATATTTATTTGAATTATAAACTTTCAGTAGTCTGTAATATATAAATAAATTATAAATAATTACAAATTATATAAATATTAAAATTCAAAAAGCATTGAAATAGCTTTCATTTAAGTAGGATAATTTTAAAATTCCTTCTAAATTTTGAAATTAAATTCATTAAACAAATTTTTCATCACCTGAAGACGTCGCAAAACTTAGAGAAGAAACTTTGTATATTAAGCTCACTGAATATTTTTGTACATCTGACTTGATTAGCCACATATAATCTTCTTAAAGCTTAAATTTAACTCATTTATTTAATATTTGTATGTGTTGAAAAACCCTAATGCATGCAAAAGTATACGAAATAATGCCCTCATTTTTTCAGACTAAAGCACTAACTTGGCGGTTATACAACAGAGAGAAGCAAGACTATATTGACAAAGAAGTTATGGTGAGTAATTTTCTTATGAGAAGTGCAAACAAAATTTATGTTTCGAAGAAACTAAGACTCCGTCCTTGCATGGAAACGAAATTCAACACCGAGTTGGAGTTGATAGATTACGAGAGAGACTCTGCGAATTGGGCCAAAAATTATATTAACGCTTGGGTAGCATCTGTTACCGCAGGACTAATTAAAGACGTCATTACGGATTTATCACCTGATTCGACAGCGACTCTTGTAAGTACAGAAAAAGTTATAATTAGTAAACTGTGTTATACAATTACTGATGTATACAACTTATTATCGTAATACAGGGTAATTAAAATTTCCACGATACTTTAAAAATATTTTTTTAGGTAATGCAATAAATGTAACTATGTGAAAGGGAAGCTATCAAAGCATTTTTGGTTGGTCATTACACCAGCTCGTTACTATGGAGAACCGCCGACAGGGGAGCCACCGACCGTAGTAGCTGAGAAATCTGTTATTGTGGTTCATGTAACAACTTTAATTTGTGTGTGTGTTGTATTTTTCGGCCCATAGACTGGTCCGATGCAACCCTCCATGCTAACCTGTTCTACAAAGCTACCACAACCACCCCCTTCCTAATCTGCTTAGTCTATTCTATCCTTGGTCTCCATCTTCTGTTCTTACCCCACACACGTCCCTCTAATGCTAATTTTACAAGGCCCTCACGTTGCAAAACGTGACCAATTAATTGAGTCCTTCTCTTGGTCAAAGTCCGCCATATTGTCCTCTCTTCTCTTATTCTGATTAGTACTTCCTGGTTAGTTATTCTATCCACCCACATCATTCCCCTGTAGCACCACATTTCAAAAGCTTCTATTATTTTCCTTTCTGTAACTCCTACCGTCCACGTTTCACACCCATATAACGCCACACTCCATACGAACATTTTTAGTAATGATATCCTAATATTCATACTTATACTAGCCGTAAGTAAATTCCTATTTTTTGCGAAAGCCTTTCTTTCTTGCCTCTAGTTATTATGCTTCCCAAGTTACTGAATTCCTTAACGTCCTTTAAAATATCCCTTCCCAATCCAACATCCTTTGTTATTCCACTGTTTCCCATACTCTACTCTAATACCTTTGCTTTCCCTCTATTAATCCTCAAGTTGAACTCTTTCCCCAGGACCACGTTGATGACATTTATTATGGTCTTCTGACTCCTCTAATACTAAAATATCATCAGCAAACCTTAGGGGTTTTATTTCTTCCTCTAGCAACAAGATATACCATTTGTTACATTATGATAAGCCATTTACTTTTTTTATGAAATACTACATGGACTTTATAATTATTCCCTATGTTACAAATTAGTAAAGTTACAATCATTTTTCATAAAAAGTCAGTGTCTATATTTTACAGATTTTTATTGTGTTAAAAATGTTTACTTACTAATTTTCCTAACCAAACTTTTCGGATCTATAAACTATTTTTTCGTTTATATAAGTCATAGGAATGATTATATTGTTAAGTTATATGAGTGTTTCACTTGGTATCTAGACATCATTCACGCATTTCTGTCGTTCCAGCAAATGCATCCTCGTAATATTTTTAAAACTGTGTGATCAGAAGACCGTAAATACTGCACGTTACAGGATGTGGGTAAAACTTGTCCTTTCGTAATTATTAATTAACGAAAGAACTTTGAACAGGAACGAAGAGCAACAAGTGGATTATATTAGGATTATTTGTGTAAATTTTCTCAGATTATGTTATGCTGGCATGAAACTTCACATTATAGGCTATGATTTAAACTATAATATTCTACTATAAACGTTTTACTTCCTGGCAGGTCAATGCAGTTTACTTTAAATCCAAATGGGAGGAAAATTTTAACTCTAGTAAGACAAAATATATGCCGTTCCACGTGAGCGCACGAAATCACAAGAAAGTCGAAATGATGGTGAAGGAAGGCGTTTTCCGACATGGTAACATCGTCTTTCCGAATATATGAAAGCAGTTCCTCCTGTCCACCTTCTTCGGGACCGATTTATTTTTAATTTCTGTGTTTTAAAGGTTACAGTGAACCGCTTGGAGCGCGGATGCTGTTGTTACCGTACGAAGGGAACAGAGTAGCTATGATCGTCCTCCTCCCAGACGGAGACCTGGATCCGATGATCGGAGCAATGAATGCTATAACACTGGGGATCGTAACTGATGTCAACGTGTACAAATCTGATTTTTTTGAATTAGTTATACCTAAATATGATCAGAGATCTAACATAGTTCTTGATAAAGTAAGTTCATTTCCAATTCCGTATATTTGGTTAATACATATGTTCTTTAAATTGTATTGATAAGAATCTTTATGAATACTAAAACCTATACCTTCTTGTCACTTCGACATTTAAAACGACGAGACAGATTTTGATAATGTTAAAGTCTTACATGAGCAAACGAGCATATTAATAATAGCCAACATTGTCATCAAAACATTTAATTACTAATTAGTTGATAGAATTACAATTAAGACGTTTCGTTCATCAATGTGGACTTCTTCATTGAAATTCTTAAATGGAAAGAAAACTGTAACTCAATGTGGATAACTTCTTCTGGCGACGGTTGCAGCCGTGTATTAACTAAATATTAATTAAATGTTTCGCTGAAGAATTTGGCTTTATTTCAATTATTGTACTTAATGTCAGATAATTTATTATTTAATCAATACGTATTTTCAAATTTAATGAAACGAAATTTAAAAACACTAATGCCAAATTTTAGATTAAAGAGACTGGTTAAACAAGATTATACAGATCTGAAAAGTCTATTTTTACGGTACTGATGAACGCGTAGAATTCAACTTATACCAATATAATTTTTAGACGTGTCAATTGAAAAGTATGCATCACCTTTTTAATAATCCAAATTTATATAAAAAAACTTTTGTAGTATGTGCGATAGGATCCTGTAAGTTTAACCTTGACTATAGGGGCGTGACGTAAGATCTTACGAGATATCACGTAAGTTTTGGAACGATTCATGTGGGAACTGATTCACTTTAAGAGTATCATGACTCCTTGTAAAATAAAATTCATGGAAAAAATTTAATAGTGAAAAATAGACGCGTAAGGATAATAGATTTAGAGGGCATTTTGGGTTTTTCAAAATCCTTTAATTGGAATAAATTGTATTGTTCAAAATACTATTTAAACAAATGAAAGTTAAATTTTTATTTGAGAAAAGTTTCAATGTTTTTTGGCCTTTCATATAGAGGGATTTTCAGTGACGACGGGTCAATGTTGAATCGGAATAAAACAAGCTGTGTTTGAGGTATTAATGAAATTAATTTTTTATTAGAAAGGCCCATGTATGCAGTTATTTATGGATTATGACATTTTTCAACGTCCTCCACGACATCCGAGTGGTTCAATTTTCAATAAGTCTGCCGCATAGATCCAGCTGAATTTTGGCGACGGCCTAGGTAGGATATGTTGACTTTAAGGGCGTTGGTCGGTTGCGGCTTATTGGAATGGACCTGCGACTTCAGGTAACTCCACAAGATAAATTTAGTGGGGTCATATAGCACGTTCGTGGTGGCCAATTGACGTGACGTCTGCAAGAGGTAACCACACCCTCAAATCGTTCTTGCAGAATGTACATCACTGAGGGGCACGTAGCGTCGTCCAGCTGAAACTATATGTCGTCTACGTCCATAATATTCAATTTGGGCAAAAAGAAATCGGTTATCATCTTTCTGTAGCGCTCACCGTTGACGGTGATTGCCTCAACGACATCGTTTTCAAAAAATCTCCTCCGCTGCTATGTTCTCGGCCCGGAGTGCCTTTGGCGTACGAGTGTTGGCTGATTTTTACCAAATCAATCGTCTAAAATTAGAAGGTCCAGCGCGATCTGCAACGTTTGCTCTAAAGAACACTTATTTTGAAAATACAGTTTTATCATTTGGAAGTGTTGCTCAGTCGTGTAACTTACCATGGTGATTTGGCAGCAGAGACTGAATAAAAAGCAATAGATTAAACATACGCCACCAAAGCAATATGGTTGCAAACGTCGACCCGCCCCAATTAAAAAACCTTATAATTTAACATGGAATTATATAGACGAAAATAGGTCATTACCGAAGTCTTCTCGGAATGAAAAGTGTAACGATATTGATAAATATTATTTTTAATGATTATAAAAACTGATTAATAGATTTAAAGTACTTTCTTTCTTCAGTGCTGATATTGGACGTTTTCTACGGAAATAATTTATTTAGTAAGCTCTTGCGATACCATTGTTCCGAACCAATTTTATCTGGCTAGTATTTTATTTTTTGAAGACATTCTACTATTATTCTTTCACTTTCAGGCACTTGAAAGTCTTGGCATCGGCAATATGCTTACCAGACGCGCAGATTTTTCTGGTTTCACCGGGAACAAGGAAGTTTATTTTAATCAACTCGCCCACGAAGCTGTGATTCAAGTGGACGAAGAAGGTACCACGGCCTCGGGATCGTCAGCAATTGTGGCGGAAACGGTTTCCTTAAATTTGTTAAATTTCAATTGTAATCGCCCCTTTGCCTACATTATTTACGATTTTGTAGCAGGTAAAGTTTTATTCATGGGAACCTTCCGTGATCCGAAATAAAGTTTCCTCAACTGTTCCTGCTCCCACACGACATCTGGGAAAAAGTGTAATTCTTATTCCGTCAATAAATGTTTCTGACTGTTTATGACTTTATTGCTCTTAAACACCTACTTATTATTCGTTTTAATGGTCCTTTTACGACCTTCCTTTTCATATGATCAACGGCGATGAACAAATGAATAAGGTGTAATAACTCAATTATAGTTTCCTATTTTGTGTTTTTCCATTGCTTCTAATTCCGTACATAATAAACAAAAATTTAATCTATCATAGTACAAAGTATTTTTACGATGTAATAATATCTGTAACTAAATATATGTTACATTTTCATACTGCGACTAATTATTGCTCTTTCAATTGGGCTCTAGTCCTTGTTTAGTGAACTTGCAGTGATACCATTGACGAAGAGCGATTTGCTCCCTTATTATAAGGCTTCTTCTAGCTATTTCTTCATCTTAACATCAGTCCAACATTACGGAGCAAACAAAAAAGGAAAATACCTTCAAAGGAATGCTGCAAGAATTCAAAATTACGCGACGATCTAGATAGTCTTTTTCATATTGAGATAACATTAATAGCTCACAATCATAAATCAACGTTGATGATACCTCGTATATTCCCATCCATATAAATTAAAATTGAATGTATTTTGTTTGTGCCTCTTGGTATATTATTCGATTGCAGTTCAAGTTTTTGTGCTCACCCCAGAAAAGTTTTCTGTTGATATTTATAGGATTTAGCTTCCTTCACCTAACCACTGCCATCCCGGTTGAGGGCAATAATACTCAAAAACAATAAGGATTTTAACTATTACATGCGACGAACCTTATGCTTTATATGGCTTATGGTGTATATGACGTCATAAAGTGGGGGGGGGGCGGTTAAAAGTTAAATTTTCAAAAATGTGACGCTCTCGCTGATGGTTTAATAAGTTGTTGATAAAGGAATTATATACTATAGCAGGCTTGTACAAACATAAAATGAAATCAAATAAAATTCACAGCACCGGAACAACTATAAGCGTCATTTATTATAACAAAATAATTATATTGCCCCGGTACATTATAATTGCACGTATACTAACATATTGACATTAAGTAGTTTAATTTCTTATTAGTTTTCTCTGTATATTAATTAAACCATATTTTCCACGCAATAAGTCGCCTATGCTCTGCGTAACTCGTGACGAGAAAGAAGTAATTATTTACAACGAGTCGTCGTCCAAGACTTCTAAGGAGAACTGAAGGAACATCGATCTACTGTCAACGTCATTGAAAATTTAATGAACTGAGATTAATTAAATTTATAGTTGATAACGGGTATCGAATAGGCAAAAATAACGCTCACAGAGAATTCATATCATTGAAACTTGAATCATTTAATGGAAAAATATATATAATTACTTGTAGGAATATTAGTCAGTTGCAGCTAGCAGGATAATTGTTCTCTAATTATCACAATTAATTGCTCAATTAAATTATCTTATTGTTATTAATAAACTAAATAAATAGTATAAACCGAACTTAGATATAGGGTGATTCGAAACAAAACTGGACCTTCCATAACTGGGTTACTACCGAGAAGTATGAACCCGTATATTATATGTATAATGTACATCTTCAGTTACCTGAAACCAAAATGTGTTGTACCTTTTGAACCATAACTGCTACTTGTCAGAAAATTATGTTATTTGATATATCACACAACTCCATTTTAAAAAATTGGCTTAGATTCAAGATGAAGCCATTGTTTGGTACATGCCGTACAAAACATGCTTCCTCACTCATACCCAGCTGGAATATTCATGTTTCCCAATTTTCTGCAAAGTTTTTGAAATAAAAGGGTGTAGTGCGACTTTTGACTTATCCTGTATATCGTTGCGAAATTAATTGCATAGACGAGTGTCAGTCCATAACCTATGATGACTAATGAAGTGGTATCAGAAAAAAGTTTAAGTAGACTTGAGACAGTCTATGAATTAAGAAATTACTGACAAATTGTATGCTGAAAGTTTGATATAATTGTCTTCTATTTAGGAATGGCAGTGGCAATAAATAGTTAAATATACAAGAATGTATTAAATATGTCTGATAATATTTACATACAAAATATATAGTTTGTTTCATCTGGGTTCCAAGCGGATTGAACAACGGATTAACGTTTCAACTGTATCTTCGTCAGAGCTGACCAAAACTAATGGTTTCGAAACAGTAAATTACAAATATTACAAAGCTTCACGTCCTAGTCTCCAACTGTTACAGTAACGCAGCGTCGCGTCGGTCTATGGTTCATAAAAAGTGCGGCACAATTAATATTCAATCACATAAAATATGAAGTAATGACATTCGTTTGTAGTCGTTCCGTTCCAGATAACAAAGTACTCTGGAACGTTTATCTTTCCCAATCTCTACTGTTCCACAGCCTTCTAATAGATTTTTCATTGTTAATTTAATACTCAGGGTTGCAGCGCCACTAATATAAAATTTTCGATAACTATTATAACTACTAGAAGTCAGAATTGAGGAAATGTGATATGACTCAACTCTCAAGTTTTATGAAGATAATAAATTAATCTATGTATAAATGAAATTTAAACTTTTTAATGAATTATATGCTCAGTTAAAATGAAACTTTGGTGATATAAGAAATGTACTTAACACGTTTTGGTTAACTGGTGGGTTGAGAATTGGAACGCGATATATTATTATTAACTGTACATCAAACAAGATAAATATAAAATGGTGAAACTTGAACTTTGAGGTATAATTTTTGTAACTTACCGCCGTGGAGTGATTGTTGGGTGTCATTGGAGATCCATGAAGTTGGCGAACGACTGATGAATCAATTGGTGATGGTGACTCTGAATTGGATCGCCTCTTAGTTTGTGCGTTGGAATCTCGACTCTTCTAAGCATTAACAAAGTCCGGCCAGTCATTTCACGACTTATCGCCACTTCACTCCTCACAATAAGTTAAAAGTTACTAAACCGTCTTCAAATAATTCGAGGTGTTGTGTCTTGACACTTGATCAGATCTGTAATCACGTTGATTGTCTTTCATGGCGAACAGGATAGAAGTCTGACTTGATCAAATCAGGGTTGTTAACTGAATGAAGCACAACAAAATTTTTCGATCTATCGAGTTGTGAAAAATGGCGTGTGGGAGGAGCGGATTATCGTAATGAAGCTCGATCGTCTCTTCTCTATTATTGCATACTTAAGTTTCTTTAATGTCTTTACATAGGTTTCTCTGTCAATTTTAGCACGATGCAGTAGGTAATCAACAAGACTAACATCCTATGTGAACCAAAACAATTTTGCCATACTCTTCACTCCTAATCTGAGTCTTGAACCGCTGTCTCACCACTATGTGTCATAAACGGGCACCCAGGTCTCATCTCCAGTGAGCATATTTTTAAAGGAATCCTGTCGATCCGCTTTAAATTATGTCCAGAAACTGTACATGCACTTTTACACACCTTGTCCGATTTTCGACAGACAATTATTTGTCTCTCAACAGTCAGAACGGTTTATCTGGAAATGTCAAGTTTCTTCGTTACCAAACTTCTTCACCCAACACCACACATTGCTGACTTCAATTACAGAGCCCCTATAAACTTCCCTCAAGTAACTGTGTATTCCCTTAGCTAAACTTTCTTCTTTTCCAAAAATACAATGACAACGTTTTGCTTGATCCATAGTTTTCATCAGTAAATCTGAAAAATAAAACATTATATCAATAGAGTAAGGGTATGCCTATAATATAATTCATAAATCGTCCAGTATCTGTTACATAAATAAATTTAGAGACAGAGACTTTATGTTTGGATCGAAATCCGTAATTTTCAAAATACTGTTGAAGCATTTGGGATAATTCCTGAATATTTCACTCATACCGTTGTTAATTAATGAAGTCATGGGAAGAAACCTTATATTTGACGCAGGTTTCAATCCATTCGAACGCCACTTCCCTCTTACGTTAAAATGACCCGTTCTGGGACTCCGTACCCTTCACAAAAGTAACAGCATATTTCACGTTATTCCTAAGTACATTCACTTAAGAGCAACAAATTTTAACGCCTCTACATTGAAATGAGTACTAAAATAAAAGCAACGAATTGTTTTCTACTTTCATGGGAGCATTGCAGCATTGAAAGTCAATAGAATACACTTGACATTTCATTGTTTGCGGTGAATTGTTACCCATAAAATATAGAAAAAAATTAAATTGAAAGTATGATTGAAGATAACCGAAGTTCGAACATATTAACCGCTGTTGAAGATCAGGACATCAGTTGTGGTTGTAACCAGGAGTCAAGACAGTTGATGTAAAAACGCTACGTATGAAATTTAGGTATCTGCTCCTGACTTTAATGAGAGACTAAATATTTCGTTGAATACTCCACTATTCGGATAGAAAATCCTGTAAGTATTAATAGTGTCCTGTCTAAGAGGACAATAAGAATGATCAGTAATAAAGAATTTCTGAATACCGAAACACTAAATCTTTTCTGTTAGAAGCGAAAAAATTAGTGATTTAGATGAAATTAAATCTGACAAATCGTTAGGTTTTCTTAAGCTTTTTGGAGCACCATCAAACAAAATTCACTATTCTTTCATTCTATTTCCGTTACACGACTTTGGTACACGAATTTGTTGCCATTTATTATCATAGCAAACCCTTAGATGCAAGAATGAAAATTTTGTGACTTTATTTTCCAGAAGGCAATAAGTATGATGCGTGTAAGTCTTTTTCTGTTGACCCTTATCGCCTCTGGCAGCCATCAGCAATGTTTCACCGAGAATGACGACACGCACTTCATAGGACGTTCACAAATCAACGCTTGGATAGCGTCACGTCACAATTTCAGCGTGTCCTTGCTGAAAATGGTGAACATGGAAAGAAGGAGACAAAATATTATATTTTCTCCTTCGAATATTCACGACTCTTTGCTGCTCGCTTACTTTGGAGCCGCGAAAGAAACAAATGCGTCGTTGAGCAAAGTTTTACAAATACCACCCGATCAGGTAACAAGAAATTATTCACATAATCAGCACTATATATAGTATATTTGCGTATTCCATTATTCGACTAGACTATGAAACTATCTACAGTTCCTGTACACTAAGCGCCAAGCACTAATCCAGGTAAAGTGACCATAAAAAATATTTCTTACACGCTGGGTTTGTTTTGGACAGTAACTTGTTTCAAAGTTTTCATGGGCCAAAAACTCAAACCCCCATCTCGGTCGAAAGATTTTAACAAGAACAATTAATAAATTGAAGACTGTGTAAAACGTTTCTTTCACTATCACTAAAAATCAAAAATCTGTCCAATACTACTCTATTTTGTATTTAGATTACGATTCCCATTTACTGAGTAATAATTCACTCATTTTCACCCCAATGTCCCATTCGGTGGCCGGGGGGGGGGGCTGAATGTGCGCTTAACGGCATCATAAGTGTCACTACTAGCCACCGAAATCTAGAAACGTATGAACGCTGTATTTATCACTGTGTTATTGGTTATTGTCTTGTTCGTAAAACGCTTAACGCCTGTTTTCCAAAATAATTACATAAAATTAAATGTAAAACACAACCAATTTACGGACACAACAACTTTTTATCGAATTTGTACAACATGTAGTCCTCACATTTAAGACTTCATCAATCATTGAAGTTTACTCAAGATTTAAAATTTTGCTTATGGAAGTTTAACATTAACTAGGTAAATAAATAGAGTAAGAATATAAAATTTTTTATCCTTCTCGTATTTTGGTTTGAAATATCAAGTTTCAGTTCATAAAATAAGTTAAGAATCTATTGAATTAACACAGTTAGGTTTAATTAAAGCAAAACAAAATTGAACTTGATATTTATTTCGATTATGATATTAAGTTTCAGTTCATAAAAATAGGTAAATTTATAGAAGCATATAATTTATAAAAGCAGAAGTAACACTATTTACTTTGAAGTAAGGTGTTTCAACTCTCTGTACCGTAGTTTCTTTGAAGAAGCTAAAGCCGAACGTACTCGATGTGACCCGAACGTTTCACTCAGGGCTATTATATATATATATATATATATAATATTTATGAAAATTAAAAATGTACGGGCACATTAATTTCATTTTAAGCATTTTGTTTTTCTTTCAGAACAAAGAAACAACGTGGCGTTTTTACAAAAATGGTCAATTAAAGCAGGTATGGGAAAATATAAATAATTATCCGCTGGACAATGCCATGACACTATTTATGTCGAATAAATTGGTTCTGCGGCCTTGCATTGAAGAAAAACTTAGAAGAGACGTGGAGTTAATCGATTACCAGACAAATTTACTGGCAGCAGAAAGATATATAAACGGCTGGATAGAACGACGAACACATGGTCGAGTTAAACATTATGTACAAAACTTAACACGCAAAACTACGGCGACTATTGTAAGTACACAATACAGAATCAGAGTTACCACTTCCATAGTTAACACTGTTTCATAAAATCTTTACTTTGTAGTGGTAATAAGGATTTTTTTCTATTTTCTGCACTCTAAATAAGGCCTATGTATATTTCAATTTAATGTAATATTGTCGTCATAATGAGTAATGAAATTTTATTTTTATTGTATGCATGAGTACCCTTGGACGACTAACCGACAAATCCATCCTATCAGGATATTCAAATATGTACAAGCAAAATATAATTGAAAACAATCAAACCTAAATATTTATGGCACTATAAAATCTATTCGATTTTCAGGTAAGTGCTGCTTATTTAAAGGCAAAATGGGTGAAACCATTTAACGATAAAAAAACACATTATAAAGATTTTCATGTGAATGAATACGAGAGTCGGAAGATCAGTATGATGGCTAAAAAAGATTACTTTAACGAAGGTATTTCGTGTTATGCGTTACTATTTTATAGGTTTCAATTACCTACTGGTTAATTTTTTTTTACATTTTCTGTTTCTGTTGTAGGATACAGCATGGAGCTTGGAGCACGTTTGCTTATTTTACCTTACCAGGGAAACCACACAGCCATGATCATTCTCCTTCCAGATCAAGACTTAAACTTGATGATAAATAGGATGAACGAAGATACACTAGCATACATAGCTGACCGAAGCAAATACCGACTAATAAAGTTACTAATTTACATCCCTGAAATGAACTACAAAAATGAATTAAATATCCATAAGGTCAGAGTAAAAAAAATATTTTGTCACCTCTGTTACGATTTGTTTAAAAAAATATGCTCAGAATTCCATACTAAAAATTACTAATCTGGAAATAAATCCACGTGCGCTTTGAATTAACTTAGAAAACGAGAAAATTATGGCAGAAGAAACTTTCTTGAAAAGTATTCTTAGGTACGTCAAACCAATTAAGTAAAATTCTGCAACTACATTACGCGACGGGCGTGAGTGTTTCTGTTGAAAACGCAATACTTGTAATAAATTAAATGGGGAAATAATTTTCTTTTGGGGAGGGGGAACAGGCTACATGAGATGATTCAGAATCTGGCAACTCTTCTATATTAGCATAGGAAGGGAATTGAAAAGGGAGGATGCTGAAGAGAGAGAATAGTGGCCAACGGTCGACTAGATTTTTTTTGGTAACATTTATATCCACAACAGCATTTATTCGTTTTAATGCATTTACAATTCATAACAATAAAAATCGCCCTAAGTCAGTCACACCGCGAGCCAACCAGAGATAATACTCCAATCCCTTCATCTCTACTTACTTTCTTCTAAAAACAACTTTCAATCCAAATAAAGAAACAATAAATTGCTTTAAGAAAAACAAGAAACAACTATAATTCACAAGCGGTTGTTTATATTTATTTGTACGTCCCAATCTTTTTCGAATAGCTTGAATGTCACGTCATACTGTCAATATAATTATTAAACTTAAATAATATATTCAATTTATATTTCCTTCACTTAAATATTATGTAAATATCAATTAACTAATTTGGTTTTAAATAATTATTTTTATTCACTTTGTGTTTCGCGAAACGTTCCTGTTATGTAACTTGTTTTTCTAATGTTAATGTCACCAAGTAACTTGTATTAAATGATTCCGATGTACATAAATGAAAACAAAACTCTTTATTTTAAATCAGTTTCAATTTTAATACAAAGCAAAATTATATTTAATATATTATTACAATTTTTTAAAGAAAGTAATTTTTTTGTAAGGCTTCAATTAATGTAGTCTTTATATTTGTAGTAGACTATGGCATATACCGAAAAGTTTGTCTAATATATATTTTTAACAGGCATTGGAAACTCTTGGGGCCGGAGACAGCTTTACTGATTTTGCTGATTTCTCGGGTTTTACTGGCAGAAAAGAAGTTTCCATCAACTTCGGGGACCATCATGCGATCATCGAAGTAGACGAGGAGGGTGCAGATACTTTAGAAACTACTGAAGTGAAAGAAGGGTTAGCCATGGCACATTCAGGATACGCTGCAAGTGAAACGAAGCCCTTCGTTTGTGACCGTCCTTTCGCCTACGTTATGTACGACTTCGCGGAACGGAAAGCCATATTCATGGGAGTCTTGCGTTCCCCGGAACGAAAGTAAGATTGCTGAGACGATCCTCGATGCCATACCCTTTAAGAAATCAAGGAGGATTTTCTTCCTTTCATTATAAAACATTTATTCACACTAGAACCTTCAACTCGTTTTCTTCACCATTAAAATTTATGTCTTAATGACAATTCAGTCTTCCAGTACACTAGAAATACTGCAGATTTTCTCTTAAGGTATTACTGTCAATAGCGCTGTTGAAGGCAAAAAATTAACGAATGACCACGAATTAAAAATTCAATCCTATAGTTTGATAAGATTTTCTTTGTCGTATAACGAAAATAAATATTGACGTATTAATTCGCAGATTTTATTAACGATTCCTGCGCTTGTACGCGTACATCCCCTTTTACTGATGTTAAATCAAAGAAGCCTGGCTGAATAAACACCTGGACGACATCTCAGATGAAACAAATTATAAGGACAGACATTTTACTTAATCCGAAGAACTTCACATGTAAAACTTTGAAATCAATGAAACCTCAATTAGAAAAGACCAGTGAGAGTTTTGCAGCCATTGAAATTTTAATTTTTGCTTTGGCATAGTAAAATTGTAAAATTATAAACGGTACCAACATTGACTGTTATAAAAAGAATTAATGACTGAATTTTTTTCAAATATTTTGACCAGAGTCTGAGTGACTTTTTCCTCTAAAATATGAATGCCTAATGCAGAAATAATTGGTCAATAAATAGTTTATACACTATTACAAAATTTGAAAAGCACGACGCATTTACAGTTGAAGTTAATAAAAGGTGTTTGTAGTTTAATATAAATTTTATATCTAAAAATCAAATATGATAACGAAACTGTCAGTTTAATTTCATCAGTCCCGCATTATTGTCTTGAGAGAAAGATGAAATTATATAGAAACCTATACCATAGTTATGATAGTATACCGTAGGAAAGAGGTAATATGTAAATTAAGAAGAGAAGCCAGCCACAGTGATATTACCCAAATATGGTGACGAAACGTCGTTTAACTAAATAAAACCTGTCTTTGGAAAAAGGGGTCCTATTTTATTTCATTTGAATATCAAAAACTATGATAGTTTTCTAATTTCTAATATTTCATTCAAGTTTTCTTATGCTAATAGAAACTTTGAATTATTCTCCGGAATTTTAGTTTTCAATACGTATTTCTTAACTATATTTATCAACTTCAAATCATTTAAAGTTATCTGTATTCTTGTCTGAAGTTTAAAATTTTACCATAACATACCAATAATTAAAATCGGATAAATAATGTCACAACAAATTAATGTAATGGACAACGAATTATAATATTTAGGAAGAATTATTAGGAATTTTGAAATTTGAAGATTACAGTTCTCATTATTACTTTGCAAAGATAGACAAAGATCTATTTTTCAGTAATGTAATGTTTAAGAAATTTTCATTCAATGTTTTTTAAAAAAATACAAGGAATATCAAAGAGGAAAAAATTAGGACATTTTTATTAAATTTATTGTGATCGTTCTTTAGATACGATCTACAGGAAGTATTTTAAATTATGATATATTTTTTAAAACCTTCTGTTTTAAAAAAGTACTGTTTTTAAATCCTATGATTTAACTTTATTTTGTCTCTTTATTATAATTTTTTCACCGACATTTTTGTACACATATCGACAATTTAATGAAATTACTTGTAAACCGTTTTGAGGTTCATTTTATGAACAAAACATATCATTAAGTTAATTAAATAATAATTTGATATTCTCTAAAATAATTTATTGCGACGAAAATGTTTATATTTCTAGAAGAGAAATGTTAAGAGACATTAATTTTTTACTTCTTCCCTACCACCCTCTAGGGGAGTTTTAAAAATATTCTTACGGGAATTAGTCAATATCTAATGTAAATAATTAAAAGTAAAATGCTTTTCCAGTTGATTCGCTGACAAAAAATATTAGAATAATTATTGTGTCCCAAATTTGGATCCTTGTTCCTATCAGACAATCATTTTTGTTGATTATACAGAAGCCGTTTATCTGCTGACATTTCTTAATTGGAACCCAATTAATTTTTATTATTGAAGAACTGCGTATCTCTAATTTTTAGTGTCTACCTGCAACTAAGGAATGTTTCGTACAGCCAGTTCAGTCGATTGAGAGGGCTCGAGTAAGAATCTGTTCAAATAAATAAATGTTCCATGTAACCCCTTTGACGCCAAATTTGTAAAACCACATTAACTATCAACAATACCAGACCAGTCTAAGGACTATATACTACAACAAATAAAACAATTTTCTTTAATGTATAACATGAAAAATATATATCTCATTATAAAAGGCGGAAAACAAGCAGGCAGTACAAAGATAACTCGGATATGTTAGCAGGAGGGAAAACCTGAATAAAAATCATTTAAGGAGGACAGAAAAAGTTAAAAGTAATTGTCAAATATGTCCTCCTTAGTATTGAAATGGCAATACTAAAATGCACATCAAGGAGGACGTTGTCTAATAGAGGGGATAGATCATTAAGCCACATTTTGAAACATGATGGACTTGTAAAATTAGTGTTAGAGGGTAATGTGTAAGAACAAAAGGCTGGAATACTCTAAGCAGTTTAAGGAGGCTGTGGGATGTGTAGCTATGTATAACTAACAAGGCTTACGTAGGATAGGTTAGTATGATGGACTGAATACCACAACACAGTATAAATTGGTTGCAGTTTCGAAAATGGCCACGAAAAATTATTTTTGTGTGTAGGTGTTGGAGAGGAAGACTGGAAATAGATGAAGGAAAGTAGACCAGAAATACACCTACGCGATAGAACCAAGCGAGACAATACGACGTGCTTGTATGCCATATGTGTAGAGTTGTGAGGAGCAGATGACATGACTTTCCTAAGAATCTAATTCCAGTGAAGTACTCTGCTATACGACCCATAAATATCCTATAAATTTTGTTTAGAGTCCCATTCTAGATATTTTTTGTAATAAATATTGCATTAAATTAAAATATTCTTTATAAAATTAATTTATTCATAAAAATATTAATAAAGAACTAAACAACTAAACATGTCCTGTCACCTTTTCAGATTTATTAAGTTTATTCACATAATTTTAAAATCAATAAATTTTATTCGGTTGTATTGGCGTATAAATCATTTTATATATTTCAACATGGAAAGCTAATAATATATATATTAAATGCCAACTAGGTTTCATTATTTTCGATTGACAATTAATCTTTCAAATTATACTACACATTTAAATAATATAGCGGGTATACAACTCAGACATAAAAATTATTTTTAATCTGTTTTTTTATTCTTCAATTACATTAATTACTTCGAATATTCTTCAGCCCATCCATCGTAATCGTTAGCAAAAGTGTTAAAAATAAAATTGCTAACCTTTCAAAATTATGCTTTAGACTATCAAACAGCTAAAGTTAAAGATGATTGCAGCTACGTCTTAAATTATTATTTAGATATCGCATAAGTGGAAGCGGTTTTATGACTTTGAAGGTGAGCGAACAAGTTATTCATGTAATTCAAGTTCAGACAGGTGAAGGAACTGCACGAGAGTAGGACGTATGTAACACTTAAGCTGTTTCTACAATATATATATATATATATATATATATATATATATATATATATTTCAAATGAATGACACTGTACAATAACCAAATAATTTTTTAATACCAAACTCTACATGTGATTCACGAGTAAATTTCTTGATTTTATTTTTATAAAAATTTATATTTTATTCATGATTATATTTTATTTGTATTTAAATTACGTTTCCCCTTCTCGTGAACATTTTCTAATTTTACTTTTAGCTTAAAATATAGATAATATTCGCTCTTTGTAATGGACTTAATGTGTGCTGCTCTAAATTAGGCTCACTTAAATTTAATCATTACAATAAACAATTTTCATTATTTTAGATATATCTGGAAGAAACAAAATTTTTATACCTTAAATGGTTGTTCTTTTTAGCTTACAAATAACTTTAAGATGTAACGTTGTGTGGCTTGTCTTTATCTAATTGTTTCACTGCAAATTTAATTGATTAAATTTCAAATGTATTTGTTTAATCAGAAACTCATTATTAACTTTCCCGGTTTATTTAGTCCATAAATAATTATAATAATTTCTAAACGTTCAGGAAATTTTAAAGTCATAAGTGTAGGTTGAATTTTAAATGTATCATTTTCTGAAACTGGATTCAATTTGAGAAAATTATAAATAATATAATTGTTATTGACGTTTGTAAATTTAAATTAATGTATATATAACGCCTTAATCCAATAAATATAATGTTTCAAATGTATACTGATTATCTTTGTGAAATTATTATGTTCTTAAATATTGTAGTCTTTGGCTGTAATTTTGATCTTGGTAATGTAATAATTTTGTTAACTTTAATTCAACTTGAAGAGGATCCAGATCAGGGCCAAAACATTTACTTAAATTAAATTATTGTTGGTTTTGCTTTATTAATATTTGACTATTTTTGGTCCCTTTTCAACATTAATTAAAAATAATAATCGTCAGCTCAGTAAATAAAAATATCTGAGACTAAGAATCGCACAAATTTTCAATTTCTTATTTGCTTCTACAATCCGCATATATAGTTTTGGGATGCTGTCCCTTTATTTTTATCTCATTTTTCAAGGAAATCAAAATATTCATATTTCTTTTTTCTTTAAAAATTCTATTCTTTAGTTCATGGCAGACGCGTAACTGTGAAAAACTAACAAGCAAATTTTTTATGTAGAGTCTCTCCTTTAACTGATGACTTTTTTCTATATTACCCAAAATATAAATTAGTTCCGTTGAGTGGAAGCAATGGGGGCATGCAATAGTTTCATGATTTTGATAATCCAATAATTTTGAAACGGTAAAATGTTTGCAACATATTTTAATATTAATTTTCAGACGACAACGATTATGTTGAAGGAGGTTGTTTTGCTGCTTGCCTTAGTCATCACTAGAAGCAATCAACAGAAGTGCTTCGGCGAGAACGATGGCACCCAGTTTGTTCCATATAAAATGCTCAAAACGTGGATTGTCTCTCAGCACAATTTCACCGTGTCTCTACTTAAGATTTTGAACTCCGACAGAAGCGGACTGGATGTTGTATTTTCCCCTGCTTGTATTACGGAAAGTTTGCTGATCGCATACTTCGGAGCATCTGACAAAACAGAAAGTTCTTTGGCCAAGGTTCTGCAAGTACCAGATGACCAGGTGGGAAATCAACCAATTACTTTATTCGTGAATGGATAACAAAAATTAATTTGTAAAAACAACGCAACCAAAGTACTCCATTTTAATTGTTCCTTGAGTTTTTCTTGTAATCTTCTCCACTGAGTAATTTGTTTAAAATATTTTCACTGAAAATTGGCAGGCCAGGAGGAAAAGAAACTATGTTAAGATTTATTAACATTCCATAACCTGTCTTTCGAGTTATTCAGTGCCCATCACGATACAAAATATAGACAATATAGAACAGATAAACGAAATACAGACAAAAAAGAAGTGTGTAATAACTACTGTTGAGTCCGATGAAACTTTAGTTGCAATCCCTGTATATGTATTAGTCCTGAGAAACGCTTGGATAACATCGGATACGCTCGGCTTTAACTTCATCAAAAAACCACAGTACATAGAGTACACGAGTTCAAAGTAGTTACTTAGTGTTATTTCTACTCTTATAATTATATAATTCTATAAATTAAATTATTTTACAAATTAAAACTTAATATTTCAAATCAAAATACGAACACATGGAAGGTTGATGATGATAATATGAAAGACAGTCTTAAATCCTTACATTTTTCCACTCATTTCACGTAACAACGGAATATTTAGGCTACATTTGCTCTAAGACAAACATAACAATAATACAATGTCATATATTTACTGTCAAGAACATAAGTAGAAATTTTCGATAATCTTAGTTGTGTGTTTAATTTGAATTTAATCTACTTTTTAATTGTATGATTTTGACATCATAATAAAATTGTAAGTTTGTTTCAAACGCAATTTTGAGGTTAGAGATTATCAATTAAGTTGAGTGCGCATCACGTGAACTCCTTGAGATTGTAGGGAACGAATGGTGACGTAACAGTGAGAGTAAAAATTGGAAGGAAAAAAAGTACGAGTATTGTAATCATGATACTAACTACAAATGGCAAATAAGAATATACACGTAGTTTAATTAAATATTTCGTATTTACTATCATCATCCTTCCGTGTATTCATATTTTGAATTGAAATATTAAGCTTCAGTTAATAAAACAAGTTAAGAATCTATTTAATTAACACTCCTTGGTTTAATGGAAACGAAAACTTATACTTGATATTTATTTTGATGATGATATTAAATTTAATTTCACGAAATGGGATAATTTATCGAGTATATTGTTTATAAAAGTATAAATTACACTAATTACTTTGCCCTCAAGTATACTCTCTGTACCGTGGGTTTGTTTAAAACACAATTTTGAGTTTAAAGGTTATATTTTTGAGTTGAGTGGGATAGGGAGGACTCACATTGCTCTTTAAATTACATTAGTGTCGAATTAAATACTGTAATGTAAATAAGTATCCGGGAATGGCCGGACACCAATCTATTAATTTTATATTTTGTGTTGGTTAAGCATTAGCAGGTTATCCAACATTTCAATTGAGATATTTAGAGCCGCGTACACAAGCAATGCAAATATTTCAAATGTGAAAGCGGTCGGTCCATAAGAACTCTAATTAAGCAGTACGAACGATATACAACATATTCTTTTAACACAGCTTAATTTAACTGAACTTGTTAAATAAACTAAGTATTTTAAGGAACATAATATATTTGACGACCACTAAAACTTCTTTTTATAATTACAAATATTATTAATAAATTTTTTATTATCAGCCATTTTTTGTACAACATGTACAGAAGCGTTGTACTCTTCAATAAAAAATTTATGAATAATTATACTTTATTTTGAAATAAAAAAGTGTCTTAAAAGTCGTTAAATATATATCAGACGTTAAAATATAATATAATGAAAGTTATATGTTAGACGTAAGTCTGACGGAGCCTGTTAACAGTTTTCGTGAAACTGTAACTTAGTTTTTATTTATTTCTCTGCTTCTAGGACAAGGCAACAACATGGAGGTTTTACAAGAACCAAAAGGTAGCCGGAATTAAAGACGTGAACATTCCTTTCCCGTTCGACATAGCAAATAAAATGTTCCTTTCGGACGCATTGGATGTACGCCCTTGTATGAAGACAAAATTTGTAAAGGAATTGGAACAAATAGATTTCAGTCCAGACCAAAAGCCTTTGAATTACATCAACAGATGGGTGGAAAAGAAGACAAGAGGCCATGTTAAGTCCCTGCTTACGAAGTTATCAACTAACGCAACAGCGACACTCGTGAGTACAACTATAAAAATAAAATGTTATCATAGCTTTAGAATTATTTCAGGAGGAACAACAAATAAAAAATATATAGAACCTGTAATTGTAGGTACATAAAATTCCTCTCAGACTCCTACGAGACTTAGGCTGAGTTCCTTCTTAAATATTCGCTTTATAATTTGTGTACTCCTAAATCTACATTCATCTCCAATCACAAGTGATCACAATATGAGGCGCAAGACAGGTTAAGTTACAGAAATCGAAAAGATTTTCATATAATAAATCCTGTGATTTGAAAAGGATATAATAGAATAGTAAAATAAAGGAGGATATTTCGTAATGCAGTTAATATTTCTAAGTATCAAATTTTTATGTTTACGGAAAGGTTCTTTTCTCGTTTATGTACTTCTTTTTCATTTAAATATTTTTTCAACTAGCTATGCCCGCGACTTGGTTCGCGCGGAAATATCTCTCTTTATTTTACTCTAAAATCGAAACATACGCTATGGAGCAAGTTGCCTGTTTCAGGATCACCCTCATGTAGCCTGTTAATCCAAAATAATTCAATACAAACTTCCCGACAGATAGAAACTTCAATTAAATTCAATAGGATAAATTATATTTATTTTATTTACTTTTAAAACAGAGAAAATTGCTAAATATTAAAATTTACCTGACGTGACAAATGAAACTAAACGAAATTATTTTACAGGAAAAAATTATGAATTCAAAATTAATTTCGAATAATTAAGAACTTGTTAAGATATGAAGTGTCCTTTTAAATATAAAGTAAAATAAATGACAAACGTACATTAAAATGGATGAACTACACTGAAGATGGCCTCAAAGTTGGATGAAACGTAGCATTATTTTAAAATTATTTCTTTTACATATTTTAGTGCTGAATATAAGTGATCAACTTTAGATAACACGTCTGAAATTTGTTTTACAGCATTAAAAATTGTATTTTATCTACGCATAAATAAATGTTGTACAAAATGACATCAAAATGTAGATAATGCAACATGTTTTCTCAACATTATTTTTTTATTACCGCGAGAACGTTTTGAACGAGACGTCGTGTATATAATTGAAATATTTATACGAATACATTTTTCATTACCTTCATTTTTATGACTTTTTTGGCTACAGGCTACATGAGGGTGATCCTGAAACAGGCAACTCCCTTTTAATAGCATAGGGTTGGAATTGAAAAGGGGGGATGTGGAAGGCAGAGCAAGCAAGGATTGAGTTGGACCCCGCGGGCAATATTTTAAGGATACTACATTAAAGAGATGGATGGAAAACCTTTAAAAACCTGCGTCAAGTACGTCGGAATTCAGAGTAGTATTCTCACGCCCTTCCGAATGATAGGAGATGAGTTTGCTACGGGGTAGCAGCATTCCCTTTCCCGTTTCCCCGCCCGTTCTAAGATGCAGTTTGCCGACTGATCCAATGGGAGCAGGGGACGACTCTTACCGCCAAAACCTTCGACCACTGTACATACACCTCCTAAGCATTCCTAAAGGTGAGCCCAGTAATAATGAATACCTGCCAAGGTAAGCTACCGCAGAAATCCCTTTTCTTTATTTGTCTTTGAATATTTATTTTAATTATTACATGTTTTCACTCACTTGACTCCTCCTAGGCTTGTAACAAGAACAAATTAAAAGGCCAAAGAGGTAATAAAAGTAGAATCAGGAATCAAAAATAATACTAAAGATGCGAAACTTTATTCTATTAAAACCACATCCTTAATAATATAATAAATTTAATTGCAAATAATTTTGAAGTAAAACTGAGATACTGCTAATTTTAGTTTCACCTATAATTAATATTCACATTAGATATTCTTACAGTTTCAGAGACTACTCACGCTTCGTTCATTGGCGCCTTTATATATTGATGTAGCAATGTTTTGACATGGTCAGAAACGGTTGATGAAAAACAATTTATAAGTTTTCTGACATAATGAGAAAGATCTGGGAAACCAAGAAACTTAATTTAGCCTATTATTTACGATTTGTTTTAGTAGTGCGATTTATTTAACTTTATCAATTCGATACCCAAAAACGCCCATAGTAAAAAATATATGTCAAATTCAAATCCTGAAAAAATTTAGGGTCAAAAGACTCAAGCTTCTGGTTCTTAAACATATACTTTATTTTGGAACTCTGTAATGTAAAATATCATACCACTGTGAGAAGATAATTTTCTCTTTTATTTGTTCTAATATTACTACTAATATATTTTTTTTCCAGGTGAATGCAGTATATTTCAAAGCAAAATGGGAGGAAGAATTTGAGACTGAAAACTCGACAGTTATACCGTTTCGTGTTAGTGAATATGAAAGTAGGAATATAAAGATGATGCATAAAATTAGCTTCTTTGACCTGGGTAATTTTTAAAAGAAGGTTTTCTTCAAATTTTCATGCATCCAATAATTTACTGAAAGCCCTTGTTTTCTCCTTTTGTCCCAAAGCGTACTTCGAGGATATTGAAGCACGTGTTCTGCTTTTACCGTACAGAAAAAACAGGATACTCCTGGCTTATCTCCTACCTGATCAAGACTTGGACAAAATGATCGTACTGCTGGATGAAAAGTCACTATCATTGATTACCAATAGACGTAAATACGAATCAATTTTGTTGGACGCATTTATTCCAAAAATTTCTCACAGCACAAAAATAGATATGGTTAACGTAAGTACTTTCTTATAAACTCCTTGTTTTCCGCGGCTTTCCACTTGTAAGTGTGAGAGGGAGGAAGTCGTAAGAGGTGCGTAGTAAGAGAAGGGGGAAGTTGGAAGGGAATACTCTCGAATTATGAGATGCGCAGTGAAAGAAGGAGGAAGATGGAGGGGAATATTGCTGAACTATGAGATGCCCAGTAAGAGAGAGGCGAGTATTGTGGAAATGGCGCTTGGTGGAAAGGTGGCGAAACACTACTACCCTTATTAAAAACATTCATTATATTCTTACCAACAAGATGTCTAGATATTTACCATCCCTTAACTGACGTAAATCATAACCTGAAATGAAGACATATTTTCCCACGACAAAGATCTCAAAATATTTATTATGCTACCACTTTGTCGTAGAAAAAGGAGGCCGGCCTTCTCCAAATTCAACTCCGTGTCAGTGTAGGACTGCGTACACTAGTTTGAGACGTCTATCTTTTTCTCTGCAATTATTCAGTTATCGTAATTGTTATCTATCTGCTTGACACGAGTAATACTAACAGTTTGTCTTTATTTTAAACTTACAGATAATGAAAGTTTTCGGGGTCGATAATCCTTTTAATCGATGTGGCAATTATTCGGGCTTCACTGGGAAACGGGATGTCTTCGTGGATTCCATGATGCACCAGTCGGTGGTAAAAGTGGACGAGCTTGGTACGGAGGGAACGGAATCAATTCACATCGGCAACAAAATGAATCTTGAGAGCACCCGACAACCTCTGACTTTTATTTTGGACCGGCCGTTCGCCTACGTCATCTATGACTTGGTGGTGAAGAAAACTCTCTTCATGGGAACCTTCCGGGATCCGGAGCCGCTGGGAAATTCCAGGAAAAATCAATGATTTCCTTAAAATGTTAATGAGCAGGATATCAAGAGGAATATTTGCTGTTTCGAAAAAGGCGATTCCAGTTAATGAACCTCGTTTCTCATTCCTATCATAACAGTTTAAGTGACATTCAACAGCAACATTTTTTTAAGTCTGATGCAAAAATACAATAACTATTTTATAAATTAATAAAATAACAATTATTTCCTATGTTTCACTCCTGATTATCGTATATTATTTGTATCTACCAGCCTTTAAGCTAAGACTGAGAAACTTGCCATATGAATTCTGTACGTTAAAAGCATATAAAAAATATTTTTATTGACAGTCAGTACATTATTGAAACAAAATTTATGTACTATATGAGGTTCACACATTTATTTCATTATGCTCAACGACTGTCATTAATATTTTCAATAAAATTCTTGTTACTGAAAAGCGTTTGGGGAAACGAAATAATAAACTACGATATTAAAAATATACGACATAACTGTGCTGGGTCCTTATTAGAATGTAGAAATAGAAGGTGGCACGCCAGGAGATTTCCGTGCTCGATATTTCTAGGGAGGGAGCTCTAATTTCTTACCATGGATTTTCATAAGAATAAAAAACGTACAAACGTTTAAACAGTTTATTATAATAAAGAATTTAGGTTTGATTTAAAAAAAGATTACATATCGTCCAAACAATTGGCTATTTAAAGACACCAATATCCGACAGCTCTACTTCACCATACAACGGCAACTGGAAGCGGGACGCCTTCAGACCTTACAGAAGCTTGATTCCACATGCAACGACGAACGCTAACGCTAGTAGTTAAGAGTCGTCAGAAAGCGTTTGGAATTTGCCCCTTAGAATGCGGTCAACATTGCATAGATAAATATTCCGCTTGACGTGGAGGCAGAGAAAGACCTCTAAATGAAAACAAGAAAATCTTCTTCCCGACCGAGTAGCTCGCGAATATATATACCGCAGATTATTTGCCAGGTGACAGGAACTGCGCCTAGGGAGGGAGCTCGTACCAACTAAATTAGTTCAAGTCTTGAGCAGTACAGATAAGAAAAATTGATAAAAGATAATTTACTGCAATAATATCAAAGAACAAAAATTTAATTTGACTTAGAAAAGTTTCACTTACTCAATTTTATTGGAGTTGGAACTATAAAAAAAATTAAAATTAACTTGCCTTGTAAATATTGACCATAAAGCTGCTATCAAAGCATCTTAATAGCTTATAGCATAATTTATGAATTCTGATATATAACTACCCAATAAAAATTCTTTCATTTCGACAATCTTCCAATTAATTTAATTCAACATAAACTGTATTGACTAAACGACGACAAGACAAACAAACGTTTATTTCAATTATTATACTGATTTAAAGAGTTGTTGTTAATCTTTATACCTGTAGGATGTATATCTGATAAAAAGTAGTAAGTCGTATGAGATGCGCAGTACGAGAAGAGGGATAATTGAGGGGAATGATTTGTGAATTCAGGGGAGGAACTACTGCTTGATGGGAAGCTGGCGTAATGCTACTACCATTTATAAAAAAAAATCCACATTGCATTATTATGATCAGACACAGCCGAAGTCTCTTAACGTTCACGGGTGAGATATTTGACGTAAAACATAAAAAATATATATATTTCCTTCCGTTGAATGTTTTCAGGTTAGTTTATACACAGTTTCCGAATGTGATTTTACTCCGAAACGGTCTGGTCCCAATCATTAATCTGTATTTCCATGATTCAATTAATAACAGTTCTCAGAAATCCTACGACATACAATTCTTTATGTATCACCTCGACTAAGCAACGCTGCTGCAAAATTAATCCTTTCAAATAATATTTCAGTTTTCTATGAGATTCATTTTAAAAATATCAAATTTGAAGGGGTATTTTTGTGACTCCACTCAAGATTCGTACCCTACCAGATCCTCGCTCGGTACTGTAACCAGTTTAGGAAGCAAAAGTGCTGACATTTGCAGATGAAGAAATGAGTTTATGCGCATTAAGATTTAATGTCAATTGCAGTACCAGTGAAATACAAATTTGATGCTAGGTGATATTGAAAGTGTTCTAGCCGACGTGGATGGTGAAGGTATCCGTTGCTGCTTTTACCAGACAGGAAAGCCGTAAGTAGGAAGACTTTAAAACCAATCTAAATAAAAGCGCTTAAGAAATGAAGAAATTATACATATATATATATATATATATTATTAGTTTCTTTGACCCATTTTTCATGGTATTACCACACATTATTACTGTACGATTTTTAAAATTTAAATTCTTTTCACCCAGTGAGAGATAATTATACCCTCGAATCGTTTGTGCAGAATGTCCATCGCTGTGTGACACGTAACTCCGCTCTGCTACAACCACATATCATCTACGTCCATTTAGTTTGATTTGGAACAAAAGAAATCGGTTATCACCGTTCTATAGATCTCGCCGTTGACGATGATGGCCTCACCAACGTCGTTGCCCGCCGGGTAGATGTTCTCGCCCGAACTAGTTCTCCTTCAACGTACGGATGTTTACCGAATCGGTCGTCTCAAATTTGGGCACCAAACATTTGGAGAGTCAACTTTGAAAGACCACCACGGTCGGCCGTAAAATGCCTCGAAACGTTTGCACTATCGAATACTCATTCTGATAATAAAGTTTTAACAAGCTGCTCAATCGAGTAACTTTGCATGGTGAATTAGGATCAGTGACTGGATAATAAACAACAGATTAGATAGACGCCACAAAACAACATGGCCGCAAAAGGCTGCCAACATCGACGAACCCCACTTTCAGCTACGAGTTTGTGCTTATATATTCATATATACAAAGACTGAAAAATGGGAAGAGCCACATTTGTTTATAATGTTTTTTAATATTTCCAGGATCAGTGCAATATAGAGGGAAACTTGACTGTATTTAAACACCATCTAGGTATTGTAAAAGGGAAGTATTAAAAATTAAGTACACATTTTAAGATCAACCATCGGAGATGCATATAAACTGACGTTGAATAGAATGTAAGCATTTTTATCTTCCTACCCAATTACGAATACTTTAAAAAGGATAAATTCTTGGAAAATAGTCGAATAAGAAATGAAACTGAAATAATTTTTCTCTTTTTCCAGAATAATGTTGAAGTCTGTTCTCTTGCCTTTGATCTTGGTGTGCTCGGGCAGCCATCAACAGTGTTTTACCAAGTACCAGCAAGTGAGACGTTCGCATAGGGAGGCTTGGATCACATCTTATCATAATTTCAGCGTATCTTTGATGAAAGCTCTGAGCAAAGCAGTAAACAAAGAAGACGTGTTTTTTTCTCCTATAGCCATTCATGAAGGGCTGTTGCTTGCATACTTTGGCTCAAAACGAAAAACAGAATCGATGTTAACTCGAGTTCTGCAAATACCCAAGAGACAGGTAACAGAAATCCGTGAAACTGTTTAACACACTGCATCCTTGCCTTGCTCTTTTTTTTTGATTTTCTTTTTGTTTTCGAGCCCTTCAATTCTAATTACTGCAGACTGCCTTCCATCTGTAGAGGTTATGGATTACTCTTCTTTCTCGATATTTTATTCCTGTCTTTTAAAAACCCTTAATGGTTTGTTCCATATCTTTGCATCTATTGTAAGAAAATTATACCTAAAAAATTATATGTTAAATAAATATATAATTTCCCATCCAAATTATAGCTGACAATCGTTACACCTGAAACGGTTCTAGAAGACGACGAAAGGCCTGCACAATATTTAAGCTGGTATTAATCGTGAAAAATATAGTCAATTAACTCCGATGCATACATTTAGATAGAGAGAAAAATATTTTGCCTTAACATTAATATTTTATTAATTTTCGTATGGTATTTTGTTTTCAGAGTAAAACAATAACTTGGAAGTTATACCACGAACGGAAATTTTACCGACGTAAATACGGGGGGGAAAAGTATCCCCTAAAAATTGCAAACAAAATCTACCTTTCGGATCAACTAAGACTCTATGGCTGTATGAAAATAATATTTAATGAAGAATTGGAACAAATAGATTTTGCGAACTTCTTTCACGCCGAAAGAGTCATCAAAGAGTGGGTGGAGCAGAAAGCTGATGTCACAATTGCGAATAAATTAAAAGGCGTATCGCCTCTCTCTACCGCAGCACTCGTGAGTACACAAACTTGAGATGATTAGAATGTAGTCCATAACTGGATGGTTTTATGCGCAAAAGACCATACTTTTGTAAGTCAAGTCTGCTGAATGAATTTTTAAAAACCTCCTCGAGTTTAATCTCAAATGGAGTTTCGAATCTAATGCACATTCCGTAGGTAAACCGGGTGTTTGCTTCTACCATAGGTTTTTAAACAATTAAATCATTTTATAAAATACGTTTGTGGCCTTTAAGATAAATGTTTTGCTTTTAATTAGTTCAAATGTTTCTGATTATTTAAGTGATAACTTAGTAGTTGTATTATAAATAATGCTATGACCAACACCTATAGCTTCTTTATTTAAATTACTTCTATTAGCTCAGAAAACAGAGGTTCCCAATCCGAGGCTTTGGACGATTAAAGTGGCGCATTGCATCCTTGAGCCTGTCTGTATTTCGGACAAGAAGTGCCCTTACATTGTTAAAAAGCATTGTACATTTAGACGTGCATTATAAATCACTACAATGAAGTGCCTTAAGTCAGAAATATAATAATTTAATAACAGTTCTGAAAAACAGAGGGAAAATACAGTTATAAGATTTCACTTTCAGTGCCAACAACTGTAGTCCAAACTGTCACCCTCTCGTGCAGGAACATTATTCTTGGCTTTTGTAGATTGGTGCTTCATGAAGCTGGCGTAAATTTATTTATTTAACTGTGTCAAAGATATTCGGTTTCATCCCCTAAGAGAAGCAGATTCTATCCTCACAACTATTTACCGGGCCATAACCATGAACAAGACGCTATAAAATGTGCTCTAGTCATACGGTGCATCTGAACTCTTCTATCAAAGAATTGCAGACTGGTATGAAATTTTTTTTTCGCCCCTGTTATAGAGTATATTTAATTATAATTTAAAAAACTGTAGTTAAATGTTCAAACTATAATTATTTTGAATAATAAGTTCAGGTGATTTCCTGAATCAAGAGAAATTTTTTGTCAGATTGTTTATTGTAAAACGTCTTTTTTTCTATTTTTCAGGTTAACATAGCGAATTTCAAAGGAAAATGGGAGAAAGGATTTAATGAGTATATGACGGTGCTCTTACCGTTCCGCGTCAGTGAATTGGAAACTACGTTCATCGATATGATGTATCAGTTCGATTTCTTTCACGAGAGTAATTTATTTTGAAACTTTTCGTGAAGAACATCAATTTGTTTACCCTCATCAACTAAAATGTCTGATAATTTCTCTCTTTTCCGACTTTTAAAGGATACAGTCACGAGCTTCGAGCACGTTTGCTGCTGTTACCATACGAAGGGAAACAAATAGCAATGATCGTCCTTCTTCCAGATGAGGACTTGGACTCGATGATCGAATCAATGAATCAATACACAATCCAAGATGTAACTGACCGAGGCAGATACAAGTCTTCATATATTTCTATATTCATCCCTCGATTTACATATGTAAAGAACACTAGCATGTACGACGTAAGTTCATATTTTATTAATTTTAAAAAAGAAAGTTACGAGAAATTAATTAATAGGAATAAAGAAAGGCCTTCATTATTGAAATTAAATGACTAACTATGAACAAAAATGATAAAAATAAATCAGAGAACTCTCCATTTATTTCTGGATGTGTATCCGGTTACTAATATTAATTTCATAAAAAGTGAGTTACGAAACCCAAAATCTAGTTACCCAAAGAAAATGAAATAAGTGGAGGCTTCAGAAAGAAGTGGAACAGGGGTTCGTGACCTTAATGAGCCGATCTTATGGTGATTAAAATAAAAATAAATCAATAATGTGACAGCAAATTTTGAATGTATAACGTATACATAAAAGCGGATAATTTTGCGTCGTGGACTGCGTTAAACGACGGTTACGGCAGACATGATCCGGATCTTATGAAATCTACAAATATAGTATATATACTATATAAATAGAATGAAGGGCCAAACGTCAGGAATATACAAATTTAAAAACAGTTCTAGAGTACAGAGGGAACAGACAATCTGATCTCGTTCTCAGTGCAAACAAAGTCTTATATATATATATATATATATATATATATAATAACGAAAAGTTTCTGCCGTCGACTTTGAATTACGTAGATTTATTGGGCACTAGGTGCATCTCGCCGCCAACTGCCGATATAAATCATAAAGAAAAAATAACTGATGGAGCGCCTCACTGCCTTGATTGCCAGCCTATTCGAGACCCAACACCTACGGTCGCCATTTCTCGTAGACCCAAATTCCATCGGCAACGAATCCTTTCGTTTCGTGCATTTGCACTCTAGGGCGCACGTTCAACAACAATGCCGCCATATATGTTATGATATATATATTTTTTAAATATTCATTTTGTTTCCTGACAAATTATCTGCATATTTTATTTACAAAAAATAAATATATTATCCATCAGCACTCACTGAAAATTTATATACTATTTTAATATCACATTTTACAGTACTGGAGTTTGCTATATTTTAAAAGAGACCAAAATCGCCTTCTCCCCAGCATTTCGAATTTGAAAGATTCCGGATACTCTCAGGATCATAAGTAAAGTCATATTTAGGAGCCATGATTTCTCCCACTTTCATGACTTTTTCTTTCTGGAAATATAAACGGCTCGTCTTCTTCTCGTCCATACTAAATATTTTTAAATATCTATGTTTATAATGACTTCAGAAGTATAAGACAAGATGTCTGTCTGTACTACAAGACAACGCTGAAAGCCGTGGCGTTTCCAGCATAATGGAAAGTCATGACTGGCGGATGTTGCACGTCTTTTGAAAAGATTTGTCGAGTGTCACGACGTCTTATCCATTCTACGAACTTGTTTCTCTTATTTCAGTAGAACATCTGCATGAAAAGTCGATTATTTGGTAAATTATGCCTTCCTGTTGCAGGCTTTGAACATGCTGGGCATTGGTTCCAATTTTACCAAATTTGCGGATTTCTCCCGCTTTACCGGAAGAAAAGAAGTTTTCTTCGATTCTTTTAACCATATCGCAGCTATCGAGGTTACAGAGGCCGGTGCGAATCCCGTCCCAACAATGGGATTCCCCTATTTGAGTAGCATGATGGAACTACATGAGGACTTCTTATGTGACCGTCCCTTCGCCTTCATCATATACGACTACTCGGCAAAAGCAACTATTTTCATGGGAATCTTCCGCAATCCGCAACCGCTGCAAGGTACCTGTACAAAATCCCAAAATAATAGACCTGCAAACATTATAGCGTCATTTTTATTAATTCGTTCTTAATGTCTCTATCCATCAGCGAATCTCCAAGAAGCCAAATTTGCCTCGCGAAAGGAGAACAAACTAGGAAAGGACATGGAAGAGCAGCAGGAAAGCTTAGCGTTAGTGTAACCTCCAACCAGTGAATCGAACCTCCATCAAGTGTATCAAAACGTTGTAGACATGGAGGATGTAAAAACAGGAATGTAAAGACTTTTTAAAATTTAGGTCTAACCAAACTTTTGTAACTGTCCAGACTTTTATCGGATACTTTTACTGACAGATTCAAGTCCTGATTAACACAACAATAAAATTGATATCATTTACGATATAAAGCAAACCTGTTTGTGGTTAGTTCTTTGATTTGAAGTATACAGAGCTTAAAGCATGGGGAGTAATCAAATGCACTAAAACTGATTTATTGATAAATAATGATTTTTATTTCTAGATTACTAAAGCGGTAAGTCGAGTAAAAGTACCATTGCATACATACAAGAGGTACAATAATTAAATATCTGACATATCTAACAACAAGTTAACAGGAATTATTATAGCAAAAAAAGTTTCTTAATCATAAAATATTGATTTAACGATTTGGTAAATATTTATAGCCTCTTCAGGCTGTAACTGAAAGGTTTATCATGATTTTTCAGTGATTAATATTTTTAATAACTTTTAACAAGTCATTTTTACAATACTTAACACATTAGAAACGTTACAATGTTACGTCCATAATTTTGGGACTTCTTCAGGTCGAAAGGTACACAATCAAATTTCTTCTCCTCCTAAATTTTAATAGAGGTTATAACCATTATTGGACGCAGTAAAGGGTGAAACTTATTAATTCTGGATATCCGTTTTTAATTAAAATATGTATTTTCATCAGTTCAAAAACAACAGGACTAATTTGAGTAATATTAAAATTTTAGATTAATGAGCGGAATGTTTTACACAAGAAGAAATGTAAAGTCTTTAAATGTACAAACAGCTACGCAAAATTAAAATTCAATATATATTATTAATATTATTATTTTCGAGTGCAACTTTAAAATTAAATCCTTGCAGTTTTAAAAAAATTGGATAAAAATGTTTTGGGATCTGTTTTTTTTTAGCATTTTTCTCCTCATTTCGACTCCTGATGGTTCAGCAGTAATATGAAATTTTTACAAAGATTTTAACTCTCTATAACATACCGATTTGATTTATATTAATATATGTAATATTTAGTTGAACGAGGTGAAGAGGTGCCGAAAGTAATATTCGAAATGTTTGAATTCAAATTATATTATTCTACTTCTGGCTTTTGGATATTCTTAGCTTTTACTTATTTTTGATGTCCTCGGTTGAGGCTTTTGGGTACATCATTTTGAAAGTAAAAATAGTAAGCTATGTTATCCTAGAATTAATAGTGCTAATAATTTACAAATAAACAAGTCAAAGATCACAAAAATATCGCAGTGTTCTACGAAACAAAGAATCTATTAAACCTATATTTCAGAGTTCTTTTTAATTAAATAAACTGATACTAAAAATTAAGAAAGTTAAATTCCATTTTACAAATATTTTCAATAACACACAGTACTCACCAACGACGTGCATCGACTTCTAAATAGAAACACTTGACCTTTCTAAATTGGAACTTAAACATTATATTTTTCTTTGAAACCAATAACTCTAACTTTTATGATCAGGTGGATGACACTTGAGGGTCTAGTTTATTATTTTTTATCATCGTGAGTCGAGTAAGCACTCCTTCCGACACATTCGTGAAGGATTCAGTCTATCTGTGGTGGATGCCAAGGGAAGTAGGATTCGCTCAGTTTGAATGACCATTATGCGTAATATGAATTAAATGGGAAGAGTTTTAATCTGCTGACGTCAGGAGGCATGTTGTTGAGCTGAAGGGAGGTAAGTGGTTTTATTATGATGATGAATTATTGGTTCGTAGGAACTTACGAACTGAATTTCTTTTAAGTTTAGAGGTCTTAGGTCCTAACACGGATATTTTCAAATAACGAGTCACGTTAAAAGGACTTTACCAGTTGAATTCTTACACTTCAAAGTCAATATTGTACTTCTCACATCTTATTAATAAAAATCGATCGTAGATCGTTCAGATCTTACTCATGCAACTGAATCCAGATATGCATTTAATTATTCCAGATAGAAATGCTGTAATAAGTAAATGGTTCTAAGAACGATTAAATTTTGTTAACAGAGGAAAATATATGTACTGGAACTATATGAATATCTTCTTATTTTCCATTTATAGATACTGATCATGATTCCACTCGTAATTACGGAAATATCCCACTCATTCTTCAAGTCGTTTACATGATGCGCACTCACCCTAAATATAAACGTCTAACCTCAAAATTGTGTACGGAAAAAATGTGCAATTTTAATATGATGTCAAAGGCATACAATAAGGTAAACGTAAAATTTAAAACACACAAATAACAAAGTTTATCGAAAATTCTCACTTAAGCATTAGAAATTATAACAGTTAAAAATTTTTAGCCTTTGTTTTATAAAATCCTCTTGGAAAAATGTAGTTTCAAATCTGCCGTAGTTACTTAAAATGTGGGAAAAATGTAAGGATTGAAGAAAATCTTTTGTGTTTATTATCATTATCCTTCCATGTGTTCATATTTTGGTTTGAAATATTAAGATTCAGTTCATAAAATCGGTTAATTAATAGAATTATATAATTTATAAAAGTAAAAGTAACACTAAGGAACTACTTTGAACTCAAGTGTGTCCTATGCATCATGGTTTCCTTGACGAAGCTAAACCCCAGCGTACCCGATGTGTCCCGAGCGTTTCAGGAACACCGTTACTCAGGGCCATTTACATATCATTTCACATCTTCAGCCTTTTATTGCTTTTCAGACCGTTGATACATACGGGTTTCTTATTTCTCTAAAAATTGTGAAGCAAGGAATTAAATCTGCTGAGATTTTATAACAGTCCGAATCAATATTTATTGTAGATCTTTTTACAGATTAATTATTTGACTGTAATTGGCACCGCTGCCTGTCTCGAAATTATCTCTGTGGATTAGAAACGAGCAAAATGTTTATTTATTGTTATGAATATTTAGTCATTCTTCATTATGATATTAATTTAATTAAGGAATGAACATTTTACGTATTGTATCGTTTCCTGGTGTAATGAATTAAAGAATCAACCGGGTCAAGTCAGCTTTTAAACACAAAGTTTCAGCGAAATTATATCCGCCGTCATCAGGTGCAAAGTGCTTCCTGTCGAGACAAATTTCCCCTTTGTCTAATCCCAGGTACTCCTGCAGTACACTATCTGGGATCTACGTTAAGAGGAAAATCGTCTCGACAGGAAGAACTATACACCTGATCACGACGAATATGAATTTCACCGAAACGTTGCGTTCTAACACTGACTTGACCCAGTTGATTGATCCAAAAACTTTTATTAAGAATATTTTATATTATAACAGAAAATTAAAATTTACATTTCATTGCTGTTGTAGTAATCAGTCCTTAGATTGGTCTGTTGCAATGCTCCATGCTAACCTTTTCTACGCAAGTCTTTGCATTTCTACATGACTATCACATTTCACATCCTTCTTAAACTTCTTAGCGTTTTCCATCCTTGGCCTCTTTTTGTTCTGACCCCAAACACTTCACTCTGATGTTAATTTTCCAATACCCTAAAGTCTCAAAACGTTGTCTAATAATCTATCCCTTCTGTTAGTCAAAGTCCACATTGCTCTCCCTCCCCTTATTCTGCTTAGAGCTACCTGGTTAATTACTCTATCCAACCATCTGATTTTCGGCACTCTTCTATAGGACTACTTTTAGAACGCTTCTACTCTTTTATTTTCCGCAACTCCTATCGTCCACGTTTCGCATCCATATTACGCCACACTCCATACGAACATTTTTTTATGAATAAGTCCTAATATTTATACTTATATTAACCACAAGTAAATTCCTCTTATTTGCGAAAACCTTCCTTGCCAATGCTATCCTACTCTAGTTAGCTTGCTGCCCAAGCAGCAGAATTTCTTACCTTCCTTCAAAACATCCCTTCTCAATATGACACCCTTTGTTATTCCACATTTCGCAAACTACACTCGATCACCTTGGTTTTCCCGTCTATTAATTCTCATGTAGTACTCTTTATCCATTCATGCCATTTATTATAATTTCCAAGTCTTCTTCTGACTTCCCTAATACTACAATATCTCCTTACACTATGTTTATTTTTCCTATTCCTTTATACACACAACAAATTATGTTCTTCAGTTGGTATCTTATTACTTATCTGTACCTGATGAAGTACCAGAATCTGGACGAAACGTAGTAAAATAAAATCAATAGTGTTTCGCTGGCATACTGACTAAATTCTTCATTTGTAAACCAATATAATTGTTCTAAATGTACAAATCGGTTAAATATTACAGAGCAAAGTGATTTTCTATTAACTCATCTTAAACGTATTAAAAAACCATTGTTTTCCCACACTTTGGTCCCAACCGTTGCCATGGCAGAAACACGAAACTAATAAAATGAACCGAAGAGGTCCCGAACGTTGGGGACGAAACGCTTTAAATTAAATTTAATTCTTTTAATGCAAGTTTTTTCCCCATTATTTATATTTTATGCAATCTAATAAAAATGAGGGGTCTATATAAAACAATTATATTTCACATGAGTATACGGAGAAAAAGGAAGGAATATCTGGTCTTCAGCCAATTGTATCAAAATTTTGAGGAAGTTAATATTTTTCACAACAAATATTTGTTTAATTGGTTAAATATTTCATAACAATTGTGGAAGAAATATCTATGAATGTCATGCGATCAAGTGTGTGGTTATTAAAACGCCGACGCTGAAATGTATAATATGGTCTTGGTTGTTTGAACGTTCGGTGTCGAGATAACGTTGGCAGCAATTATATTGTGTAGCCGAGGTACAAATGCGACTGAAATAGTCGCTCCTGTAACTCCGGCGCAGTTGGGCAACACAGCCGGAGGAAATCAACTACTTTTAACAAACAGGTGCTGTTTTCTATTGTTACGATTATCTGGCTATTCACTACCACTACTGGAAATATTTTATTTGTGGTTGTTTTATAAACAATTTATTAGTGACAAAGCCAGTGTTGATAGTATTAGTGCTTATTTCGCTTCGTCTGGATTTCATAACATGACAGTCTTTACTTGTAGTGAAATTAGAATAAACCATTCTTATTTCTATTCAATAACTGTGATTTCCGATATAATACAATAATAAATGTTTAAAATTTGATTTTAATATTTACTAACATCGCGGCACTAATCGACCACTTCTGTAAATTGCATTAAGACTTTTCAACGCCTTCGTACTTCACCCGAGTACAGACGATGTCTAACAGATGGCATGTAAAGCTTTGTTTCTTGTGTTGTAATTTTATCACCAAAGAAAAATTGTTCAAACATAAAGATAAAAAAAATTAATTGGGCCAGTTTTTACTGCCAGAGAAAAGAACTTCGATGCAAATGAAGATGAGACGATGTTTTACTTAAGTCACGTTGAGTGTTCAGAAAGAAACATATTGACAGTCATAAAAAAATGTATTGTGCTTAAGGTTTAACTCGATTAATCGGGATGGTGGAAGGTCACCGACCGTAAACCTGGAAACCACATAATCAATCGTATGAATGATAAACGAAAGAGTTCCTGATCTATCAGATTTTTCACAAGAGAACTGGATATCTGGTTGTCATCAAGGTTGGACATCTACAACAATACTCAATGAACAGACTTGTCGTCTTTATCAATAATTGCAGTGGAGCGATTGATCAGCTAATGGCCATCAACGCAAGTCTAATGTTTTAACGACTACGGATCTAACATGCACTGATACTAAGTTTTATTTTGTGGAAGCGGTAAGCTGATAATCCGGTAAGCAATATTTCTCCTCTCATACATCAAAGTGTGAACAAGGTAATTAAGTGAATATGTGAGCTGATATGCTGTCAGACCATCAGGAATGCTTGAGTCAATCCACTCATTGCCTTTTAACCAAATTCAAACATTAAACGTTCTCAGAAAGACGTTTTTGCAGTTAAATTTGCAGCTTGTAAACGTTATTCGTATCGTTGAAAAGTGGAAGTGTTAAAATAAATGATCGAACGTATTTAATTTAACGATTTGTCATTTTTCTGTTATCAGGTTTTTTTGTAACAGGCTACATGCTGGTGCTCCAGAAACGGGCTACTTCCCTATATTAACATAGGAAGGGAATTGAAAAGGTGGAATGCGGAAAGGAGACGAACGCAAGGGTTCACTAGAGTTCCCAACCTATAGTTCCAGGTGATTCACCTGAAAGAAATGTGTCACGCCCTTCCGAATGACGGGAGATGAGTTTTATGTGGAATCGCGGCATCTGATTCTCCATGCCTTCACCACAGCTGGCTGATTGATCCAATGGGATCAGCGGACAACAGTAACCTTATTCCCAAATGCATACATCTCTCAAAAAATTCAAATGTATCTCGGCATGTAAGACCTTTGGAACCAGAGAGAGAACGTAAACTCCATCACTCTGGGCAGACACACCTACGACAGAAACCTCCCCAAAAACACAGTTTCAGTGGATTGTTAAGGGAGAAAGTGGGGGTGATTCTGAAACAGGCAACTTCCTATAATGCATTGAAGAGAATTGAAAATGGATCATGTGGAAGGCAGACTGAGGAAACGAATTGTTCGCTGTGGCCCCCGGACTACAGTTTAATGATCACCTAAGAAATCTGCAGGGAAACCCCTAGAAAACCACAATCATCTAGGTTGGGCTACTGGGTATTATTCTCACGCCCTTCGGGGTGACGGGAGATGAGTTTCTTATACTGAATATTTTTAGAGAACAGGCTACCTGAGAGTGATACTGAAACAGACAATTTATCTTTTATTGAAAAGGAGTTCTTATACCAGTTCAAATTGAAATTGGAGATTTTTTAACCCAAGTGGTAGCACAAGAACTCATGCTGATGACGACCTGCGAGACGGGGGCTTCGTATGTCTTGTGCACACAATCAGTGAAAGTATTGTCGCATTAACATGTGGTTGTTATAGATATACAAATTGAGGTAGACAACGGAAACTATTATTTTTGTAATAACGTACAATTAAGGTTGTCATTTTAATAGTCTTAATCTGTAAAAAAAATTAACCTGGTGCAAGTAACTTATCGATTTTGGTTATCTGATGGATTTGAGTTTGTTAAAAGGTTTAATTATATTTTATTAAAAGGAATAGTGTTTCGTTGTCTTCAGTTTGAGCGCAAGCGCTATAACGAAGGATTTGACATTTACAAATAATTCTGTGCACAATAAACCACTTACTCTTGGCGATAACTGCAGCTTCACTTCAAAATTGCCGCTTAAAGGGACGAACGTGACGAGTAGCGAGTAGGTAATTAGTGTCCGCTTTCAAAAGAAAATGGACCATATGGAAGAGTAATATTATTACTATGGACATATAAATGTCAGCTTTATGATCCTTTAAGGCTGCTTGCCTCGATGAGAGTTTTTACTTGTTTCCTGTTCTATACTTGCTTTTTTGCTATGGCCTACCAATAATTGGACTAATACGTTTTCCTTTCGCAGGTTCATAATAAAAAACGAGTACTTAGAAAGGAGAGTAGGAGGCTCCTCAATGTTTGATGTTTCTTTTCAGACGGCAACCGTAATGCTGAAGAAAGTTCTTTTGCTGCTGTTCGTGGTCTTCTGTGAGAGTCATCAACAATGTCTGACGCCGAACGATACTCCTGAATTTGCAGGAACTACGAGGTTCCAAGATTGGCTCGCATCTCAGCATAACTTCAGCGTGTCTCTGATGCAGGTTCTGAACAAGCGTAGGAACGCGAAAGACATCGTGTTCTCTCCCGTGGGCATTCATGAACTTTTGCTGCTCCTCTACTTTGGGGCGGGCGATGGAACCGAAAAGTCGTTGATGCGGGTCCTTCAAATACCATTCTTACAGGTGAGGAATCGATTAAATTGTATTTAAATAGAAATAAAACACCTTCCGCATCCCCCCTTTTCAATTCCCTTCCTATGCTATTAAAGGGGAGTTGCCTGTTTCAGGATCACCCTCATGTAGCCTGTTAACCAAAAAAAAAATCAATTAAGCTAACTGTTAAATTAATTCTTACCGTTTCAGAAAACAGTCCGAGAGTGAACATTTAGGTGTAAATATAATTTATTAGTCTTAATTATTAATGTCGAAATAACTTTTAATGGTGATTAATTAATTTAAAGGATTTTTTGGGGCAGTTAATTCTAATTGCATCAATTCAGTGTTAGTATTCCTACTTTTGTTCATTCACATAATTATGTATACATTTCCTGTTAACTGTAGTAATACTCAACTGATTTTATCATAATTTATCGTTAGAGAAATTTCAAGATTGACTCCACGGCTATGGTACACGTCACTGAAATTTTGACTCACAAATTTTGGTATATTTTTAATACACTATGTGAAAAACAAGAAATTTCCGTCGTATAATTATTATAAATAAATCATGTTTTCATAAAAAATATCAAAACGGCCAATTTTTCAGGGAAATGTATATTATTCAAAGTAAACAAAGAAATACTTGCATGAATTCGGCGTTTCTTCCACTATTTTTCGACCTCATCAGGCGAATATTAAAACACATTTCCATTTCAACCATCATAGGATGTTCTCCATAAGCACAAAAGCTTCTATTTGGAGCTGTAATATTAACATGATATAGCCCTTCTTCAAAATTCTCAAAATTTTATTATGAAACAGAAATATAATTCGGTGGTTTTAATCATATGTATTACCTGATAATGTCCACAATTAGCAGACGAAACGTGGTATTAATTTAAATATTTCATTAATTATGTTGAATAATATACCCTTTTCAGACAAATTGGCCGCTTTGAAGTTTATATATCAAATACTATATACTTAATTTTGACATGTTTTATGTATATATCTATAAGTAATAACCATTTTCTATAGTCACAGAGCAGGTTTAATTTATATTTATTAAGAATAGAAACGTATTTATGAAAGTCGAAGAAGGATATCATTGAGAATATAAAAACACGTTATTTTAATTAATTAATATATCTGACATCTAAATTAATAATTAATTGAATTAACAGCATTTTATCAGTTTTTATTTTATTTAAAAGGTGAAACTACAATTTTATTATACCTGAAGGAATTAGAGAAGAAACGTCGTATATTTCATATTTTACATAAAATAAAAAACTGTGAAAGAGGCTGTTACATTTTATTTTATTTTTCTTCTAGATAAATATAACTTGTTACTGGATTCTGTTGTTCCGCGATTGAATGAAAAGTTTCTACCTGAAAATTTCTGTATTGCAATATACCGTCTCGATTTAATCAATTCGAACAACGCATTATTCAGTTTAATATGCAAAAACAATTTTATTAAAACAGAAAAATATACCTGCTTTGACGTCGTATCTCATTACTTTTTAAGGATTGTTGGTATTCTAATATGCCGTTAAAATTTTCCCCAATATTCCAACTACTAATGGGAAACGTTTCGGCAACTAGCGCCACAGTCGTTATCAGATATCTAGTCTGATGACTACAAAGGACTCAGAGAGACGTTTCATTTATCAAAATAAAATGAACAGATTTTTAATCTCTTGCATACAAGATACATTACGACCTGTTGACGAGGAGATAAACTTTATTGTAGTCTATAATGAATACAAGTTTTAATGTTCTTCACATTCAACTTTCATGACATGTTTCACTCAACTGAAGATGAATTTCATTTGGTTTCAGGCCACTAATGGAGAAAAAGAGTGATTACTCATCGTGCTTGTAATGAAAACGTCGCCATTTTAAATATCAGAAACATTACTCACCCTTGTTTCGTGCCGTATGGTGCTGCCATCTCAGTGACGTGTTGTCTTTCACATTTGTAAAATTTATTTCAGAGATGGACGATGTTAATTTTTTCATGAGTAATAAAAATGAAGGTTTCATTATGTAAAAATTATTGATATTAACAACTAATTTTTTTTTTCAGAAAAAAGGAACAACTTGGGGATTTTATAAAAACCATAAGATAAGCGACATTGAAGACGTAGATGTTGCCTATCCTTTGAGAACTGCAACCAAAATTTACTTTTCAAACAAAATACACCTTCGTCCTTGTATGGAGCAATTGTTTAGAGCTGAAATGGAGGTGATAGACGCACAGTCAAACGAGAAGGATGTCCAAAACCAAATCAATCAATGGGTGGAACATCGGACATTCGGACATATTACGAACTACATCAGAAAATTATCGCCGCGAGCCACAGCAACACTCGTGAGTAGAAAAAAAAAGGTGTTAATGGAAATTAGGGATTGGTGAACCAGTTGTGAAAATTTTCTTCCACTGACTGATCTGAATCCACACTCTTATCCTAGACATCATTCGTCACTTCTAGCTCCCTTCCAATCGAACTACTTCATTTTAAGTAGGGTTTTTAGTTTATATTAATTATTCCTTTTAATTAAAAATATGAAAACTAAAAAATGGTTTACATTCTATATTTATAAACCAAAATATACAAACCAGCTCATTATATCTGAAATTACTCATAAAAATGCCAACAGTAGATTTAATTAATTTTAACTGTAGCATTAAACAAACTTTTATGCACTTAATAAAAATTATTTTTGAAATAATTAAATTATTATGGAATGTAGCATCTATATTACTATTTTGGGATTTTAAAACTACAGGTGGAAGAATGTAACATTTTGCAACTAAACATTTAATTAAAACAATGAAAATGTTGACATAACATTGGACTAAGAATGATGTGACATACCCGTCAGTATGTCGTCTAGAATAAGCGTCGACAGACATACACTAAAAAAGTAACACAGTGGAACAATTTATTATCTGAAAAATTATTGACAGCTCTAGACTACATTTAAAATCACATAATATTTTATTTATTTTTCCTACTTTATGGCAGAACTATTGGAACTGATGTTAATATTTCACACATCAATCTAGAATAATAAATTCCTTCTTCTTCTAAAATTTTGACATATTGTCCATCAAATCGATGGATATTTTATTAAATAAGTTTGTACAGCTCTCAATAATGTACAAAGCATAGTTTTAGATTATTTTTGTGTTCAATAAATCAATAATCTAACAACTGTTGTTGTGTTAATCAGGCCAATGACTGGTCGGATGCAATCCAACATTCTAACTTATCCTGCCCAAGCCTTTTCATTTCTTCATAGCTACAACATCCCACAACTCCCTAATCTTCTCGGAGTATTCAGTCCTTGGTCTCCTCTCTTCTGTTTTACCCCACACACTTCCCTCTAATGCTAATTTTACAAGACCATCATTTCTCAAAACGTGGCCCATTAATCTATCTCTTTTCTTTGTCAGAGGCCTCCAAATTGTTCTCCCTTCTTTGCTTATAACTTCCTGGTTATTTACTCTATCCACCCGTCTCATTCTCCTACAGCACCACATTTTGAAACCTTCTATTTTTTCTTTCTGCAACGTCTATCATACAAGTTTCGCACCTATGTAACACCACACTCCTTACGAACATTTTTAATAATTATTTCCTAATTTTGATACTTATATTAGCCATATGTAACCTATTCGTTTTTGGAAAAGCCTTCCTAGTCTGTGCTATCCTATTCTTTATGTATATTATGCTTCCTAAGAAGCAGAATTCCTTAAATTCCTTTAAAATATCACTTCCCAATCTAACACCATTTCTTATTCCACTGTTTCCCATACTACACTCCATCACCTTGATTTTCCCTCTATTAATCCTCATGTTCTACTCTTCTACAAGGGTCACGTTCACGCCATTTATTATGTTTTCCAAGTGTTATGATTGCCCTAATATCACAATATCAAACCTTAGAATTTTTATTTCTTCTCCTTGCAGTTTAATAAATAAATGAAACAATACAGCCAATTTATCATCAAACAAAATTAATATTTAATATATTTACAACATTTCGTCCCTATTTGTGGACTTCGTCAGGCCGTAATAGTCACAGATGCCAAATTAATCTCTTTTACATATGTTATACACTTCATTTACGTGATGATGTCCACAAATATGGTATGAAACGTCGTAAATGTATTTAATAAATATTAATATTGTTTGTTGACAAAATTGCCTGTATTGTTTGTTTAATTTAATGTTCATTTAATATAATTAGACTTTGAACTAATGAAATAATATTTTGTGAAAGTGTTATTCCATTGTTTGAATTACGATTTGTAGAATTGTTCATTCAGCGACATTATATATAAAAAGTTTTATTTTCAGCGTTAATTTGTGTGATTTCGAGTATGGTAAATTAATTCCAGGTCTTCGCTGTACATCCATCTATCTATCTATATGTATTCTTTGTAATCTAAAGATTCTTTCAATATTTGATGAAAACTTTCGGACCGTTTTAAATAGGTTGTTACTACGATCTTCCTTGTTCAAATCAAGCTAGGTAAGTAACATTTTTCTAACCGATCGAAGGTATTGAACGGAACACTAACAAGATTATTTTGTAACCACCTACAAGGCTCTAGTCCTATGAAACCGACACCGTCTATGTATTTTGAGTTTGAATATTCCTTGTAATGATTTAAACTTCTGCATGATTCTTTCAAAATGTTTTTATGTGGCTAACAGCATGTAATATGTTTACTGAAATTAATAAATACATTTTTTCAGGTAAATGCGGCGTACTTTAAAGGAAAATGGGAATACAAATTTAAGGGTACACGACATTTACTTTTCCACGTGAATGACTTTGAAAGTAGGCAAATAGAAATGATGTACACCAGAGATTACTTTCACAAGGGTAGGATTATCTTTTCCTCCAATACTGGTTTCTTTTTCAATCACGTGACACATTTCTGAAAAGTTCTGTTCTGTTTTCATTGTCCTAAAGGATTCAACCCGCAGCTTGGGGCGTACACGCTGCTGTTACCTTTCAGAGGAAACGAGCAGATAATCGTCATCCTCCTTCCGACTGTAGGCCTCGACGAAACGATCGCGTCGATGAACGAGAGAACAATTCAATATATAACAGACCGACGGAACCTCGAGGCAGTGAAGCTCGACCTGTATATCCCTAAATTTCAATATAAGAATGAAATAAATCTGATAAACGTAAGTGTTATTTTGTTTCAATTTCGCAAATAAATATTAAAACATGGTCCGCAAATACAATTACAAATTAATTCAGGGAATGAATCGTAACCGGTATTTGCCCATTGGTGGCCGTAGCCGTCAATGAAGTTATCTTCAAACCTCATCTTTGACTTCATTTTACTTCTTTGATAGCTGACAAAGAATATCGACTCACAACAATACGTTTCATTTAACAACGCTTTTAATAGTGTTGAGCATGCCGATTTTTGTGCCCACAAACTACGATTTGTTGTCTCCATTTATTTTCTGTTGGTATAAAAAGAAAACTGTTGAAGTATCGCATAGAAAGCTTTTCAAAGGTTACGGTGGGCATGCTCTTGGTAAATCACAGTGCTTTGAGTGGTTAAAGAAATTCCAAAGTGGTGATTTTTACGTGAGCAACGAAGAACGTGTAAGACCGCCTTTAGCAGTTTGAAGACAGTCAAATTCAAGGATTGTTGGATGAGGATCAATGAAGTGCAGCAGGTTAAATGTGGGAAAATGAGTTACACATGAATTGAAGGAAGGAATAACAGCGAGAAAACCAAAAACCCACTTCAAAAAGCTGCTCGCCAGGTACAAAAGAAGATCTCTCTCCGTGAAATTGATCAGGTAATCAAAATTGGTTGTTTCTCGAGAATCATAAGCGTAAAAGTTCATTGCGAACCATCAACATCGATTGCAAGGCAAAATCACTGTGAAAAGAAGACCTCTGTGGTTGGAGGGATCAGAAGGGTGTTATGTATTATGAGCTTCTATAAACTGGTCAAACGTTTAATACTGAAAGCTACCGACAACAAATAACCGATCTGAATCAAGCAGTACGTGAAAAACGACCAGAATAACAAGAATAATGGATTCCGCGTAAATTGAATGAAAGACATCAAGGAAACCGAAAAACAACTTGCAAAAAGCTGCTCGCCAGGTAAAAAAGAACGTCATTCCTCCTTGAGTTTATCAATTGAAATAGAACCATCAGTCTTTAGACCACTAAGAATAGTAATATTCAAGTTCAGTAATCTATCTAAAACTTCATTGTCTTTAGATGCCGTTCCTACTCCTAAAAACTTTTGAATTGTTTTTCTTTTTAGGGTAATACGAATCACTTCTGTAAAAACAGTTATTTATTACTGCAACACGTATAAAATTGTACGTAATGACGTGGTGTAAAATGAGATCTATAAAGACACTTATGGTCCAAACGGATAGGAAATGCCCTCAAATTGAACCACAAGTTTCCATAACGTCACGTCCGCTCGGCACCACTTGCTCCTGTGGTGGGTCCATACCAGGCAAATGACTACAAATAATCAATTAATTATTTCTTCATGCTTTCTGCGTGGCTCTGTGCCTGCGACTGAACGTTTGGTGGGAGCGTTCTAAGGTTCAAGTCCGTGTTTCGTCAACTTTCAGTCGCAGGCACACAGACAGCATAGAGAAGACATTATCCATTGATTAATTGTTATTATTCGCCTGGTATGGACACACCACAGGAACAAGTGGTGCAGATCGGACGTGGCGATATGGAAACTTGTGATTCAATTTTAGGGCGCTTCCTGTCCGTTTGGACCATAAGTACTCTATATCCAATTATTTTTCTCAGTGTCCTTCACGTCATTACGTACAGTTTTAGAGTTACTGGCCTCGCACTGTATGTTAGTGTGTACCCGATGTATGATTTATAACAGTTGCTGCAATGAATTGTGAACACCACGTGTTTTAAACTTTTTTGAATACGGTTAACCAAATTATTTATAAAATATATTTAACGATCATGAATGGACAAGAAAGATTTCCGATTTTCTCTTAATGCTGCTTGATCAAATAATTCTCTGTGTTCTGACCGAGTAGAATTGCATAGAGCGTCGCTATGTTTGTCATCATATCCTATCGCCAGACAGTTTTTACAATTAAAAAATTCAATGTATCAGAAAAATTTTATTTAAAACGACAACAACGTTTCAATAAATATGTTCACCCTCCTCTAGGGTTTTCTTTCTGATGTAAATTACTTATAAAAATTATGCAAATTTGTAGTTTAACATACTATATTGTTCCCTTCATTCACTTTTAATTTTTCACAAGGTTTAATTATCTGACTTATTAAGCTAAATAAAACCGTAGTTTGTAAAACAATTACGCAGGTCAATAAGTTTGGTGAAACCAAGTATGTAATATTTATTATACAGTTTAGTAAGATACAGACTTAAAAAAACTAATTGTAAAATGTGTATGTTAATCGCCCTTAAACATATACTATAATTAAAAAGATTTAAAAGTAAAACATTTGTATAAAATATTTCCCTCGGGTTAAATAATTCCTCAGTCTGCGTTTCTTAATTTCTGTTTACAGGCAATGCAAATTCTTGGGTCCGGCAGCACGTTCACTTCTTTTTCGGATTTATCGGGCTTTACCGGAAGAAGGAACATCTTCCCGTGCAACCTGAAGCACGTAGCAGCCATCAAAGTTGACGAGGAGGGTTCCAAAGTTGCTATAATGAATTCAAGTACTACGGAACCTCCAACCATAGTTTTAGACCGTCCCTTCGCCTACCTTATCTACGACGTTCTTGTACAGAAACCTCTCTTGATGGGAACATTTAGTTATCCGGATCAACCATAAAATATTTGAAGAGATCCTAAAAGTCTCGTCAGTTTCACGTTCCCTTCGACACAAGAAAGAACCAAGCTAAGTATTTATATATTCCTTTCCCGAAACTCCTTTCTTATTTACAGAATGAGAAACGACGAAACACTTGTCTTGGCAGGATAAAGTTTATATTTTCCATTTTAGCTACTAGACAGTTATGTATTGCCCATAAACTCATTTCATAGACTAAAAAAATAAAAGTCCAACTGCTAATTGTAATAGTTTTCTTTTCACGACTTTTATTAAAATTTCAATTCCTAACTCATTGATGTTATACGGCAAAATAATCAATTTGAAAAATATATCTAACACTAATATGTTTGATGTACTATGTATAAGTTTTATAGTACATCAAACATGGTAGTGTTTTATATATACGAGGTTGATTCAGTAAGTAGTGCCTCCTATTTTTTCTCTTTTATTTGTCAAGACAGTTAAATGCAATTTACAGAGCACAAACGCACAGCATTAATGATAAAATTTACACTTTTTTAATATAGGTTTTTCGTCCACCTTTTAAGCGGGGCGTGTATTCCGCTGCGTTATGTAAGAGAGTGGAACACAATTCACTAGTTGTTAACCAGCAGTACTCTCGGTTGAGCTCAACGACTCGATGAATGTTGTGTGGAGCCACTGGAGTAACCAACTTGCCGCTTCGCTGTCCATCAGCCAACGGTGTTTCCCCTTCAGCTTCGTTACAGCCACGAATCCGTCGCCAAACAGAACTGACATCAACTCTTGCATCACCATACACATTCTTTCAGCCTTTCACGAATGTAAATGTACATTTCAGCTTCCACGTTTACAAAACACTGCCTAATACGTACGTTAATGTTAGCCATGTTGCAAAAGGCTTTAGTGATGCCACCTTTTGAATTATGAAGTTGTTGCTGTTGGAGATGGAGATTGCAAAACTTTCACGTAACTAACTTATTTCAGGAGATACATATAGGAGGCATTACTTATTGAACCACACTCGTGTAGAATTAATGATTATAACATGTTAATATAATATTTATCTGACATAAGAAAAATTTAAGAGAAATAACAATGGTGTAAATGTAGGTGGAAATATGATAATTCATATAAGGTTCGTTGATCGTGGGTAATGTTAATAATTTGCTTCAGAAAATGCTGACAAGATTAGAAAAGGAATTGAAAATAAAAACTAAGAATATGAAAGTAAATAGAAATGAGGGGGAAACAATAAAGACAGAAGATGAAATAATTGATACTTGGTGCACAGATGGCCGAAGATCTCTTTAAGGGATAAAGAGTAGGATAGCAATGGCAGGCACCTACTTCTTTTTTCTATAATTATAAGAAATCATCTTCACTGTGCTACTGACGAACTTTAAAAATTAGCCATCGTAACTATTATCGGCAATTTATAATTCGTGTTGAATCTTAAACACTAATATTGTTTGTAGATTTTAATTCAAATTGATTTTTACTAAATGTAAATAAGAATTTGACAAATAATAGATTTAGGTTTAAAACATACAAAACTGTATATTCAATAAAAATAATCACTAAAGATATATCGATTTTAAAATTCAAGAAACAACAGTTTATGCACTCAGCAACATTCAAAAAATATTTATTTAAACCTTGTATAAGGCAAATAATATTATTCTTAAAATGAAACTCATCATTTTAGACGAGGAAAATGAAAGAGGATGTGTGTCGGCATTATTGTCGGGCAAATGGCTTTCGGCCGGAGAATTTAAAAAAAAAGTTGATTGAAATAGGGAAATTAATCTTGATCATGGGGATAGAAGATTTATAAAGAATTGTGAGAGAATATTAAGGAGATAGGAAGAGGAGTGCGAAAAGTTTCTTGTATGTGATCCATATTGTTCGGTCTTCGGAAGGATAACCAGAGTTTACAAAAAATGCAAAATGATCTGGCATTATTGGCGAAGAAGGAATAAACACACAGTAACGAAATATGGAATGGAGATAAGTATAGAAAAGTCTAGTGATGAAAGTATCAAGGAAACCCTAAATGAATAAGTAGGAACATAATGATCATCTTAAGTACCTTGAAAGTCTAAGAATGATGGTTACGGCAAAAAGAAAATAAGAACACGTATCGCACTGGTTAAGGAAGTGTTCAGAAAAACAAGGAAATCGAATCTGGAAGCTGGTGAAGTGCTACATCTGGAGGAGTGCTTTGTACGAATCAGAAACAAAGACTTTTAGAACGAGGGAGAATGAATACCTAGAAACTGGTGTTACAAAAGAATTAAGAAAACACAGTGGACAGATATAAAAAATGAAGAGGCTCTAACAAGAATAAACCACACATTTTAATAAAAAGGTAAACTGGATCGGACACATTCAAAGGATAAATTGCTTGCTGCTAGACGTCATTGAAGAATTAGAGTTCCAGATCGGAGAGAAGAAGAAGAGTGCATCTGCTAGGTTGAACGGAGAAAAAATGAGATATTGTGCGACAAAAAAATGATGCTAGGGTCAGGGCGAGGTGAAGTAACACACTTACGGACCGAGTTCTATGGCCAGGAAGTTGGCAGAAGACTAGAATAATAACAAGAAAATCAAAAAAATTAATGACTATTTAATTAATATAAATACAACGTTTCATCCAACTGTGCGAACTTCATATTTTTACACAATTTTTATGTATTCAAAATTAATATCGATTTTACAATTTTTTGTTGCATAGTTACCTGAAGGTGTCCACAAATTTGGATGAAACGTTGTGTATAATATTAATTAAATTTATTTGTTGACTTATTTGTCCATATTTTTATTGACTTATGATTAAGCATAATGGCAAAGAATAATGTTTGGAAACAAGAAAAATATGCAAGTATATTAGTAAAAATAAATCAGATTTAAGAGTGTCAACCCCGACATCTCTGTTAGGATGAAATTTTCAGAGGTAAAAAAATTACGCCCATCAGTTCCGGACCATTATAAACGAAACGTTATAAATGTTTACAATTAAGAGCGTAGTGCATCGTCTCCGAAGCTAAACTTAACCTTTATAAATTGGAACCAAAGTCTTTTTTTATTATATCTGTAACGCATAACTCTAACCTTTATGACCTGACGTATGGCTTTCAGTAATCTAAATTATTACTCCTCAACGACTTCTCCTCCACTCGTTTAGAAATTTATTCGTCTATATGTGAGAGTTCAGTGCGTCGTATATCACAGATGGCTACGACAGAATACTCCCCTTCCGTTCAAAATTTACCGTCGAAAGAACCTGCGACAAATATAATTAATTAGTTAACGATAATAAAATCGTGTATTATGTATACGTGCCAAAACTATTGCGGAAATTACTGGCACTTCCGATCACAAAGGACAGTAAGAGAAACCTAAAGCAGATGATTTCAATTAATGTGAAATTTATATCTGGAAGCACAAATTAGACGTTAACATATTATATGAAGCAATCAATTAAATAAATAAACAGCTAATTAATAACCAAACGGACACAGTCTACGGAGTAAAATTATCCACGTTAAAATTTACCTGATGAAATCCACAAATATGGACGAAACGTCATAGACGTGTTAAATAAATGTAAAAACTTTTGCTGTTAAATTGGCTGTATCGTTTATTTATTTTCAGATAATTTATTCTTGAAAAAATCAATTTTTCAGGAGACTGATGAGAGGACATAAGATGTGTAGGAAACAGTAAATTTTATTATAACGGATATATTTAATGAATTTTGGAATATGAGTACGAATTGTTAAAAATGAAACATTCTGACGAAGTTTTACTTTGACGTGAATACCCTTTTAGTCATATTCGTATTTTCCAATGCCCTTTCCCGTTAAACTGATAATATATTTTCTAATATTCCTAAAAAACCTTCAATTATTTTAAATTTTACTAATAAAATCTTGACAGGTAGAGGAAGTCGAGGCGGAACGGGACACTTATTGTTTAATAATTTTTGTAAAATTATGGGAAAAGAAAAATAATTTCATAAAAGTATAAAACACTATTTTATTCTATTACTTACTTTAATGTAATAACAATATAACTTAAAACAACAAATTTAGATTTTTTATGAATTTTTGAAAAGAAACTTAAATTTTTCTTTTTGCCCCAGCCCCCGGGCAGAACCTGATAGGATGTTTTGTATATACACTTAGTGTAATAAAATAAAATTTAATTCAATATCTTTCTTATACGTAATTAGCGTAGATTTGATCGCTTTAGATATTCCTTTTGTAAAGATTTTTTTTTGCAACTGCAAGGTCTTCGATAATATTTTACTTTCCTTTTCCTTCTTAAATCATTCTTATGTCTGGCAATATTTCTTTTTTTTAAGAACAGGTTACATTTTGCTTTCTACTGTAGTATCCTGTTCTGCCCCATACTCTGGTCTGTTTGAGGTTGTTCACTGAGCCTTAAGTCAAGAAGATTTAATCCGTACACGTAACATATATGCACCTAAGACACTTAGTTTAGGAATATATGCCGTTAAAGAGTAAAAAGCGAGGAGTTTTGTGAAATACCCCTGCAAGAAATGCTGCAAAATTATAAAGTCACAGATGTAAGACGCCAAAACAAGAATTCATTCACAAGATGGAGGCAGAACTTGGTCAAATTGACTGTCAGAACTTCTTCCTTGACCAGTTTCAATGTTTCACCCCCTAAAATCCAGCACTATCCAGTACAAAAAGTAGGGTATCCCGTTCTATCACTTCATGAAGGAAATTGTAAACTCAAATACAGACAGTTAACATAACCTTCTATTTCGGGAAAACTAATAATAAATTTTAGTGTGATAAGTGTCCATCATTTTTCAACGCTGGAATTCCTTGCACTGTTGTGGAAAACTCAAGGGCGAAGGATTCTTAGGAATATAGCTTCCAAGTCGACATTGTGCAAGAACTATTCCGGCCCAGGGTATGAGGTAAGACCGAAGAAAAATTCTGTCGATGAAACAGATTCACTGGAGCATCATATTGTTAATTTAGTTCTTGGAAAAAGTTAAAAAGAGACCGTTACGTTCCATTTTTGTGATCAAAAGAGGCCGTGAAAAAGAATTCTCAATGAACTGCATTAGGAGCTGAATTTGTTTTCTCCGAATGGGGTTTGTAATATACTACCCCAAAATCAAAATTACCTTTAATAAATAAAAATAGTCTGATATATCAGTAAACAAATGCAATTAACTTTTATTATTTATTTTTTATTTATTAAGGGGACTTGTACGTAATCCCGTTAAAATGGATGTATTTTAAAATTTCTATATTTTCTATTCTTTTTATTACACGGTTATGAGTTTTACTATACAAGATCACCAAGGTTTACAGAATCACAAAAACAAATAATAATTGTCATGTAAGTATTAATATTTTTATACAACTTATTTGAGCTCTGCTACTTAAATATATTAATAAATAATAATAATAAATTTTTTGACACACATTTCATCAGGTACATGTTTCTTTGGACCTATTAAAGCTACATCTATGAAAAGGCAATATTAAGTATAGTTTTAAATACAGTAAAATTGTAACTCTGTTATTTAACTGCACTGAAATTTTTACTAAAAATTTTGTGTATTCAAAATTAATATTGATGTTATAATTTTTGAGTAAAGTTACCTGAAGCCGTCGGCAAAGTTGTATGAAACGTTGTATTCATATAAAAGTTAATTAAAATTGCTATCTGACATATTTGGCCGTATTAATTTAGTTAATGTCAGAAAAATGAAATTTTTCTACTTTATCTTTAAATAAGCCCGGTTCATTAAAAGAAAAAGACGCCAATGGCGTCATAACGTAATGATACCTTATGAAAACCCTGGTACTATTTTCAACCAAATAAAAGACTATACTACAAAATGAATGATGTTTAACAAGTATGTTAAATTACTTGGAATTTTCCAACTCAGACGACAAAATTTACCGTGGCGAAGTGATAATTATCAAGTATTCATTGTTCTATGCTTCACAAGAAAAGTATTTCCATCAAGATTATAAATCAGCACTTTCCTTATATTTGTATGTCAATCAGCAGTTTTGAAGCCATTTTATCCTAATCTCGCACATCTAACTTATCTAGCCAGTGGTTTTCATAGAGTTGTGGAAGAAGTAAAAATTTTTCCCCATCAGTTAATAAGTTATTTTCAGGTGTTAAAATAGTAGTTGTGAATTCACTTTCCAGAATTTATAAATTTTTACCAGATCTTCCTCCCACCCGATAAAAACTGTACTAACGACATCGTACGAAACGTTTTTGAAGTTGTGAATTAATTCGAAAAGAAAAGTATCAAGGAAGCACGATTAGTGTTTAAAAGCATCTGACAGCAAATTTGTTCCGTCTATATGCACTGTTCTTAAGCGCAAAAAAAGTACTTAAAATAACAACAAAAGAAAAATACTTTGCCAATTTAGCACAATTAGTTGAAGGTTGACTATAAAAAATACGTGGAAAATATGACTTCTAAGATTTGTCTCAGCATACAAGCTTAATTTACTGAATTAACGCTATAAATTTGAAGGAATCTTGAGAATGTGTTAATTATTGCAATGCAAATTTAGGAATTTAAAGAAAATTACGAAAATCAATTAACTGATATTAAGTATCATATGTAAAAAACGTACAGCCATTTCTCAGAAAAAAGTTATTTAAAGTAATTACGACGTTTCGTCCATCTTTGTGGACATAATCAGGTAAATTTTCTTAATGGATGAAACTATTACTGATGTGAATAAATTTGATTTTTTCGGCCGTAAGCTTCCTGTGCCGCAGTGCACGACACAAATTTATCCACGCCTGTAATAATAATTTCTGGGATATTAACAATTTCGGCCTTGTTGTTGCAGCAACAAGAAATTTTGTAATATTCTAATTAAATAACTAAGGTGATCCCTAATGTTGGGAAACGAAACGTATTAATTTTTCCACATCTGTAATCGTTTCAAGTTCTCAACACTGAACGAAACGTTTTAATTACATTAAACAAATATTAATTTAGTTTTTTTCTGACAAGTTGGTTGTATTTTTTATTTCTTTAAGGTAAATAACGCTTATATTTTGCATTATTTTAGACTTACATAAATGTATACATTCTGATTATGTCTATGTATAATTTGCCTATGTTCTAAATTCAACATGTTATATTATTTAAAATGCTAATGTTAAGCATAGTTTAGATACAAATTCAAAGAATAAATTAGGACTTTTTTAACCCCAATTTTGTGGACGACACGAGAGTGATGGCAGAGAATCAAGACTCGTGCAAAGGGTATTTATCACGAATAATACAAAGATAATGATCATAGGAGGAAAAATACAGAAAGTAGGGAATAAACATTTGTGCAGCTAGCGCGGTTCGTGTTCAGGATGATGATGATGGATCAGAATAGGGAAGACAGTGTTTAATGGTATCGAATTGAGAAAGCCTTGGTGAATTGGCTTTCTGTAGTTGAAGTGGATGACGTGGGGGGAGGGGGAATGAAGGGGACAGTGGTTGTAACGAATGTGTATTACATAGAGAAGAGAATGGAAACGCTTCTCAAAGCGGCCTGGAGTTTACATTTTTTAGGCTCTTTATGTGGACTGAACTCAGCTATTGTCTGAAAATCGTCCCAAATAATATGGTTGAACCTGCACCAATGTCAGAACACCAATAAACAAGGAGATTCATATTGGAGGATAACTTGATCATCATTCATCTCTAAGATCCTATAGGAATCTTCAAGTACAGCAGTCATAAACGGTTCATAACACACCTGAAATTAAAACAATAAATATGAAAAGGAGCTGCAAGTCAATTTGTGAGATGGATTCTTCCTGGAAGTTGGAAACATTTCAGATTTCATAGTCTGGACAGCTGAGGAAAATGAATTTACCGTAGAATAAATTGATCTTTCTTTCAGTTCAGTTAGAATTGGGTGGAGAAGATGGAAATCGAAACGACTAAGCGTAAATAAATCAAATATTTTTTGGATCAAGCCATGATACTGATAGCTGTTAGAAACATGAATGTTACTTTTTTCCTATTTGGTCCAATTTTATGTAGAAAACTGAATTCGGCAAGACATAACATTTACTGTCTTCTCTTTGCGTCGCATTGTTACCATTCTTTCTACGAGACTGTCTCCATTTCCTCAAACCCTAAACATAAAACTTTATATTACTTAAATATTTTTATTTGCAGCAGATTTTTCCTTCTGCGTTTTACCACTTGTTTTTCAGCTACACTACGGGAAAATTTCAACAGTATTAGCGTCGAAGTGATAATAGGCACGAAGGCAAGGCATTAAATTAACAGTGCTGACATTTGAAATGAAGCAGTGAACTTTTTTTACACTGGGAGATAACGTTTCAACCAGTTAAAGTGTAATTGTAGTAGTGTTTCTGTCGAAGAGTATTAATAGACGTTGAAGGTGAAGGGGTTAGTTGCTGCTGTAACTCGAGACCGGTTAGGCGGCACACTCGCAGGAAAAGTCGTACGTATCGATGTGCCATCGATTAGTTTATACTTAATCACTTAAATTTATACTTACCTCCTTTTTTCTCTGACTGAGTATTTGTTTTCGTTTGTGCTGTCTTCCATAAACCTTTGACTATTTGTTGTTGTTGACAAAATGCATTTAATGACATTACAAATTTGGATGCAGATCAGTAAATAAAAGGTCTTGTTTTAAAACTACGAGCAACAAATGGGCATATAAAATTCATCAATAAATTTCTTTTTCGATTTGAAAAATCTACTAAATTTACTTAAAAAGCGAGTCAGCTTGAAGCAAATTCGGTAAGGAAAAGTCATCAGTGATTAGTTTTGCTTGTCTCTGGTTATTTAGCACTCTTGGTACCATCCTTTCACAAACTTTGGATTATCCCAGATGTTGAATAATTGTCATCACACTGGCTTAACTGATGTAGAGAATGAGACTCAATTCATTAGTTGTTACCCGGCAGTCCTCTCGAATGAGCTCATCGAGTAGCTGAATATTGCTGCAGAATCCGGCCTGCCGCATCACTTTTAGTCAGCCAACGGTGTTTGCCCTTCAGCTTCGTTACAGTGACGAATCCATCTCCGAACAGAGGTGACAACCACTGTTGCATCACCATACACATTTTTCAGCCTTTAATGAATGCGAACGGGCGTTTCACCTTCCGCAATTAACAATTCAATTAGATAAAGCTATCAATGTCAGTCGTTTTCAAAAGGACGCAGTGATGTTACCTGATGATTTGGGAAGTTGTTACTGCAGTGGATTTGAAAAGAATGAGCAATTGCGCCAAATCAAATCAGGAGGCATTACTTATTAAATTATCCTCGTGCATGAAAAACATGAATCAGTTTACCTCACTCAAACATTCTCCCTCTCCTTATGTCTTTCCAAATATTATATAAATTTTATTAAATGAGTCGGATGAAAAATTCCTAGCTTCTGATCCGGCCCGTATTTTTACAACCTGCTGGAGCTTTTAATGAAAGCATTGCTTCTGTTCTATTTTACTGTTTGGAATACTAAAGTTTCTGTTAGTTATTAGCGATAGAAAACGCAAATCTATCAGTTAGTAGGTTTTACCTTTGATTTATAACAAACTCCCTGGTTTACTTTTCAACGGCACAAGGACGCCCCCCCTCCTCTCTCTCTCTCTCTCGAAAGTCCAATTCTCAGCGATTACAGTCGGTTTTTCAAAGTAACAGGACAGCATCACGTTCCAAAAATCCTTTTGACCGTTATGTACAATGCCATTTATTACTTTATGATTGGCATATTGTTAATATATTTTATAATTATCTATTATTTAAATAAATTTAAGGAAAGACAAACCCACTTAAGAAGGTTTCCATAAGAAAAAAGAGTCTATTGATTTTTGAGAGGACCGGAGTTACCATTTTAAATTCGCAGGCCGCCTCTTTGGTCTTGGGTCTAACGTTACACCCTCACACCACTGAGGTCCTGGGTTCGATTCCTGACGAGGACCTCACGATCACGAACTGTGTAAACGTGACTAAAAGACAAATCAGTCACCTTATTAATAAGTCTCCAATTTCCCTAGATGTTAGTGCGAATTAAAAGAAGTAATAATAATAATAGGCTTTAATATATACACACTTCATCACAGTCTCAAAAAGAGAAAGAAAAACAGAAAGAAAAGTTATTCTTCAAAAAGCATCATCCGTTTGCTTTTCACCGATTTCGGCTATTTTTAGTGTTTCTATGTGTTGTAAATCACATGTTGTTTTTATGTATCGCAGATGATCATATGCTAAAGATATTCCTTGAGCATAAAATCTTCCAGCGTCGTTTCAACAGTAATTTGCAAGTCCTTTGTTAAATACTACTCAATTGTTATACGAGAAGTGGAAAAGTGTATAAATCATATTTTACGAACTCAATCTCAATATTAATCTTCAATTCGTGTTATTTCTTTTCAGAGAATGTGGTGGCCAATTTTCCTGTTGTTGGTCTTGTTCTGCTCTGGCAGCCATCAGCAATGCTTCACCAAGAGCGACGCCATACAGTTTATCGCAAAACCACAGATCAATGCTTGGAAATTAGCTCAACATAATTTCAGCGTTACTTTGTTGAAAATGTTAAACAATATGGACAACCAAAAAGACGTGGTATTCTCTCCAGTGAGCATTTACGAGGCCTTGCTGCTCTCGTACTTTGGAGCAAGCCATGATACTGAGAAGTCGTTGGCTCGGATTCTGAACTTACCTCCGTACGAGGTGAGATTTCTGTGAATGCTTGATTCCGTAGAGATTGAATCATTCGTGAGCAAATACTAAATACGAATTATTTTTCCTTTCGTCATTCTACAAAAAGCGTCAGGGATTCACAACCATTTTCCTACATCAACGAACAAGATAAAGTTTTTATGAATATATTATTTAATTATAACATAAACAGAGCGTCAAGTTCCTGTAAGGTACAAGCCAGTAACTACCATAACAAACAAACACATTACTTAATTTAACAGGGTTTTTAAGTTTAACAGGAATAATATTAAATTTTTTTTAAAAATAATACTACAGTAATAATGGTTTATGTTTTCTCACAATTCCTTATATATATACATATATATAAAATTCCGATGAGCATATGTTCGTAATTCTAATCCTCCTAAACGGCTTGACCGAATATGATGAAAAATTATTTTGTTACATTTATGCCGTCACCTGGATGATTCTTAGCTCTAGTTTGACCCGGTAGTTGTGATCCAGAAATTTGTTTTCAATTTTCCAACCAAATTTAAATAATTTTTAATATTTCTCAAATAAAAAAGTGTAATCCCAAATTTTCAGCCGGACGTTTCAACACTCTCGTGTCATTTGACTTATGCATCAATACATCGCAAGTTCATTGCGTCGTAGCTTGGCATTGTTCTGCTTTATTTCCGTGTATTGTATTTTCGTGCATATTGAGTGAATTATCTATCCATTATTGTGACATTGAACAAATGAAGTCTATTTAAAATATTTTGTACAAGTGGAATCTCATATTGTATGAATTAAGATTCATACACACGTTCATTTTATTTTCAGCGTTCATTTTTATGATAGGAGACGGCATGAAAATGTAAATTTCCAAAAATGTGACGATTATGTTGAATCACCTGTTGAGTGAGAGATTACTGCCGAATTAAATACTGCAGCGGGGTAATATAAATAAATTACTGGGTAACGCCAGGCGCTCAATTAACTGTAAAATTGGCTAATAATAATCGTAAATTATTATAGGTTAATAGTTTTTTCTATAAAAATTGTTAACGTGATTCAAATCCAGCCTCAAAAAAGTAAGAATCAGTGAAAGTTAGGCACAGCATTTCGTTGTTATGGGCTAATTTGACGTATTTTAGAAGTCAATAATTTTAAAATTGATTTATCTTCTTCAGTTTAATGAATTCTGCTTTCCGTGAAATGTGAATAATGGTCGAATCGTTTTGGTGTGGATTTATAATCCCAATCTTTATATCTAGCATCGATATTTTCTTTGAACTGTTTCAAGTAGTCAGTGTCGATTTGAAGGTCACCAAAATTACCAATAAATTAGTACGGAAAGTTATTTCAACAATCCAAAGTATCGGAAAAAAACTAATCAATTTTGAAATTAAACCCAAAAAGTAGTGGAATGAGATGCACACCTTTACCTACGAATTTATTTTTGATATAATTAAAAATGTCTGCTAAATAATTTATTAATCAATCATTACCTTTCTGAAAAATCAAATAATTTTTAAAATAGAAAAATTATCCAACATAACCCTGAAATACTACAGACCCTTTCTAAGCTTCCATTAATGCCCCTAAAGTCGTCGTCAATCTCCAGTGGACGTAGTTTGAGCTAAGTAGGGCAATATTGTTGTGACTGTTAATACTTCCCATAGGAGGCAAGCTGGCGTAACGTTACTATCATTCTTACAAACATTCGTTACATTCTTACGAACAGTATGTAAAGACCGCCCCATGAACTTTACTGATCATTCCTCAACTCTTACGGATGAATTATTTACGTAATTGTATCCTGAAGTGAAATTTTTTTTTGCATCAATGTATTCAAAACAGTCTTGCCGTAACAAAAATACTTGTTAAATTAAGTTCAGACCATTATTTTCCGTAATTATAAAGGAGTGGAGGATTGAGCATCTAATTTTGAGAAGAGTAAGCGTTTCTCTCCAGTTTTCCTAGAGCAATGGTAAGAAAGGTAAATTCATAATTGATACTTGCTTTTTATTTATTGGGGTCATGTTAACTTTTGAAACATTTATTTAAAGTATACAAAAATGTGCGTTAATTAATATTTTACACATGTTACAAGTAAATCATATTTATCATCAGCCCTAAACCTTTCTAAAATAAATAATTTCCATCCAGATTCTTATACTTTCCTTGATACCGGCTCTAAACAAACACCTACTTTTCTCATTTCCCACTTATAAAATATTATTTAATATTTACCCACTGCCATTTTAAGTTATATTTTGCTTAACAGTGTGACACTAATATTAGTATTTCTTCTCATCATGCGTTCATTCATTTGTCATTTTTTATTCAGAACAAAGGTAAAATTTGGCGACTCTACTACACTCAGTCCTTAGTTTCCCGAAACAAAATTAAAGGATACCCACTGAAAATTGCGAACAGATTTTACCTGACGCACAGACTACGCCTCCGGCCCTGTATGGATAGAAAAATGAGAGGGGAATTGGAGTTGGTCGATTACGAAACCGACCCAAAGTCGACTCAAACCTATATCAACCATTGGGTTGAAACAGAAACAGACGGAAAGATTAAGGATTACATCAGAGGAATAAATCAACACACAGCGTCGACACTCGTGAGTAGAGAATGGTATTAGAATTAACTCAGAATCACGGTTAATATTAATTTTAATTTATTGTTCCTAGCTCATAAGTTTTACGCATAGTAGTAAAATATATTTACTTTCCCTTAGTCCTCACGTGATGATTATTCATCACAACTATAATCTTACAATATATGTAAATTCTGCATAACGCATGATTAATAAGGCATTAACGTGAATAAAATGCACATGGATGACTTGAAACTAACACAAAATAAATCATAAACCTTCTTATTAATACAAATAAAGAATTACACACCAATCTAAATAATTAATCTTTTTAACGTAGTCAGCAAACTACCTCAGGAAAGATGAGACAGTAGTAATCTTGCATATGAATAATAATGAATGTATCCTTATCTATCCCTCATTCCATTTCAAGGAAATTTTCACGAGTTGTAGTGATAACACTAGAGAAGGTTTCTGTTGATTTTACGAACATTGAAGCATATTTCTCCAATTTATTCAAGATAAAATACCACCAAACCTCATTTTTTATAAAATATCTATACGGTTTACCATACTTGAGGTCAAAACGTCAAAATTGAATAAAATTATGTCTTTTGTGTATGTATCGTCCCTTAAATTATCATTTCAGAAGAAAATAATGTATATAGGATATTTTAATTCATTCAAGTGACAGGTCTCAGGTTCGATTCTCGGGTCCGCATGACTTTTTTCCTTTATCATCTCCTGAAAGGATAATTTAAGCGACCATATACACAAACCACATATTTTTTTCTATTACTAAGTTTTGTCCTCAAATATGGCACTCCACGGAAATATTTTTAAAAAGGTATGGAGACAGCGTTATTTTATTCTGAGATAATGGGAGGAAGAGACCTTAATGTTCATCAAGTCAACATAAACCTTCTCTATGACTTTTATTCCATTCTTATCGTTTAAATTTAGTTTCATGGCCTTTGGCTGCCCTTCAATTGAAACAGTTCTCCTCTCTGTTTGAATTATCCTATTATTTATTTTATGTGCCTCCGGAAAAACTTCCCATTTGTAGATATAATAAATACAGACAAGAAATAATAATTTTAAGCTTTGTAGTTTCTAAAATGTCTTCCAAATATGTTATTACTTGTCGTTTCAGTTTTAAATAACGGCTTTAACAAGAACATTTGTGTTTATTCATCCCTATGTTTCATTGGAGTTCTATGAAATTAGTTTCAATCGAGTGCATAGAGTAAAATTCCTACTCAGAAGAAAATTTAAAGTAATGCAGGAAAGCTTCACCAGGTCACACGTTTTGTCTCCTGCACGGTATAAGACGGGATCAGAAGAACTGTAGCGTATAAGAAGGAGGCTGCATATTTTGCGACACTTCATGTAAAATTTAACAATTTACCTTAATTTTAATTCAGGTATCTGCGGCCTATTTTAACGGAAGGTGGGAAACTGAATTCGACCGCAAGAACACCGAGCCTGCGATTTTCTACATGAATGACCATTCTACTAGATCGGTACAAATGATGTATAAATTTGACAATATTTTAATCGGTAATATTTCAAGATGTAATTTCGTTCTATTTCTCGCTAACAAGCGCAATTCTAATATTTTTAATTTGTTTCCTTTCACTTGTCCAAATAGGACACCCCCCAATGATTGAGGCAAGTATGGTAGTGTTAAATTATGAAGGATCCGACGTTGGCATGATTATTCTCCTACCAGATGAAAATCTGGACAACATGATCGCATCATTGAATGCGAAATCACTGGAATACGTTACTGACCGAAACAACTACAATTACGAAATGCTTGAAATTAACGTCCCTAAAATTGAATTCGGAAATGAATTAAATATAAACAAGGTAAGTTAACATTTTCTCTTATCAGCATTGTTATAAGTTACCTTTCCCGCGTAAGATTGCCGAATTAGAATAACGGCACCTTAATTTAAACAAATATTTATATACAATATTTCATTACTAATCTAGAAATTCGGTGTTCAATAAAGTACTATGGGTAGAAAAAATCTGATCAGAAGTTTGGACTAACGCAATGTTTGAAAAATCTGTTGTATTAGTCCTCTGTAAAATGTGCACTGACCTATTTAATATAATATTTATTTCCAAAATATGAGTTTCGAACTTTCGTCTTCGTAATGAATTGTTGTCTAGAAATAGTTTAAATCGTACCTATTAATTTATCTTTGTATGCAAATTTCCGCTGTGCGTGTTTTCATAATTCTCCTCCTCCTACAAGACTCGATCGGTATTGATGAATATTTTATGTTATATTTGTAGCGTAACCTGAATTGTTTTAAGCTATAGTTGATGCAAAATTAATATTTTTTCTCAACTTTTTTCTATATTTTTTAATTTATACAGAAAAAACAGTCTCAAATTTTAGGATTGCTGTTTGACTTTAATCCATGTGCAAGTTCATTGCGTCGTAGCTTGGCATTATTTCGACTTCGGATTGCTAAGTTCTGATATATTCCCTGTATTTTAATTACTTGCATATCGAGAATTGTTTATCGGCTAATTCGACATTGAAAAAGTGAAGTTTATTTCAAACAATATTTTGTGCAAATGTGAATGGCCTCTTATTTGAATTACGATTTATACACACGTTCATTAGTCGGGTTTCCTTCTAACCTCCTAGGTAAAACGTTTTCGTTTGAACGCTATTTCGATTATAGGAGGCGTGAAAAGGTAAATTTTCAAAAAAGTGACGCTTTATCTCATGGTTTAATCACGTGCTGACAAAGGGACTACTAATTTAGAATTAAATACTGCAGAATGCTACTCTAAATGAATTATCGGCCACCGACAGGCACCAAGTTAGAATAATATGGCCAACTTTGTCTGAATAAAAATATTAATATACAAACAAAAAATCTCATTATAACCTGAATGACCTATTTGAAAAGTACAACATAATAATTTCTTTAAGATCAATTAAAAAAAATTATAATTAGTGGAAATGTTATAATCCAAACTTTTGATGATAATGTTAAATATAAGATAACTGACTGAAGCACAAATTCCTAACTTGAAACATCCTATTCAAAAGCACTTGACTAATCATGTTTATCTTCTTGTTTTATATATAATTGATTAAGTCAATGTAAAAATTGTGAATGAGAAGAACAAATAATTTTCGAAATTTATGAGTGTAATTTTTAATATTACATCAAGTAAAGTTAGAAATATTTATGATTTATCTATTGTATGTATACGTTTTATATATAGTATACGTATTACAGGCTAGGTAAAAATTATTACCGTAGTAATTATTTCTCAATAATTATTTCAAATTATCGGTGCGCGTGTATTTCCCCTACTTACCGGTACACTTTATACAATTATAATTTTTTTTTGAGAGGGCTTCGTTCTTGTTTATGCGAGATATCAACTCTTTGATCTTGTTACCTCAGAAGTGGCGACCGATAGCTTCTGGCGTAGATGCTAAATTGATCGACTTAGGACCAAATTCAGCAATCTTGATGCCCCGCACACATCAATATACAAATCAGGAACATTACAGTTTCATTACTGAGACTGCAATTATAATCATGGAAAACTAAGCATCTCAACGCAACTGTTCGTCTGTGTCCATGAAATTTCCATCAATGATCCAATACAATACCGCCTCAAATATTTATAAGCTTTCTTAGCTACAGACATTCTCATCTGTGTGATATCGCCGAGTACCAACACAAGAAATATTCTCTCGAGCAGTCCTAGCATGTTACGATTGACACAAACAGTTGCTTTATTAATTTTGCTTGGACATAAATCTGTTGCTGAGCCTGACAAATAATGCACCTAGTCTTAAGAATTTCTGTGAGCTGTAGTGCAATGCATTGCATTACAATATACGTAAGTATTTTTCAATTAAAATTTTATTTTATAAAAATTGAATCAGTTATTGGTATTTAATGAATGTAAGGTTTATATAACAATAAAAGCTACAGTTCAGCGCAGAGATCTGCCCTGATTAATAAATACCTCAAGAAGGAAAAACGTAGTGAGTACCTTAAAAAATGTAGAAGTTTGTCATATGTTCATTACCTATTTGATCATAAACATTTACATTATATATTTCAAGAATTTAGAATATTTTGGAATAATTTATAATCATACATGTAACACGTTTTGATTGCAGGTATTTTCAGTACTTGGGGCCGACACTTTTACTCCATATGCAAATTTCACCGGTTTCACCGGGAGGCCAGAAGTATTCCTGAACTCATTGAACCACCAAGCCATCATCGAAGTGAATGAGGAAGGTACGAAGGCTGCATTGACGAAGAGTGCATTTGATGAATCCATGTTTATGAGTCACATGGTACTGGCTTTTGACCGTCCGTTTGCCTACATCATCTACGACTTTGCAGCGAATAAAGTTCTCATCATGGGAACTTTCCGTAACCCACCTCCCTAGTAATATTTCCGGAATAAAGTTGCAACACCCCTTAAAAAGCTCTCGTAAAATCATCACAAGTATCCATAACAACTAATATTTCTCTACAAACCTGCATATCACATAAGACCGATGAAGAAAAGCAACTAATTTGACATTGGAACAAAAACGGAAGGTTTTATCTTTTCAAATCAGCCGCCGACTCGTCAATAAAGAAGATTTCTCTCCAATTGTTGATTATATTTATTTAATTTCCATTTTGTAGCTGTCACACGTACAACTGCTATTAGAGTTTCCCATAAGTACTAGCCAAAAAGGTACGGTGAGTTTCATTGCTACTATCTCAAGATCCCAGCTGATCCTATACTTTAAAAAAATGTTCAAAACTTGCGAAGTCTTCACAACGAGTACAGATGAATTATTAATCTGGTCCTTCTATACTCAAATGATTTAGTGATTTTTATCCACCTAGTACCTACTACAAGGTACCTTGTACCGCCTTATTTACATCCCCAAAAAATTAAATGATTCTTCACCTTTAATGTTTTTGCACAGATCTCTCTGCAATCTCTTTAAGATATATTTACAGTACCATAGCTCGTCAAAGTCGCTATTTGAGAGACTGTCTCCAGAAATATGTACACTGGCCTGAATATTTAATACTAAAACACAAGATATGTCAGAAATTAAAATAATTTAGCCCATAAATAGTAATAAAAGTTTATTGTAATACATTTCGACGGTAATTAGTGTTTTTTATAACGACTTTACGGTCACCGAAAGAAGTTGTACAATTCACGGTAACAATAAATTGAATAGAATAATATTAGTTATTATAACTATTGCGAGTACTTTATTGATTGAACTAATAAACACTAAAATACTATCTGGAATTAGATGAATGTCTGATGAATTATGTGGAAGGGGAATAATCTTTCTGAAAGTGGCGAGAAAGCAGAAGAATGGTGGTTTAATGTTCCGTGAAATTTAAGTGAGGTGAAGTCTTTTGGTTACCAACAAGTGGAACCTGAAATATTCTTATCTAATTTGGAATGACCAATATAGGTTTGAGAGTCTGGTACTTGCTACTTGTATTTTGGCCCTTCAAATTTTAATACAAGCTGGAAAATGAACAACCAAGGAAATTTGTATTATTGCTAGTTCCTTCTCATGCAATTTGTGAATTACTAAGACTTTCCAATAGGATGGAGTTCAATTTCAACGAAAATAATATCAAGAGTCCCAGTAAAGACGTAGATGTTTACATACTGTAAAACCCTTACAGCTAACCAAAAAAAGTGACTTCCATGAATCCAAAGAATAAAATCTGATGATGCGACTGTAAATAAAATTAAGGACTAAAATTAAAAGTATTTCTTCTAGCTTAAACATATCGCCTGAGTAAATAATGTAGCTTAGTAAGTCAGTTTTCTAGCTTATTTTGATTAATTCAATAAACTGAATACATATATTTGCAGTAGAACCCACATTAAATTGCCTTTAGTTCATAGTCAAGGGTACATGGGTGCTTTATTTTTGTAGCAGGAATATTCCCTACTTTGTGGATAATATTACTTTATCCCGTATCAAAAAATAACTTAAAGAATATAATGTTATGATTTGCTTATGTAGTTCAGTGCCTGTATGCATCGTGAGTCTCATTGCCCCTGTACAGAGGCATCCCATCGTGCACGTCTATAATGTAGCCAAGACCAACAGATGGCAGAAGCATGCGGGTTTTTCTGTTGGGGACGAAGTTTCCGAGGGAACTTAAAAGAGAGCGTACGATGAGCTTCAACTTGGGACGGAAAGAGCTAAAATGTTAAAATTGATGCAGGGAAATGTATGTCAGAAAAGTTCTCAAAGATATTAAATGTGGAAAAAGGTCTGGATGTAGTTGAAGACGATGGACATGGAAGAAAACGCCACCATGAAACTCACACGACAACAGAAGCAAGAAATCCCGCTTTAAATGAGTAAATGTGAACAGGAAAGTATTATTCCGCACCCGATAAAGCCTAATTAATTATTTAAATTAGTAAGCTCAACAGTTTATTTTTCCATTAATTTTATTCTATTACAATCGATGACGTCGAAAACTCTTGAATCGTATTAAACAGAATACGCTTGGATTCTGCTCAGAATTGTTGGGATATCTTTTATACAGAACATGAACATAATTTTTTATGACAGAAATTTTGATGTATCAAATGTCCCCCCATTATGACATCATTTCGTCCATCTCGTTGCACCTGTCATATTTTGTTATCATTGCAACTGTACATAAATTCTCTCTTTCTCTGACAGTCACGGAAAATAAATGCAAATTATGGCTCACACTATTTTTGCATTTTAAGCCGTACAGCTCTTTGATTTAAGTTTGTTTTTACATTTTTTATTATTCCTGCATATAAAAGAAGGCGTAGTTACGTATTTTAAGACAGTTAATAAAAAGAAAAATAACATTTCAGTATATATTAGTACATTCTTGATGTGTACATTTATCCTTCTCCACAAGAAGTTTTAAAAAATTTAAACATATTGTTTTATAAAGTTACTAAACAAAAGCCGACCTCCTGTGGTATAGTGGCTAGCGTCACTGCCTCGTACAACAGGAGTCTCGGGTTATATTCCTCTGTGCTTTTTGTGATTCCAAATTGAGTAACCTTTACAGGGAAGACAAGATCCTTATAATGGTAAAACTAGTTGCTAATGGCATTACATGTTGGTGTGAATTAAAATAAAAAATTATATTGAATGAGATAAACAAAAATACGGGTTATTTCTGTGTCCGTCAACAGCCCAGGCCACCTGTCAGGATTCTTCAATTGAGAGTGAAGAAATAAAAAGATCGCAAACACGAAAAAAGGACAAATATGAACCAAATCGTTGTTATTATAAACTATTTTTTCTAATTATCTGTATTTCGCTGGCCATAGACGACTTTGGTTTAGCCCTGTATTATAACTTCGTCAAGGAGCTAAAAATGTTTTGTGAAAGTTGATAACATTTTTTGAGAAAGTTACCATTAAAATATATATATCAGTAAAATAAAGTATTCATTTAATGAATATTTCCTTGATACAATGGCGGAACATTTTTAGCGTATGAATTCTGTAAAACATGTATTTATGTAATTCGGCGTCGTTAGATTCCAAATGAAGCTTCACAGACGAAATCGCCCACGATCCCAGCCTACTGGGATGACCTTTGTTCATCCTCTAGAAGTGTATGAGTGGGAGGATCAGTCCTGATTTGGGCCAAACTGATTTCATTGGATAAGTACATTGAGGCTCGTACAAGGTATCAAGACGGTAGGGGGTGGAGCGGGAGATTTGCTTCAGGTTTTAAATGAAAATGAGGGAGATCTTGTCATTGGATTAGAACATAAACAATTATACCACATCGCTTGTACCGAGCGGGCTAAATGTTGAATTTACCCATAATTGCATGCGTCAGGGTGATCGGGGAGGGTTTTGCAATAACCCTCACTTGTTCATAACTATATTAAAATAATAAGGCATAATTTCTTATGGATAGATATAATTATTTTAAATATTATACAAAACAAAGGGTCGTTCCAAAATCCGTACAACGATGGTAATGTTAAATTTAAATGAAAATTATTGTTGGCAAGCTGATAATAAAACAAACATGTAGCCAACTTTACTGATTTCTTAATTTTTTATTTATATTTCTTTTGACTGATATAGGATTCATCGTTTTTATACTTTAACCATCTATCAGTAACATTTTTTAAAAAAGATATTTCATCTTTTTCAAAACCCTTTAATATTAAATTTTTGGAGCTTTCAGCAACGATTGCCATACTCATCCTCAATTTGTCCACATAAAATATGTATTCGTTAATAATATGATTTAAATTATTAGTACACCGCTTTCCTAGAGGGTACGTGTCATTTTTACGGTCCAATATCATCATTGCATTTTGTCAAAATATAGCAATTTCTATCAATTAAAAAATAATATCAGAAATGTCCTCTAAATGCAGGAATTATTTATTTTCCATCATATTATATAGATTTAATAGCTTTTTAAGAGCAGTTTTCCCGCTAAGCGACCAAATCAAAATGGCCAAAACAGACGCTGAGGGCTACTGAAACTATAAATGAGAATGGAAAATAAACAAGTCCTGAAATTTCGAGGACATTTATGCTGTTTTTTAATTAATTGTAATTAGTGCCCTGATTGGTTTGCTATCCATAGTAAATTCTTCAAAAAATGTTGATGGAAAAATGTATTGCTACAAAATTTATGGCAATACATGTCCAAATATCCTCACGAAAATAAAAAATAAAATACTTTGGAAAATAACGAAGTAGCTTTACTTTACACATTAAATGAAACTTGGATAGACACCATTTTTTATCGAGTAAAAAATAAAGCTCAAATTTCTTCCTGTTTAGGTTTCGGTACAAAGTTTTACATAGCTCAATTAACATCATTAATAAAGCAAATAGCACGTGTACAGCAAAATCCTTCGGTAGAGAAGGTTTGCGATTAAACATATTAGAGAAGTAGATAATTTTATTTCAACTTTCATTCACATTTTTCTTTCATTTCCCTTGTAGAAATTTTAATGAAATGTAGTACAGTGTTTCATGCAATAATAAACAATGATCAACTCCGACTCCATATGTATCTAATAAAATAGAGGACAATCATAGTAAAATATGCGGATTTCAAAATTCTTTCAGGCCTACTTTTGTTAATTTCTTACCGTATTTAGAATGTATTAAATATTTTCCAGTGGAATTAAAATTTTTAACGTTAAACTTAACGCTAATCAATATTTACAACCTGGAAGAGTCTGATGGCATGACCGTCAAAATTCATAGGACGAAGACATTCTATTTTACTTCTTATGTTAAACTTGGATAAAAGATTATAAAATATATTCTTTAACTATATTTACATACACGTCTATTATTTGCAATGAATATTTAGTAAACGACACCGTGTACATAGTAATATCTCGTTCCATTATTTTTTTCAAATTTTATAAAATTCAATTAAATGACGAATTCAAAGACAGTTCCAAGTCCTACAACGTATCGTCCTGACAAATCACCTGGTAAAATTCTTCACGAGTTCAACTTTTTAAGTATGTAGTTCAATGTTAATTTAGAAAAGGTATAGAGGTCAAAATACATAAATTTTATTCCTCTAAGCCCGCATCGAAGGACTGATACAACAGACTTTAAAAAAAATTGGACCTCAATTTTCTTTGCCTAAATTATAGTTGATTTACATACTTCTGAATGTAAAATCCAAAATGTGAGAACGAAGCGTTGTAGGAATTGTACTTGTCAGTAAATTGGTCGTTTAATCAATTTCATATAATTATTTTTAGTAACAGACGATAGGTAATATATTCTTTTTAATTTTAGTAGCTACTTTCACCACTGCTGTTTACGTTATTTCTGAGTTATATTAATATCTATAGGTTCCGCTTATTTCAGCTTAAATTTGTTGTTATCTATATGTAAATAAAATACCTTATCCAATAGAAATTTATGGTTGCCAGAATATCCTGATTTTTAAAACTTGTAACTGTATACCCAATATATGAGAAATAGCAAGTCGTTGGAAGGTGGCGTAATGCGATTATCTTCCTTTTAAAAAAAGAAAGGAGAAATTCTTAGGTACTGTATTCGCCTATAGAGACAGCGTCCTAACTTTTACGGATTAGTTTATTGATGTATAACGTATCCTAAAGTTATAGAATATATTTTCTTACGCAATGCCTTTAACGTATCTTTTACACTACCAAGTTGCCGTAATAAAAATTCGTGATTAAGTACGCTCCGGCCTGCCCCCACTACAATCACCGATCAAAGGACGTTGTTTGAAAGTGATTATTTCTACAGTTATAAATGATATTAAAATATTTACATGGGATACTACAAACAACACCAATTTGTCAATAGACTTTTTTAATTTAAAAATTTCCATGATTTGGCAGGGAAACTTCCACTAGGATCCATCCCAATCTCGAGGCACGTTCGTCGCCTTACGATAATTTAATCAGACATCTTGGTCGAGCGAACGGAAATGAAGTAATGTACCTACTACTCTCTGCACAGGGCAATTCGCATTAAGCCGGGAGTGATAGTGGGTGTGTACTTGCGGAGTTGATCGCCAGAGCCCAGCACCTACGCCTCCAGCTGAGTTCCCCTCTCTCTGTCTCCTCGGCCGGTCAGTCGCCTCCTTGCTCCGGCTGCGGGAGCAACGGTTACCCGGGTAACCAGTACGTGAGTGAGTGCTTCGGATCGCCTCGTGCTCGTGTGTGACAAGTGCTTCGGATTACCGAGTGGTGTGTGTGGTGACGCCAGTGTGGTCGGAATACCGACGAAGGGAATAAAATATATCTGTCCACTTACCTGGGAAGATTGCCGCAGGAAGAACTTGCCGGTGAGTTTTCGTTCCTTCAATATCAGTAATCTACTGGGTGTAAACAACGGCACTGAACCGTGGAAAATCCTCCAGTTCACCGGCATGTGTGTTTCGTGGTCAAAGACCCTTTTCAATTACGCAGGTTCCGCACTACAGACGTCCTGAAACAATCACACAAACAGTAAAGATACAAATATCTTAAAAAAAATAACTTACTAATAAATCCTAAAATTTTCAATTAAAAATTTTAAGTAGCACATTGCAATAATTATTCATAGTTTGGTTTAGCAAAACATTTTTCCAACTATAAAAAAATTCACAGTTCTAAAAGTAGAAACAATACCTTAATATTTCGAAAAATTAAAATGTTAATGTAGAGCTCAGAGAGAAAATAATTTTTTTATAATTACTCACGGAGAAAGTCAATTTGCTTAATTCCTCGGGTCGATAAATTTATTGATATTAATGGTATTGCAACAAAAATATGTAGATTATTTATTATGCGTCGTTAAACGAGTGAATTAAAGTGACAGAATATTCAAAAATTTATGGGAAAAAAATTAAGTACATTTTTGGGAAGTTGCCGGGGGGGGGGGGGGGTTGAGATTGACAAAGCCCAAACAGGAGTTATATATTACGTTTTATTTTTAATATATACTGCTATTTGTAAGTTTATGCAATATATTTTTTATCTCTGACAAATTTGGGAATTTTATCATTAACATTTCTAAGAAAGGTCGTAAACCACAGCGTTTGCTTCATTTGTCTTCAATTAGAAATAATGTTTTACCATCCGATAACCTTGCCTACTCCTCCGTCATGCTTTACTTTTAAGTTGACCGTCATCAAACAATTATTTCTTAAAAAAAATTGTTCTCTTTCATCAGTCTCTACTGGACTATACCCTCCTTCCACAATTTTCAACTCTGCACTCCCAGCTGGATTATTTACTTACTCACTGATATAACTTAAGTCATGAGTTGCTCGCTGATCCCATTGGATCAGTCGGCCAACTGTCTCCTGAAACTGGTGGAGACATGGAGAAGGGAATGCTGCAACCCTCAGCAAACTCGTCTCCCGTCATTCAGAAGGGCGTGAGAATAGTACCCAATGCCAGACCTACCTGGTGCAGGTTTTCTAGAGTTTTCGCTGCATCTCTTTAGGTGAAACACCGGGTAGGATCTTTAAACCATAGCCTGGGGGTCCTAGTCAACCCTTGCCTATCTTGCTCTACCTTCCGCACCCCCCCTTTTCAATTCCCTTCCTATGCTATGAAAGGGGTGTTGTATGTTTCTGGATCACCCTCATGAAGCCTAATAACCCCCGAAAAAATAGAAGCAAAACATATCGCTAAGAGCTTTATTTAAAATGAACTATAGAGAAATTGGAATTTGTGACTGTTTATGTTAGAATTCATCCAACGATTAAACTGAAAAGCATTCTATTTTCCCTCGTTCAACTTGTTGAATATTCAATATAGTTATATGTTTAGTTATTTATTACAGCAAATGACAGTTGATCCGGGGGATAATTTTACAAATGACAAAAATTGAAATACTATAGATGGAGGATGAAAAAAGTGAAATCTGTCAGTATTGTCTTCTCTTTGCACCGATATATTATTTAGATTCACCTACTTTATTCACTACGTTCTACAAGTTTTATAATATCATTAGTAAAATCATTCGTATTAATGTGTCTTCTATTCTGTTCCTTTCCTTAATTTTCTCTGGTTTCCCCATAATTTCAGATTAAATTGTCATTTCCCACTCTACTCCGTAATTTTCTCCCTTTTTCACTGCTCTTCTACCTTGTTCCTTTCTTTATATTCCTTATTAATTTTTCTCCTTCTCGTCTTTCCTTATTTTCTTGATTTCTCATCCATACCTACACTCTACAATTTTTTAAACTTATTACTAAACACTTGTATTTTTTAGGTTCTGTTGTTTGCACATCTTACATATGTGGAATCTTGAGCCAACCATTTCTAGTATCTTAATTTGTTGTCCAGGTGCGTCATGCAGTGCAACAATCATCCCTGAAAAATGTTCCTTAATTTATTTGAGCAGAAAATGGCGATGATAAGTATCCTGATTGTTAATAAAAGAAGACATCATTTGAATCTTCATTGATTATAAATATACGTTCAAGGGCATTCCTCAATATTTTAGGATGAATTTTACTAAGTATTTTTACTGAGGCGGAGACTAGTATATCTAGTGAAAAGTAGCAAGGCGTATGTGATGCGCGGTAGGAGAAGAGAGAAGATGAAGGGGATTGTCGCCAGGGTAGAGCCGTTGCATGGTGGGATGCCGGCGTAACTCTACACATCATTTAGAAACATTTTTTTCATTCTTACGAACCCTTTCAAGGATGATTTCTGACTTACAACGTATCCTTAATCAACAAATTGTATTATCTGTCTGTTTTGAAATAAATGATAGAATTGCCTATAAGTCAGAAGAATTAATGAATTTATTGACATCAGTTCATTACGTGACGTTTCGACCCTTAGTTTGGGACCTGCTCTGGCAACATTCATGCTTCTGTTAAAATTTCTTGTTTCTTGAAAACACCAGATGTGGTCCCAAACTGAGGGACGAAACGTCATGTAATGAACTGATGTCAATAAATTCATTAATTTCTTTGGACTTATAAGTCTTTTTAAAACTTATAAAGAAATTATGTTCCTCTGGGTTAATGATGTCATACTGGTTTTAAATAATATTTTACTTTGTCAGTTTTTTGTATTATAAAAGATAAGTTAAATGTTCATTTTGCAGACATTTTAAAATACTACATTCAACTCAACAACGTTTCAGTAAATTACCTTCAAGAGGTTTATTTAAACAATATGTTGGAATGTCTGTAAAATTGTCCTTTAATTTATCTACATATAGTAGCTTTAACGCTACCAAGTTGCCGTAACAAATGTTCGTTTTGAACAGAGTTCCTACAACCCAACTCACCGCATTTTAAGACGACTCCGGTTGTGTCCCACTTAAATATTGCATTTCCATCATCTAATGTGATGAACTTTATGGTGTCAATGTCTAGCGGCAATTTTTGAACCTCTTAACAGATGTTTTCGTTGTGCGTCTATCCTAATTTTACTTAACGCACTCTCGAAAATTCGCTATGTAAATTATGTCTGGAGTCTGCACCGTCTGGAGCGGTCTTAAACCTGTCTGTGTCCTCGTCAAGGTTGCTTGCTGCTTCCTTGTCCGTTCATTCCAACAAATACATATATACGTCCAAGTTTCTCTAACGGTCTTACGAGAAGAGCCTATGCGTGTTAAATAAAACATAGGTGGGTTATCTTCCACAGCCTGTCATTCGGAATGTTGACACATACTACAGACCGGTTATCAGGATTGCTTTGGGTGACCAGGTTACGATGTCACTGGGATTTCTTGATGGTGCAGGTAGAACTGGTGCTTGCTGGCAAAGTTCGTAGGGTCACGTTCCTTCTAAAAATATTTTTACCGTATCTATATGCTGAGCCTTAGATTGATCTCAGTGGCCTCCATTCCTCCGGTCACCCCGCGTAGTTTCTAAGAGTATAATTTTATTATACTTGAATGGAAAAATGAATTTCTTCAAGAGGACCAGTTGGATATTTTTTACCAGGTTCAACTCATAGAGTTGTAGTGATTAAGTACACGAAGACTCAATTCAAGCTTACTTCGAAGTCACTGCTAGGTGACACATAATTGGTGTTAATTACACCATTAAGATATTCTATAAGAAACGTCTCAAGTAAAAAATTTGACTGGTAATGAATGGAAAAAATCAAATTTGAAGAACGTCATTTAACTGGAATTCTTATTCGAACAATTGTAATGTAATACATATGATGTAAGCTAGGAAAAGGAATTAAAGTGGAGTCTTAACAGAAAAATTATAGTGACATCACAGAATTTTAAATAGAAACTAACGCAATAAAAAGTGAAAAATTAATATACGTTAAAGTCAAATTTAGGTTTACTATTTCAAAATTAACTTAATGAGGTCAAAATAATAACAAGAGCGAAGGCTTTCCCGGTGAATTTGTTTGAAAAATATTTCTTGATTTCAACCCGGGTCAAAGTTTGTTTACACAACGTTTCGACAGCAACTCCGCCGTCGTCGTCTACCTGACGACGATGGTGGAACTTGATGTCGAAACGTTGGGTAAACAAACTTTGACCCGGGTTGAAACCCGAGAATTGTATATATATAAAAAACACTTAAGTTTCGTCCTTAATTTAGGATTTGAACGGGTGAGTAATAGAGGGATAAAACTAAGACATTAATAATAATTATTAGGATTAGAAATTTATTAGTATTGTTAGCTGATTTTTTGAACTTTCTAGATTTTAATTTACTAGGATTCAAAACTGACTTATAGATAAATTAAAATATTAATGTAATTTTTTGAACTTAATAAAAGTAATGGTTGTGAATATAAACAAATTTAATCGAATTTTCAATATTATAGAAAATTGAAAATTATCCTAAATAATAACAAACTGGGAAGGATAGCACAGTTTTTAAAATATTGTAATTTCTATTTTATGGGTTGCTAAATTCTCAACATTTAACTGTAGAAAATGGATAGTAGTAGTGATAATAAAAAATATAATGTAGTGAGTAAATGCAATGTTAAATTTTATGTAGCGATATTTGAAATTCTTGTAATTGTAAGGCGAAGAGTAATAGAAACTTTCTTCGTATTGAATTAAATTGTATTTCATGAAGTAGAAGTGGAATTAGATAGCTAATTCCTAAGTCTAAGGCCGTAGAAAAGGTATATTTCTGATTGCTGATTCAATAAATTGAAAAATAAACTGAAGTAGACTTCATAGGGACAATCCTGCTACCATCGATTTGTTACTCTTACTGCAAAGTAAAGTGGCGTAAGATTGTGATGCTCAGCGAGATAGTGGCTCACTGATAATGACTGTGGACGTATCAACCTCACGAGAGATAAAAACTCACAATTGATTACTCAAAACGCGATAAAAAAATCTTTTATCGATATTTTACTCTATACGTCACTAGGCCAAGTGTTTGTAGGAAAAGCAATGGACGACCCAACATTCGAAGGAAGAACCGTGAGCAATTCATAGTTTCACCAACGTTTTTCACTAAAAAAATCAAATTTACTGCCAGGAAGATTGTCCACAATGCACAGAGTGAGTTTGTCTTTTTAACGAGATATCGTTCCAATTTCCTGATTTTCCTGTTATTTTTTTATTCTTGTTTGGCGATATATTGACTATAGACCAAAAATTCTTTACCTTCATCTATCGTAACAACAACGAAAAAATTTGTAACAAATATAAAGTAAGTTTTTTAAATTGTAGTACCACACTTAAACCGCTCTAAAAGAAAAACAGGTCAGAATTTTTTTTCTGTAAAACGAATAACATTTCTGCCAGAGCAGTTTAACGAGACAGGCCAAGGAACTTCCGTCTCAAGATGGAGAAAGACAATTTTATATCTTTAAGAACATTTTCACGGGCCTATACAACGACCAAAAGATGTTCGTCAGACAATTTTCTTTTGATCATTGCGACTGGCAAACAGGAATTAATGAAACGTGCAGATAAACTAAAATTACAAAATTCAAAGACACGTATAAGTAATACTATTATTTAATTTTTCTTCTTCTCAATATTTTGGTTGCCGACCTCCTGTGGTGTAGTGGTTAGCGTCGCTGCCTCACAACTTAGAGGTCCGAGTTCGATTCTTGGCATGGGCATTATGTTTGAGACGTCATAGTCTTGGAGACTGGGATTAAGACTGCTGGAGAATCGATACGCTGACCACATCACTCCAAATTCGAAATGTGTCATGTAAGATGGCGACCCGGTAGGCCAAGGGTCTGTATGGGCTACACATCCAAAGAAGAAGAAGTAATATGTTTGATTTTATCCAACATTTTACGATTAGCTAGGATATTTTATAAAAAATATATTATTTTAATAATATACCATTTAAAAGTTGTTTAAATGATAATGAATTTAGATTCTTTCGGGACACTTTTAAGTTTGCTTCAGTTGTTTAGACTTTCTTCTGCGTAATTACATATGAAATTGTGAAGACTGATTGCAAATTGAAAGTGTAAATACAGGATAGATTTAATATCAATTAGTTAATTTCTACTTCCCATACCCAAATTTATATTGAATTTACATCGGACGATAGCCACAGTTGATGTGAGTAAAGGGGCTTGTAAACTAGCAACAAAAATTTCACATTGGTGGCAATATTGTCTGCAATGTGTAGCCAAAGCCATGGCCAGGCAATGTGTTGCAATGTGTATCCCAGCCAGCAATATTGCGGCCACAATGTAGCCACAACATTTCCCGCCTACACGTAGTACAACAATAATAGCTGAAAATGAAGTTCTTATTAGCGCATCGTTAGTGGTGATAAACTAAAGAAAATGAGAACCTGGTTTAGAATTTTTTTAAATAAACAAGAAATAATTCACAATTTAAGCAACGAACTGATTCTTGATTGTTTATTCAAAAACGTCGCATTTTATGTCAAAGGGAGACTGAATATTTCCTTCAAAAATAGAGGTCCTTATAGGGAAAAAGGATACGGTGATGGGGAATACAACACCGATCTATACGAGATTGGCAATTATCCTAAAATTATTTTCACGGGACTGTCCTATACATCTTTGACGTATTTAATCAGTGTCCGGCTGTTCCATTAAAGTATGCGTATTTTAAAGGAAGGATTAATTGAATTTATTTAATTACAGGCTAGACCCCTTTATTTGCTGAATAATTATTTTGAAAATTACAAATTACTTCGTAATTCTTTTTTGTTACTTTTCAATAAATGACCAATATATAAGTTTCACAAGTTGTAAAATCTTTTTTTTACTTGCTATTCTCTACTGACCCACGACTAAAAATGATGAATTTGTGTGAACTGCATCGATAAATGCAATAATTTTTTTGTTTGGCGAATCCATGATTGGACTAATGAATTATATTTATACGCCATTTGGTGATTTTGACACATCAGTGAATACGACTCTTGAGTGATTGTAACGTTCAATAAGATCATAATTTTTTTAATTTCAATCGATGTTGTGCATTTGATTGTTGGTGAAACTGTGAGGAATGTGTCGGTCGGTATTTCAGTATATCTTCAGGGAGGAATAGATGAGAAGGAATTAAAATCAGAAAGGAGGGGCGGTGGAAAATTTAGGAAGGAGAAGTTACTGGAAGCGTTTTGGTTGACTGAGTAATAGGATAAGGATAGATCTTCGTTAAGTTGCAATATTATATGAGATATTGTCTCTTACTTTGGCGTTCGTCGAAGTTTTGGCTCTTAAAACATGTTTTGCAATTAGCAACGTCCTTCTGTAATGCTTCAGTTATAAGCCTAATTATCGGAGTGGTTTCGAAAAAGTTCTATAATTTAATAATTAGTAGCGAATTATTAAATGTTGCATCTATGGACCACATCACCTTCCACTATTACTAGCAGAGGAGAGATATTATCGGATTGTATCGACCTAAAGTTATCACAACTTCGGAAGAACTTTACAATTTTTAAAAGATATCAATATTTATGAAAAAAATATAACTTTCCACTTTATGTAACTTATTTATCACAATTTTATGTTCCTTTCATATGTGCTAATGTAATTTATGTTGGTCACTAATGGCTTAATAGTTGACGCGATCTAAAATTGATTAAATTTTTTTTAAATCTTCGTAGTGGTGAATCTACTGACTTAAGTTCCATTTTTACAATTTTCTTCATTGAGTTTTATTTATATGACTTATATTATTTATTTAATGGACATGTAACATGTACCATATCCCCTCAATAGAGGAATGACGGAAGCAGTAAATTAACTTGATGTGGGTTTCACTTTTCCATCTAGGTTGTTACGTAATGTCAGCACATGTTCATGTCCATAAATCGCTTGCAGCCACGTTTGAGACATTCAGTGAACTTTTTATAATTTCCGCGGTTGATTTATTTTTAGAGCGAGTATGTCGGAGAATCCGACCAGACACTGTAGATCTGAGGACTTCGAAGATACGAGTATCACGTAATCTCTGGTTGTGGTGTGGTGCGTAATATCTCTGTCGCGTGACGTGTGACTGTCTCCGAGGTCCGGATTGGTGTGCAAGTCCTTTCCCTCGTCTCCTCCTCCCTTTATAGCGCAGTGTGGCCGCCGTAACAGGTTTGAGGAATGCACGAGGTCGCTTGCTCCTCTCCTCGCCAAGCCTCGACTGGACTGAACTGAACTGGCGAATACGTACAATCCCTCCCACAACTGTGGCGCTTTCCGTCGTGGTCTTCCACACCACTTGCCCCGGTCCTAACTAATTTTTGTCTGCGGAGAGTTTCTCCACTTCCTACCATCAAGGACGCCGTCGAAACTTAAACTGATTCAGTGAAACTCCAACCAGCGCTCTGCATTCTCATATCAGGCCATCTAAGTTCATTCCCTTTCTTGTAAGTCACCAAACCAGAATCTAGAACCATTTCAAACCTATTTTTACTATGCATCTATAACCTCACCGGAGTCTACGAGTACGTAGGAGGACCATAGTGACCAATAATTCGGTCCAATCAACTTTTAAAGTACATCAGTTGCAGGATATAAAAAAAACTTATTTTTTGAATTCATTGGCCGACTCGTGACTATTACCGAAATGAAGTTCGGCTTTATTTTGAATTTTTAGAGGATAATGTCACAATAATATTTCGGATAATGTAAAATACATATAATCTGATGTTGACCAATAGCTCCTTCGTCAGAATAGATTGTTTTAAGAACCATAAATTCTAATTTACTAAGATTAATTAAAAATTGATTCATTCCAATTAAAAATGAGTTTATAAACACAAAACTTAATCACATTTCTGTAGTTGTTGAAATTATATAAGGATGTCCGGAGGAGATGTATATTAATACAATAAGAGGATACTAAATTTATTTATATACATACACGCAAAACGGAACGGATTAATTTGAAGAATTTTACAAAATAAATCACTACAGAGCCATAGTAAAAAAATTAAATTTAATAAACTATCAATGTAACCTTTCCTATTGAGTTGATAAGTTCATATAAATCTATAAATAAAAATGGGAAAACTGCATAAGTATGTTTAAAATCACATTAATTTATTTATCCACCTCTAGAGGTTCCAATGACAATTCACAACGCCCTGATTTTACTTATTAAATTTAATATTTAAACTTCGGTTGTTTGCACATTTATTGTCAAATAAGTCAGATCAATTTAGAAAAATGAAGCTGATGTTCACAGATAACTTCTTCGAAAATAAATGTTAACTTATAATTTACAAAGGTTGATTGAAAAAATGGTCTAATTCAATTAAAAATAAGAAATTTAAACTTGTCGTAAATAAATTACAGTAGCCGTTGAAATTATATCTACCTTTAATGAATTTTTTTACTTAATGTTTGATTTTTTTGACGATAATGATGGTATGAAGGTATGTGCAATAAATTAATGATTTATAACACACAGTAATGAAATTTACTTTTTATATTGTCATGAATATTGTTTTTTGTAATGTTTCAATTAATTAATTTCTTAATTTGTTGATTATGGCATATGCCGAAAGCTTCTCTATATTTGAATGAAATTATCATTAAAAGTGAAATGTAATTTTGGTATTTATTAAATGTGTGACTAATTTAAAATCAAGGGATTTTCATCATTACAACAATACATTTTGCCCGCAGAGAATTAAAGAGTATAATTAACAAATAAAAATATCAGTGCACTTCCAGGACCTAGTCAAATTCATCAATGACTCAAGCATTTATTTATTTATCCTATTTTTCCAATTGATCTAGTTTACATTTTTCAAAACCCGACTTTCATCAACCTCCGTTTTGTTATTTTGATTCTCATTCAAAATGTCACCAAAAATTATTCTCAACTATAAGCCAGATAAACTTTGGTATGAGATTTTCTTATATTCACTGTGTTTTAATGAAATTTTATAATATAGTTTTAGCTTACAAATGTTCAAATTTTAGTCAATATAAAACCGGGAAGCAAATATTTTTTCCTGAGAAGATTGTAATAATGACGAACTTCAATTTAGTTCATTCAAATTATTATCTTTGTATTGGATGAATTTTGAGAATAATAGTGGATCTAAAATCCACGTCTACTGATTGCATGTATTGTTGCCTAAACGAAGCTATTCCCTTTTATATATTCGCTCGTTGTTTTACTTCACAACGTTATGGCCAGTAAATGGAGAGTGTTACAACTATTGGTAAATAATTTAGTGGAGGTTACGACCGGGGAAATGAGGTTGTAGTGCAGCAAATATGAGGGCGAGCGACCCGAGCGTGTTACTTGAGGCTGGGTCTTTGCCCTAGGAAGTTTAACTTTCGCTTCTACCAAATAAGTGCCTGACCGGTCATACGGCCTCCAACAGATACTCCGTGGTAACACAAACTGACACACTTTCTGTACCATGAGTAACATTACCACAATCATCTAACGTGGTCGTGTTGAAGACCGACCAACCATTTAAAAATTAATATATTATAAAGATAAATACGAAGCTTTAACCAGTACGCCGGGAAGTCGTGTCCGGACAAGGGCCATTATTTCTAGAATAAAAATTTAACAAACAACATGGAAATGCTATTTCAAAATTTTGTTTACACGAGGTACGTTCATATCTTTAGATAACACCCTATCTTTTAAAATTATTAGCTCCTTTGATTGCAGATCCTATTAAACGACACGAAATATTCCACCAAAGTCAGGGTTACTAAATGCATCTTGTAAGAGGATGAAGAACTTTAGATATAAAGATAATTTTCTTGTAATTAAATGAAATAAATTTACGACTGTATTTTACAGACTCATGTTTGTTACTTAGATTAAACGCTTCGTCACCACATTTGCGGCTTCGCCGGGTGTTTAGTTTTGATTTTAAAAAATGTTGCCAAATCCAACATTGACTGCCTCCAAAGGCAGCTTCAACGGAAATCTAATTATATGAATATCAGACATTAATTCTCTTGTGTTTTATAATCGAATTCTTATTCGTCTCCCTCTTCTGTTTTTACCCCACACACTATCCCTTAATGCTAATTTTACAACACCCTCGTGTCTTAAAACGTGGCCTATCAATTAATTTTATCTTGGTCAACGTCCTCCAAATAATTTTATAAGTCATATGCATTTGGACATTGCACTTCAACTACGAATTAGGTGTTTGACAAATCAAACAATAGACGTTTTAGGCTTTGTGAGGCCTATAAAAAATTTCAATAGAAGCTGATTTTATTCTAACAAATGAATAAAATCCGAAATATTTTAATTTAAATGCAGTCTGCTGGAGTTACAATTCACAATATTTATTGAACTTTGGTAAAAATATCAATTTTGCGGGAACAAGTGATTCTTTGTACATTTATCTTCCTGCCTTAACACACTGTAAAAATTATTCAGGAGGAAAACTGAATTTTCTACTGTATTAACGGGTAACATTAAATTGGGAATAACAAAATGATGAAGTAGCCAGGCAAAATTAAATGGTAAAATATACGCCACACAACGGTTCTGTAAAGCTCGTAGCTTTTGTCAGGTGGAAAAATCGAAACTGCAATAAGAAAGACACGTAACGCCAACTTGGCGAAACCTGAGTAAGTCGTACGGTTTTTGCTGCGTGGTATTCTTAAATCTCTTACGTCTTCTGCACATGACGATAGCAGCCAGGCTCGCAAAAATGCTTGGTATTTATTTGACGACTTAATTCTGTTGGTTTCTAGGGCTCTTAATTATATATGACAAATTTTATGGTTCTTTTAAATTTAATTTTTTTAGGTATTTGACTTCATTATCTTCAAAATAATGAGAAACTACCGCCGAAAAGCACCATTTCTTTCACAGCTAATCAGAGATGAATTAATTATTCAGATGCCCATGTGTATCACGCGTTGCGTTGACGAATGGGCTCTCAAATTTTATAAAGTTGTGTGTACAGTAACGGTCACCAGATTAAACCCTCACTCATTCCATCCAAATTACTCTTCTCCCACGAAATAATCGTTACAGCTGTTGCACACAAAAAATATATTATTACAGAACGGAAATAGCAATATGTCACGCAACGCGAAAGTAGATACAAGTCACCCGATGTTTTACAAGGAACCGCCCGTCATCAAAGAAAAAAAACTATAGTCCACGGACGAACAAGTACTGAGGACGAGACTGGAACTGAGAACCGTTACGAGATGTTGCAATAGCGACAATTAAAAAAAATAAGCGCGCTCTACCTTCCGCTAAATCTAAAAGAAGAGGACGAAGAAATGCTGAGCTAACTAACTGTTTAGCTAACCGGAGAAAGACTTCCTTTATTCTTGTTAACAAACTGCCGATGCGGAAATCTCAGAAAAACGGCAAAAGAAAACAAAGTACGCCGTACGGATCATCATTCAGTAAGAACGGGAATAACGAGGACATTCGAGACAAGTTAACGTTACCAACGGAACTTTACAGCTTAAATTTAGAACCTGGAAAAAATGACCTTGTCCTGTTGCTCTGAATTGTGTTGACCGTTCATAATTTGTAACAGCAAGATTACGTTCTTCACAACCGTCGAATCGTCAATCGGTCGTTTTTGGAGTTGATCCGGAATCACATTCCAGTCTACAAGGAACATATAAAGAAGACCTCCATCGGTAGTATGGTGTCTAATAATTTCTAACCGTACCACTGTCATAAAAATAATATACCAGGTAGCCCTTTATTATTAGGTGGTGAAGATTCTTTCCAATTACAGAAAAGTATTTTTTTAAACCAGGAGACACGTTTCCTATATGAAACTGAAGGTAAATGACACAATAACGGCGAACAACCAGTGTGAGGACGAACTTTCGCTGAAGAGGTTCATAATCAGTGCCTTCTGAAACGAATCACACTTTCCACACACACACATACACAGACCCGCGTGCCCGCATAGAGGTAGAAATTTTCTCGACGTCACCCACTGAGGGAGGACATCTGGGTGTGTTTCAATTGGTTAATGTGTGACACCCACGCTGATCGACTTTGTCACGCAAGAAACATACCGAACGACAATGCACAAGATTTTACAGGAAGACACCACGAGTTTTTTTTTGCCATGGAATAAATTAACGACCAGTTTTACAGACACTTTTTTAAAATTTCTACTAACGATGTTTCGTCACCACATTTGGGACTTCTTCAGGTGTTACATTTTCGTGAAAGGATGCTAAATGTGTAAAAGTTTGCTTAAGTTTGGATTTTTACTCATTTGGCATATTTTCATCAAAAGTTAATCCCAAAATGTGGTGATGAAACGCACTTTTTTACAAAATAAAGAAAAACCGCCTGTTAAAATGGTCGTTAATTTATTTCATTTAATTATTTAAAATAATACGATAAATTATTTACTACCCTTTTAGTATTTTAGATTGTAATACTCCTGCTAAGTGAATTCATGAAATATTTTGCAGCTAATAGGTTGGCATTTCGAGGAATAATTGTGCAAACCATTTTTTAAACTAATGATTGTCATGAAATAAATGGCATCGAGCAGAAAACTATTTATACCATTTATTACAAAGAAAATATCCATTCAGCGCGAAGCTTCGTCCACTTATAAGACCTCTTCAGGAAGAAAAAATTTAATCTTCAGTTAGAGCGTATATAATATATGTATTAAATTATTGAATGGATGCAATAACATTTAAATAAATATTGGAAGTCCAAAACAGAGAAAAATTATTTTCCTTAATACACTGGTACCAGTGTCGATTACGTCCGCAATGTGATATAGCAATGCGATGGTATAAGACGGCGTTAAAATTGCACAATTTATAGTGAAATATATTAATTAAAATAAAAACTACACAAAATTAAATAATTAGACAGTTAAGGTTTGGAGATTAAAGTAGTTGACGAAACGTAGTATGAATAAAATAGAAAGTGTGTATAATGACGAACAACACTTGGTTTTAAATTAGTGGCAAAATTTAATCGAAACCAAAGTTATATTTTAATTTATTAAAAACTAGCTGAATACCCGACGATGCCCGGGTTATTATTATATTAATAATATTTTACTTAAGTTATGATAATTTTTGCTTCTCGAGAACGTCATCGTCGCATAAATAATGAAGTTCAATTTTCATAATAAGGTAGTTGGTCTCTTTAACGCCAAATAGCTAGTAAATTTAATGAAATTTTTATTTAAATAATAATATATTTTAAGTACTTAAAAATATTCAAAAATGTTTATCTATGGAGTGGGGCTAACGTTGCGCGATATAAATACGACGCGTTGGGCCGCAGATACCAATTTTTTTGTTTAAGGTAAGATTTGTAAAAGAAAATAACGGCATATGCCATAAACATCTACAACATGTCGTTAATTAAATTCTAATTAAGTTCTACACTGCCTAGGTATTCCTTCTAAAGCCGCCGAATAGCGATTTTTCTTCTCAGAGCATGAGAAACATTTTTATAACGAAGTGGAATATATGTGGTACTAAAATCAGAGCTCTGACGATGACTATTTACTTCTCGGGGGAAAAGTTTGATATGTCATAGGGAATAGTAGTTTTTTTTTCTAGTGTACAGTCAAGTTTTTTCCATCTTTCCTCAGTTCCGTAGAACACAACAATGGAACAATCGTCTGGACCGACCGGTGTTGTTCTCCTTTTTCGACTCCCACGCACACAGACTCACTCTCAGATACAAGGCCTCCGAGGAACCCTTCCGCTTGCAAATTGTTCTTCAGCTGCGAAAACAAGAGAGGTCAGCCGGCGCCGTTGCCTCGTGTTGCATTTCCTTTTTTTTCTCCCGTCTCTCTCACTTTTCTCTTTACTCGCTGCTTTTATTATTCTCGGCGCTCTCTTTCTGTGCGTTAGCTCCAGCCTGGGGCATGCCTCGGAATTCCTCTGTTTGGTTTTAGCTCGCTGAGCAATGTGGGTCGCCCAACACCTTTCTATCCCCAAGTCGCTCGCTCACAGAACAATCGGCCTCGTTCCTTTCCAGCTCAATCGACTGAGAGTGTGTGCCTTGCATAAATAACCCACCAAGTCTCTGTAGTTACACCACTTTCTTATGGCGTAGAAAGCACTTTAGTCGAGTAAGCGTAATCTTTTACTTCCCTACGTGACATTCAATTTTATTTGAAAATCTTCAGCAAATCCCTAATTAAATTTCGATCAATATTAATATTTATTTTATTCTACATCTACAGATTTACGTAAGTCTGTTATAAAGTTCCACGTGTAAATAAAACGTTCATTGACTAATATGCCTGTTTTAACTGCGAAAGAAAGTACTGACGCCCTTCTTCAACTATTCAAGAAATTAAATAAACTTATTCTCAATAACCAATTCATTTACTGACAGACATTCTGCGAATTTCAACTCTGATAAAAATCTGGTATAACACTGGATTGGAACAGTAGTGTGATCCTTTAGTGACATTGGTTTTTTACTTTCCCAGGTCATGTATTGAATAATTTTATTTGGGGGAGAGAAATTTTTACTTTCGATCTAGAAGCAAACACAATTGCCTTTTTTTAAAATTTTTCCTCTACGTTATTTGGAGGATAAGTTTCAAAACTACACGTGATTTATTCTTGTTGAAATAGAAGCATTACGGTATTTTATAAATTTAATAAGTATCCGACAATGTACCCTCAGCGAATCGTATTAGTGTCAAATCCATATTTTTCGGAGTCTCATAAAATTCGCTCCAGTTTTACTGCTTTGACATCAGTCAATTCCTTAAAGTCTGTCGCATAATATCCTTCCATTGTTATCATTCCAGCGACAAAGTATTTACGTAATATGGGAAGAAGTACTATGATAATACTTGATCTAGAAACAATAGAAAATTTAAATCACCAGCTAGATACGTGAAATTCTTCAAAATATACAACCTTGAATATGAAAATTCATTGGCATGTCTCAAGCTCTTTTAGAGTTTATAGATTCCTAAATCATAAAGAAGCGCTGTAACAAGGCCGAAGTGTTGTTCAACCATTTTAATTGTACTATTCTTGTTTAACCTTAAGTTTCCAACGTATTAAACAAGAAACAACTCTCGTTACCTCGAAAACATGGATTTTACTGCGCATTTCTTCGTTCGTATTGCAGCGATAACTACCGAAAGGAAACCTTGTCCTGTTTAGATATCTCAACCTCGGCAGGACAATTTACAAGAATAACGATGGTGGAATACTCATAACCATGACCTGTTTGCTTAATTAACTGCAACAACGTATAATATACACTGAAATCTGAAGTATTTATCGTCGCGATTTCGGATCTGCTCTCCGACAACTAAGGCAAAAATACTCGACAAGGTAAAGAAAGAAAAACCTTGTTGTGGTCAAATTATTCGTGGTTTCGAAATAAACTTTTGTATTATGATAAATTCTTTCCATTTTTTCCCCATATAGATATTTAACATGTACGTTGTTACCTGCGCAAAATTTTTGCAACCATAAATCAGTGGAACGACAACATTGATTACACGTCACCCTTTCCTGTATTACATAAATGAAAGGACCGAATGGCTAATATTTAGCACGTGTAAACGGCTGTGATAAAAATTAAACATGGCGAAAGTTCTCTATCACAATTTTTAAAGTGCATTTGTCAAATAGTTTTTTGTGGCGCCAGCTGATAATTATGAAGGTATTATAATGTATGACGTCATCAGTGACTTCATTACTTTGTTTTATGACGTACCAATGAAAAGTTCTAACTGATGATGTAATTGATATATTGCCTTACTTGAAATTAAGGGCTGATTTCCAATTTAAAAATTTTCAAACGATTCGAATACATGAAACATCATTACGTTAGTAACGTCATCAGCTACCTCTATTTTGCGTTTACTTTGGCTAAGTTGGGATAATAATGAATTTGGCAGCTCTCTAGTGGGGGGGGGGGGCACGCGCAAAGGTTTGGTAGCACAGACCAGGTAAAACGTCGGTGAGACAGGTTTCAGAAAATTTAAAAGCTTGTAGCACAAAAAAAAAACTTTCTTCCCCGTTCTTAAAGCGGCCATATTTTGGGAAAATTGTGTTCAAAATTCCGCGTGTTTATGTACCGTAAATTCCTCCTATGAATTTTCCCACAGTTTTAGTTCACCAAGACTTAGCATTAGGTTTCTTTACCGTAATTACTAGCTGGATTCGCTGAGGGTACATTGTCGGATACTTATTAAAACACACATTCCTTAGGCTCTTACCTGCAGAGGCAAGCATGTGACCAGATCCAACACCGTATTCAGATGGAGCGTCTTAGCACAGTTCAAAGAAAAACATTCAACTGAGCAGTTGATACAAACGCAACGATGAAATGTAAACAAGAACACAACTACGTCTACTGCCCTCTGCAGAAATACGGAGTAAAATTGAACTGGTGATCTGACGGACTAGTTATTACGTACCTTAATATGAGTCTCATATCTCGAAAGAATCGTGATCACCATCAGAGTCAAGTCACTAATTTTGTGCGATATCAAACTACTATTATTATTTGAAAATTTAAGCTGTCTTACATAAGAATATTAAAGACTAAATAATTCATTAATAGTTAAATTATACGATTTTAGTGAAATTTAGTCAAAATATAAACTTTAAAAAAGCAAATTGTTGAACGTTTTTAGAGAGCGCTTTGTTTGGCCCATATAGCAAGCTTCAAAAACGAAAAAATAATTTTTTATGTAACATTGTCTGAAATGTTAATTTTATTCTTACAATCTTGTACGAATTTCAAATTATTAGGAAATTTGAAATAAAACGAATTTCATAATTATCAAACAAGTCAATTAGTTTAAACACTGTGTATTCAAAATATGGTACAGCCTTAAAAATAATTTCATTTCTAGGCTTTGAACACGTATATTATTAATTTAGTATTTAATTTGTATGGTAATATTTGTAAACATTCATTATAAAACGCCAGAGGGCATTGCATGACTTCAAATTAAAGAACATTTTATCATAATTATCGATATAGTTATTAAAAATTTCGTGTGGTGTCGCCATGGGAGATTACAGCCGCAATATTTCACTGCTTCTGAATTTGTTTCATGTTGTACTTGCTGCGGGGGTTTCCCCACGACGCCTTGAGTTGTTAAACTTGTCGGTTTAGTTGCGTCGTTGCCGGTAATTAGCAGAGGCTTTCAGGTTTATCTTCCTCTTCTTCGTCTGCTGCTGCTGCTGCTGATGGTAACTGTGAGAAGGCAAATTTCCCGTTGGTTCATTCGCTCGTTTCACACGAGTTACACTCACGATTTTCCCCTCGCATACACTTCAAAGCTCCCTTTGACCATCGACCCTTCTAGATTGCGCACTCGCTTGTACCGTACATCCCCCTGATTTTTTTTACTCCCCAATCGTTTTAATGAGCGACTCATAGTCATTCCTAATTGGCGAGTTGAGTGTGTGTAGGGAAAGCAATGCAGATAATCCTGTCGTGCCGCGAATGGATTCACAATCCACATCTTCAGTGATGAGAAACGTGATGACGTGGATGATAAACGCAATTAAACGTCGACATAGCCGCTTAACAATTTTACCGTTTAGTGAAATGTTTATTTAAAAAATATTCGCGGGACATAGGGTCAATAAGTACGACGTTACGTGAAAATTGAATCGCATAAATAACAGCAGTAAAAATTATTACTCCGTTTTAGTTAATATTGCGAATTTCGCCATGCGAAATTTACGTCGGGGGTTAAACGTATCCCGTCTTTGAAAAAAATAATTTAACGAACTCCATTAATTAAGCTGTTAAGTTTATTGTTGCTCACAGCGTTCAAAACGGAGTGTAAATTATAACTGGTGACGCGTGAAATTGTCTGGGAATTGTTTTCTAAACGGAAACAAAGACAGTGATATAATTTTTTTAAATCACTTTCTCTATTTGTCACACTACTGTGCTTAATTAAATAACAGAGAGTTTTCCACCGCAAAAGCCATCTTAAGTAAAGAAATTTAATATATTAAATTATAGTTGGTTAAACTGACAACCTACCAAGGGAAACAGTAGCCTTTTTGATTTGGAGAAAATGATTGGCACGAATTCTCCCTGTCCGAAACGAGGTAGTAAACGTTATAGCCACTTAAGTTCCAAACGCGTGGGAATAATCCTTTAGTGTAAGCAAGTCGCTAAGTAAATTAACCATATGTTAAGTATAATTGGACGAATTCCTCCTTAAATTAAAACGAATAACCGGTAGTTATAAAATATCTTACAGCTAATTACTTGAAACTGCAAGTTAAACTTATTTAAGAATGTCATTTTCAACTGTGAAAACTGACGAAAAAGATCTCCTTGCATGGTTCCTTAACATAAGTGAGTCTTAAATGATCTCGCTAAAGTATATATCAATACTACGGAGTTACGATTTCGGGAAAAAATGACAACATTGCTAATCCTTTATAATTATTTATGCTGTAATATTTATTTGAAGGCAAACCAATGGAGTTGACGGACTATTAAAGCCATTGACAATTATTAGAAAATATTGCTGTTATGAAAATACTTCAGTAAGTAATTTGTTATCAATCTTACGACTGTTCAATACTGTTGAATAAATATTTACGTGGAGTTTTCTGATTGGTGTTTTGTTCAAACAGTGATTATGATTTAACACGGACAAACTAGCTAAAAATTTACGGTTTTTTCTTAACTTTCGTCAAAACCCTTCACTGTCTGGGCTGTACCTTGAAAATTCAAACGAAAATACGAAAAATATTCAAAGTCGTTTCTATGTAAATCCAGTTAACTATTGATACATTTGTTCTTATTCATACAAGAATAGGAAAAAGTGTAAAATTGTTTATAAACTTGATTTATAGAGTATGTTTTCGAAAATTACCAAACGGGTAAGTCAATACAAGTTATGGAATAAAGGTGGTGACTTTTTTTTGGGGGGGGGGGTAACTGGCTACGTGAGGGTGACCCTGAAACAGGCAACTCCCCTTTAATAGCATATGAAGTGAATTGAAAAAGGGGGCGATGTGGGAGGTAGAGCATAGTAGCCAAGGTTTGAACAGGGCGCCGGGCTATAGTTTAAGGATCCTGCCCAATGTTTCACCTAAAGAAATGGCGGGAAAACCCTAGAAAACTTGCATCAGATAGGTCGAACAATCGAATGATTTATTCAGATTCTAACATAAAAAGAATTGAGAGGGATTGATGATAATATAAGAGGACTGAAGGAAATACAATTGAGACTTTTGGAGGAGGATATATAAAATAATGAACTATGCTTTTCACCTTTTTATAAGTTTCTGCCTGTAAACGTAGAGCCTATCAAATTTTATCATTGATTCCCTCTTTTGGAACATATTCATCATTCTATTTTTTATGACATGTGTGCAAATAATACAATAATAATAATTTATTCCACTTTTTCGCTGAGCAATTTTTCTTCCTTTTTGAATGATCCATCCGCGCAATTTGAACCTTTTTCCTGCTGCTGATCGGTTTTTCCCGGCCTGTTTGCCGGAATGACTGTGTCTTTGAGGTCGAGTGTTTTGAAGGTCGCGTGGGAGACTCCTTCCACCTACTTACCTCCGTGGATAAGGAGGACTTTCACTCAAGGGCGACTCAGCACATCAGCCATGCCGTAGTATAGGCAGCGTCAAAGAGGTGACACTTTTACCGACAAAGTTACGGTAGTTAATAATGGAGACGTGTATAAATAAGTAGCTTCGTTCGTCTACGAAGCGTTTGAATGCATTATCGGAATACCTTTCTAAATGGTTGGTTTTCTTACAGGATATTCATATTAAGATTCATTTTGTTGAGAAATCTTCCGTAAAATCTATTTTGCAAGTAGAAATTACTTTTTCGAAGCACTTTTGCCTATGAGATTAAACTGAAGACGATGGCTTAAGACAGAAGAGGGTGGAGTAAAGCGTCAAACAATCTGGTTACCTAAAACCCTGTAGGAATCTACTATAGTCTGAACTGCACACAATGTCACATCACAAGAAGGAAGTTTGCTTTAGGAACTTGATAATTCTCTTAGACGAATCAGAAGCTGTGTTGAAACGGTTGGTCGGGAAGGACAGTTTACATTTAGTTAAATAACAGACAGCAAACGAATAATAGAAAAGTGCCGAGACTCAAAGAGAGGAAATAAATCTTTGTTTAGTGGATTCAAGAGGATTTGCTAAAAATGACGCAAGAAATCTGGTTGTTAGTCGTGTAGATAACAGAGCCAGTGAGAAGTTTATATTGTAATCAGTAGCCATATGCTAGAGGGAGGGAGAAAGATAGCTAAGTAATCACTCAGAATGAGAATAGAAAAAGCTTCAATCATCTGCGACGCCAACGACCGCAGACGTCACTGGCTTCATCTCGCCTAGTCCTGAGTCGAGAATATTAACTTCAATTTAAATAAAATTATTAAATTAATATGACTTAAAACTATAAATAAATTACCAACAATGGCCAAAAGTCAGAAATAGAAAATTTAATTTAAATGAAAACGTTCCGTCCCAAAATTTCGCGACCTCTTCAGTTAATTAATTAAAATATCATTTAATTTTTGTGCTGCTACCGCAAAATCGAGGGCCAAAATTTAGATTTTAGAAACACGAAATTTTATTAAGATTTTAATTAATGAACTGAAGAAGTTCCCGAAATTTTAAATGAAATTAAAATTTTCCGTTTCTGACTTTTGGCCACCCGTATTTTATTTATAGTATTAAGTCAGATATTTTTTATTAAAAACTTGATTTTATCATTACCATCCCTTGACATTAATTTATGTGATTTTAATATGACTGTAATAGGAAAACGTAGTGTTGAAAATTCTGTAATGGCGGGTTACTGGTTCGGTGTGCGATATTTACTGTCTCTGATTTTTGTTTACATTTACTCTTGCCATCTTGTTCTAAATACCAAAATTATTTTGAATTTCATCTTAATTGAATACAGGAAGCCTTAATATTTGCTCTACAGCAATATAAGCCAGTTTATAAAATACTACATTTACACGCAATGTTGTAAATATATCCGTATAACAAATATCGTATTAAAATTATTTAAACCTGGGGGAAGCTAATGTGAATCAATAGTAGTATGCTAATTAATAAACGAAAATTTTTATTTGGTTATTTGCTTGTAGAATTTATTTATTTTGCCTCGTGTTTGCCCTATTTCTGACGATAGTGAACTGGGTCGCCGTGGGAGATAGATTCCAGAGGTTTCGTCTATCTCAGTGTCCTTCCGCAATCTTATCATTCTAACATTCGACACACTTCCTGCGTCGCTTGCATTCCATCTTTCTCCCATGCATTCCATTTGTCTCCCACGTTCATCGTGGGTAAATCTATTACGAGTCTTAATTCAAGGATGGCGATTGCCTTTTTTAAGATTTGTAACATACTTAATCTTTATCTTCCGACGTAAAAAGAATGTTTTATAGTCATTGCAGCGGGGAAAATACAGAAAGTAGCTTCTGCATTGGTGGAAGAACGTCCAGCATAAAATTCTTTTAGTCGAGGAAATTTTTTACGTTTTCTTTCAGAGAAACTGAGTCAGTTTCAGATGGCGAAAAAAGGTAAATGAAAGATTTTGGTAGAATAGAAAGTTGGAGAGATCTAAAATGGAAAAATTCTTAATCTAATGTTTTGAGGTAAATATGTTGGAAAAATACTATTGTAGCAAATTTTGTGACACTTATGACCAGCGAAAGATTCTACATTGATATTCAGCAGCAAAATTAGAGGTACTTTTTGTTTTATTTTGATTACAATAAAAAAATAACTAAAATTAATATTTTAGATCTTACATTTTATTTTAATTATATAAAATAAAATGTAGTTTATGACGAACAACAGACTGTATTTGAAAAATTTAGTTCAAAATAACAACGTTTTGGTACCCATTTGTCCCCATTTACTAATATTGCTGCAATATGACTAGTCTGGGTGAGTTAACGTTGATAATAATTTTAGTTGCATTAATTTACATTTCTGTCAACCAGGAAGTACGTTCAAATAGATTCAGAATCGTTTTTATTTTAAACTGAATTTTTTGAGATATTGCCTTTACTGTCGGTAAACTACGTTTTATTCTATTAAATGGAAAGTTTAAAATGGAACATTTGCATACATTTATGTAAAAAAATCTCTCAGTTGAACTATTGTATTTCCTCAACGACAAACGTGTATTTCATTTTATGATAATAATAAAAACTCAGATTAGAATTTACTTGCAATAGGACAGGGCAACGACAACACAAAATAAACAAATAAATATTTTTGTTAGCTTACCGTGGTATCCGCTACGTGCAACATCTCAACACTTATTTAGTCATTAATTATTTATTCAACACACATTACAATCAATTCTATTAGAACCAAAAATCAACAGAACGTCGCTCGGCCTCCAGCGATCATTATATCTTCCCCCAAAGATGTACGACAAGTTAACTTCTTAGTATTATTTATTTTCAAAGAATGTAATACGTTTATTGCATTTGTGTACCAATATAATCAATCAGTATAAATACTGATTAATTCTGTTAAATTTGCATGATTAAATTAAAAGGTCGGAGACATTGTGAATTTCAATCAAAAAAATGAGGAATTAATTTTTATGGTCTGTGAAGTAAAAGTGAAATAGGATTGGAATTATTACTAAAATTAAATTGTAATAGCAAAGCGGAAAAGCTTGATTGTGGCAGATAAATTGTAGTAATTAAGGAAAAGTAAATATGAATGTAAATAATGAAAGAAAAAAAATTGTGGCCAGTAAAAGAAGTTAATGTGGTGAACCTGCTGTGGTGTAGTGGTTAGCATTTACCTGCATCAAAAGGTTCTGATCCCGGGATGATGCTTGTGTTGTTTGTTATCCAGAAACACGGTTAAGACTAGAGGGACAACGAATTATTTTTATTATAAAACTGTATGGCGCGTAATCTAGTAGACGTTCGTGTATTGCATTATTATTCTTCCATTCGACGCAATTACCTTTTCCCTCTGTATTTTCTTGCAGCTGTGGAGAGTTCTGAGGGAATTTAATAAAACGTAGGTTTCTCTCGGCAATTTCTGCGTCCGTTAAGTGAGGTAGAAAGTAAAGTACCAAGTTGGAACTAGAAGCGATTGCAACACGTGTTATTAATGGCTGTCCAGAGTATACAAGCCCTGGCAGGTGTTCATTCAGACTGTGCGATGTAGCCAGACTTGTAACGTCTCAGTTTCATTCATAATTGATTTTTAGGTGACAAATGCCCATCAAATTATCTCATTATCATGATTTGTTAAATTCTTTACAACGTTTACGAACCAGGAATTCCCAAAGGGGTCGTCCATAGAAGTACAAAAGGGCCTGAAGTACTCCAGGGGTTTATTGCAAAGATGGGTCCAGGCTGAAAAAGCCAACTTGGTTTCTTCAGACTGGACACACTTGGAAAAACCCACCGATAAAACATAAAGTGGGTGTTTCAGCAACATTAAAAATTTTAAATAACACATACAATAAATGAATTTAAGTGATTACAGTTAATTTTTAAATATATATATATATATATATATATATATAGCGATTGTATTAACAATTGTAGTAAATGAAATGTTTTTTGGAACATTGAAATATTTTATTGATATAGATAGTACATACAGAGTACATAATTATAAGCCAAGTAAGTGATACGAATGTTTTATATAAAACGTCACCACCTGTGTTTACTGCTTAACCGAAAAAATTGTTATCCAAAATGGTTTTAACCCCCTTTATTTTGTTTAACCAGGGTCGTACTGTATTTAGAAATAATATTTTGTGATCATAATCTTTCATCTATTTTTTAAAATTATTTACTTACATTTGTAAAAGAAATATATACAGAAAGACTTGGTTCTTTCAAAAAATTCCGGAATTCCATATTACAAAAGAATACAGTACTCTAGACTTTATGTCCTTTACCTTTCTTCCTACTTGTGTCTGATTTTGGCCACAATTAAACATTAATTTAAATTTACAGGCGTTAGTAACTTGTATAGAATTTATTTTGTCCACAAAATTGGATGGCGGGTAAATTTCTACAGATTTTTATTTACCAGAATATGGCTTTACGTTATGAAAAGTTATATGTAATAGTTGGCTAAACTATAATTTCTGAAACATTTGTCAGCTAATAAAAATTTCAAGATACTGTTATCTATAGTTAGGTCTCTCTTAGTAAACGCTTTTTTTTGTTAGAAATTTATGTAGGTAAATTATGATAAATGAACACTGTATCTTTCCTTTGTAAATTATTTTTTAAAAATTCTTCGATTTAACAAATTACGAGAAGTGCTGAACTAGATCAAAATGGCTCTTGTGAGTGCAAAAATTTTATGCTTATTCTCTGATGTACTTTTAAGATCACTTCAGTGTTAGAAGTTTTATTAAGCAGCGTTGTGGATATCAGAGCTTTCCTGGTTAGTAGTTTGGTACTGAGATACTTTCACTGGTACGGTACCTTGACCTCTAGGAGCAGGCCTTGTGGGCTACTAACGCCTTGCCATATGCTAGGCGGGGCTCACCAATTCCGGCAGAGAAATTTCTTCCCACAGTAATATGCTTAATTTTCACAATATGTGGTTCTTCACCATTTATTTGTTGCTTTGAAACAAGATGCACGTGTAACAATATTTTAAATTAATTATTTCATTAGCATATAAATAAATGTAACAAATTAATTAACCTCATGCCACAAAAGTTTTTTGAATCGGAACTTTCACGACTAAACTTATTGATTCTGAATCACAAAGTTGACAATTGTTTGCTAATCTCAAATTGATTTAGTGTGTATTATATTTTTGACTTTGTTTTATGAAAATTTATTTTGTTTTATTTTAATGTAAATCATGACCATTTTCCGACTAGCCATTTAATATGTGTAGAAACAATAACGTCGCCGGAAAATATGGAAGTGTGCATAAGCGAGAAAAGAGAAACAGAACATCGGAAAGACAAGGGGCCTTGTACAACCGACTTGCTGGTTTACTATTCAATGACTCGAGGACACTCTGTTCGAAAATTTGGCTATCTATTTCTGACAGCGTCACAACATGTTTCGACGCATTCACCAATTTACTTTCCAAGTTTCCAACTAATCCTGATTTTTGGGAGAAACGATGTGGATGCTGTGGACAAAATAACGATGTAATAAATATAAAATATTGCAACCTGTAAAGAACAACTTTTCACGATATTCCGTTTACATTTATTTCTTATGTCCGCCAATAAATTATGGTGTCGATGGGTTACGTATTCTAGACTTCCACGGTCAACCCTATTTTGGATAATGATACTGCGTTTAGACATGTGTCGAGAGATGAAGTTGTTTTTCCCATGTCGTAAATAGAGAATGAAATGTCTTTATGGTCCAAAGTATAAAGTCTCTTGAGAATAATCTGCGGTAAAACATCTCACTGCGCATTTCAATCTGTCGCCACAAGAGAAACGGCCTCGGTAAACAAGTAAAATATGGCTCGTAAGCGACACAAGTTGGCACGTGGACTCGGTGCTTCTGTTTGTACGCAATGGGGTCAGCGGACAAGTGAATTACCTATTAAAAGGAACTATCTGGTCTTCAGAATAGCTCAACCGAAACAAATTTACCATACAAGCTGAATATTAATTTTGTAACGTTTTAAAAGAACAATATAATGTTGTAATTACTGTAAAATATCGTAAATGTTTTGATTTCTTTAGTTCTCCTTAAAAACATACGAGCACAATCCTCATGAAAGTGGTAAAATATGTGGAATAAAATATGTAGGAACAATAATACAGTAATACAAATATAATCAACCTGCCCTGAATTATTCAACAAATAATGTTTAAGTTCCTTATATTATCAAGAAAGCAACCGCAAATAAGGTTAATTTATCAGTTAAAAATTTACTTCGCATTATAATAAATTATATAAAAAATTATCAAATTTATAGTACTATCATTGTTCGAGAAAAATTAATAAACACATTTCCTCTTCCTTTTCTCATACAGTAAAAAGTCGTGTAGCAGTCTTAATAATAAAATATTTAATTACTTTTCTTGACTTTGGTGTAAAAAAATTAATTTAATAAAAACTCTTTTACTTAATTTCCTCTTGTTTTTCTCATACAATACTTTATTCTTAGTGCTATTTTTCCTCGCTTTACATAAGTGTTTAACTTGATAGCATTAAAACCTAAGCTTTATTATCCCTTGAACAAGTACTTTTCAAACGTTAAAAATTAAGAAACTCAAAAAAGGGGAGAACTGGTTAGCACCGCGCTTTGCATTTCAAGCACATATACTACGTTTATTACGACTTACCGAAAAAAACTTTTAAACCATAAAAAAATGGAGCTTTCTACAATATTATTATTTTTCCGTTTCCGTAAAAAAATGAACATTAAGACAACTAGAAACCGCATAATGTTATAGTAAACCATTATTATTGTCTGTGCGCGTTTCAAAATTAAGTGTAAAGAACAATTAATTCGGGTAGAGTACAGAAATGGGGCGGTAATTAAAAACTCGTCAGTAGAAAGGAAGGTTTGTCTTTAAATGAGGAGCTGCATATTGCTCTGGGGACTGAGGAAACGAAAAGAATCGAAAGGAAGTCGTGCCTTTAGTCCTAGGAGACATAGATAAATGCTTTGTAGCTCTTTAATTTATTATTATTTCTTTCTTATTGGTTGAATTGTGTCACGATGACCGGAAAAGAGTTTCTTTCGTAGTCTTTTATTACTCAAATATACCGTTACACTTTACAGACGAGCCGTTTTGGATATACTTCATTTTGACTTTAAAAATCAAAAGACAATAATAAATAATCAGCCAAACAAAAATTAGTTACGTTAATGGATTGTTCGGAATTGATTAATCAAAAGCGTCGATTCTAAATTGTTATATATATATATATATATATATATATATATATATGTTCCATTTCAACTTACAGTTTTATTCCATTCTAAAGAATACGTGTAATTGTGTTGTTTGATTTTGAAATTAACAATATTTTCACGTGATTTTTAATATTTACATCTCTTCAGCGTCCATTTTATTCAGCTAAGACTTTTCACCACAGTCTCGTCCATTTATAGTGGTTTAAGATATCGACGCATTTTTCGGTTAAGTGCACACTCGGGTTTGTGTGTTTATTTTACATTATCTGCAGTAAATCAGTTTAGTGTCTACGTCGAGCGGTTTTTGTTTCGTTTATATTTATGTCCGTATCCTCGGGTTCTTCTGTTCTATTTTCTGCTGTTTAAACTAGGTTCATACTGTACTGTTGCGGATTAACGATTGTCTGAAAAAAAAGTCAATAGTAATAATATCTTGCAACGTCGCCTTCGCTTTCCGATAGCGTCTTTATCCTTGAACCAATACCCTAAAAAACTGTACGTTGAGCGGGTTTTTATTCTCGCTCCCAAGGTAGACCTCCTACGTGGCGCACTTAAAAAAATAATTAAAGAAAGACTAAATACGCCAAGCTGTCGTCCGTAACCTAGACTAAATATAATTAAAACGCGAAATTGATTTGTGCAGGTAAATGCAGATGTAGGCGGACGTGACGTCACGGCGACAACGTCGCGCCCCGTCGTCCGCTTTTAGGTGTTGCGACGCAATTCAGGTTTATTTGGAATATTCCATAAAACTGTTTACGAATGTAAACACAATTAAGTAGAAACGGATAATCGACACCAGTAAACGAATGTGATATTTAAATTAATTACTAAACCGAACGTGCTTGACCAAAAAAACTGATGAGTATATTTTAATTTTATTATTATTTCTTTTAGCACGGTAGTGATAATCTCTTGAAATTAAATAACAATCAACGGGAAATATATCGATAATTAGACTGGAAAAATCCCAAATCGAAATTATAAATATGGAAATCAAAATTTCAGTATCTGTTTCGTATATTGATATACTGTTACTTTAATTTAGTATTAATCATTTCTGCTACTAATCTGCACTTTTCTATGTTCAATACAGTGATAATATTGCAATTACAATTATTTTCTTATTACGGATGTTTTAATAACTTATGTTTCTTGATAAATAAATATAATAATCTGATGATTAAATATGTAAATATTAGTCAATTTTTCAGCAAACAATTTTATTTTTATATAACTTAATTGTATTATAAATTTTTCATATTAGGTTTATATGAAAATTATTTTTTTTATATTGTAGAATTGTTCTGCGCCAAGTTTGCTAATTTATACTCGTGCTGCTGAGGATATTCCAAGAGAAGAAGCGAAACATGGAGTTATTTCTTATTAAATTTTTTCAACTCCGTTTGCCAGATTTATTTATTCAATTGGTATCTGATAAATATTATATTAATAGCCATATCAGTTTGACAGGAAATTTCCAATGTATTATATTTTTTAAAACTTCCAAATAGCGTTATTTTTTCTTTTAGAGTGGATAATATTAATATTATTTGACAAAGAGACAGGATTATTTATGTTTTTTTTTGTCGTTGCATTAGAAAACTTTAAATGAAGGTGGTGATAAGGAACAGGACCACTATAGTGGGAAAGGGTTTGGGAGATGTTGAAATTAACGGGGTTTGAAACATGAAAAATATAAATTTTAGCGACCAGTTGTCATCGATAGTAAGAGCAGTGAGTGGAGAAAAGAAGGTGAAGTGAATTAGCGATTGGAAGCAGCTTCCACATCCTCCGTGACGGGATGGCACACAACTCCATAACACGCTCCAGCGACTGGGAAAGGAAAGATAAAGCCTCGCCTTTCCTCGCTCCATTCTAAAGCAGTTCTTTGCCCTGAATCAGGCACGTGTTTGATGTGCGACACGAATGCTTGGTTGCTCTTCACTATCTACTGTAGCGTAATTCGTCATGAATATAATGTACTTGGGAAAGTTAATATTAGTAGCCTAAATATCTGTAAATAAGATAAATTGGACTAAACTAAATTAAATAAATAATTGTTATTAATTATGAAACGTGGACGATAGGAGTTGGGGAAAGGAAATGAAATGTGGTGCTATAGGCGAATGCTGAAAATCAGATGGATGGATAGAATCACAAACGAGGAAGTTCTAAACAGAATAGGGGAAGAGCGAACAATATGGAGGACGTTGACTAAGAGAAGGGATAGATTAATAGACTACGTTTTAAGACACGAGGGTCTTGTAAAATTAGCATTAGAGGGAAGTGTGTGGGGAAAGAACAGAAGAGGGACGTCCAGAATTGAATACTCTAAGCAGATTAGGGAGGATGTAGGTTGTGCTAGTTATAAAGAATGTAAAGGCTTGCGCAAGATAGGTTAGCATGGAGGGTTGCTTCAGACCAGTCTTACGGCTAAGTACCACAACAACAATTATGAACAGTGCATATGTTGTTTAAAGGATCTGCTAGTTTATATATAAATTATAGCAGAATCTTGAAGAAACATATACTGTTCATAAATAATAAATATTACATATATGTATATATATATATATATAATTTTGGTGAGCGCGCGCTCCTAATTCTTCTCCTAAACGGCTTGACCAATAGTGATGAATTTTTGTATTTATGGGGTCACCTTGATGTTCCTTTTAGCTGTAGATGGATACGGTAGGTGACCCTGTTGACGAAAAATTATAAATATTTTTTGTTTTGTTTTAGATTATCACATATAGAAATCATATAATTCCAAAGTTTCACGCAGCCATTAGAATAATCTGTATTCGCAAGTTTATTGCGTCGTTGCTTTGCATTTTTTTGGCATTCCGATTTTGGATAGCTGAATTCTTATATTTTCCTCGTGCTGTAATTGTGTGAATTATATATTGATTAATTCGACGTTGATATATAATTTATTAGCGAATCATTTCCCTTGCTGTTTCCGTATGAGAATTAGTAGGCAAAGCAACTGCATTTATCTAATGCATGACAAATGAAGAACGTGACTATTTTTCTCAACTCTGTGAAGATTGCACGGAGGTATGTTGCGAAAGGCAAGGAATTACACTTGTATTATTTTTATTACCACATCAGGGACGCTTTCGCGGCGATATTTCTAGTTTATAGATCGAGTGCTTAAAAACGGTACAAGTGAAAGAGAGAGAGAACGGAAGGGTAAGTAGAATGTTGCTAATGGATTGTTACTTTCCTGGAATTAGAAATGCATTCGGAAGTTTGCTCTGCACTTTAGATCAAAATGTGAAAATGTGTGCGCGTTGTGAGATAGTACAAAGAAAATTCTTAACGTCGTCTAGGTTATATTTATGATTCATTGTTTCATAGAGATTCGTCCAGAATTCCTGTTTCGTTAGTTCGGTTCGTAAAACATGCGACAGACTTTCCATCTCCTCAACCTGTTCTGTAAGGAATATTGTTCGCCTTGAGTTGCTGTTTTTCTTTCTTGAAAAAAAGCAAGAGTCCAACTGCAGTCCTTTCCCGGAGTTCTCCTTCCATTTATTAAAATTTTAACGTTCTATAAAATGTATCAAATTTAGAAACAAGCTGTCTGTTTTTCCGCCCTTCTTGCATTGCTCTGGATTCTTTCTGTTAAAGTTTTCTTTTGGCATAATGTTTTGTCTACCGTAGATATGGTATGACTTTGGTCACCTTTTATTTTACGGTTTACATACAAATAACTCTCCCTGTCATAGTCAAAACTTATTTTACATATGCCTGCATTGTTTATTATCGATTACTGTAATTACAATTTAATTTTCTTCTCCTTGTGACCTATTTTTCACGTTTAATAACTGCTGCTAGTCTTAAGCTGATGAACAATGAGCTTAGCGATTTAACTGGTTGTAAATGGGCATATAGCCGAGCACTTGACGAGTGTTATGAATTGTATTCTCTATTTCTAAAGACTTAGAATAGGATTAACATTATTAATAACAGATTTAATGTCAGTTGATTCAATAAACGATTGCTTATCAAACAGCCAATAAATTAGAATTATTTGTATTATTTAATAATGTAAATTGAAATATAAAAGTATTGTAACCGTTCCTTAACACAGCAACATTTTCTCGTTTCGGACCTGGGCCTGTAATGTTTATTTCATATGTATTTTCATCCAGTCAAAATATGTCTGAACTGTTTGTTAACAATTTAATTCACAACTGAATAATTTATTAAATAAAACAAATAATCAGACACAGGAAAAGTTGGATTTATAAACATTTGGCATCTTTTTTCATCAATTTTCAAAATTTAACATTACCTGAGGAAGTCGCAAATATGATAACTAAATGTCGATACAACTAACTAAATAATTATTTCATTTAACTTATTTAATACTTATTTATATTTTAACCAAATATTGTCAATTAAAATCTATAATTTCTTGTAAATTTTTCTTGTTCTGAAGTAAACATCAGAAGTTGTATTACGTATGTCTGCACCTGAAGAAGTTCCAAAACTGTGTGACGTAATGTTGTCTTCAATGTGCTGAATAATATAAAATTATTTGTGTGTTTTAAGTCTATTTTTCTTTTTTATAATTGTCAGATTAATTTAAATATTGTTCAATAAACGCTTAATTTATTTATGTTGTTGTAGTAGTATTCAGTCCATCGACTGGTCTCCATGCTAAACTACTCTGCGGAAGCCTATCCTTTTTTAATTTCTTCATCGCCTATTCTATATATATATATGAGTTGAAGAGCATGGACGACAGACTTAATCCTTTATTTATGCTTTCTTTTCTTGTCCTTCAATTCTAATTACTGTTGACTGCCTTACTTATAAGTGTTTCGTTCTTCAGATGTTTCCGACTGCTTTAGGTGCCATCTTTATTTTTAATGCTTACCATTTTCAAATGTATGATAGCAAAATAATGAGTTATTTACCAGTTCAACGGTAAAACTTTGTTCTGTAAAGCGAACAAAATCCCAGGTAAGCAGGTCAATTGCATTTTCAAACGTTTCCATTTAAGTGTCAAGGTATCATGTGGCTGTTTTGTATTGCTAAAATCGTTTCTGCGGCTATAGGTAAAAGGAAAATATGTTTCGTTGAAATTGGTGCTAAATTCGGATGATCCTCCTAATACTTAACCAACATTATACGAGCCCTTGCGATTTGCTTGCAAACACCGATCATTACACGACCGTATCTCTTTCTCTTATTGCAAGATTTTATCGCAACGATCTTCACGAGGCAGGGACAGGAATCAATTAAATTTTATCTACGCATTCGATCAACTGGGGTGTTCTATTGGACTTTCACCGCTCACGGCTTTCTAATTGAAGCCAATTTTAGCGTGGCGACCCACGGTACAGTACTTAATCTCTGCAAGGTGCGTAATGAGTAGAGGGAAGGACATCAACAGCGGTTCTTGAACGGTCGCAGATAATTAATGTCCAAGATCTACATCCTTCATCGTTTCTCTTCAGTCCATAAACGTCCGCCATTATTCATCTTCCCTGCCATGGCTGTAATAGTTTTCCATTTTTGGATATGTTTCACGATTATAAAACAAACTTTCCTTAAGCTTGTTTAGCGATCAGTATGTATGCCAAGGTTTCTTCTGTATTTCTTCTCAAACCACACAAACGATAGTCAAATACAATTAAATTATGTTCACCCTTATCGTCGTTGCTTACTCTCAATCTCGTATCTCATAATTTTGTCTTATTATTATATTACAACAGTATCATTGTTAATAATTTATTTGCCATTTAAATAAATATTAAATAAGTTATAACAGCCTCTTTGTCATTTTTATTTTCTTTAAATAGTGAGTTATACTACGTTTCGTTTCTCATTTGAGACTTCGTCAGGTATACAAAATTAGCAGTTCATGGAACTCACTCCATAACTCCTTCGGCCGAAATGAGATAAGATACGTAGTATAGTTCATTATTTAAATTAAATAAAAACTGACGACGAGGCTGTTATAAAACATTCGATATCACTGTATTTTTCAAGATCCTTCCTTAATCGTCCCTGTTTTTTTTTCATTACAATAACAATTATTTATTCTTCTTACTTTTGTTTCCTTTGAATACAAGTACATAATACAATGTTTTTCATTTCGGTATTCATTATTTTCGTAATATTTTGTTGTGTTTGTTATGTCCTCTATGTTATCTTATTATTCATTCAACCTGCTCTATTATTTTAAAATAAAAAGAATCAAAACCACACTTAAAATATTAGAATATATGCAATTCAAAGAATAAGTTAGGAACTAAGTGTTTTCGTTTTCAGGTAAAAGGTCCCATGTAGTCATTTTCGGGTAACAGCATTTTTCATAATCCTTTTTGCCTTGTAATGTTCGTAACTCGGTCACATTCCCCTGACTGAGTTTTCCATGGTTATGATCTCATTATACGCTTTGCTCGCAAGTTATAAGGCCTCTTTTAATCTCCTCGTAAGAGTACACACCATTTTTTCACAGTGTCGAAACCACTAGTTCTACTAACAATACGTCTCTGCTACTCGATTAGGGACACTAAATGGAACATTTTACCGCTGGAAAAGCCATAAAAATCAGTACGAGAGAGCGTTGGACCAAGTATTAAGAATTTTTTTGTCATTACTCGAAACATATATAATATCAAAATCTGTTCTCGTATCCATCGACCTCTGAATCCAAATAAGAATATTAGTATCCGTTCATGCTCAAAAGATCAGCGAAGCCTAAAAGAGCTGGTAATAAATATTCACCACTAACATTCGACTTTAGCTCTAAAGTTACTAGGTATAGGATACTGATCGTGGATAGGTTGCTCAGTGATGATACCGTCACTACATGTCATGTGGATCAATAAGGTGGCTCACGAGCCCAAAAGTTTACGTGCATGTACTATCGTGACGCATCCCCATCAAGTTACGAATTACACGACTTTCTCCACACACAAAATATTTAAATAAATGAAAATTAAACAACGCTGAATAATATGTGTGATTAAACCTTCATAAATTATAAAACTAACGAACTTTTATATTTATTTCTAAAATGCATCTTTTCAAACGTACTTACTGGAGGAAGGGCAAAATAAAAAGAATTCAGTTATACGAGGCATTCAATTATTGATGTAAAATATTAAGATTGATAAACAATGTAATGGCTCATACGAGAACTTCGTGGCACACTCGTGAAGTCCAATGCTAATACTCAGGCCAAATAGAGGCTTTAGAAATGCAAGTAGGTCAGTGCGGTTGTTCGTCGAACTTGGAAGAAAAAGTGTTCAGTTCTTACAGCACTTCTTACCTTCACTATTATATGCCGGACTACTTACCTTGCATATTACTTCTCTCTTTCTCTCGCGCACAATTCCCTCTTTCTTCCTGCCTCTATCAAGCTATTGGGAGGTCGACAGCAAACTTACATTAAGCATCATTGTTATCCCCGAGAAAAAGATGCGATTAAAGTTGAGTTTGTTTTATAGGCTGTTTCTTCCTGTCCAAGAGAAAGCAGAGAAATTCTGTAGCTGTCTCCTAAGAGACTCACGCTCTGCCGATCAGCATCACGGACAGCTGACCAGATAGGTTCCTCACGGTTCACAGGACTCGACCAAATAAGGGGACACTTTCATCCGTTCACGCCGATTGCTCTTCCTCACTGCGTAAATGCAAGTTTTCTCCTTCAACAACATAATTATGGTATCCAGGAATGATTGGAGTTGCTCAATAACGTGAAATTCACATCACCACTCCGTCCATGGTGATTTTATCCAGCCACGTACGTGGTTAATCAGGAATCTTACAGCAATAAACATTAATTAAAGTAGGCATATTAACTCACGTTTATAGGCATAATTTACAAAACGGTTAAAGTGAAATAAAATATTTCATCATAACTCGTGAGAAATAACCGAGTTCGTATATGGTGTGCGATAGGAGAAGAGAGAGAAGGTGGAGGGCAGTAGTATTATCTGTGGAGAATGGAGAGGCTGAAATTATATATAATATAGCCAAAAACATCAAGATAAGGCGTGAAAAGTAAATACGACTCTACGTTTCGATAGGTGAACGATAGTGGTCCAGAAGCGGCTAAATGTTGGGCAAACACAAGCATTATTGGAACAGCTTTAATTGTTGCGTTACTGCTGCACGGCTGAAAGTAAGGGGAAACAGCCGTATCTTTAATTTCCCGCAGACACGCAACTCTAAATACATAACAATATGATGGCAGCCTATCGGGTAAAATATTCCAGAGGTAAAATAGTCCCCCATTCGGATCTCCGGGAGGGGACTTTCTGTGAGGATGCCATAAAAATGACACCTATTGTTTTTACTTTAGTTACTTTATTTGTGAATATAATTTTTGATCATATATTAAGTGTTTATATTGTCTTAATATGCATTTAGGAATTCAGCTCTCACCAGCGTAATTTATTTTCTGTGTCTACACAGTTAATGAGTTAATGACTGATATTTAATATCCTTAAAGATTCTATATATGGACATGTAAATTCTTTTTTATATGTGACATTATATTGTCATTCAACAGACACTATTTTTTTCAGTCATTTTCTGAAGATTAAAAACTCCTACTTTTCTAAATATATTGAAGAAATATAAAACTAAACTCCATTTTCCAAGTTTTTTTTTCCAAACCAAATTTTTATCCAATTCCTAAAACGTCCTCACACATTGGGTTTTCATCGGGTTAATTTATTCGGGATCTAAAATTAAGTATGCAGTTAAAAATTAATTTTGACCAAGAATAGAGGTTCAAGTATAGCATTTTTCCAACAATTGATTTTAAATATGAGGATTTGAATAAAAATCTTTTTCGTCTGTGAAATTGGTCGTTTTTCAATTTTATTTATAAAAGATATTGGAAGTGGTGGAGTTATAGTCCCCACTTATGCTCCCCCCACCCCAAAATCGAGATTGGTGCACAACTATTGACGTCACAGTCTGTTAACGTGTGTAGAATGAAGGAAAAAAGGAGCTAGGTCGTGACTTATACGTTTGCGGATTAGTATTTCCCTCTATCAAAGACCATAAGTGAAATATTTCTTGAAAAATATATACTGCGTGCTCCAAAGAGTTAAAATTAACCATTAAACCAATTTCTCCTATCTGTTCATTATTTTTCGTAAAATTTTAATTTATTTCCCATAGGTACCCTTAAGAAGTTTTTTTACTGCACATCCAAGGTTTGAATATTTTATAGTTCTAGTCTTATTAAGTAATGTGCCACCTTGTTTGTTTTTAATTGTACCAAAAATGCTTTCTCGTTGGTAAAAGATACGTTATTACCTCTCAACCTGAGTTCAAATCATTATACTCAGGTTAAAATATCTACAAATAAATACAGTTTCTTCGCCAGTATTATTAATTTTAGGATAATAATTTATGTATCTTAAAATGAATAGATAAGGATTATGATTTGTAGTCTTCGCAGGCCGAGTCCTACCGTCGCTATTGCGAAACAGCGTATTTGATTGAGCGTGATGCGTACTCGTCAGATGAAAAATGTCACACTTTGAAATTGCTTCGCTTTCATGACTAACTTGCCGCCGTGACTCATACCTCGCAGCACTTTCTCCATGGAGGTTGTTCGCTATATGTGTATAGTGTTGTCCAGGCGTGGTAATTTAATAGGCCTCGCTGGAGGGGGACCTGGGTTCACGGCTCGCCGCCTTCGGTTTCACAGCTCGCTAGATTGGAAGAGTCCAAGCGTTCTTCTGTGGTCTTTAACATCGAGGGTAATAACCTGCAGTCTTCGTGCATTCGCGGCTCCAAAGAGAATTACGAAAAAGCGCTTACTACTGGAAAGAACCACGCATGAAATCCTCGGTGGTTAGTGGAACAGTTTTATTTAATGTTCATATAAACCCACAGGAAACTACAGGACAAACATCTACATTTAAAATTATGGAAAACTTGAAAAAAAACCATAACATTCGAAATAAATTTTAGAACCTAGGTTTCCAACTAGTATATATTTCTGTACTGTCTTAACTCTAGCTGGTGCCCACCCCTTTTCATTTGTTCATTGTAGAATTAATCGATAAATAATTTACTCAGTATACACACAATTACAATGTATGGAATATATCAAATTCAGCAATCTGAAATCGAAATGTCAAAACAATGCCAAGCTACGACGCAATGAACTTGCACATGTGTTGATGCGTAAGCCAAGTGGCACGGATTATTCAAACGGCTGAAAAATTGGTATCATATTTTTTATATACGAGAAATCCAAAAAAATATACAACATATTAGTCTTAAAATATAATTGCGAACGTTACATAGTTACTGACTCGATGATTTGTGTAGATGCAATGTCTCATTCTTATTTTTTAGGATTATTTCCTTCGTCTACGGTCATTTCAAGCAACCTTGATTAATTCCATGAAATTTTTCTGCAAATTCTGTTACTTTCCTCAAGTTTAGAGTAGATGTACCTTGGGAAATTTCAGAAATTGCAACTCCAAATATTTAAGATCCATCATTTATACTTCATGATCAAAATACCACAAGATCCTACATATAACAAACATTGGGTTGTTTACAAAAATCTCTTCCCTTAATTGTAATTCATGCTGCATTGGACAACCTAAAAAGTAAAATAAAAACCCCTAACAGTACATAAATATGTTTTGATACTTATTAGGATTACCTAATTTTGTTCTTTTGTGGCTTTATTCTAACTTATTTGTTAATTTTGAGATGATACAGACGGATTTATATTTAAATTAAATCGTACATGGCGTAGAAACCTGCAAAACATTTTTATCAAGTACACGCTAACGAGGGAAACACGGAAGACCCAAGTAAAAATTTCTGTGTGTAGACCTTTATTATCAGACAACAGTTCCTCGCTGCAAGGTTGCCTATTCTGGGAGAACAAGTGCTCTGTAAACAAGACGGAACCTGGAAAGAAGTAGGTTTACGTAGAGGAAGAAGAAGAACAACAAAAGGAAGCGTATTTATATATTCTCAGAGTAGTCCCTACTGTTTGCACGTGTACACTCTCCGTCTGTTTGACCCTGAGCACCTGACTTCAAATGTAAATTAAGCGATTGACTTTGTGGAACCCGATCTTCTACCTTGTGTGCATGCATAGTCAAGTTATTACCTGGATTTTCTTGTTGTTTTTCTTCATTAAAAAAAAACAATATCCTTTCGGGGTAGCTTATTGCTGAAAAGGGTAAAGATAAAAATGAATCTTCTACGAAAAACGTAAAAATTCTTATAAGATGTAGAGAGAAACGTTTATTGTATTGCTTTTGGAAAATAGTTCAGCATTCAAATTTTATTTAAATTACAAATAAAATAATTAAACTAAGCTGACTTAATATCCAGATCCGATCCGAAACATATGGTTATATATTAAATTCTTGTTTGTTTGGTTTATTAATTTTGTCTAATTTTGGTTTCAATTAAACGTTATAATTTTTAATGTTGCTTAAAATTGAGGAAACCCACAATATGCGTTTCTGGGTGAGCTTATTTAAGTGAATCCGGTCTGAAAAGGGTGAGCCCGCCTTTGCGAACCCCGGCTTTAGTTATTTTAAGTTGATCGCGAACGAAACGTTCCCATCCATGCACACAGTGGAAAAGGAAGCAAGGATGATTATAGGAGGGAAATTTGAAACTGCTTACTCTCTATTACGACTATGAGTATTATTATGCAGAATTTTAAATTTTCATACAATTCACGTCGAGTGGTATACAGTGAATCACCGATTATTACAGACCTTTTGTTATAAAAAATAGTTATATTAATTGTTGAACGGTATTGACGTTCTATAGGGTGGGGCAGGGAATTATCCCTAATTCTAAGTTGGTATTGCAAAGAAATAATGGAATAAAGGGGATGGTCTCCAGATGCTCAGTGGCAGTGGAGGTTTATGTTGATAACCGTGTTCATTGCAAACAAGCCTGTGGACACTGATCGAAAACCTTCGTCAAGACGCGCACATTTTCTTCAGTGATGCGGCATACTTTCATATTTATGGATGTGTTAATTAACAGAATATGCGTTATGGAGTTGTGTGAATCCTGGGGAAATTCATGAAAGACTACTCCACAGTGATAAATGTCACAGTTCAGTGAGCAATCAGTGCTGAGGGACTTTTAATTTTGAGAAGAGCAACCGGACCATTGTCGTCAATAATGGACGATATGAGAACATGATCCAAAACTTTTCTGAACCATAACGTCAACAAATACATATGAGGCTTTTATGGTTTCATCAAGTTGGTGCCACGCCACACACTGCTTGGTATTCGATGAATGGTTTGAGGGAAATCTTTCCTGGTCGTTTGATCTCATGGTACTGAGGCATTCCATTACCTGCACAATCGCCTGATTTGAGTCCGAGCAGCTGCTATCATTGGGGTTTTCTCAAAGCTGAAGTTCATAAACACCTCCCAAGAACCCTGGGAACCTTGAAGGATGCTATACACCTTGAAATTGGCCGTATTTCACAACAGATGCTCCAGGATTTGATGTTCAAAACTTAATATAATTAAACCTCCAACTGTACTTTTTCTAGCATTTTTATATTTTCTTTTATTAGCTTTTATAGTTAGGGATAATTCTTGGACGTTGGACCGGAGAGGGAAGGGATCAGAGCGCTGAGCTGAGCGCAGGTAATTATGTGACGTAACGACTCTTTTCCCATGTCCGGACAAGTTACGCGGCTGGGACACACGTAATACAAGCGAGGTGAAAGACAGGTGCACTTAGACTGTTATCTCAGGGGCGCGGTCTGTCCACTTCATTGCAGCGCGAACCCATTACATCCGGAACAAATCGTTGCGAAAGCTCAGAAGCACAAGCAGTCAGTCCGGCGAAAAGAACACGAGAAATAATTGGAAACGAGGTCGCCGCGCGTGTTTGTAGTGAAACTCGAACATATATTCTTGTTTATGTCCTCTGCATCTAAAATAAAAAAAACAGTCTTATGACTGTTAAAATATTACACACACGTTCCTAATCTGGGCTGAACTACATATATCTAAAAGTAATGTGTTGATAGATGTTCCCATTCTTAATATCCACGATATCCAATACTTAAAAGAAAATATTAAATGGATGAGTACTACAGTAGCCATGACTAACTACTTCCCGACTACTGACTACTGGCCATTTTCCTAAATTCGTTGAAAGGAAATTTCTAGAAGAACTTACAAATTAGATGCATTGGGCTCTCGGCACTCGGTCCACGTCCTTCCAGTGATGCAGGAGGGATTTGCTGAGGTCAATCAGCATTTCCGAATCGAATTATTTTAGTGTCTTCAACAAATATTTTACAAGAACCTGCAAACACGTCGAAACATGATACAACTTTGAGCAGAAATGATAATAAGTGATATCAATAAATAAACGGATATCTAGTGAGATCCTTTAATTTAAAATTTAATAATTTTACACTAATTACAACATAGATTTAATGACTTTAAGTTCTCAATATAAATAAAATAATTACTGACTAAACATTATAAATAAAATACAAAGAATGGCCAAAAGCCAGAAATAGTAGAATTTTACTTTAATTAAAACGTTTATTCCAAACTTTCGTGACCTCTTGAGTTCATTCTACAAAAAAATCATATAGATTATATATTATAATGTGATTTAACTTAATTTATGGTCTCTCTGAATTTCAAAGATTTCTTTTCTCGTACTACATCCACATAGAAAGTTATTTGTAAATTTATAAAATGGAAGTGGTATAGTATTAGCAATTTTTATTTATATTAAGAAGACGGTTTTCGATTTTTCGTGTCCTTAAGTTTGTTATCCGGGTCCGTTGGACAATATGCTGTCTAGTTGTTTCGTCCTCCGTCCTTCAAGAAATTTAGAATATCTTTCTAGGTCCTTTACAAGTTTTCCTCTGATATATTAATAATTCAATTGTGAATTCAGCTCATTGATTCCGTTTTGATGTTAGGTAATCAACAGTTGAGTATTCCATACTGAGGAAATGAACAGTTTCGTTAGGCATTGATTAATGGACTGACTGATCAGTCTGAAACTTGGTGAACGGTTGTTTATAGAAACATGATGAGGCTCAGGAAGTCCATCTCTCATTCCTAAATGAACGTTTCAAACCATCCTCGTACTATCGAAATGATTACGACGACCATTCACTAGCATGGACCGTTGGAGAAAGTTTCCGCCTTATTCGAATGGGTGTAATGAAGTGAAGGGGGACCCCAAATGGGACATCGCCTTTCAATCGGTCACATTGTTGTTTTATTTGCTATTGTTGGTTGGATTGGTGTCGAATTTATTACCTTCTGCCTGTCACCGATGTAATAGACGTAACTGTGGACGGATCGCTGGACTTTCTAGAAACAGAGAGGGAAAAGTGAACGTCGTTCCGTACTGCCCTTCATTGGCCAATTTGCGTAAGATCAATTCCTTGAAAATAAGTCTTATTCTCCTTAAAAACTGGACAATCAGAGACCCTAATTAAATAAAATCGCATTACTAATAAATAGGTTTACCATTTTCACTAATAATTACATTTACATTTTCCAATCTGTTTTGGTTTCTACACATTCGTTAATATCATCATAAAGAATCAGTTTTACAGATATAAATGTAAGTTATGTGCTACGGGCGTAGGTAAATGTTTCCTTACAATGTAAAACCTATTTAAATTTAACTTAAAATAATGCATTTGTTAGAAAAATAAATATCTACAAAAACTTAATTTTAATAATAGATTTTTGCCCACTGCCATGGCATGATGCTCCCTTTCCAAGACCGACTATTCTCCGTCGTTTCGAACCAAAAAAGTTATTCTACCGCCCTCTCTGCCTTTCCGGCCTCGCTGCTCTCCCCTCCTCTCTATTTTACATATAATTCACCTCATTTGGCGGAAATTCGTCTTAGCATCATCAGCAAAATCTGTTAAAAATTTCCTGATTTGTTGGTGAAATGCTGCTTGACTCCGTCGGGGTGAGAGCGGTTACCAGGAATTTTTGCCTCTATTTTTAACCGGGCAGTTACATCAGGGAATTCTCCACCTGGGCTTCTCCATTCTTTTAAAAGGCGAACAATTAACTTAGTCAACCTAATTTTAACATTAATTTGATTAAACGGCCACAATTAAGTGAAAAGAGAAAAGTGGCCTATAAATAAGAAAAAAATTAATTTCTCTTCCCGGCGAGCGAATTTTTTGGGTTAAGGAGACAGGAAAAAGTTGCAGTGGACCAAATCATCTTGTTGGATAAGAACTAATTTTGTTATATTTCTTGATGCAAGAGATCCAATAACGACGCACGTCTCTATTTATCATTCATCTGTTTCTCCTAAATAGTTGATGTGGTTGATAATTCCGCTCACAACTGCATCCAATATTGAAAAACTGGAATGTTTCCAACTAAAATTTCTCCGAATGATCTCCATGGTACGTACGAAATTTCGTCATCCGAGGGGACTTAAACTATTGACTCTGTCAAAGACATCAGTACTTGAAGAAACTTAAGAATCATCGAAGTCTTCGGGCCAGCAGTCTACTGGACAACAGCAATAATATATATAGGCTGCGAAGAATAAACCCACTATATCTACCCTACAGGTTTGACAAACAACCCTACCTAATGCTACTTGACTTCAAGTAATTATAAATAATATATTATGGTGAATTGTCAAAGGGCAATTACCAAGACATGCCAAATGAAAGCTAAACCAAATGCTGAATGTTCTAAAAGAACACATTGTAATGTTTCCAAGATTCCTGGTCGCCATCAACCCGGCTGACAACGCGGTACTCGGAGCCTGTTCGCTTACAGGAACTCACTTTCGACTGCCTCTGAATTGCGACGAAAGTAGTCAATGAGTCGACCACACTGTGAAAACGCAGCACCGAACATATGGGTCTTTTGTGACACCATTTTTCACGTGGATTTGAATCGACTGAGGTAATGGAAACGGAAGTTCTCAGGAACTTGCTTTTACGTAATCAGCGCCATCTGTTATGTATTTATTTATCGGTCTGATCCTACTGTGATTGAACCACGTGGAAGTTTCTGATGTCAGGGATTGTCAGAGATTGTCTAGATTCTAATTACCATTTCAATTTACTTTTTTGGATCGTACCTCTATGGTGTCTTATGTGTGCAGTGTTGTGAGAAATTGAAATTCTCTCATCATCCCAACAGCTTACTCGGTCATCATGGTGCGGTTATGTATTGTTAAAAAGAGTTGTCCTTCTACTGATAAATGCCGAGGACTTTTCACAAGACGTCTCTCATCAAAATGCACAGTAGCGTTGTATTCGTGATCCCGACGCGAGCCTTCACTTTCGTCCCAGATACATACAGACCTGAGAATGATGAGCCCCGCATTGGGCCAACTTTATTAATTCTTTCGTGTTGTTTCTTTAGACGTGTCAGCTGCTGCTCTAGATGTTGGCTGACTTGGCCGACACGTCGTGTTTCGCGAATGCAAACACAGCAAGTGACCTTGGAAGTTGCAAATATGGACCCGGGCGTCTCTAGGCGCCTTATACAGTGACTCAAGCGGACGACTCGGAAGCGATCGTCAAAAAAACTCACACCATAGTTCATCCAACCCCAATAAGTTATATCAGAATGAAAATTCAAAATCTTCAAACATAGACAGCCAGAACGAAGTTCACCTGCACCGGGTTCCTTTTCCTTTATCTGAAGACTCCACGACAGCTATTAACTATTGAAACGTTGATTTATAAATTTGTATCCACCTGGAACTTTTCATTCATTCATGCTCTTCTTTTAACTGAAATGTCTTGAAAATAGTTATCAAAATTTACTGCAACACAGAGATTTATCAAACTGGCGGGTTTACAGAATTGCTTTCTCGAGTCGCAAACAGCTACAAAGCACCGCTGAAAATGTATACTTGTGTTTAAATCATCCGGAACCACTCTAGATCCGAAAATTATGGGAAAATTTATGTATTTGTTGGAGAATTTGTTCCGTTTTCCATAAATTTTTTACTACTAAAGTCAGGAATAAATTATAATTATCATATATATGTTGCTATTCATCTACCTAGTAATAATAACAATGAAGTAATAATAATATGCAGCTGACAACAGAACAAAGCCATCGTCAAAAACGACACTCAAATCTGTAAATTTTTAATAATTTGCATTTCAACGAGACTATTGTCATTGGACATTTATAATTTTTTTAATGCTTGTCCGCAAATAATTTTAAATTCGTCCTATGTTCATTAATCCTGGTTTTTAATGTCCTTTTAGTTTGACCTATGTAAACCGCATTACAATCGCTGAATTCAATTTTGGGGTAATTTATATTTCAACATATTTTTCTGACTTTAAGTTTACAACAAATAAAAAGACGGCCAATAAGTCAGCATATAAATTTATTACTATTTAATTAACAAAGAGACGACGTTTCGTCTCCCCTTTGAGACCTCCTCAGGCGTACTACAAACATAACATTACAATAAATTAAATATGGGTTCTATGGTCCGCGAAATGTAAATACTTCAACACTTTTCGGTTGAGGGAGTTTGGAAGTAAATGACATGAATTGATAAATTTGTATATATATATACATAATTGTGACATAGTACCCATATTTAATTTATTGTAATATTATGTTTGTATTATGCTTGAGGAAGTCTCAAAAGAGAGACGAAACGTCGTGTTTATGTTAATTAAGTAGTAATAAATTTATATGCTGACTTATTGGCCGTCTTTTTATTTAATTTATAATTCTTCCTATGTTGTTTGATCCTGGTTCTTAATGCCGTTTTAGTTTGCCCTATGTAAACTGCAAACCGAATCTCACGGTCAAAAATTGTTCAATTGTTTATCAGTGAATTCGTTAAATTTCTTAGCAATATTAATATTGCACTGGCTCTGTGATAAACGCATTATACCTCCATATTTTGTAGCTCGTCGGCCCTAAGCTTATAAAAGTCTACAGCAAAACTGGTCCCTTCCGTTATACTAGGAAGTGGGTAATTTTTCCCCCTCCTCTCTCTTTCTATCTCTCTATAGCACATTGTTTATAAACTGTAAGAGAAAGGAACGCGAGATCTGCCGAGCGTGTCGCCTTTCTGGTGAGTGCCCTTTACTGCTTTCCTACGTATCCTAATTGTCCTCGGAACGTGGACCAGACAAAACGGTTCCCCTCACAAAGATGAGGCAGTGAAATTACCTGGATGTAAGAAATGTTCATGTCTTTCAACACTTGCCGAACTTATTTTTCGTTGATAACCAGAACCTCTTCTATTTTCAACCAACATACGACGTTCACGTCTTGATGCGTGATGTGGTGAGTATTATAAAAAATTATTCACATTACAGGCACGTAAAAATTAGGTTTCGAGTCACGTCCGTATGCTGTATGCTTTTAGAAATCTTAATTTCCATGAACGCGCAAAAACAACACACTTTTACACGACTGCCAGAACGGAAATTCATCCCGATTACAGCCTTAATTATAATTCCTCATCAGATGAAGACGTTCACTACTATTTCAAGCAAAGAAATGATAGATATAGAATATTTCAAGGGTCTATTCGTTTTCCTGTAAACATTTTAGTTGCTGTTTCGCTGTCGGTTTCGACCATTCTCTTGTAACCCTCTTAAGATATGTAGTTCTTTTGTGACGTAATTACGTGACAACTTTGAAAACGGTCACAAAGCTATTCGTATATCACGCCCCCCCCCCCCCGGGTAATTCTTTATTTTTGCTACCAATTCGTAATTGAAGCTTCAACTGTCAAAAGTGACTGAAGGGGCTATTTTACAAAATAAATTGTTTTAAAATCGAAATGAAATTCAATATCATTCTTAGAGGAATCGCTCAACGTGTTCCTTTTTGTAAAGTCTTGCACAGTTGACCTCAAGCGTCCTGTTTGCGTCATGAAACGAATCAACATTGTGAAAGTTGGACAGCTAAAAAGTCCTCCAGTCCTTTTGCGGTGCCGTCTGTTTGCATTCTCCTTCATCCTCATCTTCATTAGCGTAGGGCCTTTAAGGAGGTCAGGTACTGCTAGATTACAACCTCATTGCCCGATTACATTAGTCAGGAAATATGAATTAATTCCATTTACGATTTAAAATATAAGTAATTTATTACTGGTATTTAAAAGAGTAAGCGTAGTTTAGAAATAAAAAATTGAAGAACGTAGTCTTATTGGATTAATGAGTCAGTTGGAGAATCGATTCGCTGACCACGCGTCACTCCAAAATCGGAATCTGTCATGCAAGATGACAGTCCGCAGTCGGCCCGGTAGGCCCGGGCCCTCAATGGGCTGTAGAGCCAAAGAGAAAGGAAGGATTAATGAGTCATACTCTGACTTTTAAGTTACGGAGGTTCCTTAAGACATTCCACCCTGCAGCATCTTGAGTATACGAGTGCTTGAGTATCATCAGGGTTGTCACCAGTCAGCTTCGTCAACCCGAAAACTACGAATTCAGCACCAATATGTCCCTCTGAATATTTTATAATATATTATTTCCCACTCAACTTCTGCCCACATAATTAAAAGTTTACCCTATATTTTTCCTTTCATGTTCATGTCTAAAATTTGAAACCAATCACTCCTGTGGTTCTTAACTTACATGAGGCGTAGTTATAGGCTTTATATATATATATATATCATAATTTCTCATGGAATTTGATTCAGCTAACTATCGATTATATCTGTTGCAACATTAATATGTTATCTATAATGACAACTATTGATTCATCGTTTTCTCAAAAAATAAAAACAAATCTTTGGTTAGCAATATAGATTGCTACTCGTGTTGACCTTCAACCGAGCAAAACGAAGGAGAGAAGAAGAAGAACTTGAGTGGTTTTTATCTAACCGATAGGATTATCTTTTTATTTTATTTCATTTTTTTCATTTGCTTGATATCTTTATGGAAATTGCCTGAGTTTCAAAAGGAATTCCAGTTAACCGTTTTCATTTTACGATATTAATTAAATTAGTGTGTACGAAAACATAAGTAAAAAAATTATATCGGTGCTATTGTTTGGATAAGTAGGGCCATAAATGCATTCCTTTAGCATTTATGTGAGAGACTAAAAAGAATACGGTTGAGCTATAAAACGATAGAAAAATGTTGAAAATTATCTGACATTTTTAATATTTCAAACATAACCTTTGAATTTAGTTGATATTCTACGGGAAAAAAAGTATAATATAAATATCAGATCAATAAAGATAATTAAATCGTTTCATATCTTAATTTATTATATGAACAATGTTTCCTCTTAAAAGTTGGACCTCATCAGGTAATAAATTATTAGGAAGACAAATGTTAATTTATTTACATTCTATTGTAAATGGCTTAGAACTTCCTGTGACATTTATGAAAATGATTTAGAACCAATAAAATGACCCTACAGAAAACTCATTCCGTCATTAAGAAGGACCTACCTGATGCAGGTTTTATAGGGGTTTCCCTTCGTCTTGTTTAGGTGAAACACCGAGTAGGATCCTTAAATTATAGCCCGGGGCTCCTAATCAATCCTTGGCTACCTTGCTCTACCTTCCAATCCCTCCTTTTCAATTCCCTTCCTATGCTATTAAAGGGGAGTTGCCTGTTTTCTGGTGAACCTCGTGTAGCCTGTTACCCTAAAAACCGGGATCCTCTCTTTCAATATACCTTCCTATCCTATTACAGGAGAATTGTCATTTATTTACTTACTCTCATGTCACCTGTCAGCGTAAAAGAAATGAAAACACAAAGTATCAAAAATACGTAATTAAAAGACGGCTCCATAAAATATCCACAAAGTTTGGGCATGAAACGTCATTTATATAATAAATATTAATTTCTCGTTTATCTTCATTTTTCTGACATACATGAATTAATATTTATATTGTAGAGAGAATTATTTTAAACATATGGTTCTGTGGTTCAAAAATAATTTAATTTATTATTTAATTAATATAAATTTATAGTGACTGATTTCAAATTTGGAATAAATGTAATTAGATTCCCATGTGTTTTAAATCAGCGTTACAACTCAGCGTAGAATACAGTTGAAATGCTATGAAACAGGAGAAAGAGTAAAGTAATAAGAAACGTTTAAAGGTTCAGGCGTCCGGAAACTGAAAACTAACGTTTCGACACATAGAATAAATATAGAACAAAAAAATTATTTAGTTCCAGCTATAAATAAAAAGATTCACTTGAGAAAAGAAAGAGTGGAATGTGTTCGAGAGGTAGTGAAGGTCATTAAATACGAGAACAGAATCATCATCTTTCCTATTATGATAATAATTATCACAATGATCGCAGAGTTTATTAAAAACAGATAGTTGAATATATGACACGGGACATCTCACACAATAAAAATAAACAGCAATCTTGGCGTTCTTACACATCTTGCACCAAAGACTGCTCAGATGCACTTATGTACAATAACAACTTTCCTTGAAGATGATCTTCCAGAAATTGTCTTGTAACGAAATTATAAATATATAGAGCAGGAAAAACTATATAAATATATTATTTTGCTGCAAATTGAGAAGTTGCAAATAATAAATAAAGGTTTTCACCCTCGTCCTGGTGTCAGTTCCCGGGAAAATAAGACTTTTTGAAGTTATATGTCGCAAGAGTTCTACAGGATTTTGATGTTACATTTAGTGTCGTTTATTGGAGTAGTGTCTTCAGGAAGACCAAGGGCCGTTGAGAGGATGCATGGATCAACATCACATTAATTACTAGCCTTTTCAAAGGTCCGGGTCTGCATTATTACTGTTTTAAATTTTTTTGGAACCATAGGTGGACATTGTTATTCTATTAGAGGAGAGGGTTGTCAGGGGAGGCATTTCCTGCCGGAAGTGATGTGTCCAGAGCCACCTGTCTTTCAGTCTGTCTGGAGTGTCTGACGCAGCCAAGCGAAAGGATAACTACGTAGGAAATGTTAACCGCCATCATATTTTGCTTTGGCCACTCTTAAAGAACAATATATAGGACTAACCAAGACTCTCATCGGTAATTTATAGTTAAACATATTTAGGTCACGAGTGCTTCGGTTCCTTGCAGACGTTACTTTTAATTACAAAAACTGCTTTTATGTTGTTAACAATCTGTGGGAACAAGGCAATGGATTTAAATTAAATTTTGAAGTGCGAGAACTCTGCTTTTTCCATTTTTCACTTTTATTACGACGTTTACACACGCACAACAAACATTGTGAGATTGGTCGACGTGAACCTCTTCAGGTTACGAGCGTTGAATTGAAACATAAAAACGGTGGCAATAGAGCGGCTAGAAGAAAAAAAATACGCAAAGGAAGCAACTGATTGAGGTGAGAGTCTAGTAAGGAAAGTCGCTTTAGCTGAAAGAAATAAGAAATGAAGAGACAAAATGAACGTTTAGAAAGAGTAGACGAAGTGAAAGGAAAATAGATCGTCGTCATCACTCAAACGCAACTCTGTACTGACCTAATTTTTAGCAACAACTTTCTCATTGATTCAATATCCCCCTCTAAAAGTTGATTAGATAAATAAGGAGTCAATAAAGAAGCAAAACCACCCACCGTTTCTGCAACCCTTCATGCTTGCGTCAGGTGATTCAAATCTCTCTTCAATCTTCTCTCTCTTCCTTGCCTATATTTTTAGCTTTTTATTGATACAGTGTCTTTCACCTTTTCATCGTTTAATTCGTACTCGTACTCATACATCTTTTGCTAAATTCTCTCTCAGGTTGTCTCTATTTTTGGTATTTGAACCCTTTCTGATTTCCCTCGCTCCCTCTCTTCCTGTCTTTCACCTATATTTTTTTCTTTGCGCTCTTTCCTACAAGCATTGTTTTATTGTTACTGATATTTATCTTTGCTAGTGCCTGTCCTGTTGTTTCTCTTACTGTTTAAATGATAATAAACTAACTCGGATCCAAAACAAAGAAGAAGCTGAGCTCGTGTCGATTTTGGTAAACGGAAGCATTTTCAGAAGAAGACGTTACTGTTTAAGATCACCTTGAACGAAGGTCAGATTTTAGTTTACTAGGTTTGGAAACACCCGGTACAGAAAAGACAGGTCCTGGTAGGGGGAAAATAGAATGAATAAATAACAATAGGATCTTGGGACCCATTGAGGGTTGGACCAAGAGCGTAATTAAATATGCAAACGAGAAGGCGACGGGGATTTGACCTCTCTTAAGTCACATATTCGAGACTTCTCAGCAGGTTTTTTTTACTATAGTTATATAATTTTTGTCTGTCTCGGTCTCTTCCTCTTGCACAGTAGTTTCCAATTCGGTCGTTCTGAACCAGATGTTTGGGTCGCAGAGGAAATGACGCCCGCAGAAAGGTGTCCGTGTGCTTCCAGCCGTTCCAACTAACCCACCACCTGCTTGCCGTGTTTCCTGTGTCTTCTTTACAATATTACACTACCCTTGAAATCACCCTTTCACACAGCTACCCTGTAACGACGCAAAAACTAAGAATCATTTTTCGTAATCCGCATACGACGGAGAGAAGAATAAAATATACCTATTTGGATGAGGCAGAAATTATTTATTCAATGACATTCGATGGAAATACACTTGAAATATATATTTCAGTAAGTATATAATAGAAACTGCATACAAAAGGTTTTGAAAATGGTAACAAAATCAGCAGGAAGCACAATTAATTATTTTTTGGTATTTGTGGTTTGACCTAGCGTCAATCGGACAAGCAAAAGTTTCCACATTCTTCAATCAGAGAAGACATGAGACAGATTCACGATAAAAAATAAAAAATAGCGTTTTTAGGCTAACTTTTATATATATATATATATATTAACTTTTGTCTTCCCTTTCGGTATGAAAGCAACAATTTTGCTTCATGTGATCAATATTTGCTGTTTCAATTTCGTTGTGTTGGGGTCACTTAATGATTTAACACTTGTTTTAAAAAAAGCTTTGGGAAGTGTCGATGTTTAATTTCTCAAATAAGTAAACAAAATTCTTAAGAATCGGAGGCGTTGTGGCTGTTTGACTTTGCAATTAAAATATTTCGATATTGCGGGAATTTTGTTATCTACATCATGTGTGAAATTTGAATTTTAGTATCCAAATTTGTGATGTCACTGCTATATAATTTGTGCATTATGAAGTCAGATCTAGAGCTTAGTACACTCAAAATATCCCAAATTAGTTAAACGTGTTCGAAAGTTACTTTATCAAATTTTTCCTCTATGGTCCATGAAAGGGCAAAGTTTTCCCACTAATGTTAATTATTTTAATAAATGTAGGCAGTAAATTTGCAAAGCGGGTTAGATAGGATTTTTGGTCCGACTTGGTGGCAGATCCTGGTGGTGCGTCAGAAACAGGTGGAATGAGTAATTCTTCGCAGCTGGATGAAAGCAAACCGCCGATCTTGATAGGGGGTCTGCCAGACGGCAGGTGTTCGACTCAACTTGCTCTGTGCTTTAAAGTGAGGCCATTCCGCCAATAAAAAGGAGATCATAGGTACTTCAAGGTCTCCTATAATTCTCTTTTCTTTCCAGAATCTCGTTTCATCATCGGGTAATTGTTATCGATCCGGAAGTTAAATTCTATTTTTCCTGGTTGAGTTTATAGTGACTAAATAATACTGCTGAAATTATTAGAGTTATGGAGAAAATACGAACACGTGCGGTGAGAGGAAGTTTGGGAAACAAGTCGGCGAACTATGATGATTATCCGGTGCATCAGACTGTGGAGTAAGTGAACTGAATGTACGTGCGTACTGAGCAGAGAGGATGGCGATTTTTCCATTTTGTAAATAGATAATATCTTAACTTAGCATTCTTCATCGCGACGGTATTAGTAAAATTCATTTGCATGTAATGCTTTTAACAGACCCTCTAAAAAGTTTCAACGTTTGAAACGTGTTGCGCCTCCTTGAATCTTTGGCTTCTTCGGGAAAGCTTAAATGTCTGGCTCGACCCGATAGATTTTTTTGTTGGCTACAATATTATTTATTTTTATATTATGCCCCAACTGTATTATATCTGTCGTTAATACACAAAAACTTTTAAAACGTTTCGAATACTGATTTATTAATTATTTAAATATTCTATAATATTTTATTTATAATAGCCCAGTACATAACCGTGGAATAGTCAGGAATCTTAAATGACTTCGTGTTATGGCCTTCACCCTCTTCCTGAAATACAGGCTCATTTGCAGTGACTTTCATAAGAACGAATCGGTGCCATCCATCTTGTTTAAATACAGAATCATACTCAGCGACGCAAATTACACCGGCTTCGACACCAATCTCGATAATTTTATTATTATTTCCGACTAACACAAGTCCACCCATAGCCCTATTAATTCTCCCCTTCTATGCTGAAAGGACGTATACTAAAATACTTTCGGGGGAACACTGTCAAAGTACCTGATACGGAGAAGTATTTATTGGACGGATATATAGACCGATTTTGCATTGTTAAAAATTTCCGCTCGTCCACCCAAGCCCCTAGTGGAGGTAGCTGCTTTCCGGGTCGTAAAAATTACGTGCACAAAATTTGGTCGAAATTACTCAACGATTATGCGGAACACACAAACATACGTACGAAATTAAAGCTTTTTTATTGTTAAGCAATGACTAGTACATTTATGTACTTACAATATATTTCCTTAAATAATACGTCCATTAAATAGGTATATAAAATTATCTCTCGAGTGCGGCCACATACAACACATAGGGTCGCTTACAGTGAATTTTATTTTTAAGAAAGAAGTATGATTAAGTAGTAGATAAGATTAACACCTGTGGGTTAAAATTTTTCATTGAGCCCGCTTCATAGTTTCACCTGGACCCTCCATAGATTTCCTGAAGTGAATGCAGAGCGCTTAGCGGCCGTGACACTGTATCCTCTGTCGTCGTGCGTGAGGCTTCCCTTCACGTAGTAGGAGTCAGGCGCCGGCCCACAGCAGCCCTACAAGAGTCCTTCCTTCCCTAGAAGGCTGTGCCGTGTCGTGCCGTATGGTCTCCTTGCTTTTTTGTCCCCTCTTACCTCGGCCGGTCAAACACGCATCGGTCGCCGTCTGCAAACACTCCACGTATTCGACACGGAAACGACCTACATTCTGTACCGCACTCATACATACATGGCCTCCTCCTCCTCGCCTTCCAGACTCCAGGTCAATAGGTTGCACACAAGAACTAGCGATTAATTTAGACTTCGGAATTCCGCGCCGTTAATCTTACCTCGCGTGATGCACTTCTGCGGGGAAACGCAATGAAGAAAGTAGCCCAATAAAAGCCACGAAACCCGGTTCATAATTACGTTCTTTAGCTATCTTTATGACAATTTCATATTACGGAGATTAACTAACCGATTCGTTTTGAAATAAAAACATTAATCCATTGTCTTATTTAGTAAATACTGACGTTAACACTTTTCAAATTAAACCAGTATTTCAATTGCAATAATTCACAACATAGCAAGAGCTGTTATCTCAGGCTCCTTAATTAGGAAATTTGAAGGAATTGTGACCTTTATTGACTTTAAAATGATATACTACAAAAAAACTTATCATTTATACTACAATAACAGCAATATTCCATATTATTAGTTATATCATCTGACATTTTTTGAAATAATAAATTGTAAAAAGGTCTATAAGTCAAATTGAACACTTAAGATTGTTTGTAACAGCAAAATTAGTAAAGCCTCCCATCCAGAATAATGTGAATCTTAAACCGAGTAAACTGTTTTCGTAATCCCTGATTGCATCAGACTAGATAAAGCTATTTCTCGCATTATCTTATCTCAAATTTATCATCCACTTACCTGACTGCAGGGCAAACTGTAATTGAGATGATTAATAGAAGTGTGACGAGCATGTTCGGAATAGATACAATACAAAACAACAGTCACTTCATCGATATCTATCTCATCGATTAATTTATTTTCCTAGAATTACATGTCGATTAATTTATATACAAAGAAACACGGTTGTCCTTCGTTTTTCGGAGTCGACTGTCAGATTTGTTAAGATGGTCTGTACCTTGTTCATCAAATAGAATAAGCAAAACCAATTTAAAGGGAATGTCTGTAACTACGGATATTAACACACTCTTTTCGTTATAAAATTATCAAAAAAACTATTCAAACTATAAATGTTTCTTCAAATCTATACAAATTAATAAAATTGACGTGTCTGCCTGTCTGTCTGTATGTATGTTTGTCTTGAATAGGTTTCGAAACGGCACAAGTGATTTAAATAAAAATTTGAGGGTTTAAAAACAGGAGATTTAACTTACATATTCGTCCATATTTCATTCAAATATACTGCAAGAGATATAATATATTATATATAAATATTTCTTAATTCGCGCATTGAAGTCTCCAAGTAAATGAGGGTTGTCTATACACTTGATCTGTCAGGGAGGGTCGTATTTTGTAGCATCTTGGATTTTGTTTACTTTTTATATTTGTATAGTTTTTGTTGATTTTATGTTAATTATTATGATTGATCAAGTTACAAATTTTTTTATTCATCAACTTTTAACAAAAAATTGAGTAGCAGTGTTTTAAATTTTACTTATTTATAAATTTAAATTTAATGAATGAAAATACAGCCAAATGTTTAAGCAAATTATTTAGCTACTTTTAAGTTAAGTTTCGTACATCTTTGTGGTCTTCGTGTTGCTTTAGAGAAATTTAGTGTTTTTGGAAGTAAGAAGTTTTATTAAGAAGAATTCCAACCAGAAGCTTTATTGTATACAGGAGAATCGTGTAAGCTCCTCTCTCAAGAAAGATTACGGAGACTTTCGTAATCATGACGTTCGCTCGTACCGTATCTATCGAGATGTTGATCTCATTGTTGTCATCGTCGTGTTGTGTTACGCTTGGCAGTTTCACTTTCTTCTGGCTACTGGTGTGACTGTGCGTCTGCCTGCATCTGTGACTCACACCCAAGCCACCCGTGTCTTCTTCTTCTTCCTTGCTCCGCCACCTGTCCTGACGTCACGACTTCTCCGTATCTCTCTACCCGAACGAGTCATCTCAAATATCTTGTTATTACTGCATAAGGCAAGTGTCATGGACGCGGAACGTCGCTCCGGTAATGTTTTTCCTTCTCAATAGCGTCTAATGATTCAGGATGGACGAAGAGGAACGTGATCGGGAAGGAGCTGCTGTAGATTTCCAGATCATTGTTGCAGGTTCTTGTGGGAATCGTTGCTGTAACTCACGTATTGAATCAACATTACCTTTCAAGGGTAATGCATTAGAATCTGTTTGGTTCCTCAGAGTAAGTAACAGACTCGACACGAATCGCGAATCCAAAGAGTGATCCGCGTATTGTCTGTACGGACTCGGACTCAATTGGCCCGATGTCTTTCCCCTCCTTGGCTACAATGAGACGAGCTCTTTTGTTGTCGGGTTCCTTTTATACGAACGACCGACGTCGGTGAGGAAAACAATAGAGACCACTCTGAGGTGCACTCGTCACCCTTTCTCACTCGCTATCCTTCTCCTGACAACATTGTCCGTGACTAGGCTTTCGGAACGAACGAACGAACGTAGGAGAACCACCGGGTTGTCTCGTCTTGCCAGCATCGCACGACTTGTCTGTCTTCCCCGAATAAGAATAATAAAAATAAAACTTCCTGATCGTCACGGTAAACCAACTTTGATTTCAGCATTTAGTCTTTATTATTTATTCATTCTGAAAATCCTTCCTTAAACACTCCACTGTTCCCATTCATATCAATGTCAAAGGCAAGATAATGGAATGAGGTATAAACTAGCTGGGTCCCCGATGTTGCCCGGAACTCAAATTATATCTTCCCGCTGCAGTATTCAATTCGACAGTAATCTCTTTGTTAACAGATGATTAAACCATCAGACAAATCGTCACATTTTTGAATATTTACCTTTTCACGCCGTCCCATATGATTTTTCCTCATTGAATGATTTTCCAGACAAATTTTAATGTAAGAGAAAAAAGATTTACACATGTCATTTTGTGAATCATTACAGAGGAACATAGGAACATGAGCTCATACTAGATGTTGGTGATGGGAAGTGGATACTGACTGAAATATGTAAGTTGCTCTCAAGTGCAAAGAGTAATTTACGGATGCAGTTTGTGACGTTCATGCGAACTAACTCGAGGAATCGTCATATTGTCCTCTTACACGTTTACCAGGAACATCGTTTAAGAAGACAAAGAAAAAACTTTTGCGGTCTAACGCGTGACTAAAACCTTGGATTTTCTACACCGAAAAGGAAAAGTTCTGCTTTAAAGTGAAATTTGCCTCCTACCTCAATAAGGTATTTTCCTCACGAATGTATATTGGACAGATTCCCGCTACATTATAAAGTCTTTAATTTTTCACGTCTCCTATTCGTCAACACTAGGACTAGTTTAAGAGGTTAAGATGTCATAATAAGTAGAGCCCAGGATGTTGCGGAAGCAACAATAAATTTTAAGTAACGAATTGAAGAGTACCCGAAAATTTGAGGACAGAACTTTTTTAAAAAATTAATTTCTTCCTTTTCTGACCTTTCTTCATTCATTACATTTTATTTATAACACTGTCAGATTATTTCCATTCTTTTATTTATACAGTTCTACTTTTCTGATACCATACTGTGACGCAAGGATGAGTGAATTCATTGATGATGAACACAATAACCAATCAGTGACGAGTTCATAATCAAATTTTGTTTGACAACGCTAAATGGACTAGAAGTTCTTTTAAAAGATCCGTAAATCATTATACTGAGAATAAATTTATTGAACCACGACTGGACATCGGTTCCGCAGAAGTTTATTTAGTACATAATTTCCTGCGGATATGCAGCGATATATGCATAACAATATGACGGCAGCCTCTCGAGTAAAATATTCCGGAGGTAAAATAGTCCCACGTTCGGATATCAGGGCGGGGACTATTCGGGAGGATGTCATCAGAAGGACAAGAGTATATAATTATTTTTATCTGGCGTATATTTCAATAAATAAATAAACTGACCATAAGCAAATATTTTTTATAATTCACAAAGCCATTATTCCACGACTTTTCGTCCCTAATTTTAGACATCATCAACTGCGTATTAATTTAAAAAAAATGGTTGTATGAAAACGAAATTATTATTAATTTAAAAATAAAAATTTCGTATATAACGTCGATTATTATGTATCAGAAGTCCAAAAAAGTATATTTTCACGTGTGTGCTAATATTTGTTCTACAAAATTTTATAAAACTGATTTTACATATACAATGCTAAGAACTTCCATTAATATGTCAATAACTTCGCATTATATATATATATATAATATATAGACAAAAATTGTCAATGACTGACGTGGAGGGACCATAACCATAACCACCAAGCACCAAGTTGATCCAAACGACCTTTTTGATTTCTGTTCGGGCAGTATAATCGTGGGTATTACTTCGGATGATTAATTTTAATAAATAGCTGTAATTATGAATTACGTTCTGTATTTCAATTATATTGAGCTAAGGAATAATAGAAAGTATTTTGAAATTTCTTCTCAACATATTACTAACAATAATAAATCAACTAACGTCTGATATTAAAATCATCACAAAATGAAACCATAATACGAGTATTACTTATACGGTTGCTTTATTGATCATCGGCCAGCTTATAATAGCTTTGTGATAACTGCCGAAGAGAGCGAAAATGTAATAAGTATAATAAATTTTTAAGAAAATAATTCGTGCACAAGGTTAGGTTTTAATTATAACCTTAATTTCTATTCCAATTTTAAAATGAGAAAAATTAAACATGAAAAAAGTTTTAATATAACTGGAAATTTCTGTCATTCTCAAAACAAAAGTTAGAAAATTGTGAAATAGCAGCTATATAAACCATGTCCCTTCATTTTTTGTTTTGTCAAAAGTTATTTTTGAATTAATGTAAATTTAGGAGCCTTTGAATTTAAATACCTGAGGAAAGGGGCGGCGATTTAGGCCGACGCCCCCCACTTCCATTGTGTGCTTTCTCGGATCCAGGGCATCAAGAAATAATTTTAAATGTTAGTTAAAATCATGGAACAGTCTGGACGTTGCCGCAATCCCATTACGATTCCCATCCATTTATGCCAAGCAATCAGCAAATCCGACGTCAAATCTTTTCGAGGAACATGAAAGGCCCGGAAACTATTAAGCAAATGTTGTCTGAGAAGGGGAAAAGGCTGGTGGTTAAGACAAGAGAGAGAATAAGGGTGCGGTCTGTGAAGGGTGTGGCGCTGGTCTTCTTCTCGCCCTGTCACTTGCCAGGCTGGAATAACAAAAGGGGCGGAGATAGATAACAGGAAGAATGGGCAATTCCATTAGTAGCCGAGGTGAAGCTCTCAGGGTTGTAAGTCATTACCGAAAGAGTAGGGAAGGGGAAGCGAGCAACTGGAAACTGAACACACGTCACGGGAAGCGGAGAGGAAGAATAAAAAAATTTTAGTCAAAAGGAAGCCAGATTTCCACCAAGGTGGAGCTCCTCGGGACCTCAGGCCCCTGTATAGTAAGTGCTTTTATATATTTTTTCCGCTGCATTACAATCCCATTTAAAACTATTAATTATTAATTTGGTGTTAGCTTTAAGAGTAAGACTCAACTCACATAATACAAATGATTTAATAAAGTCCCTGATTGTCAGTTAAAACTAAGTTAATATGTATTAACAGCATTCATTTTAAATTCTTTCATATACTGATTACAATTTATTTATAGGTATACCCTTCAAGTCGAATATACAATACGCAACTTACACGTTCTAGTTTAGAAGATTTTATTAATATTCCAAGTGGTCAGATGTTTTTTAAAAAATTTTACAGAAACATCTTCAGTATTAATTATTTTTTAGACAACTGGAGCTGCTACAATACTACAAATACTATAATATCTATTCATTTAATATTTTTTTTATTTTGTAATGAACAATGTCAATATTGTATACTTCAATTTTAGGTTTCACTAATAATGAAATTGTAAACACTATAAGAAAATTACTATGGTATTAATGGAAAGCCACTTCTAATAAATGTTTTAAATTAAATTATTAAATTATTTTTTATTGAAAAAAGAAATTGATTCAGCCAAGAAGGTCATAAAACTCAACCAATGAATTTTTCCTCCTAAATTTAAAATTTTTTAAAAATTATGTTTAACATATTTGTTTAGCTTTGAAGAAATTCTTTTTACGCTAAATTAAAATCATGGCTCGTTTGATCATTTTACGCGTTTTCAATTCTTCGGTGATGTCTTCAACATTTGTTGCAAAGAATATGATTGAGTAAAAAATATTGTAGGTGCACCTGAGCGGCAGGGGATCAACTCGATTAACTCAGATGGTAGAGCACCCGACAGTTCGATTTCCAGTCCGGTCGTGATTTTTCCATTCCAATCTACTAATTTAACTTATTTTGCTTCTAATCAAGTGATTTATTAGTGTAATTTAAAACGATAAATTTTCTACGAAACTCAAAACAATGGAGTATGAATATTATTTGCTGAATTCAGGATTCTCTTGAGTGTAATTCTGGCTCTAAGTAGATTTTTAAAAACTATACTATCACCGCATGAGCAGAAATGCTATTGTATGTTGTCACATACAAGTCATCCGTAGCAACCCTTTAGTGACGTTAGACTTGGTCGGTGGCCACGGAAAAGTATGTACTATCGTGACGCGTCGCCAATCGAGACCATGAAAAATACATTTATAAATAAAATACAAAGAATGGATTTCGTTAAGTCGTATCCTGCATCTTTCATCTTCTTTAACAGATCCATATATTCTCCTAATAATTCCTCCTTTCAATATTAAATATTTTTATAATATTTGTCTCGAGAAACATACTGCATAAGAAAATATGATAATGATTAATTTTATTAGGAATAGTTTAAGGTTTTATATATTTCTGTGAGCCGTGTTTATTAATTCTAGTGATGTAGAAGGATTTATATATTCATCTGAGGACGGTTGTCAGTGTCGAAACGACGTGTCAACACTTTACTAATTAGGAACATTTCAGTTTTTGGAGAGTGAAGCATAATTGGAAGTGAAGAAAAAGGATCACAGAATAGAACCTGATCGATATCGGTAGCTTTCAGACACACAAAAATGTGGAATTTAACTAATTAGTCGCTAATGACCGCAGGAGTTAATGCGACTATGATGGAAATTGTGGAAATAAAAAGATCACTTTTTACACTGGGGAAGTTGCCAAGCGAAGGAGATACGTTTTTTGATAATTATGTCAGCCAATTATTGACGAATCTGCATAAATTATCGGCGGTATAATTACAACAAAGTGACATGAATGTGTTGATTTCTAGGCTTTTATTTTTGGGACGTCAGCAAGTTCTTTAATTGGCAACAGCAGAGCTTCTAGCTGCCACCACTCCTACTACTGCTTGTTCGAACATTACCGCTAATGAAACTCGCCTTTAGCCACACGGATAATTTATTTTACAGTTACGTCTGTTTACGTCGAAATCCCGTTAGGATGGAATACAGTCGCAGAATTTATTTCCGGAGAGTGAGAGAACTCAGACGAAAGGAAAATTGATCCAAAGATGAGGCTGACGAGAAAAAAAATAGAGTTGTGACTCCAAAAAAAATCCGAGATAAAGGTATAGGACATTACAGAAGTCTATTACCAAAAATTTTGAACCCTGCTGATTGATTTCAAACGAACATTATTTTCCACTCATAATTCTGCAGAAAATCCAAAATAGCTTTTCTCGGCCAAACTCTCATCATAAATTGAACCCTTGCTGATGAACGACTAATATTAGGACATTTTAAATTAATTTTTCTGAATATATTTCTTTTTCCTTTTGAAGTGAGACGTTTCTTTTAACAAAGCATAATTGGAAGTTAACGGAATAATGTTATGCTTATTATTTTCCTCTTAACTTCATTAACCAAGCGTGCAGGAAGCCAAGGCGAGAGAAACCGAGCCATTTGGAATTTTTTTACACAACGAAGTGAAGGACAGATACTAATCAGACACGGATACGGGGTTAATTATACGAGGATTACTCACAATTAACTTGTAACTCGAGGAATATGCAAGGTCCATGATACAGGTAGCTTCCTCCTGGGAATGCCTTCAAGTTTCCTTTCCACTATGAGATTTTCCCAATTACCTTATCGTTCAGGGTCCGTCAGATGTCACAGAAAATTAATTATTTAATAACCAAGCTTGAATAGAGTAAATTTATAGTTTACAAGATAAATTGTGGGGAGAATTAACATCCTTGCAAATTGAACTTCTAGGATGTATTTTTGAAGAGTGTGACGGAGGAAAATATCAAGGAAGGATTAAGACAAAAGTCTAAATTATGAACGGAGAAATACCAAAAATAAACCGTTTAAAACATATGACAGAAAATGGTCCGAACATTTTTTATATATACACACATATATCTCCATCTTACTTTTTTAAAAAAAATAGTCACATTGTAAATTACACAATGATCATCATTAACTTTAAAATTGGGGAGCTTTCGTCCTTACGCTCGAGGAGGGTTATTTTTCCGTTTCATTTATAATAATATGGTATTCCATACGTGTCGCACATTATCAGATACTTCCACAAAACTTCTTGTCTTACATTGTAAAATGTTTCTTTAGGAAGAGAGAAACTCGACGCTAAGAGTTTTTCACGGTGGTTTTCTACGGTTCTGTAAGTGTCCTCTGAGTCACACCGAAACGTCTTTGTGGTCGACCAATTGGAGTCAACCAATTAACGCTTTCCCTTCATATAAAAAAAACTAGGACTCTTGTTTTTTTTAAAATCACGGATCATTAATTCCAATATTGCTACCTACATTTCAATTCTCACAATATTTCTAATAAAATAATATTTTATTTAGCGGAAAGGAAACCAAAAATTCTGTCTTATGTTTATTAATATTATTATATATTATATTACGATTTTAGACTTCTAAAAATATTTGAAAATGTCTATGTCATTACGTATCTCAATACTGTATTTTTAACTTTTTGATTATTAAATGGACCAGTGTCTTAAATCTCGTAAATTGGATAGAGGTCTATTTCATTCTTATTTCATACCAGTTATGATTCATTTTTCCTCGTGTAAACTAATGAATGGATTATCATGCTTTTTTTAAAAATATATAATTGTTTACTACACAAATATAGCATGTACTTTTACGAATCTCATAAACGCGAAGTAATTCAATTGATTGAAAAGGTATTTCATATACCACGTTAGAGCATCTAAGCTTTTCAAACAAACAATAATATATTCAAGTATCCGTAATGCAAATAAATTGGTAATTATAAAGTAGTAAAAATTTAGTCTTCAAACAACAGTTAATAAATAACTAGACCTTGCTAATGGATAGCAATTTGGATGAATAGTTATGAAGATCGTATAAGATGTAATACGTCGCGGTTATTAAGATTGATAGGTTCTAAGCAGAAAAGGAACAATTTGGAGGACTTTGAACAAATAGGCCACGTTTTGAGACAAGTGGGTCTTGTAAAATTCGCATTAGAGGGAAGAGTGAGGTGAAGGAGACGGTGGTCAAGTTTTAAATACGCTAAGCAGTTAAGGGAGAATGATGTAGCTATGTAGAAATGAGAAGGCATGCGCATAATAGGTTAGAAAAGAGGTTTGCATCTGACGAGTCGTAGGACTGAAAACCGTAACAAGATTGGTAGTGGGTCTCTCGGCATTGTACGTTTTTTGAGGGTACTGAATCATCGCGGTGGCTATGAAAAAATTCAGCTCTCATAAAGTACTGGGTATTAAATGTTAAATTGTGACATTCTCGCTGATGCTTAAATCACGTGTTGACAAAGAGATTACTACTGAATTAAAAGTTATAGCTGGCTAATATAGATGAGTTGCCGGGCTTCGCCGGGCACCCAACAACGAAAAAAACATATAATACAAATTTATTTGATTTTGTGGCGATCACAGACGTAAACAAATGACGACATTGTGACGGAGGAGAATATTCAGAAAACTAGACATATTATTTCATATAAAATTATTTTCACTATTTCTAGTTGTAATGGTCAGACCTCCGAGAAGAGTAATTTATTTTAGGATTTGGATGGGATCGCGAGTGTGCGCATTGGGCGCAAGGCTGACCGTCTTGTGCATTCTGAGAGCGCATTGTAGCGTCCTTGACACAAACCTCTTCTCCTTCTCCTCCTCCTCTCGTCTCGACTCCCCACCCACTCATTCAGACTGTGCGGGTGGCAAGATGCATAGATAGTTGTAATGTAATGAGTAATCACCGTGGAACCGACTAAACAATGACGCCCCCATGGTCGTCTTCAGGTATCATTCACCTTCATCTCAATTTTGTGGAATAGTCTTCCCACGGATAGTGAAGGTCTCTGTGAAACTGGACGGCGATCTTCGCGATCAAGGTTGAATGGCTTTGAGTTTGCGTATTGAAATAAGAAATTAAAAAGGCGAAGGGTGAATGAACAACAGAACTTTATTAGGAATATGAATACTTTATAATTGTTTCCAGAATTTTGATAGGACTTTCCATTTGTTTCGCACAGTTTTGTGGGTTCATCAAGTCACATGAAATACTGCTTTTTGGTGAATTATGAAAAGATTACCACCTTTAATTGTAATTGCTATTGTTAAACGTAAATATTAAATAAAAAATTTAAACAAATTTTATTAAATGCTTATTTACTGTCTGAGAATAATTATATTTACTTTAAATATAAGACTTTCCCTTTATACACAAACTTTAAAATATATACATTTGAACAGACCCTAATATAAATTTAAAAGGACTCGTGAAAATTCCCCCTCCCCTCCTCCGTCTCTCGCTCTTCTTTCTGCCTCTGGAGCTACAAGTCAGCTAATTGAAACAAAATTGTGGCACCCAAGTGGACGGAAGATGAACGTACGAAGCAACGTTTTTCACTCAGCTTGGATTGCAGGACTGGGTCACAATTCTCGGTGGTGGTGACGGACTCTGGAGTGAGCAGCGCTAGGAATTCAAAGTACCACACTCTGAATGGTAACTTCTTCTTCCCTGTATCACCGTCAGTCGCCTAGCTCTATCACTGGCTAACTAACAATCTTCTCCAACAACGTCAGTGTTGGGGTGTTTTCCCCTACCAAAACACGTTCATGTGACCATTTTGGCAAATCGCTGCCCTATTTTGGAAGCTACGTTCCTTTCTGCCTGTGCCTCGCTGGCATTAATGCATTCCAACCATGAATAAAACCGTATTTAATTAAATAAATTCAATAAAATTAAATACGTACGCTACACGTCTTAAAAACTAATTTGGTGTAGAGAAACGATAAAGGCAAAAGAATCATTGGCGGAACTTTGGCTTCAGTGCTCCATCGAAGTAAGGAACCTTTGTTTATAAGAGTTATAAAGTTGATTTTTTGTAGTTTTATCATCACCCTCGTCACTAATCATTACTTCTGTCTGAGGAGAAATTTAAAATAAGCAGCAAAATATCGGGACTGGTGGGAAGGAACAACGAAGAAGTGGAACACCACGCGCCTCTACATGCAGAAGAAGAAAAAACCTGGCACGGATAGCATAGCTAAGTAACAGTCGTGTTTAGCTTTCAAAACCCGTTTCACTATTTAGGGACCGCAATTGAAATATATAGCTTTACAGTGGAGAAATGTAGCGAGAAATTCATCTTGCATCAGACATCAAATTTATGTATATGTATACAAACCAACTTTCTAGTTAACAATTTTTATTTGACTAATTTACAATTTAGTAGCAATTATGTTCGGTAATCCAAGTCTCAGCTCATTTGGAGTGCTTTGAAAAGATTTTTCGAACGATTACGTGACTACTACTAAACACAAATGAAACAGTTTGGGAAACATCACTTCAATCAATCTTTGGAAAATGATGGTAATTTCGAAAGGGAAATAAACGATAATTTACTATAGATTATTTAGTGTAAGATGCCATTAAACAAAGTCACAGTCGGTTCCATTACTGTAAAAGTATTGGTAATCTTGTTTCTCATATATGATAGTTATTGTTGTTCAAACGCAGTAGAGATCAAATCAAGGTCAATCCGCAATTAATAATAGTCACTTCAGCAACCTCCATGGATATTTATTGTTTTCAGACGCGCAGGGTTGGAGGATTGTATAAGCAACAATATGTTCTCTGTCGTCTGTGGGATGGATTGTTAAGGTTGACCTAGCCTGAATTGTTATTGAAGAAGGCATCGTTTAGGGACTTGAGAAGAAAATAAATTGAACCAACGGAGGATAACCACAGTACATTTTAGAGCACGGTTACTTCTCAGGGAAACAGATACGATTTTTTAACGAAAAGAAGTCACTGCCATATAGGCCATGAAACCTCCTTGAGAGAAAATAAATTGGAAAATATAATTTTAATATTCTGATGTAAATTCTTAAATTAATTTGAAAATAAAATACCAACGAAACCGCCAACACACAGAATTATTAGTAATGAATGATCAGTATAACAATATAATATATAAATAAAGTAATTATATTATCTGACTTAATATTACAAATGAAACACAAATAACCAAAAGTCTGAATTGGAATAATTTAATTAGAGAACGTTTCGTCACCAACTTTAAGGACGTTCTCAGTTCTTTAATGAAAATATTCAATCCTGCTGCAACAATAGAAGGAGTGGGAATATTCTCCCTTCTCTCTCCCTCTCCCCCCTCTCTCTCATGCTACCAAAATTTCGCTCATAAAAACACAGTAAGTCCGATGAATGTTAATTATTTATAGTAATATCTTCTTAACTCTGCAATATATCGAAAAGAAACATAAGGTAAGAACCTGTTCCAATCCCTCAAATTTCCGTTGACCCAATTCGGAACATAAATAGATCAAGAGTACACCACATCCACTTTTTGATGACCTGGATGCCCGTCTGCCACGAAACCTTTCCCGTAGAATGTTTTATATTAATACTTTCTGAAGCCTACAATATATAGAAAACAAATATGTACGACAATTTAAGTAAAAACACATGTTTTAAACCCTCAAAGTTTCATTGAAATCCGTTGAGCCGTTTCGGAGCCCATTCGAGACGAACTTCCATCCAGAAAGGCAGACACTTCAATTGTCTTCTGGGATCTCTTCAGGCATATAAAATTTTAATAATTACTTTACAATCCTTTTAATACTAATAATTCCGAAAATAGAGTAAAGGATTGTATAAAAAGTATTAAAAATTGATATACCAGAAAAGATCCCAAAGGAGGAAAAACCGTCGTTATGTTGAACATATTTTAAAATAAAGCTTGCTTGGTTAGTTTTCTTGCTCAAAATAAATTATTTATTTTTATTACAGTACTTACTGAGTACCCGGCGTTTCCCAATATATTAGCCCCCTGCTGTATTTACGTCGACAATTTTCACTCACACTGTCATCAAAATCGCATACAAATGAACGCTGAAAATAAATTATTTATTCAAACAATACCCCAAATATTATTTTCTTCAATGATGAATAAATCGATAAATGGTTCACTTAGTATGCACGGAATTATAATACACCGAATATATAAGAACTCAGTGATTCGAAATAGAAACGTCAAAACAATGCCGAGCTACGACGCAATGAACTTGCGCATGTATGGATGCGTAAGTAAAATTTCAGAGATTATTCAGTCAGGCTGAAAATTAGGGAATATATATTTTTGTGTGTGAAGAATCAAAAAAATACTGGCCAGAAAATTTAAAAAAATTCTCGAGTTTGACAACAGTGCCTCCTCCCGACTCCACTATAGCGAAGAAGCATCCAGATGTCCCCATAAATACTAAAAAAAATTAAAGTCTGTGAATTTGTTTAGGAGGAACAAATTATGAACAGATGCACACCGAAATAGCTACGCCAAACTGTGGCCCTACGTTTTCTTGCTCACGTTCGTGTGAACTCAATTAACGATGCCCAATAATAGAAAGGCAAATAATACACCTGAAAGAGAAAGAGGAAATTAACGGAAACGGACCGAATAGGTTGCAATAATTGCAAACGATTACTATGGGAGAAAAACAGAAGGAGTCAACAAAAAAGGGAAATTGTAATTACTCCGCTGGTGCCAAAAAAAAATAACTCGTAGAAGCAGTCGTAAATTGTGCAAGTTTAATTGATGGTTTTACGTCAATGCACTCAACTTTCTCCAGATCCTAACTTTACAAAACCTTGAATATTAGCCTGAGTTTTAGTGTTTCCCTTTTTCTGCCGTCGGCTTAATTATTTATGTGGCTTGCCTGAAGGTTCGTGATGTAAGAGGAGGTCGTCATACCTCGGATGGAAACATTGCGACACGAGGAATGCGTGGCTGGGACGGATGGAGAAGATTTCATAAGGACGAAAAGAATAAGTAGCCGGCGGAAGTGGAGAAATTCCCAGAACAAGATGCCGGGTAACTGGAATCTTAAAACCTCGACTACCAAATCGTAATATGGGAAACTCGTCTGAAAGTTTACCATGATACTTGTGCAGAATGTGTGTGATGAAGTGTAAAATGTTTTTGATAAATTCTCTTCGGAAGAGAAGAACGATTAGGAAAAATATGGTAATATAAAACAGAGGAAACTGGTCCGAGAAAAAGAAAATTAGTGTACGAATCTTCCCGAAAAACTGTTAAATAATCATAATTTAAACCACGCACTCATATTTTATAACATAGTTTGTTAAGATATCTCTGGCTATCATTTCTCGGCTTCTGAAATGCAATAAGTGTCAAGAAAACTTTAAAAAGATATTCTTTCGCCACAAAATTAAATACACGATTCCTCTTGCATTTACAGTTTGAAAGTGGTTTGAAACAGACAAGGTTAATTTAAGCAAAAATAAGGATGTTTTTATAGCTTTTCTCTACAAATTTACTTCAGCATAAATAAATTATGACGGCCAATTTACAGACAATATATCAATTTTATTCGATTACTCAGACGTTTCTTCTTCGGATTTATGACATCATCAGCTGATACGAAAAATTTTCTTCAGTTCTTTTTACCACAAAAAATTATACAATTTAAAATATCAATATGTCGATGATTAAATAAATTTCTTTTTATTGATAATTGTGTTGAAATAAATAGTTATTAAGAAATATTTAATTGAAACATAAATTCAAATTTTCAGTTAATTAATCTTGTTAAAATAAATAATGTTATTAATTTAAGTAAAAATATTATTTAATAATATTAAAATGTTATAAATAAATCGCGAAGAATGGCTAAAAGTCAGAAACCATATACTTTAATTATAAAACGTTTCGTTTAGTAGCATTAGGAACCCCCTCAGTTATGTAATTAAATAAATGCCAAATTTCATGTTTCTCCTGGATCGGAAAAATATTTTTAAAATATAAATTAAATAATATTAATTTTTAAAATAAGAAAATATTTAAATCGACATTATTTTAATAACATTTAATTTAGGAAATTAATGAAGCTCGATATCATTAATCTCTTTTTGTCAATGAAATATTGTTACCTTAAATTTAATAATTTTGTGTATCCAAAAACCTGGCGAAACCGATTTATAGCTCAAAATGTCTTAAATGAGTGGACGAAACTTAGTAATAATTGAGAAAAATTATATTATATCTGTTAATTGATCGTTTTTATTTAACTTCACACAATTTTTTAGGAAAAAAAGGTGTTAAGATCAATAATATTGTCTTAAAATATTAAATAAACACTTTGGATGAAAGTATTAAACGTAACGAACTCGAGAACATTTTAGAATGACGTGTGTACAATGAGGAGCCACATGCGAGCACAGTACTGAGTATAAACAGTGACATAGAATTGTAACTAAGTGTATATATAAAAAGTTGTTGTTGTGGTAATCAGTCCTAAGAGCGGTCTAACGCAATCCTTCATGCCTTTGCATCCTGTGCAAGCCTTTACATTTCTACATAGCTACCAAATCCCATATTCTCTCTAATTTGCTTAGCGTATTCCATCATTGTCCTCCCTCTACTGTTCTTACCCTACACACTTCCCTCTAATGCTAATTTTACAAGACCCTCATGTCTCAAAACGTGGCATATTAATCTGTTCCTTCCCTTGGTCAAAATCAACCAAATTCTCGTCTCTTCCCCTATTTGTACGTATTGTAAATTTATTTTTAAAAATATGCAAGAAAGAAATGCCCTAATTACCTCTTGGCTCTGCTTTATTCCACTCTTATGCTATTTCTTAATACTTCAAACTGTAAACATATAGAACGATTAACTGTTAAGGAAGAGCTAACTAAAAATTTTTAAATTTTCACATTGTATTCTCCACCTGGAAAAGAAATGTCAAACGCATGGTTGATAAGCCATCAATTTGTATTTAGTGGATTATACTTGTTCAATGATGAATAACTGAAATAATTTTTTGGGTGTCCAGAAGTTTTCTTAGCAGTAATTTGTAAGCGCACAGTTTCTGCTTTTTTTAACTATAAGAACCCTGCCGAGTTTTTTTTACGCCACGGCGAATGTGACCAGAATGGTTTCTAAGTGTCACAATGACCTGGTACTGGGGAATGTGTATTCAATACTTTTCGCTTTCCATCGACGTTTGACACACGGAATCCCGAGTATACAATGGCGCATAAAATAGATTTACGTCTCAGAAGATCTGTAATTGAATCCTAAAAGGGTTAAGGACGACAGGCACAGGAGCTGTGTAAATGATTGCTCATATAAGCGTTTGAAATAGCCTCGTCTTGTGCCACATTTAGCGCTAGTTTCTATTTCTTATAGATATAAATGTATTACTTCACATGTCTTCAGCAAAGAGTTTAATACAGACGTCAAATGATTACCCACATTTAAGCTCTGAAGTGAGATGATTGTCAATTAATTTAGACAGGATGACGTATTAATATTTCTATAAATTGCGGGGATAATTTATTTGCATCATTTATAAGAGAGCGTGCTCCGGATCGGTAACTGTTGGTATTACGAAACCATTACGGTAATAACGCTCCTCAAGGCAAGCCACCTCGTCGGTCGTTGTCTCCGGATCTGCTGTGACTGGAGTATCTCAATCTATGAAGCTATGTACTGCATCTTTAGATCTGGACATTACACATCTAATCTGTAGGGTCTGTTAAAGCTCAAAAGTGGCCATTTCTGAGACGAGGTCGACTCTGACGAACGACAGACGTGTTGGCCACAAATGCATATTTTGAACTGAAAATTCGCGTATGTCCATCTAAAAATTTTATAAAAATATGAAAAGGTCGCGCGGGGATCGTTACTCTAATCAGGCCACTTGACACGATGGAATAACCAAAGATGTCAGACAAAAATGAACTCTTTATTAACAAAATGAATATATTATGTAATTTTTTTTTGCTAAACAAAGTTTCCAAAATAAAGATCATGCCAAGAATATATTTAAAAAATAATTATATACATACAAAACAAACCAGTCTCTCTTTAATTGATTGACACCTGATATATATCCATTAAATATTAGAATTTATCATGATACTTTACAAATAAGTATTTTACTTAATTTTTTTTTGGGACAGAGATGGAGAAAGTACTCAAGTTATTTATTTCACTGAATTCTACGCATATATTACAATTAAAAAGGAAACAATCTATTAGTGAAGACCCTTAAAAGACTCATTCTCAATATATTTAGAATATTTTTTATTCAGTAAATAAAGAGCATGCTAACTTACCCCACGTATTTCATCGCAAAATACGCTGAAATCGAAAATATTAATGTGAAAATACTTGTAGTTTATATCTCGATTAAATAAATCCTGTTCCAACAGTAATTGTGTAACAGAATCAATAATAAAATCCAGTAGAAGAATTAATTACAGTCCAACTAATCCATATACGTATTCAGGAATATAATATTTCAATCTTGTTAGAAGTTTTGAGTGGATATCAAGAATGCCATGTCAATGAATGTCATTGAATTTACATTCATAATACCTTTTTTCCGGGGGGAGGGGAATAAATATGAAACAGGTAACTTCCCTTCAATAGCATAGGAAGGGATTTGAAAAGGAGGGATGCGGAAGATTGAGCAAGGTAGCCAAGGGTTGACTAGGGCCTCCGGGCTATAGTTTAACGATCCTACCCGGTGTTTCATGGAAAATCTGCATCAGATAGGTCGGGCATTGGGTACTATTCTCACGCCCTTCCGAATGACGGGAGACAAGTTTGCTGTGGGTTCCCAGCATTCCCTTCTCCGTGTCTCCACGAGTGTTAGGAGGCAGCTGGCTGACTGATCCAATAGAATCAGCGGACAACTCTTGCCTTATGTCAAGGTCTTCGACCCCAGTACATATACCTTCTAAAATAGGTGAAGGTGAAGGCATGTGAGAACTTTGATAAAAAAAAAGACCAGAGAGAGTACGAGGCATTCAGGTGAGCCCCGCAATCACTCTGCGAGAGAACACTCCCAATTAGTGGGAGTACTCTGATGGTGTATCACGGCCTATATCTACTTCTCTTTTCAGCTTCCCCCCAAAGCACGGAAGGCGTGAGACGGAAAAACACTTAGCGTGTTGAGAGTTTCGTGGATGCGTGCCTGACCTTTGGCGTTCGAATCTTTTTCTCGCATTCTTTTTGTTCCTTTCTCCTCTTCCAGCTTCTTTCCTGACTGAGTCAGTCGATCACGGAATTACCATCCTCCTCTTCCTCTCTAGCGTGCTACTACCATCAGCAATGGAACTTTCGTAGCTTTCACGGCGGTCAGGTCGCACGCCAAGGAATGTTCCTCTTAGCTGGCGCCAACAATGAAAGGTGTTTTGATTTCTCTAAAGAAGTAAATAGACTGGACACAAATCAGAAAAATAATTTCTTAAAAAGGCAATTAATGCAATAAAAATGTGCATGACGACTGTCAGTTCCTAGTTTGGGAATTCTTTGGACGTACATTAGTTTTTAAAAAGGAAATGTATGCGACCTTAATTATTAATTCTTTCAATAAAGAGATTTTTGCGAATTTAATTAAAGTATATTTAAATATATTGTTATGTCATTTTACTATTAATATTTTTATTAATTTTCCGATAATAACGGAAAACAATGTCCCATGAGAAATTGTAGAGCACAAAATTCTGCACGGAATGATAAAATACGTCCGATTTGGAAAAATTAACTTTCCGTTTCTGGAAAAGATCAAATTAATCTAGTTAATAAAATGAACCTTGCTTTAAGTAATTTGAGTATCTACCTCTGTGTAATTAGGTTGAAGTTAAACGTGCTAAAAACTGAATTTATGTATATTGGCGTGTAAGTTAGCTCTAGTAGATTAAGAATTATTATATTAATATATACTTATGAGTTATATTGGATAAAAAATTTTGAAATGGAATGTGATATAGATTTCGTAGGTAGAGTGTTAGTAGAAGGTTAGGGTTGTTATATAGAGTAGGAAAATTTTTAACTTAGGAATCTAAAATTGTAATTTATAATTGCATTATATTTCCACTTGTTGATTATTGTTGTACTGCGTTGTATGGGATTACTAAGAAATGTTTGGACAGACTTAAAAAGTTAGAAAGTAGGGCTGTAAGAATTATCTTGTGTAAGAATAAAAGATTTTGTGTCACAGTGATGTTAAGAGAAGTGAATTGGCTTTGTATGCTAACCTATTCTGTGCATGTCTTTTCATTCCTACATAACTACAATATGCCACATCCTGCCTAACCTGCTCAGTAAATTCCATCCTTAGTCTCCCTCTTCCGTTCTTACCCCACACACTTCCCTCTAATTTCAATTTTACAAGACACTCATGTCTCAAAACGTGATTATTAATTTTTCCCTTTCTTGGTCAAATACTCCGTATCGTTCTTTCTTCTCTTATTCTGCTTCCTGGTTTGTTACTCTATCCACCTATCTAATTCTCAGCGTTCTTCTACAGCACCATATTTAAAAATCTTCTATTATTTTTCAATCAATAAAATAAAGATGTTAAGTATATGTTAATTTCAGCAACAAAGATCAATATCTATATACCCACAGATACACTTTTCAGTTTTTTAACTTCCAACATTCAATAATCCCTCTTATTACTTTAAATTATTCGGATGTAAAATTTGTCAAGCCGACCTCCTGTGGTGTAGAAGCTAGCCTCTAGTTGCTGCCTCACAAGCCAGAGGTCCCGGATTCGAATCCTGGCATGGGCTTGGATTTGTGTGTCGTCATGGTCGCGATGACCGGGATTAAGACTGTTGGAGGATCGATACGCTGGCCACGTGTCACTCCCAACTCGGAATGTGTCATGCAAGATGACAGTCCGCAGTCGACTCGGTAGGCCAAGGCCCTCAATGGGCTGTAGAGCCATGGTATTAAGATTAATACTGCAAATGAAACTACCCTGCTTATTCGACATCGATTAAATATATATTTTTAATGTCATATTCTAAAGGAATTCTTTTTATATTTGTAACTAAATAAAGTTATCAGAAAACAACTTTATGCCTGAGTTAACGTTTACTTTCGCGTAATTAATGACCCTATAACGCTTCCCAGTTGAAAGTCTGAGCTTCATTCCGCTCACTCTTAGACTCTTGTATTGAAAGTGTATGCAAATGTATTAGTTCTAAATTAATGTTAGTTACTTAACTGAAATATCATTTATGAATTACGTATATCAATATTTTTTTGCATTACCAGGAACCTCAAAATGATCAATTCCACAACAATTCTTGGTCGTTTAACGCGTCCAAAATTCCTACTAAATTTTTCTATTGAGATTTACAGAGAATGGAATAAATGTGTGACAAATATTTGAACAAGTGTTGGGTATTCTTCCCACGGCCATTAGTAACGATGTCCGAGTGAGGTCGTCGGAGCGAGACGGGTGCCAGTGTTCCGCGGCAGTGGCTTCGAACTGAAGAGAGAATACGATCTTACCTACCACAGAACTTTCCTCCTCCTACAGCACTGCTCCACAGGAGAGGTAAAACACACACCAAGAGATTTAACGGGTCCAGGAACTCCGTTTCCGGGATACAAATCCGCGGAAAGCACCCGCTAGTACCACTAATAATCAACTGAAACCATCTGATTCAGCCCTTGTTTACTTTGAGCATGTACTACCAACATTGCAAACCCTCTTCAGAGAGAACCTTTATTCTGTCTGGTGTCCAGAGGAAGTTGCTGAACTCAATATTCATGACATACTCGACCATTGGCGCTGACGGAATTGCTGGTCTGAAACAGTCTCGTGTGACCATTCTGAATAATTATAACTCGAACAAGGCTTGCGATATATCAGATAACTAGACAAGGGTAAAACGATTACAATTGTCTAAATTAATGAAATAAAAATAGACCAAAATAATATGAAAACATTGCTACTGCTCACGAATAAAGTAACATTGATGCCCTATGATGTGTATCGGGACAAACCTGGCGACATTCTCCAGATCAATTGCTGCTGGTTCGGTAATCCACTACTTATCAGCCAACAACCCTGATTATTGCGGTGGTAAAACCTAGCAAGTCCTAGTACACAAATCTAGTTAAACTAAGCAGTCTACGATCCGGAAACTATTGTACGTTTCTCGTAAGGACTGTATATACAGGTTCTTATGGAGCCGCCTTCGTGTCGTCTGCTATGTACTATCATATGGGCTTACTAAGACAACATTGAACTTTTCTTGGATAAGATCGGTTTATTCTGTATTATAAGATTACAAGAACCTCGGACACTAGTTTAGAAAGTTTTACGAAGAACTGAAACACGACAAGCCATCGAAATAAGCCTCTAACACCGACATATAAACAATTGTTTTTCGCAGTTCTGCAGTCGCCGACGTCTGACATGTAAACAAATGTGTTAGCAGCGCTCAAGTCGCTGACGGCGGCCAAACTAAAAGTATGTAACCTACCCGAATTGTCTCAAAGGGTTGTCAGACTTTGTAATTTAATTGTAAAACATTTTGTAATTAATTCCCCCTACAAATATCTTGCTGTGATTCACATGCCATTTCAATTTTTAATATAAATTTCAGAAGGAATTATGGTTTTAAATAAAAGTCAGTTACAAATATGGTAACTAAGTTGCTTGAAAACAATTTTAAATCAGAGATTTTATAAATATACTTTCTATTCCTTTACTCTGTAATAATTGGAAAGTCAAGTTCACTAAGAATGGCTGAAATAATTACTGAATCATACATAAATTGCTAACTTTACAATATTAATCCTGAATTTAAACATTTGGCATTATGGTTTTAATTTAAGAATATAAATTATGCACCTACAAATGCCATACTGAACCACTTTATTGATTCAAAGAAAATAAAGTTTTTCATGAATAATAAACCATTATTACTTTAAAGGAGGCATAAAAACAAATATTAAAATAAAATATTTGACATCTAGTTAGTAATTAAAGAAGTTAAACGTAATTTCTTTATTCAACAATTAAAAGAAATGAGCATAAAAACATATAAACAAATATTGAAATCAAACATTTGACTTTGGTTAAGTACATAAATAAGAATGAGTTAAAACAAATTATTTAATAACTTTATTAAAGTCCATGAATAGTTCACAGAAATAATCATGTCAGCAATATTGTATGTATGTGGTAGTGTTTTAGGTACATCTACACTGTTTAGCACTACACATTTCACAGAGTCAATGAGGTAAATGTTGTGGAACTTCTTTTGCAGACATGAACTGTATACACGAGGAACACACAACTTTCTTCACGACACATGAAAGTTTGTGGACAACCCATCCACCTAAGTAACATAAACCTGCCATTAGTACAGAATTTAATGATTTTGTATTCCTTGCACAAAATTACAGGATTCTACCATTCTGTTTTGTTGTCGTGTTGAAAGAAGTTTATACTCCACACTCATCAAAAACTTGTCCAGGTAGTTTGCTTCCTACAGCACCTTTTATATGCAAGGCACTGTCTTGTTGGTCCTCGAATATGGGTTGCTAGTATCAGATCTCTGCAAATACTGGATCTGACTGTCCAAGACCTGCTGAAATCAATTTTCCACTGCATGTAGCTAATATTTATGTTTCTTAACCTAAAAATAAAAGCAAAATTAATAATCTCTTAACCGTAGGGTGTTTATAATACACAGACTTTATGAATCTAATAGTTAATCTTCATAACTGGAGTTTCTACATTTTATTATTCTGAGTAATGTTCTCTGTGACAAATTCTTAGACATGTGTCCAATTGTAAAATGCTGAAATATAGAAATTCTATTACAGCTTTATACAATGTAAAATTGATCACTTAATAAACTACATATTAATAGAGCTATCTAGTGGGAAACAAGAGGTTGTTATACCTTTTACATTAAATTGTCTTTCCTATGGAGGTTTGTTGTCAGAAGTAAATAATTTAGGAGGGTTGGATATGGCATCCCACATAAACAATTTTCTGCGGTCTGCTCTTTTCAATTGGAAATGTGATTCTTCGAAATGCAACTGAAATAACTTAAAGCACAATTATGAAAAGTGGTACTTGGTAACATGCAAAATCAAACTTACTTGATACAACTTGTAATGCTCTGTGAGCTGATATTTATCACGTCAGCTTTTCTGACCCCACTTTTCTCTTCTATTTTGCTATCTTGGGAATCTAAATAGCTTAATTTCTGTACAGGAATGGCTCTTACAATTCGGTGCAGCACAATAACCAAGATCTCCAACAGTAAAAAGATCATAGAATACACGCAACACATACTAAACATCCTCACACAACTAACTTATCTCTGGAGAAAAAGACACAATGTAAAGCAATATAAAAAAATTTAAAAACCATGACTTATTTTTACTTTAAGAAAATAAATTTAATAGTAAAATTAGGAGTCGAGTTATTTATATGAAATTTCTTTTAATAATTTTTTCTCATGAATGCAGGGCTGCTATTTCCTAATTGTATTCTACTGTGCCGGGCTGATTTAGCCGTTGTCAGGTTGATGTAGACTTATTTTAGGTTGTATTAGTTGCCTTTTTAGGGAAAAATAATAAAACCCCAGCTTTTGAGGACCGTTATGGATATTTGAAAGAAAAGAAAGGGATTCTATACTGAGAAGATGTGTTGTATTATGAGGCTATGAGATACTCGTACCTGTCAAAATCCTTTGGGAACCTACTACCTACGTTTTTCAGTTTGGTGTAGTTTTTCTGTTTCGATGTAAGAGTTTAAAAATTTTGATGTTAGCCTGTCAATGTCCTCTTTTAAGGAGTTAAGATTAGCCTCTTCATGTAGGATGGAATTTTTTGTTTCTAGGGAAGCCCATGACCCTTTGGAAGATGTTGATATTTCTAGCTTTTTGATAAGACATTGGTATTTCCCAGCGAAGTCGAAGTGGAGAACTTTAAGAACACGATACAGCTGTTAGTTCGTTAACCCAGATTCGACACGCCAATACTCTCAATTCGTGAAACCTTTCCACGAGAGAACAGAACTCGTTGCACAACGCTAAGTTTAAGTGTGCAGAAGTATTGCACTTCTAACAAAAGAAAAGGAGGCTCGGTTTGGCCAAGGTTATTTCAACGAACGACTCTCAAAGCAACTACGAAAAAAAAGAGGTGCAAATGGATGTAGGGTCAGCTTATATGAAGCGAACAGATGCTGTAAATTACACAATACTACCAAGTATTACACACTGAATTAAGACTAATGGTCCAAAGTCAGCATAATGTTATAACTTCGTCTTAATGAAAGGTGAAGTTATATTGCTGCACGTTACTGTTAAGTGTTGAAAAACATCTGTGGAAACGTGTTGTAGGGTACATATCAAGGAGTGGAAACAAAACTCCTGCTCCAGTAAAGGACAGAAAGAACATAATCCTTTGCGAATGTAGCAAATATTATATAGGGGAAAACGGTCAGTCCTGGGGAACCAGATTTATGAGAGAAGAGTACGTTCGCTTCCGTCTGAGTAAAGGAGAGCACATAATTTGAATCCCTACTTGAATCACCACCGACCACTGGGGCATTCATGTATATCGTCGTGGAGCCCTTCGACGTGACGTAAGGCACCCGTTGTCGTCAAAAGGCAATCGGGAAGAAACAGTCAGTTCTCGACGACATACGGATGTAGGAGATGTTCGGGTCTCAGACAAATTGCTGCCGCCACGGCAATGAGACACCGCAATGTAACGAACCAAACTAGAGAAATAAATTACCAATAGTGGAACGTGTATTAACTACTGACCACGTCATGAATAATCCATCAATTTAATCTCATTGCTCGAAAATAAAACTTTAAATGTTTACTAAACTATTTTGGTGATATTCTTTTGAAAAACAACCTGGCGCATCTGTAGTGTTAAATCGATAGACGAGTATGAAACGAAGACGATAAAGCTGAGCATTCGAGCAAATATATTTCGTATCATTCGCCACCATGTGTATGGATTGTCACGATGCATATATCTTTTATATTTAAATAAATAAATAAAGAGTGAAACGTAATGTATACGAGGGTGGTTAACAGGAAGAATTAGTCAATACGTTTGTAATTCTTTTATACTTTCTGTGTAACGACAGTTGTTTCTTGTGAGATGTGTCACCACTCATGGGTTTCCCTAGTGGCTAGGTAGGTAGACTGTCTAGTTCTTTGGCAGGGCGCAGAGTTGGGAGAAGAGAAAGTGAAGTGGTGGGGTCTGTCAAAGACTGGCCTTGCCTTCTGCGGAGGAAGTGTGGCTCCATGCCAGAGGATAACAGCTCTCCTGCTCCATTTAATAGACTCACGAATCTGACCAACACCGCTATTATGGTCGGTTTCGTTCTGTGGAATTCCCATTATGAGAAACTTACTACAGCAAAGTATCTTGGCTTCATAACTTCCTCCTACGAAATAGCGAGTGTTCCACTTAATACTAGAGGTGCTTTTATTTCAGATCGCTTTATATTTTAGAGAAGTTTACTTTCCTGTGTACCGAATGAGTGAATATATTTTGCACTTTCTTGGAGGGAAACAAACCATGTAATATATCTATGTCTTTGAGGGAAACAATCTGTAGTAGACAATCTTTGGACTGAAGACATGGAAATCGCGTCCTTTGGAGTCAGAGTATCTTAAGCAGTCAAGTGCTTAGAGCAGAGTTTATCAGACAGGCAACTCGCGCGCTTACTTCCGATTGGCTTACACTGCGATCTGAAAAAGCAATTTGTGTGATTTAGCCGCCTCTCTTTTACAGATGCATCGCAAACAGAATAAGACCCAGCATTTGATTTAGTATTTTAACACATGGATCAGTCTGTAAATTATATTTCATTTTGGAATAAAAAATAATCCCTAGATCTTTCCATATTTACATCATTTAAATTATATAATCTGTTTGATATTAATATTGATCGAGAAAAAATTATACTTTATAATTTATTGACATTCAACTGTAAATAATTATTAAAAACCCACAGTATTTCCTCTACTGTATTTATAATATTTAGTCAGATTAAGCTAAATATTTACTCATTTCTATGACGCGAATAATATTAATAAAATTTCAAATTCCTTGTGTTTCATTAAGACGGCAAATTTTCTTTCGAACCACCTGATAACTCCCATTTTTATTTTTTATTGTCACATCAACCGACGTGGTTACTAGTGGCCACGTTCACTTTACAATTAATCCTATAATTGTAATAATAATACATACAATAAAATAATTTATAATAATGAAGAGGGGTACAAAACAAGCTAGTAGATATACATTTTGTAATGAATGAAATAGAACAAAAAAGAAAAGTCGGAATGTAAACTTTAAATAGGAAAATATTCTGTAAACGTAGTCGTATTCATTAATCGTAAAAACAACTAGACTACTGTCAGGATTCTTGACGTTGAACCCTCGTCCGATTGATTGATTTGTATATTATTAGGATGAATATTGCAGTATAACTGCCGAAAGCTACCTCTTTTAAAATATAATAAGTGGGAAAATAATGATCGTAAAGGAGTTTTTATTACCCATTACATCAACATTGAAACGGCCAAGGAACTCAATGCATTAGATTATAATTAGAACTGAACTACCAATAAGTACAGGAAATGTTGCAGTTATTTTTACAAACTATTGTTTGTACACAGTCCCTTACACTTTCAAATATATATTTTTACAGGCGTTAGCAAGGTGTATCCACAATTTGGTTATTTTTAAGCAGTCCTTATTTTTGTACGGTGTTTTATTAATATTCCATAGAATCAATTAGTTATATGAGCCAAAGATTCAAGATTTATTATTACTACAATTATGAACGAATCTGGTGGACTATTTTGGTGCAGGCATATAACATTTGTTTACATTGTTAAGTACAGAACTTGAATAAATTGCTGCTCAAAGAACTTATAAAGAACCTCTACAAATATTTACAAACAAGAGAGTTAGAATTTAATTGGCGGGAAAAATATGGCGGAAAGCGGATGGGTCTTAGCCTTAATTAATATCCATATTTGTGGAGAACTTCACTCAGTTCCGAGACAAAGGCTTCCTTGCTTAACAAATAGGCTGTCCGGCTGATGAAATCTGTCAAGATCTCTTTCTAATCCGTGAGAACATCTTCATCTCATTCTGCCTGTTGAAAACTACATTATCATTAACTAGCTTCAAACAATTCTTTCCAAAGAAAACAGGAATAATAAGCACCGATTTACCGCAGTGGGGGTATAGCTCAGTGGTAGAGCATTCGACTGCAGATCGAGAGGTCCCCGGTTCAAACCCGGGTGCCCCCTCATAATTTTTAATTCGATTTTCAACATCTAATCTAATCTAATTGTAGGGACAATGTGGTTCTCTACTGGAAAGTTTTTCACGGTTACTGCGTGCTGTATACTTTCTTTAGTTCTGAAATTTTTGGAAATTTTCTTTCCCACTCCTGGAAATTTTATATTATCATGTGTCGTAATTAACATAAACCTAAAGCTGCCTGTTTTAACTTTTCAAGGAAATTTATAATAGCACATGGTTCGTTTCAGGCATTTTACTCAAATAATTGTTGTATTATTGAGCTATATTTTTTGTTTTAAGTAATTCACTATTGGACCATTTATTTTCAGGCAAATATTATTAGTTTTTTTTGGGTGTAACGTTTTAAATATTGAATACACGCGTTTCTTTCGCTCCTGTGCTGAAATTTTAATGCGACGTAGATGAGCAGATTTGGAGGCAGCCATAGGAGTGAATTATAAATGCTCCGTTGATGGTATCACTGTTGAATTACGTTACCGTTGGGGTACATTCCGTCCGAGTCTGCGTTCATCTTCGCGGGAATCACGTTCCCTGACCCTGGAACAGTGTAACTAGATCTCGTTTCCTCATCCGGGGGAAGGGGGCATCTGATTGGTGTTTTCCGCTGGGGAGAATCTTCCCTTCTCGTCTGGTAGACGCGAGGTAATTGCGACTACCAGGGTTTTAGTGCAATGGATGCTGGAAGCATTCATTAAAGATAACATTTAACTGACATAGAATCGCCGGATCCTCGCTGGTGTCAATTAATCATAACTCTTTTGCGAGGGACGAGTAAATAAATAGTTGACGAGGCAGCTTATGATTGCTGTTCGGCCATTGACGTGGTCGTTACGACGTCACTTACGTTTCTCTAAAGGTTGTCCCTTTCGGTATTACCCCTCATATAAAAGTTTTATCTTCCACGACGAATAAATAAGCTATGTTGGTTCACGTTACAAGGCTTTGCGATGTCTCTCGGCGTTTCCATGGCGACGGTGTTTGGCATACACGATGTCTGCTGCGTGCTTGTGAGGTATGAGACGCGCTGAGAGGAATGAATGATGTGATGTCTGGATGCTCCACGGCGGGGCGTGGCAATGCACTCGCAGGGAACGGGAATGCGGAAATGCACCGTCAGTGAGGAGCTCCGCTGGCAGATGGCTCTGGCTACTCGGGACTTAACAAATTACCGGATTTTGCGCTATTGGTCTTTCATTCTTACTCGTTACAGTAATCCTGTTGTTGAAAAATTAGGGGAACATTTGGCTTTATCGATTGAATTAAAACCATTACTGTTTTTAGCATTACAATTGTTCATTCTCCATCCTTATCCAGTCCAGTCCGCACTTTCGAACTTCCCGTATTGGATCTCGGATGTCACACTCCGCAAACTTGTTTCGTGTGGATTTTTCTGGTTGACACCAGAGTATAAACATATTCATGTTTAATATGTTGGAATCGGCTAACAGTTCTATAAGATAGTATCACGAAAAACTATAGGTTATAATGAGAAATTAATCAAAAACAGATTAAATTAACTATTTTTAGTTTGGTGTGACATTTACCTTTATACGCTCTGTTAAAACCGGCGATAGTGGATACGTTGTTGTTCTGATGCAACTCTCCATGGCAACCAATTCTGTGCGAACCTTTTAATTTCCGCATATCTACCACATCGTCCACATTTACTCAGCGTATTACGACCTTGGCCTCCCTCTTCCCAACAGACTTTCCTCTAATACTAATTTTAGAAGACCCTCATGTCTGAACGTGGCCTATTAATCGATCCCTTCTCTTGGTCAACGACCTTCATATTGTTCGCTCTTCCCGTATTCTGCTTACTCTGATTTTCAGAATTCTCCTATAGCACCACAATTCACAGGCTTCTATTCTTTTCCTTTCTGCAAGCCTATTCTCCACGTTTCGCATCCCATATAACGCAACATTCCATGCAAACATTTTTAGTAATCATTTCCTAATAGTCTTAGTTATATCCCTTGCCCGTGCTATCCTACTCTAGTTATTATGCTGACCGAGAAGCAGAATTCCACATTTCATTCAAAATATCGGTTCCCAATCTAACACCCTTTGCTGTTCTACTGTTTCTCATACTACACTCCATCACCTTGTTTTTCCCTCTCTTAATCCTCATGTTGTATTCTTTCTCCAGGACCACGTTCATGCCATTTATTATGTTTCCGAAGACTTCTCCTGACTCCCGTAATATCTTAATATCATCGGGAGATCTCATAGTTTTAGTTCTTCTCCTTGCATATTGATTCATTTTCCATTTAAAATTTCTTCATCGCCTGTTCCATATATAAATTAAAGAGCATTTGCGAGAGACTGCATCCATGTCTTACTCCTTTCTTTATTTCTTTCCTTGACCTTCAATTCTAATTGCCATCTGTAGAGGATATGGACTAATTTTCTTTCTTGATATTTTATTCCTGTCTTCTTCAAAAGCCTTAATAATGCGTTACAGTTTACATTATCATCGGCTTTTTCTGAATCTATAAATGCCAAGAACGTTGGTATGTTTATCGACCCAGAGTCAATATTGCTTCTCTTGTTAAATTCTTCCTAATATCAAACAGATCATCTCTTAACTCTCTATTTGACGTTACAACCTCTTATTTACTGTTACAGTTAATATTTTGCACTCTATTCTATGATATAATGTTTTAAACAGATTTAAAGTTGCAATTATATATTATATGTTTGTTATTTTTGCTAATAGCTAATAAACGAAGATAATTAGTGTGGTCCTTTTCTTGTTAATATACCAATTATTAAATTGTAAAATATTTTTAATGCTATACTTTATGAACTCCTTTGAAATGAAGTGAATGTTTTTGAATTAGCGCCATATTTAATTTATACTGAAACCAGTTTAACGTGGATGAATCGTGTTTAAGGAAAACTGTAATAGCCTCGTGCGTGACAATGAATATGTTGGGCCAGGACCCTTTGTCGCCTCACCAACAATCGATACCTTTGTTTGTAAGGAAGTAAATCCAACACAACACTATAAAGTGACTGTAAAAATGGAAACGTTGATCAATAAATAATTTCTAATAGGATACTACTGAAATTAAATATCAAATTGTTATAATTCTGATAAAGAGTTGGAATACTTAATCATGAGGCTTTTAAGACGTGTATAATTTAGTGAATTGCTACGAATAGAAAGTATCTGATAAGTAATGAAGTGGCTAAATTTAAGACAAAATTTAGTGATACACTTTATGTGCTTCTGCAAACTTCGTTACTTTAGTCACTTGACGAAAACAGCTAGGTTTACAGAACCGTTGAATGCTTTTAATTTTATCATTTAATTTTTATTATCTACTTGTTATTTTTCATCTAATACAGACGCTATTATAATTTCATTAACAATGAAATTTGATTCTTCCGGCGAACCCTGAGGGTAATTTAAAAGAGACTAAAAATTTGTTCGTCTACGCAATTTCTAATGGAAAGACTGAGAACTTTGATCAACTGATTCTGTCGACACATTGTTTTATATTATACTAGTAGTTATAATGATCTGACTTTAATGGAAATAAATTAGTAAACAACCTATTAGACAAAAAACAAAACTAAATTTAATAATAAACACACAAACATAGTGGTAGAAAATTCTGATCAGAGTATTTAAGGTGACCGTTTTATTTTCTGGCCATCCAGTGACTTAAGCAGTCTTGTAAGAAAGAGAAGATAGGGTTTGGGGTAGGAAGGGGGACTCAATGGAAAATAATATGCATACTATATTAGTAAAAACTGGGTTGCCAACTCGGTAAAATAAAACGCTTAAACGTCCTAATAACACATTGAAAGGAACGCAACGTAGTGATGTACTCTCTTATTAAATGACATTTTATTTTATTTCTGTCTACCAAGAGTGTTTACCCATTTTGTTTTGTATTATATGAACCCCATAGCGTATGAACGTTAGAAATCGAAGATAACCATTTTATTTTAATTAGACATTATCTCTTATCTTCAGTGAATATTCGCTTTCAGCTTATAAAAATGTTATATTTGCTGTTGGGATTGGCGTTTCTTGAATAAGAATCGTTTTTGGGTTAAGTTGGTTCTTTGACCTTCGGTTTTACCCGGGTGGTTACAATCATGAGTTTTCTCAATTTCTATTGGCTTGGTACCTCAAAAAAATAATAATCCAAACAGTTTTAGCATTTTATAAAGGAACCTTCTCAATATATAGATTGATTTTGTGATTCTCTTTTTCATTTCCTTTAAACATTTTTAAAATTTAAGAACTTTTCCAACAACATCGGCTGTAACTCGATAGAAATATAAGATAAAAATTCGGTTAAACGATCTGAAAATGTATGTCTTTGGTTGTAACCGACAGTTATTCACTGCTCATTGTAAACGTAAAATGATTATATTTCAGAAGTTGGAACAAAAAATTTTACCAAATGAAGCGGGACAACGTTCGTTGACGGTATATTAATATCCAAGATAAAATGTCCGATGTTTCGTCCCCGTTTTTGAGGCTTCCTCGGGTATACTAAAAGTATAGCACTACAATAAATCATCTTCCTAGACATAAAAATCATGGTCTTAACTCCATGACTCAAAAATTTTACTGCCGAAGGATATTAACAGGTGTTGTGTTAAATGCTTGTATTATTATTATCAGAAGGGTTTAATCCTGTATTTATCTGTGCGAGGATAAATCCATGAACCAGTGATTGACCTGCTGGTGTCCAGAAATCAGGTTTGCGGTTTTCTTTTTCTTCCTGATCCACACGTTTTCTTCCCATCACGAAGTCGGTCTCCGGTGATTTTTCTCTTTCATTGGTGTACCCGTTTTAATCAGCAGTAAGTATTTCTCTCGTGATTTATTCTCTTCTATTAGTTTGTCCAAAGAAAAATTAGCTTGATGAACCTTGATACTATGGTTACTTGCTCTTCTGGCCATACATCACAAATATCCCACATAGCACGTGAATAATTATGTGGTATACTATGTTGATGATAATTAATCTCCTCGACTTTCATTTTGATTTATTTGTTGACCGCCATGGGAAAAGATTCATAAGCGGAAGTTGGTCATTCCTTCTCATAGGCTGGGTTTGTCATTCAGCGAACCATACAAGAATTGAGTTGTTCCAACGTTACTGTGATGTAAGAGTTCTGACGGGGGTTATTCTTCCTTCCAGGGTGGAGTGATCTATGAGTCCCCGGCGACCGGCCATGGAGCTGTCGGTTGAGCCGGTGGTCGTCGTCCAGCAGCAACAGGACGAGAAGGATAAGGATAAGGATAAGAGCAAGGAAGGAGGAGGGGTCTGTCGGACAATCGACAAACCCGACAGGTCCAGGGATCTCTTCGGCGTGCAACTAGAGGTAATCACACAATTATCACACACCAATGCTTGTCTCCCCCTTGCCTATCTTCTCCAGTTTTGAATTGTTTCCACGTATCTTGGTCCGATTTCTTAATTATATGCTTAAGGTGAGTAGAAGGCCCTATCTTGCCAATGTTAAAATATGTACTTTTATCTCAGAAACCGTTTCAGATACACCACTCAATTTTTCACAGATTATTTTTAACCTTATGCTATGTGCGTGGAAGCAGAATAAATAATAGTTAAAGATAAAAAATCTAAAATTTTCCATGAAAAACAAAACCTGATCTTGATAAATAAATAAATAATAAAAATACTACTTACAATAAATCATCTCACATATACAGTTATGGTTAAAAATAAGCAGTGAGAATTTATGCACTGAATCTATGAAGGTTCCGACTCCTCTAAAATATTTTAAATGTTTCTCTTCCACGGTTAAATCGTGAGTAGCAATGTATTCAACAGATTTTTTAGGTTATATAGATGTCGCATTTAATTAATTTATCTCAGTTATTATTATTTAAATGAATATTATATATATTAACATTTTTAGTTCTGCAGAATTAAAGTTTGGCTCATTTCTGAAAAATAATTCAATTATAATTGCGTCTACTGTGGGCACGTTTCTGCTGTCTGCTTTCACGGAATTTTCTCCATTTCATAAAAATGAGAATGTTTGTGCTTTAATAAAACTAAATTTATTACTATAAACACAAAAAACGTCAAGAAATGGCAAATTAACTGACACCTTACATACGAACGCTTAGAACTTAATCATACAACACAGCAGAGCACCAACTTGTGACATCATGAGGCCTGCAGCCAATCATGTAGCGTTTCCGATCACGTGGCCGAGGTGCAAGAAAACTGCATTTTATTTATACCAAATAATTAACTTTTGGGGGGAAATAGATAAGAATATGGATTCAGCGTAATAAAATCTTCAAGAATGACAGTAAACTTTGGTATATTTTGAATACAGTCAAATGGCCTTAAAATATTAACCGCTTGCTGATTTCAAATTTTAATATTGTATTTAGTAACTCTGTTGGGACTCAGATTTTAATGCTTTATGGGAAATTGAGTCAGGAAAAAGTTATTAAATAAGGTGACCAATAAAAATTATCTTCAGTGCTTAATAATTACAATTAAATTTTGAAAAATTCAAGTAAAGACAGACCACACAACATTTTATACCGACATTTTCCACATTTTCAGGTGTTAATATTTTATTTTGTTTTAAGTTGAAACGTAAAAATATCCAAAATTTGGTCAATTTATGCTAAGATGCGAAATATTAGCAATATTAATTTTTAATATTACTTCCATTTTTGGCCTAAACAGTTCTTATTTTTCACTTCTAAGAGAACTATCAGTAATATTGTAACTCCAGAAGAGATCTCAAATGTCGGGTTGAAACTTTGTACGGTTTAAATTAACTTAATTTTTTTGTAGGAATCATTATCACTTTCTGGAGGCAAAATTATTATGGATTAAATAATTTTTATTTATCAACTCTTTTAATATGTTTTTTGGTAATCATTATATTCAGTCATAAATGTCAGAAATAATTTTTTATTTAAAATTTACGTTACGCATTTCTCCAGGTGACGAGCCTCCTGTTGGAAGCGGAGAGACGTAAGCTTGCAGTCCTCCAGAGGGAACTTCAGGTTGCCCTGGCAGAGGGAGGTTCAATAAAAGCCAAAGAACACCAGAAGCAGGAGCTGATAGTCGCCATATCGTAAGTTCATAAAAGGATATGATATTCTATAGCTTCTCATAAACATAACATTCAACGGTCTCTGTCAGGATATTGACCAGAAATTCAATTTTAATAGGGCAGAGTTTTCATACCACACCAACTATAATTACTTGAATTAAAAGTGATAGCAATTAATATTTGTTTTCAAAATAGGATTCGAGGTCTCAAGTAGATTTAATGACGCCAAGCGTCCACAAAACAAACGTCATTACGTATTTTAAAGGTAGTATTATCAAAAGACTTTCTTATGGGTTCTTAGCCAAAAATATTCACGGACGAATAAATATTCATAGTAGAAAGACTAAGTAGCACCTTTTCAAGTGTGTTTATACATTCATCTGAAATTAAAATTATGAATTACTAACCAATAAATAGAATTTTTTTTCTTCGTCTATGCAATGGGAAATAATGAACGAACGGGAGGAAATTTTCAACTGTACACGGAGAACGATAGGAAACCCGAACCCTAAGCAGGGATATGGTTGGAATTATTTACTGAGAACGACAGATCGAAAGAAATTGAAGGTATCGATTGACGAAATGAAATTAGAATTATGGAATGTTTGACTAAGGGTACCTCAAAAATTCATAAAAAATACTGTTCTAGTTTTTGAGGATTTTTTGGGTAACCCAGATCATACATCGACGTATTCCTTATAAAGTCGAATCTGAGTAATTGAATACTAAACTTAGGATTATTCACAGCTTTAAAATGAAAAACGTTTTCATTTATTTAGAAAGAAAAATAAGTAGATTATAGTAATTAGGTTATTTTTAATAATTATAATTCAAGAAATCTATTTATTATTTTTTCGCGTACGTGAAGTGACACAGATAAATTTAGTTTCGTTGGTCTTTTCTAGGCGGATTCAGGCGCAGTATGATCACCTGGAGAAAGAGTATCAACAACACGCCATCGGAGTCCTCAGGTGTTCCAACACCCGTGGATCAGGCAAGGTAAGAAAAATGGAACGAATATAGTACAGTAAGGGTGGGAAACTTTTTGTGTGTAGAGGACCATATAAAAATAAGTATGGTGGGTCACGATCCATAACAAAAATAATTGATGGTAGTAGTATTTATTTCAAAAAGAGTTGGTACTGATATGTAAGTAAACATAGAGTTGGTATTACATATAATAAATATGTAGTGTTTCAACTTAAACTATTGAGAAACTTGGGATCTCCTTTCTTTTCAAGAAGTTCAAATTTTGGTGGTAGTTGACCTTTACAAATTAATATCGGTAATTAACAATAAGTACTGAGGAAGAGGAACATCATTATACGTGTGAAATTAATTATATTTGGATATTTATCTTTGGAAACATGTCGTCAGCGCGACGCTGTTAATATGCAACAGAGAAATTTAGTTGCAGGCCGGATAAACCTTGCACGAGGGCCAGCCGGATGTGGCCCGCGGATCGAGGGTTGCACACCGTTGTAGTAGAAAGGAAATAATTTGTTCACATCCTTCTTCACGATGACAGCGAAACCAAAACCCGTAGCAGAGGCAACGAAATATTTCTTTAGAATATTTATCATGGTGCAAAAATCACGACTTGGCTATTTTCTTCTGGGTAATACAAATATATTTCGTATAATTGTTAGGTTTATTGTTCCTTTTCGGGAATTTTTTGAGCAATTTTTCGTTCCTACTCACTGCAATATAGTGCCCATGTAATATATTGAAGCGAAAACACCGTCATGAATTTCTCTCCATCCTACCAACACATTGCGTATTTATCCCTCTTCGGATCGTTAAATAATCAGATTCCCCTTTATCCTATCCCATTTCGAATGATAATACTAAACCTTCATCTTTGCTAGCTACTCTTTCGTACAAAATAATTTTCTTGGACAAAAATGGGTGTAATAAAGCCTCATAAGATTCATAGACATTATTTCTCAAATGAAAATAAGATTTTATCTAATTTTTGAACACATTTAATAACATTAAATGTGATTGTTTTGGGGAGGTCCTTTATCAGTTTTGCTACGTAATGTATATTTTATTCTCTGTAAATTTGTACATAATACTTAACAGAAGGGAATTATTAGACTGCGTATAAAATAAAACTTCGGCCACTTTGACGAATTTATTTTGGGGTAATACGCGTTATTAGACTTAATAGTAAATTCAGATAAATTAAATAAACTGATGATACTGTTTTCGTGAGAATCAAAAGTAACGCTAACTTCTGCCTTTCGACGTCCTCTTATTCGATATTTTCCATATCAATTGTAACTAAATTATTAATACTTTTTAATGCTCCCCACAGTAATATTTCTATACACATATTTTATCCCCAAAATTCACTTTGCAGTGTAAACGCTCACCCACGTCCCCAACGCAAATTCTTTAAGCTGTCTCCCCGGAGTATAAAAACACACATTCCCTTTTTGTGAGTGTGTAATTTACGCTCCCTGTTCCCCGTTGATACCGCGCTAGGTTCGTTTGTCCTCGTCAGCGGTTCGTGCGCCCACCTTCCCATACCTTTCTAAACTGCAATTACTTCGCCCCTCCCACGCATCGCTTCCGTGTTTACCGACCGGCCCGAGCGGAGTGAACAGGAAGGAAGGTTTCCACCGACGTCGAAATTTACTTAGCGTTGCCTTTTCCCCTTGAGGGTAGCAGCGGCGGCGGTGTTTCTCTCATTAAACACACCACTTTGTGTGCGCTCCAATCAAAGCGCGACCGTAGTTCACCGTCCTTCCCTGAGGTGGCAGCTTTCGTGACTGAACGTTACATCGTTCACTCGTTACCCGGTAGGTGCCACTGTTGGTGTAATTAAACCTGTGATATTTCTGGACGTCGAAAAAGCTTAAGATAATGTCAACCATAACAAACTAATTAAAGAAATGATTAAATGCAATTTGCCACCAAAATTAATTCTCTTAATCAATAATTTTCTACAGAATAGGACCTTTCAAGTTAAAATTTAAGGAAGCTACTTCAGCACTAGAAAAATTAGTGAAGGGATCCCTCAAGGTTCCGACCTTGCACCAACCCTATTTAATATATATACATGAACGACCTCCACTATATTAAATCCAACAATGTCAATAGAAAATTTACAGCTACAAATAGACAAAATGATTAATTGGTGCAAGGAGTATGATATGAAACTAAATGGAACCAATGCCAAGCCATGCTTTTCACTAGACGCTACAAAATAACACCTGGCCTCCCTAACCTGACAATAAATTATACCATAATTCCATGGCAGAAATCCTGAAAATACCTCGGTGTTCTCATTGACAGTAAACTCTTATTAAAAAATCACTTCATGAAAGCTAAAAAAAGCTAAGAGAGGTAACGGTATCCTGTATCCTGTACATACTAAGGCGAAATTAAACTACATTAAAAATGAAATAGTAAGACTCGCAAAGAAATTCTACAACAGACTAAAAATTGTCAGCAAAATATATCCGAATTTAAAGATCCTAGGTAAGAAGTGATTATGACAAGTATAGACAGTATACTCACATACTGAATACAGCTTAACATTGACACATTGTCCCTTCATGTAAGGGGTTTTTATTTTTTCCCTTGAAAGTTAATGATACGTGAATAAATAATTAACTATTAACCACCTGTCAAGGGCAAATCAGCCTGGTACTATGGAATAAAGAACGTAACTGGCATTCTAGCCTAAATGGGGTTTTAAAAAATGAATTATATTACCCCAATAATAAACAACCATTGATCAATAAGCCTGCTCTCTATCCTAGGATAATTTTTGAAAAAAAAATGAAAGACTTCATAGTGAACTCTATAAAAACAATACTTAACGACCACAACAACTCTGATTTAAAAGGAAGCGTGAAACAATATACCACTTATTAGTACTCGTTGAGAAAGGACCTGATTAATGCCAAAATTGTAGTTTTCTGGACCTTGAAAATGCATACAACAATGTTTGTTGTTCTGGTATTCAGTCCTAAAACTGGTCTGATGCAACCCTCCATGCTAACCTCCTACGCACACCTTTTCATTTCTACATAGCTACCGCATCCCACATCCTCCAAAAATGCTTAACGAATTCCAACCTTGGCCTCCCTCTCATATTCTTACCTCAGACACTTCCCTCTAATACTATTTTTACAAGACCCGCTTGTCACAAAACGTGGCCTATTGATCTATCCCTTGTTTTGTTCAAAGTCCTCCAAATTGTAGGCAACTTGGACTGCAATATTCGATATCTTATATATGTAGTTATAATGTAAAGATTGACAGTATTTACAAAATTATCATACAATAGGAAAATTTCCAAGAGATTTTCTGAGTATTTCTGGAAATACTTGGTTAGGAGAAGCATCTGGACCAACACCGATTTTGTCTTCAAGTTGGTAACCTCGGGTAGAGTTTTAATTGTAACTCTGCATATGACATCTCATTTACTTCTCCGACGTTGTTGTAACCGTATCGACCTTACCTCTTTCTCCAGAGCTAGCCTTGTGTTCTACCTGAGAAGGGAAGAGTAAATCGGCAGCGCAGATCAAATTTCATGCCAATTAACACGCACCCTCTCCCTTTATCCTGGCAACCCAAGGAGATTAGATCATTACCGACATCTTACATAATACAAGAGTGAGATTTTGCTGGGGTTGGAAGCAATCGACCCTTTGTATTCGTGAAAGTGGTCTGCGGTAAAGAGGAAACAGTTTCGTATCCAGTCTTCAGAAAAATCCAACTGGTAGAACAGTAGTTAAGCCATAAATTTAAATTATAAAATTTCTCTATTTTCGTCTCTGGAATATATCTATAATTTCAATGCAAGTAGAACGTCAAACTGCAATTCACTCTACATAGACTTTTATTTTATCTCGAGCTACGGGAGAAATTTCGCGATAATCCTACCATTGGCCGTGTCAGTTGATTTTTAAATAAATCTTGAAGAATTATATTAAATGTTTGTTGTTTGATTACGCGTATTTTCAATAAACTCTAGAAACCGTATGTTGCACCCAGGGGGTATTATTAGTAAGTGCATATTCTGAAGGAATCAAACGGAAGTGACGAGGAGTGCCTGACAGTTTGATGCATGAGGATGTTCCGCTTCCTGCTGAAGATGTTCCAACGGTTAGAGGACGTATCGGAAAGTCGAGATGAAAGTACGCGCGGTGGACGCGGAAGCAATTGACTTGGCGACTAGTGCGCTGTCTTTCGGGCGTCGACTGGAACTAGTAGAGGGAGGGGGTTGTTTTGGAGCTGCGCAGGGGCGGACGGCGCGGGCGATCGAAGCAGCAGCGGCGGCGGCAGTGTCAGTGTCGCGGGTGGCTCGTATGCATGCGCGACCTTCGACGGCAAGGTGTGGTTCCACGGGGTGGGCGCGCTGCCGCTGAGGCCCGACCGGCGGCCCCTGTCTCGCCCGTTGCGGCTCGCGATGCCCACGGAGGCCGCTGACGAGGACGACGAGCCCAGCACCGTCAAGCGCAACGGGGCGTTGCCCAATTGCACGCGACCCGCCGCCCCCGCCGCGATTGTAGCGAAGGGACAGCTTTGGACGGAAGACGACGCTGAAGAGGACGACGACGACGACGACGTGCGGAGTAGGCCTACGCCGGAAGTCCCGACTAGGAAGGACTCTCTACCCTCGCAGCCCATACGAGAACCAGTGTTACCTTCAGAACCGTTAAAGGAGGCTGCTGTCAAGCCTTGTGGTCAGCCGGTGCGAAAGGACGCGACGTTGTCCAGGCCTTCAACTGATTCGATTATCTTGAGGCAGAGACCTTCGACGCCTTCCTCCGATATCTGGGAGCGTCTGTCAGCTGTAGCATCACCTCCGACGTCCCCAACACATTCCTTAGAGGACGAAGCAGCGATCCCTCCACCACCGCCACCGCCCAGATCCTCCAAACCACCTCCTACGTCGCCCGCTAAGCCGTGTCTTGTGACGACGTCGACGTCGTCGGCTACTAGTACGCCCACACGACCCAAAAGCGTCGCGTTTGCACTAGAGGACCAAGTGGAGATTTTGCCTCCGGACGAGGAGGAGGACTACGAGGAGGAACACGTTGCGGAGGGATTAGGGGCACCTTCTGCGGGACAGGTAGTGACCATAACAGGCGTATTGGTGGAGGACAGTTCCGGTGCCGTGGCAGAGCTCAGCCTCAGCTGCGTCAACTGTAAGTCGCCCCTCGCAGCCTCTGCGCTGCTGCTGGAGGACGGGGGCGTAGCGTTGCTCACCACGGGTATGGGGGCGAGTGGTGGAGCGGGAGCCGGCGCCAAGGGGGCGGACGGTGGCGATAGCTGCGTATCTGGAGGCGGCGCGTGCCGGAAGATACTCTCCTCCGGGAAGCAGGCTTCCGTGACGACGACGACGCCTAGCAAGGCCGCTACGGCCGCGGCGGCGACGTGTTCTTCTACGACTCCGGCAGCTGGGTGTTCTGGTAGCGTGACTCTGGCGCCGCAGCAACAGCATCAGCAGCCGCAGACGGGGCCGGGTCCTGGGGGAACGCAGGTGAGCGCGCCGCCATGTCAGTGCCACGTGCCGCTTTCGCGCTACAGTACACTCCTTATTTTGTCTCGCACTAATGCACTCTGTTTCGGTATTGCGTGCTACCCGCCTCACATGACACATTTATGCCCAGTACAATGTACTATTTTAATATTTCTGAAGTGTTCAGTTACGCAAAATTTGAATGAACAGTAACGACCATTGAAAATTTGTTTCTTAATTTTTCTAAATGAGGTAGCTAATACGTGACTGGATACGAAACACAGAGGTGCAAGTGAATTATCTGAATATATATTTGTAACCCATATTGTACTTGTGGTAATTTTGAATGTGTTAGTAATTAATATTCAATAACCAGCTGTGGTTGCCCATCGTTGATGGGCTAATAACTAGACGAAGAAGTACGAATGATATTTCTAAAGAATATGTATGATGCAGCAGTTGTCTCTTAACCATAATCAAAATCATGAACCAGTAAAAATAATTACTTCGGGCACTTTGGTGAGGTATCCAATCTCGTATTTCTTTCAGAGACACTGCCAAGTTATTCACCATATGTTTAAAATAAAAAATGGAGTAGTGTGCACTGCCTCATTAAGAAAACTGTATCTAATATACTTAACAGCAGTTAATACTGTCTTCGTGGCATTCTCTTCCTTCACTTACAGTCCACTCTTCATTTTTAAGTGTTATTAATTGAAGGACAATACAATACAGGACAATACGCTAACAAAAAATAATTTAATGTGATTTTAAGGTTATTATTAGTACCCCTGCCTGAATTAAAAATTCTATAAAATGTGCAGTTTCCGTAATACATTGAGAAACTATTAATACGTCATATGCTGACCGTATTTTCTTCCTTTTCCCGTTCAAGCGGACCGTCAGGCAAACACATTAGTATTTTAATTATATAGATCCTGTAGAATGCCCTAATATAATACTGTCCACAATTTAGCTGACAAATAACGGCATTTCCAAAAAAGAAGTACCTCATTTCACTTCACTTACTCGTTTTCTTTTCATAATTTAAATTCCTGCATTTATGGAACAAATCCGTTTTAAATTATCATTTTTCTTCAATCCCTAAACAACATATCAGAACGCGAGGAATTCGAAGAGTGCTTTATTAGTATCAAATCTCTTCCATTGTATTTCAGTTTATAAATATTTCAGGTTATAAATATCTTAGATTTCTGAATACGCCTGTGTTTCTTCTCTAGCTATTGCTATGTATGCATCCTGATCTTTCCCTTTCCCCTTCTCATTCTTAACCCTCAACATGAAGCCTGTCAAGAGTGTATCTTATTCTCGTGTTACCTCTAGTTCGCCGTGCTCTCCCATATCCCACATCCAATATCCCATATCTCATGTATCATATCCCATATCTCATATCCCATATTCTATATCCCATATCTCATATCCCATATCTCAAACCCCTTTCCCATATCTCATATCCCATATTCTATATCCCATATCTCAAACCCCTTTCCCATATCTCACAACTCATTTTACATATCTCACATCCCATATCCGATATCCCATATCCAGTATCCCATATCTCATATCTGTTTGATCTATCCTATCGCTTCAGCGGTAAGATACCTTAACCTTCTGTGTCCAGCCTCACCTTTTTTGGAATTATTTTGCAGATTCCTAACGTATATTTTCGGTTCCCTTTTCGCCCCAGCTCAAGAGTGCCTCGTTTCTTTGTGTTACTCCTGGAAATAGATCGCTGCCGCTGTTTTCCCTTTGACGAGATGACGTGTTTCTTGCTCCCGATAATTAAGGACTCGTCAGCATGAAACTCTTTGATGTAATGTGCAGGCACATTGTGGTTCGTATTTTGGCATTTGCCAAAATGTCTATCATCACGCACTCAGAACAAGAAGAAAGTAGTTGGGCAAGAAGTATTTGTATTTTTTTTTCCTGAGCAAGGTTAACCGGTGTTAAGATAACTCGCCAATGTAGGACTGAGACAACATTTGACATGCTGAACACAGGATATTTGAAACCAAGGGGGAAATATTAGCTAACAGTTCCACTAATTAATAAATGTTATTTACGGAATTTTCCAATTGACTTCATATTTTTAAAACAATATTCGGTTCGTGGCAATTTTTGTGCATTCGTAGTATACACGCGGATCGGTAATTGGACCACTTCGGGTTTTTAGGAAAAGTACCCGTCAGTCACTACTTTTTTTTTGATATGTGAAACAGAGTTAATCCATGAAGAGTGGTTGCTTGATAACACCAGAAAAAATTAGCAATTACTGGGCCTTAATTTTTTTTCTGATTTTACATATAAGGTTGTAGTTATTTTGTATAAATGATCAATGGTGAGTTCCATACTTTTACAAATTACACCCTTTTAAAAATTGAACGCTGCTGGAATGTTCTTCGTTTGTAATCGATAAATTAATTTTACACTGAGTAACATGTAAGAATAATATTAGGTAAGTAAATAGAGGTAAAATATGTAGACACGATCGAACTGAACACAATGCAGTTAATTTGAAAATGATATGACAACCCAGTGTCGAGTAACTAAAAAAATCATAGACACGTGCAAATGAAAAAAAAAGATTCCGGTCTGCATAAAAAATGGGCTCCACGTTATAACCGTACACGATGAAAATTTTAAAAGTTTAATTTGAGGACAACATAAGTGCATGTACTAATATAATATGGATTTTTCCTGAGATGGCCAAGTAACCAATTGCTTTTCCTGGTATGGATTGACCCCATATAACTATTTTACACTCTCAAATTCAGGCATATCCAAATGTTCTGGCCAATTCTCCCACTCCCAGTAATTATTATTCAGACAACTGAGATTTCTGAACGATTAAGTAATGTTCGCCAACCATTTCCTGATTATATAACCACTTGAAAACCTTGGAAACTATTTATGTACCCTACAAAATGTATTTCTTTTGGTGAATTATTTGCGTGTTTCAAAGAATTAAATACGGATCCCAATTTTAAGCATTTGGTCCTACAGCAATATTCCGCAAAAGCGTCCAGAACGAATCCTGTATGTGATTTCGTCAATACGAGTTGAAACAAGTGACTTCTACATTGTAGCTTTAAAACGTATTATGGGTGTGTGTGCGTGTATGTGAGTTCGGATCTCTTTAAATTGATGTAGCCACCCTGAGGGACTAGCTTGGGAGAAGTGCAGAGTTCAGAAAACACACATATTCGTCTGGGAATTCACCACGGAGTTAAAGAGATCGAGGCAGAAGTTTTTTGTGTCCCGTGCCTCCTCTTTCTTTTTCCTCTCCCGAGAGGACAGCGAATTTGGGGTTGAAACGAGAGGAAGAGGGGGCGGACAATATGTCATCCGATTGAGAGGAAATTGCACAGTCAACCTACGTGGTCAAATATATTTTTAGATCGACAATGAAAACCATGCTTAAGTTTGATTTAAGGTCGGATGTGCGTTATTCAGTTTTTATTCGCGACGATTTGATACTCTTTGCATGAAGATAAGGAAGATCTTTTTCTATATATATATATGTGTGTGTGTGTGACTCGTTTGTTTATAAAACACTATTATCTATTTCAAACAAATTAATTAATGGACGAACTAATTTCCATTGAGAATTATGAAAGAAACATTCTGAACCAAATGATTTTTAATAGTAGCTTTGATGAAGGGGCGCTAAGTTTTTGTGACGAGGCACACACAAGACTATAATAATTGTGTGACACGTTACACTCATCAACTTCTAATTTCTTTCTTCCCGTCTTTCCTTATAAGTTATCTAGTAATATTTAGCAGTCAGTGTATTACATTACTAACACCTCTCCTTCCTTAATTTCATCGTTATCTGCCGATTGAATTCCAGTTATAATGTGGCCTTTTGAGGATAATTTAAAAGATGGATGTCTCTAAATCCTCGTGACACTGCGGTATAGTCCCGTTCTTCCTCATCCCACTCTCCTAGAGTAATTGCCTCAGCTACTGCCCTTAAAGACGATTTTTTGGGGGGTATTCTTTCGTTGTGAGCGTAGCCTGCGGTGCTGCTGGTAATTATAAAACATTTTTAGCAGCGAGGCAGCAATTACGACTACTCGAGTAAGGACCACAGCTCCCCGCGACTAGTCCTCCTTTTATGTTCTTCTGCTCCTCCGCCTCCTCCGTCTGTTAGGAAGCTTTTTCTTCCATCACCTTACACTTTCAACTCCATTCAGCTCATCTTTCTAGGTTTATGTCTATTTTCCTTAAATAATTTATTAGCGTTCCATAAACCAATAATTGTGAACAAACTATAAAATTTCTGTCATAAATGTATTATTTCGTAACAACATATTTTTATTAATCAATATACGACTTAACGTCTGTTTCAATTGGAGACCAATTTGCATGCAAACTAAAATTTTGTTATTTTAGTCAAACTACGTTTCTTCCACAACTCTGTTAAATCACATTTCGTGGCCATATATGCAACTAATGTTTAATTAATTTGTATTTTAATTTAAAACTACTTTATTTTGCCCTAAAAACAAATGTACAGTTTCATATAATTTTGATCACTTCACGGCAAACCTTATAACTCGCAGTTGGTTTTGAAAACATCCCTCTTTCACACGTTTGTAATAATAATTGGAGTGAGAATACTTGCCGTCCTCCCCTCTCATACTGCCAAAATTACGCTTACAATAACACAGTAAGTGGGATGAATGGTATAGGAACGCCTAATAGGACTTATAACTCGCAGTTGGTTTTCACGCCACCTTTCGCGCGGCAATCAAATGGATTTATAAATATTTACATTAATATTTTCTAAACTCTTCAAGATATGTAAGACATATAAGAAAATTTAAGCTAAAATCATGTAATTAATCCCTAAAATTTTGAATGAAATCCTTTGAGCCGTTTCGGAACCCATTCCAGGTAAACATAGGGGAAGACAGTCAGCCATACAGACGACATACTATTTTATTTATTGCTATAGATACAGATTTTTATATGATTACCTCCAAGGGTTACAGCTATTTTAAAATATCCTCAGAGGGGTTTTTATAAGTAATAGTGTAAACTAATATTAATAAATTCTAGATGTGATAGCATAATAATAAAGTATACGACCTTAGCTTTGTGACAAATTTTAATATGAGAAACAATTACACTGAAAAAATAATTCAATAAAGCTGGGCATTTCGACGACAGACAGTTTTAAAGATGGACTTAACACGTAAAGCAAAGATAAACAGTAAAATGAAGGAAATAACCAAAGAACTTAAAGATAGGATACCATATAATGTGCCACGATTTTGAGTGCCACGCTTAATATTGGTTTATTTTTAAGATGAAATAGTTCAGAAATTATTGCTATAATAAAAAGAGGTGTCGTGTCTAACACTGTCATCCGTCATCAAAATCAAAAATATGATTAAATTGAAAGAAACACTTTGCAGTGTGGTTGTTTACTGGTTGAAAGCATAAAATAACATTTCTGTTTTTTAATCCACGAACTCGATGTCCTTTTATAAAAAAACTGCAAATATGAATACTAGTATTATATAGCATTGGTAGTAGAAATATTGTTGGTAGGTTCTTCGTGACCTATAATAAATACAAAAAAAGAAGGTCTAGAAATATTTGTCTTTCTGTTATTTTTAAATCTAAAGCTTCTCCTTCTGGATTCAATTATAACACACTTATTAAATATTTTAAATGACTCTACATTTTGTAACTTGAACGTGCAATCGTGTTTCATTACTTTATAAAATTAGTAGATGTGCTAAGGACTTCTGTAAGTAGTATTAAAATGTATGAAGCGCAGTATTCTGTCGAAGTAAAGACCTAAAAAACTAAGTGAAATTGAGATAGAGAGAGAAAAAAAAGAAAGGAGAGACTTCACGATGAATAATGGCCACTAAGTGTGTCTCTGCGCCAACTACAAAATATTTTTAAAAAACGGCACAGTGAAGTGGCAATGTTAAATGGAAACGAAAAGAAAGAAATTTATAAAGTGCAAAAAAGAAGTATGAACTAGGACCAAAGAGGAAAAAAAGGAGCTACGTCTGCAGATGATTAATGACGCTTCATCCTCTCGCTGCAAAATAACAGTAAAAAGTACGGGGGGAGGGAAATGGAGGAATTGCCAACCGATTGCGACCGAGGTCATCAAGCGTCATAAAAGCGCATGAATATTTATAAATTAAGAAAAGTTCATTAACGTCTACAATTTTAGTGTTCTTTCGCTCGCTCTGGATATTTTCACTAATTACAAATTGAGGATACTTAATAATGTCAAAACGAATAAATTTAAACAAAGTAGCATAGGTATCCAAACATTAAAGAATTTATTTAGTACCTATTAGATAATTTAATGCATTTTTACCGTATTAAACCGGCGTCATTTACTGTTTATAGTAGCAATAGTTATCAGCACTTAGGTTGACTAGTCCTTATATGCAGATATGGAGTAGTAGGAAAAAACCAACTTCCCCTCTTGTAGACAATACCAGAGCCGTGTGTTGACGTCACCCGTGAAATATAAGCTCTATATTCAGGTATAGCGGTTCGTCAGAATGATTACTCTGTGCTTGCTTACGTCTCCTACTCCATTGTAAGAGCTTCAACACAAGTTTGAAAAACTTATGGCAGCTGTATTTTCTTTCTGCTCTACTCAGAAACGCTCTGGTACAATTTCTTTGAAAGGCTCTTTTCTTCACAACCCTCGGTGTCCGTCGTTTACGCAGACCCAATCACTTGCGCTCCTTGAATCTTGGCACTTCCTACGACATCTGCAGTGTTCAGAAAACTGCAGTCATTCGGAAGAATGTGAGAATAGTACCCAATAGCCCGATGCAGGTTTGCTATGGTTTTCCCTTCATCTCTTTTTGGTGAATCACCGGGGAGGATCCTTAAAATATAGTTCGGGGGCCCAAGTCAACCCTTGGCTACCTTGCTCTAAATTTCACATCCTCCTTTCTAAATCCCTTACTATGCTATTAAAGGAGAGTTGCTAGTTTCTAGATCACCCTCAAATAGCCAGTTCCCCCCTCTCCAAAATAAATTGACCAAATTGTGCTAGAAATCAAAATTAGGGCTAATAGCGCTTGCATTGTGATCGTCGACATACAGGTTTTTCCAAACAACCTTACGAAACCAGATTACGTATTAACTGAAAACGTTTTCCTGTACCACATTAGTAATACTTCTATTGACAATTTTCCTAATTCAATATTAATGCCCAATCAAAATCAAATTAAATATAAAATTAATGTATCATGGCCAATAGACAGAATGTATAAAATTTACAGGTACAACTAAATGTTTTCAGTTTAAGGAACACCAGTGGGAGCTGATCTTAGGTCTCTCTAGAGTGGTCTCTTTTGGTTTCTAAAGTTCTTACAAGTCGAGGCACCCCTGCCTCTTTTGGAAGGTTCTCACGTGTCAAGGCATCTCTGCCTATTTTGGTGGTGTACGTTCTGGACATATCGGAAGAGTGTCTTCTGATCTTATTTGACAAGTTGGCTAGCTGCCTGCTAAAACTGATGGAAACGCGCAGAAGGGAATGATGTCATTCAGAAGATACTGAGACAAGTATCCGACCTTCCTGATACAGATTTTCTAGAGTTTTTCCTGCATCTCTTATTGCTGAATAACCTGATAGGATTCTGAAACTATAGTCCGAGGATTCTAGTCATCCCTTCTACATCTCCCCATTTTTAATTCCCTTCCAATTATATTAAAGGGAAGTTGACAGTTTCGTACGTAGACAACCTTTCCTGTCCCTTCCGCATCCCCTCATTCAAATTCTCTTCCATGCTATTAAAGAGGAGTTGGCACTTTCGGGATAACCTCTTGTAGCCTATTACCCCCCCTCCCCCACCAAATTAAATGTTTACTCCCTTTGTTCAGGGACCTTTTCAGTTTTATCTAAAAATTAATAAATAAATATCATGTGAAAGACAATAGTTTACTTCGGAACAAATGAATTTGGTATGAACGGTCACTATAATATATAATATTTATGTGCATTCCTTTAAATATTGCCTGTTTTAATTCATGCATGCATCCAAATCATTTCCTCCTTATAATTCTCCATATCTAGTAGAAAATTTTTTCGTCCTGTTTGTAGCAGTGAAGAAATTGATGTGACGGAACAGGAAGCATTCTGGTCTTCCATGTAATATCTAGAGTTGCCAACTGATATTTCTTTTTCGGAAACATAGTTCTTTTTAATATCCGGCTGTCCTCGTCCTTTTTTATGATTTTGTAGGCACAAATCTAAATTAACTGTTTTGTATTTTTTATTTTCAATATTCTTCATGAATATTTATTATAAACTTTTTTGACTTATTGGAGTTTCGACGTTAAATACGTTCGGAGACATCTGGTATTTAGATTTGTAACTATTCGTGTTTCTGTTTCATCGTTAATGCATGTCCTCAATATGAATATTTAGTTGAAATAATTGATAATTTAGAATTAATCTCAATTTTGACGACGTTTTCGAAGAACTTTTAGAGCTTGGTTATAATAATTAGTTTTTTTCCTCCAGGCATTGACGAGATCGCTACAATAAGTAGTTAACTTACACAGTATAATAAATCAACGCTGAATCCCCTCTTGTAATTTGTCTCTGAAACGCGCTTCCTCTGAAATAAACCTTCTCCGCTCCTTTCGGCGAAGGGATCACGTAGATATCCTCGTCCTACAACATTTATCAAACTCCATTTTCGCCCGTACATCATTTTCCTCGATACATTTAATACCTATCATTCCCCCTCTTTCCGGAATGTCTTTAATTCTCTTCGAGAAACAATGAAGCGGAAATGTTGCAGTTTGTCAAATAGGTTACTAGGAGTACGTGAAATACTTTTAGTAGCAAAGATGGTTTGAATTTTGATTTCCCTTACTTTTTTTCCCCGGTCGATGAGGCGGAATGTATGTCGTTGTATTTGTCCAGCATCCCTTGCGGCTTCCTCTGCGAATATTTAAGTGTCGGTGTATATATCACCCGTGAAGGAAGTGCGGAGACAAAGTTATTATAATCTACTGGAAATCTTCTGCTCTTTCCGCCGAGGAGAGTGGTGGGGGATTGGGGGGAGGGAAATTGTGCCACTTCAATTTCCTCGGGAAGAACGCTGGGGAAAACCGCGAAGGTATTCAAGGCTTGGGATGAGGCAAAAGGAACTGTGTGGAGATGGTTGCTCTTCTTTAAAGCAGATGACTTCTTACAGATCCATGGAAAAACAAGAGTTTTACCGTTTTGCTCATTTACAATAACTAATTCACACACGGAATGGCTCAGAAAATATTCGCCTTTAATTTCTGGAAATTCACTTACAATCTCATTCGATAAGGCTTAGTCTGTTCCAAGTCTCGTTCTACACACAAAAAATAGCACATAAGAACAATTAATGTGCTTTTTTTAGATCAGTTAGATAAGACACTCGTTTTCCCTTTATTTCTACCTTGTACACTTCTGACATATAATTAATAAATTAATGAAATAGATAAGCATTAACGATCCGTGTAAGACATTTACAAGACTTTTGAACAATAATTTAAACTTAATCCTAATCAGACGTTTCGTCCAACAGTTGTGGTCTACACTGTTACCGTCCCGCTAACTTCAAATGAACATTAACAGATTTTTAATAAATTAGATTGTGAACCGACAACGTTTCTGCCATTCGTAGAAAAAGGAGAATACTGTGTTTCTAATTAAATCAGTGAGTAAAATTTGTTAATTTCCAATTCTCCGTGTAAATTCGTGGTAAGAAAAAATTAGCTGAAACTAGGTTTAAATCTTTGGTCAGGATAATCTAAAACATTTAAAAGGCGGTTGAATAAAGGTGTTTACAACTATTATTCATTATCGTCCTGTAATAAAATTATTGAATTTTATTGTCTCCCTTTTTCTCTCTCGGCGTCCTTTTCCTAGATTTACCTCAGATTTTTCTTTTAAAAAGTAATATTCTTGAAAATTATTTTCCTACATAGTTTTTTCCTTTCCATAACTGAAATTATGAAAAATAAAAATTATTTTAAAATAATTATTTTAACGTTGCGAAACTGCCCATTTTCTCTTCAGAGTCAAGTTTTATGTTTAAGACAAATAAAATATCATTTTTATTCATGACAAATATAGTAAATACAGAATAATGAGTTTATGTTCATTCAAGTGATACAATTCATTTAAAAATTCCCATGACATGCTCCGATATCGTCAAATGACTGACCTCGCGCGTATATATTATTTGCAAAGTGACTTCAGTTAGTTATTAGAAGAACTTTCCAAGATTAATGCTCAAACGATTATCTTTCCAGGTGTCACCTATTCTCTGTCGCCTGTTGTCTCTTTGAGTGAGTGTGTGTGTGTGTCCTTGTCTACTTTTTCGACCCCTCTTTGACAAGTGTCCTCGTCCCTTCATTGTGGTGCCTGTGTTGTCGTCGTCTCCATAAGTCATTGTTTCAGCCTTGTATCGCCTCCTCGCAGGAAATTGAGTGCGTGCCCTTTCAAGAGGGAGGCTTCTGAATAGCTGGGCTTCGGGGTGCTGATGAATCAGACGTGTGGCAAGAACCTAGATATAAGCCAGGTGTTGTTTGTTTATGAAGGCAACGGTCGCGTCTGGTACGTACGTGGGGGAAAAAGGAGCTCTCGATATAGGTAGCTGATTTACAACAGCATACATGATCAATTCCTTTCCACTGCTGAATAAGCAGTAATCCTCCCCAATTTTCTTTAGAAAATCAAACTGTACCCGCCTATTCCACATTTCTTCCATTCTCAAATTTTTATTCGTCAATGTTCTGCCTTTTTCCTCGCCAATCTCCATTATAGTAACACAATTATTAAAGCCGTATAACACACAAACAAATAATTGCGAAGACCTTTCGATCAACTCCTCAAAAAAGAACAGAAAATTTTTTCCTCAAACGGCGGTAATTCCAATAATAGACTATAAAGAACTATTCATTACAATTAAATAAGGACTAATTTGGTCATCGGGCCTTTGGAAAATTTTTTAAATTTGTTATTATTTGTATTTTATGTGTTATTAATGTTTGTGCTACTTTAATTTCATTACAGACCTAATTTTTAAAATTATTCTCAATATGGTACGAAGTAATTGTGCTGGGCCCTTTTTAGAATATAGCAGGAGTAGAAGTTGGCACGCAGGAATCTTTCAACGCTCGATATTTCTTGGGAAGGAGATCGAATTTCTTACCGTGGTTGTCCATAAATATAACAAACGTACATACGTTAAAACATTTTATTATAATAAATAATTTAAGTTTTCATTTGAGAAAATAGATTACACATAGTCCAAAAATTGGCTATAAAAATAAACCAATGCCCGACAGCTCTGCTTCACCGGAAACGGGACGCTTGCAGACTCCATTTTTGTTGGCCTCAGAAGCTAGATTACACATGCAGCCGTGAACGGCAACGTTAGAAGACGAGAGTCGTCAGCTACCATCTGAGACTCGCTCCTTGAACTGCGTTCCACTTTTGCATAGATAAATACCTCAATTGACGGAGAGGCAGAACGACGACCTCTAAATGAAAACGAAATATTCTCTCCCCCGAGCGAGTAGCTCGGTACTATATATATATATTATAAGAGGAATATTTAATTAATTTTACTATATTAAAATTGGAACCAAACAATAGTATTTTTTGTAAACAAATACGGCCAATTATTTTAAGCACAGTATAAAATCTTTATTCAAAAATAGCAAGGGTTCTTATGCGGATTATAGAATGACAATGAAATTACCACTATACAAATAATATATAAATATAAAAATGGTAACCTTCAGGAACTTTAGGGAATGCGCCATCATCGATGGGACATTTTTATAAATACGAAATTGATCCCATTCTGAGGTCAATAAACTCGTTAGTAGTAAACCCCTTATCTGTTTTATCAGTCTGACTTTTGAATAAAAATCTTTGCTTTCTGTTATCAACCATTATTTTTGGCTATTTCTTGTCATTCATTTCTTATCGAAATACAAGCGTTTTTTAAAGAACGATTCTGGAATTTTATCGCAGTTTCCTACTTTCCTTAAGCGGATAAACCGTGTGTTGATTTTGTAGGCTTGCAACTATCAGGTAGTGAATACTGAAAGACCACAAGAACAGAGTTACTTCTGTTTTTAATTTTGACATTTTACTTACGTCTCAATATGTCGAAAATTATTAATCATTATTATGTATTTATTATGTCTAAAAAAGAGTGATAATTTTTTAATGTCCAAAGATTAATATCTTTTGATGTACTTAATCAAACCAATAACTGGTTTACATACAAAATGCAGATATCATCCTTTTGCATCTTCTACGGGGACTAATCTCCCGTTATAGTATTTTTTGTAAACAAGTACTTAACAGACTTGCCTGAACATAAAATTAAAAATAGATCGCTGAAGTTGTGACATTCTATAAAAAATAATCTCTGTTTATATAACTGAACAATTCCAGACCAGAGTAGAGCAAACAGAACGGGTTGGTCCATTGGATTCGTCCGTGTTTGAAGCACCAATATAGGGCAGGGGAGGAGGCGACATGACTGTTGCGGAAGGAAATATCTAGAAAATAACCGGAAAAGAGGAAATACGCTGATTTATATCTATACAACGCTGTCTCTTCTAATTATGACACAATTATCAGAAACGTCGTACATTGCTTTGGCAAGGAAGTCTAATTTAGTCCATTTATTCATTTTATGTATTTGTTCAATATTTTCTGGAATTATTTTCCTTATAAGTAAAAGTGAAAATATTGTATTTGTTTATTGTTTAAAATACGTTTTTCTTTATATATTGTATGTGTAAAATGATTTGAAATTAGTATGGAAATATCCTAATCCCTGCCCACCAGGAATATTAAGCATTATGATATCATTTTTCCTTTACTTTTCCATTAGGGTTTCAGTGTTCTTGTATAGTGGTGTATACACGGTGTTGTAAATTTACGACCCTATTTCTTTCCTGTTATCCTCCTGCGCCGAGCCATCAACATACTACATCACTTTGCCTGCGTATCCTTCCTTCCTCTCCTGGTATTTATTTGCCATGATGTTAATGTACTATGCCTGCCACCATCTTTACGCCTTCCCTCTTGGTGGTGTAGGTGATCTATCACTGCTCTCTCTTGTCAACGGTTCTCCCTTCTGATAAAATTCTCTCCTTACTTTGGGACACTCACGTAATATTCGTAGCACTTGCTTGATATTTTTAAAATATCCGTGGGTTTTAATAGTAGACAATTTGTTCACTACATTGATTCAGCCACACATACAAAATAGTACATAATAGAAAGAAATTAAATTTGCGTAAATTATTCCAGCGTGAAATTTAGTTCAGGTTGGAAAACACTGTGGTGTAGTTTACAAGGACAGACAGCAGGAAAACGACACGTCCTTTCGGTTGGCCTTTCGCAGTGTTGGAGGAAAGTCCGAGAGTGGCAGGGGACGAGAAGCAGGTTTTTCCCGCGTTTCCATGGCAACGAATGTGCGATTGTCTCATTATTGGCAATGGTGAGCTACGAGAGGGTGGAAAATTCCGTGTGTGAGACAGCTGCAGGGGTGGAATTTGTGCACCCTACTAGTAACCTTTCACAGGAGAAAAATATCCCCATAAAAGAAACGTACACCTTGCAAATTACTAGAATTTTCTCATATATACTACTACTGTTTATATTTATCGGTTTACTCGTTTTTGATCCTTGCTTTATGTTCCTCTATTTAGAAAGCAATATCTCGCTGAATAATTATTCTCAGAAAATGACGTGAGGAGTGAAAGGTCGGAAAGTAATTTTTAAATCATTTTAATTAGTAATTATTCTAACCGCATGTTAAGCGGAGCTGTATTATTCTGCACTTTCCAATTTAATGTAATGTTTTTACTTTAAAAATTATATTGGCCTATTTTATAACTGTAGTGATGCGTAATGTAGTGGCCAATTTCTTAAATTTTCTAGCAAATAATTAATTATTCTCTATTAAGATGACATTTTTATCTGCAAAACGTTTGCCCTAAGAAAACGTGGAAAATGATTCATGTATTCAGTGAACAATGGACCCAGTATAGAGCCTTGTTGAACCTACACTCACAAATCTAATTTATATTAAGATTACCGTTGCTTATGAAAATTCATTGGTACCAAGTTTTTTTAGGCGTATACTTGAAGCACGCTTCATTCAAACAGTCGGTTAATCGATTTCATTGCTATAAAATACATTCCAAATACGCTTAATTTTTCCTTTCACCATAAGTATTAATAATATAAATCCCTCCTTCTTGAGATAATTAAAATTCCCACGTCTGATAACGCAAATAACACCATTTCACTTGCAGGTACGTCATTTGTAGTTGGGGTTTTCTTAAAAACCCTTCCGGGACAAAGTGCCCTTTTAGCGCAGCAGAACGATTTTCAGTGGAAGGGTCCACAATAAGCAATTTTTCTTATAACAGGAAAAATATAACACAATGGCACACACATCAACTAAAGTCTGTTTTAAATAAGAAGACTGATGGCGGTTGGAACGCGAAAAGGGAGTGAATTTGGGTCAACCAATAGTATCGCTTGAAATAAAGGATAGGCCGAACAGCGTATTCCAAAACGTATACCGCGCGGGCTGTGACCCTGAGAGCAGTATAACATAGTTTTGCTATGTGGCAACAAAGACTCCCTCCACGGACTATAAGTATAACAGATACTGATGTTTGGTGGTACTACGATATTGTTTTTATCCGCTACTTGGACTTATAGTAGCTATATTGCTTAGTGTTCCCAAGTTTCTTCTGAAATCAGGTACATGTATTGACTTTTTAAATTATTCATACATTATACGGAATGGTTAAAAGTTTTCTATGACTCGTTGATGATTTATGTATTTCTCCGAATTTTTATTTCATATTGTTCCCCATGTTTTGCCCAGGAGTATTTCTCATTCTGTGGTTCTTGCATAGTCTGCAAACCTTACGCTTTACTGTCCTTAATTATCTCTATGGAAAAGCAAAACTTCATATCTTCCCCTCTTGTTTATGGCTATTTTGTTCCGTACGGTGTAAACCAAGGAGAATTAGATCCTTGTAAAGGTTGCAGTGGATCACCTCATGTAATATATATGGCGTCAATAATGACTTCCACCGCTGTCCCTCTCCCACCTGATTCCATGATCCTCCCCCACATCACCCTCCCCGCACCTCCCATAAATTAACCCCCTGCCCTGTTGTGGAGGGGTTTGCTAGCGTGCGTGCGTGTTTCGCGTAATGAAATATTTACGAGCGCGATTGTAACAGACTCACCCCTCTCTCCACCCCCAACTCCCTCTATTACGCTTATTAGCAGGGACTGTCATGGCGCTTAGCTGCTGGCCCTGTGGCTTTTATAAAATACCCATCGCTGCCCTCACCCTACACCCCGTCCCCCGAAAAAAAAATCATTTTAACCGGCCTGCCACCTGCGACTGACAGGGATTGTATTACTTTTTCCCTTCTTAATTCTTTTCCACGTTGGGATTTCATATTCAGTTTCATCCTCCCTGTCCCTACCCTTACATCTCCCCAGAGAATTTAGCGTCGCGTAAGCATCGGTAATGGCGGGACAGAGACAGTTTTATATCTTTCAGGGTGGATGAAGGGAGCGAGAGTTGTATTAATATGTAAAAAAGGGGATTTAAGGCGCGGTAGCTTGAGGAGAGAGAGAAAGCGAGATCTGTGCAACCCTTCTTCACTCTCCTCCGCAGTAAATGGAAAGGACTTTTCATGGAGAAGGAGAGGTAGGGGGGTTGAAGAGAAGAAAGGTAAAAATAAAAATGGCAGGCTTAAAAGTGGCTTTCACCGTAACAGGTGCAGAGTGAGACAGAGACAGGGGAAGAACAAATATTTTACAGTGCGTCAAACACACCAGCCGCTTATTATTCCTGTGACAGACCCGATAGATTTTCACCGTTTACTGTTCAAAGTTGTCTTTTTTTAACCCAGGATTTGGAGGAAAAAATACACACTTAATATTATAAGAGGTAGATTATTTAATCAGAGGATTTCAGTGTGTGTGTGAATATAATAATTTATCTCTTATATCGGTCTAAGTATCAAGCGAAATATGATGGGGAAATATAGTACGTTACTTCACGGTGTTGATATTTCTGAGAAGTTTCTGCTCGTTAATGTCGGAATCTTCATGCTCTCCGCTTCAGCTCGCCTTGTAATACCATTCATTTCTTCCGTACGCATTCCTTTTTCTTCTTCATGTTCTCAGTCCACTGGTGCTTCGGAATTATTTTCAAACGACCATTTCTTTTTATACAACTGCAGCTCTCCAAATCGTAATCCCGTTTTTGTATTTCCTGTGTTTTCCGCCAAACTCATGGTTTAAATTTGAGGCCGTTGGAAACTTTGTTTCCCATTTTTCAAATAACTGTCCGGAAAACGAATAACAACGGATATGGGACTTCTCAAAATCCATAATGCATGCCTTAAGATCCCTCAGATACGGGTTTCCAAACTTCAAGCGAGGTTTTTTGTGGTTTGAATAATTCTTTAATCGTCAGTCGTCCTTACAACCCAACGTATTTAACCGCTTAATAAATACTTTTTCAGGGGTTTTAGACGGTTTTAGCGTATTATTCATCTGAAGTAAAAGTAACGATAAATATTAAATATTATAATTACAGTAAACAATATTTTTAATATATCATAATTTAAATTATGCATTAGTATTTTGAGCTACAAAGGTTTCTAATCAGTCTCAGTTATAAAAATAATCATTTTATATCATTTTGTTTCATTTGAATACATGCAATTAAAATAAAATTAAGGAGGCAAATATAATTTTTTATGACATTAAATAAATTAATATATAAAAACTGCCAAATACGTCTTTATTAATTTTTATTTAATACCTCGTATGTAACAAGAATTTATATGTATTCTAATTTAGTATTGATTTTATAATTTCTATCTCAAGAAGGTCCACAAAGTTCGATGAAACGTTCTACTTTTGTTAATTAATGATTAATTAATTATGCTGACATATTTGGCCGTTTCTTCATTTATTAAAATTAATGAAGAGTGAAATTTTGAAGCTGCATACCGAAATATTTTGCTCAGTTTAGTTTTATATACTATTTTCACTTAAAATTTTAAAGGAGGCGTCGATTTATTTTAAGAAATTTGATCTTCGTTGTAGAGTAAAATTATTAGATAGTTAAGGCTGTGTTACATTTCGGCCTAATTTAGGTGTTTGACAAACACTTGCTGAAGAAAAACTAAGGCTAGAGAGGAAATATGAGACACGTGTCAGAGATTCTGTGAACAAAAAAATATAGATATTGCTTAGACCAGCCCGATCTTTTTTGTATTTATGAAAACATACATTTAAGAACCTGAACCGCTTTCCTAATCTTGGTACTTGTCTGCAGCGTTTCTGCACGGTGGGAAACTCCCTATTTCATCGACTGGTAGAGGTGTTCATGGTATCGAGACTTACCATATAGCCATCTGGGAGCCACGGCTATTCATTGCCTCCGTAGAAAGTTTCCATCGCCAGGCTTGACCGTTGCTGAATTTTCGGCCCGTGTTTTGGCTTAATCCAGAACGGACTTCGTGTGTTCCTCGCGGAACCCTAGCTGGATTCCAGACTCATTTATCGACCCACGCGTCCGTCCTCCCTCTCTCTAGGAGACTGCTTTGTACCGGCGCACAAGTCCACACTAGTTCGCGTCCGTGGTTCGTATCTAGGCAACGAGGCAAAACAAGCCAACTCTTTACCGTCTTCAAACTTCTTCAGCTAACAACTCCCTTTCAACATCTTCCTCTTTCTTCTCCAACTTTGAACTGCACCCAGAGCCTCACGTCCAAAATTGTAAATCTCACCTTGAAAGCGTCGGACACACAGGCTGGTAGCCATAGGAAGACTAGGGTTACTAGGCTTGTCTGTGACGCTTTTAACGGGAAAAATGGTGACCATTAAATAATTCTGAGATTTCTGATCAGATGAGAGTTAATATTGATGCATTATTACGTTGCTAAATTACCACAAGTTGGTGATGCGATCCGGTGGCAGTCTGACGTATTTGAGCCTCTAGATAGCGGGTTGGCGTCGTCCTATATGCAGAAATGAGCTCGAAGTGTTTTTCATTATCTCATCGGAATCTCCGGACCGACTTGGCGTTTTCTGGAGAAGTCTCTGACCCAAAAATACCCCACTCTCACGCTGGTTTTCAACTCTCTTCTCATAAAACCAAACTAGTCTTACGGATACTGCTTTAAACTTCCTCATTTCTAGAAATGTCACAGATTAATAAATTAACTACCCCATTTCCTCAGTGACTCATGATATTAACCAATTCTGATCACTACACGGGCTCGCATACCTTTTTGGACCACGAAACTTCAGATGCCATGCGAAATTTTACAAAACTGTCTACCTATTAACACTTAACCGCTTAACTCTGTTTCACGTTTATCCCGAGTATCTTTCAGTTTACTTCACCGCAATCGTTCTTCGATGTCAGACCTACTTCAGTTTTGATACTTGACAACAAATAAATTGTTTAAAATTTCAGAAACAAACTATTTGAACTATGTTTTCTCTTCTTCTTCGCAAATATACATGTTTTCTGCAAGTTTTATTTTCCTAAATAACTATTTCTTTTCTCTCCACGTTGTCCGCTCGGTGACTGATCTTTTTTTTGCTATATTTAAATGCTACATTATTTTACACCTGCATTCCCCTACTTTCCGCAGCAACGGACGTCGGAATATCTCCGCAGGCTTGTAAACTATTTACATTGCGGTGAATCTCCCTCTCTCTCTCTCTTTGTGTGCGAGTTTATGTTTCTGTTGCGCTTTATCCCCCGTGCGCGTCTGTGTGTGAGCGTGGCCAGTTTACATAGCGTCGTGGAAAACTTTGAGGATTCTGCGCATTGTTCGGACAAACACAGACAAGTACACAGAAAAGCTTATATTCAATTGTTCGCACATGTAAAAACATAGGCCGTCACATTCAGACGCGAGCGCGAGCAGCGCACACAAAGGTAGAGAAAAAGAGTGAGCATTATTTTTTCCCTTTGCCTGAATAGTGGGGAACTTCGTTCGGATTCCATTCAATTTATGCTTTGTAATGATCGAAAGAAAACTAATTAAAGTACAGCCAGTCTTCTAAATTCCTATTTCAATTTTGGTTGAGTATAATGTTTCAGGCTCTCAGCTGATGATGTCCTGTTGAAATATGATAATTGCTCTTTAGTTGTTGTTTATCCTTCAACATACCCCTGTGATTTACAATAAACAGATTTAAAAATTATATTCTCTGACCAACAACTGATAATTTTTGTCGCGGACCATATTTTTGCGAAACTATTATCTACCTAAGTTTTAGCGACCAAATGCCACCTTTACAGCCCCTTTATTTAAAAAAAATGTTCATCTCAAACTGTACAAAAATTTTCCGCCTCTACATAACAGTTTTATAATACACTTTTTTGTTTTTATAATATTTTAAATATCATCCACCATTTTTTGTTGGTAATTACTTAGTGCTTCGTTCAAACAAACGGCACACATGCATGGTATTTTATCTGACTGATTGTTGGTTAATCGTCGCTAAATGAAGGCGTGGAGGAGAAGTGCGCACATAGGATCCTCTGAGCCTCCCCCTTTGTTGCTCCCACCTGCCTTCATTGTCTTCCCCAACCACTCTTGACGACACCGCATCGGCCTTTCCAGTGGCGATCGTTAACAGGAAGTAGACTTCAGAGTGCTCGACTAGATTTCCGGCCTAGAGTTCCGAAAGGCTAACAGCTACGAGAGGTTTTCCAGAGAGATCCGCGAGACAAAGCAGGGAAGATTGTGACGCAGAAGTGTGCAGCGTCCAGGAGGGGGATGAAGATAACACCTCAAACTTCCAAATTCGTCTCGCGGGGGGCATGCTCCTCCACGTTTTTAAATTACGTAGCCCTTAAAGCCGATAACATACACTTATCTGCCCACAAAGAGTAAATTCGCAATTTTTCCAGTGAATTGCGAATATTCTCATCAGGGGTGTAAAGCATGTGAAACATTTCTTATAAATAATATTTAATATATCTTATGATCTTAAACTATGTTTCTACCAATGTAGATGAATATTATTTGTAACCGTCGCTGTAGAAATTCAATAATCTTTACGACTGAGGGAGTCAAGGAGTAAATAGGATGTATTGCTAAATTTTAAGTCTGAAGAAGTCTCAAAATGGAAATGAACCGTTGCTATTGTTAAATAAATAATTATATATTTAATGCTGACTTTTTTGGCCGTTTTTATTTATTATTTTTATTAATATTGTTATTAATATTCTGATTTTTAAAATAAATGTACATTTTTTTATATTCGTAGTAACACTTGAAGTCCCAACCGTGGTGACGAAACGTTGTTTAATCGAAATAAAAAACTTTTGTGATTGTGTAAATAACTGCAAACGATCATTAACGAAAAATAAAAGCGTTGACGTCTCAAGGAATTCTTAAAACTTGAATGACATCCCCGGGTCGTGACTTACAAACCTTATACGTGAGACACGAGTCTTGTCTAATAAATATGGAACGATGTTAAAGCGACCGCTGTAGAAGAGAGCATGTCCTAGACTTGCAGCTCTCGTCTTCCTTTCCCTCCCTTTCTGCTTTATTGAATTCTATCTGCAGCCGGTCTCTCGCCAGCCGAAAGGTTCATCTCCGCGACTTCATGAAAGCATTCATCAAACATTCCGTATTCCGTCAGACGTATTACTTCACGGAGTGAGATGGCTGCAATAAGGTCGAAACATTAACATTAAAAGTGGATCGAAACGAGACCCCCCGGCAACACAATCTCTCTCTCTCTCTTCATATCCTCATAATGCACATACACTGCGGTAATAATTAAAAAATACAGTAACGGAAACAATCGCTTTTCAAAGCATTGCTACGTTGATTTATCAGAAAGTAATTATTTATTTCTTGAGAAAAGGCTATTAAAGGGGATAGGCCACCACATTGGTGACACTCGTGCAGTCGGCAAACAAAATTAATTGAAATATATACAACGTCACCACACCCTCATGTAGCCTGTTATCCAAAAAAAAAACCCTTTTCAATTCCCTTCCTATGCTATTAAAGGGGAGTTGCCTGTTTCAGGATCACCCTCATGTAGCCTGTTAACCAAAAAAAAAACTGCGTACTAGCGACTTACATCCATTTCCCTACAAGTCTAAAACCAGACTTAAATCTGTCTTATGTTCCCATTGGAATAGGCACCCAGCTGCCTCCAAACCTGGAGTGAGAATTCTGTATCCCGGAGGGGCGTGGGACAAATACCCAGAGGCCCACTTATCTGATCCACGTATTATAGTGATGTCTGCAACTCCTTTAGGCAAATAGTGACTACAAGTATAAATCTATAGCTAACTTTCTCTCCCTTTCGCAACTTCCTTCCTCTTTAATCCCTTCTTATGCCACTATTTGCATTTATCAATTTAGCAATATGTTTTAAAAATGTTATTGATTAATTACATTATATTCTGACTAAATGGTTGAACAATAATATGATTAAACGTGTAATTTCTATTTTGTTCCGACTTCTACATCTTGAATTGCTAAAAAAATTGTTGATGTTCAAAAAGTTTTAATCTCTTGTAACAGGAAATAGTATATAGTTTTCAATGCTTACATACCCATTAAAGTCAACTTCTCTTGCACTTTAATTTTTATTTTATTTATGTTATAATATTTTGAAATAGAATTTAGAATTTCTTTTGCGATTGTAAAAATAGTTTACTGGAACCAGGACTTTATTAATTTAAAATAAAACGGTATATTTACTCAAAAGCACACTACCTAACCTGGTTGCTACTGTTTATCGTATAAAATGATATTATTTTGTTCTTTAAGAAATTTATATCTAATAAATTTATTTCGTTCATATCTTTACCCAAGGCTCACAAAATTTATAAAAGCAGAACACTTTTCAAAATAAGTACCTTTAAAATTATTAAATTTAAATGTTCCTAGCTGTCAAAATTTTGTATTAGTTATCTAAAAATTCATACTGATAAAAACATTTACAGCCTATATACTCTTATATAAAAATTACTTGACAAAAATTTAAAAATATTTTTCTTACTTAATATACTAGGATTATTTTCTAATTTCTACCAAATCATTCCGAAATTCATCTTCGTATTGTGTCTTGTCTTGTATTCATGTTGCCTTCTGTAATTTATTTTTAAATACATTAATACACGCAAATCGCAACAAGTAGATTGTTTTCTCTAAGATTTGGTAGAAAAAATGAAATTATTGTAGTAGTTTACATAGCCAAATATAAGTTTTGGGAAATAAATTTATATATAAAATTGTATAGATTGTAAATATTACTATAATTCTGAATTTATTTATAGATGACTGGAGAATTTCTGAAGGCTCACAATTTTTTCAAATTAAATAAATTCGTAGTTATTTATTGAAAAGTGTTTTCTTTTATATATTTTATGACTGACACATTGAGGTTAAAACAAAGCAAGTATTTCATCGTGGTGAAGCAAAGACTGTACGATTGTGAAATTATTTTCTGTGTAGATATTTTGATTAATTCTCTTATACTATTATTCTCCTTGTTTCAGAGCAATCGAAGTCAACCCGCAATAGGTTTAAAGCAGACCCCGAAGGCTAGGGTGAGTACTGAACAATATTTATATGTCGATTTAATTTTTTTCCCAGGATTATCAACTAATCCACGTGCTGAAAAGTATTAAAATTCGTAATATTTTCATAAACACTTAGCATCACATTTACAGAATTACTAGATATTATGTAAATAAAATAGTAAACCAATTAATTCTGTTTTAAATGGCTGAATGATGCTGCGATCCTAAAAAAAGACTCACGAGAGATTGACGGGAACTTATTTTACTGTTCTTGTCCAAGTGAAGCGTCTATACTCTTTTACTTCGAAAATATGTAAGCGTAATCGGTATCAGAATGAATAAAACTATTTCAAGTGACTGATTCGCGAAAAAAGTTTCTACTAAAGCGTTTTTTTAATGGAGCTAAAATTTATATTACTTAGCTGGATTGTCTGTGCTGTGGCACAAATTGACATTTGTTTGTGTAGAAATAAAACTCTTGAAGTAATTTTTTGACTCATTACTTATACACCATCCTCGAATTAGTCATCTAAATAACATGATATTGTTCCATATAAGAGATACTATAAAAATAAGAAAATGTACATTATGTAAATGTAAACTACGCTTTTACAAATATTTAACACCAGCTATAAAATACTTTTATGTGAAAATTGGCACAAAGAATTTTACACGTGTACCTGGATATAGTAATTAATCTAGCTTAATATTTTTTAACATGTCATCTGGTTTTGTTACCTGTACGGAATAATGTTTGCTGTACCGAATATTAAAACTAAAGCAAATGTTGCGGTTTCCCATTAATATTTGTATTTGCGTTCAAATCATTTCATAAAATCTTGAATGGGTTATTAATGTTTCCTATTTTATGGCATAATATTATGTATATATACGCATCTGTATTTCATGTATTTTTAGTATGTATTATTTATATACCGTATATTGTTTTGTTTTATTATATATATATATTAATAATGTTTATGTATTACATTATATAGACTACATTGGACACAGTAATATAAAGGTATTAAAATAATGTACATATCCTTTCTTTGCTCATGTACCCCTTATTATCTGTAAATCTGAAGTATTTAAATAAATTATCATACAAATAATAAATATAAAAATGTACTTTAGAGTATTTAGTAATGAACTAATTGTTTTAAATTTTATGTACAATTTACGCTTCATATTATTGTTAAATAAAAAGTATTTTACAAACTTTCATAGTTAATAAAACAATTATTAGCCAGGTATTATAAAACCTCATTCCCTTTATTTTCCACGTCTGAATAATTTAGGTTTGTTTAAAGGAATTTACACTTTTAAATAGCGGTTATTATTATTGATAATCTTTTTATTCAATAAATTATTATTAGAAAAATTACGTACTTCTGTTTTTGAAAGAATTTTTTAAAATTCTGTATCTTTGTTTATAATTAAATTGTTTTCTGATAATAACAAAATTCGTATCACAAGAGTTAATCAAGTTTGTTTCGTACTCAGGACTACTTACGATATCATATTATTCTAATTATTTATTCAAAAATTATTTCATCATAGTTCATCAATTTTTCCATAACTTTTATTAGGACAAAACCCGCTTATTAATTATTTTTAAAAATTATAATTGGACAAGTGTCGGTTAAGGATTCTGTAACTAGTTGCGTGATAATTGCGGCGTTGAGTACCAATAAATAATTAAGAGAATTATCACAGCCTCTTTGTCAGTTTCTTATTTTATTTAAAAGATAGAATATACTACGTTTCGTCCAGTTTGAAATACAGTATAAACAACGTTTGGTCACGACATTTAGCACTTCTTCAGGCGTTAAAAATATTTACATTAATATTGGTTCAGTATTAGAATATTAATAACATTCTTAGTGATAAATAATAACATTTGAAGAAGTTCCAAATGTGGTGACGGGACGTCGTTTCACTCACATTAGAAAAATTGTCCGTAAAACTGGTTGTTAATTTATTTTATTTAATTTTTAAAATATCAAACATTATTTGATGTACTACAAAAAAATTGTATTTAATTTACAGCTATTATTTCATTCCTGGTATATCAGTCAAAAATTAACGTTCGTTTAACAAGTATTCGTTCAGAATTGAGAAATTTCAGAAGTTGAAGCAGCTTCCGGCTATAGCAATTATTATCTTATTGGGACAATTTTAAAAGAAATTGTAGGTTGATCCTGAAACTAAAATACATAATACGTAGTCAACATCGTCAAACGGAAGGTAGAATAAAATTTTTCTGATTTAAATTATTAACAATCAATTTCAGGTTTAAAGTTACTTCGTAAGATTAATGGCTCTAGTTGAAAGCACATTGTATTATTTAATAAATTAATTTTGAAAAACTAAGTTTTCGATTGGTAAACCAGGAGCGAATGAATTAATGTAAATTAAATAAAAACTAATGCTATTTAAATATTTATAATATAAATTTTATTTTAAATTTGTTTTCTGGTGTAAGGGTTCAGTGGTTATTCATATAACGTGTCAAATATTATAATACTGACTGACATATACTTTAAGTTTATTTTCTCTTGATAACGTCTACATCAGTTCTGGTATATATTTTTTCTCTCTTCCGTTAATGAATGTGTAATTACGAACTAAAATATTTTACTCTAGAGGAAAATTATAACGGTGCGTTTGAATTAATTTCTGGATCTGAGAGAGGAACGTTTTAATTAACCTAGTCTATTCGTGTGTACATCTTCATTTTCCGACGCTCGCGTGTTTGCAAGGCTACTCGCTCCATGATGTTCACTTCATCACCTGGTGTGTCTGCCCCGGCACGAAACATACCATCATCATACTAGCTTTCCCGCTTCTTCCTCACGTTGTCGTCGTCGTCGTCGTCGTCCTCGAGACGTGGAAAGTGCATTCAAGTGACAGCGTAATTAGCCAGACTCCAGCAGGCTGCCAACAGTTCCAGGCGACTCGCACACAACTTCATCACAAAGTTTCTGCTTTTCCCTCGCCACACGAAACGAGGTAACCAGTTTGAGCCTGTCACCGGATTATACCTAATAATGTGACGGCGACGCACCAGTTGTGATTGTCATCGTCTATCCCGCTGTTGACTCTGTAAGCGACCAGTTTGAAAGCTTTGCTTGAACCGAGGTGGATTCTCTCTCCCTCATACCTCGTTACTTGCAGTCAAGCTAATCCTCACACTGTAATACCCGATCCCCTTTTGTAACGGATTCACTGATTGCGGTTTAAACGGAAAATTGGGCTATTGTAGTTGAGCCGGAACATTTTAACCCTTTCGGAAACAAGCTAATCCCGACACAATTGGATCTCAAAAGTAACCACCACCTCCATTATGCGGAGGAACGTTTCGCTTCTACCGGCGATAATAAAAGACCAGCTTGGGAATTGAAATTTTCAAAAGTAAACGACGCCAGAGTTTTGATAATAAATTAAATCTCAGAATTTGCTGCAGATATTAAAATATCAATATTGTGAACTAATTATAAAATTTTCAGCGCTTAAGTTCAGCATCTCAGAGAAAAATAATCTCTTCAAAAAAATGGACAAATCACTCCAGGAAATTTTTTAAAAATAAAATGAAGTATTCTAGTAGCATACTTAGAGATTCATTGACGAAGTAGTAGAAAAATTAAAATGATTTTGCTAATTACGGGAAAAATCTATTATGTAAATTTACTGGAATTCATTTTGACATGTTCTTCTCCTTTTTAATTCGCAGCCGGTTACCAGCCAAGGCTGTTTGAGTCAGTTTCTTCCTTTTTGTCCTATTCGATGCTATTATTTTCTATCTATTGTCGTCAATCTTCATTACACACTTTTCTACACTGCCCAGCCACCTCTCCTTTTCTTTTCCTCTAATATTCGCAGTATATGGAAAATGCTTTGAAAGGAGTCTAGCTAAAATTTCTCTTGGGTAAACGTATAATGTTTAGTAACAAAATTTTGACTTCATAATAAATATTTGTTGTAACGCAATTTATTTTTGATGAAACAAACCTGTAAAGCATACCCACAAAATTTTCTCAGGAATGTTTAACGTTCCTTAGTTTGCCAGTGCGTTTATTCTCCATCACTAGACTCCCAACTTTCTCAGCCATCAATTATATATTTCAGGAATTGAAACCTTCGGCTAGTTGTAATGCAGCGATAAATGCTAATATATTTATGTTCTTGAAAGAGAGTTCCCCAATTTGTTGAAACCTTGCGGTATTACTTTTCTTAAGGATGGCATTCTGTTATTCTCTAGTATCGAATTCATTTCACATATTTCGGTTTCCAACAAATACTTCTTTTATTACCATGTTGCAGCTTTTCCTGGCCCATAGACTAGTATAAAATTGCAAGAAGTCATTTTTCCCCGTCAGGATCCCCTCTCGTTTATTTGTATTCCTTCTATATAATGGTTACGCGTCACGCGACGGCATCAAGACTCTCGTCGTTCTCCCATTCTCGTGTTTTCCCTTTCCTCCTTTTCTTTACCGGTTTTTATCGACTGTCAATGTACTTCATAACCTCTATGACGGGTATGAGTAATATTAATTGTGGTCCTTGTCAATATTTGAAACCAACTGAATATTGACAAGGACCACAATTGATGGTCGTAACGTCTATAGTTTAAATTTAAAATACTTCAAATTTTCTTTGTAAACGTCTGTTATACGGGTCGTTAATTATTAATTTATATATGATAAAAACAAACCCATTTTTAATTAGTTATATTTTCTAAAATATTAAAAAATATAATAGAAAATTTCACTTAATGAATATACATTTTTCCTTTAAATTGTTTTAAAACAACACGTTTGTAATCATCCAATGAAATTTAAATATGAAGCATATGGCAACACAATATTATACGTTAATGATAAATAAAGTAAGTAAATTAGTAACAAATAAAATTTTTGACTACTTTTAGACTTTATTCTTTAAACAATTTCCAAAAAGACAGAAAAAAAGTTCATGTACTTGTTTTCACCTTCTTTATCACTATCAAGTTTCAGTTTTAGATACACTCTACTTATAAAACAAAACCTTTAAAGTATTGTAAATTGGTATTTTGCTTTATAAATATAGTGTACCTGAAAATATAACTTGATAGTAATTTTTTAGGATAAAAGACTGAAGAAGGTACAAATAAGTTCCGAAAAATTGTTTTTTTGTATTTGTTTTCAGAATAGAGCCTGAAAGTGGTCAAAAGCTTTATTTCTTGTCACGTAAGTCAGACGAAAAGTACAACCTTTAAATAAAATAGTGAGTTAAATACGAATAATTTGATATAATGAAATTATGTTAGAGAATCAAATTTAATAAAATTAAAGAAAAAAAAGAAAATCCTTTCGACCCAATTTAAGGTTCTCATTAGGCACAGTTTTAATAAAACATAAAAAAGAGGCAATAATTAAATCTGTAGAATGTAAAAAAATCCTTGAGCCTGTTGAGTACAAATTTTATTTCAAAGAGGTGTAATAATTCAGTTAGATAGTTCCAAACATATAGGAAAATATTCCAATGCATGGACTTCTGACTTCGAGTGGCATTAAAATGAAATTATTTTGAGTTTAATAGCCGATTTATTTGTTTAAGGAATATTTTAATGATTGTTAGTTTTATAATTTTTCATATAGTATGACGTGAAGTCGTTAGTGAAGGTTGATGATGACGGAGAACGACCTGTCATATGATTGATGATTAAATTTTAATTTTAAAGAGAAGTTTAATGAGTGCTGATTCATGATGCGTTTTCCTCCTTATCATAAGTGGCCCATAGAAGATGTCGCGTCTCGGAAATGATCCAGGACGCAGCTTCCTGATGATGTGTTTCCCCGGACGGATATTGATTTTTGTGTTGGTGTCTCGACGCCGGTGTTGGCTTCGGCTTCAACCTCGCGGCCAATTAACAGACACAATCCCACGACCACGGCTCCTCAAGTGTCCCAGTTCCATCTCTCGAGTGCCCTCTCTCTCTCTCTTTCTCTCCAATAAAAGCTGTTGCGTCGTTCGCCAACACATTCACGGCTTCCCCAAGTCTCCTCCAAAAGTCCTCGAGTGGCGTGACTGAAAGCGCTTTTGCGTGTGGTTCACGTATACTTTATCTCTCTCGCTCCCTCTCTCTCTTTTCTTTTCCTACAACCCTCCTACCTTCCTACTGTACTGGCTCCTTGTGCGCCGTGATTACCTCAATTTTAAAACACTGCTCGTAAACTTTGGAGAGCGGGTAATACATATTCCCTAAGTTTTCGCGTGGAAGAAAAAGGAAGCAAAAACAAAGATTTTACGCAACACGCACAGTTTTATAGTTCCTTTTAGGCTGTACGTGAGATGGTGAAAGTAAAGTCCACTTATCTTGTAAGTGTCGAACATTACTTCATTTTCGGCATTATCTCATTATAACACTAGTCTGTTGTATCAAATACTGTTGAACGTACAGATTCATTAAAATGTTTGGTTTATTTTGTAGGTTTGCTCCGCATAAAAAAATGTTTCGATCAATACACATCATCACTTGGACGATTCAAACGATTGAAACCCTTAAGTAAAAAACTGAAGCCTTTATTGTATCTAAATTGTTTACACTCAGACCAAAATTTTGTATTATCTGAGCGGAATGTTCAAATCAGAAAAGTTGACATGCTTCGAAAAATATAGTTTTTCATACAAAATTAATGTGGGTAACCAGAAAATATATTATAAATGTAACACAGAGAGAACAGAAGTGGAATAATTTAAAATAAATAAATGAAGAACGGAAGAGGGAGGCTAAGGATGGAATACGCTAGGGAAAGATATGGGATGTAGTAGCTATGTAGAAGTTGCACAGGACAGGTTATAATGGAGAGTTTCATCAGACCTGTCTTAGGAATTATTACCACAACAACAAAATGAACCACGGCCAATAAGTCAGAAAATAATTTAATTAATACTAATACAACGTTTCATCCAACTTTGTAGACTTGTTCAGGTAAATTATTAAATGAACTATTTACATTACCAAATTTCTCTAATGACGTTTGGCCTCTCTTTATTTTATTTATGATATTAAACCGGGTAAATATATATTTTGAAATTAAATGACCTTTAATTGCAATCTGAAATAAAATAAAAAGAATTAATTTGAATTAAAAATTTCTTTGCCATTGTTTTTTTCTCATTTCGACCCCGGATGCAGCAACACAAAATTTTAGTTTAACTGTAAGTAAATACTACATAACATTATTTATATTCAACTATGTGTCTATAATTATATAACTATTTTAGTAGAATGAACTAATGAGGACCCGATAGATTATAGACGAAACGTTATGAGTGAAATTAAATTCTTCTATTTCTGACTTTTGCCAATTCTTTGTAATTTTTATTAATATTAAGTCATATAAATTTAATTGTTTTGTTTCTAAAATGAAGTATTCTGTTTCAATTTATGTAAATTGTTGGGTAATATTAAAACATTTGTATCTTCTTAAATTACAGGAGTATATAATAATGTAACCAAAACCAGACTTTGATTATAAGGCGTAGAAATAATTTATTTAGAAGTTTTGAAAACCACGCTTCAGCATTTATTCGAAATATTCTTGCCTAATGGACTATTTTTGCTAATTAGGTATAAAATCAGTCACTTAAAGTTATTAAGTTTACTAACTATAAAATATTCTCATTTTTATATCAGAGATTCTGACTTAGATAACGCTTTAAAATTTACGCGTTAAATTATTTTAATTTAAACGTCATGTTTCTGTATTTTTTTTGTACATGTATTTTGTTTTTATCATTAATGTAATTATGTTTGTACGCAGTACGTTTCACGGTAGAGTTTTATTTTCCCATGACTCACCGCAATTTATTAATACGACCCGGTTTAGCATAAAATTTACAAACTGGTGCCCATCCCTCCGGCTCCTCTCCACATACCACGGTTTTTACCACGAAAAGAGGAAAATGTGGGGAGTTGGACGGCGAGCTGGCTGAGAGGTGGATAAAAAACTTAATTTTCTCCGGAGACCTTGTATTATTATGTAACTCCCCCAAAACGCGACTGTAATTCATATTAAAATACGTGGCGCCGAGTCAGGGTGGTATTCCATTGTTAATAAGGTAAACACATGAGCCCCGAGAATAGAATACTCACTCTCCTCCCCTTTCTCTCTCTCCTTCTCACACCCTTTCTTCGTTGCTCACTACCAACCCCAGTTCTCCTCTTCTTCGTCTCTCTCCCCTAAGATCGAATAAACGCGACACGCACTCGACATAAGATTGCGTATAAAGGAGGGGGGGGGGAGATATATGGTCACTCCGTGTCAGGAGTAACTTGAGTCTACGAACTATTCTTACAGGGGGCAGATGGTATCACAGTATTTTGTGATTTTCACCAAATGCCCCAAAATCCTGTTAAATATTGTTGTTATATCAAGGATCGTAGGCTTTTCCGGTGTATTTGCTGTAGGAAGATCCCTGGGGTTTTTAACCTGGGTATAACATTAATTTATACGCGACGTTTCGACGGCTATATGCTCTGTTGTCATCTTTTAGGCGAAATGTCATATGCTTATTCTGTCTGGTTGGCGGTTGGGTCACAGCAGATCAGCCTTCTATGTTTGTTTATATTTAATTATTATTTTGTACATTAGAATGCAGGTTTGTACAGTGGGATAAGATTAATACCGTAGTTATGGAGCTCAATCACTTACTGGATCTGTGAAAGGTAAAGTAGTAGTAGTTGTTCCCAGAATTAGCTTCGTGCCTTCAAAAATTGGATTACCGTTAATCTTAAAATAAAAAATATTTCCCTTGAGTCCATTATTTGCTGCATCGTTAAAAACTGTTTTTATACGACATATTATCGATATAAGATTTTATAAATATCGTCTGGGGTGGTTTTCGTAAATATGCAATTTGTGGAGGGGATAACAGGTACATGAGGGTGATCCTAAAACAGGCAACTCCCCTTTAATAGCATAGGAAGGGAATTGAAAAGGGGGGGTGCGGAAGGTAGAGCAAGATTTTTTTATTGTGAGAGGCTCAACGTATTGCTGTTGAATGGCGTTGAACGTGTGCCGCACTCCAGATAGAAACATTTTGGTTAATTTTTTAACTACTTAAAATATATCGTTACTTAAATTAAACGTTTATTAAATTTACAAGTTATTTCGCCGTAAACAAACCTGACAGATGGATCAAATACGTTATTATTATGAATGAAATTCCGTATGTGTGTGCAATTTCAACGAAATTTGCAGACACGTTCTTTGCGATTCGGAAATTAGGTCTGTTGCGGTAAGACACGGCTACCATCCATAGGGGTGGGGGTGGTAGGCTGGAAAATTTTAAATATGAAAAATCTGCCGATATTTCCGTCGAAAAAATTCTTTTCGGGTTCAATTAATTTTACGTTGTTTCCCACGACACTATTTGTATCCTTCGTACGTTAATGACATATAGAAAAAGATATGTTAAGGCCTTACGTATCTTGCGTATATGCGGCGGCGACTACAAAAAGTATCATAACTTAAAAGTAAACTGTTTGTTATATTTAAGCATTAATATCCCGGGCGTCGCTGGGCACTCAGATAGTTTATTATAATATTAATACTACTCGACGCGAAGTAGAGACTTAATAGGGTATGCGAACGCAACTCAGTGATGTTTCTTTACGTCATCTCATACTACAAGAGTTACGCTCGTAGCCATTGCGAATTATGTCAATACTTTATCAAATTTGTAATTCCCAAATGATCTACCTTAGTGGTTTACCACGAATCATTAAGTAAAGAAATCTGTAAATCCTAATGTGCGGGAAGAAGAGTGATGCAACACCTTTAGATTCACTTCCTTTTGTTGCTTATCGTCTCGGCATTAAGAAATTCTTCTAAATGCGGCCGTGAGATATCAGAGAAATGTTTTCATAATATCGGGATCCGAATCATCGTAGTTTAAAATGTCTCATTCTATAAGCAGATAATTTCATATAACGATGCAAGACTAAATAAAATATGAATATGCTTTCTTTATCCTCAAGCAATCTGAATGGTAGTATCGAAGTGGTATAGGCCATTATTGTTTCGCTAGTTCAAATAAAAAGCTGTGAAACGACGACCGTACTTCTTGAGACTCTTCTGTTTCTCCTGTAAATCAACCCACACACCGAAAAACACCTACTCGACACAGAAAGGGAGAAAAACGTCCCCTCCACAACAACTCATCGTGCCATTTCTGCGTCGCTCTCCCAGCTAACAGCACTCCATTCTTTTATTTTGGACTCTCATCGCCCGTCGTCGCTGTTGTCACAAGAAGTTGATGTTTAAAGAGAGAGAGAGAGGCGGACACTCTCATTCTCCATTCAGCCGAGAAAATCACCCCCACCCTTCCCACCCTCAAGTGAATCAACAACAACAGCAACAGCAGCGGAGAAGAAGAGGACGAAATAGAAATAAAAGAGGGACGTTGACAATAAATACAAAACAGACAATTGTCGGGAGAAGGGTGGTACATAAATCATCCCTTCAAGCATCCCCACCATTACCACTCGCCACTTTCGAAGGCTACTGCTGAACGATGTCTCGACGAGGAATCGGTAATGGCGTGAAGGTTTATAGAGAGAGACAGAAAGAGTGAGGGAGGTTGAAAAACGAGCTAAAATAAAATGAATTTCTTTTAAGGGTGCCAGTGGACACGTTTTTTTCTCTCTTTTTGAACAAGGGTGGATTGGGAGTGTATTGAGCTCTTTAGCGCTGTAATGCGTCTATTATTAGTAGCTACGGGAGGACGAAGGGAGGGGGTGGATTCGTAAATTACTTGGCTACAGCTAACGACTCTTTGCTTTACTACAGCAGCAGCTAATAGCCTCAAGCTAATTATCCGCTCCTCCTCAACGTGGTCGTTTTTTGTGGTGGTGTCACCTGACGCGTGTATTAAGCATCGAAAAATTGGCCAGTTTCAGACACACATCTCTCCCTCATTCACGTTTTTTAATGAAATGAGAAACAGTAGGCTAGCGAAAGTTCTTTCAATTCAATCACACATAAACAATTGGTTTATCTGACACTTTAATAAACATTAAATGTGCTATAAGTCTCTTTGCCAGTTTTTATTTTATTTAATGGCTTACAATAAGTAATATGTCATCAAATTTTTTAAAAATACGTTACAAAATTTGTCTGTTTATGCGCCAATGTTATCCATTGTAATTTTCATTTTAGTATATCTGAGAAAGTTTCAATTTCGTACACACAGTTTCTCAAAACAATAAAATTCACAAATATTGCATATCCAATCAGAAACTAGTATGGGTTGGATTTGTAATGCTGTACAAATTAATAATTGCTTCGTGAATTGGTGAAGAGTATAGTCCCGGTCCGGTCATGATGGTTCTATTCTGATTTTCTAAAGTTTTAATAGTAAATAATTATGTGGAACCTAAAATTGAAACTTTATCCAGTCAAATTTATCAGAATAAGCAAGATCTTTTAAAACATTTTAGATAACCATATCATTCAATCATTAAGGTTTGATATTTGTGTTTGTTCACCTGATGAAGTTATAATTTCGATGTGAATCGTAGTGATGTAATGTATTAATCACTTTTCCAATTAGTAAACCTTTTCTGACTGTTTGTTCCAATATATATATATATATATATACAGGTCCAGGTTCATTATTAATTTTTTGACTCTTTTGAGGGTTTTCTCCTTAATATAATTTTTATATTACTGACGTGACTGTCTTGAATTTTTTGGAGGAAATATACGATAATTTCAAGGAAACCTCAGTGATTATAAAATACAACCTTTCGTCTGCCTTTGAGATTTTATCAGGTATAAAATTTAGCAATTCATGACTCCCTCGGCCGAAATATTTCCGTATTTTGTAACTTTGTAATAAAACTACTGAGGCTGTTAGTATTCTTTCTTTAAATTATTCAATTTACAAACAAAAACCATTAACTTACGATAATATTTATGAAACATAATTCTTTCCAGAAGCTTGCAATGAAAAATTATTTAATAGATCACCAATTACATTTCCAATTTTACAAAAATTAGATTTTAATTTTCTTAAAAATGTTGAAATTAATTAATTTGTATGAATTTTATTTTAAGGTCAATTCCTCCGAGTTATTTGAGTGGTGTTCACCTTACGGAAGTAGTTTTGGTGTCTGTCAGATGCATTTTACTTAATTATACTTCCCCGGTTTCACATCGCAGTATTTGCCTTGAACTTATTATACTTTAAATCGCAGCATGTTTTCCGGTAAGCACGGAAAGATTTTATTTAGCTTTAACTTAATTGGCCTTTATTTCTCAGTCGGTCATATATCACTTACAGATAAACCGAAACAGGTAAGATTAATTTCACGATAGCGATAAGTAATGAACCTAAGCTCAAGGTAGTTTTTACACGCATAGTGTTTTCAAGAAAGAGCTCTGTTATCGTTTCTTTTTTTCTTCGTGGTCCACTAGATGCCGCCAGTAATAATATTACTAATAATAATTTTATTTGATACAGTCTACCTGAGCGTCAAAAAGTTTGTACTTATTAACTTATTATCGTAATTACCGAATCTATAAAATAATTCAATTGCATTTTAGACTCAGAGGATTGAAGAATTGTTAGTGTAATTATGGCTGAAAATCAGGATTCCAGATTAATTTACTGGATCCGCGGCAAACCTTCCAGCTTTGTAGTTGCGCGGACTGCCTAATTAGCAGAAAATTCCCTACTTTCCGATGGAACTAATTCCTACGGTAACGGATAAATCCAGTTATTAATAAAATTCGATTAACGTAACCTCACGTCACTTTACGGAAAAGGGGTTCTTTCTCCCTTGTGTCTGGGGTGTAACTCAGCTTTCCCCCCTTCAAAGAGGCTTTCCAACGTGACAGAATCCCAACGACAGCCTAGTAATTAAACATTAACGTCTTCCTCGGTCTCTTCTCGTCTAAAACTGACGCTCTTCCCCCTTCCTTCACAATCTTTCTTTCATTACTTTTCTCGGGCTGCCCTCCCACATAAATCACGCCATCCATTTCGTTTCCTTCTAATTCTCGTGATCCTGTCTTCCGGCTTCCTACACGCACGTGTCTCGAGAATATCGTTTAATGTCTTAATTAATTTTCTAAGAAACTAAAAGTTTATTTTTTAAGTGCATAGAACTTCACAGTTATTAAATACCTAAAAAATTCAGTTTTGCCCCTGTGAAAAAACTTAAAAATTAAAATAAATAAATACAAAACCTGAATCATTTTATTTTCTGTTTTCAGACTTAGCCTCTGTTAAACGCCTATTAGACGGACTAAGTTTGTCAGATGTATTTTTATTTCTATTCAATAACTTTATTTATTATTTTGTCGAGGTTATCTAAGTAACGCTACAAAAAACTGGATCGATGCTCATTTATATCTGTTTACTGTAATCAATCAAATACAAGTTACTTAAATAATTTCACTGAATAAAATTCCTACAAATGCTTTCCCCTGTTTTTTAAAAGCTGAAGTTCATTGTAATAATTGTAAAATATTTCAATGAAGCCAAAAACTGACAATAATTAATGAAACGAAACCGACAATAATTTAATACAACTACATGCTTTGATCCTGACTTGGACCCTCTTCAGGTTGAACTTGACACTACACCAAATTATTACATTACAACGATATATATCGTTGGTTTCGTTTTATTAATTTTTGTCAGTTTTTGGCCTCATTAAAACATTAATTTAAATTTACAGACGTTAATAAGTATTATATAAAAAATTTATTCATATTTTAACAATGAATTCAATTTTAAAGTTTCTATGCTGTATTTCTCTTATGTATCGATCAGATAGTCTTTAGAGGCAGGCTTGTTATCAGTTTATTAAACATTTATATTTACATGTTATTTTTTTAAACTGGGAATTTTGCATAAATACGTGTAAAATCACTATCCATTTTGGATATCAGTTCCATTTTGTCTTCAGAACCGTCAATATTGAAATTATTTTCTGTTTTTTTAAATATCTGCCAGATTCGGTTTTATACCGTGTTGCGATCGTCATTCCTCACCCCGAAATACAGCACTCACAGTTAAATGGAGAAGGGGTTGGGTCAATTGGAAAAGGGCTAATTAGAGTTCGGAGGGTGGTTTGGGGGTTCTGCTACAGTAACAACTACACCGTAATAACAAAAGGAAGGCGGAAAGCAGAGCAGGAGGAGACTGCGAAAACCCCAGTATTTCCTCCCCCTCTAATTAACAGCTAATCGATTCGTTGTCGTGGAGCTCGGATCAGTCGTTTGTTGGCAGAAACCACCCCCTGAAAACAGAGATACTCAGCTAAAACCTCTCGTACACTGGGGAAACCATAACCAAAACGACGTTACCTGGAAATGATCTAAACCACTAGGAGCATGTTTGAAATTATAACTGCTACAAGGAAAATGCATGAAAAAGAAAGTATTCTATTTATTTTTCATAAAGGCCAATAATGCTAAAAATTATTAATGATCTCCACTAATGTTGAAATATATTGTAATCAATTATTGTAAATATTATATAAAAAATGGGACTGCCCAGTGCGATTCCCTATCCTCGCCACGTGGTGTTGGGTGGTCAGGTTGGCAGACCTGTAAATCTTTGCCAGCTGGTTTGGAGGCAGATCCTCGTCTCACGTAGTAGGTTCGACACATCAACAGCTAACATTATAATATTATACTGATAACTACCCGTGAAATATAGGATTACGCAATATGTTAATGATACAATAATTCATAATTTTGTGAAACTTGTGTGTTAAGTTTTCGAAGAACGGGATTCGTTTTGCTATTAAATACAATTACCTGTCATAAATTTGTATTTTTTAAAAAAATTATAACAGTGAATGAAAGGTGAAAATCAAATCCTGAAAAAGAGGAATTTTTTTTGGTGGTGTATTTTGAATGACTATAATACTGCAACGTGCAGAACTTTTCTTTTGAGGCTGAAGAAAGTCCGAAAAAAGTGGTATGCGACTAACCAGAACCTTTCTTGCGCCTTTCATGTTGAAACTGCTTTATATTTTTTCCCATTCTTTTTTATCAAAACTCCACCACCTTCTTACTCTCTCCGAGAAGAACCTCCATTTCATTACTTCTACATGAAATTTTTACTAACTCAACTCGACTTTTCATTTAAAAAAATGAGGAACACAGCACTATAGTTGGCTGTGTTTCTTGCTCACATTAAGGTTCTCCCTAGAAGCGGTGAACTAGGAGTGGCTACTTAATATTGCAAGAGCTGGTAGATGCACTCGCTGATTCAGTCTCTCGGCGTCGACTCCAGTGGATTAAAGAGACCACAGATGCTGCAGAACACAATGAAATTGGCAGGCAGATAATGAAAAATATTCATTATAATCTTAAGTTACTATAATTAAAATACGAGAATATTTTAATTGTACAGAATCTTAATCAACACGTCTTCATTGTACGTTATCATTCCGTGTTAATTCAGTTAAAGGGATAACGAGAGAAAATATGTTCCAAATTGGGTGGGACACAATATCATACAGGAATGATATGAAGTACCTTAAAACAAAGCTTCCATTGCAATTAAGTAATTTGAAATTGTGATTTTTTATCTCAAATTATTAAATTTGCACGGTAATCAAGATTTACACAGAATTTATTAATACCTTAAGTATTTTCTACTGTAAAGCAGATCTTGGTTTTAGTGTATTATTTTACGGTTTTAATATCTTCTTTTATTTAATACATTATTACTTAACGTATTGCTGCCACTTTACAATTGTCTTTTATTTTATTTTAACGCTCCGTTACAGACTACCATAAAATCATCTTGCACCGGAGATTTTTATGACAAGCTGCTAACAGACTATAGCTGTAGAACCATTTATATCTTTTCTAATAGCTTGTTATGAACCAGGAACGTGAACAGTAATTTTATGTCTCTTTCCGAGAGAGCGAGTTCCCCTCTGTGATCTGGTGAACACCAGAGGGTGGATTATCTGATTATCCGAGTCAGGGTGACAGTATGTGCTTTATCTTCAGAAGGGAGAAAATTTTGGAGGAGTTTGACCAAAATAAGGAATAGATTACTTGATCAAATTTTGAGACATGAGGGTCCTGAAAAACTAGTATTAGAGGATGGGGTAAGAGCTGAAGAGGGAGGCAGCGGGAGGAATACGCTAAGCAGATTAGGGAGGTATTTATATGGAAATTAAAAGGCTTGCACAGAATAGATTAGCACGGAGGGTTGCATCAGACCATTCTTATGACTGAATACAACAATAACAGTGTTCTACAAATAGATCAAGCGTCCCTCTTAAGGGACACTGTGGCTGAAATTTGAAAGTTACACATTTTTCATTGGATTTGTACCATTTTTGTACATCATTTGTAAACTGTCTGCAATGTTTGGTTGAAATAGGTACTTCACTTTTTTAGAAATAAATTTTTAAGTCACTTTCAATATATAAATTTACGTTCCAATGAAAATGCTCCATGCGCATTGTGATTTACCGTAGGGCATTGTAATTTAGTTTATATATATATATATATATATATATATATATATATATATATATACTTTAAGACATTTCTTATACATGGTACTACCCGAACGGGTTCTTGATAAGATGAGCTACTCCCTTCTAGTTAGCCCAGCAGGGAAACTAATCTGTGGGTCGCCGCCATTACATGAGTTCGTTGTTTCTTATGAATCCCATTTTAAAATAGAGAAGTAAATAAGAAAAATTAATACGTTCCAATGTCGAGGATTAAATCTGTATTTTATTTTAATTAATATAATGCATTTTTAGAATGAAACCTGACCTTATTCATGCAGTAATGTGTAAAAGAATTTGTGGCGTTGCATGAATATATTTCTATGGGTAGTTTGGAAAATTTAATTTAATTAGTTAAGAGCATAAATTTAGGTGTTTAGGGAGGTCGTCGCTTTAGTTTCACCCAGGGGAAGCTAGATTGAGGTAATGAAAACAGACGCTTTGACACTGCTGCACGTAGTGGGAGACCGGCCAGCGGGAGATCAATTGGTGAAGGAGAAAAAAAGAAACTTCATCTCCTGCTCGGTGAGGAGTGAATTGGCTATAGGCTTCTCCTGGACTCCAGTAATTTAGCTAAGTGTAGGAAGAAGGAGGGAGTGCTCTAGTAGAGTGTCAGAGCTTCTTCCCTCTTCGAGCGAAGGGTCATCGACCTTCCAAGATAGTATCAATTTCTCCTCCCGTCCTTCGACGGCCCTTCTACAATTCAATAAATCACCCCGCGGTCTGTTATCTACGTTTAAGTAAGTGAACCATCTTGGGGCAATGTTAACACGGGTCGTTTGTAAATAATCTGGGTAAGCTAGCCTTTCTAGCGGTATTATATATGCATATAATGAATATTTTCCACTCATAAAATCCACCCCCGATTTCGACTTTAAAGAAATCATTTAAAAAATCTCCATACAGACGACCTTGGTGATTTGCCTATTGCCATAACAAATGCTGGTTTCACGGGAAATTGTCTTTCCTTACAATGAACTGCAATTAAATCCCTAAATAGATTTGGTCAATTCTGGGAATGAGCACTATTGAACATTTCCCAGTACGAACTTGAGCCTCTATCATGTGGTTTCTTAACTCTGTAATTATTATTTTGCCGGCTGCATTTGTGTGATCAAAATGTTTTTTCAGTATAAACGAATGTTCGCGCTTACCCGACAGCCAACCCAAATCTACAGTTATACTTCCATGTGCGAAATCCAGTTGACATTAGATTAGTTTTTTAATTGATTTTATTATATTAATTTTATAGAGTAAGCTCCCTGCAATTTCTGGCTATTTTCGATATATTTTTCTGGTAAAATCATTCAAAAATATTCCCCAATTTACTAGAAAAATGCATGAAAAAGTTTACTCTTTCGTCATGTTGCAAACTATCCTCAACTATCACCCTAAAGGATAGGAGTTTCTACTATTCTTGGAACATGAAATTCTTAACTCTGAAGTATTTATTCTGAACGAGTTTATATATATTATATGACCTCCGTTATTTTAATAAAGTAGAACAAGTATGGCATTCATTTTATCCAATCACTTTTCCCCCTCCCATATATCTCCAGGATTGAACGTTTCTTGGAATTTTTTTGACATACTAACTTTCTTTTTTTTCACCATGCCTATTTCACCCTTATTTAAATTCGCCGTTTCCAATAAATACTCCAATAAACGTGTATCATAGTCGGAGGAAACGTGCGTAGTAAATTCTTCCTACGTCGGTGGACCGAATCAATTGTCGAACAGCTTGGCTTTTCCCCCTCTTCTCTTGCCGTTTTAACCAACCCCTATATTTGTGTGTTTGTAATGCTGCCTGCTTCTCCCATCTGGCGGCGAAAACGTGAAAACAGCATGGGAAGACAGTTCCGGGATCTGCTAACAGTGGCGTTGCAGGGCGATGTGGTATAGAGCGGTACATGTGAAAGGTGTGTTTATGCCCCTTAAAGAACTACAAGATACAAACCTTGCAATTTAATCGTGTCATCCTGATCGAAGAGAAATAAGAAGAAATTAACATCAAAATACCCAATTTTCGTTAAGTAAAACCTTCGCGTACCTACTGATCTTTGAATTTCAAGATAAAGTAACCGTGAATACGTAAAAATTTTAAGAAGCAATTGGACTCAGATTGATCCCATGGTACGTGCTTCAATATATATTCCATAATTATTGTAATTATAAAAGTAATTGCTCCATTAAACCCAGGTGAAAACCTGAGAGTTATCGTAATTTATTAACAACTGCCCTTTAAAAAATATTATTCTTAATACTAATCCTAGAAATATTCTGAGCAGTGAGGCAATTTGTTTTCTCTGTTTTTCACCTACGTTTACTTCGATAATTTTAATGACAGTAAAGATTATTTTATATAGTGGGATTGAAATTAGTAGCTTCTGTGTGTGAAAGGAGGCGCTGAATTCACTTTCACGTCTTCACAATGGACTATAGAAACAGCTAACTGAGAAAAGGATATTATACTTTTGTTCGGCTACGCTTTTAGTCACGCCCTTCATTTTAAGCGTTCTGATTGATTTATTCAACGTCACACAACTCCATAATGTCTTCTTATTTTAACCATTTTGTAGCTAACATCTGTTATGGCATCCCATTAAAATTGTTGAGTTGTATTATTTAATATTTCTTCTGGTTTGGTTTCTTTGACGTCTGTGAAGCTTGCGCTGCATTTCATAAACAAAAATCTTTTATCAAACGCTCGTCTTTAATGGAAATAATAGTTTGTAAGTTTTCACTTTGAACTTGAGTTGTGTAATGCCACTTTGGACCCAGAAGTTCCTCCTTCATGAGTCCCCCTATCTTTGTTTTGAAAAAACTTTCTCACGCGTACTTTAATTCCGTTCTCACATTATCTTATGCTCGGCTCGTTTGTTGAAACGATAAATTTTATTTACTGTGGTTGAAATATGGATGGAAAGTATTTCGGAGGTCTTCAAATCTTACTTACCTAAAAGGCCAAAAATACAAGGGGGCAAAAACTATTTTGAACCGAAGTATTTAAATAATTAAAAAATAAATCTGTATCGAATTTCACAGGCATTAAATTAACACTTTTTGTTTATAATTTGAAACGACTTTGTATATTTAAATTATAAGTATAAACTATATTATTTTAGACCGAATATAAAGTTCTCGGGGTTTTTACCCGGGTTATATCATTTGTAAAATACAACGTTTCGATAGCTACCTCCGCCATCGTTAGTCACCTGAAGACGAAAGAGAACTTTATATTCAATCTATTCACTGGGAAAGCCTATATTCTGTTATATTATTTTTAATCGTTATCGAGGTATTAAAAATATGGTTTAATATGATATTTGCATATTGATAGCGAAAAATAACAGGTAAATACTATTTTTTTAACTTCTTTTGAACGATTGAGGACAATTATAGATTTAGATTTATTGTTGTTTCCATTAGTCCTCGATTGAGGAAATAGGATACGTCATACATTAAAAATTGAAAATGAACAAAATAAAGTACATAATTAAAGACAAATAATCTTAAAATAAATTAATAAAAGAAAATGTATATAGACAAAAGTCAATATAAACACAACACGGACACATGATGTCACATAATAGAGAGATCTTTAATAAGACAATTATATGGTCTACATTGCATAGTCTAATGAAAGGTAGGAGGATATGGGGATAGTTTGTCTTAAATCGAGGAAAGGGAAGTTATCGAAAGGGAGGAACTAAAAGAAGGATGAAACGGAAATACGAAATTGGTATAAGTGGAAGATAATTATCGACGTGGAAAACGTGAGTGAAAGACAATCCAAATTAACATAGTGAAAATATAATATAAAGTTTGTAGGAGTGTGTTTAATATTTACTTGGAAAGTATCTACCCGTTTATTTCGCTAGGTAACAAATTCATTTCGTTAAGTACTTCTCTTGGTATACATTTTCCTTTGAATATTTTCTCCGTAATTTCCCAGATGTAATATCTTTATTCCCGATGTATGATATAGTCCGCTAATTCAGTTAATATTTTTCTGTCTTAACTCTTTCCTGTACATACAATCCGTCCAACCTCGGTTTGAAAAAAATGCCCTTCCGACTTTAGGACAGAGGAGGATCCCTGTAACACCTCGCCCCCACCATCCTGACGATGACGTGACGTGACGTTGCTTCATTTGCGTGACTAATTGGACTTAATTAATAGGCGGGACGCTACACACGGCGTCGACGACGACAAGTGGAATCTGCTGCACTAATTGCAGCTCGCGAGCTCAATTAAACGTGGTGCCGAGAGAAATGCGAGGAGCAGGAAAATATTTACCTTTCTGAAACATAAAGCCGAGGTTCACGTCGTAATAATAATTATTATAGTTATTTGCGGAAACAAGGGAAAGGATAACGAGGAATCCTTTGGGAGAGTTTCTCTTTATGAGACTCCAAATACATGAAATATTAAATTCGACAACGCAAAAATAAAGTAAAATAAATTCTGTAATCCTTACTAGTCGAGTAATTTAAAACTGTACAAAATAGAATTTTTATTTGAATCTTTTTCTTAAAATATCCGGTACTTAAATAATTGTCAGTGATCTCATTATTCAATTTTTGCAATAAATAAGTAAAATCAAAGTATTTAGGAAGCATATGTTACACTTTATTTTTTCCTGGATAAATTAGAAATGCTATTGCAAATACAGTATGTAATATAATATTTTACTTTGCTTTCGTCCTTTTCAAAGGAATTTTAGGTTTGTTATAAATAAAACTCTTTAGCGCGTAAATAGAAAGTAAATAAATTCTTCTACAGTCTTTACTTAAGTTTCTTTACGATTAAAAAAAAAACCTTCTTCAAACGAGCAAATATAGATTTTTAATCTGCAATTGGGTCAAAGGTTTATTAGGAAACTCAAACATTATTTTCTGACTTAAAGTTTAAAATAACAAAATAAATAAAATGACGGCCAGTAAGGCATCATATAATTTCATTGCTATTTAATTGAATATTGTAAACTTACAGTAAGAAAACTATGTTTGAATTTTAATTTAATTACTATTTAATTAACACTAATAGAGTGTTTCATCCAACTTTGTGGACATCCTCATGTTAATTCATTGTTAATAAAATAGTGATTACATTACTAACTTATTGGTGATCGTTTTATTTATTTATTTTTAGTCAATTTTAATGATAAGAGGAACTACAAATGAGAAAAATTTAAATAACTGTTTTCAAGAAACACGAATTTAATATGACAGATTTTTAATTTTTGTACTTTTTTATTAGATTACCATGGGTTTTTATCAGTGTCAATATTATTTAAAACTCCATTAATAAATATCTATTTATTAATTTTATTAAAAAGATTAACAAAGGAGATTTCGGCCAATAATTTGGTTTTAATCTTCTCTACAATCTTTCTAAATTTTCAATTACAAAATCCTATGTGGTTTTTAGAACATTAAAAAATTATTTTTTAATAAATTAAAATCGAAAATAATTACATTCAAGTATAACTTACTACATGCATATTGGAGTTTCTTCCAATGTTTGGTCGAAGCCATCTTGTTGAGGTATTTAATTTTTGGTAATGTTGTCTACAATTATCAGTACATAATTTTTCCCGAAACATTGTCCAGGTCGTCGATCGGGGTTTGACCTGCTTCTATATGTATAATTATAATATGGCGTATTTTTAATTTTGATTCTAATCTCTTGCATATCCATAAATTTATAATCAGCCTCATTAATAATTATAACTACATTTAATAATATAAACTAATATTACAACATAGTTTTTTATCATTAAAATTTACAATAGATAAAAAGATTTATTGTAAATTATAATTTTGTTAAAGAAAGATACAAAGCAACATTCGATAAATAATTTTACCCCAATCATCTCTAGAAATAGTTTTTCTAAATAATTTTCATTTATAAAATCCTACGTTGTTTTGTCAAAATTGGAAAACTCTTTTTGATAAAAGATTACATTAGTCTTCTCCAATTTTTCATGTATGAATAATTTAAGAACATGACTATAAAAATTTAATATTGTTTGTGACTTTTGGTTTAAGTTTTCTAATGAAAGGAGGGAATACTGTTAGACGTATTATTGAAATGTTATAAATGAGACTATAGCAAATCACATCTTCTACATTTAAGTACGTTGGATGCTAGCGGTAAATTTTCTGCCGGAAAGGTTTAACCAAACTATGAAATCTCTACCAGATCAGTAAATACAGATATGTATTTAACTTGAGAACTTGAATTATGAGAGTAATTACCTGTATTATAGGCTAATAAACGTATATTGAAAATTTTTTATGCTTAAAATTGTTATGTTTAGAACTGTCTGAAGGTCACTGCTTTGAAGAAAAATTGAAGATAAAGCACTGTAATCAGGGTCGTTGTTCTCATAAATGTTATGAAGGCTGTACAATTGTAAAAGTAATATTGTATAGTTTTTAAATTGTAACATTAGAGTCCCGTTACATTTATTTTAAGTTGGAAACTACGTAGGGCAAGGAAGCATTATTAAAAAAATACTGGAGTGTGTTAAACTTATTCAGGACAGTTTTGAAAGATCTTCGACAACCACGTTTATGAATAATGAAGTTGTCTGTACCTTTAATTCAAGAATCTATTTTCACTTACGTTTCCTTCCCCTTAACACACAGGAGGAACGATCTTATTTGCGGAGTCGTTCAAGGTTGTGGATTAGCGAGCTTGTTACGAGATCGTGGTTGTTTTCTTGTTTGTCTGCAAGAAACGAATGTGTAATAAACGTTTGGAAATAGCTGGAAGGACGACGATTAGAAGCAGTCGGAACGACTTGGTTGTAATTTCTCAGTGACTGCTTATAACTCTACCCCATCGTAATTGAGTCTCCAAGGCGAAACGCGCTCCGTAACAGAATTCTTAGAAGCACCGAGGAACTTCATTCAAGCTGGATTTGTAGGGATCTGAGCAATCCCCCTACTCTCTTCACCTCTCAACTGTGGTGTATTGACGCTTTTTAGTCAATGAAAAACTGTTTGTTTTCACGGGAAGGTATACACCAATTTAAACAAACTAAATGACCCCGTCTCTATCGAAAATTCCATCATTATAATTTTCATAAATATGTCAATAAATTAATCATGTAGCCTGTAGTATAAAAAATCTGCAATTTTTCTTTTTTGATGTTATACAGAATAATAAATAATAAATAGACATTTAGCAAGAATATAATTTCCATTCCCTCCGCGTCAAGGTGAATAAAATGGCAGTTCCAAAAACTCATCTTAAATGCACAGGTAAACATTCTTTTAGGTAGAAATTGCACGTGGCATTTGTGGCCACCAATCCCCCCCCCCGCAAACGTTTCGAAGGAGCCGTGAAATAAGGGTAAAAGACTGAAAACATATTCTAGAATGGAACTCAGATAAGAAAATAATCAAGTTTCCCTTAAATTGTAGGAATCAAGCTTCTAACCGTGAAACGAGTTGATCTCATAGATTACTTTTTTCTCATCGACGTTATAAATATTATAATATTTTGTTTCCGTAAAGAGGTTTTTTAAATTTCGAAACAGATGAAAGGTCTTCGTAATTTGAATTCCTATTTTCCTTATTTTATTGAAAACTTCTTCGCTTGCATAGGAATGTTTCTTCGCGATACCAACAAATACAATGTAATAATAATATTTTTATCTGTATGGGTTTGTTAATAGAAATAATACTAATTAAAATACAAAAAGGCATAAATACAAAAATTGAATTAAGACGTTTCGTCGCCCCCCCCCCCCAACTTTCAGGACCTCTTCACTTCATTAAACTCGGCTCTAAATGTTACAGTAGTAACATAAAATTCCAATATGATTAAAATTAATGAACTGAAGAGGTCCCGAAAGTTGGGGACAAAACATCTTAATTAAAATAAAATTCTTCTATTTCCGACTTTTGGCCATTCTTCGTATTTATTTACGTTATAAGTCAGATTAATTTAATGAATTTTACAAGATTTACAGTTAATTTTAGAAGCTTAGGTGCTGTTGGAATTAATATCGGTCAATCTTGCTATATACTTATTATTAGAACTAAATTTATAACGTATTTATTTTAATTTTATGGAGGAGTATATTCAGCTTTAATAAATCATGGTTGATTGGAAGATTATAAATTTCATGGCTTTTATGGATTTGTAATGTATTTTATAAAATATTATTTATATTTATTTCATTATCATTTTAAGATATACATGATTTTATTTACTTATTTATTTCTAATAATTATATTTTAAATAATATTATTTTATTTAGAAATAATAATATTGACTAGTCTCATTTAATGCAAAAAAAGTTAAACGAGAAATACATCAATTTAGTAAAAAGATAAGCCGATTTGAAAATAATTTTTTGTTTATATTAACATATTTGTATTTGACACTTCTGATATACGTTTATATATAATTGTTAAATAACTAAACACATAAACCCATTTGTCAGAATGAAGCATTAGTATGCCAATGACACAAAATTTATATCGGACCTTTCATGTTTTTTAATATATATGTATATATAAATTAAAAATTTTATTATTGTTTAATTTATATTTTATTACAAATTTATTAGTGCTTGTCTTTACCTGATGAAATCCGTTAATAGGGGACAAAATTTCAGAATGTAATTCTGATGAATAATACAATGTGTTTCTGATTAATTGGTCATTTTGGGGTTTATTCATTAAAAGTTGCTTTCTTTAAATTTTTAGTTAATATGGATAATCATTAATACCAAAATTATTATTCAAAAATCATTTTTCTGACATTAAATAAATGAATAAACTAAAAGACGGCCAAATATGTCAGCAAACGAATTTAATTAAGTTTTAAATAAAGTCGGCCAACGTTCTCAGGTAAATTTGTTACTATACATGTGAGAAGTCCGTGTATGTCTTCGACGTAGGATTATAAATAAGTGTTACACATTTCTGATATTTCCAGATCGTAATGTGTGCAGGAAATAGCGAAAGCAATTGATTTTTAGCTGTCGCAAATAAAGAAACGGTGGGCTGTTGATAAAAGTCAATTTATTTTAATTAATGTAGAATTTTTATTTGTACCCTTAGTGTTTTAAGGAATAAGAAGAATTAGTAGACCAAACCAGGAATTATTAATCAGTAAACACCTAATTACTAGTATACGAACGAGACATAAAACCAAATGAATAATAACAAAATGGTAGCTTAAGGAATGAGGAACGAAATATATGAAGATAACAGGAGAACACTGGTATTAGGAGAAGTCGGTGCGGAACGGGATACTAATAGTTTAACAATTTTTTTAAAATTAATAAAATCGAAAAATGAATTCATAAAAGTATAAAACAGTAGTTTATTCTATTAATTACTTAATCTAATATCAATATAAATTAAAACAACGAATTTAGATTTTTGATACATTTTTAAAAAGAAACTTACAAACTTGCTGTTCTCCTTCAGTCCCTCCCCCAGAGGATGTTTTCTATATACAATCAGTGCAATAAAATTTCATTTAATTTGAGGAAAATCATAAAACCTTTTGTTTTTTATTTCTTATACTTACTTAGAGTACGGTTGATGGCTTCATCAATTTTTCCTTTCGTAAATTTTTTTTGCAACTGTGCAGTATTGCACATCTTTCCCCTTTTCCGTTCCTTTTCTTTCTTAATGTATTCTTTTTTTAGTCCAGCATCCTGTAACTAATTCTAATAAGGTGAGTCTATCAGTTTTTCTTTTTTTTTTCTTGAGGAACACGAAACATTTTTCCTTGTAGATTAGTATCCCGTTCCGCCTCACACGCAAGTTGTAGTTAAAGGTTTTTCACCGAGCCTTAATACATGCAGATTTAAACCTTATACGTAGCTTAATATGCAGCTAACGACACCTAGTTTATGAATATATACCATTAAAGAGATAAAAGCGAGGAGTATGTTGGATTACCTTCTGTCGAAATGCTGCAACAATTATAAAGTCACAGTTGTAAGACGCCAAAAAACAAAAGTTCATTCACAATGTGGAACTTGCATCGCAGACAATGTACGTGACTTCCTCGTTAGTGCGATCAAACTTTGAAAGTCACTGGACGAACAATTATATTAAGAAATACGTGACATAAATTGATGGTTGGTCAGACTTGACCAGTTTCAATGTACAGCACATATTAGTGCTTTGTAATTAACAAAAGTTCACAATGTGGAGTCAGAACTTGGTCAAGTAGGCTGCCAGGACTTCTTCTTTGACCAGTTACACTGTTCCACCCCTATTTATTAACCGCCAGCACTATCCAGTAAAATAATATAGTATCCCGTTCTACTCGGCTATCCGACTTTCCCTACATCTGTAGGGCAAAATCTATTCTCTAGAAAAATAATATTTTCATCTACAAAGGGCATTTTAACTCCTTCATACAGAATTCGATTTCTATTATTAATTAATAGTATACTAATTAATTAAAAATATGAAAAGCAGGAGGAAAGAGAGGAAGTTAAACACTGTCAAGTACTCGTTACACTTCTTTAATCCCTTATGAAGGAAGGTAATCATTGTTCGTAGTTCCGTGATTTTTAAGAACTTGGTTATATTTACTAAAACAAAAGAAGTATAGGTTTTAACTTGTCATTCGATACTCGTTGTCGTAGGAGACGTCATCCCATAGTAATTGAGTGATTAGTTTGTCTCGTGACGACGGCGACGCCGCTGTACGCAGGCGCGTGTGCCAGCGTGTTGGCAGGCCTGGTTTGAGTCCCCCCCTCCCCCGCCCCTCCCAAGTCACCCGTGGCCATGGCGGGGCTCAGTCGGCCCGGAGCCTTGGCAGAGTCATTAACGTATCTGTGCGTTCGCTTTCTCGCGCTCGATGGATGTGTGTTGATCTGGTGGCGTGTGTCAGTGTAACGGAGATGTGGTGCTGCTGCTGCTACTGTTGATACAATAACGCGTTATCTCGATCCTAGTGCAGACGTCGTCGAGTCGGGACAAGGAAAGAATAAAAAATATAAGGTTAGTAGACTGATGTCATGAGCTTTTTTGTTTTTTAAATTGACATGATGCACTCGCAACGATTTGGATACAGCGACCAAACACTACGACGACGTCGTCACTGAGTGCGACGTCAAGTTTCACGAGGTTCGAAAGCCGCAGATTCGAATTTGCCGCTTGACAGCTCTTGTCGAGATTCCGCGTTTCGTAGAATCTGCACACTTTGACGGAACAACTGCATGCAGAAACCATTATACATGTCTAAAAGTTCATTTTATTAATTTATATATATGCCTTAATGAAATAATATAGTACCACCTCGGCAGTATTTCAAAATAATCTAAATCACATTTCAGCACTTCCCATTTCTGTTCTCCTGTTAACTTATCACATTCTGATGTAATAATTTATAGGAACTATTTTCATTCAAGTGGAGAAACATTAATTGGGTCCAGACAGGCTTCGATATGACGTTCCGCGTTCCTAAATTCATGACAGGCTCTGAGGATACGTCGGTGATTTCCATTTAAAATAAATTCCCTATAAATGTAGCGACAGCCACCGGGTTGATTTTAAACATCTTTTATCGAGTTAAGGAAATTCAAATCGGTTCATGTGGACGATTTCTGTATGTCACCCGATGGAGCTGATTCCTCGTTCGGGGGATTCCGATTGCAAAATCTGCAACAATAATGAAAAAAAAAGTTCACTCCAATCAGATTGTGAGTTAAAATGATTAAATGAGTAGAAATGCTGAGGTTTTTTTCTTCTCCCTTGGCTCAACAGCCAATTGAGAACCTTCGCCTACCGGGCAGACTGCGGACTGTCATCTTACATGACACATTTCGAATTTGGAGTGACACATGGTCAGCGAATCGATTCTCCAGCAGTCTTAAACCCAGTCTTCATGAGAATGACGTCACAAACATCCAAGCCCATGCCAGGACTCGATCCCGGGGTTGCGAGGCAGCGACGCCATTAGATCACAGGAGGTCGGCGAAACGTCTGAAGTACAATAAGGGAACCTGCATCATCAGCGTGTACAGTTGTTTGTACTCATTTGAGTTCAGCTTTATCCTTCACTACTTTTAAAAAATTTTAATCCATTTTTAGCTTTATCACTATTATTTTTGTCTTAAAAAAATTAACAATAATTTTGCAAATATGTAAGTACATATCACTATTGAGGTAAGCCTTACGTTTGAGTTTCAGGCCACCTGCAATGAATTAACGAAGTTTCTTTTCCTAATAATTTGGTCCATGATGATCCACGTGATATGTGTGAGCTACTGCCACGTCCATTATTAGACTTCTTCATTTTTATTTTGGTTACTATCAAATTCCTACGTGAGAATAATAATTATATTGGTATGTTGGGATCGCGCCCAATTCAAGGTAATTTTCATTTTGACTTTCCTTTCCTGGAAAAGGGCGTTAGGCGATTCGCGGAATTACGAGTATTGGAAGCTCGTCTTCAGTTACGAAGGAGGGACTTTATTTTCCTGGAAACAGAAATTGGAATGAATCATCTAGCGATAGATTCAGAATAAACACCTCGTTGATCAAATCTGACTTTTATCTACGAGATTCCCTTTCCGAGTCTCCTATTCTTTCTCTTTTTCTATAAAAGAAACTTTCGATTGATCCGTCTCCGTAACTTGTTCTTTTCGCCCTACACGAATCGCCCGCTTTCTATGTAGTAGCGCAAGAAAAGCGGCTACTGCGAATAATGGTGAAGGGGCAACGACCCTTTTCTTGAATACTAATATATCATCCTTAACGCTGATTTGCAGCTCGTAACAGGTTTTATTTGAAATTGCCGTACACAGAAACAAAGCGCAATTGCATGGGTTCGTGCAGTAGCAGCAGCTATGAACTGTTCTACTGCAAGGGCGGAGAAAGACCGTAAAATTAAATGAATGTGTGTGTGTTTTTTTCTATCCGTTACAGCAGACCAGATTGGTTGCGTTGGTAATCCCCGTTGAAATGGAGTGGACGAGAACTGAGCTCTAAGCCGTTAAAACGAAGCGAATTGATTGCTAACAGCTTAAAAGGCGCTTGAACTCGACGGATTTCCTCTCTGCTCCTCTTTTAAATTGGTGGGTCATCTTTACCCACTAATAACTCATTAATAAATATGCTGACTGTATTTTATTTCAGCGTCATTCATGGTCATCGTAATTCCCGAGACACCTACCGGAAAAATATAAGATTATTTATTAATAAAATAATTTACTTAATATTATAAATAAAATTTAAAGAATGGTGAAATGTCAAAAGAAGAATAATTATATTTCAATTAGGAAGTTTCGTCTTACTGGAATTTCATGTTACGACTGTAACATTCAGGAGCGAAATTAATAAACTGAAGAGGTCCCGAAAACTGGAGGGGAACGAAACGTCTTAATTCAGATTCAGTTCCTGTATTTCTGACTTTTGGCCATTCTTTGTGTTTTATTTATTATTTTTACTAAGCAATATTAACCAACGTACACAAATATAGATATTATTATTATATTACCTGTATTTTAATTGGTTGGATGGCATTGATAAGAAACTTTCTTATGGCTCGATATAGCAACAAAAATGTTTCCAGGAAATTAACAAAAGTCCATAAATCAGTTTATAAAAATATAACTCTTAAAGTTTCGAGCCAGCATTGTCGACTTCTTCAGATAATTAAAATTCATTTGATTAAAATCTTATTAAAATTTCATGTTACTTCCGCAACGTCAGATGGACCAAACATTTTAATTCAAATTATTATTATTTTTATTTCTGACTTTCACGATTATTTTTATACTTTTTAAGTCTATTTGCTCTGTTCTGTGTAGTTAACAAGATGAAATCTCGTGTTCAATTTCACTTTACTCCTCGCTTTTGTAGTGTGTTTTATGTGATTTCAAAATAACAATCAATTTCCCAAATTGCCTAATTTAAAAAAAAACTAGTGGGAAACTGACGGATCAGATATAATTACAATTTTCATCAAATTCTGTTAGATGACTGCCTTCATATTAAGACTCGTGTAAAGACTAAAATTAAAAATTAATGTTTCACGAATTGAATAAAATTTTATGACATATTAATACAATTTCAAAAGAACGACGTTTCGGTGCATAATTGTACCATATTCACGTTTTATCCCGCGGAGAAAAGTTTAATGGACATCGTCTAAATCGTGAAATCACGTTACAAAGTTTCTTTAGCAGTAAAATAGTGTGCACAAATACCTGACGAAACGTTGTACTTCTTAATTTTAAAAAAAGTCTGAAATACGTCATACAATTTTATTTAATTATTACGTAAATCAGACGTCAAATTAAACCTTTTTAGAAACTGACATTAATGTAATAGTCCCAAATAAATATATTAGAATCACTGAATGTTTTAATGGAAGAAGTTCCATAAATACCGATTATTTTTCCAATGTTTTTGTTTCGCATTTGGCAACAGGTTAAAAGATCCCGTTTAACTTGCTTACATTATTTTGTTGACGTTTATCCGGTTGCCAATTATTCCTAACGAGTTTCGTGCACGTTTCTTTACTGACTATAATCTTTTAAATACAATATTCTAATATATAAAATAGGCTGTATATTCAACGTAGAATTCAATAAAATAAAATGAAACCTCTTTATTTACAGTCTCATAAAATGACAACATCCTCAAGGGGTCTAGTCAACAACCCTTGAGTATGTTGTAAATTTATGGGACTGTAAATAAAGGGGTTTTATTTTATTTTATTGAATTATACAATATTACTTAATGAACGATCCTAGGTTTATTAATTGGGTCAAATTTTTTGTCAGGCCGCGACGTTTCCGTGATGACCATAATCGCCGGAAGAGCCTGATTTTTTAGTTTTAAAAATAATGTGCTTCCTCCTGCTACAAAAAAATTGTTTAGCTGAGTGTTTTCCAATCTACGTAGAAGTGGAGAGGAAGCAAAAAATCAGAGAATATGTATAGCGTAAATAAAGATAAATAATTAAAAAAACGTTGGAAAACACTGTCTCGTTTAGATGCGATGTCTTTGAACCTTTTATTACGACCACCAGAATCGTTTCTGGTTAGAACTAATTCTTGGAATTATTACGTTATATACGAAGAGCATTCCTCTTGGCTTGATCAGTATATATTCTGTTTGAAAAATGTTTTTCACTGCAAAGAAAGAGCGGTTTAGAATGAGGGTTATCTGGGTGGGCCTGGTTTTTCTTTATCAGCATCAGCTGAGCCAGAGTCATTTTCAATGTTTCAGCGGCTGAGTGCGTTGTGCGCCGTTTCGTACTGCCTACTTGAAAAACAAGGGCACTCCCTATTCAACAAGGCTCTGTTGTGTCTCTAGAAGGCAGTGTCAAATTCTGCTCAAACTATGCCAAACTGAAGGATTGCAGAGGGGGAAAACATTGAACTGATGACTTTCATGCAAACAGTCGAATTGGCATACGGAAAGATAAGAAAATTTTATAGGAACTTTAGCCTTAGTGGTATGGCGTCACCTTTTGACCATTGCCAGGGAACAGTTTATTGCTAAATTGCTCAATATATTTCATAAATGCACCTTTCTTCTCGCCGCCCCTCCCCCTTTCCTCTTACATCCATTTATAAATACACGGGTTTAAATCTGAACTTGCAATTTTTTATGTTTTATTGACCTGAAAAAAATTCGGAACCTACTGTAAAAAATTACAATGTTATATGAATCGTATTTTTTTAAAAAAAATAAAACTGACCAATGTTGAGAGATTGTTAAATTTCAACTATAAAATCAATCATATTTAAATCGGTTGTGCGTAATTTTAGAAATCAATAAACCTGGGGTATTTATAAAAAATAGAACCGTATTGTTTAATAAATTTTCACGGTGCAGTAATTTTTTTCCAAATCGTAATGAAACAACTGCGTCGATTGAAGAGTATATTACTCGTACTCTTTTTAAATTATCCCATAAAACTCTTGTAATTTCGTCAATACCATCGTTGATTTTCTAATTAGAATACATTCATGTATTTTTTTCGTACATTCCATTTTTTATTGAGTTGAGATTGGTAAAATAGCCCAAGTTGAAATGGACCTGGGAAAATGTAGTTTGCAAAAACCGAATAAATTCGTAAAGGTAAACATTGAGTTCTAGTTAGTGATTTAACTATGGGAATTTAAGATAATGATCAAAGAAATAGAAATAAAATCGTAAGATGAAACGGAAAATATGGGGAAAATATGAGAATCCAGGACGAATGTAAATCTCTACAGCTAGTTGGAATAGAGAAGTCTACGTTTTGCTGAGTATTTGAGAATTCCCTACTGTCTAAATTTTATCCTCTTTACCTGTATACGGACATTTTTCTCGTTGTTCGAAACAGTTAGCTTTTGACGGCTTCATTTAATTTCTTCCTCGTCGTTGCTCGTTACCTTAATATTCAATATATCAATCACATCGGCTTATGTCATACGTCTGTTCTACGTCACTTGTTTTGATATAAGGAATGGAATACCAGAAAAATGTCTGTACACATTTCAAGAGATCATTGTAAATACGGATTAATAAATATTTCCTTAAATCTGTTCACTGGTATACAAATCTCACTTTGATATGAACACGAGTTCGAATGTTATTCCCTACATATTTATAAACCTTTGTCCTTTTCTTCTAAGGTCAAATTTTATTCTTTTCTTTTTACGTCCGTCATTTCTACGGCGAGTCATTGACTTTTTGCCTTATTTTGTGTTCTAGTGTGTCTCACTTTGTGAGGAATCGTATGTACCTCACACCAGTTCCTATATGTATTCAGAATCGGTTCTACAAGTGTTCCCTGAGAAAACGAAAGGGTATCAGTTTCGTGACTGGAATATTGGTGGTGATGGTGAGATCGCGGGTTCCTCCTCCGTCAACGTAGGACCTGTTTTGTGGGTAACGCGATACAAGGCGAGCTAATCCTTCTTTACGAAGTTCGCGTGAGACGAGGAAGGCTTTAACCCCACTGCTCTCTCTCTCTCTCTCTCTCCATAGTACACACACACAAAAGAGGGTAAAATATTAACTGCTCGCACGACCGAGAGCGAGAGTATTTGAGGGGGAGGAGGAACGCGCGCTGTGGAACAGGTTGGCTGTTTTTGTCGTCATGTCTTGCGGAAGACATCGCAGCAGCCGAGTGACAGGACCTGGACCGAAAACAAAAGAGGCAGCAGCAGCCTTGATGAGCTTTGAAGCTGGCTGGGATAATGAGGAAGGCTGATGGTGGTGGCGGAGTTACCTGGAAATTCCGTGTCCTTTTGTGTACGCGCGCCCCAACTAGGCCTTGTCAGTCTCACAGGTAGATTTTTTTGCAATAATTTTTTTCTTCCTTCTCTACCCCCATTTCTGGAAGTAAAAGCCAAGCCTTAAAACCAGTGGTTTTTGGTGGTAAGCCTCACGTTTCGTGCAGGGAACGCCTTACGTTAAATCGAGAAATGACGGACGCCCTACTGATGCACGCTGTGGATTACTCATCGGGAGAGATTAACATCTAATCCTAAAAGCACTTTATGAAACTTATATGTTTTCTTTCACTTTCCGGGGAGAGCTTGATTTGATAAATCGTTGACGAGTCACTACCTCATGTAAATATTCTTTACCACAGAACCTTGAACTAAAGTTTTCTTTTTGTGGAGAATGATGCTTTGTGAATTTACAGTCGTCCACCAGAATTTCTAAGTTTTCTTAGAAATTAGGTTGCGAATAATGTGATTAGTAAATTGTAGCTTAGGTTTACAGGAATTGGAGGGATGTTAAATCGGTCTTCGGGACGTCAGCTCGGGCTAGCTCATTGGTAGAGTGCCCGTCCGGAAAGCGGTAGGTCCTTGGGTTCGATTCCTTGTTCCGGTCGACATTTTTCCATTCATGCCTTTCTTCTAAAAGTTCGTCAACCTCTGTATACCCGTAAAGTGTCAAGGTATCAGCTGTCTCGTGACGTCACAGTAGATGCCTTCGCCGATGACGTCACGCTTCAAGGCTTCTCGTGCGTGTTTTATGTCCTTACGTCGCTCTGGGGGAGCGCGCACAAAATTATGTTCTTCCACCCAACGACCCAGATGTCGAGGAAAGCGGGACTTGGAAGCTGGACGGATTCGTCTCAGCAGGAAGGTGTAAACACACGAGACAGGCAAACACAAGCGGCGGCCTAAATACCTCGTCTCTGCCACCGCGCGCAACAATGGCCTCTGTTACCACACACGCGTCCAAGCTCTGCATTAACTCCTTGTTCGTCCGTTGTGTTTATCAGCACCAAAGGTTATACTCTACAGACGGTTGTAGTCGTAAGTTTGAAGACTCAAAATAAAACTCTGGTTTCCGGAGTGAAATACAAAACTGCTGCGTATGAGGGTGAAGTCTGAAAATGGAAGACATATTTTACGTACACTTTATAATACACGTAATTAATTTTAAATAAAATTGGAAACTTAATCTGACTTGTATCAATAAATAACATTAATGTATCCTAGCCAAGACTCAGAATTTATTAAAATTAAAATTCACTATTAAACGTTTCCGCTCGATGTAAATGGGCCCCTTCGCTTGTTTACCAAAATAACTGAATCGATAGAATGAAAAGGGAAACATTCAACTTATAAATAAATAATTAATTAATCAACAAAATATGTTGTTAGGATAATATTTAAATCATAAAGTACATATGAACCCGAAATAAAACCCACTGGTTTGCCGATGATATTGTAGTTTTAGGAAAATCAGAAGAAGATTCGGAAACCATAATAAAATTTAAAATTAATATTAATTTAGATTACGTTGAACGCATTCCACGAACATTTTTGGAGGTGCAGGAGCAGAAAACCTGGAATTGTGAAATATTACGGCACGTGTTCCTCCCACGCTTGTTCTCTTCTATCTCTCAAACGTACTTTAAAATCTTTAGTTTTGTGCATTTCAAAAGCAGCAAATATTAGCGCTGACGGAATGATGAACCGTAAACTTGTTTGCTACTACGAAAATAGAAATACCAAGAGTTCTCAGCACTAGAGAATCATAATTACCGATGTTCTGCCTTCGAGATAAAATATTAACATCAACTAAAATTTAGTACATCTGCTAACAAGATAATTAAGCAACCAAGGGCTGCGACACAATTTTTTTTTCGATGGGTACTACTGCGAGGTATGCAACCTCTCTTGTAACTAGAGTGACGTCACAGCTTAACAAGCTAATGGCTGAGAATAAATAAATAAATAACGCCACGTCACTGAGTAGATGTTAACATACATAACTTGTTAATCTTATGATATATAAAAGCTATTCTAAATTATTTAGATTCAATTTACTTTATACATAACTTCAGTCACAATTTGTATAGAGGGAAATAATTTCATTGTTTTCAAAAGTATTTAATTTCGATATTTATGAAACTTTATATATATATTAGGTGGGTGCCCAACCATGCTCGGTTACTTATTTGTATTAATCCAATACAGCATTTAATTCCACGCTAATGAAATTTAAGAGGTATGGATCGCGTTGTCACACCTCCCCTGGTTCTAAGAACGATTTTAGATGATGTGATTGAACTATGTGAATATCTTCTTATTTTCCATTTGTAGATACTCATCATTACTCGCAATTTTTTTTTCAATTCCCACTCGTAATTACGGAGATATCTTTCTGTGACGTCACCACTCACTTCACTTACAATATATATCCGTTTACATGATGTGAATTCAATTTAAAAGGACAACCTGTAACCTCAAAATTGTTTTAACCAACTTTACAATTTTATTATGATATCAAAAGCAGACAATTAGAGAAGACCTAAAATTTAAAATACACACGTAACAAAGTTTATCGAAGTTCTCGGTTATACAATTGAGAAAAATTCTATTAAATTGTAATGATTACGAAATATTAGTTTTAGTCTTTAAGTTTGCCTTTGTAACTGTAGTTTTAAAAGCAAAAGTTTATACTTGTTATTTATTTCGTTGATGATATTACGTTTCAGTTCATAAAATAGGTTAATTTATAGAAGTATATAACTTATAAACGCAGAAGTAACATTAAGTGCTTTTAATTCAAGTGTACCCTCTGTACCGTGGTTTCTTTGACGGAGCTGAATCTGAGCGAACCCGATGTGGTCCGAGATTTTCACGAAGAGCGTTACGCAGGATTAATACATATGTAGGAAAGTGGTTTACGTATCACAAATGATGCGGAGGACATAAAACCGTATTCATTAATATTTCCCTCCTTGGTTCACTACAGTTCACTTCTTGGAGTTTTTAATTTCTCCATGAACGCGCTATATTCTGAAAGCGTCAATTTCTGCTGATGACTTAGTGCTGTTTCTGAAATTCCTTGAGTGAAGTCGTAGCGAGTGGATTTTCAATAATTTTCTCTCTGCACTCACCACTTCGAATCTGGTCGTTGCTTCACATTTACGTTTATTTTGTGTGGGTGCGTGTGAGATTCACGGATGTTTGGTTCCATAGAGCCGATGTGACCCCTCCCGGATTCTGTCGTTGTTCCAGGAGATCAAAGACGCGGAAAACCCGTTCGGATAGAGATGAGGAGAGAGAGAGACCTTGGGTTACGGCGACCGACGGGAGACTCGCTACTCCAAAACGGATCGGGTATCTCATTGGCGACCACAAACAACAGCAAAGAGGAGATAAAAATAATCTCTACATGGCGGACCACGCACTTTTGTTACGATAAATAAGTTTGACAAATTTTTTTGCATTAATAAAAAAAAATTCTAATTTGTTCATCCAAAATTACTGATTGCAAACGAGAAGCAATAGTCTTATGATAAGAGAAATAAGAAACTCGTATTGTTATAGTTAAATGGTAAGATACTTGGAGTAATATCTGCGTAGATTAAACGTATCTTGCCGTAGGCTCCATTTGGAGATAAAATCAGCACTACTATTTTTTTTATAGTTACAGAATACATGAGGATAATGCACACACTGGCAGTTTCCCTTCAATACCATAGGAAGAAATTTGAAAGAGGAGATTTAAAAAGGAAATGAAGCGGTAACTAGGGCTCTAGGGATATATTTTTGGATAGTATTCAGTGTTGGCGTAAAAGTTTTGTAGGGAAAATCTGCATTAGATTGGCCGAGCTCTTGGTACTTGTCCCACAACCTTCCGATGACTGGAATACGACCCTTTATGAGAACTTTATCTGGTTATAAGATAGTCTACTTGGTGTAAATTTTGGGTTACTTGTTTTATAATAATGCCAATAGATTTTTATACGTTTGCTAAAGTATGCTTTTATTATATATACAACCTAAATTTGACTAAAAGAAAATGTTACATAGTATTCAAATAAGTTCCTATAATTTTCAAATATTTATTTGGTTGAAATTATCAAATTTACTACCGTTGATTAGATTGAATATAAAGTTCTCGGGTTTCTACCCGGGCTACATCGATTTTAAAACACAACGTTTCGAAAGATGAAGAAGATGGTGAAAATACCTTTCGAAACGTTGTCTTTTACGATTGATATGACCCGGGTAGAAACCCGACAACTTTAGATTCAATATATGTTAAGTTTGTTTAGATGGGGTCTTTTATCAGATTTTCCAGAATTTACTAAAACTAATTATTAATGTAAGATAGATAATTTTGTTTTCGGATGAATAATTTATTTTAACTAACTAAGCTACCTTCCTCGATGTTGCTTGATTACCAATGGAAAAGGGTGTTATAATTATTCTCAGATAAAGCCAGGTTCCAAGGATCAGAAAAATAACGTGCAAAAATTCATCGGTGCCTCTAGAAACAATGGCAGTTGTTTTACTCTCCCAAGAAGAATAAATCCGGATGTAAATATTACAAAACAAATCTCAGCATTTCAAATAATACCATGTTAGAGCGCGCATCCTCCAGTGTAGAGCACGTATTACGTCCCTGCAGCGTAATAAATCACGCACAACGGCGTGCAGTCACACGAGTCACTGAACCTTGCGAAGGGAAATTATTCACAGCGTTTAAGTACAGAGACACGCACACGGCACACGCAGATAAGACGACTCAAGATTGCGGCCCGTCTCATTTGTAAGGCAAAATGAGGCCTGGACGGAAAGAGGGAAAGATGATAAGGGTGTGAAGGGTTAGTTACCGGTAATCATTCCATTTGCAAGTCTTCAAGTCTTCCTCTGGTGAACGTATTACGGGGCACGCTTCAGATAAATTACGGACTCTGGATTGGTCGTGTTGATCTTCCGTATCTGATGCTATGAAGGAAATTTGAAATCGGTAATACATGGATTTCAGGAACGCCTTAACTGCAATGAATTTTTTATGAAAACGTGGGGGGATGGCTTGTGAAATCCGTAAGCATAAGGAAAGTAAATATTTTAGTATTCACATGGAACAGGCTATGGAGTGAGAAAATCTTAATAAATTCATATTCAACAAGCTCTTCAGGGTAGGGAAATTTCTTCCAAGTTAAGGGCTTTAAAGGAGGCTAGAATACCTTAATATAGAGAAGATTATGGGAATGTGAATCGCGATCGTTGTAGCTGATTATTAAAAACGTGAAATCCACCTATACTCGTGTTGGATTTTGCTGAAGCTGTGAAATTCCCGCTTGCATTCAAAACATTCTTAATATGTTTTGGAAAGACACTTTTAATTTGTGGATCATAACGCTTTCTTTATCGCAATTACATGCAAATAGATTTTATAAAACATTCATACTATTTTACTAATAATAACGTTATAATATTTCAATAAAAATTCTCAGGTTTCTACCCGGGTTATATCTATTGTGAAACACAACGTTTCGCCATCGCCTTCAGTTAAATCCGATAGCTTTTTATTCGCTTTATTCAGTGGGAAATTCTGCATTTTCTAGTTCATAATACTTTTCAATATAATCAATAATAATGTATGATGTAATATATTTGAGGGGACCGGGAATCGATTCCAGGGTACACAGCCTTGTTCGCTCTAACCTCTGATCAACGCCGTTCATTGATTTTACAATATTTTTCGTATCATTTTATAAAATGGCGATGTAGCTCTGCGTATGTCAGTGGCCCCGAGTTTGATTCCTGGTTCCATCGAAAAATTTTCCATATGTTTCCATAATTAATTATTGTTACAATGGTTCGTAACTTAGACTTGCGCATAAAAGATTATGATACCCAGGTGGCTATTACAAAAATATTTTTAATTAAGGATAATAATTATCCTTATCCTTATATTTTTATTCAATAAAAAATAATATAATTGAAGCTATCGGCTAGTCTGCAATTTTTAACTACGAAAAAAATGAAAAGAAAACGATTCAATTATGCAGTAATAATAGAATGACAAACTGAACAGATTATACCATTTATATCCTAGGCGTTGGATTGATACGGAATACAGGGACTTATAATAATTGTGGTTTTTGGTCATTATTTTTAGTCTAATTTTTGACTTCATAATTGATAAGTTTTCTTTTCCTATTCGAAAATGTCAGAATAGTCGGAAGCTTCAATTTTTTATTGAATAAACAAATCCAGGTAAGGATAATTGGTCTTCTTGATTAAAAATCAATTCAACTAACCCTTTTATCAATATAAGTAGAATACAAAAAATTATTTATATGTTAAAACATTAAAACCTAATAATTTCACCAAAACAGCTTATAACATCGTAAAAAAGAAATTTTGTTTGTGTTGTTTAATGTTTTTTTACCTCTACAATGTTAATTTGTATTATTTATTTCATTTAGATACATTAATTTTTACACTACTGATCCATACACTGATACTTGATTAGTCATGCGTAACTATAATTCCTTTCCGTTGAAGTATATAAACAATAGCGTTGGCGAGTATCTATTAATAGTATTGTACTGTAATTGGTATTTCTTTACCAGGGGTGAACGTGTAAAATTGTGATTAAACTAGCGTTTGACCATCTGAGTCCTTCGAAGTAATTGCGCAGTCCGCCATGTCACGTACACTTGGCAAGTTCACAACATTTATTTGAGCTCGGCTTCGCCTGGCTGTGTGGAATCGAATTCCCTCGTTCAATGTGAAGGGAACCCCGAAGGGGGTCCGTTGTTAATCCACCACCGAGCGAATGTAAATTGCAAAACGCGGCTGTTCGGGTCATTAGCATCGCAGGAGACGACGCCGTGGTGTGCGTCCAATTTCCATGTGTCACACAGTGCCAGAGTGCGTGTGTGCGTATGTGTGATTGGGAAATGTGATGGAGGTAGGCACATGTCAAATTCGTCCCCATCCCATCGCATCTGTTCGTGACTGCAGCAAGGGCTTCCTCCGTGACGCTAAAAAAAGAAATAATAAATTCGTCACTTAGGCTGGACCAAACATGGCCGTGAAACCAGAAAGCCGGCGAAATATAATACTAAGAAACATCGGTCTATTTTCATTCATTCTTATAAAACCATAATGAACACTGTTCTCAAAATGTGCAAAATTATCCATCCTATTCTCGAGTCGAATGTGCACGCTATTTCGTTTCTACATCCGTATAACACGCGTAAACCATGACGCGTGTGGCGTCAGCTTCGGATGGTATGTTTCTGCGACATTTTGTCCTGATTTAGTTCATACTTCACCGAAAATGTTTTGCCGTTTTCACTTATCTCCCCCCCCCCTCTCTCTTATTATAACTTTTTCTCTCTGTCTCTCTGGCCGGTTTCTCTGACAGCTATGTGGTAACTATTTTCATAGCTACATATATAGTACCTCCTAACTGATTATCTACCCTCTCCCTCTCATTGTCACATTGTTTGGTAATCCATTTAATTACATTCTTCGCGTGTCCTTTTGTAACATAATTACATCATTCTACAGATGATTTTATTTTACGGTATCACACCCCGTCAACATGATGTCCTAATCAACCAATTCCATGGCTTACACCCTCAAATACAGATATTGACAACTGTTTTTATAGGGTATTTCACAGGATATATTTGATAAATAGCAGGTGGAACAAGTTCCTTGAAACGAATAGAATGATTATTTTTATGTTTTCCTTAGTTTCCTAATTTCAATTGGTACATTAAAAAAATATTGTACAAAGTTCTGAAAGTATTGGTCTCGGCAACGTATCAGTAGTGTTTATGTTAATAAAACATAATATACCGCAGTACGTTTAGATATTTCTTGGATTACTCTAGCGCGTTTGCTTTCTTAATTGCAGAGTCGATGCTTTCACAAGGATTGGGACATAAAACTTGCAAGAGAGAAGCGGGTGGAAGGGCGGGGGAGGGTGCTGTGGTGTGTGTGTGGGGGAGGGGGTGAAATATGATCAGTCAAGCGTGAAAGGAGGAAGAGGGTAAGGAAAAAGATGGCGTCGCAAGTTTTACTGGGCGTGGTTGGGGTCTCTGCTTTCATAAAGATTGTCTCTGCTGCCTGTCTGTAGAGTAATTAACCAGAGAGAGAGACAGGCTGGCTGTTAGTCATATCTCTGCCTTGACATGAGAGACACAAGAGCCAGGAGGACCTTCGAGGTTGAAATGGGGTGGCTAAGTATTCACAATACGACAATGCAGGAGCTTAAAAGGGCTACTTAGCTCCTGGAAAAATATCACCCTCCGCTCCGACTCTTTAATTCGTCGTCGTGTATGTAAACGCGACAGTTAAGTCGTCACTTGCAGCCCTCAAGGAGCTATTAACAACCATATTGTACGAAATATTGTTAAAATAACTATAAAGACAAGCCTCTGTGGAGGGATTTATTTTTCCTTTCTAATCACATTCAGTTATCGTATCTTAGATAAGGAAGTCTTTCATGAAAATTCAGTTATATTTTTTGCAGAAGCATAACTGTACGGCTACAGAATTTAAGACGATTACTTTAAGTAATCCACTGCGTTGTTTCATAAATGTATTTATATTTTCCGTATACAATTTCCGTATATAATTATGACATTTTATTTTAAAATAAATTTTCCCCAAGTCTAAATAATTTAATAAAGCAATTGATATGTATTCCATTATTACATGGTTTCATCATTAATTTAGGACTTACAATGTTCTTTAATTTTTATCAGAATAAAATTGATATTATATAGGTAACGTTGGAGTAAATTTTCAAATACACGGTCGTAAATTACTCCATTGATGAAGTCATAAATTAAGGACAAAATTATAGTTTTATCATTTTATTATTGCTTTGTTGTCTTTTAGAGAATTTATTTATGTATTGTAAAATTATACGGTACATGTCATTTTTACTCAATGCAGGAGTAATGAAATTAATAAATAATACTAGTCCAATAAATAAAAAAGGCCAATAAATTAGGGTCATAATCTGTTGATTATGAAAGTCAGGTTGAAAATGAAGAAAGTTAAGACAGGAATGAGAAAGAGTTTGTAATTTGAAAAACTGAAACAGCAGGAGGTGCTTCAGAATTTCAAAGAAGAAATCAAGAGTATATTAAAGAAGAAAGGGGAAATAAATAATATACCAGATAAAGGGGCAAATGGCTATAACAAACGATGAAAAAATAACTCATACCAATAGGAAATAATGAATAACACAAGAGATAATAATAAAAAAGATTGATGAAACGCGTAAATATAAAAACGCAATAAATGGTAATTAATTTATTTTCTGACATATTAGGAGTCTTTTTATTTATTATTAAGTTAAAGTCATAAAATGTTGTTTGAAAATCGTAAACTATTTTCAATATTTGAAATTTTACATGCAACTGGTCTTTTGTTTTAATATTTCCATTTTTCATGACAGATCCATGTCGTTAACGGATGTCGAAAATTTGCATTATGGTTATCCTTGTCAGACTCTTGTTAGGGAAGACGTGCAAGAGAACGATCTTCGAGATTCTAACAGTGTACTCATTTCGTTTATTTGACTTATAACATTTATGAGGAGGAATACCTCCGAGGTTATAGCTTTTCAATCGAACCATGGAAATTGGAATTTATTTTTTTCCTTGAGGGCTTTTCAAAGCAGCAACAGTCTTATTTTATACTCTGTTCATTCCCCATTGCATCGGAACTTCTATTCTTTCTGATTTTCTCTCTCTTCCCCTGGGGACAACCATTGTCTGGTTATAGCTGCGGGAAAAGAGAACGAATTTTATCGGGGAGTGGGGTGAGGACTTCGGAAACGATTGGGACGGGTTCCTAGTATCTGAATATTTGTTATATACAGCCTAACTGTTACAAATCCGTAAACTTTTTCTTTTATTTGCTGTAATGAAAACCCTGCAATTGAGATTAAGGAATGTACTCGTATCTTACAGTTCCTCCCATGTCACCCCTATTCATTACTGCTGCATCTATATACAATCCAAGCTTATCTCCTACTTCGGAGGCGGAATATATTTGAGTAGGATAAGAGAGGGAACCGGGAGAGGGTCGAGCGAATGAGAGATTGCACAAACATGAGCAATTAACTGTGAAAGAGGACGACGAGGAGAAAGGGGGAAAGGCAGAACCTCACCCCCATTACCTTCAGTCGCTTCTAAATTAATCACCCCTAATGCGTTCGTCTGCATCTGACGTCCATTCCCTCGTAAGGACGAATCACTTTCGGTCTCTGTGCTTCACCCACTCTCGCTCTTGAGAGTTTCAATAATGTACGAAGAAGGGCCCTCAAACGGTGACCAAAGGACCGTGACGAAATTCGAGTCCTACTGTAACAAAAGATATTACTTGACGGTTCAGTTGAGGAACGTGGAGGGAGTACAGCAAAACGTATATTAAAGTGTGTTTATCAACCGTGAATGTCTCAAAGGAAATGTCAGAGAAAGTGGAGAGGACTTCTCATTTGACGAGGGGTAACATATCAAAATCGTCCCTCGGCAGAAGTGGGCTGTTTGAACTTCACGGAGTTGAAAACCTAAATGAAATTTGCTATTCGAAGGAAGTTTTTTCTCTGTTGGAAATGGTAACTGCTATGATGTTGGGTGGACCTACATAATTTTTTCTATTAATGATTCGTTAACTTATTATTTAACTGATTTTCAATTTCACTTCTTCAAACCTTTTAAAACCATTGTTCAAATTATTGTTTTAGGATGATTTTGCTGGGGTGTAATTAGCCTGTGAAAGAGGACGAGAAGGAACGGATCAGCAGACCCTCACCCCCGTTACTTTCACTTGATGCTAAATTAATCACTTCTATTGCATCCGTCTGCAATATTTTATGTTTTATTTACATTAAAAAATAACTGTTACAAAATGACCGCTCGATTTTGCTTCAATAGCGTCTGAGGAGACGTAAACACTTGTTGTAACTCAACACGTTCTCAGTTTTACAACCAAGAATTGAACAACGAAGGCTAAAACGTTTAAGAATTTATATTTCATCATAACAGACTGTTATTAATGCAAAGACAATATCTTCTGAGTTAGAATATACTTGAAAATACAGATTCCATGACATCAGCGCCATTCTGAAACGTCTGTTAGAATAAATACTGCCTCGGAACATACTGTTTACGTCCGTTGCGCCTGGCAATGTTTTAAAAAAGTATTTTAATAGCAAGAGTAGAATATTTTCAATTTATATGCGACGAAGAGATGCTATTAAACATAGAAATGACAGTTTCTGAAATTCCCTTTGATCGTATTACCACTCGTTCACCCATCCCCATGTTCTTCATATCTTTTGTGGTCAGGCCAGATGCGTTTAATCGCTCTTTTATGAAACAGACTCACAAGCCTCAAACCTTTGTGATGTAAAAAAGGACGAGCAGGTATTTTCGAAATAAATGGAAAGACTGCTTTTCATCGTTGGCAAGGATCCACGCGACCAGAACCATGGCTAGAATATATGAAGGTCTATGGGGGTGACTGCTGTGTATACAATATATTGCGTTTCTGCACATTCAACCCCTCACGCAGAAAAGCATCCCCTTCGTTCCGTCGGGCTAGGGTGGAGGTGACTCACTGGTCTCCACAGAACGTCATCACGGAAGGCAAAAGTCCAGAAGGGTGTGGCACTTCATATGTTCACCACTAATATCACATACGTCAAAAACCTCAACCGAGGAGGGGGGGGGGGCGAAAACCCTCTGCTATACGATTCATGGTTGATTTATTGGACCCCTGGGTCGTCTGTCATGAATTCACGGACGAAGAAATTGACACTAAACTTAGTTTCTGCGAAATGAGCGTCCATTTTTACTAATAATAGGCATATACGTATATATAATGACTTCTCTGATTTAGAACGCTAATATTTGAAAAGTAGGAACTTGTAAACGGATGTTCTTGAATTTTCGTTTTTATGTTTCTATTGTCTCTCAGATTTATCCGCTTTTTGGATCAAATGTGGGCCTTTAGCGAACGGCCAAAATATTTTAATTATTGGCTTTGAATAATGTCATTTTTGGATAAGTAAGAAATTTCTAATAAAATTGAATTTTAGAGTATATGCTTATATACGGAGAGTAAAATTTGCTTTAATTTTTTCTGAATTATTGTAATATTTTTGTGTTAGTTTTCTTCTACCAAGCACGAGTTAATAAATATTATGGGATAACGTTTAGTATTTATAAGTCTAGACTATTACTTAAAAACTTTTGTCTAACCAATTTAAAATAAAATGATATCGCCACCACTTTAATTTCTTTTAATAAAATATTTCAGGAGACTAGACTGAAGGTAGGTCTAATGAAAGTGATCAATCTTTTTAATTGTTTGGGTAGATTTATTCCTTTCTGATGAATGAGTAATAGAAATTAAAATTATACCCCGTTGTGGGGGGCACTGTTTCGTACTTTCAGTGTTAGAACCATAAAGAGCCATGTAAACATGACGAATAATATTAGGATAAAATAAAGAGTGTACCAGAATTAAAGTAAAATAGGAATTCATAGAATATAATAACTTATGGTGGTCATTACGATTAAAATACCTTACAAGGGTACTAAATTTTATTTACATATCTGCAAATTCTTATTTTAAGGAATACAACGTTGTTTTGTATCCATAATTCACTGTGTTATTTTAAACGTAGTGAACGATTACCTATCGGTAATTATAAAAGACGTTTGTGAATTTTCCATCAAATAGTTCTTTGTTCATCACGAAAAAGTGAGCCTTCGAGAGGAAACAAATACACCCAATTTTGCAAGCAAAAGATTTAAGTACCATTTATTTAATATAATTTCGAAGTTTCACGGACTTCATCAGGTACATTATTTCGGCTCTAACTGTCGTTGGACTCAGTCCACGACATGAAATTATCCGCTCTTGTAAAACTTTGTCTATTTAAAATTTTACCTGATGAAGCCCACAAAGAGGAACGAACCGGCGTAATTATATTAAATAAGTGTATTTTTTTTGGAGACAAAATTGACAGAACTACTATATTGTTTTTGAAATTTGATCTTTTCCTCACACTACCCTAATTTTGTTTAATGATCCAAGTCACAATCCTGCAAACATAGACTCGTGTTTAGTAGCATTTCCAAATATTATTCACCTTATCATGACCCTAAATATTTTCCAGATTGTTATATCATTTATTTATCTGGCATACATAACAATTTTATCTGTATTTTTATATAGATAGGAGCAAACTTGATTTTCTTACAATAAGCTATTATGGATGGAGAAAAATAACAGAAACTCTGATAGTTCAGAACACTTTGGCGTTTGACATACGTTGGGAAATATTCATTTTTAAATCGGATTATAAGGGATTGGAACAATTTACTTGCAGAAGTTTTTTAAACATTCCCTCCCAATAGCAACGTTTTTCAGGGAAGAATTAGGAATGGTAAGTGCAGTGCGACGAAAAGAAAAATCTTAACAATGGGTACTGTTTAAGATGTAATTTATATTATTATTTGTAACTTATTTTAAGTTATTTTTTTGTAACTGCCACCGAGTGTTACTCAATTGCAGTATCAATAAATTCAATTCAACTACCAATTTTGAGGAACACAGTTTTATAAAAATTATCTTTTTTATTTTATAGTAAAATTTGTGTTACGTTTTAATTGTTTATCGCACAATTGCGTAATCAGAGTGACTAATTTGGTGAAGCTACAGGTTTCTCTTTACAGAATTTAACAGTTCTTAATCCTTGCTGGGATAAAATATTTCCATATGGTGACTCACAGGTCATAAAACGCGAGGGGGAAATAAAGCTTTGTGGATGCGTCACTTATGTTTTGAAAGTGAATCTGATACCTTCAGCTCACCTGCGTTATAAGCTTGCGAATTATTTTAGGAATGTCATGAGTCTCGATTTAAGGAAATATTTCGAGCGAAACATTGTACTCAGAGAAGAGAAATTAACGGAGTTTATCTTTAATTTTTTTCCCTTAAATTCTAACTTATCGTCAGTTTGGAACTTGGAAAATAAACGTTGACTAGATAACGTAAACATCCTTTACAACCTTATTAAATCAAAATATACTTTTTCTACAACATTTTTATTAATGAATGTAATCTTCCAGCAGTCTTCGAACTATGAATGGACCTTTATCAAGCCTTCTATTCTCCTGCGACGACTCAATTTTTTTTCCACCCGTGTCTCCCTTCTTGGGTGTTCCCTACAAGATAAAATTTCCCTAGTCAGGGTCAGTGACCTCCAAAGTGGGGAAGGGAAAGATGATTATTTTTAGTAGAGAAAGATAACAAAACATTTTTGGTGTTGTGTGTGTTGTACGAGGGAGTCCCTCCTTTGTGGTTCTGTCCCTTGTCTGCTTTTTTTGTTCTTTTTCTTCTCCTCCTTGTTCTGTATGTAAACACAACACTTCTTTACAACAGCAGAAGTCAGACGTCTGATAAGGAACCGTTGATGACATTATTCTTCTTTAGAATGAAGTGGATTCCGTTATTGAGCTCTTATCTTCAAATTGTTCGAATGGTTGACTCAGATAACTGAAATAATATTGATAAATGTTACGTGTCTATGATAAGTTTATGGAGATTGGATGTCTTTCCTCTTATCTTGTAATTTATTCAATTCAGTTCTCTTTGATTTGTGAAAAAAATAATATTATGTTTTCATCCCTTATTCAGGAAACTGCTACGAACTATTTACTGAATGTTGGGGGGAAAATAGTAGATACGATGGGAAGTCCGTAACTTCTGCGGATTTCAATTTGCCCTAAATATTTTAATACGTATTTACAATTTTATGATTTATACCAGAGGCGGGGAATCTTTTTTTTTCATTAGAGGCCACATTTAAATTCGGCAGGAATAAAGGCGGCCAAATAAGTTGATATACTTATAAACGTGACTTTTAATGAAATTATTATAGTTTCTGCGATCCATACACAGAACACAAAGAATCATTAAGTGATTAATTCATTATTTAACATAAAATGTTTCAATATAGAATATTTTTGTATTCATATTCTAAAACTATTTTATAAAAAAATAACTACATATTTAATTAACATGTCTCAAGTTAGTAGAATTTTATTATTCAAGTATGTATATTCTCTATAAAATGTGTTTTTGTTATTGAGTACTGAGAACGAATTAATTAGATATACTTTGCTTCATATGAACATAATTACCACGGTTTGGGATTTCTCCGATCGCGTTCGGACGTATTATCGACGAAAACCGAGGCACTGGCTTTAATGAAGTCCACACAGTAATCTCACGGAGGCCACACGTTCCTCACCTGTCATTTATATAATATAATTTTAAAGTCGTAAACCTGGACATGTGATCGTATATGAAGTTTATACGTCACGTAAACTTTCGAAAGCAGAATTCAGTGTTCTGCGACGGCTCCAAATTATGAGCGCTCAGATAACAAATAAAATTATAGATTTTAATTATCATGTGAACCTTTAGAATCCCGACGTTCATAAATCATACGATGCAATCTGTCTCATCATAACGTTCATTGAGATTCCCCATAAATATTTCAGTACTTGAATCCTTCCAATTCTTCTCATTTCAACCACTAATGACTACAAAAGATCGTTATAAATTGGGTTTGTGATAACGTTTTAATGTTTTTAATGGATTATACGACGAATTTTCGAGCTAAATGAAACGCTGTTCTAGTAATCGATTTTTAAAATATTTAATTAAAAATTTTATGCATCTCTGTCTGTTGACTCACGCTGTACACAATACAGTGTCCCGACAAATTTACTATTGTAATCCTAATGAGGTTATATTTCATTTCAAGCGATTGATTTACTACGCGTTTTTTTTTATTCTGCAAACACTGGAGGGATACTCTTTCTGTCATTGTGATATTCTTTTTAGAGGCAACCCCTCCTTTCACGGGTTGAAGTACTAGAACCAGTTTAGGATCGAATTCATTAGCACATTAAAAAGCGAAGAAAGGGGGACGGAAAAGGGGAGGGTTGCGATTTTGCATGAACGAGGCTGCATGAATGGATGGAGACAATAATCGAGAGCAAATGAAGGGGGTTTGTTGTGGTGGCAGTAGTAGTGAAGTGGACAGGATTGCTATTGTGACATTGAAAGGGTGGAGGTTATCATTTCCTTTTATCCGTCACAGTTTCACAGGGTCGTTCCCCCTCCCCTCTTTACTTTTGAATGGAGGGATGGCATATGGCGCCTGGTATCTGAACCAATATGGTCACCCTTCTCTGGTGCCAAAAGCAGGAAAAAATTGACCCGCTAATTTCGCAAGCCTAACCTGGTGCTTCTCAACGGGCCGATGTTACTAGGTAGGTCTGCTGGAATGCGGATGATGTAACTCATTCATCAGAAATGCTGATGTTACCTAACATTACTTTTCTCCTGATAATTCTCGCTGCATTCTGCTTGTAATTTGAGTCTGCCACGTAACTCCGAAATGGTCTGCTGATCTTCCTCCCATCAGTGTGTTGCTACGAAGAAGATGAGTGACGTAACCTTTAGGTCAATTGAGATGCGATCTCAAAGTGAGTCACTGTCGTGATGTCACAGATGACGCTGATGCTGTTATTGGTGTCCCCCTCTCGACTCAGGCTCTCGATGTAGCAAAATTGAGACAGGCTCTTGCTTACTCTCTGAGAGAAAGCGATCGCCGACAAGAGGAGAGAAAGTGCGCGATTAATCGCCCCACAGACGACGACAGGCTGCAACACTTTCTTCGCGCCCCTTTATTCGTTTAGTCACGGATTCCGTAGCGTGTTACAGACTCCTTTTAATAAACACGGTTAAAGAGCACAAGAAATGTTGTGAACAAAACTCAACCATAGAAGTTATTGAATTGATTTTACTCATTCCGCTACTTAAAACGCAGATATTTCTAAACCAGTTATCTTATAATTAACTTAATTTTTCGACATAGGTATTATTCAATTAATATGCGTCTTTCAACTCAATATGTTAAGTGTTGTCTTTGTTTGGATATTACAATAATTTAAAAGACAAATCTGAAGAAGGTGTAAATATGCACCGAAACGTCGTTGTTCTTTAATTTAAATAAATAAATTGGTCTGACAAAGGTCAAGAATTACTTTTATTTTATGAATAATATTATTCAAAAAGGAAAGTCCAAATAATTAAAAAATTATTTATTTAACTGAGGAAACTAATACAAATAAATAAATAAACCAACCCCTAATAGGGGGTTTGTGGACATGAAAAATTAACAGATTGCATGGAATATGCTCAGTTCAATACTCGCTTTAATACTGAACGTTTAATTGATACTTGACTGGATTATTCCTTTTGTTTCTTTTGTTCATTACCCATCCTCGTGTACTTCGTTGGATCCCTACAAAGGAACAGTGACGAAAACTTATAGTAAGGACGAAGTTCTTCTAGAGAAATTACATTAGGCAACGTAAAATCCACGCAAAAACGGTCCGATGATTTGTATGTAATCAATCCGACAAAGAAACGCGTGTATTTAGGTCAGTAGAAGATGGCAAGAAGTAAGATTCTGAGGCAAGTATAAATGCGTGCAATTCAAGCCTAAAAAGTGTCATAAAAAGGCCCCATTGACCTCATCAGTTGGAAGGAGAGATGGTTTGATGGAGTTTGATTACTTATAAACCTTTACACTGACGTTTTGTGAAGATTCTACTTACCATTTTGATCAAAACTGACTGAATGCAGATTAAATTAGTTTAAAAAATATGCTCCCTTTTATTAATTTCATTTATTCGAATTCCAGCTATATAGTTACCCAATTTTGATTTATTTTTACGTTGTTTTATTTGTGAAGGGGAATTACAATCTCATGTACATTCCATGTCTCTAATCTTTTGTTTGCACCTCCTTAGTGAATGCATTGTCTATTCGACTCTGGCTGTGAGTGGAAACAGTTCCTCCTCACATTGCAAGGGTGTGTAATCCACTGCTACCTAATTACAATCATCACTTGCCTTAATTGTTTTCATTTGTGTATATTTTCACAACGCAGTCTGGTTTATTTATTGCTACACAGCCATATGACGTTTGCTGCAATATTCAGTGAACCGCGTTAAATATATATTTATTTAATTTTATTTTGAAAGTCGACGTTTTTAATGCTGTTTGTCTATGTGAAAGGTATCTTTCTTATTTGCTTTGTAACTGGTGTAACGATGCTGAAGTGAAAGATATACTATATTAAACATTGTATTCGTATTGGGTGTTTTGATATGTTAGCAGGCATTTTATTATCGCACCACGGGAATGTCTGCCTATTTAGAGCGACTACGGCCCTCTGGAAAAGGGGCGTCACACTTTGCCTGTCACGGAGACAATGGAGAGCTGCTGGAGCAATTGCAAACAATCGCACAGACTGACTGCCTTCCTTCCTTGTCTCGCCCTGTCATTACTCAAAAGCACTCTCCAATTCACTACTGCTCCAACCTAACTAAGCCTCAGGCAACTGCAAATCGTTGGAACCAACCAGGAGTTATAAATGAGTCTGCCTCTCAGCCTCTTAACTTCATGTCTGACTCCAAATATTTCTGAAACAATTGAGGCTAAGTGGCAATACTTAAGAGTTTTGTCCTTGTTGAAGAAGTATAAAATCAAATGTTCCAATTTTCTTATGGGACCTGGTCTTCCCATGATGGTTTCTCCAGGAGAACCGCACGTTTCGCTGGTCGTAGGTCATGGACTCCTTCAAGAGTTCAGTGCCCGTCCATAACTCTTTCTGTTCCCTCAAGATTTTTTTGTTGGTGGATTTGGGAGGACCTTGACAAGTTGACAAGGGTTGTGTGGAGAGAGGTGCGAGTGAGGGTTCCAGGCTGGTAGGTTAGCACCGAGCACACAGCTGAAGCAGTAAAAACGAATAATCCTCAGTGCCGCCGCCGCCACACAGACACAGTGGTGACGTTAATTTTTACCAACCATATGAGACTAATTAGCGAGACGGGACGGACATATCACGACCTGCTGGCAAGTTGAGTGTCTTGTCAACGTTCCAAAACCGGTTAGACAGCCAGAGGAAGAAGGTAGAAAGATTGCTTGAGTGGAAAGGTGTCGGACCTCAAAAGTAAACTAAATAGGGGAGTTGTTAGCGTCTGACAGGTAGCACGTTGAAGTTTATAGCAAAGATTAACAACTTACCGAATCACGTCAAAGTATAATGCATCACTATCATCATTTTTCAACCGGTCAGCCAACGTTTACCTATTAAATAAAATTACGCTTTGCTTAGTTAATGGGATGGTTTCCTGTAAAGATTTTTGAAGGGCAGATCACCTGAAAAACACGTTGAGTGAATGACAAATCTACGAAGAGAAAACATTCTGTTCAATATAAATTTAATTTTGGTCCATACGTATCCAGCAGGATATTAGATACGTTTCAAGATTCCAATGTTATGCATCACCGTTTCCCTTATTGTGGTGATGATTTAACTGTTTTCACCATCTTTATGAGTTTCTATATTTTATTAGTTTAGACCAGAGCTTTTTTCCATGCTCTGTAATATTTTTTCCCCCGTTTCTAAACGGGTGATGTGGTCCCGTTAATGCACATTTGTTCCAGGTCAAGGTTCCCAACTCACCTCAAGCGTCCAATTAGCCTCTTAAGTTGCAGTGTAATTAGCACACTTCAGTCGAGGAGGAGCGAACACGCGTTGTTGATCGTGATCGTCCGAATCTTCCATGGTTCACTTTGAATTGATCCACGCCTCCGTGCTGTGACCTCGTTGGGTCGCTTCCAGATCGTCACCAATTTTCTCCTTGGTGAATTAGCTCCTCCGCCTCCGTTCCAAGTGTTGTGAGGAGGCTTCTGGGTAGAATTTCCAATCTGTAGGCCCTCGAAACGTTTCTCTATCAGTGGTCACTAAGGGAAATACCTGAGGTCAAGCATTGTAACTATCTCACGTCTTCCTACCTGCTATTTAGGTTTAAAATGTTTTCTACTTTCAACTGAAGGAAAATTGTTTGCTGTCTGGATAGTTACAGAGTATTGTTAACATTGCACTTAAACCACGGCTTCAAATATGAAATTTGACTGTCTCATTATACTTCGCCTTCTACGAAGGCCGTTTTATTCTTTGCGGCACTCTTTTACGGAATTTAAATTAATTCCGTTCTTTCTGGAAATTTACATTAATCAACATCTACGGCTAAAAGAATGAGTAATAATATAAAATTAAATTCTCTATTTTTTTTCAATTATCCACAAGAGTTAGATACAGTATATATAAAGTACATAAAAGTCTATTAAGGAGAAAAACTAAGTTGATAACAATGCGTACCTGACATAGTGTTAAATAAATATATAAATCGGTCTGTGAACATAAACTTTATATATGACGCGTTGCATGGTAATTCATTTATATTAACCCGCTGCATTATTTAATTCGACAGTGATCTCTTTCTCAACACGTGGCTAAAACATCAGATAGATCGTCACATTTTTTTAAAATTTCAATTTAACGTCCCAATTGAACGCTGAAAATAAAATGTTGTGATTTAGGAGGTTAGATGGAATGCCGCAGAATGGACATGTGTGTAAATTGTAATTCGAACAATACACCTTTCACATTTGCACAAAATATTATGTGAAATATACTTCATGTCGATTTAATTGATAAATGTTTCACTCAATATGCACGCAGTTACAATACAATACCTATGTCAGAACTCATCAATCCTAAAATAAAACAATGCCAAGCTACGACGCAATGAACAGGCGTATGTATTGATTCAACAGGTTTTTCGAACGGTCTGGCTGAAAATTTGGCATTATGTTTTTATGTGAGAAACCCAAAAAAATAATTACGATCTGGACAACAGCGACACCTACCGGGTCAAACTATAGATAAGAACCATCTATAAATTATATAAAAAACTGTTGTCAATATTTGTCAAGCAGTTTAGGAGGAGAATTACAAATACTCGCACACCTGAATTATATATATATATATATATATATATATATATATATATATAAAGATATCTAGATAAATTATAATTTGTTTCTATTTCATTAGTCCTCGTAAGGGATAAAAGGACTCGTCAATAATTATATCGTCACAAAAATTAAATTAAGTAGTCTTTATTATTCGTTTTATACCAGTAATTTTTAGTACTATTAACCTTAAGCATTCTAATTCATCACGAGAAAAATTTGGAGCCCCAACATATTCCATTCGAGATGTTTAATGAATAATGAATTTCTCCCTATCATGGGATATATTTACATCCCCCGTTCTTATTTTAATGCCCTGAAAGCAAACACACGAAATTTGTGTTAACATTTAAGCGAAGCAATCGTGGCAAAAAATCACTTTCTAGAAACTGATGAACCAAAATTGCAACAAATGTATTAAATTGTGGAACAACTTCCTGATAAACTTTAAGCTTTCAATTTTCACCATTCTAGTCGGAACAAAAGCGTAAAGCCGCAGCAATTTGATTACCGTGAGACTTTTCTATACTTTATTCTCATTAATTTTACTTTTAACAGTCACGGTGCCTTTTTTGTCGTTATCTTTGTTACTGCTCTATTCAAACAGAACAATGGAAAATTCATTTCACGAGTTTTCGTGAACGTCATAAACCTGCGCGTGATAGATGAATTGTCGCCAACTTAAATCTCCCGTTTTACCGTTGTTTGCCAATTGGTTAGTAGCCAAATGGAAGCAGATTGAGATTAAGATTGAGAGAGCGAGATAGACAATCGTTATTTTTTTTGTTTACTTTATTTAAGCTTGGCGAACAATGGGACATCTCGAACTCTCAAGTATTGTTTATTTTCACAATAAACCTGGGTGCTTACATTGTAGCATCTCTATATTTACGTATTGTATTTTTTTTAAGCAGACGCCCAGGAAAATAAAGCATTCAGATTTCATGCTTTAACAACGCGAATTAAATAGGGTGAGTTACATCCCGAGTAAAAAATTTCAACAAATGAATTAATTACCTTTGTGTGAACTCGCACGAAAGAATTCCCTCAGAATTATGAGCGCCGGAGAAATATGGTTCGCTTAAATTAATGAGTTAATAAGGTTGTTACTCGTGAAGTATTTTCCGCATTGTTTGCCAAGGATGGAGTTTATTATATCTAGTTTTTGGAAAAGGGGAGCGTATTTGCTTCCGAAAAAAATTCTTAACAAATACTTTATGACTAATAGCCCCTTTTTTCAGTGTGTATAATCTTATTTGCTTTTTATCTTTAATAAATGCCTAGCCCAAGCAGCTGTTTTTTATTCAGTTTCTGGGGATTTATGATGCATATCTTTAATATAATAACCAGAGTGTTAGATGATATTTGAATATATAATACTTCTTGTATTTCAATGTGCTATTTTACTGCGCAGTCGATCGGGATCGAATAAACAACCAGAACCATGCATGTGTGCATAATTGTTATCCATCCTGTCGAACCTTTATTATTGTTTCTTGGACGGAGGGTAACACAGATTCTCTCACATCCGTTGAAATTTGGAAACTACGCTACAGTTGAGGAGTGATATTTTGCGGTGTCAGGACTTGTATGTCTTTATAATTCAACGCGTTTAGAGCAATAGAAGGTTTTAAAGCCGGGAGGTCAAATTTGGGATTAAGCTATGGCAATTGAGGAGTGATGTTGTTTTGAAGGTTGTGAAGACGGAAGACGGACACTCGGCTTCATGTCCCACGCCTGGCTCTCTGGCGATCCTATTTTGGGAGGGAACCTAGCGGCCTTCACTGCATTCCGGTTTGTACGAGAGGGGAGACACACAACATGGGCCCCCCTCTCTTTTCCCTGTCCCCCTCCGTTCATCGTCCACGGCGATGATTCATCATCTCTACCTGGCAACGCAGCTGTACCTCAACACGGACCTCGTGCTAGCTTCCACTTCTTCCACCTACAAGTCCTGACCCACCACAGACCGGGGCACTTAATCCGGGAAACTGAGAAACTTTGCCCTCCAATTTCACACAGAAAAATTTTCATAGTTCATCATGCTTGCTTTCATTTTACAGTATTGCCTGCTTGGAACTATAAATCCTTTAAGAATACTCCCTTGAAAGACGATTTTCCATTGATTGTCTATCCGCACAGAAGCTAGCTAATGTTACTGACACCAAGAAACCACAACTAAGTGGAACATGAACGAGGAAAAATAATGATATTCTTTAGATTACATCGAATTTGATGATTACAAGAATGCGTGTAGGAGACAGGAATGATGTATGGTGACCTAACTTGCAATGGTTTTGACAACATTGCTACATAGCTTATGTAGGACTCGGTTTCGAAGTTTGTTGACAATGTTGAGTTAACATCATTATTGAGTTTTTTCGGATATTCCATTGTCTTGAGTAAATAAAGTCTGATAGACGGATATTAGAGAAACTAAACAAATAGACTCAATTCGGCCTAGTCATAGAAAGACAGCTATCCACGCATATAGCACCCGAATGGTATCGTTTTTGTACATAAAGTTGAGGGCAATTTACAGGGAAAATTGAGAATTTATTAAAAAAACATAAATAACAAAATATTAACAAATTGCTAAGGTACGGCGAAGCAATCAGATCTTTTACTACTCTTCGGGTAAACCATGGACCTGGTCGCGTACCTCGTTGAATGTAGCGTCACCTCTGCCATCTTCTCCGTAGGACGTCCTCCTCAGCGTCGCAGGTTGATCTCCTTCAAACGTCCGGGACCAAACATCGGTTCCCTTCCGTCTCCTTAAAGTTTCAGGACAGGAATGTTTATTCAGACAACCTCACCACCGTGTCAAGAAGAGTCGAAAAATCTGACTTAAAGATCAATTTTCTTAAGCCCAAGTCCCATTGGTATAGGCTACTACGTGGTGTTTTAATATTTATGTGCTTTCCTGATTTCCGATTCCATGATGGAAATGGTGCCGAAAGGCTATCCCTAGGGATTAGTAGCGGCATAAGGTCTCGACATGCTGTCACCAATTCCAGTTCCCAATCCTCACTTTCTATTAAGAATTTAAGAAATACCAACTATCGTGCTACACTTAAGTAGCTGCTTCATAATTATTTTTTCTTCTCTTAATATTCATTTTCAAGGGTTCTAAGACCATTAAACAAATTATAAACTCGGATATTCATAAATACATAATTTAGCTAACCAATTCCTTTTCAAATGGTTTGTGTTGTCAAAGTTATTATTTTTCTGACGTTATTATTGTTTAAATAATATTAATCGGTGTCATCAATATTTTTAGGGTTTTATTCTAGCGCTTCACATCTGATTAAAATGGAAAACTGGGTTTGATGTTCAAGCACCCCTCCACCCCGAAATCAAGATACGTAGGTCTAGGTTTCTTCCAACGTCCATATCGTAAAATATGTACCTCTTTGTAACAGGATCAATGACGTAAGTGGACGTACGTAACTATCCCCCCGTCAGAGTCTCATATACGTTCCTTGTCGCAGTATCGCAATCTCTTCCTGCCACAGCGAGATATGAATCTGGTTGGAACTGCTGATGTTCCCACAGTTCAGTAGTAGTTTGCGTATGTATGTATGCACGGGTGTTCTTGACCGAGTTTCGGACCGTGGTGATGTCATCCAGATCGCACGATGTGATGATAGCCTAACACTTGCAAACTTCCTGTCCCCGTCGCCCACGACCTCCAGCAGTTGCGTAACTTTGGTCTCCATCCATCTGTTCCTGGTACAGTACACTGAATGTAAATGTGGTAATTGATTAATTTGTCATTATTTAATGATTTTTATTTACAATAATGAGACTGAAATTGAAACAATCATAGTGATATTTATTTCAAACAATACTTTTCGCAATAATCGATAGCTTTTTCATGCTTTGCCGTTCCGTTTAAATGTAACGAAGGAAGACCAGGTAACGCCATGTTCTCCCTCAACCCAGAACGTCGTGGTTCAATCCTATGTGCGTGCCTCTGGACGTGTGACCTCGTTGAAGGTCTCCCGATCTACTTTTCAGTCCCAAGGTCGGTCTCCAGGACGAGTTTGGGATGCGCGTGGGATACTGTCCGTCGCGAGAATCCCGCACCCATTCACGAAACCGGCACCACCTCCAATATTACGCGACATCGTTAAGCATCGAGGATGAAATCGCTTGCCATCTTCATACTACTTCCTGTCTCCTACTAACTCACTCTCACAGCACACTTCATGTCCTCACACTTCCTCCACCAACACCTCGGGACTGTTCATTTGCATCAAATCAAAGTCCATTTCATCCATTACGCTGATAGTATTCCAGGCACCCTTGAGTCACGGTCAATGACGTTGCCAAGAATACGTCCAGGATGAAGTTTTCTAGTCTTGAAATAAATGCTTGCGCGTGTATATATCCCCGAAAAATATACCTTGTATCATGACGTCCATTGTAATGCTTCTTAGTTTTATGTAGTACGATTCGTTTTGCTGTGATATTATATTGGGTTACCTTAATTTTATATATGATTAAATTTGCTTTTACTTTCCTTTCTTCCTCTCAGAAGCTCTGTCGCTTTTCTCTACATATCTGACGTCTAACATGTTCTATGCTGTCAGTTCTCTGTCAATTCAATTTAAATACTGTTGTCTTCTCCTTGACGTACTCAGTCTCATTGAGCACTATTCTCCTCCTCGATCTGTGTCGTACTGGAGCTATTTCCACTCCGTCGTCGTCCTCGATCATTCTTGTTCCCATACCAAAACCACTCTCCCATTCGGATGTCCTGGATTGTCTTCGTCTGATCATGAGGTTAGCAACAATTCATTCATTTCAATTTAGGATGCAAGGTAGGTGTCTGGACAGAGTTTCCTAAGATGCTCTAGAATTTTCTGCTGAAGTTGGAGAACTTTGTTTACCTGAAAGTCACGCACGAAATTCTGCGCTTCTACCTCAACGGTTGACTTGTAATCATAAAATCTGTTTTAGTGGCAGGTCATGTGGCTACAGATCCGCGAAATACTGGAGACCCATCTCAAAGTTTCATATTTATGTTTCATTTAAAAACAAATAACTTGCCTAATTTTTATCATTTGCTTATAATAAAAATAGGTTGATTGGCACTTGCCTTCCATCATTGATCTGTAGGTGAGTCGTGGCGTTGGTTTCTCATCTTGTACTACAACAACTGGCATTCATTACACAACCTCCTGGTTAGTTACAAATTACGCATAACATTTCTACGCAGAATCGAAACGTTTCCCATCACATAGTCTGAATAAGTATCGTAAGTTAGCTTTTTAATAGGAAACTTTCGTATTCATGGGTTCGATGAGCTGACGTCATTACTACTCGGTCTAACAAGTCATTTGAATAGGAAGGCTGACAACCAAAATATTTACATGATATAATAAATAACCTGTACGAAACCAAACCTTGCCGTTTGTCCTTACGTGGTCTTCTATTGTTATTTTCTATCATTTTACCCGTTTGCTCAACTATCGATTCCGAAACTATATTGAGTCAATTTTCAGATATGCCACATCTGCTTTCTTATACATTTCCCACCACGGGTCATAATTTATGGTCTTATGTTACTCAGCTTTATTGTCCAGTTGTAACCTAGATTTTATTTTTAGATTACACGGCATTTCTTTTCATGTACACGTGAGCGTTTTTCCCAACGAACATTTACCCTCTTTAATTGCAAGAACTGGTCGTTTGAGTAAGAGCAAGTGGCCTTTACAGCTGTCCCGATCGCACCTGAGCTCTGACTTCACTCGATGGCCGTGGTGTGTCGTAACCCGTATGTGTTACGTGGCTAACGAGGCGCTATGCTGTACTTTACTGTTCCGTTCACAGCCAGAGGAATTCCTGCGCTAATGCGGAAACGTAACTTTGCATGCCTGCGCGAGCTGACGTGTCTTTCGCAACGATCTACATTCCTGATCGACGGATTGTCCTCATTCGTCCTCGGTGATTATGCACCTCTGTCGCTTCCAATGTAAGCACTCGTCCTATGTCACTGCAGTCCATTCAGCTTTGACAATCCTCTTCACCTCCATTGCCGCTATACACTTCATCACCTTTTCCCATCCATTATTCTATTTATACATATCCCTTTATTAATTTTAAATAACAAATCAATTAACGTCTGATACCCTAATAATTAATTAAATAAATTTTTCATCGCTACATTTGGGACTTCTTATTGTGTTAAATTTTGATGAAAAATGCCAAATGTATAAAAATAAAAACTTCGCCGCTTCAAAGAGCAGTTTCAACTGAAATTCACATGAACAATGCCGAAATTGGGTAATGAAACGTCGTTTAATCTACACCAATAAATAATCTAAAATAATTAGTATCTATAAAGTGGTCGTTAATTTACTTCATTCATTTTATTAATCGTATATTCCTCCATCGTTGGCCCTGCCTTTGCCATTACAGTATCATATATTCTTTCTGCTTTTTGTATCAGCTGAACATATAACTTACTTCTATACAAAAACATTATTTCCAGTTTTACTCCTTCTTACTCTTACACAGCTCATTTCTTCGGTTATTTGTATAATTTACTTATAGTACCACAACTTAAAAAATTATTTATTTTCATAGGAATTAAATATCGAATGCATCCTGCGCTGTTGATAAATATTTATTCTGGTGTATAATCGTCTGAAAATGCGATCAAATATTTTAAACAAACAAGAAATTTTTATCTATCATTTATTACTGTGAAATCTTTCCGATATTATTTCAGTAATTATTCTTTTTTAATTTATTATTGCCAATATTAGGTCCATCAATCCTCTTAAAAATTGCATCTGTAGTTGGAACAAATTTCGCGTGATAATGCCAAAACATTTTTAATAAATAAATAATAATAAAGCTACTTTTAAACTGTTAATTGTGATTATTATTGTGAGTATATTTATTATAAGAGTATGAATAAACAAAACTTTAAAAATAATGAAATCTTGTCTATACATATGGATCATGTCAATGAGATTTATTCCGATTACCTACAGTTTCAAGCTTACACCACGTTGTTGATTGCCAACCATCCTACAGGTACTGGTATCACACCAACAAACATATGTGAGTCTGAAGAAGTTTGCTGTCAATTGATGATGGACTCTATTGTTAACAAGCGTAAAAATCGTTTTTGGAATATTTGTTTCTATTTTACCCCTCATTATTGTCGTTTATCCGTCCCTATCTTTTCTTCCTCTACCATTCCCATTACCCGCCACATGCTTTCTCTTATCAGTTCCACCTCCGTACCCTCTTTTCAAGTATATTATTATCTTCACTTCTTCATCTGTCAGATTGTTGAACAAAATTGTCCTGTACCAGCTCTTATATTGTATATAGTTGTATAGGCAACTACTTGAACCCACGTGCCATTTCTTATCGTCGGCATGTGTCAAAACTCCCGACTGAGGCTAGACGTCCTGTTAGATTCTTACTAGATATTGGTTGAGGCAATCCTGTCCACACCGGGAGAAACGAGGTGAACTTGCTAAAGGGACTTTTCCAACGGCAGCTGCTAAGGGTGGGAAGGAACCAACAGCTGCAAAAAGGGGCACACGTGCGAGACACGAGGTGCCACACACGTGATACGATCATTAGCCGCATCCTCCACACACGGCAAAGTTAACCTCGTTAAATATAGTCGCTAAATCTCCTAGGCAAGTGAGTTCCTGCCGAGTCTGAAGACGATGCTGGAGCGTGGCGTGGCTGTGCGAAAACACCACGTTTCCCAGAAACTGTTCTCAATTAATTTCACATCGTTTGGGTGGCGGAAAGTTTTCAAAATATATTTAAAAAAAACTAATGTCTCTTTTAGTTTGGGTTATTTTCTTACAATATGACGAACATTAATAAAGTTAAAGGAGCATATTGTTATTACTTACTATTTCAGTGCCAGGTGATGCCTGGGGCATTATTGCTTAATTATAACAAATCTTTTACTTAAGGTAGGAAACGTTTAGTTTCTCGCGAACGTCGTCGTCGCCGCCGCCGCCGTACGCATACATACCTGTTCCAAGTGTCATTAGGGTAATACTGTCGTGGGACACAACAACGTAAAAGTAATTATCCCGACAACAATTTATTCGACGGAAATATTGGCGTATTATGCATATTTAAAAAATAGCCTGCAGATATGTGGATATTTGTTTGCAATTTATTATTATAATCATACATACAATTCTTTCTCTCATTAATAATTTTGTGATGAGTAATGTATAGCTGCAAAGGTTCTCGTTTGATCTAAATGAAATGAAACGCTTAAGAAAGAGATTAATGTTCCCGAAAATAATTTATAGGAATGTTAAGTTTTAAATTTCTGTTATTACAGTATATTACAAAAAAGGACAAAAGTTTTATATTAGCAGAGTAACAATTAAAAAAAATAGTGTTATCAAATTTTAAATTTAAAGCGGTCGGAGTGGAACGGATGTGTAAAATAATTTGGAATTGTTACCATATATTTTCTTTATAAATTATTCATGAAAATTGTTAAACCTGAAGAGGACGAAATGTCGTTGTTGTTAAATGTATATCTATATATTTTTTAAATAAATAGTATCAAAAATGTTTCTATTTCAAGACTAAATATATCTAATACGTATAGAAAGAATACTAAAATGTAAACAAATATTTATTCGACTTCAATTTTAATACGTCCTTCGTTCTCAGCCAACAAAGTTTCTAGGCAAACCAATATTCTAATCACGTAATATATTTTTTACCAACTCCACATGAACTTATTTTGACAATGTCTTGTTGCCGTTGACAATAATTTATTCTTCCCACTAAGCCTATTATAAATAAGTAATGGGGAGTTTTATGAGCAAGTACTTTCTTTCATTCCACGATTCTGTGAATGTTGGAAGCCTGAACGGCTAGTATTTTCCTCGTCCACGTTTGCGGTGTCTATAAGTTCGCGGACTTAATTGACACAACAACAGCATACTGTTCCACGTATAGGTTCTTTGTACTGTGTCCTGGCGTGACAAGCGTTCGGAACTCGCAAGACCCGTTAACACCTGTTGCTCGTTTCTGCCGCGTCTGCAACTCGAACCCAGGATCGTCGTCGAAGGCACGAAGGCCACCTGTTGCTACCTCCTTAAAAGGTTGAAGAGGTCTTCAGTACGAACCGATACAAGCCGGGTGTAAAAATTAGGTGATCGAAAAACCGAAGAAATCAATTACACGGAAATAATATGCTGTTTGTTAGCGCGGCCGAAATGACTTTGGAGGTTACTTATCTTCTGATGGTCATGGTGTTTTTCTTGGTAAACTTATCGTGCAGGAAAAAAAATAATATTCTGGGCTGACCATTTGTGCGCTATCGCTTTCAGGGCCTTGACGATAAGTTTTACGTAAAACTTCAGGTTCTAAGGACTGAACAGCAAAAAGTCTTTATTCGTTGACAAAATGTAAACATTTGGCTCGTTTTATTTGATTTCACAATAAATTACTGCAGACGATTGTTTATGTTATTCACATTATGAGAAAAATTGCAATTACGCAAAATTTGCTTTTATTTCCACACGGAGGAAACGCAACATTTTTTTAAATTTTAATATAAAAGTCCCCATTTGCAGCAATGGAATATGTAATGATTTACATAACTTAATTAATCCTTAAGTAGTAACATCCATTCGTCTGTTTCGGATGTTATTTATTTCCTCATATCGGACGTTGCAACCATAATGTTTACGACGGACGATAAAAATTTTATTATTTACTAAATTTATTGTTATTTTTATCTGATAATCTGGTCTAAAAGAGTATAAGGTAATAAATTTTGAAATGGCTGAATGCTTTATGATTTACAGAACTCTGGTCTGAACCGATCCGTTATTACGAGGACATGTACCTTATCAGTTGCGAGAAACCATTAGACTGGTGTTTTTGATGTTTTTGGGAAGGAAAATTTTTTTAAGTGACCTTCTACTACAATTTGCTACAATTTATTCTGTTAAAATTACGAAATTACTTTTTGAACCTTAAGCTGGTTCTATAAGTTAGATACAATTACTTGAGAACAGTTTTTGTTGTACAGACTTCTACATTTACTGTTTTTTCAAGAATAAAACTTTTTCTAACCACTCATTTCTATGTATGTCATCAAATTACAAATAAATTTCAATTCAACATCCGTCGTATCGTCATTTGCACAAGATTTTCTTTCAAATTCGTCTCCATTTAAACAAAGTGTTGTTTTTAACTTTTTCTGTAGTGATTGAATGCAGAAACCCACAGAGCATTTTAAAGGACAGCATTCCACGTTCCTGTGGGAGCCATTTTTATTGGATACCCATTTATTGCACGCGTTTTCCCATGACCTCAATCGTAATTCCTGGAATTGTGAATCTCCTCTTCCTGTTCTTGACCTCGTTCCCAAATAGGAACTCTTTCGGTATGTTTACAGCTCTTTTAATTTTCCGCTCTTTAGCTTGGTTCCCTTTTATTTTTAGGTACGTCATTCTGACTTTATTCACAACTCGCATTTTTCTTACACATTTATACTTTCTCTCTTTGTGTGTGTGTGAACACCTTTTACAGGGATAGAGTTGGGGGTGATTTTAATCTATAATTGGCTCTACTACTGATCAAATCATGGATGATATTTATAGAGGCTTCAAAATTAATGATGATATTAAAAAATTATCCGTTTATTAATCAATAATATTCTATTAATTTATGCAAATTAATTTCGTTAGCATGAAAATGAAAACTTTCCGATATTCCAAACATAATTTTTTTTAATCAATAGAGAGACTGCCAATAAATCAGCAATTAATTTTATTACTATTTAAATAAAATATGGAGGGTCGCATCAGACTGATTACCACAACAGCAACAATTAATTCAAATACGACGTTTCGTCTCCCTTTTGAGACTTCATCAGGCATAAAATTTAGCAGTACATGGTATTCACTCCATGATTCCCACAGCCGAAATGATTCTCTTCATGTAAATAGTAATACATTTTAAAAACATCCTTATCGCATTCCATCCTTGGCCTCCCTCTTCTGTTTTTACCCATACATTTCCCTCTAAGGCTAATTTTACAAGACCCTCATGTCTTAAAACCTGGCCTATAAATCTATCCCTTCTCTTGGCCAACGTCCTCCATATTGTTTGCTGTTCCCCTATTCTGTTTAGAACTTCCTCGTTAGTGATTCTATCCATCCATCTGACTTTCAGCATTCTCCTATAGCATCACATTTCAAAGGCTTCTATTCTTTTCCTTTCCTCTACTCCTATCGTCCACGTTTCGCACCCATACACATTTTTAGCAAAGATTTCCTAATATTCGCACTTATATTACCCGAAAGAAAATTCCTCTTTTTCGCGAAAGCCTTACTTGCCTGTGCTATCCTACACTTTATGTCTGCTATACTTCTACCATCCCTAGGTATTACGCTTCCCAAGTAGCAGAATTCCTTAAGTTCCTTCAAAATATCCCTTCTCAATGTAACACTCTTTGTTATTCCTCTGTTCTGATTCCCCTAATACTACAATATCATCGGAAGAGCGTAGGGTTTTTATTTCGTCTCCATGCAGTTTTAATTATGGTAGTGGAAATACTTATCGTGGTATAATACTTTTTTCTTGGAGATCAAATGTATGGCCTTTGGCTGATCTACGGCGCTTTTATTCCTTTAAATAAATTTGGGATATGTTTTTTTTAAATTTTCTAATGGATAGAGTCAATGTTTTTGGTGTTGGGTCCAACTTTTATAGAAACTTTATCTTTTTTTCTCCAGAAATCATGTTAAGGTTTCTGATATAATATGTTATGGTATTTATAATATTGTTGTCTATGATGATATCCTCTCCATCGATTGAGGTAGACATTTTACCAGCAACGTCCCAGAGCGTGTCTTCACTTCTGCAGGCTTCTCGAGTTCACGAGATCGTCTTACAAATTGTGCGACGAGACGCACTTCGCGTGGTGTGAGTCACCGTGAGTGTGACTTCGAGGTTCCTGTTTGCAGGCGAGGCAATTTTCCCAGACGCCCTGCTCCTCCTCCTCCTAATTACGTCACAGAGAAGTCCACTGTGCTATGTGGGAGAAGGAGAAAGAGAGAGAAGAGACAGGGAGCAAGGCTCCTAAAGTCCAGAGCTGCTCTTAACCGTTCTTAAAGTCGTTGACGTCTGTAATCCATGGTAAGCAATCAGAACGTGAACCAGACCTGGGTTTACTCTCGTGAAGGTCCTCGTTTATCTTTAACATGAATATAATCAGTTCTTTTTACAGTGTAACTGATAGTCCTACGGTTGTATTTATTATTGGGTTTTGATTAAATATTTACATCATCTGTTAAATTTCTGTTATTCACCGAATCGATAATATTGTTCGCTAGTGTCATATTACACCTGGTAAATTCCTAATGGGAAGCGTAAAATACCCGCGTGGTTCCGCGATGATTTAGTAATTTTACCATGCGCCTTCCTCAAGGGGGATCTTCCTTGAAGGGACTCCATGATGTTTGTAGACGCCGGCGTCTGTAGGACGAGATAAGGCAGAGGCATTTGCTTTGATGTGCCAAGGCTGCCAGTCTGGCCGGCGTGATGTTTATAATATCTGCCCCTCAAGCTCAAGATGGACGTTTGATCTCCACGGAGGGCTTGAGAAAAAAAATGCTAAGCGAAAAAACTGGTGTGATAATCTTGAAGGCGATCATTCGCATTTTGTGCCACACGACGCCTACAGCACAGTAGTCGTCTCTCATAACAGAAACTTAAGACTGCTGTAAGACCTTTCCTTGGGAAACATCCCTTTATTCCATTATGAAAATAAGAGAAAGTATGGTCAGAATAGACAAGTTTCCGCCCTCGAAACCTCTGACCTTCTTTTCATATACTTCAAAATCTCCAGTCTTCTCCTAGATGTTATTTTCATAGTGATAGTATGAGCTTATTTCATTGTCCCATAAATTAAATTTTTCTCTCTCGGGGATAACTTTAAAGTGAAATTAGATTACTTTCAACTGTTTCCCGACTGACGAGACAGAGGATATTGGGTTTTTGAGCAATAACGTAATTACGTTTGTCTCTGTAGGTCTAACTTGTTCTCTCTACGCTGTTGCTCTCGCGTGACTTTGTGGTCTAAACTAGATTCGACGTGCAACAAGTGGCGGAAAGAGTGATCGTGACTGTCGGCGAATAAATTGTAGGAAAAAAAAAGTTAACATAGAACAGTTTACTACAAGTGAGCGAGCGTGGCTGTGTGTAATTACTAACTCAACAGAGATTTTCTCCATCGATTGGGGCGTGGATCTGTTAACCCAGATTTCTACACGAAACATTCGGCACGAACAATCACAATAAATCTGCTTCATTGTAGTAACTGATGCTTTCAGACGTTCAGGAGTCCGAGTTAAAAAAAGATTAATTCAAAACAATTTTCCGAGTAACACCTATTATTATAATATCTGGAGATTTTTACGGGGTAATTGGTTACATGAAGGTGATCCAGGAACAGGAAACTCTAATTTTAATAGCACAGGAAGGAATATCAAAGGTGGAATGTGTAAGGTAGAGCAAGGTAGCCGAGGGTTGTCTAGGATCCCCGGACTATAGTTTAAGGATCATACCTGGCGTTCCAACTAAAAACTGGTAAAACCCTAAAAAACGTGCATCAGGGAGATCGGGTTTTTGGGGTACCATTCTCAAGCCCTTCCGAATAACGGGAGACGAGTTTGCTGTGGAGTCGCAGGATTGCCTTCTCCTTGATTCCACCAACTTTAGGAGGCAGTTGGCCGACTGATCCAATGGGAACAGCGGGGAACTATTAGCCTATGCCCCAGGTCTTCGACTCCAGTACATAGACCTCCTAAAATTTATTAAGTTGTCTCGGTGGTGGATCCTGAAGCAGGTATCCCCCTTTAATACTAAAGGAATGGAACTGAAAAGGGTGATTTAGAAGGTAGAGCAATGAGCAACGAGATCGAGGTTCATTGGCATGTGAGAACCTTGAAAAGCCAGAAAGAGGAAATTTGATGTAATTTACATACGTTTCAGAGTAACTGCGATTGACATCGAAGAGTGTTGAAGAAAAGTTACAGCTTGACGTAAAAATTGCTCGTGTATCGATTCGGTTATTTTAGTGGTTCCAGGTGTCGGTTTCAACGTGTCTTTTTGAGCTCGTGCTGTGTTTCTCTGAAATTCATAATTTCTGACATGCTTTTTCCACCCACCACTCACCATTATACTACATACAAACGTATTCTTCTATTTTATTTAGTAAAACTGTGATAGATTTACATAAAATTATATCTGTCAGCTTGATATGGGTTGTAATATATATACCAATTGAAGATTAATAGGATGAATTCTCTAATAGAGAATTATCGATTAGCGGCAGTTAAAGTCAATAGGACTCTTTCATTTCGATTCATGAAGAAGGAGATGGAGAGTTGACATTAATTAAGAACAATGGACGAGAGGAAGATCAAGTGGTAGGAACGTCAAAGCAACTTGCTTTGAGTAACCGTATTTTTGTTTAATTTATATCTCCATATTATAACGTAAAACTCAGATAATCTAAGAACGATGTAATTATCTGATTACGTAAATACATTTATATTTCTTTTAAAAAATAACGTTTCAAAAATAGAAAAGGTGACACACGTGAAAAATGTGTTACCTTAGGATCGCTCACCTTTATTATGCCACTTCCCGTATTGATCAGGATTTTCAGTTTGAAAAGCAGAAAACTCAGCGGACTATTCGGCTTGCTATTCGATCAGATGTTATAGTGTACTTGTGATACTGCTTTGTTTTTCAGTCGTTTTCATTCTCGATTATTAAGAAAGAACGAGGAGACGAGTACACGGAGGAGCAGCAAGCATCATCAACAGTTGCAATGTTGTGGTCGACGATAAAGATGTTATCGGAGCATAGCTCGTTTATGACCTATAAAGTGATGTCACTCCTCGTGGACTGATAGAATGGGGGGCTTATTCATAAATACTCAGAACTGAGAGAGAGAGAGAGAGAGAATCAGGGAGGGACAAGATAATGAATAGTGAATTCAGACAACGGGTTATTCATTCAGAAACATCAAGACGAAGGCTGTCGAAATGTCAGGGTCGACATGATAAAATGGATTTGTCGTACGAACGGAAATGGTTCGACGTAATAATTATGCCCAATAATCAGTAAATAAAATTTAATGAAATTCGTTTAGTGGATAATTTTACTTTTGTGTCTTTACAGTCACAGATATCACTCTAAGCCCTCAGTTGCAGTTTATTACTTTTCTCTAAATACTGAAAAGGGTTCACGGTGCTTAGTCATAGTGTCGTTAACCTGACGATGGCGGATCGTGCCAACGAAACGTTGCTACCACAAGCGATGCAGATCAATAAGGTACTCCATAAAAAACAATGTTTTTTTAAAAAAATCCCTTTTCTTATATAATTTAGTTTGCAATGTTATCGTGTGGATAGTCTTTCTCTTTTATTTCCTGGAATCGACGCCATATTACGGGAAAATATTTTTTATGTAAGTTTTACACCAAATCCACGAGCCTATTTATAAATAAATATTATAAACGAGCCTGATTTGTAAGATTAAATTAGTTAACGTTTATATCGTTTCATTTTCCTAGTATAGTTTTATTATTGTAGTGGCCATCTGAGAAATGTAACAATAGGGAAACCTTTTTTTTAAAGCTATCCAAGTACGCTGTTATATTATTGAGATAATATCCCAGTGACATGGTAAAATAGTTATAAGACTAAGAAATTTATGTATTCCATATTTCATTATGGTCTTTGTGAAAGTTTGATTTTCCGATACGTTTTTCTGTAACAATACAAAGTACCGTTTAGAGAAACCGAATAATAATTTAAAATTTTTAATATCTTTTACAAGGGTTGGACGTTCATAGTAGACAATATTATAGTAAACGAATATTATAAGAGGAGGAGAAGGTATATTCGTAAGGTGATTAATGGAATTAATGGCCAAATACAAAGGATCACGTTGAAGACATTTTTCAATCATGCCTTGAACGCTGAGTGGGCTTCGTTTGAAAATAATACGTTTCGACGTTAATGAACTGAGGAAGATAATGGGACGCCTGACGACGTAATGAAACGCGACAGGAAGCTGCGTGCAAAGGGCAGAGAGGTGTCTACGATTGAGATAATATTACGTAGTTTAAGGAGAGTTATAAAGCACTTGATGGAACGGCGACATGGCTGTAGTCTCTCCCTTGCGTAAGGGGGTGATGCAACAACACAGGGGTGGAAACGACGCCGCAGACGGGCGCCTGGAAGACGCCGACGCTTGCGAGTGCATCTTCCGTGCAGAGATAGACACCTGGCTAGACGTCTGGACCATTATCGTCGGCGCCGTTTCTGCGACACTGGCTGTTTTGCAACAAAACTGTAAACAAGGGTAGAGGGGGATGTTTGTAATCGATACAGAGCGCGCCCTGTGTTTACGTAATCATTACAGTGATACAAGGGAATGGACAGCGTGACGCGTATTCTGGACACGAAACTAATCTCCGTGTCTGCTGTATCCTGGCATCGAGAGTAATGGATGAACATATAAAAATTTAATTTCTTACTACTTTGGCATGTATATAAATCTCTAAATAGATAAATCTGACACTATGCCCATAAAATAATACTGAGATGTTCGGCCGCAAATTATAAAAAATAATTTAAACATTCAAATACTATTGATACATAATCCTGATTTGAGAAATGTCAAATTTACTTGACGTTGAAATTAAATGAATATCAACAAATAAGTAAAAACAACCTAAATAGTCAAAATAAAATAAAGACAAAGTACATACGACAATAGCCCGTCACATCATTGGAACCTCTTCAGGTGTAATAATTTTATTTATACCTTAAAAAAGTTATCATTGCAATCTCATTACAATTTTATTTCTATCTATCTGAGTACCCGGCGTCGCCCGGGTATTTATTTATATTAGCCCAGAATATTATTTACTTCTTCGACATTTCGACTATACACTCACAAGTCCAAAATACTCCCAGTACAAGATCAGGGTTAAAATATTTTCAGTAATCTAACTTGCCCCGTACCATCGCCCGGTTAGGGGATGAACTGCAATTTGAATCATGTGATAAATGTCATAATCAAACTCAGTGACTCGCATAGCACCAATTTCGATACCAGAAGCTTGACTGTTTTCTTTTCTACTTCCACATGACCTCCCATCCACCCCCACCACTATAAATACTATCCATTCGACGCTAAATTGGGTTGAAATTATACGCAACCAAATTTCGAGAAAACACTATCAAATTAATTGACCCATAAAAATATATATTAAAAGGAAGTAACTGCTCCTCCACTCCCGCCCCAAGTGGTGGTAGCCGTGTATTACCCCAACTGTGTTCGCCAAAAACACTACTCAAAAAATTTGTCGGATTCGTTCCACCCGTTAAAGATAGTATACCAATGTTAGTAATACCCTCTTCAAACCCTTCTTAGAGGGTGAACTAAAACTTGAATTTCATTTTCAATGTCCGAATTAAACTCAGTGACTCACGTCACACAGGTTTAGAGTCTAATCTCGATTGTTTTCTCCACCCTCACCCCAAAGAATACCCTCCTTCGATTACGGATGGGGTTGAAATTATACGCTTACTAATTGGTCTGTTGTACCCTTTTATTTTCATTGAAGTCATATTAATATTACATAAATATAATAAAAATTCAAAAAAAGCAGCGTTGAGAAGTTATATAATAGACAAAGAGGAGAATAATAATTATACAACTGATGATGGTAACAGAAATGAATAATTATTTTGAACCCTCTTCTCGTATTATTAGGATTGAAGCCTTAGTTTTGAAAATAAAGTATTGTAAGCATAAAAATAAATTTACTCTGAAAGAAAGTATCTCGTTTTTTCTTTCAACTCATTTTTCATCTCTCTTAACTGGGTCTATTTTTCTACTGTTATTTTTCGGAGTATTATCTACAGTTTGAAACTTATTACGTTGCTCCGATATTAGAAGCCTGAAGTTGATCATTTAAATTTATAATCAATTTTTTACATTAATTAACTTTTAAATCGTGGCGATTTTTGAGTGAGTATTCTAACATTTATTTTATTTTAAATATCAGTGGTTGAAGATTTTTTATGTAAGGACGAAGCTTCATATTTTAAGAATTTGCAATTTGTTTAGTTATTTGGCCGTTCACATCCATCTTATAAACGCTTGAAAGTATGCCCAATTATTATTCCTTTATATCTTGAAGGAGGGTTGGTGAGATATTGGTCTGCGGGGATGTCTTTCCATAAAGTACCTATTTATCAATTTCCACAAAGCTTTCCGGAACATTGTCTCCGTGTTATTATTTGTGTTTTCCCCTCACTCCCTTTTGGACACATCGACCACCCTCCTAGGATAGCGCAATTGATCACTCGTCGTACAAACATGGGGGAGGTTGGATTCTTCTGCATCGTACTCGTTGCCATAGTTATAGTGATTGTGGAAATTTTCCAGTTGACGGAGGAGAGGCTAGGAAGAGGGTGGATTGTTAAAAACATCCCCAACTCCGGGAGGGCTACGTTAATGACGGTTGAGTGATTGAGCTAAAGGAGGGAGAGGAGACTAGGGGATGAACAGCCTCGCCCCCCCACGCAGATGCATCCCTCCCTCCCTTTCGGAAAGCATTCTAAATCTGATTAAATATCGTCGGAAACTTGATACATGTGTTCACAAAACGAATCCAACATGGCAGTGAGTTCAGAGATTTATACAGATTAAAATGATTCCTAAACGGTCTTACGGTTCAATCCGTTGACATACATTTACCTGGAAAAGCCGATGGAAAACAAATAATTGCAAATTTAAAGACATTAATGAATTATGCATTTAATCCGTGGCAATTATCAATGTGAAAAGACGCTGTTGAAATAATTATTGGACATATCAAAATTTTATTTTGTAGAATAATGTTGAGCCAACATGTCTTCAAAATGGTATAGTAGGCGATAAATACTAAAGCCGTTATTATTTATGTCAGTTTGTCCAAATATTTCCGTCTAGTCCTAATTATGCAATTATAAAGTTTGATTTAAAGAAAGGCTACGCTACAGAAGGGAATTGTAAATCTTTAGAAAAGAAGAGGAAAAGAGTAAAAACTGAGATCCAGTGATAGCCGTGGTGTAACCGCTTCTATGTTTCATGAAAAAAGCTATTTATCTGAGGTGGAAATCTAAAGTTTAAGGAGTTATAAGTCTCGCGCTGCAATGAAATCTCTTCCAAAATTATATTTTCTGAGAATAGTCCTTCGATATTAAGATAGTGCAAGATAGAAGAATCCGTAATGAGACAGACGATTCGAAATGAAGGGGCTTGACTGAGAGAACAGACGAAGGAATAAAAAGTTGATAACACAATTAAAGTAATTCCGTCCATTTGTGAAAGGGAGAATGACTCGTGTCCTCTCTCGTGATGGCGTCTTTGAAAAGGGAACTTCACTACCCGTGTTGGTGAATAAGCCATTAGCAGTGAGAAGGAGAAGGTGGAGGAGGGAGGAGGAGGCGGCCTCAAAGGATTATGACCGAGTCCCGAGGATAGATGGATGGAAGGAAGGAAGGATGGCCACAGCTGTTCGCCTCCTTTTCCTCTCCTCAGGACGCTGATTACAACGGCCGTAAAACAGTCGTGCGCTAAAACCGGTTCGCCACCCTGTTCAGTAATAAAAGTCCCGCACTCATTTACACCGGTCCTCGCCTTCACTACCTTTTACGACCCTGTAACCTGTCTTCTTTGATTTACAAGAGACCGCTGGATTGAAAAGAAGAGGACGGAGAATTAGTATTGGTTAGCAGAAATACGATAACCGGAGCAATCCCCGTTACCGAGTTTCGGACTCGATACAGTCTAAAAGTATATCTTTTCTTATATTACTAGATCATATCGCTTGGTCTGTGATTTCCCATGACGACTGTACGACTGACTTTGCTATAGTGTTCAGCTGAAGATGACAGTGAAATGTTTCAAACCATTAAAATATTTAATGTCTACGTCTTATTACCCAAGGAAGCCATTAATATTGGAGATAGTGACAAAAATAATAATGGTGGTTAAATATTTATTTACTACAAGGAACTTATGTACGAGATACATAACACTTATCCACCTGTTCAACTTTTTGTCAGGACACAACGTTTCGTCGCCGATTAATATGATCATGATGTTTAGTTCATCTTTTCTTCAAGGAGAAAATTAAAAAATATATATTAATTTTGCATTCATAAGTTTCGTTAAAATATACAGTATAATTTTAAATTAAATAAATAAGTAAGACTGACGTTTTCAAATGAAGAAAACTATTACAAATGTTTACATATAGTCGGACAACTGATTTTTGTCAAGTAAGGTTACGCTTATTAGCAACAAAAATATTATCTTCCGAACGACCAATATTATATATTAAACATGTAATGTTGTTAACGACTTGTTTCGGGGGTTTTATTTAATAATTTTTTTAAAAAAAGCTTCTGCATACGTATTTGTAATTTCTATTTTGTTTTCTGCGGAGAAATTATAAGCGATTTGTTATTATCATAGAAAATATGACAGTAATGTAGTTAGAATTAAAAAGATAGTAATAGAGCTAAAACGAGAAATAGTTCAAGTCAGATAAACCTAATTACGATTAATTTCCGTGTTACGTCTTGTAATAGGTTTTAAATGTTGTGTTTCAGTTCTGCATTGATAGTTTTTTCGTTTTATTCTTATTCTCCTCTAAGTCATTTTTTCACGAGAAGTAAGTGGCATGTCTAGTAGTCCTCCAACTAGTTTTCCTCTGCCTCGTTCTATCACTAATAGGTTGATAATTGATATTTCGGTAGTAGTGAATATTTTAAGATAGAAATACGTTGTTAATCAATCTTCTCTTGCAAGCAGTCAGGAGTTTTTTCCCCTCTTCTATTTGTGTTGGTCTCTGTTTCCCGGGAATTCTGAACCCTTTCACCAGACGTTGAGCTCCGTTGATTGTTTGTCGTCAATTCCTTCTCGCTTTACACCTCCGAAATTTCACCCCATCTCTCTATCTCTTTCTTACGGTCTTCGCTCCCTCTCAGTGTCCGTCCATCCTCCCTCCGTATCCACTTGTGACTCACCGTTCCATCTATCCCTCTCGTCCATTGTGGACCGCAGATATCCGGACGGCCATTAGCGAGTGGACGAAGTTTGGGATCGCCTCGAGGGGAGAACAAATTTGTTCTGCCAAAAGTGAGTGAGTGAGAGGGTGAGAAACCTTAGGGATGAGACGGCATCTTCATCTGCCGTGCTTCTTCTTGGGAAAATAAAATATTTTTTGATTCTTACTGGGAAAAGAAAATATTTTTTCACGTTTGTCTGCCACCATTCTTAAAACTATTGACCTATAAGGAACACCAAGAGAGTCTCAAAAGTTGCGATTTGGTATGAATACATATTAATTAAATTTACGTTAATTTCCAATTGCGTGTTTTGTTTTAAATTTTTTAAATTATGTGATGTAGAACACAGGAATAAATTATCAATCACGTATTTTTGTACACTTAATAAACACTTTTATTCAGAGTTAGAAGCAAATCTACGCACCGCTGTCAGTTTCCCCACTTTAAAACTTAATTTAAATGTCTGTTCTCTGAGCAATTAATTTTGTTCTGAATGGCGGTAGAAGGTTGGTCTTTTGATTCAGACCTCCGGATTTCTGAAGACTGAAGTATTCTTCAAAGACTGTAGGAAATCGAATTCGTACGTGCTCAAGTGGCCATCATTATTATATATACATTCCTCTTTTTCGATTTGTCTTCCAACCCTCCCCGTTGCATATGGACTGAAGAACGCGCTTTCCGTCTTCTTACATTCAATTGAGCTTCGGCAAGGAAAATTCCCACTTTACATTTTTATTTGTTTAACTTCTAGGATTTAGTCTTGAATGGTATCACACAAGTCGAACTTATCTTCGTTGTGCGTTCCTGCGATATTTACTTCATATTCAGGTCTTGAACTCTACTTGTGTGTTATCAATAACCTACGAAACGACAGGTGATAAGAAAAATATAAACAGACCGAATCAATGATCTATGGTGGCCTAATTGAGAAACTTGACCCTTCAGAATCTTCCCCTTCTCACAATCCGACCAACGCAAACAATATTCCTTTATCTGCCTGACGAGATTTTTAAGCGTGTTATAATTTTGGGTTATCTTTCAGTGGTTTTGAAAAATAAAGTAGGGATGTCTGTATGAAGAGTCATAATCTTCATTTGACGTCCAAATATTTGTATCTGCACTTGGCTCTTATCACAGTACAAACTTCTACCTCCCCCGTCTATCTTTCTCTTCCGCTCCGTCGTCTCTTTCCTTAACCTTATTTTGTAACTTAGAATAAAAGTGTACTGCAGAAAAATAATTTGATGATTAGAACCATCGTCATTCAGAAGCACAATTTCATTTCTTTGATGCGTATTTTCAGGGTTTCGCGTTTACACCCAAACCCTCTGTGACCTGTAAGATTCTTCATCTTCTGTTTCGGACTAATGTTTTCTAAGGAAAATCTATTCTATTTCATGGCGGTACTATTTCTCAAACAGATATAGCCTATTTAAAATATTTGTTTTACTTAAATTATCAACTTTGAATGTACTATTTAATGAAAAGGAAAGAAGGTATTAGATGATGAACTTCAGGACCTGCAAACAGGCAAAAGAATTATTAATAATATATTATAAAGTTAAAATAAAAATTTAATTAGACAATGAAGTAAGAAAAAAAGGGTCATTTCACGCAATTAAATTCTAGAATTGCAACGTTTCATCGCAACTTTGGGACGAAACTAAAAAATATTTCCAAAAAATTAGTATGTAAAAATTTTTCTTCCTGATTTGAAAAAAATGTATAAAAAATAAATTCTTCTTGTTTGAAGAATTTTTTTTGAAAATTTATTTAGATAAAAGAATATACATGATGAGTTCCCACAGGGGTGTTGTAACGGGATCAGAAATAAATTTTTTGACGTTAAATAAAATAACTTAATTAACAATTTTTCTGTTAAAAATGTGACGTTTCATCAATCTTTGTGGACTTACTAAGATAAATTTTTTAATGGATTAGATTGTGAGTAACTGTAGCTGAAGATAGTTCACGACACTAAATTACTCACAATATTAATAAATAGTTAATCTGACATTTAAATTATCAATTAAATGAACTGTAACAGCCTCTTTGTCATTTTTTTATTTTATTTTAAAAGATGATATTTACTACGTTTCGACTCTCATTTGAGACATCATCAGGTGCATTAAATGAAAAGTACTATGAATTACATTATGTAATATGCTACAAAAACGTAGTATATGTCATCTTTTAAATTTAAAATAACTGACAATGAGGCTGTTATAATTAATTTAGTTACAATGCAATTAGTTTATCCATTAAAAAATTTACCTGAAGAGGTCCACAAAGATGGGTGAAACGTTGTATTTACAATAACTTAATTGTTCATTAACTTTTTTTTGCTGGCTTATTTGACCGTATTTTTTAAATGGTGTGACGTTATATTTATTTTGTTTACTTAGTTTATCAGACGTTTTTCACGGATTATGTTATTGGTGAAAAATGATGTATTTATCATAAATTACTTAAGGTTTTATTCAAATTAATTTTATGTAACTAATTTGATCATTATAAATTAATATCCACTAAGGTGGTGTCAAGTACTACCAGTTTCGGGACAAATTTTACTACGAGAAAATATGGCATTTGAATTTTACAACGTAGAAATGGAAAAAAACAGATGTAATTAGTTTGTATTCTATTTATTATAAAGCATGTAAAATGTGAGTTGTCACTGAACACCAAGCACCGATTTGTGTTTATCGCAACAAGCTGAATCTTCTCTTTTCCTTTTAAGTAGACGCGCCCTGGCGAGTGAAGATAAAGTGCCTGGCTTATACACTTTGTCTCTCCAGTCTGTAATTAACAATAGCTCTTTGATTATTTCGGACGGCGTCTTCATCGTCGTACTGCTGTCCTTAAGAGGCAATGCCTCCTTCTTTTATTTTCCTTTTCCTGGCGTCTTCCTTTTTGATCAGCAAGGACTTCTCCCATCCAGTGCCTGCTTATTATTATTATTTTTTGGTTCCACCGAGGAGGCGCCAGCAACAGCACCACAAGAAGACGGATGCTCTGATGTTCCTCATTGCCTGCCTCTTAACCCTATCTCACTTGCGGCATGTATGAATATACACAACCCCCTTCTTTTTTTTACTACTCAGGCACACTGGCGCCACCCGCCATGTCCGAAACCTGATAATTAACAGTGACTTTCATTCTTCGGAGAATTATGTGACGCGTTTCAGTCACACGAGAATTATTTTCTCTTGATAAAATAAAGAAGCCGAGTGCAGACGTTTATAAATTAAAACTTGAGTAATAAAGTGTCAAAGAGGAACGAAAAATGTAGATTTATTAATTAAATGTTGATTTTTTAATGTGTTCTTTAATCAATTATATTTTTCAAGACAAATTTATTTATCCAATCTAAGGATAAACGACGTTTCGGTGTATATTCACACATTCTTCAGGTTTTTCTTTTTGTAGAAGACATATTTACATATAGTTAAATTCAGATACAATTACATTTAAATCGTCGTTTATCCTTAGATTGAATCAATAAATTTTTGTGTAAAACGGTCAAGAATTATTTTTATTAATAATTACTTCACTATAACTTCATCTCGCTGATATGGTAGGCTGACTAGTTTCTTAGTTTGTTTTGAAATATTTATCCCAGTTTTACCAAAGTAACGGTCGAATATTTACTGTATGAGATGTCGTACAGGACCAAACAAAAAACAGAAACTAAGATTTATTAGATTTCTGGCCGTTGGGTTGCTACTTGTTCAATTCTAAGTCAGCAAAATATATATTTTTAAATTGAGGTTCATGTTTGTTCGCAGGTGATACTGTTCGTTTAATTTAAAATGAAATCCTCTTCCGTATTATCGCTTTTCACAATTAAACTTATCTCCTCCCTCTGACGCTAATTCAGTAACGTCCTTCGTCTTCTCCGTTTCCATCTCCCGCCACTTTTCTGTTTACGACCGACCTCCAAGAACCGAAATAATAAAAGAGGACGTCGGAGGAGGCATGTCATGAAAGTGGGGCTTGGTCTTGGGAGACTGGGTGGGAGGGGGGTTTTATCGCAACCTTTTCTAAGTTTTATAGATGCTTCACGTAGTCGGTCGTAACAGACTACTCTGGCGCCACCTTCCTCGGGCGGCCAGACAAGGAAGGAAAGAAGAATCATCCGTCATTAACTGTGGCCCTTGAATAATTAGCTTTTACTATTTTTTACAACATCCGTATTAATGCAAATTTTCTTAAAGTGGTGTTTCTCATCTAACAGCCGTTACATCAAATCATGTTTGCAAAATAATGGCTAAACTTAATTAACCGTGGTAGTTGCTCGATCCACATACAACATGGGATAATCGAAAAGCAATGTACTTTTGAAGGTCTATTTCGTCTATTCTTAGCAGTTGAATCCAGAATGTCGTATTTGCGCTTCATAATTTAGATGGGAAGTGATGGAGAATGAGTAACAGGACGATTCCGTCGTATCCGTCTGCCTTAATTCTATTAGAAACTCTTAAGAACGCGTTAGTGGAAGTTTTAATTATAATTGCGCTGAAGTCATTCTGGAGGCAGTTGTGGAGAAGGGGCGGAGAGGGGTCGTTGGGAGACGTGCCCATAATAAACAAACAGTTTGAATGAAAGACCTGCCAAGACCCAGCATGGTCTTCCGTGACCTGGGTTTCTGATAGCCAGGGGAAAAAAAGTAATGCGAGGCGAAGAGATTTTACCTTTATCACAGTTATTATTTTATGGGTCTGAAACGTTTCTCACTATACTGTCGGGAAGACCAATGGATATGAAATTAAGAACAGCAAAAAGTTAAACTTGAAATAACGAGAACAAAGAGGCTGAAATGATGACTGCGTCGATAAAAATTTGGTCAACTTTGCACGGTGACGCGAAGTGGTGAAGGTGTAAAACGACATAGGCGTAAACATTGAAAATATTTGGAGATAAGATTTTTGTATAATTAAGGTGGTAATTTTAAGAAAATTCTCTATCGGAATTCTATTGATGATTATTGAAATCAGTCGTCGGAAATCAGTTAAACAATGTAATACAGTGGTGAAAATGGGCTTTGTAATGAGAAAATAAATTGGAGTGTGCCATATTTATTTTAAACAGAAAAAAATCGGTTACTAGAATATCCTAAGGTATAAATGTAAATAATTTTTAATATGTTACTTCTGTTTGCTAATTGTATAAAGATAAATGACATTTTACAGACGATTTCCAAAATTTGATCAAACTACCACGACGTTTCTTCCACAAATTTTGGACTTCATCAGAGTAAAAAGAAAGCATAGACGAACTTGCGTAGGATTAAATTATTTCGTCATGTACCCTCTAAAGATACAGGCCATGACGCAAAATTTTATATTTAGACCTAATTGCTTCTGTTCAAAAATTTAAAAATCCTTTTTCCACTGATGAAGTCCTAAATTTGTGTGACGAAACGTCGTTGTTGCCGAATAGAACGTTTTAAATGACATTTAAAATGGTCATAATATTTACGTGAATAATTCGGTTTATTAGTTTGTAATGAAGGTAATAAAATCTCAGATGTGGTTGTATTAATAGTCGCACGATGTTTTGTGTAATATTTTCGCACATTCAACAGTCTAAGATAAAAGTTTTGGTTGTAAAATGGAAAATATATTGGTTTTGTGTATTGCATTTTTATTTTGAATCTGAAAAATCATCTGATTATTGTTTCATATTATTTGGAATCCAACTCTGGTATGTTTATTAATTTATGCCTGAGGAGTTCCTACTGTAAGGATGAAGCGAATGACACGTTACTGTTTCTTTATTAAATATTTTTATTCTGACTTATTTGGTCGTTAATATTTATGTCTTACATGTGTTACTCGACCGTATGAAGTTTTTTTTGCAATTTAACAAATTGCCTATATAGTATGTAAGTAAATGAATCTATTTGAATTGTGAATGAGCACTGGAGGATAATGCTAAAAATTACCTTAAATTGTCTCTTACTCCATATTAAAAAACGCTTGAACTACTGGGTTTCTTGAAGGGAAACGTTTTTATTTGATACGACGTAGAGAAAAGTTGAGGAGACGGATAATTCATCTGTGGCTCGTGACCTCAGATCGTGGTCGGAGGATCACGTCAAGGGTCGAAGCTTGACCTGGGTCAGAGATGGAAAGGGAAAGGGCGTGTCTGTTGTGCTAGGCAGATGGCGGAGCTCTCCAGCTGGCCCAGTTCCACCATCGATCTGTGCGTGCCTGGACCGACGCCGAGAAAGAGACAGAGAGAAGAAAAGAATCCAGCGTACTACTCCAACAGGTTCCACGTAGTACGTAACAACATTTACAGGCACGGAATCCTATTCGCGGCGGGTCTTTGCTCCAGCAAACACCTGTTACCACTCGGAGGGGGAAATAAGGTTTCCAGACCCTGACCTAATTCCCTCCAACTAGTGTTTATTTTGGGTTTTCAACTTCGATCACGATGCTGCGGCGTTTCTATTGGATGATTTCTGAATGTCCTGGTCGTGAAACCCTTTCTGATCATCCCAATTTTGAATTTCAGTCTTATCGTTCAGGCCAAAATGCCTCTGGAGATGTACTTCCAAACTGACATCCCCCAAATCCGCACGCTGACGTAATGGTAACCATTCGGAATGTATAGGAATAATAATAATGGTGATTTCCATGATTTTTCATATTTCTCAAGGTACAACTTAGGCTATGTAGTGTAACTAACTCGTAGTTTAGATTATGGAATTGGAGGAAACTGAAAAAACATTTCAATTTGATGTATGGACAACAAATTACGCGTTCATGCTAATAATTTAGGAAATAGTTAAGCTGAAAATGATTAAAATAACAGAGGAAATATAAATCAAGACTAGTTCCTAGGACGTCACATTTTAAACATAACGTAGACTTCGGCCAAAGGAGTCATGAAGTGAGGTCTCCATAAACAGCTAAATATTTATACCTGAAGAAGTCTGAAATGAGAGACGAAACGTAACATAGTTCATTGTTTAATTAAAATAAAAACTGATAGAAAGGCTGTTATAACTCATTTAATATTTATTTAAACGTCAATTTATTTATAAAGTACAATCACTTTATATAAAAACTGAGCCTGACTTAAGTGAAATTGATTTCCAAATTTTAGCATTTTTATTTTATTTAGCCATTTTTGAATTTGTTTTAATTTTCTTGCAGTTTCATCAACAATTCATTATCTTTATTTTCACGAGCCCTGTGTGGGTCCATATTATATGTTTAGACTCTTTGATTTATTTTTAAAACATCTTTTATTTTATAAGAATAGTTTACGTCTGTGAAAACAATATATAAATGAAGAATTAACGACCCTTATAACAGTTATTTACAATAAATTTATAAGAATTTTTAACTTAAACTAGACGTTTCGAGCATCCATTATGGTCCTTGTAAATATTTGAGACCATATGTATTACCGTAGTTGATTTAAAAGAAGGATGGATTGTGGAAACGTCTAGTTTAAGTTAAAAATTCTTCTAAATTTTCGTGTAAATATATTTCTACAAATTTGTGGACTTACTCCAGAACACGTTATTTGGTATTGAGGAGATTCAGAAATTTGTGGAAGGAATGTCGTAATTATAAAAAAGGTAGACTCTGAGCTCTGTTATTTGGCCCCACATATGTTCATATTTGTAATAAAAAATTTATAGACGTAAATTTCAACAGGATCTTTTAATTTACTTTATTAATAGCAAGGGTTGATAGTTTGGACCAATTTCTATGCAACTGTGCTGCAATACTTGGCCTTTATAAATCGTAACGGAACACGTGCTAGATCTGAAACTATGGTCATGAAAACTCCCAGGAATCGATATGAATTAACCTTGAAGAGGAATAATCTTATCTCAGGCAAACTACTACTAAAACCGGATCGTTTTATTATTAATGGATTTTATTGAATAATAGTGAAATATCAACTCTTCGTTTCGCGATCCTTCCATTGTGATAGATTTACAAGTTTCTCCGCTTAAGCTGGGCAGTGATTGTAAATTGAAACGTTTTGTTTTCCCAGTCACGGTCCATTGAAATTCTTTCGCAAGATGTCTGTATCGCTTCCGCGTGTTCTTCCATGCGAGACGCATCTATTTCCAGCACGCAGTAGTTCACCAATAAATCTCGTTATACCAGTATTTTTCGCTAGGAAATAACTGTCCGAGAACGAGGTAAACCGACATTGAGAATTATTGATGTTGAAGACTGACGTGTTCACATACCGTATTATAGGGAGAGGGAAAAAGAATCAGTTGTCAGTCAAGTGGACAAGGAATTTATCATGGCGTCCCCGAGGTGAATAATTCCTTCTGTAATTATTTTTTCTGTGTCAATGTGACTTGACCTGAATGTCTGAAGTCAGTGATATTTTTCTTCAAAACAATGAAGAGCTCTAAAACATGTAAGGGCATTAATTAAATAGCTCTACAGAAGTCAGAGATTCCAGCATCATATCCTGCAGCTATGAATACTATATCTTGATAATAAACGCTTCCCCCCCGCCTCCATGATGTACAGAATTTTTCCCCGTGTTTGCACGTTATTTTTCTTCTTTTTACTTTTATTTCTTTGCGAGGTTATTTAAGAAGCCCTCTGGTACTTTTCAGTTAGTAGACAATCTTTGAAATTGAATTATATTAAAGTATTATTTCCGAAACGTTAAGGAGTTGAGACTTTCGCTTCAATAATGTGTGTAATTTAAATCAATAAATTTATGAAGTCCTGATGAAACCTCAATGACGATTTTCCCTCCTGTGCTCATGCGTAATTTCGTAACCGTTTACGACTGATATCGTAAATAATTAACTAGTGTCCTTAACATCTCTTGACTTATCTGATACGGTCTGTTTATCAACCTGGGTGTCTCGACCTGTGAGATAAGAGTTTCATAAGAATTCTGTGCCACGGAAATGCAGCCCACGTCCCGAAAGCGTTTCGCTGTTTTATCGTACATTTCATCAAACTCTTACTGTCAATCAAGGTCCTGTACAATCAACTGTCGAAATTGTTTTACTTTTCGGAACTCACTGGACTTTTCTGTATTGAAGAAAACGTGAGTTTGGATGGTACTCGACGTACGTGGTACAATCTCTGTTACCGCGTGCCTCTTTTTTACGCGAGTCTCGAAATTTTGTCGTTTGGCCCAGGACGTTTCTGACTTGAGTACAATCCACTTCAGGGATTCCTCGCTGTACCATTTGCAGAAGGGAGAAGCAGCGGCGGCGGCGGCGATTCTTCTCAGACACTAGCTCGGCTGGGATGGGAGAATTATCCTTATAAGGACACGACGTTGGCTGGCAGCAGGTGTACGTGCCATTAAAGGCTGCTCCTGCTGGTGGTCGTTGTATTTAGAGGTCATTGCTTCGCGAATCGATGGGGACAGAGTTCAAAGAACCCGCTAGCTCTGGGCCAGACAGGTCGATACGCAGCGTCTGTCCTCTCCTCTCCTCTCTTCTCCTCTCCTCTCCTCGTGGTCGGGGTTTCCAGGTCACATTCACTACCTCACGTACCACTCACTGTTCATTCACGGCGATACAAGAGGTTTCGTGACCCTTTTGTAACTTCACCATGGCAGTGAAAAGTTAGAAATGCTGGCCACAAATCGTAACTGTTAACGATTGTTTGGGTTATGTTATCCCAATTAGCGGCTAGTATACTACTTTGTGTACCTAATCACGTGTCTAATATTGTAAGGTGACGTCACGAAAGTGAACCGATTGACGAATGATTGACAGATAGGGCAATTGTACCTTTGAGACATACAATATAATTTTTTTATTAGTTCTTAGCCATTTTAGCGAAATGTTTCACATCTAATCGGAAGTACTACTTCAGAATTTAAATGAATTGTACTCCGTAGCAGCTCTGTATACCAGGCGGCATGTATTTCTCTTCCTAAGAAAACGTGTCGTGAGGTTCTACCTTACATCTTAAGAACTGTTTCATGCACGAAAAGTTTCAAAAGTTATTTAATATAGCTGGCTTATTCGTGACTTCATGACGTGACCAGTTAATAAACGGGCACCGAACCACACGACAAAGATGGAAAACGTTAAATAAAATGATATGTATCTCTGTTACTCACGTGCCATGCCAATTAAGACTTCTATGTAATCGTCAATCGTCTAAATCAGGTTCATTTTAAGTAAATTATTCGTTTTGTGATGAACCTGCGATAATTTATTTATTTACAAAATAATACTTTTATTCTTAACATTTTTATTTGGAAAGTGTAACTTGAACACTAGTCGTTGACTTTTACTAGAGTAATAATAATAATTAGTTCCATGGTAAAGTTTCATCCTACAAACGTGTAGTTTTTATACTATATTCCATCAATCTGTTGCTTTTGTGTGTCGATAAATTTGATTGGCTCACAGAATTACCAAGCCATTTTGCAAATTAAACTCGCGTTTCAGATGAAACTTCGAATGCATTTTAAAATCTCCGTTAGGTTCGATACTGAAGATTAATGGAAGCTTAGTTTCCTGCATTCATTTTTCAGTTATCTCATGCCAAACAGATATTTTAATTTAAAAGAATGTACTATTATTGTACATATTAACGACTTAAATTTTCATATTTTATCCATTTTGTGCATCTTTTTGGTGCTTTAGTTTCGTTTCGTAGACATTCTTTGCCGTTTTGCCTGTTAACGGCTTTTCCTGGCACTGAATTTTTCCGTTCGGTCACACCGATTCTTCATTTAAGGAATCAATATATTAAAGAAGATGAAATAGGCGTGTTCTATTGTGTGACATTCACTTATAAATTTTCATCTTTCGTAATTTATTGTTTCTTTACCATTCACCGGATGAGGTTCCAATATTACGTTTGTTCTGACCTATAGGTTCATTTATCATTTATTTATTTAAAAAACTCAGCTAAAAGGTATATTCAAACTGGTTGGAAACGTTAGGATGTATTATTTGTCCTGACAATCTTAATTTTGTTTTTGTGTGTGATTAGTAAGCTGCATGGAGACTTTAACGAAAGTCTTATATCAATTCTTTGGAAAAATATTCTCATTTGTCTTGAGAAAATTTTAATTTCTTCAAACAGTTAATTATATGAACCGAAATCCTCAGGATTCCACTAGTCATCGCTGCTACGATAACATAGGAAAGAAGATCACTTAAATGTTGATTAGATTCGAGTAAGAAAAAAATGAATGAATGAATATATTTTTATTTGGAGCCAAGAAGTAGCGTAAGCACAGGTGTGTGTGTGTGATGGATGTAAAGCAAAGCACCGGCTTATCCGTGTCTGGTATAATCGCCAGCTTGTCCAAGTAACGCCCTGTATCGTGTTGGAGGAATGCCGGCAACATCTGATAGCTGAGTAAGTAACTATGTATGAGTGTGTGTGTACTTGAGTGGGCGACACGACCCACCCTGATTTCCGCACACCTGTGTCGATTCCACTGTACATGGCGGGGGCGACAACCTTACCATTTCCAGATGGAGACGACTCCTCCTCTCCTACGTACAAAATTGCACGTTGTCTTCGACTTATTTGAGAAAGAATACATCACGTACCATTAGTGACACCTCCTATATATTCAGGTTTCTCCTTATTTTAATATTTAATATCTGCGTCCCACGTGAGAATTTATTCGCATACACAGGTCATTAGAATTAAAAAGCTTCGGTAAATGCTACTAACATCTATTTAAAAATTTAAAAACTATTTTGTGACTTTATGGCTGGCAGAAGAGACACCTGTAGCTTTCTATTGACGTGAGACTTGGCCACTGACTAAGAGTGATGAAGACAAATTGAAAATATGGAAATAGATGGAAGGCTATCATAAGGAGGCCGTGGAAGAAGAACAAGACATACTATTAATGAATAGATTAATCGTTCTCTAAATAATTTTCCCGGCAAGTTATCTCTAGTCTGAAATCGTATACAAAGAAATTTGTCATATTATGGGGTTATTTAATATAAACGCAATAACAATTCAAACATGCGGAAACAATTAACCGATATATTTTTACATTTGTTTAACTGCGGAAATATTAAATCAACAGAGAGGATCGTAAGATTGTAAACGATTTATTGGTGCAGTTTCGTGTAAAATTCACTGCGCAAAAAAAGTTTCAGCAAGTGTTCTTCAATGAAGGTAAATTGTTCGCGCCATTTCCTTTGATGAATGAATGTCCAGTTCGTCCACACGTATTGAAGGTAATTTTTTTTTCGTTTAACTGCAGATATTCCAGGTCTTTTGTTCTCTTTCTCTCTCTTCCATTTTTTGGTGCAAATATTCTGTCAGACAGAAGGGAGGGGAAAAAACTGACGGGACGTTTCTGTGAGTGTCAGAAACAGCGGGTATATTAAATCTTCTGGCGCCAGTGGTCTGTACGAAATGGGCTTTAGGGTGAAGTGGTGGGAATGGTGAGGGGGTGGGTGAGGGGATAGAATTCTCGGAAAATCCAAAAATACTGAAAAAGAAGGACCTCGTATTGTTATCAGATAAGGTTACAGAATTTTATATATAAAATATTAAATCTATTAATTTTCCAAAAATGAAAGAGAAAAAACAATAAAAACTTTGTCTGTATCTGGTCGTGAATTTATTTAATTTAAAATGTAAATATTCATTGACAAATGAAATTCAGGAATAAAAACCAATATATAAAAAGTAATTCGAATTTTTAAATTTGAATTCTGTTTGGTTTCCTGTTCTGTTGGGATTTCTCTTTAAAAATTCGTTAACTCCTGAAATTTAATTAATTATAAAGGTTGAAACATTAATTAACCGTGTAATTTTTTATATTTCAACGGTCTCCTAATTGGGTGATAATCGGAAATGTTTGAACGTAAAGACGAAACGTTGTTTAACAAAATTTGTTTAGAGAATATGAAAATTATATTTAACTTATAATTTTGACAGATAGTTTATATGAAATCGTTCAAAACTCTCTTTTAACTTTCTACTTAATATAATAAAATAAATAGTTAACTTGGAAGCCAACCGTTAGTTACAAATAAAATAGGCTAATGAAATACGTAATTATGGTATGTGTGGCAACGCTAAAATCTTAAGGATTACAGTTAGCCTAGTAAAACAAAAAGTATGATTTGTTCCTCAGAGCAAACGGAGGGAGATTCTGTATGCTGCAAGTTCTAGAATGAAGTTTAAGTTCGTAATACTTAATTATTATAATGATGATTTATTGTAAACTATTAATAATATATGTAAGTATACGAATTAGCTGCGATAGAAATATCTGTAAGCCATTATTATATATTTATAAATAAATAAACATCCTTTACGAAAATTAAACTCATTATACTTTTGAAACAGTTTTTGGTGCCTTAAACTTCTTTATTTACAATTGACACTGCCACACTTATAAAACGTATAATTTTAAAATATTTTAGATATAAAACGGATTTTTTTGGATATTAGAGAATTATTAAATAAATTGTAACTGCCTATTTGTCAGTTTTTGTTTTATTTACAAAATGAAATATATTGCGTTTTGCCCCACACTTCAGTCTTCTTTAGGTATGGAATCATGGAGTCATGGAGTGAGGTCCATCAACAGTTAAATTTTTATGTCTGAAGTAGTCTCAAATGAGAGATGAAAAAGTAGAATAGTTAATCTTTAAATTAAAATAAAAAACGTGGCTGTTAAAATTCATTTAACTGTCGGATAAACTACTTATTAAAAATTTTTGTTTTCAATAAATCTGTCTCTGACTTCATATAAATGCTGATTTTTCACTATTTAAATAGAACTTTTCTGGAGTTAACGGCGATTTCTTTCTTAATTATTGCAAATTGCCTTTATTGTATGTGAAATACTTTTAATGATCTATATTGGTTCAAAATATTATATTTAAAACATTGGAAACGGTCAAAAACTTATAAATGATTAATGACGTTTCTCGTGTAATTAAAAATTGTTTTCATAACCTGTAAAATTAAAGCAAGGCGTTTCCATATTTATGGGATAATGTGCAAGGACTTAAATATTCATTAGTTTTCTGTAATCCGTTTCCACCCAAAATTTCTAACGGTTCCACTCGTTGGTAAGAAGCTTAAGCTAAATTATATTTCTGGAACCAGTAGAACTTTGTGACTTGCAACTTGGCCGTCGTTATTTATAGTCTGGAGAGCGAAATAACTTAAAGCAATATTTAGCAATTTCTCGGTACTCCTTGTTTTCAAAGGTGAAGAGAAATTAAATTTCCATTCATTCCCTCCTTTTGGCACTGATGTTGAAATTTGTATTCACGGCAGGGACACATTGAGGAGCAGAAATTTATTACTTTCGAATCAGCTCAAACACTACGTGGTGTCATTGAAAGCGGTATGGAAAATGCTTCGCTGTGGAGTCTCATTAAACGAATCTAACATATAAATTCAAGGTGCAAAGTGAAAAGATAAAATATTATACTGCTAATTCTGTTTGCCTTAGGAATAGCAAAATGTACAAAAATTATTATTTTTCCATTAAAATTTTATTTTAGTGTACCTACCGCCTAATAAGTTATAGTGGTTATGCCATTTTATTTAATTTAAATAATTTTGCAAACAAATTTTATGAGTTCATAAACATCTGGGATCGTTTCACTTCAAATATCGAGTGAGGCAAAACAAATCCACGGCCTGCGAGGGATTATAACTCTGCCGCTGACTGAAGGGGAATATCTCGGATGTCACAATATTGGCAAAGCTGGGTTTATTCCTCACCATATGGGAATACTTTTTAACGTGAGGTTTCACGTTTCTGGAAAAAAATTCCCGTATTAATATCTGTGGGATTGAGAATCGGCTTGGTCATTCGCCGAAGTCGTGGATAATTTGGATCTGGAGGGGAGATCCGAGGAGTCGAGATAGTAAAGATGAGGAGGGGCATTTGTGGGAAAAAAGTGGTAGCAGAGACTTCAGACAGGCACTCATAGACGAGACGCCAGGCAGTCATCAAATTCCACCGTAGAATATCATTAAAAGCCTTTAATTTAATCTCACAGTGGCCTTGTAAATATTAAGATCAAAATATTCCATGATTTTAATTGGTAAATCATTATATATGTTCTTTGGACAGAGGAGGAAGTTACGATCTTTTGTTGTTGTTAAATATATTATAAAATTATCAAATTTACTATTTAATTTCCCTGCTCTATTTTAATAAAGTAAATTCAGATGTTCCCCAACCTAAAAAACATTAAACGTTCTACTTTTTATGCATATTTTCCACGTTTATATTTTATTTTACCTTAATACTCGAGTTCAAATTTTAGTTCGAAACCTTATTTTTAATTTATCTGTTTTCTGGAACTCTTCTTAAAGAGTATTTATTGAAATGTGCAGTTATATATCGCTCATGTGGGATAAGTAATATGAATTCACGATTTTACCAGAAAAATTAATTAACCATCGAAGAATCTAAAATCTCTTTGGGGTTGAAGACAATTGTTAGATTGGAATGTAATGGCGGCAGTAGCCTGGAAATTCAATCAAGATTCTGTGCTGTTGTTCTACCGCAAGCAATTTCACTGTTTGTTCTGCGTTTGTAGATGTCCCCTCAGCTTTGTTTGTCTACGTGCATGATGTTTACCAGATACAGTTGCATAACGACATGACACAGTGGTGAGGCGAAGTAAAGGATCGCTCCCCACCCACGTCAGGGACAATAGTGCCGGGGCAGGACACTGCGGACAGGATATTACACAGGTGGTACTCCGCAGGAAATGCACGCCATACCCACTACAGTTAAAGAGAGGGACAACGAGAGAAAAACGAATAACTCGAGGCGGTTTGGTTAAAAAAGGAGGAGAGAGATAACCGCGCACGCAATGGACTGCTTGCAACACAAGTTGTTAATCACTGTGCCTGACCACTCTTTACAGCTTATAATTATTGGAGAAACCAAAAATTGAGATAGATAATTTTTAAAGGAAGCGAACAATGCAATGTGAAAAGAAAGAGATTTGGCTTTTATATTTTCTAGTACAGAAGAAAAGCCAATGACGTTTCTAATTCCTGATTTTTCACTTATTTCAGGTCCTTCAGTCATTTTATCGCTTTTACGGGCGTCTATCTTACCTTCCACGTCATTTTATTCCGCTAGTCTCTCTTTCAATCTGTCAGTGTCACTTTATTTTGGTCAGCTTCTGTTTTTTTCGCACAGAATTTCTTTTGTGAAAGGTATCTTTAATTTGAACCATTTTTCTTCCTTTCAGCAGTTAGCTTCTTCTGTCTGGACTGTCTCTACGGTCTCTAGTGTATCACCAGCTGCTAGTGTAGTGTTCTCCATTTCCAGAGGGTGCTCTTCCCTTAATTGCCTTTCTCTCTTTCTTTATCCCCAACGACTAGTTACAGTTTTTCTTCTTTCCGTGTGTGTCTCTAATTTGATCAAAGTAAAGTGTTTCTGACATCTATGATTATCATTCTTTGTTAACCAACAGTGCTTATACATTTTCCCTTCACTTTGTCAAGAGTTCCACTTGGCGTGTCCTTTGGTTTTTAGTAAAATTCAAGCATTAAAGATGATTTTATTCACTGATCGGCTGATTTCCTGGGCGAGTGAAGGGGCTGGGTGGTTGAGAATTCTATCTGTTTGAATGCGTAGGACGTTTTTATTTCGGAGCTGTCTTGACTTGCCTTCCCGGCAACAACCGGTCGTGAGATCCTGGTCATCAGGTCTCGGAAGGAAGGACTTCTGGGAATTCATCCTGTCACATATCATTGTCTAACCTAGGTGATTTCGCTGGGATAAATAAAATTCTGCTGGAGGAGAAGAGGGTGAGAATCACTAAATATTCCAAAACATTAAAATTTAACGATTGTTTTATTTTTTAATTTTATCGATGTTTGAAAAGTATCAATTGGAGATGATCTCTAAGGATTATTCCGGAATTTGAACGTTGAGTGTTTCTAACGTCCTTTTTTTTCTCTTGTAACGGTATTGACTGAATAGACCTCCAAAACTCGACAGACCGCAGGATTTTAGCATTACAAAAGAAGAAGCACAACCGCCTCATTAAAAATAATTGCATTCCACGTCGACAAGTGCCGAATAAAGCGGCAGCACGTCTTTCATGTTTAAATCCTACCTTTTCATCTCCTTTTCTCCTTACTTGCCCGCTTCGTTTGTCGATGTAATTCAACATATTACACTCGTATTCTCATCATTTCAGGTTCATGTAAACCTTTCCCACATATATCCGGAATCCTTCATCGTAGACTATTGGACTTTCTTGCCGTGAATCTATTTGGAAAATAGGTTTTTACAGATAAATCTGTCCTCAATCTTCCCAGTCGCTACTTTATCACATTCTGTTGAGTTTCCCAGTTACCACATCATTTTTTTTATTGCTTCGTTAGTCTCAAATACCATTATTTAACTTTCGCTGTTGTGTATATTCGGGGGTCATTTTATAAACTGAATTACGTATTTTCAGGCAACCAGTGCCAATATTCCATTTCCTTCATGACCTCGTGTTCTTCTTTTTTCCATAATTTTCCACAACTTTTGGCCCTACTATGGAGAATATTGTTCGTGTTCTTACTCGCTTTCAAGGTTTGACTACTTGTATGGTATTTACCTGGCTTGAAAGCGAAACATTATTAGTTACTCGGAAAGCAACGTTCTTATTTAAAAACTGTCCTCTTTATATTTCATTTTTTTATTTTGTCATTCAAACTGTTCTTATTTTTAGATTTGTAGTTTCTCTGTAGCCAAGAATTGTAGTATTTTTCTATAACTTACCCAGCGTATTGTAATTATTCTCGTTTCATGTGTTATATATATATATATGTAAAAAGATTCCTTTGCTTCTTAAATGATGGTATAACATAGATGAATATACATAAATAGAAAAAATAAATATCAAAAAACAGGATGATGAGTGAGTAAAAATTTAATATATTAACAATTGGAGAGAAAATTTCATGAATCCGATGTTATGCTGAGACGCTTGTCTCATAGACATTCTCATCACTTACATACTCGTATTCGCGAATTAGCATATTTTTCATCAGCATTCCCGACGTTTCTTACATTGTCTCTTCTTACGTCCACACCAACACAAGGCCACCCGTATTCGCTATCGCGAAGTTTTTTCCCCAACAAAACCCTCCCCCCTTTCCCTCCCAACCAAGGTGTCACTAGATAATTTCCATCCAACCATATTATTATTCATTTCTCCTGGACTGTTCCGTAATTTAACTGGCTTTTGTGGTAGTCGTAAATCAGTACTCTGACAGTCCGTGTTATGTAAACGATATTTGGTTGTTTATTTCTGAATTTGAAAGCGTTGTATGTTGTGTTATTTTGTTTACATGAAATCCCTCTCTCCAATAATTTTATTATAAAAAATATATCATTTCATTTTATTCGACCCTATATATATATATATTATTCTGAAAAGTCCAGTCTTTCATTTTTCCACTTTTACTGGTATCCCTCGTAATTCTATACAACAAACTGATGGCAGTAAAATCGTTTATTACCTATTATATTTTGGAAAGTAGAGTTCATTTTCTCAATGAACGCTCTCTTTGTCCAATTTGTCATCTTTCAGATGTCACGATTCTGAATCTATTTGTGGCGCGTAATATCCTCCATAAGTAGTTATTACATCGTCTATTTTTTATTAAGTTGGTTACAATGTAATATTTTAATCACTTTGTTTACATTTACTGATCTTCGGTCTTCCACTTTTTGAGCGACTTTTGTAAATCGTCTGGAATCTGTTTTTGCCACTCTGGTTACCTGTTTAAGGTCAAGGGTGACTAAAATAATTTTAAAATTACAATGTTTTATCCCGTTATTATGTTAAAATTTGAAACGATTTGAAATTGAGATGGGCTGGAGGTTTCTTCGATTGAGATGCTCCAAACCCCTGATTCATTTTTTTTAAATTGGACGTTAGAATGAAGAATTGGACTGATATTTATATAATAATTATTATTTAATAAATCCTCTCAAATATTCGTAGAAAAATCTCATTTAATAGTTTATGTATTACGGTCATCTCGTTATGTACAAATATTCAATTTTAATAAAACTTAATTACATATTCAAATTAACTTTGGATTGTTAATTATAATGTTGAGATGTGATTGAAATTTTTTTCTTCTAGTTGAGTTATAATGATAAAATATGTAAAATTTTAATTATTTAATAATTCTATTGTAATTGTAATATTTGGATAAGAATGGCTTTAAATGTTAATAAAATTTAAGACATTCGCAATTTATTACTACTATAAACTACTTACCCAGACTGTCACGAGCATATTATTTGTTACTGACCTCGCCCTCTAAGTGTCACATGTCTACTTTGTGATTTACGAGCTCACTGTTTTTCTTGGAGCCGCTGCTACGTCGTCGCCGTTCTACTTGTTCCGTGACCTGGGGCCAGGTGTGTAGGATGCAGGAACGTGCTCCTCACCCCGGTTACCCTTCCCCTTTTGTTCCCTTCATTATTCTCTTGCCCTCTCTCGACTGCTTTGCGTATGAATGGTCCGACCTCAGTTATCCAGCAGCCTCTCTTTCTCCCTCTCTGTCTCTCTGCCTACCAGACCAGACCAGACCACACCTCACCACACCACACTGGCCACAGGAAGCACGGTTGGCAGCTATGCGGAAAGGTCGGTCGACGTTGCCAACTAAAAAAGGGACAGAAAATAGAGACGCGTGCTGACTGGGTAATTAGAAGGCGAACCTACTTTACACACTTCCACTTCTCTCCTTGCAGCCGGCGAAGTTTACCATAAGCATGCTAGGGTTATCGTAACGCTCGCTCCATAAAACAAGGCTTCATGGGTCATCAACAAGTCCTTTAAAACTCAATAACCCTTCTCTCAGGATTACGTCATAAAATTCTGCACTGCGGAGTTTATCGGTGACGATCTGGCCCATTACTCGCCTACGTACGAGACGGATATCGTTGCCTTATTTAATGTTTAGTATAAAATTTCCTGAAGTTTAATTTCCTAAATATCTTATTTATTATTAAATAAATGTGTTTTCTTCTGAACAAAATTCTGTCCAGTGTGGAATTTGGCATTGTAGAGGTCCAGCGGTCCAGTTTCCTGCTTCCAGAGGCGTATTTACTCATAGTCGGTGGAGAGGTTCAGGTTCTCGTTTAACATTTAAAATTCTTTAACTTCAACTACTTACAAAACCTTTTCACTTTCATCACTTTTATGGTTACATTCTACTGCATACCATCTACATGCTTCTGCCCCCAGACTTTCTCTGCATTCCCTTAAAAAACTCAAAGAAGCTTCAGGTTTCTATCCAATTAGAGTTTGACATTTTGTTCTCAAAATTCTCTACAAATTGGAAAATGCAGAGAAATTCCAAAGTTCTTAACTAACTTCTCCTCCACCCTTATTGATAAACACGACACGCAATCAAAACCACTGTATTCAATGCCGGATTATCTGGTGCCAGCTCAGGAAGTTAGGAAACGAACAGTACAATAAAAGTTCTTCTCAAGACTGCTTTTCTCAGTATGAATAAATGGATTTTTCTAATTAAATAAATGCATTGTTAACGAGTCCCATCACACATGTGTTTTGCATTAGTTACGTGTAGTAGCTGTTTCTAATTATCCATGCCTAGCATCCGACTTGACGGAAGCAAATCCTTCGAAACATTATTTTACAGCTCCAGTCTCAACAAGTCATTCAACACGGTCGCTTGTCTTAATTTGCGAAATTCAGTATGTTCCACAGAGTCAGCCACCGACGTCTTCCCTTCTTATAGAACGTGTATTTCTTTACAGATTTGTTCTTAGTCTTCTTCCTCTTGAGACAAACTGCGATTTTTTTAGTGTTCGAAAATTGAATTTATTGTTTTTTCTTGAAGTCTCTCAAAATAGCTTCTAGTTTATGGTGCAGTCAATTCAACAAAACTAATTTTTAAAGTCTATTTTTATTTAGTAGACACATTAGTTTCTATTCTCTTTATTTTAATAATTAATTAGAACTATCGGTGTCAAATTCTTTTTGTTCAGTAGCACGTCAATTTTATGGTCTTTGCATCCTAATCTATGTTGACCTAGATTGGCATTTACTTTTCTGTTGTACTATAACTGATATGGGAATAATTATTACAAAGTAGTTCTACGTTTACCGCTTACCGTTCTCTAGTTATAGCGAAGTTTGAGAAATGTATTAATTGAGAGTCACAAGGAAACGGAAAAATATTGGCAATGTTATCGTCTAAAGCTCAAATTATTAACCATTTTGGACCTTCTACATCAGGAGGATCAGTCTTATGTATAATGAGCTGTGGTGCGTATTACACTTAAATGTAATTTGACCTAAAATTTGTTTTTTCGTTTCTCAACTAAAATATAATATCTTTCATTGGATTTAATCTTTACCTTATCGTCGGTATGAATGTCGATGAACTTCGGGTATTATTTTCAGCCTCGCTTATATCAAACGCGAGTTTGAAATGTAATCTTTGCTACGTTCATTTAGAATTTACGTGAATCCTGATAAGAAATAACTTTGCGTGTTTTTTCTTAAACGTTGCGTGAATTCCGTCTCCTAATCACTCAGGAGAGTGCTATTTAGCTCGTTGAAGATTTCTCGCGTGAGATTACCTTCAGGCCAGAGGCTAAGTAGCAGCTACTTTGTCGCCCTGGTCCTCCTCCATTGTACGTACAGTAGCTGATTTGTCACCGTGGCCACGCACACTTGTCTCTCCACTCTGCGTCTCTATGACGTCATGGTCTTCGCCAAGAGGCCAAGTTCACGGAGACACTCCTGCAGTGCTGCCAACATCTTCCCGCCACCGCGTCATCTCCAGTGAGGGGGGAGGTGTGACTGACCCTACGACCATTGTGGTTTTCTTAAACGATTGCCGCCAATCACCTCAGGTAATCTACTTGAGAAACTTACCCTTACTCCTTTATACATTGTACGTAAAACGCAGGGTTTTCATGTTTGTTTATTTATTTTTTGGCTTGAAAATTTCATTTGTGTTTTAATAACTATAACATTTTGTCGTTCATTTAAAAAAATTTAATTCTACACTTTATAAGCCCTTAACGCAATATCTTCGACACGCTTCGCTGTTTCGAAAATTGACATGACCATCTCCAAAATTCTTTAAAAAAAATAAGAAGCAGTTCCCATACAAAATTGAAATGTTCCTTAAAAAATTATTAACAATTTTTGAGTTACCTTTACCGACACATTCTCAAACAATTCTCTAACTCATTTTCGACCATTGTTCTTAAAAACATGAAGCATTCTGGAAAGTATCTCAATTTTCTAAGTTGCAATATACTACGTTTCATCTCTCTTTGTAGACTCCTTTGGTCGAGTCAGTCAAGCCCACGAAATACCTGAAGAAGTCTCAAAAGGTAGACGAAACGTAGTATATTGCATCTTTGGAAAAAAAACACTGACAGAGAAGTCTGTTATAATTCATTTAATTTTATTGTCAAATAAGCCATTAATTAATCTCAATTTTATTTCCAACACTTTTACTCAGAAGTTGAAGTTGCTACGATTCTTCAGAATTGGACAAAATCAAATTTGATTGCAAGCTACCTAAACTTTAATGAACACAAAATGGATTAGGACTCGATTTAACATTACCTCTTGGGTGTTGGTTGGATAATATGATTCTGATTCATTATTTGATTCTTTGAAATAGCTCAATCTGTATTTGCCGCGAATTCTTCAGCTTCCACTTGATGATAAGTCAGGACACAAAAATTTAATAGACGAACAACTTGTCTAATCTCATTTTGTACCTTGAGTTTTGTCAGATGTTCAGATCGGGGCGAATGTTAATGACTTACATTGAAATTTATTCCTCGAAAGCTTATTTGGTTGAAGAGTTAAAATTTCATTGTTTTGTTCAGTATTAACACACACAAAAGTGTGTATAGAATGGAAAACTTGAAGGGAAGATGCTATGCTACTGTAGCAAACACACTTTGGTATTAGCGCGGAACTTTTCCATGAGAAGCGAGGGAGGGCTCGAAGAGGAGGGTGATGAAGAAAAGAAGAGGTTCGGCACAAGCGAAGCAATTTAAGGAAGCTTTGTGCGAAATAAAAAAAGGAGAACGGAAGTCAAAGTTGTCAACAGAGAGCTAATGGTCGTCGTGTTTGCCGAAGAAAACGCCCTGCGATGAGAGACGGAAGAGGGGAAGAATAGGCGGGGGAGGGACTTTTCAAAGGACTCGATGTAGATTGGATAGTATAGGGTGAAAATATGAATTTAATCATGGAAGTAAGTGGAGAAAAAATGGGAAACTTGATAATGAACTTTAAAACATAATGAAGTGGTGTTGAAGATTGTCCCGCTGGGATTGATGTTTTTCAGCTCATCGAAAATATATTCGTTTTAAAAAATAATAAGTTCTGTGAAATATCAGTTTCCTTCAGTTCGGCATCCAGTAATATTTTCGATGGTATGGAAATGACTGAATAATTTAAACGGTTTTTAGCGTTTAAAATAAAATAAAATGGCGGGCACTAATTTGTGATGAAAAATTTGGAATATTTTGGTCTGTTGAAGGAAATAAATGAGAACGTGCAATACCATTGTTGATTTTAAGGCGTCCTCTTCATTGGTCCGTACTACAGTTAGCTTTGCTAATTACTAATAATGAAGACGATCTAATGTCGTGGATGTTTGAATATTGAAATTTACGTAACAGAAAAATATATAATGGTAAAAGAATGGCAAGAAAGAACTAATTCCTAAAGGAACGTTCGATGTTTGATTGAAAAATATTGCCGTTATAAATTTCCAGTGTTCAGTGAAATGAAAGAGAACCCAATTCCCCAAGGTTTAGAATACAAGAAAGAGCTGTTTAATGCTTCTTAATAAGTCTATGACATTATGCTTCAAAGGAAATCAAAGCTGCTGCGAACTCAACTTTTTTCTCACCGCCATTTTTTCCTCTCCTGTGACATCTGTTGCCTCGGAAAAAGGAGCCGAAATGGCGAGACGTGAACGACTTCTTTCTTGGCCAATGTGAAAGGTCAGAGTTGAAATGTCGGTAAGACTGAATGAATAGACCAGCACAAGTGTTTGCAGAATCAGAGCCTTTCCAGGAACACTTGGTCCTCTCACGAACATATGCTTTTGTCGGAAGGATAAATCTCTTGTTACGTGGAAAACATTAAGGAAAAATAAACCACGGGCCTGGAACGGATAACTTTGCTATTAGGAGCATCATAAAATATTAAAAGAAAAATTTGGCTGTATAATTTCACGTTTCAAACGTTTCCAGTCTTTCTGAAGCGACTTTTACACATGCCGCAGTAATAAAATTAATTCTCATTACTTCTTGATGGTATTTGATACCACGCATCGCCATGGTTGAAGTTGACCTTCCAATGTTTGCCAAAGTGATCAGCCGAACAACTACCACTTGGTGCCCGGCCATGCGTAGTATTTAAATCGACACTAATGTAATTAAGCCTTCCCATGTTATAAGAACGATTTTGGAAAGTCTTATTAAGAGTCTTATGTAATTGAACTGTGTGAATCTTTTCTCATTTGACATTTGTAGATACTCGTAATGATTACATTACCGTATTTTTTTCCAATTCTTACTCCTAAGTACAGAGATATCTCACTGTGACGTCACTACTCACGCCGCTATTTTAGATTAGATCAACCTTCGTGAGATTAATTCATAGCTCACGCTTCTAATGTTCACTAACTTCGCAGTACTCAATTTTACATTTTAATTTCATTTGCAGTCTCAGCTGTAAAAGTTTGAAGTTAAACAACTTTTAATTCCTGATTTGAATCTTTCCTCTCCCCCGTCTTCATTTTCTGTTTTTTGTTTCAAACCACCAAAGACTTTCTATAGTGTTCTTATTGTTTGTTAATTATTTACTACGGACTTTGCTTTCCCTTGCTAATGTAATCTCCGTGAGGGCTTTGGGAGAACGTTTATTGACCTGGCAAATTAAGTTCCTGACTCCCCTTAAATAAAACAATCGTTAATTCTTTTTTATCTCGCCTTTATTCAGCAGAAATTAATTTCCACTTGATTTTGTTCCGTTCTCTCTGTGAGAGGTATCGATATTTGGGTACGCATTAGAGCGGGGAAATTCTGTGGGAAATTAAATCTGCAGTGAAGCTGCTGATTGGCTGTGGAAACTGGGAGGGGGTGAATGAGACTTTGGTTCGGGCGGAGGGTGGAATATTTCACATCAAACCCTCCTCCGTGTTTGTTTTGCAGCGACGGGGGGAATTTGCAGGTTGGAACTCACTGCGACAGGAAATGTTCCGCACCTGAACTGGTGGAATAATTCCAGTGGAATACAAGGGTTCAAGTGATTAGCGATACTAACGGATATGTCTTAAGGATTTGTTCCGAAACACTGTAGTGATATTAAGACAAAGGGATACATGTCACGTAACACACAAATAAGGTACAATGCAGTGAGGCACAAAGAAAATGAAGTAGTTATTATTTAAGGAGACGCTATTGCGCCTTGGGTGTAACGGAAATACATCTAGAATATGGAAACACGTGAACGCCCGCTTCTTCTTTATGTTTAAACGATCATAGGAGACAGGGTTATAGACCGATTTTTTATGAAACGTTGTAGATGCTTCCTCAATACCAACACAGCGGAAATATCAAAATACGTTTCGTCAAACTACGGTATGTTTAGCCAAATTATTACATTATGCTTGTCCTACATTCTACTCTTATTGATTAATCGACGTGTGACACTAACCATGCGTCCTTATTTCTTCCACGGCCACGCTCCTGCATGGTAATGGAGATGATTAAATCAAAGGTGCTGATATCGCTTAGTTCCTATCGAAAATAGGCCCCCGTTTGAAGAAAATTAGAACCGGAAATGTTAAACGGGTCACAGTCTTCCAAATAATTCAATTAAAATTTTATCTCTTATTTAAAAATCAATTATTATTATTATATCTATCTCCATCACTGATCGTTATTTTCCTTTGTGAAGCATAATCGATGGCTGAAAGAGATCTAACGTTCATGAATCGCGTTATTACACTTGTACCAAAGATATATTCGTTTTGTACATCATCTCTGTACTTACAATTTCTTAAATAATTTGTAATACAGTGCGAGATTATTGAACTATTTTAATGCTTCCATTTACAACTCAGAAAATGCTATACTGAATACTCGGAATGTTTCAAGAGACATTCCTTCGTTAACGCACTAAATTTTGACCTAGCATTTTCTCAAATAAAGCTTTACTAAATATGTCATTTTATACGTTTATAAATTCATTTAAATACTGTAACTAATTCTACGATTGTAATTTATGTCATTAAAATACGTTTTCTTAATAATGTATGCAAGTGTGTGTCCGTTGGCCTTGTAAAGATTCAGCGACTCCGCGTATACAAGGGAATGGCTTCGGAGGACTCTTAACACGAATTAGGTAGGTGACACTTATAGAAGAGATAAGGGAAAGATAAAACCGCTTGTCCGCGGAAATAAGTTTCTCGGAACCGCCTGAAACTTTAACAACATCGACAAAGAACGGAGAGAATGGTTGGAGATTAGATAAAATGAGGGAAATGGCCAGTGAGCAGTTCAGCGTAGTCGTGTGAGTATATATCTATTTTCTCATTTGGTTCTTTTTGAGAAAGTTTATTCCATCTGTTATACATTTATAATGCGTCTGATACGGTTGTCCTGCAATGTCGTTTCGAAATAAATTCGTGGTTTAGGAAATAGGATACGTCAGAACATGAAAGTAACCGAAGTTATGTAAACACTGCCATAATAGTCAACAATTTATGTTAATTTATAAAATTCTTGTGTGCGTGTTTTCTTCAGTCTTCTCCTCCAAAACTGCATGACCGATTTTCATGAATTATTTATAGTGTTTATGGGGTTACCTGGATGATTCTTAACTATTGTTTTACCCGATAGGTGGTGCTGATGTCGAGTGACGGATTTTTTTTAAATTTTCCAAGCAATTTTTTACACATTTTGGGATTTCTCACACAAAAAAATATATGACCGCAAATTTTCCGCCTGACTGTTTGAATCAACTTTGGCATGCGGCAAGTTCATTGCGTCGCAGCTTGGCATTGTTTTGACATCTCGATTTCGGATTTCTGGGTTCTGATATATTATGTACATTTAATTTTGGGAATACTGAGTGTTCATTTATCGATTAATTTCACATTGAACAAATGAAGTGTGAAAATGAGAAAGGTGCTTTGTATTAATTCCGATTTACACACTTGTACATTCGGCGGCATTCCACCTAACCTCCAAAAATAAACCAATTTATTTTCAGCGTTCATTTAACCAATTTCTGTAATAGCGGGCGTGAGAAGGTAAATTTTTTAAAAAATGTGAAGTTCTATCTCACGGTTTAATCACGTGTAGGCACAGAGACTACTGTCGAATTAACAACTGCTGAGGACTAATATGATTGAATTACGGGAAAACGCCGGCCACCTAGCTGGTTGAAGTAGAAAAATAAATATCTCTAGGTTGAAGTCGAAAGATCCATCACTTCCACTAATTTAAAATCATGCTTACAAGTAATATTAGAAATGTTCCTCTAAAATACCTGTAAAATAAGAGATTAAATAAGAACTCACAGAGTCCTTTTACTTTATTATCAGACAAGTTTAAGTGAACGCTTTATATAATCGTGAAATAAGAAGCTGTAAATGGTAAATAAATATTTCCACTGATGAATTTTCAGTTTTAGTAGTGAAAATGAATAAAAATTACAGAAGGCGAAAGTCAATTAAGTTTCACCGCAAAACTGCAATTTGAGCTGTATATGTGTGACAGTGTTGACATAATGATAGTAATTTTTCTGCTAAGTGAAACTTACGGCGATGGTTGGATTAAAATTAGAGAGAAATTTTGAAGTGCAAAGGATAATAGTGTAAGAGGAAATATATAGAATATGATGAGAGGGGAAATTAATGGTTATTATGAGAAGCCAAACAGAGAATTGTATTAAAGAATATCAGGAGAGGAAAAATTAACCTATATCAACAGACAAGAAAATACAAAACGCAAAATGAGGAGTGAATTTGAAAGTATATGAAATACATAAGGATATAGCAGGGCTGTGGAATGTTGGCCTTTTAAATCTTTCAAGATTTCCACGAATGTCTACAGGTATTTTACTATCAACGTGTATGCCTTTTTCTGTAAATTTCCGGCGTTTCATATTTCTTTTTTTTCTTTCACCTGTCTGCTGCTTCTCGGGAGTAGCTGCTGCTTATTGTCTATTTTCGCGACTGTGTTTGCATGATTAGTTATAGGGAGCAATGGCGACAAGCTTTCTCCTTCGGCCTATATGTGTGTGTGAGAGAGTCCATTGATTGCTCTGCTTGGACGATGGTTTATTCTGGTCCACGTGTGTATGTGTTCAGGCCTGGTTCTTTAACCGGAAGTGACTCTGGGCGTGGTGGTGTCCGACTTCCTCCGCACGCGTCGTTTGCCTCTGTATTTCTCTTCTTTTTTGTTGCACCTGGAGTTGTCTCACGCTTCGATGGTCTAGCTTCCCTTTCGACTGTAAAAAGCTTCCTCAGGAAACAATACTCTGCCCTTTGGATTGAATTCCGGGAACAATTTACATCCATCACCGAATTGTAACTAGTACTGCGACATTTACCGATGATGTTGTTGACTGAATTACAGTTTTTCAGCTTTTATATCTGACGGTCTCTTTTCTCAGCTTTTATTTAATTTAAATAATGAACTATACTACGTTTCGTCTCTCTTTTGAGACCTCTTCAGGTATAAAAAAATTTTCTGTCCATGGATTTCACTCCATAACTCCTCCTTTTACACTATTTCTCACTCATTTAATATTTATTTAAATGTCAAAAATATTTTAGCCCTTGACCATTACTATTCACTGAAATTTAAAATTGATATGTAACTGGAATTGAGTATAATATCGTAAATAAATCGGCCAATAAATTTAGAAAAAATCTGTTGGTTTAAGCCGATTAAATCCGTTAATTACATCTTATGAAATAATAAAGAAATGCTTCGTTTCGCCAAAAATTTAGGACCTCGTCAGGTAATATATTTTACCTAAATGAAAATTTCCTTAAATTAATTTTACAATTTTTCATGAGTGTCAATCCATAATATTTTTATTTGTAAACAAGTTAGAAGAAATAAAATTTAATTTAATAAGAAAAATTTAGTATATCACGCCTTTGAGGTCATTTTGGAAGAGCCTTTGCGGGTGAAATAATAAATGCTGTATATAAATTGAAGAATATTAACTGAAAACTTAAAGCAACGCAACGTCGATATCTACTCCGTTTTTATTTCTGACTGAAGCAGTCAGATCAAATTTGCTTTTGGACTCGTATATATGTACTCTATTCCCAGAAAATGTTAACCTAATACTAACCGTCTGTTACAATTTGGCTTATATACGGGATTTGGTATCTAAATGTAAATTGTAATTCACTTTTCTCTTTGATAAAGATTCCCCTACTCGCCTATATATGTTTCTAAAAAAATTCTTATTTCTTCAATAACACCAGTTTCATTGACTATTTTTTTCCACTTTCATCTAACGTTTTCTTATGCCATTTGTTCGCTTTATAAAAACAAAATTCCCGCCGACATCGATCTTTGTTGTTATGTTCGTTGCAAGCCTTTGCTGTAATACCTCCGCTGGCCTTTTTTTCATTATCTTGTCGTATCGGATTATCGATATCCACTCGACTGTTTTATCGAGTGTTACTCAATTGCCTACGCCACTGTTTTTATCGGCTATTATGCGCAATCTGTACTCATCCGAATCGTCGGCGATCGGATTCAACAACACGAAACTTATCTGTGTCTATTTTTATTGTGTTCAAGAGAAACCAGTACTTTTCTGTCTGTGCTTTTCCGACGACCAAAATGATAAGATACTAGAGCAGAAATTTCGATACAGGGATTCAAATATCCACCAAATATCAAAGTGGATTCGATTTGGAGGGGTGGGGGTAGATTTTTTTTCTATTCAGTACACAGATGGGTAGGGTATAAAACTAATCAATAATTGAAAGTCAGTGGGACACAAAGAGGATAAAGTTTTAATAAACCAGTGAAACGTTTCCCATGAACACAAGATGAACTTTTGTCTCGGCACAGTTGAGCCTAGAGCTTCTATTACTTTGGCAAGTAACGTTTCCCATCTTCACATCTCCAGTTCATTTAAATTTAAGAGCGAGTGGAGAATTGTCCTGTTAACGTTAATTTGAAACAATTTAACTTCGTGACTTTTAAATATTTAGTGTGTCGCTGCTTGTCTCATTTCTCGTGCCTCAGAGTGAATAAATTTAATTAACTCGTTTAAAGAGGTTCCGCTGAACACTATTAGACATCATCAGTCTTCGTAATCTGCTTCAGAGTTCTTCTTTCTTTTCTTATGTAGAAGACAAAGGAAGTTGCAATATACGTACATACTGCATATCGAAGATAACGGATGTAGTTATTATCACAATGGTGTGGAGAAATGCTTCCAAAGACGGAAAAAGTGGTTGAGACCAAATTAGTCCGCAATTTATTTTTATAGTGTCCTTAGAGAGCAAATGTGAAAAAAACTATCCCATATTTGTTGTTAAAAATGACGCTTTCGGCACTTTGATCCATTGGCATCTGAAAACTAATAAATAATGTAGTGATATTTATTTCAGGATTGATGATAATCTCCATGAAATATTCGTAAAACGATCAGTATCTGTGATTATACTGCGAATGACATCTCAGTCTTCTTCATTTGAATTATTAGTCAGACCAAAATAAGAAAATTTAATTAATTTAACAACATGGTATGGTCTTCATATTGACCTTTATCAGTTTCATAAATAAATATATTAAACTTCAGGTTTACATGTATAAAGATATCAGATGATAGTCAAAGATGATGAAAATTTCAAAAGAACCTCATCTTGTGTTTTGAAAAAACAAAAAAATTTAAGGAGAAGAAATTTCGGCGTGCAAGTCGCAAGAGGGTTGAGGTAGAAAATTATTTATTTATTTATAATTATCTTGATTTATAAGTCTTCTGGCTAGTAGGTCTTTCTATCATTTATTATTCCAAAACAGTCAGATATTATAACTAATTCTTTATAATATTTATGACAGCCAGTTTTGTATTGTACTTGCTGGGTGCTCGGCTTTGCCCAGGTATGTTTATAATATCCCGGTACATAACGCTGTAATAGGAATTTTTATTTTGTTATTTCCGTCAACAACTTCCTCCTTCCCCCTCATCCTGATACTGTGGGTTAAGTTGTAAGTTGAATGTCAGAATAAGACTCAGAGACTCACATTACAAGGGATTTTGATACCAATCTCTATTGTTTTCTTTATGTAACGCCACTCAACCATCCCCTCTCCCCCAAAAAATGATAAAATGTTTCACAGTTACATAATTATTTCCCTAAATGTAACTTCGATTATACCATGAATAAAAAATTGATTAATTTTAATAAATTTCAAAAAGCTTTGATTCGAAGGTCTCGCCCATGTGCATCTAATACATAATATTAATTTATTTTTCTGAATAAAATTTGCATAATTTATTTCAATGTACTTTATAAATGACTTCATATATAGTAAAGTTGATCAAAAGCATAACTCAATCCCAATTAAATTTGTGCTATAAAATCTCCAGAATTTGACGAAACATTAAATGCTAAATTTGGGCAAGCATCAAACAATTACAAATGAAATAATTAAATTAATCTGACTTAATATTATAAATGAAATACAAAAAATGGCCAAAGATGAGTTATTCCTTGTATTTTATTTATAATTTTCAGTTAGATTAATTTAATTCTTTTATTTGTAATTAAATGTTTACTTTGAACTCTGAAACAGCATTTATACTTTTCCTCCCAAATTTATCCTATTTAAAATAGAAGTTATTTCGTTACATTAGAGAATTATTTATTATTTATTTCGTGCTGACTATTAAGTTTCGTTTTTGAACACAATATTTTGGCAGAATGCTGTAATGTCAGCAGGAAACTTAATAAAATGGTTTGGTGTAATAGCTGAGGAAAATATTTGATCATTAATGAAAACGTGACCCAATAAGTAAATTCTGACAATAATAATAAGACCGGAATTGATACGCTCGAGTTTCTACCCTGTTGTTAGAATTCCACCAGCATTAAAATTGAAAACTGTCTCCATTGCTATTGGAGACGTCGTAGCAGGACAATGTCTCTCTCGCGGAATATTGTCCCCGAGATCCGTGACTCCGAATAATTTTTGCAAATCCCATTGTCACCCTGTGGCGACGGAAAGCGGATGACAAAGGAGCTGAAATATCTCTGAGATGATACGAGGACAGTGAGACTGCAGGAAAGGCGAAATGTCGAGTCTTAAACTGAGGTTATTATGTGCCGGAACACGTTCCTCGAGGTACGACCCCATTCCTCCTTACCTTCATTTCTATAAGCAGCTGAGGCCGAACTATTTCCCTCTAAAGCCGCTTTTTTGTCATGGCTCGAATCTGAGAAGAAAAATGACAGGAAACCGGACAAACGAAGACTCAACTCACAATAAATCTAACATGTAAATTTTGCTTGCATCACTGACATCATAGTGATCACATTTTATATATCACGTGGGGGAAAAATAGATCCACAGCTTTTTATTGCGAAAGCTATAAACCTACTTAAGTACGGTAATTGAAGGGCATTGACGAGAGACCCGAGTTACGGTATGCACAATTAAGTGTGAACTATTTAATATTTAATTGGTCTAGCAGATGTGGTCAGATTCGTAGAATTCCTCTTAGAAAAATTATTAAATTAAAAAGTCCCCATAGTTTAAATTAGTAATGGACCAAGAACGGGCAAATAATAATTTAATTAATTTAACAACGTGTTCCCGTCATATAGTGGACTCTCATCAGGTTTATTAAATTGTAGATATAAATGCACTAAGATATTAATTATAGGCCTGTAAAAATGAACAAATAACGAATATTGTAGAAAAAGGGATTTTAATTAGTTATTTTTGTGGTATTCACTCCTAAGACCGGTCTGATGCAACCCTCCATGCTAACCTTTTTTGTTCAAACCTCTTCATTTCCGCATTACTTCAACATCCCACATCCTCCGTAATCTTCTTAGCGTATTCCATACTTGGCCTCCCTCTTCTGTTCTTACTGCGTACACTTGCGTCTAATGCTTTGGCGAGGAACTTCTAAGAAGATTTTATTTTCCTTCCAAGAGGTGCGACGTGGTCCGACGGTCATTATTATTTTTTTTTCTATCCGTAAGTTCGTAAACAATCCACGCACAAACGCACGTGTTGTTCCTCGCGTATGCGTCACGATTCCGAGTGTTGTCACAGTGCAGGGATCCCCAAAGTCGTACCGTCCGTCAGCTTTGTCGCTTTTCTTCTACTGCGAACCGATTTATATAGCTCAACTTATTTTTAGCTTTCCCATGACCTTGCAACCACCAAACAATAATACGAATTTTTAACATTAATTATTTTCCTGGCGTATCTTTTCAATGTCCTTGACCATATCTCTGTTGTGCCTTAAATGAACTAAATAAAAGAAGTAGAAAAACAATTTGAATAGGATCTACCAATCGTACATTTTATTTATTAAACGTGCAAGCATTTTAGGATTAAACTGTTACTGGTGGTCAGCAACTATTTTATTTATTTTCAACGTTTTAATAATATTAACATATAAAATTCCGTCGTGCGTGTGACAGTAATTCTTCTCCTCCTAAACGGCTATGGAGTCACCTGGATGTTTCTTTAGCTCTATAGCTGGATCCGGTATATGGCGCTGGTGTCGTTATCCAGAGCTGTTTCTTATTTCCCGACCAAATTTTAAATAAATTTTTTGGATATATCACATAAAAAATTCCTAATTTTCAGCCTGGCCGTTTGAATAATCTATGGTGTTTAACTCAGGTGTCAATGCATGCGCAAGTTCATTGTATCGTAGAATGTCATTGTTTTTACATTTCGATTTAGGATCTCTGAGTTGTGATATATTCCCTTTATTGTAATTGCGTGCATATTGAGTGAATTAATTATCATTATATTTGACATTAAACAAATTAAGTGTATTTTAAAATAATATTGTGCGCATGTGAAAGGTGCATTGTTTGAATTACACATGTTCATTCGGCGGCTTTCCACTCAACCTCCTAAAGAAAACATTTTATTTTCTGTGTTTATTTGTGTGATTTCTATGATAAGAGGCGAGAAAAGTTAAATTTTAATTGATGGTTTAATCATGTGTTGAGTGGGAGATTGTTGTCGAATTAAATACTGCAGTCAGCACCGAAATAGTTTTTTGTAGTAAATATCTGTCTCCTCGTCACGTTAATTCCATCAGTGAGTCATTCTTGACTTCCTCGTTCTTTCGAACATATTTTACTATTCCTAGAAACTCCTTTCTTCATAACATTTACACTTTATCTTAGCAGGAAAGCCCGCTTTGTAGATCCTTTTTGTTCTACTTCAACACGGTCAGATCGGATTTCTATAAATGAATGGCGTCAGATCATCAGTATTTCTGATGTCGGCTTTTATACTATTCAAATATTTACATCGTTAAAAGCAGGATTGGTTCTAAAAGTTCAACGACCCTGGTTCCTCTCTTTTCACCTCGAAAGAAGCCTGTGGTTACAAAGGTATGGACAGCCCTGTTAACGGAAAAGCGAAGAACCTCACAATTCATCATCAACATTATCATTCCACTCGCCTGCTCCTTCTTCGGCTCGTCGCCTTTCTGACCTTCCTCGAAGAACAACTGTTTATTTTTCGGCAGAAACCTGGGTGTCCATATTGCGATACAGTATTTGTAATGAACTATTCTGTTTTAATTTATCGGAGAAAAATAATAATTTAATTATCTTTGACGGCAATGATTAATTATTTTTCGAACAACAATTGAGAAATTATATTTTATATTATTTAAAAATAACTAATAAAAAGTATGCCAATTATGTCAGCAAACATAATCAATAAAGGTATAGTTCATATAAATACCACGTTTTATACATTTATCCATTAAAAATTTAAGTCTATTAGCTATTTTACTTTATTGTAAATTATAATTCATATTGTAACAAAATTTTTATGTATTCAAAACCGAACGTTTTAATTCAATTTAAATTCTTTTCAATTTCGATGTTTTGGCCGTTATTTATATTTTATGTATCGGTTATTTGCAGTCAGACCACATCCTTAAAATAATGCAAAAAAGTGCCGAAACGAATGCCATGTTAACTCCAACAGAAATTTTTATCGAAATGTATTTAGTTTCAAATAAAGGAATTAATTGCTCCTTTTTTGTATTTCATCTGCACATGACGCTTCATTTCCCTAACTGTTCTGAAAGTGATATGTTGAGACAGAGGTAAGACGAAAAAATTCGCCCTTTATTTGCCGCAAGAGTGATATTCGATCGCTTGACACGTGACGAAATTTGACCGCTAAACGCTGCACGAAATTCGATCGCTCGATTTTTTTATACCTCGTCATAGGTCACGTAATGACTTAGTCTGATTCTAGAAAGATTGCGTTTTAGATGTTCCTGTGTTTTACAAAAGTCCACAATTCCTCGTCACCGGAATGGTTTGTTTTGTCCTAGGGGCAAAGGTAAATGACTGAGAGGTGCAGAGACTGTAGAACGATGTTCTCAGGATTTCACTCTTCAGTATCTACATGACATATAATTTTTTGTACGTCGACTCTTGCCTTTTTAAAACCAATTTTCCCCTCCAGGAGTGTTGAGGTCAACCAATAAACCTATCTGAGAGTAAGAAATCTCTTCTGTTTGTCTTTTCATCCTAGTTCCAAAGAAAAGCATCGAAAACATTTAAGTAGAGTTTCGGCCTAAGTCTATTAGGAAGCAGGTAGATTACTTCGGCTGTTCAGCCCTCGCGAATTACAAAGTGAAATGTCAGAGGTGACATGGAATCATCCAAAAACTTTGATAATCGAAGAGTGTATTAATGTGGGCAACGGTAAATTGCGTGGTCCATTTTAATGCGTGTGTTTGATGAAAGGGGAGTTTGGTTGCTGTGTTTAATGAGGAGGATTGGATGTCGTGAAAGAGGATGTAGTGTTGATGAGCTGCTGACAGGCAATGTAAATACAACGTCCGTCGCTCGGAACTCCTAAGACAGGTTCAAAAACATCATTCACCAATACGTCGTCGGTAAACCGATATAGACACGCAGGGAGAAAAAGAAACTTAACAACAACAGTGGCAAATAACGTTCTTAATTTGGTCGATGCTGCTAAATTTATAAGAGAGTTTATATTTTCTATTAATACTAGAGTAATTAAATCGTCTTTATGGTGCGGACTTCGGAATCCTAATGCATACGAAGGAATGTTACAATGACAACGAAAACTGTCTACTTTAAACTGATGTACACTAAAAGCCTTAGCTGATATGATTTAAGGCCAGATCTTTTTTAAAGAAAAGTTCTCACTGTAAGGCAAGTAAAATGTATCCTGGAAATTCAGGCAATATGGTGGCGAGTAAGATTTTGAGGCTGTGGTAATAGAGAACGAGAGACGGGAATATATACAGTCGTTGAATAGTAAACCGGCTTTATGCCTACTGGAAACCTGGAGAGATTAAACTGGTGAATGTGACACTGCGGGGGAAATTTATTTAGTTTATAATACTAATGAGATAAATAATATTTCGTTCAAGTAGTTTGCATTTATTTATTTTCCACATTCCATATTCCATATTGTGCTGAAAAATAAATGTTTTTTCGTTTACCTATATGTTTAATTTGTTCTTCTTGAAACTGGTTTTCTGTGTTTAAATTTTTAGTAAAATAAATTATGCATACGTTGTGTATGAGCGACTGTAAAGGTCCTGTTAGTAGACGTCGGATTACAATTTTCAACGTTACTTACTTAATTTTATAATAAAATAATGTTTTTTTGGATAACAAAATTCATAAGGTTAATATGAACGCCTCGTGCTATTTTTATTAGAATGCTTGGAGATGATGTGTATTTTTTTTGTTCCCCGATATGCGTCAGTAGTTTTGACCTTTAGTAGATTGTTTCTCCTCCTCGTCCTCCTCCTCCTTCTTCCTGTTTTACGCATACAGTGAGCTCGAAGGGAGGGGAATGAAAATGTCAGACGCATTGTATCAAGCAAATTGACGGTCTCTATCAAAGTAAAACGTAATATCGTCATTTTGGAGGATTTCACAACGACGCGTTTTTGAGCTTCAAGAGCTGTCAACCTCTTTAATCGTCATCTGTCTACATGAGAAATTTGTTTACGCCTAATTTTATTGAACCCAATCCCTTTAACAAGAAAAATAAATTAGTTGTAGTGTTCATATTTGTTCTGTTCCGTTTTTTGTCCATTCACATTTTTTTATGGGTCAGTATCCTTGGCTAAAATTTTTCACGTTTTTCTAATTATTTTTGATTTGATAACTTTTTGGTGTATAGTTATCAAAGTTGTATGAAACGTTGTATTTGTATTAATTAAATGGTAATTTAATTATTTGCTGTCTTGATGGCCGTATTTTCATGTATATATTTTAAAGTTAAAGTCAGAACATTATTTTTTAAATTTATTTCATGTTTTAAAATTCATTTTACGTATTAACTGATTTAGAAAACAAATCTTTATTAATTAGCTGAAAGGTTAGTTTTATATGAATGAATTCAAGATCAACACAGTAAATGGTTGAGCAAAGAAGTATTTATTTTTAGCGGTCGGATAATATTTTTAGGCAAAATAATAATTATTTTCTTACTATTTTAACGCGAAAAAAAGTTAAAATATTTCCGCTATACGAGGATCACGTCTACGTATTATAAATTATTTGGTCGCTGTATCCAATCGCCCGACATCAATTACGAAGTCATTCATAAAAGAGGATTCATTTAACAAGAGCGAATTGTCACCTTCGATATCCTTCAGGTAAGTGAGATAATTATTTTCTTGTACTCTTAAGATCATCGGTAGAGACTGTAATACTTTACAAATGCAACTTAAAGGTAAGTCAGTTTCGTGTGTTACCACATCTATGACAATCAATTCAATTTTATTTTAAGTTCCTTATAAAACATACAAAAATAGGGTATGGCTTAAACGCTGACATAATGGCAATAATTTGGTAAGTAATGTTCGCCAAACGACAACAGAAGAGTTCCAAACGACCCGAGTAAAAAAGAAGAGGAAGAGAAGCAAATGGATCCAATTACATTTTCTGCTTGCGGAGAGAGAAGGAACTTGTTCCCATTAAATATCTAACAGAATTGCAAGAACCGAGCTTTAATTGTGGCAGCGATTCAATTCTCCGCAGCCAGATTGTCTGAGCCGACGAAGATTTTCATATTAGCCGCGAGAAATTGTAAATGGCACCAAGGAAATTTTTCCCAGTCTACATCTTCAAATCTTTGTTTCGTTGTCGAACAATTGCATTAAATCAGTTTAATTTTTTAATTGAGAAGAATGGTTGTGCCTATTATTTGAAAATTTAAAGTGACTTAATTTACTTGAAGAAAATGCTGTAATTTTATCAGGAGAGATTCGGTTCCTGTTTCTATATTTAGTCTGAGCGTTTTCATTCATAGTTGGAGCTGAATAATTTTGATAATTGTTTTTGGGGGCCGATTCCATCTAATAAGTGTGTAGTTCACTATTATAGAAGTGGAGAGCACGGGATACAATGCCCCAACTTCTACTGACTATGTTACAAATTCGGGATGTGTCTTGTAATATGGCAGTCCGCAGTAGGCCAAGGCTGTAGAGCCAGGGAACAAGTAGATGATCGAGATCAATAGTGCACATGGTAGACCACCGAAGCAGTAGATATATGTGTAAAGATAACGTAAAGGGAAAATTGGATTGGAAGAAGAAATGGAGTATGAGGAAGCCGATGGCTATACAGAGCTGTACAGATATCGAAGAATCTTCATTATGGCATGTGATACAGCGAGTTCATGTAAGGTTTGTTCCATCTTGACTCAGTGTTCTGTTAGTGTAGTCGGCCAACCTTTGGATCAACAGTAACAGGTAAGTCATGAAGGGTTTGACTCCATCTGGTGACCGCGGTATGTCCTTGTCTTTTCAGATGGACGACGAGCTGCAGGAGACGGTGGAAGCTATTCTTGGGAAAGGTGTCACTGTTCTGGACTGTGAGAAGCGCTCATGTGTGCGTGAAGAGGAAGTACTGCTGGTGAACGGCGTCCCAGTGCCTCTGGACTGTGCCGAGGGCGCTGCCATCAGGGAAGCCTTGCTCAGAAACTCGGTACCGCACTGCGACCTCCTCAACAAGTTGCTACTACGCGCTGGGATCTTGAGAGCTCCGGTGCGTTTGGAAGCGGAACTCAGTGTGAAGTCTTCAGTGGTGACCCGCGAAGAGGTGACAGTGGCCCGCGCCGGTCACGTGGTGGACGAGCGCTCTAGAGAGACCAAAGAGGACAGCTTCTATACGTCGAGCAGCAGCGAGGTGTGGGAGCCCGTGGGTGTGGTGAGGCCAAGTCGGAGCCGCAGCGACGCGTCAACGTCCACGGGCGACGCCTCCCCACCGCCCCCTCGCTACTACCCTCCCACGGCGCTGAGGGGTGGCGCCACTGCCTCTAGTTCGTCCTCTGTGGACGAGGGGGTCGGAGGGTCACCACTGAGGAACGGCATGCGTGACTGCAGCCTCGAGGACGTCGTCGACAGGGCGCCGCCCCGCGTCCAGGGCGTGCAGGCCACCACCTCAGCTGTGAGTAGCGTCATCACCAAGACCAAAGTCTGGGGTCACAAAATCGAGTTTAACATTCCGCTACGATTTCTGATCATGACGTAATCTGGTATCAGGCACTTGAGAGGACAGCAAGAGTTTTAGCGCCTTTATCCCAGAGTCTACATACTACCTCCATCGTAAATCCCACTATGAACATTATCTTTAATAATCAGTTACAATATCTGACTGTTTGGAAATCAATAAATAATAAAACGGCCTATGAATCAGAAACTTTATTATTTCGGCCATGCACATTTTTGTTTCCTTTTAACCAGATAAAGTTACAAACAAACCAGGAACGAGACGGCGTGTCAAAAAAGTTAATACTAATTTTTTTCGACGTTACAGGCTGTTTTATTATTTATTAATAATCTTGATTATCCCATTTATCTTCATATTCTCCTTCTTCCTTGGCTCTGAAGCCAATTGAAGGCCTTGGCCTACTTGCTCGGACAGCGGACTGTCATCTTATGGGACACATTCCGAATTTGGAGTGATACGCGGTCAGGGTATCGGTTCCCCAGCAATCTTGATCCCATGCTCCGCGACCATGACATCACAAACATCCAAGCCCATGCCAGAATTCCAACCCGGGACCTCTGTGTTGTGATTATCTTCATATACATTCCTATAATTTTTATTACTTTATTTTTAGGAACATGGTTTCATATTCTTAAATTAACTTCAGTTTAAATACCTAACATTAATTTTTTTACCATATTTCCTTCATCTCTTTTTTATATATTATTGACATTAGTTTAGTCACAATTCATTACTTAATGAATGATCGAGGAGGAAACCCCCGAGTCGGTGTTTTCTTGTTTGTAAGACAGTTTATTATTCTTTACTGTATTTACGATGCATATACTTAAAATACAAAAGAAGTGAACAAGTGAATGTTTGAAAAGTGGAACTACGCATTAATCTTATAACGAGAGTAGTTATTTTATTTAATGCCTAATCCGAGTTGCATTTACTTGCCACATTCAAAAATTTGGTGAGTTGAAAATTGGATCAAAAGTATGGAGTGTACTCTGATAATTTCCCCAAGACTCTACGCTATGCGACATGTTGATTACTTTTCGAGCTGTAAAAGAATGAGTTCCTTGGTTCACGATTAATTTTCCTGGGCTGGAAAATATAGGATTTTGTGCTTAATGCCATTTTTGTATGGCCAAGCAGACTGAGATTTTGATTGCCGGAAATCAATACGCTGACCACGTGTCACTCCATATCCAAGGAAGAAGAAGAAGAAGCCTTTTTGCGTTATTAATATTTTAGTGATCTTTAGTTCCGGATGACCGTTTTAAAAGAATGTTCCGCACGACTAAACTTAAATCGGATTGGAATGCACCTATTTATTTTTACTATGACTAAAGAGGATCGCATCTGGTGAATATGTATAAATTCGGTCAATACGGACTGCTTCGTGTGTGTTTGCATAACCGGTGGGGAAGGAAACGCTTTAATGCTCAGGCAATAAAGACCACAGAGCAGATAACGATTGTTCAAAGACGAAAGTAACATCAGAAGCAGACGAAGCGAGCCTTTCGGGAGATGTGAAGACCAAGGTCGAAGATAAGTCGTTTAATATTCTCCCGTTTGTCACAGCCACGTCGGGCAGGATTCCTTTTACGGCCATTCTAATCTGGAAACTAAATTTCTTTTATCCTCTATCGGACTGGTATTAATGGCCAACTTGTAGAACATAATGGCGGGGCTATATATCGCAAACTAATAGGCCATAGAAACATCAAGCTACCCGGTTTAGGTCTTTAACAAGAAAAAGCAAATCTTTTGGTATCGATCAAACTGATGCGCCCATACATAATACGGTCAGCTGAAAACATTATACCATTTTATAATCGTTTAGAGTAGCTTATATTTAGCCTTTGAATCGCACAATTTAAGTGTATTACCTTATGTGCCAATTTTTTGTTGTTAATTAGCGCTCTCGTTATAGAGACTAACTACTTTCTTTTCCTATTACATTAAATTACGTGCAATCTTCTGAGAGTCTGTTTTGGACTGACTGTACGTGATCATTACTAAATTGTATTGTATATTAGTATTTTCTAGCGATGAAGTTGTTAACCTATATTTTCCCGCCAAAGTCGATATGTTTGAGTTTCAGTGCCATCTAGCGACGAAGTTGTTGGACTACGTTTTCCCGCCAAAGTCGATGTTTGAGTTTCAGTGCTATCTAGCGACGAATATGTTGGACTGCGTTTTCCCGCCAAAGTCGATATGTTTGCGTTTCAGTGCCATCTAGCGACGGAACTGTTAGACTTCATTTTCCCGCCATAGTCGATATGGTTCGAGGTTTCGCCGCCAGGTGGAAGACTACTCCGTATGATGTGGAATTGTACCAAAGTCGGTCTTCAATAATTACGCAGTCAATTATCAAACAATTAAGTATAAATAAAGAAATAATTCAGCATATCTTTTGGTGAAACATCGCGTAGGATCATTAAACCATAGCCCGGTGGTCCTAGTTAACCCTTGGCTACCTTCCGCATCCCCCCTTTTCAATTCCCTTCCTATGCTATTAAAGGGGAGTTTCCTTTTTAACCCCCCAAAAAAGGCAATATTTCAGCGAACAAATTTCATACTTATTTAATTCATCTACGTCGTTTCGTCCATGTTTGTCGACTTTATCTGATGCAATCATAGATATATTAAATAAATATAAAATTGTTTGCTCAAAAATTGTCAGTATCTTTTTTATTTATCGATAAATAATAACCCTGAATACAAGAAGACGGAATTTAATTCGTGCCTTTTTTTCTCGTAACGACCTGATGACTACTCGTTGATGGGGTAACGTCTAACTAATAACGCAGTGATAATGTATGTTGTGCAGTTTTTTTTGTTTGGAAATATTAGCGATTTTTCCCTTTCGTATTCACAGTATTATTTTCGTAACCCTCCATGAATTGTAATATTTCATATATATGTGTGTGTATTATTCAAGTTTGTTTGCTAAATAAGGCATTAATATTCTTTTGCTTTTTTTAAACCATTTATGCTGGGAGTGCTAGTTACGTTCTTTATTCCTTAGTACCTGGTGAATTTGCCTTTAACAGGAGGTTAGTAGTTAATTATTTATTCACGTATCATTGACTTTCAAGGGATTAATAGAAAAACCCTTTCATTGAGGGACAATGTGTCAATGTTAAGCTATACTCAGTGTGTGATTATAAGTTGATACTCCTAGGGAGTCTATACTTGTCATAATCACCAGGGACCTACTTACGTAGGAGATTTAAATTAGGATATTTTGCTGGCAATTTTTAGTCTATTGTACAATATCTTTGTGAGTCGTATTATTTCATTTCTAACGTAGTTTAATTTGACCTCCGTGTGTAAATCTATTGTTCTTGTTGATATTTATTTACGGCCCAACTTATGCATCTGTTTTGTGTTTTTTGAAGAATATGGATGTAATTTTTTGCTAGTGTATCCCAAATCTGACAGCTGTAACTAAATAGTGGTCGAATCATCGTTTTCATTATAGTTATTTTATACCGTTTATCTATGTGTTTAGCCCTGAACAGGGGCTACAGGATACCGATAGCTCTCTTAGTTTTTTTAAATTAATTTCCATCAATTGATTTTTGAATAATAGTTTACCGTCAACGAGGACACCGAGATACTTTTGGCAGTGCTGCCGCCTTCCGGCAAATGTTGGAACCACTGCGCTTCTGCAGTTCTCTGTTTCACAACCAGATAGCGAGCGCAGCCCGGTTATGGAGAAAATCCCCTGGAAACATCGAATATTAGCGAATACTCCAGGGAATTTTGCAAACGCTCTCGATCCATATTTTGTGCCTCTTAGGGTCTCTGCGTTACGCACAATATAGTATCTAGTATATTAGACATCATTTTTAGTGTAAACTTTTTTACCGTGTTTGATTTTCGTGTGATTTGAAATTTGAGTCAATACTTTAGTATATAAAAGCTGACGTAATAGAGAAAGAATTAAAAATTATAATGCGATATTCCCAGTTTTGTATTAATTATTTCGCGTTAGACAGTCGTGGTTTTAATATATATATATATAGCTATTTTCCCTCGTTTACTAATATTCAAGTTGGATATTTGACACGTGTGCCTAGAATCTCATAGTTTATTTTCTTTTTATAATTCCATTCACTTAACTTCTATCGTGTAATTTGTAAATTTTTTACAGCCTAGTTCCTTGAAAAATATTGTCTAGCCGTAGTACCTGTGCATTGATATGATGACGAATGACGTACAAGAATGATATAAAAATGCAACTCAGAATTGTTGAAGCAATTTATATTATTCTTAATAGAAATAACGCAGTAAACAACAGAAAAGGAGGCTCGGAAAAAGAAATGCAATATGCGGGAGTCATTAACTTACTTAAACATAAATTATAGATGCAAGTATAATATCAAAATGTGATACATGTCGATATCGTAGTATCGAGAAGGTTAGCAATACTGTATGGCAGTAAATAATCCTGCAGTTAAGACAGTTTACATGACACTGTACGAATGTATTAAGTTCTGACTATGTGAATACAAATTGTTAATGACGACGCACTGGGTTTCTGACAAATAAAATTAAGGTATATTATGCCAATTTACTTATATATATATATATATATATATATATATATGAAAATATTTGTATATAAGTCAATTACTATTGTGTCATACTTTCAGCTTGACGAAAATGTAAATACAATTATGAGACTGTTCTGGTTTATCGTCTGATTCTACTTCATCATATAGTCTATTTGATCAACATTTCTGAAGATACCTTAGGGATTCTAACTCGAGGTTATCATTTTTCAAAAAAGGTGAACGCTCGTTTTTATGTGAAAAATTTCATTTAGTGACCATCAAAATTTAACCTGTGTGCTGTATGTAACACCCAATAATGAGTCGATGGTTGTAGGGAGATATTTGAAGCTTATCTTCGTTTTGGAGAAATAAAAAACTTAAATCAAGTCGTGGAACGTGTTTCCAACATCATCAAGAGGGCACGCAGGCCAACTGTTAGTTACAAAACAATGGCGGCCATGATAATATTTTTGTAAATATAAATGTCTGAAAACTTATGTTACACCCTGCAGAAAGTGAATATCTTTCCCTTCAGAGATTGTAAACATTATTACGTGGCAGATAATTTCAGTAAATTACATACTATGTTTTATCGAAGCTTTTCTCTGTTCTCTCTCTCTCTCCCGCGACTAATGAGTGATTCAGCTTCACTCTTGTAATAGTGGTACTTATAGTAGCTTCCGCAGAGATTTGATCTCCGTCCTCCGAATTTCTTACGACCATCCTATGCCGCCGAATCGTTGAAAATGTCTTCAGAGAGGTTAATTGCAGATGCTATCTTCTCCTCACTTCTTGCCTGAGTAATTGCTCCTATCCGATTCAACATTAGTTTCCATAGGGCTGACATTGAAATTTATCACTGCTAGTATTCGGTCAGAACAGTTGGGCAGTAAGAACCAAGAACTTGATTTTATACAATGAATTGCTGGTTTCCAGTATAAAACAATAGAACTTGAAGAATGAGAATCATTGTACTTTGGTCCCAGTTTAATGCATGGTCAGCCAGAAACAAAACGCTATTTCTAAAACTGACACTAGTTTTTGAAAACACCCCAGGTTTAATCAGTCACCAATGAAAATACTTGTACCGCTTTCAAAGTATTTTTATAGATGTATATGCTCCCCAATTTTAAAGTTTATCATGACCATTGTGCAATTTACAATTTATTTAGTTTTTTTAAAAAAGTAGAGCAGAATTAAATGTATAAATAAGAATTATATAAACTTCTTCAAGCTTTGAATTATGTTCCTGGTTAAATAATATTTAATCGAACGGTTTATCATTCGGAATTCCAGATAGACCATTGGTTTCATGCTGACCTGGGCATCCGTTTTTTGTGATCAAATATATTTTTTTATCTTCTTGATAATTCATTAATCTCCATAAAAATAATTATAAAAACTCAAAAATATTTAATTTAAGAAATGTAGTCAGAACTGTTTCATTTTGGTTGATATAAATAATCTTAATTTTTTTCGAGCTTACGAATAATTTTTCTGCGTATGTTCATACACATTGTAAAAATAATTGAACAAGTCATACATATTGATATCTTGGATCAGTTTTTTCAACTGCAACAAATTGTTTATTTCAGTGGCACCAAATAATTAATTTTAAATATTTATTTTGTTACAAAATATCAAGTCTTTATATATTTATCATGTAATTTCACTCCCCTTTGGTGAAAATAGTTGTTAGTTTAGTAATTTGCAAGTAATGAGTAATTTAATTACCCGTTACTACATTTTGTTGTAATTGTTGAATGTATTATATTATTTTGAAAGGTCTGTTGATCAACTGTTGTTATTTACTGCTAATAGAAAGTGTTTTCCTCAAACTGTTTTGAGAGGAATTTGCCTTGACGACTACCTATTTATAAATAAGGGGTGGTAAAAAAGAGACGGGTGGGGAGGGAAACAAACTTGAAGGAAAAACTACTCAACTTTGACGTGGTTACCTTGGAGCATTGGTTGTGCCAGGTTGTGGATACGCTATTTATAACTAAGAGAGTGAAGTTTATTATAGGAGAAAACTTTAGAGATGAGAAGAAAGTTAAGTTGGAAGGGTGGAAGGAGGTGCGATATGACTTAAAGAACAATCTGCAACTGGTTACAACTGCTGCCATCTATCCATCGAAGACCGCACTGAAGACCGAGTGCGAGTTCCCGCTACCAGATGGCAGATCAACTTCTTTTCCAGACGTACAACAAAGAAGAAAAATCACCTCCCATTAATATCAGCATAAAAGTTTTATATAAACTTAGCTTCTCCAAAGACAAAGACAATATATTACATATGCCCGATAAATGATATCGAGAAATCGTTACAATATTTATTATAGATCGATGTTTGAGATCAGATATTTTTCAAGTTATACTTTTTATACGTTGTAACATGTAATGTAACTTTATTTGAATTATTATCACTGAGTCATCCATTTTTTACTACTTCCATATCTTATCTGTTAATGAAAATCCGAAATTTGACTGATGCGTCATAGATAAATGATTTATTTTCACAACTCCATAAAAATTTTAAATTCTATCGCACATGAAATTTACACAAAGTTTATTTCAAAATAATTATTTTTATACCTGAAAATGCAATTTGTGGAAGTATATTTTGGAATAATTGAATTAATTAAATAATACTTTAATTATTGATATTTTCGCGTATGAATATTTGATTTCTTTAATGAATTTATTCCTATGGCGGTTTAACATTAATATTACTTTTAAATTTTGTAATTAATTTTCTGAGAAGTGGTTTTCTTCAAATTAGTCATGTGAGGACTTACTATTTCTAATTTATATATTTTTCAATGGTTTACGTATCTGTTTTTATACATGAGGGTGATCCTGAATCGTCGTATTTTATTGATTTTATAATTCATGTATTTCATTATATGAGTGTGATAATTTTTGTTATTTATTACTTTTATTGGGACGCCATTAATTTTTATTATATTATAAATTTGTTATTCAATAATTTTCATCTGAACAGCTCTGCCAAAGTCTGCTCCCTTATCCGATATTTTGTTCTTCTCCCCTCTCAGTAATTTTTAAAGTGAATGTAAAGTAAATGTCGGTGTCTTCAGCCGAGGAAATCGTGAAAAATATTAGTTCATTTAATAAAATCATTTTGATATTAATCCGTTCAGGGTTTCTGTGTTTCCTCTTTATAGCTTAGTATTTAAGTCGTTTCCGTGTGTTCGAATCCTTGTTCTCAAGAGCTGAGGTTGAAATGGAGACAGGGCCTCCCTCGCATTTTGCATGTGACACCTTCAGCAGCTCCAATGAGAGACGTGACCTGTCAACTCCAGTAAGTGGCACCTTTCCACATTGACACACACACATCCACGGCGACATCTTACACGTGTGTCGGGACTTGCCAAAGTTAGTTACCGTCGCGCCTTCGAATATTAAGTGCTCCCAACTTAGCAACTTCCTCTCCTTCACAGTGCTGCCACCAGTCGACGAGAAGGCAAGAATTTCCTCCTTCGCGGTTAAAGCAATTTCCAAACTGGGGAATGGGAAAAGTGTTCACAAATCAGAGTGAAGTTGACGGCGGACGAGGAAACCCTTGAAAGGGGAATTTAAAAAAGCGGGATAAAATTTCTCCTTGTAATATGATAATTGCCGCAGAATATTTTAATTAAGGCAACCGAAGCAACAGTTTGCTTGGCGAACCCACTTTAGAAGAAGAAGATGCGCACAAAGAAAAATTACCCGCCTGGCTTAAGAGGAGAAGAAAGTTTCGTTCCCCTGGGTTGAGGAAACCGTGGTGGGGGATGTCGTTGGCTAGTATACAGATTTCATGGTTTAGTTAGTCATCTGTCGAGAGATGCATTTAATTTCAGAGCACCATTACGTCCATAAAAATATACGACGTTGAAATTAATGCATGAAAAAAAAAGTGAAATAATAACCACATAAACCAACCCAAAACAAATGTCATTATGTGGATCAAATAACGTGGAACCTAACCACTAAAGCTAGATATAAGGACAGTATACGACGGGCTCCATTCCTTATATTCTCTTATCTCTTCAAACACAATGTGAGTATATTTCCTTCGGCATTCGTATGCCATTCACCCCATTTCCGTGAAATTACTTTGTGTTTAGCTGGGAGTACCTCAAAACAGGTTTTAGTTAAGGTTTTGAAGATTTACTTTCCTTCCTTCCCCACTCTCAAGCCAAAAAAAGGACCCACACCCATCACGTGCTTGCGACTTCACGTTTGTCCCATGTGACTCCCTGTACCATTCATCAAATTGTCATAAAATTTAGGCCTCATGTAGCTCAATGCCCAAGAAAGGTTTCTGTCAATTTATTATAGAAGATTTTGGTTCATTCCCCACCCACTTTCAGACCTAAAATGATCCCACGTCAGTTTCTGCTTTAAGAGTTTGTCAATTATGATTTCGTATACCATTCATAGGTCCTACACTAAAGACATATAGAAGTTACAACAGGATACATTATGCCCTCACGAAGCCTGCAAAGCGATATGTTTGTCCGCTGCGTAAAATGTTTGTTATATTTAAGAATTATGTCACGCTTGACAGACTACGTCAGGGTAAACATATAATTTCAAGCTAATCAGGCAAACAATAATATATCTGTTAAGCTTAATAATTATGCAAAATATTTAGGGACGTTACATGAAGCTCCGATGTGTATTTGTATCTACACGCAGACCGAAGAGATTGTCCACGTAGCTTCTCTTTATAAATGTAATTGACTGTTTCTGTGTATTTTTCTATATATATATATATATATATTATATATATGTGCTTATTTAAGGTGTCAGTAGATTTATTGACTCGATTAAGATGTTGAGTCATCGCGGTAGAATCAGCGTGAAAATTTTTAAGAAATGTGACGCGCTCGCTGATGGTTTAGTTATGTGTTGACAAAGTGATAACTGTTAAATAATGTAGTGGGCTAATGTAAATGAATTTCCGGGCATCGCCTGGCACCCAGCTAGTAATTTGCAAATGGCAAGACTTACATCTGCTGGATCTTGGAACCCTTCAGGTAAACTGTTGACGCTCTTTTCCCCGTAAGGACAACTGAGGAACGCGTTGCTAGGAAACCGTTCCCCATTCTTCTGATGCTGACACACGTTAATGTATGCAGATAGAGCATCTGACATCTGCTTAAAATTCTAATTGTGCTGAAATGATCTAAAAGAATTATTTACTTGGACCGAATGCGAAATGAGATTATAAAAGAATGCGAATGTAGAATGTCACTTCAGAGACTTATTGTTATAAAAACACAAGTATAGATGCGGAAATTTTCCCTGTGCTCAATTTTATTTTGAAATCTATACATTTAATTGTATGGAAATATTTCTTTTCTCAGACTCCAAGACGTGATTCAGAAAAATAAATCTGTAACGTAAATTGTTCCTAATCGCACCATATTAACACCTGCTAAACTCAATTATAAAAAGTAGGACCTTAATAAGACAATCTTCAATGAGAAATAATTACAAGGAAAATTTAAAAATAAATTATGAAAAGCCATAGTCAGTAAATTATACTTAATAAAAAATCAGGTCGTTACTTTTCTTTAGTTGGAATTTATTTTTTATTCCATTTATAGTAATTTATTAATGAACCTGGAAAATGATAATTGAGATGTATATTGTACCTACCCCGATGATAAAGACGACCCCAGCTCGATTTTTATTAATGAATTAATTTTATAAATTGGTAGGGGCTCAACGTGGTGATTTTTCTTACTATTTTTGTCGACTCTATTACTTTTAAATAAGTCAGATCAACGAGGCTATTTAAATTTTAAAATGCCGGGCGTTTGCCTTATCGAAACGGACGCCATTTATAAATTTCATGCTTATTAGGTCCTTATTTTTTAATTTCTATTCCAAGTTGAAAAAGAAAATTCAAAAAAGTGAATTGGACCATTCTGATGGAAACAAACCTCGCCATAGTTACGGATATATTTTTTTGGGAGGATTTCAGTTTACAAATAGAGAAGCTTCAAAATGAGTTGTTTCGAAAAATAAAATTTTGGATACGATTAAATTTGAAATGTTCGGAGGTACTACATACATAATTTAGTTAGATAATTTCAAATTTCGTCTTTGATACTAACAATTTTCCTCAAGAAGTCAACTATAATCCTGAAGAAAAAATATGTTCTTATAAAGAAAACGTAGTCGAACTTTCATACCTCGATTACATTTGGATAAGGATTATTTTACATATTATGTACGCTCGGGTTCTCTCATCATTGTATACCATACGAAATTATGAGTAAAAAACAAAGAATGACCAAAAATCAGAAATGGAATAATTTTGTTTGAAAACGTTTCGTCCCCCAACTTTAGGGAACTTCTCAGCTCTTTAATTAAAACGTTACAAAATTTCATGTTGCTGGGCTGAAAATCAACAGTCCGGCAAGTATCTTGAACGGGATCTTTGAGAAAAAGTTTCTGTTTCCTAGATTTAAATCGTAAACATTTTTTTATTTCTCTTGATTTATATATTTTTAAAGGAATGCATAATTATTTATAGAAATTTATTGTTATATTATCTTTGGGTCTGGAAACATTTTTTAAAACGGAAATAATTTTTTAAATAATAAAAATTGTGATTTCAATTAACCACACCCTTTTTGCTATTGAAATGTGCGTATTCAGTTTTACTAACGTCACAGGCTCGTTACCATGAATTTTCTGCAACCTTGATTTCGTAGCCCTAATTGGGAGTTATGTATTTACACTCATGTTTCTATATGTATAGGTTACACGCACACAGAGTAAGAGTGATAGGGGACTAAATATTTGGCTAATTAGGCTCGCAACTATGAATAAAGTGGGCGTAACTCGGTTCGTTAGTAGGGCTATTCACGACCCTTCTCCTCGGGTTTGAGATATTTGTAATGTCAAACAACGAGCGAGACGGGGGAGGAAGGGAATAAGGTTACAACTCCAAGGTCCCCGGGTAACACGAAACAAGTCGGACAGAAGGGAGAAAATAATTTAAAGTTGAAGGTAAAATTCTCTGTTTGGCTCAAACGTTTTGACCAATATGAGACATGCATCGTTCATGTTTTATGTTCATCGACGACTCCCAAATTGAGGGATCCACTAACTCATTCAACACTCATAAATTGATTTCAGTATCTCCAATAAAGAATCGGGGTTCGAATTTACGCCAAATCATTTTATAATGTTTTTAAATGAAAATTTAAATTAACTTTAATAAAATGAGCGAGGTAAATTAAATAATTCTGTTAAAATTTTATAATATAGTTTTCAACTGTGAAATGCTGTATAAAACTTTCTATTGTGTGAATTCGAAAGGTTTTTACCAGGTTTATAGATATAATAATTAAGTTAATTTGACTCAATATTATAAGTAAAATACAAAGATTGGCCAAAAGCCAGTAATACAAGCATTTTATTTTAATTAAAACGTTTCGTTTCCATATTTCGGCCATTCCCTGTATTTTACTTATAATATTAATTGAGATTAATTTAATTATTCTATTTATAATTCCATCATGACTTTCTTTGCTGTAGGTAATTGAGGGTGTTTTCGCCCTTTTTGTACAAGTTTTTGTTTCTTGTATTAATACCTTTTTTGTTTTTCAATTACATTGTTGCTTGGAGTTTGAAATGAAAATTTATTTAAGTTTCCGCTTTTTCATTAGGGTCAAGAAGAACTATAGTTTTATTTGTGTTCGAATCTGAGTTCTTTCTCGTTTTGCTGTTTCTTTTTTTTCGATCTGATTTTTCCGGTAGTTGTGCGTCTTTTTGATGGAAAAATATTCGTTCAGAAACATATTTAATTTTGTGATTATACTAAAGAAGAAACCGGACAAGGAGAGCGCCGCTGTCAACAAGACCAGCAAACGAGAGTGGCAAAGCAGGCTTACCAACCGAGCTCATCAACCCACCCCGTCCATCCACCCAGCTCATTACGTCACAGAGCACGCCGGGTTGGGCTTGGAAAGGGGCGGGGGGCAGGGTAAGGTTCTTGTGACAACAGCAATTGTCAGAGGAACCCACAAAGCGGCAATAAGGAAACTGCTGCAGACACACCCACTGCTTGCCTGTTTGTTTGTTTGCTGGTTTGTTTGCTCGTTGTGGGCAACAAAGCGACAACACACAGGGTAGGTCTGTTCTGCTCTACAAATACGAGTCTATCCACCCACACCCTGTCATACACCCCCACCTCTGACCTTCGAAATTAGCCACCAATTCTCCCAGGCCATCCACACGCACACATCCAGCCTTCCGGTAATTGGGCCACTCCAGTGGTTGCTGGGCAACCAAGAAGGTCGCTGATTGCGAAGTAATCAACTCCAATGGAGTATTTTACAGCGCGCTCCCTCGCTCTCCGTCACAGTGAACAAAATCCCTTCATTGCGACTAAATGTTTTTGTTATGATACGAATTATACTCTACTTGCGTTGCGTTAAGTAATAATAGAGGCTGTAAACCGAGAGTAAAGCTTATTAATATGTAATAATTAAATTAATCAAATATGGGGCGACTATTTTATTACAAATTATTCCTACATTTTGATACTTGTTTTACAATTAACTTATAAAATAAATGTTTAAATAGACTATTATCCACATTATTATAATATAACCTAAACGTTAATACCCCATAGAAGCAAAATAATAATTAAAGAAAAATTACTATTTGCCCATGTATATATATATATACAATGTTTCGTCCTAATAATGTGACCTCTTCAGATAATGACAAGATATGAAATGAAATAAATTAATGACCAGTTTTAATTTCTTCGGGTGTTATTACAAAAATTATATTTATTATTATTATTATTAATTTTCTGTTCTTTTAATACGTTTTACTGTAATTATATTGTAAAATTTTTGTAGTCACATATGTGGTGACGAAACGTCGTTTAATGTAAATAAAAACTGTATCTGGGTCATTTAATAATTTAAATTTCAGGAGTTAATTGGTTTACTATTTTTAAGGATAAATAATTAGCAGAACTTATAAATAATAGTTTAATGACTTAAAGTTTGTTGTCTTGTCGTTTAATAATTAATAATTTCAGCGATATACTTATTATTTTTTATGAAAATTTCTGTTATTGTTATTTAATTTTGGGGTTTTGTTCACTTGTTTACAGCCGACGATTTTTGGGACCGTGGCCTCCGAGCAGACGCCAAAGGACGGATCGAGCAGAAGGGTGAGTGATAAATTACATATTATGTTTGTTTTTATCTATATAATATTGTTTAATTATATATCTAACACGATGACAATCGAACTTATCAAGGAATTTTAAAATTTAATCCTTATGTTTTTATTTTAATCCCTACTTACTTTGGCTTATAATATTTTGGTCCTTTTTGATAGATATAAATTTTTTTTTCTAAAACATTCTTTTTTTACTCTCTCTAGAACGTACTTCACTTTAGTAATATTTGATGTTGAGGACCGAAATCGTACTCGCGTAATATCGTCCCCTTTCCCTTTTCCAATTAATCTTTTGATCCTCCTAAAAGTCCATTTAGGCATGTCTCGTCCTCCGCCTCTCACCTCACCTCCAGAGAGGAACTAATGAGAAATGTATAATTTTTTCCCCTCCACGCTTATCTGAACTCACCAGGCGTTTTATCTCTCCCGCTCCCCCTTCGCGATTATTCAATTATTTAAAATTTTATCCCTGCTTTTAGAGAGGCTGAAATCGTGACGCCCTGTGCTGTGTTTTTTTTAAACCACCCCTTGTGTGTTGCAATTTTTTACGCGGGCCCTTCTTTTTCATGCCACAGTTAAGAGTAATGGCGGTGATTTATTGGCCCGAAACCTCAACTCGTGTGTGGGTGTGTGTGTGTGGTGGTGCATCTGCCGCCTCCAAAAATAAAAGATAAAATTATTATTCAACGTTTGCTTCTTCCCCATAACAATTTATAATACTTAACACCGGGAGGGCTGAACAAAACTTCCACCCGCTATGCAGATTGACGGTTGCGGTTGTGGTTAGGGTCTACCTGCTTTTAAAGTTCATTGACGTCCGTCCGTTCTGCTGACTGGGTGATTGATCACCGCCGTTATTTTTCTCGAGCCGAACTCGTTAGTTGTGGATGAACTGTGAATGGAGCCACATAATCTCTCCTTTAAAACGTAAAGTTTCTGGACGTTTATTCTTTACGATTTTGCAGTATCAATATTACCAATGAAAATATTTATACAGTTGCAAATGGCTGGAGAGGACTCCATTTTATTTTAATTTATGTTCACATTATTCGGTGCCCTTAACTCTCAACTCTTTTTATACATGTTGCTGTTTCAAGAATTTGACATAATTGACCCATATAAGACTTCATACGAGGGTATTAAATACGAATACTTAGCTAATTGACTTGTACGTGATTCTGACGGGATTTACCGCAGAAGCTGTCTGTATCTCATTTCTCTGGTAGGGAGATAATGGACGTGTGAAGTAGTAATGCATAGACGAGAGCAAAGCTCTTAACGAATTCACCACGTGAAATCACAATTACCAGCAAGTAGCAAGGAAACCGCAAAGTGCTTCCTCCCTCCCTCTCACCTCACTCCCCCCCACTTTAAATTTTCTACAATACAGTTGAAGCGCCGACGTCACACCAGTACCAGTAATTCCATGCTAATGGCATAGTTTATGCGAATCTAGAATCTTTGACTTTGGTGACGCGCAAACTGAGGCCAAGTTTTGGCTTTGTCGTTGTGCATTATGAAACGCTAACTGGGTTATGCAAATCGACGGGAAGCTATTTGTGAATTGTGTATTCCTTGCTTTACAAATTGACGATTAATATGCAAGAGGAGATTAAATGAACTTGGTGATAGACTCGGAGTTACCAAGGTTGGTTATCGTTACAATCATCATCAAAATCAGTTTCAACCGAATGGAAAATTTTCATCGAAGTAGATTCTGCCTTATTCAAATAAAACAGATAAATTGTACTGTGAAAAAATGTATGCTAATATATTTATATAGTTATTCGGATTTCAGCTATCTAATGTAATGCAACGACGCACTGTTACGAGATTTTTCGTTCTTAGTTAAGCAAATGGAGAATTAGCAACTCCCCTTTTATAACATAGGATGGTAACTGAAGACTGGAGGGTGCGGAAGGTAGAGTAAGGTGGCTAAGGGTTGACTGTTGCGGACTGGACAATTGATGTTTGCCATCGTCACTGCTATAGAGGCGAGAGATGAGACGGAAAAATTATCAGGACTACTCCGATGTGCAAAATGGTCAAGTTAGGGGAAGGGGAGACGGTTAACCAATCTCTAAATTGTGAAAAACAGTAAAAAAGAGAGGGGTTTGTGGATCTCTGGTTTCTACAAAGTTTTAATATAAAATGGAAGATTTAGCAGTTGAGAGCTATTATTCGAAGTTATCTGTTATGTTGAATTGAAAGCGGGAAAAACTCGCAGTTTTAAGTAGAGTTAAGGAGTTTACAAAAGCAGGGGCAGTGTTTAATAGCCCGACCTACCTGATGCAAGTATTATTGAGTTTTCTCTGCATCTGTTTCCGGTTTTGGGATCTTTAAACTACATTCCCCCCTGTTCAGTTCCTTTCCTATGCTATTAAAGGGGAGTATATGTCATGGCGTCATTAGGATTTTTGCTCGCAGCATATGCAATGCAATGCATGCTTCAGTAACGCATCTTGTACCAAAAAGCAGATTTTCCATCTCGTTTTCAGTGCGTGGAGAGGCAGGAGGAGATCCTTCTCTCAGTAACTGTGACTGTATAGAGCAACGGTGGGCAACTCGCGGCCCGCGGGCCACATCCGGCCCGTCACTAAATTTCCCTGTTGCATATTAGTACGACCCGCCGCGTCGCTCCGACGACATGTTTCCACAGATAATATTCAGGTCTAATTATTTTTATATGTGTAATGATACCTCTCTTCGGCAGTACTTATTGTTAATTATCGATACTAATTCTGAAAGTTCCTTACCCGTAGCAACAACATAACTTTCCCCAAATATTGAACTTCTTGCAAAATAAATGATATCCAAAGTTGATCATTAGTTAGAGTTGTAACACTATTATTTTATTGTATGTAATACCTGCACTACGTATTGCACCTTCCCTATTTATTGTTTTTGTATTGGCCCTTGGCCAATCATAAATGAAGGTTGAATTAACTGTAATAATAAATTTATTCATGAAATTTATCGTATCAGCAAAGATTGTGAAAAAATTGTACTTTTACAATATTTAAACAGTAACCAAACATACGATTTCAAATATTAATTGTGTAAGTTGTATTCGTTTCTTCTTGGCTCATGCCAAACTCACACCAGGCTAAATAAACCGACCTTATGTTCGATACGAATAAATAACATTACTTAGTATCGACTGCATAGTGGCAGTTTTGCCAAATGGTATCTGTCGACAGTGAAAAACATCCAAACCTTGTTCACAAAACCCCGTGTGCCTTGCCAAATATTCCTTGAAAATGAGGCGGGGCCAGATAATTTTCAGCCAATAAACACAGCTATATCTTCCCCGTATGGGGATAATTTGGCAACTGTTACTGTTGGTTGGAAGGCGATTACTGCTTCCGATCTACTGGTCGTTCTGTAAATTCTGGATTTAGCGTCTGCATTAACTGTTGGGGCTGAAATAAAACGTTGCTAATGGCCTGTTATGAAGAATATTGGACCGGATAAAATTGGCTGATGCGATGAACGAAGTGAAGTGGGGTTCCAAGGGTGGACAGATAAGCAAGGAAAGACATAAAGAGAACGGTTGATTAAAATTGTGTGATTAGCTTTATCTTTGTTATTAACTGTTATTTGTGATTGTTGCGAAAGATTTGGGAAGAGAAATAATCTGGATTTTCGTTCCTTTCTAGTATTTAAGTTCATAAAACCGCAGAAAATACCAGATTGATGATCTCAGTTTCTATGTTTTATGACCTGGCTACCCGGCATTGCCCGGTATTTAATTTATATTAGCCCCTGCAGTTATCTCTTTGTGGGTAAACCATCAGCTTCCTTTGAATCATTTCTACTTCCACGCATCTTTGATCTATTTCCACAATGTCCCTTCTTCACTGAATTCTTAGAAATTAGGTCGTGAAGAATGTGATTACTAAATTTTAGGTGAACCTGGCTGACATTTACAGCTTAGTGGTAGAGTGACCTCCCGGAAAGCGGAATGTCCCGGTTGATATTTTTCCATTCTTTTCTTTCTTTTATAATTATTTTAAAAATTATCGCGTAGTAAATTCCACTATATATCAAAAACTTTTAAAGTTGAGATCAAGCTGATAAATAATAGAATTTTAACTGTAGTAGTAGTTGAAATTGCAAGTCTTGACATTATTTCGTTCACCATAAAGTAAATAAATTCAAGAATAGAATAAATTCTCTCGTCAAAGCTCAGCCAAAGATACTAGGAAACAACGAAGGAACCTCACCTTTAACCACTAGTATGGAGTATGTGAATCTGAAGTCTCATCAGTAAAATCAGTCTCTTGGAACTTACGTCCGTCAAATACGTCACGGTAACCACAAGAAATCAAAGAGACGTAAGAAAGTTTTGTTTTCCTATCACCCCAGGAGCTCTTGTTCGTAACGAAAGGGAAGAAAATTTCGAGGACCTAGTACATTTTTAACGTGCTCGTCCAACGAAATCCATTACCCACTGCAAAGATTTCAGTTAACAAGGCCCCAACATTACAAAACTTTCTGAGAGGAGAAGAAGAAGGGTGAGGGAGGAGGTGGAAGGAGAGGCACAATTTATCTGCATTAACCTCCGGAGCACCTAACTCACACGACAACAACCTCCGATAAATCTAAATAAATTGGACACGAAACTTTGCGAGGAGAAGTTTTGCTTCACCTTCTTGCCGTCAACGTCCGCCATAAATACGTCAAGCCGAACAACGGACTCAACCAACTACGTGACAGCGTAAATCTTACCGGCCACCCACGAGGGAGAGAGATGGTGAAGGTAGTGGTGAAAAGAAAACTTGGGTAGTCGTCTGTAAATAAGGAAAGTATTATTACGTGAAGTTACGAAGGCGGACAAAATCGGTAGCTTAATAATCTTATGATTGAGGGAAACTATGGACTATTTTATAACAGTGATAACTTGGAATTAATTTGGAGGTACAAAAAAGAACCAATATATTAAAGTACTGTAATAAGTACGCAACTTACCTCCTGAAACTCTCATTTTGGATTTTTTAATGTTACAATTATTATGAGTTTTTGACAAAAATTATAATCCAATCGAAGAATCAAAAATGTTAACCTGCCCCTTCATGTAATTATTTATATTACCCATGTGGAGTATTTAACTAACCACTCTTGATGAAAATAGCGGTTTCGAGCGCGTCATTTGTTTGAACATTTACCTTCTCAGGTCAGCCTATCACGACAGAATGTTTGTTTCATCTTAACTGGCGTGATGATCCCCCGGAGTCAGTTACGCGCTGTCTTAAAAGGGTATTAATCATTCCGATGCAATAAGAAAGTGAAAATATCCCCTGTACCATTTTGGACTTATAAATTCTCTAGGCACACTGAAGGAGTCGACAATACCCGCAGTGCAATATTCACATTGTTCCATAAACAATTAAACTCAACTCAACCTTTCTACGGCAATCAAAAATCGGTAAATCAGTAAAAGTTTCTGAAAATTACTTAATTTATCGTCCCACCTTTTTATTTAAAACGCGTTGAGTAGATCGAATTTTTAAACCTTGGAGGGCAAATGATTTTTATCCTTGAAGTATGAATCATGGTTCACTGTAAAATCCTAAAAAAACAAATACAAGCAACTTTTCAACAAGAAAAAATTAATTGTGTGTATCGTCAATAATATTTATACAAATTTGAGTTGAAATTATTTCGTCACCCTTCACATATCCTTAGCTCTGACGTTTTGTCACCTCTTTGACAGTGTGTATTTCAGGATATAATTAGGCAAAAGTCGATTTAAACTTAAATTTAAATTTTCAGGTTGAAATGCGGTTATAAATAATACGGAAAACCTTCATATTTTATTTTATGTGTTACATTTTCAGGATGTGACTGTGAAAAAATGTGAGAATAAAAAAATAAAGACGCAATATTATGGAAATTATAGAAAACTTACCTGATTTGTCAGTCTCAATGCTTGGTGACGGCTTATACTTTCACGTGCTGACATAACTCTTGAGCTTGAGGTTTCCTCAAGCTTATAAGATAAGACAAGATTTATTGGATCCATTAGTCCTCTATTGAGGAAATAGGACAAGTCAAAGAATATGTTACATATCACACTAAGAATACGAATATAAGAAACAAAATATGGATACAACATATGAGGAAAGAAAATTATGTATACAATGATAAATAAAATAAAACAAAGCAGAACAAACAAAATATGAATACAACATATCAAGAATATGAGTACAAAACAATAAGAGAGATAATAAAGGAAACTATGTATACAAGTTTTGTAGCAATTTGACATCTTGTTTAAATCTGTACAAAGGATATGCAAACTTACAAATGTACATTCGAATATGCACAGTTAATTTTTTAATAGAATTAAATATATAATATTCACAAAATATACTAAATGGATTTAAGGAAACTGCTGTGAGTTTCCGAACCGGTTCTGATGAAATTGAATTATTATAGGAAATTAAAGTAATTCTTGATCTTTTTCAGACAAATTAAAAAATTTGAAAATAATGACGTTTCGGTGTATATTCACACCTTCTTCAGGTTTTTATTTATGTAGAAAATATTTATATACAGTAAATTCAAGAGTAAGTTTTATTGTTAATATGCAACAGACTTTAAATTAAAACATTTATCACAGAAAATTAATATGTATGAAAAGGATCATGGATCATTATTTGGAAGAGAACTTTAAATTAAATCCTCGTCCCATTCTACGATGTTTACAATTTCAAGCCTCACTGGATACTTCCCTTTCTCCAGCGTGCAACACACGTAGTGTCGAGTCACCAATATTTCCACCAGAGTTTATGTGCGAGTCCACCTTCCCGGCTATAAGAGGGATCCGACAGCATGCAATGGACTCTTGCCAACACTCACCAACTCTCTCTTCTGCGAATAATGGGATTTTACCCTTCTTTTTTACCCTCTCCCTCTCCACCCCCGTCTCTGCCAGGATGGCCAGCCTGCTTCTGACACGAGTTGGCGTGTCGCCTCCTGACCTCACCAATTCACCACATTTTTTTCACCCTAAAATAAAAAAAACATAAATTTCCAGCTCGATTCTCTTGGCACCCTCATCAGGGGTAATATGGAGTTACTTAGTTAAGAGTGGATATTTTCTCAACAGGGACAGTCGGAAACAGACCCCAGAATACGGCACGGTACCCCATAATCACTTGATTTATAAATATATCTTCATTATATATATATTATACTATTTTAATGTTATGGCTAGCACACTGTAATTATTCTAATTAAATCAGAATTTTTTTTATTAAAAAAAGATATTAAAGATGCACCAAGTTTTAATGGAACCCCTAAGAACTTGGATTCTTATTACCAGGTTGCTATAACCTTTTACTCATTATATCTAAATTGCCGACATTATAACTCATTATACGCTCGAGGAAACCTCCCTAACCATTCTATCCTCGGGGGTTGGAAAGAAAGAAATCAGACAGACTGCGTTCGGGTTAAGGGGTGGGGCGGAGCCGGGGAGGGGGGAGGGTTGGTATTTTCGGAACCGCAAAAGTTTTAGATGTACTAACGGCATATTAACTTGGAGGCGAAGTATAGTGGAGGGAAGTTTTCAGTCTCGGAAGTTGTCAGAAGTGCGTCAGGCATCTTTGCGGGGGTAATTACCCCCTATAGAGGAGGAATAGGAGGAGGAGGAGACGAACGACGACTCCGAGAGAATTTCTCTGAGGGAATAAGGAAGCCGTGGTTGCGGTGGTTGTGGTAATGGCTGAGGGCTGCTGGAATGAGGAGAAAGCGAGGGGATGGAAGGGAAACGGTCGCGGACGTGCAAGTTAGCTCAAATAGGAAAATGGTTGATTCACGACCGGAATCAATCGACTTGCTTCCAAGTTGACTTGAATTTTTGTACCTTGCCGATATTTTTTGTTGTTACGTGTTGAATTTTCTCTTTACTTTTCCGCCTTCATGTTCAATATCATTAGCTTTCTGTCGAAAAATTTAGAATTGCTTTAGGTTCAAATCTAAAATTATTACAATTCAAATTTTATAATTGTTCTGACTGTACCTCGAATTATGTAGGCGAAAAAATTACTGCCAAAATTGGCCAGAAATAAAAGTATATATTTATTAAATTATAACACGACGTTTTGTTCCTTTGCTTGGAACCTCCTCAGGTGTGAAAATAGTCTCCAAAAATAATTATAATTGAAGTAAATGAAATGAAATAAAATAAAATATGCCTATATAAAATACATAAGATGCACTTACACCAAAAATAATCCAAAACGTTGTTGTAATCAGAGATAGCACACAGATTTACTAACAAATTTGTACTTGAAGCCTCGGAGACAGTTCGTGCTTTTGTTTAATATTACCCTTGTAGTGATTTTCACTAATGAGTGTCACTTCTGTTATTTAAAATTTTCTTTTGACAATAATTCCTAGTTTTAAGATGTGACATATTTTATTAATTATTTTCTGAAATTAGAATGTTCCACGTTCATTTCGTGGCATTTATTTACCCTACAGAGTTTTCCGTTGATCTTCAGGAATATAAATCTGTTCAGATAAGCTATGATAAATTATAAAAAATACATTATAGATTAAGTGGTTATGTGTTAATATTAAACACTTAATAATCAATTAGCAAATGGTTCCTCTGTCAACTAAGAAGATAGTTATAGAGTCATGATTCCCTTTGATCTCACAGTAGCCACAGTACGATCAACGTAATAATGTAGTGAGCCACTGTGATCCACTTACGGGTAGTTTGATAGATCTCCGAAGGTTAATACTCAACCCTCTGGCTAATCTAGTACTATTTAGAAATATTTCAACATGGACCGTAACAGTGCACGTAAATAGAATTATTAAAAATTCTCGTCTTTTCTGATTATCACGTAATTTTTCTGTTCACTTTTCTAAATTTCACTATTCCAATATAAAAATGGTCCACGGCTTCTCCGCGTATATGTACATCATTTAACCATTCTGATTTAACTTTTATTTGAAATATCCAATTGCCTTTCTTGATTTCTGACGTCATTTTCACCTTCCACCTTCAGTCTCGAACTTACGTGCGACCTGTCGGGTCTCATATCGGCTACTGGATTATCCATGACGTCTCTGCACTCAGTTGTGCCAACCACAACAATCACATGACTGCAACTGAACCACGTGGTCAATGGTCCGGTAGATATGAATGCAAAATAATATGATGATTATATTTTTTCTTGTGTTGCGTACCCAAAACCTCGTCTAGGCACTCATCAAGCCTACGATGTATAAATTGTATGCGATCAGGAAAATATTACAGGCACATGCAACTGAGTCTCATCTAGAATGATTGAGTATAACAGTGTCATCCGCTCAATTCGTAACCTCGCTGATCACGTGAAACCCCATCAATAATTTCAAATTTTACTTCGGAAATGTGTGTTTACGTTAAAACAATGGCTAACTCCGTGTTTATACTGGTAGAGACAATCTGTGTTAATTTACTGGGCGTGGGTGTATGTCGAGCAGAATAGCTTATATTATTGATCGACCTTGGACTGTGAGCTCGGCCACCCAATCAACTGCTCAGTTGTGCGTGTCACTTACGTTTCAGGCGGTTTCATGTTACTCTAGACGCAGACTCTAGGTTGCGTGAGCGAGTTATTCTTCAGTTGCTTATGAACCGGAATAAAATATATTTTCTTGCAAAAACAAACGAATCTTGATAATTGCACAAAGAGCGTGGTCATCAAAACGAAACGTCGGTAAATAATCACATAAACAACATCCGCTTCAGGAATGAAATAAGTTAATCAGTTAATTCATCCGAAAAATTTTAATAATATACTTTTACTACACATCAGTAACGCTACGTTACATTCCCTCAATTTTGAACCTCATCATATGTAATTTTAAATTTAATCAAACTAAACTACAATATGATTTATAATAAGATAATTAATGATAAACTACTTACGGAATAACGAATTTGAAAATTCAGATTAGTAAATAACAATTTATTTTGTATTTTTAAATTTTAAATTACACTTGTTGAAGTTCCAAATTGAAGAACGAAGGAAGTTTTAGTTCTGTGTTTTAAAGAGTTTTTATTCTGTTTTCTACTTTTTTGTTGAAAATGTTTTGAGTGAGATTTTAATTAATTAATTAATTTGAATACATAATTTTCTTCAATGTAATGAATTTAGTGATTAATTTCTGTTGAAATTTTATAATATAATTAATATATAATAACATATTTATGTAAAATATTTTTTAAAGAAATTAAAAGGAACATGTAGGTCTTGTATACCAATAATTCGTAATAATCCACCGCGATGAATAAATTTTTGTTTTTTAATTAGTAATCATTATTTTACACAGACATTCTTTACAGTTAACACACACATGATTAAGCCCCAAATTAGGAACCAAAGGTCCAGATTATATATATTTTTACGTTAATTTCTCATTTACTACCAGTTTATTTATGTATTATAATATTAAAATTGAAGAGATAATTGTAATTAGTAAATTTATTTTGAAATGGCAAGGGTATGGAAGACAATTTTAGTCGTGTAAATTAATTAGGAAGACCCTTTGAATTGGCATGACATATTAGAGAAATCTTGGAAAAGTTAATTGAAGCCATATTAAAGAGAACAGGTATAATGAAAGCAAATAATTATTATTTGCTTATTTCCCTTAATTAGTGTCAGATATTGTTTGCAGTAACAAATTTTTTTAGTAATCGTATTAAGTTCTTTACACTTTAAAATATTATTATATTCAAAGGCTGAAGATCGCTACATTTTTTCCATTAATTATGGAAATTATAATGACTTCTACCTTGATAACTAATTTAGCTTTAGGGACATCAGGTTCTTTAAAATATGTACAAATCCATTCAATTTTATTGTATCTGTTTTCTCTGTTTCCTTACCTCTGTTACTTTTCTATATTTCCTTAACTTTGGGCAAGTATTTATTTAAATTAGTTTTGCGTCTCTCAAGTGCTGTCTTTGAGTCGCGAGTAGAATTCCTCGACTCCTCAGTCATTTTATAATTTGAAGACTGAATTAATGAGAAAATATTCTGCTTTACATCACGGCAAGGAGAAATTTGGTTTCAGTGCCCACTCGACCTATTTTTGCCATGTTCTGCCTCTTTATCCACCCGCGTCGTAAGTAATCAGACCTAACTCTTGTTTATCTTTTCTTACGAGTTGCACGTTCACTTTAACGCCCTTGATTACGCTTCATCATCGTTATCGCGTGTTGTAAGTACTGTCTGAACCTCTTTTTTCTCTAGCTGTTCCATTACCTTAAGTCGAGAAGAAATTTCATTACGTTGTGGCATAATAACCATTCTCACACCTCCATTAACACGGTTGTATCAGCGCCTGGTATACTTAAACTGCCACTATTTTTTTTAACATTTACACCTTAATATCCCTACTTCAGTACGTACCTCGAAACATTTTTACTGCCGTGACCCTTCAAAAACTACCTTCTTCTTCCAATGGCCCCTTAGCCCGTAATCGGGCCCTAGGTTCTCAAAATAACGTTGGTGCTCAAGTTACAAACTGGAAACTGAGGTAAAAATTATCTTAAAATGATTTGAAATTGTTTTTTGTCTGTCTGATAAATTCTAACACTCGCTTTTATTGATTTGATTTTTATTTTCTCTTTGTTTTGTGCTCCTTTTGTATCCGCATGTGCTTTCATAATTTTTATTTTTGCCCAGCATTATATGTAAAGTTTTTCAACGTTTACTAATCTATCATATATAAAACCCACATGTGCCGCCTTCCATTTCTTTGTGAACGTTTCTCGGTTTAAAATTTGTAACTTACGATCTATAAGTTTCTTCCCATGCCAAATTTAAGTCGGTTCTGTTACTGAACAACTGTTGGACTATTTTCCACAATTCCTCAACCTTCAGTAAATTTGTTTAATTTTATTTTCCCGGCAGATACAGCCTCTGTGTTATACAATTCCGGCGTAGGTTTTCAAAAAATATGTTCATCGAGAAATCGTCCCATTATCCATCATATCTAAGAAAGTCTCCATATCTTGAAAATGGCGTATATGTGGGAAGTAGCATTTGAAGAAGCCATGGAAATTATTTCTGGTTCGATAAATTACACATTTCGTCAGCCCCAAAGTACTTTGTCCTGCCATACCGAAACGCGGTGTTCATGTTCGGATTAAAACAGCTCCAGCAACCAACGACGGACGGATCTTCAATCTGCACAGCAATCAGCGGCGGAATGCAGGGGTACCAACCAAACCCCCGCGGCGATAATTGTTTTCCCCTTCTGCCGCCGCTTTCAAGTGTGGGGTGGGTTTTTGCGGTGGTGGGAAATTGTGTGAGTGTGTAAATGTAAAGGCTGAGAGTTTACAGTCGCTATCTTGTGTTTGCTTTATTTTTATTGTCTCCAGTGCACCCCAAGTTACTCCCACTTTCCTCCGAGGGGGGAGGGAATTTAGCTGTAGACGTAGGGAACACAATTTATTGCAGAGAAGAGCTGCCACTTACATTTGGTGTGGAAGGAAAACTAGGTCGAGTATTCACCAGTGACTGGAAAAGTTCAGTTTGGAAATTCCTCAGCAGGAATGCAATCAAAGTAAAAGCTCCGTAATTTATTTTAAAAAATAAAATAGATAGCAGTGTTCATTGTAGATGCTGTCATAAATGAAAGTGATGATAAAACGAGAATAAATAGAATACAAAGAATAGCTGAGAGTCAGAAATGAAATAATTTACTTAAAGTGAAAACGTTTCGCCGTCAAACGTTTTGGGACCTTCGCAGTTCTGTCTATAAATAATTAAATAAACTTAGTACTCACTAGGTGCTCTAAATGCTCTATTTACACCTGCTGGTTCAACAAGTAGAAAAGAAACGCACAGCGTTGATGAAACCTAGTTAAATATAAATGAACAAATTGGAATCATATTTACGCCATATGCCAGACGTGAATGTAACAGAGCCTCCTCTTTCTGTGGAAAATATGTTCAACAGAGATGGGGGAATCGTCGCAGTGACCCGTGAAAACTATTCACTCGTGAGCTACGCATTGCATTGTTTAGTGGTTGTTTCGGACAGATGTTATTAAACGGATTAAAAGGAAAAAGGGACGGGATATAAAAGGCTAAAGAACTCAATTGGTTCGATTGGAAACACATGGCGTGCTCCGTTAGGTTATTAGACCGTAAAACCCTCTCAATTACGACCACTGTACTTGTGTAATTCCTGAGAAATTACTAGCTGCTGTCATTGAAATACCATGTAATGTCACCCGCGTTTTTTAAAGAATGAATCCACATTTACCTCTTCTCAATGCGTTTATCATCAAATTTTAAATCTAATTACGTTATGCAACTAATCGAATAAAATTAAACGTTTCATCCCTATACATTTTGATTTTCGGATGAATGTAATTAAAAACTTAACGAGTTTCATCCCGGGTCGACTCTGGGAACTGTGACGTTTCGACGCCCAATAGTGTTATCTTTCAGGCAGAATTAAGTCTCAATATTTAAGGTTTATATCAGGGATGACTATAACCTCGCAGAATGAAATAAATGTATGAAAATTCAAACTTTTGGTACCCCAGTGTGCTTGTTGAAAATGATGTGTGGGCTGGAGAACGTGTTGGTAACCCCTGGTGCAGAGAGTGACAGTGAGTTTAACTAACAATCGTCAGCCACGATGCAACGTTTGGACGGAAATACCTTTGTGAGTCGGATGCTCGGAGATGTGTATGAGAGAGAGAGAGATAGAGCTAACCGCTGCCAAGACAAACACTCTCTTTCCTCTCCCCCCTCTCCTCTCTCTCACGCTGCCCTACATTATCCCTCCCCCGCCTTCTCCATACAGACACACACCTACCTATATCCTACTTTGTTTCGTCAGTTGTGTGTCGATCCTAAGCATCTCACTTCTGTACGTGGACAATTGGAGATAAAGGTCTCAGTATCGTGTCTTGAGGGACTCCGAAATCGCAGTCTCAGTGACGACATGAATATGAAAAATCAAAAACCAACATAATCGACCTTTACAACAACGCTACACGCCAGAGATTTTATGTTACCGCGAGTGTGTGATTAATTAGGCCTAATTGGCACGTGCGTGACTTCATACGAGTGTTTCGAGTGTCAGTCGTCGTCGTCAATTTACGGAGTTAAACAGTTTTTTTCCCCTCATTCATTCGTTCCAGAGTTTAAATAACTCTCGTGTGTGCCTTTTATCATTAGTGTCAATAATGGTTGTCATTCACAGAAGATGTCCTGCGTGTCGATATTTGGCTGCCCCCGACTGGAACAAATTGCGAGAGGAGAGAGAAAAAAAAGCGAGGAACTGTTATTAATCGCTGCAACGTGTGCGTGTGAAATGTGTTGTCACACACCATGTTTTCTATCACTCACTGCACGAGCCACGTTTATGTTGCTGACATACAAATGCTAATTAATAAAATAATTTATTCGTCACTTTGAGATTGCAAAGCATGAAATGATAATAATATAACAAAAAATTAAAAACCGATGTCCAGCGGGGAAACAAGCAAAAATTATAATAATTAAAACTCAATCTGGTAATTTGTTAGGATGGAATTACTCACCCCAAAGTTATTCACTCAGACTCATTGAAACCTTATTTGTTGGTCAGGGAATATGTGTGCAGTTTAGAATTTGGTAAATTGGGATTGTGACTGTTTAGGTGACAATTATTAATCACTGGCACCTACTTCTATACATTTCGTGAACAGATTATTATTTTTTAAATTCTGTTTGGAGTCGCTATCGCTTTGCGAATTGAGAGCTTTTTTCCCTTCGTCGGGTTTACTCAGTCTGAATGCTCAAAGACACAACATCCAGGCCATTTGCTAGTAATCGCACTCGGGACCTCTGTGTTAATATTACTTATGTTAGATGATTGTAAATAAATTAAATAAAAATACTGGACAAATTCATTAAACTGTCAGAACGGAAAAAATTATTTTCATGATAGGTATGGATTATAAAATAATGAATGGAACGTAAAGGGGATATAAAGGCGAGAATTGAGTAATGGTTCCTGATGAAATCGTGAACGATGAACTTGAAACGTCAAACATTTAAAACAGATATTTATAACGATTCTAAAAAATTCTTGAGCCGGGAAAATTAATCTCAATTAGTTAATGAATTGCATTGCTCAATTACGGAAAAATATTCCCAGCGCTGGGAGTTCTCTCTCGCTTCTACCTTCAACCGATTTAGTCTAATTTCCTTTCCAGACGAACGGAGAGTTACATTTAACCTTCGCGAAGTATTCTGCTGATTAAAATGTACCTTCGGTATACAAAAGTGCTGAAACTGGGATTAAGTTAAATATGCATTAATGTTTTACGATTTTCAACTAACCGGAATATTCGTGCACCAGTGTGGACATTTCAGAAGCTAATAGGTCAGGCAGCAGGAACGTAACAAATGGGCCTGAAGTTGTGTTGAAAGTGAAAAAGGTGTGTGTATTGTGACTAGGAAATGGAATCATCGTCACCTGAGATGTAGTTGTGATATCCCGTGGCCGTCAAAGTCCTTGTAGACAGGAAACGGAAGAGCGTTTCGTGCCGCCGAGTAACGCCCTTTGCTGGTTCATTGTACACACTTCCTTCCCTTCCACCGACACAGAACACAAACCTCGTACCAGCTGGTTCGTGACATGGGGATGATGTGAATATAAGTAAAGATGGTGCCTCTTCCCCTCTTCCACGAAGACCCCCGTTGCATAATCTGCCATCGATTCTCCATCTACAAGAAGGTGCGTACTAAACGTGCAATATAACGTGGCTTCAAGTATTTCTATATTTATCTTTTCGACTGTAGAATAATGTAACAACGTTTACTCGGTTTAAACTTATAAATTAATAAATTTTAACAAAATTAAACTGACTATGAGCGGCCCAACGCGACGCTTTTATATGGCGCAGCTTGTGCGCCGAACCCGACAGATAAACATTTTTGTGTATTTTTTAAGTACTTAAATATATTTTTACTTAAATAAAGCGTTCATTAAACTTGTTGTTTCGCGCTAAACATACCAAATAGATTGGTCAACTACTTTGTTCTTATTAATGAAATTCATCGATTATGTATAAAAAAGTTTGAATTTGGTTCGTATGTTTGTGTGTATGTTTGTTCGGCATACAAATGTAATCGTGTGAAGCAATTTCAACCAAATTTCTCACACATACTCTTTTCGACTCGGAAATCAGCAGTGTTGGGGTATGACACGGTTACCTCCCATATGGGTGGGGGTGGAGCAGACGGAAATTTTTAAAGTATGCAAAATCAGCCGACATTTCCGTCGAATACTTATCGGGGTTTCCCGAGACACTATCTGTCCTACCTTAATGACATATACTACAGGATACATTATGTCCTTACGTAGGCTGCCTGTATGCGTGCGACGGCGGCGACGACGACGTTCGTGAGAAACAGAAAGTATCATAAATGAAGTAAAATGTTAGTTATATTTCAGCATTAATATCCCGGTCGACACCCAGCTATCTGAAATGAAATTTAAACCATTTTAATTTATAACTGTCAGTGCTGGAGCATGTAATTATATTAGACCGTCGATGGAATAAAATCGACACTAATCTCTTTGTCATTTCTAATACTTTGTAACTAACCCAATTAACGTGTTGTGACAATTGAGTTACCGCTAATCTCAACCAAACTCTGGAATCGACAGTAACCAAGTTCATTTTGGCTCGTTTCCCTTCTTAACCATATCCATGCATATCGGGTGCTGAACTTTCCAGCCTCAGTGCACCCTGAAAATTCGGTACAGAAGCTTGGGCCGTTTGGCATTCTTCGTCTCAACGACACCGAAAATAGTGGATTCAGCACTAATGGCCATTTTTCCCCATCTCTGTCTATGACGTCATCTTATTCGATTATTCCTACCGATTCCTGCCTTTTTATTTCTATGTCTCACTACTTTGAACTTTTCTACCACAATCTCTTAGTTTAGTGAAAAGTGGGCTTTTTCAATGCCTGGAAAACTTTCACCACAATTTTCGCCACGTTTCAGTGAGTCGGTGGAAAGGCAGATTCTTCGGAAATGTCCAAAGATAACTTCCTCTTACGGTTCTCCTCAAGTTCAGACTTCGTGTATGATTAAACTTCCAAAAAGTATTAGCTTTTATGAAGAACGACTTAATGTACCTCCAAGGCATTTAATTACGCAAGTTTACTTGATTTAAACTAAGTTAAGAATATAACAGAACGTTTTAAATTCACAAGAAATCTACCTCGTTAAATTGAAACACCGAGATTTTCATTGTCTCGTCTGTAAGCCCCGTGAGTTTGTTCCTATTTTGTCTGAAACCGTTGCCAATTTTATCCGAAATTTCATTTAGGAGATGTAAAATTCACCCACTTAATTCGAGACAATGAGAAGTTTACTTATCGATCCTCCACGTTCCAACAATACGCAATCTGAAAGGTAGTTTCCCTATCCACTTCTTGAGACTTATTTATTCTTCCTCACTTTCCTTAATTCATTTCATTTTCCCCTGACAAGATTAAGTTTGCCTTCTAGATTTTAGGTGGTTAAAAGGATTGGGAAAGTACAGCCGTGTCTTTTAATTTCCCGCAACGCCAAATAATAAATAATATGATGGCAGCCTCTCGGGTAAAGTATTCCGGAGGTAAAACAGTCTTCCATTAGCATCTCCGGGAGGATGTCATCAGAAAGACAAAGATTCAGAGTCAGAGATATGTAAAGGCTTGCGCAAAATGTGTTAACATGGGACAGTCTAACAACAACAGCAATAAATATTACGCAAATTATATTTCTATTAAACTTGTTCTTGAATTGTTTACAAAGTCCACACACAAGGCTGATAGACGGTAGACATATTTGATTTTTTCACTGCGATATTAAAATTCTATTGGTTCCTTAAAATTTTTACAGTTAAAATAGTTGACTGTATACTATAATTTTAATGGTTTCTAGACTGGGCTGACCTACATTCTACTCCCATTTTCGGGAAATGGCAAACATTTTCATGCAGAATTACATTATCTTGGTTAGCGCTGAAATTGCACATTTGTGACATGGAATTTAAATCAAAGCGTTGTCCCTCTTCCACCGTAAAAAATATATTTGTAATATATTTTGATAAAAACTATATTTTTCCGAATATTTTCTCTTTTAACAATTCTGGACCCGTCTATCTATCGGGGAGAATTGTTTGAAAATCTTCCGCCGAATGCATTATCTCTATGTTTGCCCCCGTGTGTGTGTTTGTGTGATTCTCATTTTCTGCAAATTATTTATGAATATTCATGCCTGGCCATGTTTCGATTGGGATCGAATGGGTTAATTTAGGGCACGTCGCGTCACGTCTAGTTTACACGCTATCTGCTATGGCTGTATCTACCTCTCTCGTCAGTTTTCCTTTTTTAATCACGGTACCAAAATTTGTTTTGTTTATTGCCTCTGAATATGGCTCACTACATAAATGTCTACGATAAAGTTGTAAATTTTGTACAGTGCATTACGATCCCTGTTGCTTATATTCGTTTATATTGCGTAGACAGGCTACGGTGACACAATTAACAAATTTATGGGGCGATATTTGAAACGACACTTGTTTGTTGATCCCACGAAAGCGAAGATAGAAGCAACCAACTCTACTTTTTTATTTTAATTTACGAACAGTATACATTTAAATACAGAGTAATTATAAAGTGCATGAAAATTTAAATGAAATCAGTGTAAGTAAATGGGTAAACATAGTATAACAAATGATACAGTATACGAAAGACAGACCTCTAAAGTATTTTTTTAGCACGGTGCCGCCGCCGGCAGGGGCACTACCGACCGTAGTTGCTGTACCTTCTGCCATCATGGCTCATGCAAACAACACCAAAGTGACGGACGGTAGGAATTTTGCATTTCAACAAGATGACGTCACTTCACATTATCACAACTGAATGAGACGTTGCCATGTCGCTATATAGGCAGAGTTGCGGCCGCTGAATTTACGCTACCCCAGTGGCCACCACGGTCACCGCACTTGATGCCAGGAGATTTTACTTTCAGGGGTTACAGCGAGGATTTTGTTGATGTTCCACCTCTTCCCCACTGCTTCGAAAACTTGTTACATCGCCTCGCTTTCATCACCGACACTCTGATATGAAATGTGAGAGTATGGGCAGAATATGTGCAACGAATAGATTTATGCCGCGTGAAGAATATTTTATGAATAGTAAACGACTTAGAGAATAGGTCTTTTTCGTATAGGATTTATTTTTACGTGGTGTTTAGCCATTTCTCTATAAAGATGGACTTAATAATACCCTTATGATTATACATTTCAGATATCTTTATGCGCATGCATAAAGATCGTTTTCACAAAACAGGTTTGAAATTAGTCATAAACTGAATTAATTAGCATAGCTCAAATTTCTCGTTTCAGGAATATTTTATTATAAGATATATAAGTAAGAATTTTGAATATATTGAAAATCGAGCGTTTGACATGTCTAGGACCGCCTACGTGTGGTCAATATTTATTTCCTTCCTTTTGGGGATGGTTTATTCGTCTTTACCTGGGTTGGTAAATTATTTAAAAAAAACTGTTTTCTTGTCTGATTGCTTGGAGAAAATCTTGTACTTTTTTCCTGTATCGGAGAAGAGTGCCAGATTGCCAAATCGTTCCACATTCAGCAATAAGGTCAGGACTACTAATAATATCGCACAGCTGTATTATTATATTGTCGTGGCCTACATTGTACTTGGCCGTGACACGAGAGAACATTACAGAAATTTGCTGAAAATCGTTCCTGGCAGTTGAGCCGGCTGACAAAATAATCACGGCCTGGCAGAAAATTATACCAGAATTTACGGAATGGAATCCGAATACATTGCCAACGATGTTATTTATTTTAAGCAGTTTTCGCAGAAGTGGATTCCTGACAGAAAAAAAAAGAGGCCAAACAGTATTATCGTATACATGACACCACTCGACAAATTTGAACGTGAATCACGTCGAGGAAAGTGCGATGTTTACGTCTCGTAGTCGGCTATTCTTAGTTGGTTCCACGCCCTTGACTCGTTCTCCAGTCACACTGCTCCACATCTCCTTCACAATGGGCCCACGTAGCGTGAGGAGCTCCAGAAAAAAAAGGAGGTCGTGCTGCATCTTTTTCAGGGACGATCCAACCTGCAGCTTCTCCTCACGTAACGGGACAGCCTCAACTCACTATCGCATCTCATAGAAATGAGAAATTTCACACGAGACTTACAATCGCAATTAAATTGGGTTCAGTAGTTTAGTTGCTCTTCATCATTGTTTCAGGTTTTTGTACTTTGGTGAAACATTGTGCACGGTTATTAACGTAGTAATTTGATTTAAGCGCCGTTATTTGACGGTACAGTTGAGTTTGGGACCCTTCCTATTCTTCAATGCGGTATTTATAGCTCGTTAATTCAGTATCATAAGTTTTGGATTTCATAGTGTTCCTTATTTGTGAACTATTTACTCTTGATAAGTTTATCGGCAAACAGTTGTGCACATTTCGGGAAAGCGAGGTGCCGGGAAATAATGAGATGTGTACCTTTTCGAAAAATACTGAGTCATCAACATGATTAGGTATACCAGAATTAATAACTTTCAGAACAGAGGCTCTATTATAAACCCTGTAGAATTTATCTCAGGCAATGGAAAGTTGTGCAGTTTTTTCTTCTTATACTGTTTAGAGTGTGTAATATGAGCAGAACTAAGGCTTGAATTTTACCAAAAATTTTACTGCATATAATTTTTACGGAATGAACCTACTTCATAAATGTGTGGCAGTGCTTAAGAAGTCTTCAGACTTACATGCTATAGTACCCTACTGTAATATGTTATTTATTTCGCATAACACATTTCTTCAGATTAATTTTCTCTTGCTTAATTAAACAATTAATTAATGTCTGAGTTTATTAAAACGGAGAGTAATAGACACACCGTTCTGTGTCGTGAATGTAGTAGACTGACATCCCTAAAATTTTCCATTTTTTGATTCGTTAGTCTCTAAATTGTAGTCGCACGTTAAGTAGATGAATTTATTGAGACAGTGGTTGTAAAATCGATTATTATTTGACTTTATGAATCGGAGTTAAGCAGAATACGCAAATCTCTTGTGACTTAAAATACATATGGAATTGTTAGAATTACGTAGCATAAGCTTGCTTATACACCCTGTTAAAACTCTATATTGAATGCAATAGCCGATGCTTTTTATTGCGGCGGGGAATGAGTTTTATCTTTAATGTTAGACATTTACATACGTAATAAGGGCAGATTGCTACGAAAGACGACCAAGACTTGAATTTTAGTGAAAAAAAGATTTTACGGAATTAATCTGTTTCAAAAAATGAGTATTAATGTTCTACTAGACTTCAGACTTATAAGTACAAAAACTGTAGCTATGTCTCTTCATTCCCGACGCAGAAAGACGTTTCCTCTCACTACTATCGAAGCCGCGTCCATATTGGCATCTTTGAACGTCCACCAATTACCATCCTCACCCCCCTCCCTCTATTCAAGATGCTTAAATGCACGGCCAATACCAATTTATGTTCTTCTCGTTGCTCCATATGACGTCCCTGTACTGTTAACAAACCCGGAAGGCAATCAATGATATAATTATTTGATGCTGAAACAATTAATTTAAGTCGATTCCAATACGTTACGAGCTATAAAGTAGTTTTTCAACTCGATAGGATCTTGAATATTTTTTCCCCTCAATTACGTATATTAATTTTAGAAAGTCTTAAAAACATTCATTCCTGCTTGGCAACGGTTTTAATTTCAATCATGGTCGCTGGCAGCACGAAGATGACCAGAGAAAATTTTCTGCGTCTGAATCTGTTGTCGTGAATCTCACTCTTCGTAGGCGACTCAACTTGGTTAGGATTCCCCATTGCGGGCGGACGAGGGATGACATGTCACCATCCCCTCACATATCACGTCATCTTCCCTGCGTTCCTGCGTTTGACACAAATCCTCGAGAAATGAACCCGCATTGTCAGAATAGCAATGAGCTGCTCTTGAGAGGAGGGATTTTTGCTGTGTGACCCTGATATTCCTTCCGTCTTCCCTTCTTCCTTTTTTTTTATGAATTTTCTCTGTAACTTAGTCTACGTTATTACAAAAGATGGAAGGTAGGAAGACGGAGATAACGATCATTGCCCAACCTGCGGCTGTAATGGAAAAAAATGACATGAATCCTTATTTTCTAGTCAAGATAGAAATTTCGTATGAAGTAATTAAATACGTGATATCCGGATATTTAGTGCATAGGTAAACATTTACTTTACTAACAATCTATGCAATTATTAAACCTTAAAAAGAGTTTTGCATAATACTTATATTAATTCTATTGTATGAAACAAAAATGACATTTAATTGATAATTACATCTTGGAAACAAACAACGAGAAAAATTATAAAGAGAGGTTAAAAAGGAGGAAAACAATTTTTAGCCTTTATGGTAAGGCTTATAAGAAGCCTTGGTGTTAAAAGAAAATTAAAAAAGATTTCTAAATTGATACCCTTTTATTTTTACAATTAAAATGCCAAGACGTAAAGGCAACGGAGATTTTCATTTAATAAAATTAAAATAAAATAAAAGAGGCTAAATATGAATTGTGAAAAAAAAATTCAAAATTTAGTATCGGTTTACACATGTGTGCAACTTTAAAAGATTTTTGACGAATTCTGAGTGGCAGTATTTTTTTTAATTTCACAAATTATGAAATGTTATTTCAAATGCCGATTGATTTTGAAAACAATTGTATTTAAATTTATCCTGGTTTCGTGTATGGGCCACCTAGTTCGCTGTTTTGCACACCCATCCCCTTTTCTGCCACACCGTACGTCAATACAGGGAAAAGTTTCCAGTTTCATTATATTTATTTAACCTTTCATAATGTAGGTTAATAATTATTATTTAATAATTAATAATAAATAAGAATTGAGTTTCTGAAAACAACGACTTGAATATTAAAGTTTTATGCATAAATGTAGTTGTGTTACTAAATATTTAAATATTAAAATGAGAAATACTTAATCATTTTTACACAAGTTAAATATTTTTATTCAGTTGATTTAAATCATAATAATTAAAATAATTGAATTAATCTAACTTGCTTTCATAAATATAGTTCAAAGAATAAATGAAGTTCGTAATGGAATAATTTATTAAAATTGAAATCATTTCGTCCCCGAACTCGGGACCTCCTCAGATCCTTTCTTTCAGCTCCAGACGTTGCAGCAGAAACATGAAATTTTCGTTATATTTCAATCAAAGAGCTGAATAAAAGGATATAAAAGGGATACCTGTGGCAGCTTTATCTCGCAAGTATTTCTCCCCATATTGATTGCGGGCTTACATTTGGGGGTGAATCGTATTCTCTCTGGTTTTTGCGAGGTTCACACATGCCGAAGCACCTTATTATTTTGGATGGTGTATGTACTGGGGTCGAAGACCTTGGGAATACTGTAAGACTTATTCGCTGATGGCATTGGATCAGCCAGCCAGCTGCCTCCTAAAACTAGCGAAAGTATGAAGAAAGGAATGCAGCGATCCCACAGAAAACTCATCTCCCGTCATTCGGAATGGCGTTAGAATATTACCTACCTGATACAGTTTTTCCCAGGGTTTTCCCTGCATCTCTTTAGGTGAAACACCGGGTAGGATCCTAAAAAGTATAGCCCGGGGGCCGTAGTAATATCTTGGCTACCTTGCTCTACCTTCCACATCCCCCCTTTTCAAATACCTTCCTATGCTATAAAAGGGAAATTGCCTGTTTCAGGACTACCCTCATGTAGCCTGTAAATCCCCTCCCAAAAAAAAAAGAGTTCCCGAAAGTTGGGGGAAGACACGTTTTCAATTCCAATAAACCATTCTTTGTGTTTTATTTATATCTATATCGTGTCACTCTGATGAATGTAATAATGTGAAATATTTAGTTGTACAGTAATGATGAACAGAAACATAATATATCTGTGACATAAAACTTGAAACGGTTAATATTGGTGGCAATAGAAAATTCTGCCATTTAACTTTAAGGGTAATATCTAATACATAATTCGGTAAAGTTATTTTTAATATTGATAATATTTTCATTCCGTGCTCCGCGACATCATCGGATTAATTAATGTATCTATTAATTTTAAGTACCACAGTTTTATAAATTTTTAAACACAAGAAACCACCGTTTGACTAATATGTGTGGCTCTTGGTTAAGTGCTGCTTATTAGGGATATTACGGCCATTGTTTCACTCTGCATTTTGATAAAGGTGTTATTTGCGGTCGGCATGAATACACTGAAAGCGGAGGAGTTAAGTAATGCTCCTCATCTCAGCTTGTTTGAAGTAAGGGTTTGTTTGTGTTGGCGCTACTGCTTGCTTCTTGGGGATATGGGAGATTTGGTATTCAAAGGCACATCCCCCCTTCTTGTCCCCTTCGCGACGCCTACCAAATCTTCCCTGTTTGTCCGTGGCACAAAAGGAGGTGTATTTCGCCGACGTTGTTCCTGCTTTTCCCTGAATTATGAAAGAGCTGGGTCCTTTTCCTTTGCGTACGTTGCTCCGTGAGGGCGAATCGTGATTCTGGAGCTGGGGGGAAATATTCCCACAGGTTGGACCACAAATGATCGGTCCTGTTAGCCTCACTTCAAACGCTCCATGGTTTGTTTGCCTTTGCAGTAAGAGATTCATTACGTGGAATATTATTATTCATGCTGTTTATTTCATTCGTTTTGCGATTACTTGATATTCACACTTAAATTGCCCGTGAGTGAATTTCTCTTTTTTGCTAAAGCCTTCCTTGTCTGTGCTATCCTACTCTTTATGCATACTATCTACTATCCCTAGCCACTATGCCTCATAAGTATATCTCTTCGTTATTCCACTATTTCCCATACTACACTCCATCACCTTGGTTATATTGTACTCTTCCTCCAGTATCACGTTTATGCCATTTATTACGTTATCAAAGTCTTCTGTGGCTAGTGTCTAATGTCATAGATTCACATTACAGAGGTCCCGACTTCGAATCCTGGCTAGGTCCTGGGTTTTTGTATGTTTTTTCAAGACCCTTATTGAGTTTGCAGAGTTAGATACCCAAAGAGCAAGTCGCTAATGACCTCGTTGGCTGATGCGACTATAAACTGAATTTTTTAAAAAGTCTTCTTGAGACTTCCCTAATACCGCAATATTATCTGCAAGCCTTAGGGATCTTACTTCTTGCAGTTAAGATTCCCTTTCCGTATTCACTTTTAACTTTCTTCATCGCCTGTTCTACATATAAGAAAATGTGCGACAGACTACATCTTTGTCTTACTCCTTTCTTGATTTCTGTTTTCTTTTCTTGCCCCTCAATTCTAATTACTGCTGACTGCCTTATGTAGATATTTGATTCCTGTTATCTTAAAAATCCCTAATGGTATATTGAAGTTTAAATTATTAAAGGTTTTTTCTAAATTCAGAACGTAGGCCTATTTTTTTTACATATCCTGTCGTCTAAAATCTGTAGAGTCTAAATCTTCTTTCTGTCAACTTCAAAATCCTTAATAGTTTTTTCCACTTTACATTATCAAAGACATTTGGTTAAAAAGATAAGTTGCCCTATCAATTTTTTATTATTATTACTTGTAATTCTCAAATTGTTTTATTTCTGTCTGCATTTTATCTATCGTTTCGTGGTTTTCAGTGACTGTTTTCTCTCTTGATATCTCTCAGCATACGTTCTGGATGATTTCATACCAATTACCGGAGCCTGTTGTCATTTCGATGTCAGTGTTTTAATATTCTAGGTAATAGTTTATTCCAATAATGTCGATACGGGAGTCCATGTGGAAAACGCTGCGGGACTGAAGCTACATTTCTCGCCCTTTCAGGCTGGAAATCCCTTTCCCTCCCCGACGGACGCAGTCGAATTGCTACGTATAATGTAATGACGTCTTCAGTATGCTCGTTGTCACGATACATTTCACGCCCGCGTCCTGCCGTATGATATATGAGCCCTATAAAACCCTCCGTTCAGTCCCTATCGAGGTGGAAGGAATATTAGAAGAGCACAAGACGGCTCACTGCGTACATTCTACCAAGTACCTCGCCGTCCGCTACGAGACCTAATAAAACAGCTCTGAAATCTGCTAGTTCGCTCCATTAAACATCCACTCCGCCTGCTTGCGTGCGGATATTTAAATATCTCGTAAAAAATTTTCTAACTCGCCTGCCTCGCTTGCTAGCTACAACTACCACCCACCCTCTCTCTCCCTCTCTCTGCCTGCCTTCTATTATAGAACGGAATGATCCATAAAGCTTTGTCGGGTCAGAGGGGAATCGGGAACAAGTGAACCCACCGTATTCAGTCCTCCAATGTACCTCTGTAAATACAAACTCCTGAGGAACATGCGAGTCACCATACACGCCATTAAGTCTGGCGAGATATAATGCAGGGACAGCAGAACATAAATCTTTCCCGACTAAATATTAAACAACTACGAACTGAGAAGAACTCGTAAAGTTATTTGTATATGAAACAACCTTCCATTTGTAAATGAACTCGTTATATAAAAAATTAATAATAAATCAATTTATAACAACGTTTGTCTTAATGTTTAAATGAGGCCAAGAACAAACAAGAAATTAGTAAAACATCACCAACAGAAAAACAACTACATCTGATCTGGACCCTCTTCAGGTTGACCTAAGCAACAATACACAAAATAATTACGTTATAAAGATATTAAAATTCAGTCAAAGAATACAATAATGAAAGAATCAAAGACCATAAAAATTTTAAAGACGCAAAGATAATAAGTATACATTGGATACATTTTATTTAATGTATAAGACATTTATACTACTGAGCAAATCCGTGTCCGTTTTTACATTCAGTGTATTCCTGTTGCGTTGAATGTGAAGCATTTCTGAAACTAAACGGAATTTGTAATTACTCTCTTTGTCTAAAATTTGGAAATTATCCCAGTCAATAGTATATCTGTAACAATTTCAACGATATATTTTACTTTACACGAGTAAATGTAAAAAAATAATAGCTTCCTGTTTCAAATTTTACGTTTTTCTCAATTCGTGGCATTCAATTTGATCAAACTCAAATTTAATGGTACTTAATTCTTCAAAGTAATATTTTGGAAGGATTTTTTTTAAATTCACAAATTATCTTATGTAATGAATGATATTTTTCACGTCTCGTTGATTTATAGAAATGATCTCTTTGACCCATTGTCACTTGTTATAAATCACAAGTAAATGAATAGTTTGTTACTCATAGTCGAAGTAATTTTCTTCCCCTAATTTTTTCGAATTTCTTTGAGTGATATTCTACCTTTGATAAAATAAATAGTTCAACTGCGGCAAAAAACAGGAAGAGATTTTATTTTCCACTTACCAGCTGGCGCAACGCTTTTTGAATTCATATTTTTATGGTCGAGGCGTGTCGATTTTACGGTCAGTGTTTTTCTGACCCTTGCGGGATAAACTGTATTATAAATCGACGGGGTTGTAGTTTAGGGGTAGTTAAGGGGTCGTACAGGAAGGTTAAAGTATCGGCAAAGCGTGGCTTGGAACCTATATAGGCCTCAGCGTTTCGGATAATATCGTGAAACTAAAATGAGTCTGCTCAACCTTCAGCAGATCAATATGCTCGTTGAAGACTTGCTATCATAATCTCTTTTGTTGTTGTTGCTGATCTTAAAGGATTGACGAATGTTACAAAAATTAAAATATTTAACGATTCAGAAAACTGTCATATGTAAATAGATACACCTGAAAATTAATAACCTAACATAATCGACTAGAAATTTACTGTATGAAGATCTGAATTTGCTATTCCGTTTTCATTGTGATTAACCGCTAATAATCATGAAACGCTAGAGTCACGTCGGGTAGTATTGGCTTTAGCTTCGTCAAAGAAACCGCAGTACAGATAATGCACTTGAGTTCAAAGTAGTTGGTTAGTCTTACTTCTACTTTTATAAATTAACCTATTTTAAAACTTAATATCATCACAGAAATATAAATAAAGTATACACTTGTACTTCAATTAAATCTAGCAGGATTAATTACATAGATTATTAACTAATTTTGTGAACTGAAAGTTAATTTTTCAAACCGAAATACAAACACATCAAACAATGTAAATAAATTTTCCATCTCAAGTAAGCGCGGCAAATTTCAAACAACAAAATTATTAAACCAAAGCTAGGATTTGTTAATCATTCAATTTAATAAAATTATTGTCAATTATTTGCCTGTTTCATTATTTGCCTATTTTAAATTTTATGTTTTTTTATTGTAAGCTTTTGACAACATAATAAAATTGCAAAGATTAAAAACACAATTTTACGTTTTATATTTTGTGTTGAGTGCGTATCGTACAAACGGCTAGAGATTGTTGAAATCCCAGTGAGATATCTCCGTAATTACGACTAGGAATTGGAAAAAATATGAGTATCTAAAAATGGCAAATAAGAAGAGATAGTTCCATTACGTATATCTCCCTCTGTTAATAAGGCTTCAGAACCAGGAGTTAAATCATATTACTTTGAAATTAAATACTCTACCGGGCTCACACAAATAAGTATCCCGGCATAGCCGGGCACTCACCTAATTACTTCTTTATCATTCATAGGTTACTCTGAAGTTCAATCTAGTTTCATCTTTCGTGATCATCATCCTAATTGAAATTCAAACCTTTCCTATGTGCCTCTGGCGCACATTATTCCCATTTCGTTCCGCGAAGGAACCCTTATGACTTGAGTTTGCGAGAAATGAGGGAGGAATCACTGAAGCGAGGAGTTTATTCCTTAGTCAGCTGCCCTACTGCCCTTCTCTTCTCTCCTCTTTTTTCCCCTCTCCTTCTCTTTTTCCTGAGGTGACTTCAGCGGCGATAAATCAAACCAAAGTCGCCGACTCCCTTCGCTGTTTCATGTAATGGAAATATCGTGTCCGTCGCATCGGGATATCGGACGGGGCCTTTCCTTTTTCCTCTCTTTTCCACTAACGTTGCCCTCGACTAAGCTTACTACCACTCCTCTACCCTCCCTATCCACCCCACAGAAAAAATACCACTCACTTATTCTCCTTGTTTACTCAACTCAATACGATTTATTGCCGGAGATATGATTTTTTTTCGCTTTTCTTTTGGACGAATATGAAATCAAATATTAGGAAGGTTCTGAAAACATTCAAATTCGAACATAATTCTGAATTATCGACATTGGTTATCTTTATTTAATCGCATTTATTTTACCTGAATTATTTACTATTCAAGTAATAACTTGTCAGTCGTGTTGTTTCTTTAACCAGTCTTAAAAATTCCCCTAACATTTTGCAGTGACTAAACACAAATTTCAATAATGGGTATTATTAAAATATTTGGTGCAAGTGCAAGAATACTTCCTTTTACACTTTTCCATCTGCAATTGTGAAACTTTCCCCCAAAACGAAAGAACTGACGTCAATATTCTACTATTAATTAAATGTGTTTTTTTTCAGTAGTCAATAAGAAATCTTGTTAATATGTTTCTTCAAGATTTTAATGGAGTTCTTATTTAAGGTTTATAAATTTCCCTTTCAAGCGTCAGTGTTCCAAAAATACATCTATACTAAAATGTGATTTGAAACAGGAAGCTATTATTTTTTTACATTTACTTGTGTAATATTTGTGTTATATTTCACAGCACTTCTGCTTTATAACCCATTATAATAGCCCTTGTAGTTGGGTATTCAAATATATTATTTAATTATTCAGAATACAGAAATTCCCATAGTAAATAAAGTACTTAATTTTTTATAGTCCCGTACGCTTCAAAACGAAACCAAAGATCTTCCCACAACAATAGATAATCTTTATTACAAGTTCAAAAAATTTTGCTCACTGAATATTTTTTTCACTGGCATAAAATACGGAATAAATTGTGATACATATAATGTATTTCGAGATATTTATTAATTTGGATTTTTAATCATATTTTCTGGGAATTGTCATAATGATCTGTAATGTAAAAAATAAATAAAGTAAATTAACAACGTTTCGTCACCACATTTGGGATTTTTCCAGGTGCTAAATTAGGGGGGAAGAAAAAAGTGTCAGCTACCCTTGGAGGCGGACAAGATTAGGATTTTTTACACATTTTAAAATTTTTTTCTTTCATTAAAATCTCAAAATTTAACACCCGAAGAAAATTCCCCAAAGCGTTGACGAAACGTCGATTAATCTCAATAAAACTGTCTGAAAAACTAATCTATTAGCTTTAAATATTTGAATATCAGAAGTGAACCGTAAAAAAAATTTTAATTTCGAGATTTTACATGTTACAATTAAAAAATACTTGTTAAATATTTGGATTAGATAAATTTAAAATTGTTATTAAGGTTAAAATTTTAGAAGACACGTGACTGGCAATTGACGAAAGCTACTACTAAATTAAAGAACAAGAAATGTCACGAAGAAACGTATTATATTTACTTCTATATATTGGGTAAAAAATAAAAAATAAAATTTGGAAACATTACTAAATTATTTTGAGAAAAATTTAATGAGTTTTAAATAATAAATATTACCAGTTTTGTTGGGAAAAATTATAATTATAATAATATTTTATATAATTACGACGTTTTTTCTATTTCCTGTCAGCCGTAATCGTCGTTGGACGTGGTACAAATTTTTAATTGTTTCGTCCTACAACAAATTTACCTGTTGAAGCCTACAGAGGAGGACGAAACGTAGTAATTACATTAAATAAACATTAATTAATTTTTTGCTCACAAATTGGATGTATTTTTTATTTATTATTCTAAATGTCAGACAATTGTTTTTTGAATATAAATAATGATCCATTTGGATATAATGTGACTTATTTTCAACACTATCGTTGGCTTAAACTGAACGATTGGACCAAAAATTGCACTGTCGTTCTCTTAATTCAGGTTAATTTTTCCATTCGTAAATTCCTACTAGAAAAATACTTTAACTATGAAATCCTTCTCTGTGGTGGTTTTATAGTTTCAATATGCCTGGTATGTCAGTTTCCTTTCTATATCTTTTAATTCTCTAATCTTCCTTAATTTTGCTTCTGAACTAACTGTCCTGTGTTCTTCAAATAAATCTGAATGCAGAAACTAGTCAAGAATTCTAGTAAACAAAAAAATGTACGACGTTGTGTTCTTTATTTTATACGCACTTATTTTAAATAATGGTCTAGACTATAGTTCATATTTAAGAATCGTGTATAGTTAGAGAATAACTTGTGTTTCGGGGTAAGAAAAGCAATACTAACCTTGTTTCTTTTTTCTTTTCAGGTAAGTCGAGACTGCTTTTGGAATAAACTGTATGGACATGTGAGTAATATTTTTCCAATTGCGTGGTATGTAGACGTTAATCTATGTCTATGGCTGAAATGTGAGACACGCGTGGGTATTGTGTTCCTTGACGTCGACGTGATTTTAATCCTTTGTTTCTAAGAAAATCTTTCCCCTTAAAGAGAATTCACAATATTTTTTTAATTAAACGTGGAATATTATTTTCGAGCTTCTTTTTGCGGTATTTGTCCTTCTATCCCTTCGTTGCCCGAAACCTGATAGACGAAATCGATATCTCGGAGACGGGTGGAACAGACGACCGTCCCCTACTCTTTATTAAAAAAAAGAGAGGAAGTTTCCAGCATTAGCATAAAAATTCCATTAGGCTCCATCGCTTTTATTACGTCTTCTTTAAACGTATTGTTATTAGTCCTCTACCGGTGGAGAGAAAATAATATTTTTTCTCTGAGAGAAAGAAGGCGAATGACGAAAAATAGGGACTAATTAGACACTCGTGCGGGTGAATATCTTTCCCCCTTTTTTATTAAATGTTCCATAATGAATTTCTGACAACCCTATTACTTTATCTTTTATGTGTCTTTCTAGAGGGGGAGGATGTTTAACTTCAGTCAATTCCTGAACGAATAATGTTTGCGATGCAGTTAACGAGAAACAATGGGGACTCTGGTACGAGGTGTGCGTGTTTATTTTACATAAAAAAAGGAATAGAATTAAAATGCTTCGTAACAAATTAATTTTTTGGTAATTGCTCCCGTACTGCAGCTTCTACGTTTAGTATCATTCCCTGTTTGTTGCAACCTCACTTAACAGTTTCTTATTTTCTCGTGTCACCCATCCCATCGTCCGCGGAAAGCAGCTGGTGTTAATGAAATGTCAATATTAGCACGAAGAAACCGGGGTGATGGGAGGTTGGAATGGGTTGGGATGGTAGAGGAGGGACTCCTAATCAGTTCATTGTCGGCAAAGTAAACTCCTGTTAATTAAGAAAAAAAATTCGCATTCTCTTCGTACAGTGGAGCCCTTCCTCTGCTCCTCCTTCACCCCCCGTGGCCCCCTTCTTTGTCTACAAAGGCAGGAATGGGGGAGATGCCAACCTATTTACTCCACCATTCCACAGTACGATCCAGTATTGTCTTTATAATGAAAACTACCCCATCCTCGCCTTTCCGCCGTGACAGAGACAATGAAGGGAACTTAATTATTAAATATCGTCTCCTTGCTTTGTTTCTAGGGGTCGGAATGATGGTGCTAGGAATCCTCTCCCTTTCCCCCTTCCGCTTTAACTGTGAAGGAGGTAAATTTCATTGCCCGTTATAATGTCGGATGGCTTCGTATTGTTTGGCAACTATAAGGGAGACGAGAGCGTGGTATTTTCCAATCCCCTTCTCCCCCCTTCTCTAGAATGCAACAGACAAACGTTTTCGCCTACATACTATTGTTCTGTTATAATTGAAAATCATCTTTCCCTCTTCAAAACTGAGCACGAATTTGTCCCCTCTCTCTCCCATAGAGCTGAAATAGACTCAAGCTGGAAATTGTGGAAATTAATGAAAGGAGTTTTTGTTTAGGGAACAACTGTTGAATACTAGCAAAAGAAACGTGGAAATTACGTTGTAGCTTCTCAACTTTCAATGATTGCAGGAGGTCTTTCTAAGAACTGGAATGCACAATTTTAATGGTAATAATTTTTGAAAAACTGAAAGTAAAAAAGTAAACGGTTATAAGTTTTTGAGAAGTTTTTCTCTAGAAGAAAGGTGATAATTCAGTCTATTGACTGAGTATTGTGACGAGGTATAGGCTTAGAAAAATACTGTGCAGTAGGAAATAAATCACAGCCCAGACATAATTAACAACAGGCAGGGTATCATTCCAGTCCGCAGTCGACCTGGCAGGCCAAGGTCCTCAATGGGCTGCTGAGCTAACGAAGAAAAAGAAGAAGGGTCTTCCCCATCCAATCATCGATAATCAAACTCATGGTATGAGTAACTGGGTGGGTTCTGCGACAGAAAATGAAACTGTCGTCTGCGGGTTAGATTGTTAGGGTGAGTTAACCACACAGAATTAATAAATAAATATACGCCCCAATATGTCAGCAAACAAATTTAACTATTATAAATACATCGTTTAATCCAACATTGCGGATATCTTCATGAAAATTTTTAAATGGATACTCTAGTAACATTATGAGTAGTTGGGTGTCGCGGACTATCTCCCCCAAGAAGTCCACAAGTTGGACAAAACATTGTATTTATATTAAGTAAATTCGTTTGCTGACATATTTGGCCATATTTTTATTTTATAATTTATTTAATGTTAGAAAACGGATTTTTGAATATAACTTTAATTAGTATAAGGTAGCATTAATAAAATTAGATGGGGAGAAAGTCATAAAAATTAATTTTTGCCTAATCAAATTTACTTCTCAAATATAAACTTATAATATCCCTACCATTTTAAAAATAATAAATTAACAGATTGGAATTTTTTTCCTATGTTAGACTTTAAACTGCATCACCTGAAGAGGTTCACAAATGTGGACCAAACGTTTCTAGAAGTGTTACATTAATATTAGTAATGTTTTTCGACATAAATGGCTGGACCTTTTATTTATTAGACACTTTACTGTTACGAAATACGTATCAAATTAATAGGGTAGACTTAACTATCAGGAAAACAGAAGAACAAATATGGCGGAGATAAAGTGTGTAATGAAGATTTTAGGACAGAATTTAATTAAGGAAATCGCATGACTGCCAAGTGACTAAGAAAATTGTGCAGTTGATGGAACGTAAAATTTATATGGGACTATACCTAATTAAACGACAAATGTTCCCTATTTTTCTACCACCAACATGTATAATTCTCGTGATTAATCATATATTTAATTCCCAATACATCTTCATTATTCTAATAACGAAAAATGTCTATTAGTAATGAGTTCAATTTTTGCAACATTAGCTTTCGTATTTTCGTTTCCTTCAACCAGAGAAAACAAAAGTAATGGACGGGATTCTTTCCTTTTGTCCGATAAGTGAACAAGATTACATCCCCACGATTCGCTTTGCAGTGGATGGAGCATTTTAGCTTGAGAGGGTGTGAGATGAGAGTGAATCGTCTGTCGGTTGTGGTTTCAATTATACACAGATGATTATCCTCCGGCGCAGATGGTTTGCTCATTCTCCGCTGTGAGAGTTAAGTGAGGCGACGGGGTAATTCATTGAGCTGGCTGTCTGTTGCAGCAGTCTCCTTCCTCCATTACACTGGCGGATCTCTATTGGCTGAGACGAGAAATATACCAATATTTCGCAAGGAAACTCAGCATCGTCACTTCTGCCAGGTCGTCACTTAGATGCAGGGTTCATCTTAAAGGGAAATCAACAGAATTTTTTAAAACAAGTTCCTTACGATGAGGACCTTCTTAAGGATAATGTTAGTAATAATCACAGCATTTAGTTTGTACATATACCCTTCCAGACGGAAATTACAAATCCGATAACGGTTTTGATCAGTCAATTACACAAACCGGCCATGACGCTTTATATACGACGTTGTAAGACCTGTTATTTATTTAACCCTGCACTAGACTGAAAGACGATTTATAGCGTATCTCTGGTTAGTGTAACAGATTCGCATTCATTAATGTATATGATTGGAGCTGCTTAATTTTTAATTTTCTTCGACCTTCACCCCTTGTTTCTGCTCTTCAAACAGAATCAGCTTCAGTCATGATCTTCGTAATGATGACGTGACCTTTCTAATTTCCACAAACCTTCACTTCACAGAACTTCACACTCCAACTTCTAGAAGACTTTTTAAAAAAACTTATCTCAGGTCTCTTGCTCTCCATATCTCTGAAGAATTGTTTCAAAATCTGCTCCAATTCTGCTTCTCAGGTCTTACGCAGATCTTTTACATACCTTCATGGCTTTACCTTTTCTTCTCTTGTCATCAAACCATAATTTCTCATTAAAAATAATATACCTGGATCATTTATATTTGAGTACATCATAACAGCTCGTAGAAACTGCAATTAGGAAACACTTTGGCAGCGGGAAGTAAAAGTTTTCTGTGACGTCCAATTTCGTCAACGTTGCACACTTCTGGTCACTGCACAGTCTCATATTTGCATGAAAACTAAGTCTTCGTGCCTTTCTGCATTTTTAAATCTGTGAACTCGGATCTTTAGAAGGGAGAGTAATTTTTTCAAACCAATTACATACGATAATTTTTAATCTTAATGAGACGATAAGAAACATCTGGAAAATTTTCCCTGAAATTAAATTTTAGTCTTTTCATTTTTTAGTAACTTTTTATATGATTTCGTGAGTCTTATTGATGTTGTATGGTTGTTGTTAGCTTTTTTCATTATAGGATAAGTCTTTATAATCGGCATTGTAACTAATCTTCGTGAATAGTAGGTTGACGCTAACCAACTTTTTAATTAACGTAGTTTGAACGACCTCATTTGGCCAGTGTGCCAGTCTCATATTGATGGGGAAAGTGATGGGAGCAACTAAACCATGTGAATAATGATAGAGGAACCTCTGGCGGAGGGATTTGTTTGCGCCTTCTCTCTTCCGCCGTCCGATATTAAAGTCCTTCCCACACCTCACCTCTCCGGAGATATTAAGGACTTTAATTTGGTGCCATCTCCTCTCGGATTTCCTCCCCCGCAAAGTGAAGAGAAGAAGTTGGGGGGTGGTGGAGAAAGTTGGTAGTCGTCAGCATGTTAGCAGATATGAGGCAGCCACTTCCACTCAAAGGAAGGCTGATTGGGAAAGTTTACTGGGGAGAACCATTTTATTTATTAGCTCCTTTTGCAGTGTGGATGGCGGAGGAAGCTCATGAAATGAATTAGGGACGATGTAATTCAACACTAATAAAACAGTCGGTTAACTTGATTCGTCCATGTAGCAAAATATGGCTACATCAAACTTCACGTTCTATAATTTGGAGTAATAGCATCTTTATGTCAGAGTGGTTCTATTATGGGATTTTATTAATGCGATTCTAATAGAGCAGGAAAATAAGAACAACTTGCGTAGAATTATAAGAGGCAGTTATAAAATGAAATCTAAGAATCAGCATTAGTACGTGAATAAGACTCGAGAGTTTCATCGAATAGATTTGATTTGTGACCGGAAATTTTCCGTGATTTGAGTTCAGGATTTCTCTCTCTGTTTTTCCTCTCATTAACGCCCCCATTATCCTCTCCCCTCTTCCCGAACTTCGCTTCTTTGTCCCTTACTAATTTTCCGGAAGCCTTTGTGTGTATTTTGTATGTTTTTCCTCCCCTTACCACTTTCACACGCGTGTGTGGCGACAATACATTTAAAATAAACTTTTGAGACCTCGCCTCCTCCCTCCTCTCTCCCCGTGAAACTCTAATGTCACGATTATAATCAGTTTCTAAAACGTTGTGTGGCCACTAATGAATTTCGCAATTTTACCCCAACACAAAATTGTTTTGGCTGAGCCGCGGGGGAATAAAAGTAATGTTTAACCACACCAGTAATTACATCGTTTACAACAAAAAGCACTTTACACACGCGTAGTGCCTACTTTCCTCCTTCTGTATGCGTTTTCATACATACACACACTGCGCAGCTACGAATAGGCTGCAGAATAGGTTCGAAAATGCTGCCAGTGCAATCTGCATGAAACACTTTCAAAGAAAATAAATAACTTTATTAAATAATAAAGGAGGCGAAATTATAACAGTAGTTCATGTGATTAATTTATTTGCTTGCTTCACTTCGCTTTATTGAGCCGCAATTTATTTTTTGTTGGAATGTTGTAACCTATTTTAATAATTAGTTGCTATGCACATTTTAGTAATTATTTGTTTTGACTTGTTTGTTCAAAAATTGTATGAGGTGGTATGCCAACGTTTTCCTCGATAACTACGAGAATTTCCAGGGTTGGTCTAGAGGGATGAAATATCCAAGGTTATTTAATCACTAGCTGGGTGCCTGGTCATGCCCGGGTACTTCTTTGTATTAGCCCGGTACAGTTATTAATTCGACACTAATGCGATTTAAGCGGTATAGAGCAGGTTTGTCAGGCCTCCCTATCCCCTGGCTCTAAAGTCTTATTAACAGAGATAGATATATGTAATGGAACTATGAGAACCTCTTCTTATTTGCCGTTTGTTAGATACTCATCACGATTCCAATACCCAAATTGCTTTTCAATTCTTTTCGTAATAACAGAGATGTCTCCCTGTGACGTCACCACTCACTCCGCTAAATTTTAAAGCCGTTTGCAAGATTCACACTCAACCCAAAAGATAAACTCTAACATCAAAATTATGTTTTAAACAATTTGATTATGATCTCAAAAGGATACCATTAACATTTGCACTCTTTGAACATCGTAACCAACTTTGATATATATTTTGTACATTTCTTTATTATATGCTTAGCTTCAGTTTAGTAGATTTAGATTTATTGTTGTTTCCATTAATCCTCGATTGAGGAAATAGGATACGTCATACATTAAAAATTAAAAATGAACAAAATAAAGTACATAATTAAAGACAAATAAACTTAAAATAAATTAGTAAAAGTCAATATAAACACAACACGGACACACACTGGGAAACACAAACAAGCACACACTGAGGAACACGCAATGGAGTTTTAACTACTTGGACCAGGAAACTGTCCTTCCCTCTGTCTTAGCTCCAGGCAATACATGAAACAAACAAACAAAAGAGCAGAAAAAACTGAATAGAAATTTTAAGATATGTGATGTGCTATTTTATAAGGCAACTCATTCAACACTTTTTGCAGGAACCTTGATTTAAATACTAGAAGGACGATTAAGAAAATCCTGTACCGAGTAAAACGCGCCATTTCAAAGAATAGTTTTACTCTGCTTCACGAAGCTTTTGTAGGTACTATTTATAACCTCTGGCGGAAGGCTGTTGTATAAAATTATCCCGGTATTGTGAATACTTTTCTGGTGTAGAGCAAGGCGATGCTTGTCCGACCTTAGAGCTGAACGATTTCTAGTCGCGTATTCATGAAACTCGCCATTTGTTTGAAACAAATTAGTGTTTCGCTTTACAAACTTTAATACTTCATAAATATATACGCTTGGTTAAGTATTTGCAAACTTTTGAAGAAAGGTTTGCAACTCGATCTAGAATTCGTGCTAGAAAGTATTCTAATTGCACGCTTTTGCAACTTAAATATTTCATTACTCCTGGAGCAGTTTCCCCAATTACAGATGCCATAGCTCATAATTGAATGAAAATACGCGAAATAAACCATGTTGACGTACTTTTTGTCAACGCGTTGCATTAGTGTTCTCAGAGAATAACAAGCTGAACTTAGTTTTCCTGCAAGCAGATCTATATGGTCATTCCACTTTAATTTATCGTCAATCCGAAGGCCGAGGAAAGGTGCATTAGCTGAGAACTTGTTTACGGGTCTATTACTAGCATCAGAACTAAACTGAACTAACTTAGTCTTATGTAGGTTGAAGGATAATTTATTCACGTTAAACCAAATATTTACACCATTCAGAGCGTACTGTTACGGCTGGACTTATTTACCTTTAAGAAAGTTACCGGACAAAACAAAGTATCTTAGATTTGATGTTGGATTTGTTCTGCGTCGTTATGTATCCTCTGTGTGGATTGTATGGTAAGGCACACTGACGCCACGATCCTCTGTGGAGGAAGTTGTGTGTGATTCCGGTCAGTGCGCATCTCGTCTCGATTTCACACCTGTCCCCTGTTTCTCTGCCTGTCTGTTTGTCTCTGTCGACTACTTTGGCGTGACAGCGGGATAATTACAACGTTGGCGAGGCGACGGTGGTCGATATGGCAATAACCTTCCCCACCTTCCTTCCAGTCCACCCTCGCCTTCATTTACGCCCTCTTCCTCACCGTACCTGTCGGAAGCTATATTTATTTTCACTCTTTACAACTAGTTTATCAAACTCTCTTCTACCTAAATATAAACACAATCCATATTTCTGGTTAAATAATTATCCTAGTATATGTAATTAGAACATGAACAAGAAGACAGACGTGAATAAATCCATCAAGTGAATGTATTGCCGTTTATTTTAATCTTACGTTAAATCGCAATGTAAAACTCTTATTATTGTAAATCATATTTTAATTGAAATTCTTAATATATGTCAATAAAACGTAAACGTGTCTATTTGCTGGTCCGATTAAAGTTATAATCTACTAAATGACTGCAAATTTGAAAAAGGTAAAAAAAGGATATTTAATAGGGGTGAACATAATCGTGGAAAATATTATATAGGACAAACTAAACTTTTCCTTAATTGAGATGAATTTCAAAACTTTGAAAATTTATTCAAACGTCGTTTATCTGAAAATTTTATTATAAAATCAACATTAAGAACTTAAAATTTGAAAAATGTTACCTTGAAATCATATAATATACACTTCTTTATTTTTAAAGAATTATGATTCATTTTACTTAAATTTAATTTTATATATCATAGATTTAATATGATAGAATAAGTTTAAGTATTTTACGTTTGCTAATATTTATTGTTATTTGATGTATTATATAGGTTTCTTGAAACACTCGTTTTATTGGTTTAATATTATGTATTTTAATTGCCACAAATTCACATTGCCTAGTTTAACTGTGTAATTTTTAGTTTTTCATTATTTTACACTGTTTAACAGTTTACTATAAATTATTGTACTGTGCTCTTAAATCACATTTTAACTGTTCGTGGATTTAGTCACTCATGGAAACATTTCATTATTTGGTCCTCCAGTTTTCATCAAAAATAATGTTTAGCATACTTCTAAATTTGTAAACAGTATTAATAACTTATCTGAATTCAAAAAAATTAATGGTATAGCTTTGATGTGTCAGAAACGTTATTATTAAAATTTTATGACGTTCAGTGTTTCGTCTCCATTTTTTGGGACTTCATCAGGCAACATCTGAGAATTTGAAAATTAATAACACAAAGATTTAATCACAAATACGGATATCATCAAGTCAATTGAACATGGAAACATTAAAAATATATAAAACTTATGAATTTAAAAATTCTCGGAATATCCTCCATCACTAAGTCACAAAAGTGTATTGTCACTTCTTAACGGCTTTTTATTAATGTTAATAACATCTGAGATAGGTTATTGTACCTTTAACACGCCTGAATTATTTACCAAGATGGAGGGTTGCAAATTATTATTATTATTATGACTGGGGAGAGGAAAGCTTGTTTCAAAATTCAATGTGCAGTGTTACACTAACCTGGGGTTGTAGTGTAGTAGTCCGTAACACCCTGAAACACTATTTATTTTCTACAGTAACTTGGTAGTATAAAACATGGACCTTCCTCTTTTCGAATATCAGGTTTGTAAAAATATAATAAATTTATTTAAGAATAATAGTATCGTTTTTCCAGCTTCCCTCCGAGAGCCATGGCTATTTTCTCAAGGATTATTCATAAAATATACTTATATTCGCAGGGTTGAATATTTTTTTAAACTTTTTTCTATTAGCCCCGGAACTGCTGTTGATAAAATTTTCTTTTCTTAGGAATAGTATTTCAAACAAACTAAACGGCTTATTATCCTAAAACTTACCTTTTACTGATTGAATTGTACTTTTTCTTCGTTGATACTCATCGCCACGTCTATAGCTATTTTCTCTCTTAATGAAGTTTATTTTTTTAAAAATATTTTCAATGTTGTGCAAGGGTAGTAATATGAACTCTGCACGGTGCACAAAGTTCTTAACAGCAAATGAAATGTTGTTTAGACTTCCTGATCCTAAAAAAATGTAAAATAAATTTATTTTAAATCAGTTAGAAAAATGGTTTCTTTTTGTGATTCACAATTTAATTTATACATAACGTAGAAGTTTTTGTTCAGTCTTTAACGTAATCCTTCATTATTGTCTGTACATCTTTATTTCTGTCATCCTTTTTAAAATTTTTCACATCGTAAATTATCACAATTTTGGGGGAGGGGGGGAGGTTCTTCCTTATCATCATGTAACACGCCATGAACATACGATTTTTTGGTTTCGCGTAATCTTTCATTCACGATGTTCTGACTAGTCCAGTTCATTCTCCAACTTGTTGCTGTGTTTGACAGCTGCAGGTGAAGCGAATATTGGTCCCAATACTTAACCCACTTCGCCCCACCCCCCTGTCCCTCACCTTGAGAATGGAGAGTTGGGGTTGTAATCCGACAGCTACTTGTTACGCCGTGGCGCTTTGTTGCAAACACTTCTGCAAGGTGAATCGCGGGGGTGAACGAGGTACAAGGAGAAGGGAGGAATTGGTGTGCAGAGATTGTCAGGTCTTTCACCAGCGGGGTGCGGTGGGAGGAGGACAGGTCGGGGGTGGGTGATTAAGCAGCTTTCAAAGGAGGTAATTAGCACCCACAAGGAGAAGGAGGAGGGTTCAGTGCGGCCAACTTGAGCGAGGCATAATGCGCAGTTTGGCCAACTTGGCAGACACAAAGGACTCCCTTCGTCATTTCTCTGTGGCCGCTGTTGTTGTCTGCGGACAGGAGGGTTTTGCGACAGAGACAATTGCCTCCCGAGCCGTTTTCTCTCGAGGGAACGTAAAAGTGCTCGGGCTAGTCCTCAAGTAGCTTGTCATGTCTGGCTGACAAGGATCAACGGAGACATGATTCAGTGTTAAAACCACCATTCAATTAACAATGGCATTATCTGAAGACCTGAACCAAAATTAAAACATATAATTGTCATTTGTAACTATATTTTATGCCTCATTAAAGATGTTCCAAACCTATCACAGTAACTGCACGATTCGCTAAAAGATACTTCACCATGGTGCTCAAAATTTGTGCATTAATTATATTAGAAATTTATTTTGATTTTCTGGAATTGCTGTCGTATAAAAATCAAGTAAAACCATTCGACAAAGTTCATCAAAGAGCATTATTTTTGCAAAGATTGCGCATCTACAAAATAAATTACAAAATATGAAACATTACAATTTTTAAAAATAAGTATGTACATAAATATGAAACCATACATACTAATTCATGAAGAAATTTAGAAATTTTTATATGCTTTCGAAATAAATGAAGGTATGTATAATATTTTAAACATTAAACATTTTATCATATAACCGTAACTCTAAACCAGGTCCCATATTTACGTACATACTTATTTTTAAAAATTGTAATGTTTCATATTTTGTAATTTATTTTGTAGATGAATATGGCAATTGCCGAAAGCTCCTTCAAAATAAAATTTGAAAATCGAAATTGAAATTTATTTGGTTTTATGAAGTGAATGATATAAATCAGGGAAAAATTATCATAATAGTTAATTATAATAGTGTAGATAGTTAGAGAAGCAGAAAATTTTTTGTTTATGCGTGCAGAGGAATTTGCAGTAAGTTCTGGTACATATCCGGACCCTCTATGACTTTGAACAGAGGAGCCTGTGGGAGATAAACTCTTAGTGGTCTGCGGTCTCTAGCACGGCTGCTGGAAAGCAGACAATGGACCTAGACGAAGCTAAACGCAAGACAGACAACATTAAGCTAAAACACAGCTAAACTACATTTCAGGGGGGAGGGGGAGGGGGGGTCAATATCTACACCAGATAGAGAGCGTCAGACCGAGCTCATCTCACAGTAAGACAACAAGCTGTACTTGAATGACCATATTATGGGTTATCTGCCTCATTCTCTGCATCCCTTCCTAGAATACACCACATGTGCCCATTGAAACTTGACGTTTTCTCTCATGATTATTTGCTTCCTTAAATGTGTAAAATATAGAAGAAAAATAAATTATTGATTGTTTGTAATGAGTTTCCTTCAAGGAAACAAAATTAAGAAACGGTTTCTTCTCCTTCTATTTTCTTTTAATTTAAAAATAATATTAATGGTTACTTTTACGTTAAATGTACTCAATTTTTAATTAGATATTTTGGAGTTTAATGGTCAAAATGTATATTTATTTTTTAGCTTAAAATAAAACCAACAGAATCCCTGATATAAGTTATAAATTTAAAATATTTCAGGGATACATCATATATCGAGACCTACTTTTCGTACAAGCTTGTATAAGCTTCTAATGTGTAAGCTTTTATTTAGAAACATTCACACATATATTTGCTTGGCTATTTGATCTGTGCGTTGAGGCTAAAGCGTTGGTGAGGCCGTTGTTGTTTGCATTACCTCGTAAAGTACAGAAATCTCTGAGGATCTTCGACTCAACCCATCCAATTTTTTTTGGCTTCACTATCAACTTTACATCCGAAATAAAGTAACTACTTCCCCACTTAAAACTCGCTCCACCGTCTGCCGAATGGACCTTTTATATAACTATTTTCCGTCTCTTGTCTCCATTATAGTGAAGGGATAATTTAGGTGTTTGTTAATTATTTAATTCCACGTCCAATAATTAATATTTTGAAATTTTATTTAACGTAAAGTTAGCTGTTACATCCCGGCAGCTCACCATGAAAACAAATTTCAGGTTCTTGTGAGTCGGTGCGAGAATATAATATATCTTTTGTGGATAATGTAGGACGAAAAACTTCCTTTTAACCAATAAACAAATAGTTTGTTTCATTAGCTTATAATAATCAAGAAAAGACTCGCCGTTTTTCACACATGTAAATAACATTATTAATCTGTCCTTTGCTTTCGGAAATCCAAGCAGCTCAGAACCTTAAATCTCGACACACACACATCCGGCTGCAAACACCTCTGGTTAAAGGAAACAACTCTGGCGATTCTGATAGTCTTCAAAATTGTTTTCACAGCACCTGCTTTTTGCGCTATTGTCTTTCTCCATCTGAATGCCGATTAAATTACTATTTATTATTCCCTTATACACATACAATAACTTGTATTGCCTTGCGAAAAAGCTTATTTAGTTTTAAACCAGAATTAGTGAGAGGTGATGGAAGGGTACTTGATCATTCTGATTATACAAGACGCTAAATGATCAATCATTTAAATTTAGAAAAAAGACGAAATTAATCGTAAGTGCAAAGTTCTTAGTGCGGGAATATGAGGATGGATTGTGGATAATTCAGTACATTTAAGGGCAAGGCCGAGATAAAGCAAGTGCAGAACATGGAATTTGGCAGCTGAGAGCCACGGAAAGCGCCCTAACAGCAATTTGTAAAGCTAATTAATCCCTCCCTCCTCCAACCATCGCAATCTGTGGCGTGTTGTTTGCTCGCTTCATGGAACACACACATCCACCTACAATAATAATACCACCTTAATTACGGAATTAATGGTGGCTTTGGCCCAGAAACTGGATGCCTATAGTTGGAGGAGAAGAGTAGTCCATCCAAAATCATACACAAGCAAATTACGCATCACCCGCAACACAGCATTGTTACTTCTATTGAAATAACCTGGGCTGACTTAATTAAACGAAGTTCATTTCACTAAAAGAGACAATTGGATGCTGGGGAAAGCGTGCCTCGCGTGGGAAACTACCTTAATTCAGTTTTGGCTCTGGTGAATATGGAATCAATAACTGCCACCACTAGTAAAAGTGGTCCGTCTTAAAAAGTATTGGTGTTACTTCCTTAAGGTAGGTAGTGATGGCTGCACGGAATGGAAGGTCATCCCAGTAAGGTGTGGTCTTACATAATTGAAAGTAGACGATCCATACGGTTTCATGCAGGAACGGGCCATTTATATTCAAACCTTGGAAGGATGAAATAAAAAATTACAGACTTTAAGTCTTTAATCGATATTTTCGATGAATTTACAGTTTTATGGATTCTTTACCAACTGCATTCAGGAACCTTTGGAGACATTAACGCAAAATCGACGACGTTAAGCTTCTGGGACATGATGGCCAACACCACCGCTTTGATATCTATATGCCTGTCTGAAGTCTCCGATTCCACTTCACTCGCATATCTTCCCCGTCTGAGCAGGTAGACGGAGTGGCCATGGGCTCCCCCCTTTCGCCCGCCATAGCTAATTTCTGTATGGAAGAATTTGAGGAAAGAGCATTGCGTGAATCACCTTTCAAACCTAAGTGCTTCTACAGAATGTGGACGCACTTTCGTCTCTGGCCCACGAAGGAAAAATTAGGAGTTTTCTACTGCACCTCAACGGTATCCAACGATATTAATTCACGATGGGATGAGAGGAAGGGATCTACCTTCTCGACATCTGATACACAGAAGACGGATGGACGCTGGACACAGCGTGTACGTAAGCGACTCATACGGACCTTTACCTACACGCTAACAGTTTCCACCACCCGGCTCACAAAAGGGCTGTGCTTTCCACTCTTACACATAGAGCGAGAATGATATCGGATAAGGACCACTTGGCAGCCGAAATGGATCACCTTCGAAGTTCCTTATCAAGAAACGGTTACACCGTTGGTGAAATTTCACGGGCAATACACGGAACCAGGAAGAAGAAAAAAGAGGAGTCGACCGGAAAAAGAGCGTATATTCCATATGCCGTAAAATGCACAACCATAGTTAGTCGCATACTGGCCAAGCATGATATAAAAACGGTTTTTCTAACACAACGTAAAATCAAAGACATGCTCAGGAATGTAAAAGACGATTTAGGCCTAAAGACCCCTGGTATTTATGAAATACCTTGCGACTGTGGCAGCAAATACATAGGGCAAACAATCAGAACCGTAGATGAAAGAATAAAAGAGCATAATAGGCATCTACGATTAAAACAACCCAATAAGTCAGCTATTGACCCCAACAATTCCGGAGCTATAAAAATTTGGATTCACTAAATTATTTAATTAAACTGAAATGAAGTAACCTCACTACTGATTTATTAAACGCCTGTACACTAAAAATCATATCAAGTCAACAAATGAAATAGAAAGGTAGTAAATCTATATATTGGTTAATGAAATCGTAAAGATGTGCCCGTCGCTCCAAAATCAATTTTTGTCCCATTTCCTGCTGTAATTACATATTTGTAGAATCTCTGAATAACTATTTTATGTTTCTTTTCGTGAAAGTAGCGAATTATTTCAAGACAGAGAAACTCAAAATAAATGCCTGATTCAGTAAGGCAGTTTTTTTTATATATCATACTATATGAGTGCCCGGCGATATATTAGCTGCTAAAGTGAATTAATTCGACCTAAATCTCCTCTGGGGTGAACATTCACCATAGTTGAATTGCAATCGGATGAATTGTGTAGGAACGCATAAGGTACAAACAATGGTACATAGGAGATTACAATTGTTTTACTTTTATGTATAATATATTATCAAAAACAATTGCATATCTATAGACTCCAAACTTGCGTTGTCATCTTCTTAATTTTAAGAGACTTTTTTGTCGTCTGTAAACTACTCTGCACGATTATAGTCGTTTATTGAGGACGAGGAATACGACACATGTGTCACATTCAGCTGTTGAAATATCGAAGAGGAAGTGTGCGAGGAAAGAGAAGGTGGGAGAGGGGAATTCTAAATAAAAAAAAGCAACACATCTGGAGGAGATTGCTAGTGCCTTGGATGTCGAAAAAGAGAGATATGTATGGGCGATCGATTTCACGGCGAGCCACAATATAAGAGTAAAAAAAGAAATCCTGCCGGAAGTCATTCATACTTGCGTGCTGTAGACATGTTTCATAGACGTCATCAAATATAAAGAAGTACATTCGAACTAATTTATACAGATTATATTTTTTAGAAAAGTGTTTATATATATACATATATTTAACTTTATAAACATGAAGTATAGCAAAGGCTCCCAAAATTATCTTGTGAGGGTTCATTTAAACGATGAAAGGGAATGTAATGGATATATTTAAGTTACCAACCACAATATTGAATTGGAAATTCTGTGTTCGTTCAGGTTGCGAAGGCAAGTTAAATATTTTCCACAGTTATAGAGATGCTTTGGTGAGTAGGTCACATTTATTCGACTAGTGAGTTCCTTGGTTAAGTTCAGCGACCGATCTGTCTGTAGCTCACGTCCATTGTAGAAGAAGCGTCCGTATTTTTTTTACCACCCTCTAAAGACCGTCGTAAAAAACAATCTCTCGGCAGCCGTTAACTGGTCATGAAGCTGCGACTCGTTAGGACACGAAAGAGATACTTTGGTTCCCCTTTAACGGCTTGGAACAAGAAGAGGGGGTTCTGTTTTGTCGTTTTTCTCTCGCTTTTTACGGGGTCTTCCCATATAGTATTACTTGAGATTCACTACACCGTTAGTAGGAAAGCCATCAAGCTGCTTTTTTTATCACAGACCCTCTCATCACTTATCCATAGATTGATTCCCAATCACATCTGTACCACCTCTGTACTTTACACTTCGGTGAGATCTAACCTCGAATCTTGTTTCCAACCAATCATCCATCTTCATCCGACTGTATTATCCGGAATAAACTCTCTTGAGAGCTCGTTTACGCTAACTAGAGATGTCCCAATCGTGTCATCACTCTTTCCATTACACTCACCCTTCTCCTCGTTCCTACCCTACGCGACCCATTTTGTTTATATCCGGGTCACTATTTCCATAAAAATTGTCTCTGAAGGATTTCTGTTCTTTTTAAACTTAAATCATGGCCTGGACATTGCTTTAAATTTATTGATGTTTTGAGAATACTTATACGTATGTATTCGTAATATTCGGAAAATACTAGCGCAATGACAATGAAAATTTAAATTATACATATGCACGTTATTTTATTAACTAGCAAACACATTTAGGCTTTCGGCTTGTCTCGCATATAAGATCTAATAAAAAATTAAGGAAAATATTTAAGTAAGTGAATTTATGGGTGGCATAACTTCAATGAATTTAAGAACAGTTTAAATTCATTTAAGGTTTATTCCAAGAAAAGAAAATGTGTACAACAAATTCTCGATCTCTCTATGCCGTTTTGCATTTTCTCGAACAGTTCACCTCATTGGTGGAAATTTCTTTTATCACTATCAACCAATTCTGTTAACGATTTTCTGATTACCTGGTGAAAATGCTCCGTCGGGGTAGGAACGTCTTCCTGGAATTCAGAAATTTGTCTCTTACCTGCGGGGTACTTTTAGCCGGGAAGCTCAATCAGGATATCCCGTACCTGCACGTTACAACGCTCTTAAGTGACAAAAACATAACGTGGCGAAGCTATATTGAATGTAATTTAAATATAGAAATAGAAAAAAACATTGATTAAACCGAGAAAAGTTCACTATACGACTTCACCGAGTCATATTCATCGTTTTAAAACAATAATATAATATTATAGTAATTTGATTTACCAGGGTTTATGTAGTGGAATGTCACATATTTTTCATGTCTTACTGACACCGCTTTAGATAAACCATTGTAAATTATCTTTCTTTGCTATTATTTTAAGTTCGACTTAATGTCGTCGAAAGCTTCTGAAGTCTAAACTTGTGTGTGGTGTTTATAATTTATCGAGACTGTAATGTTTTTTTCTCATCTGTATAATTACCACTTCAACCAAGAAGGGTCTTTTGTCTATTATGTGAAGAAGGGCCTAGCGTTGATCGTCACAAAATATGCTACTCACTATCCAAAAAATACTTCGTGTCCATTCAGACTTTTCTCGAGTAATTTTACTATATTACAGCATCCAAAATCAAAACGAGGACTAATTTTAGAAGTAAATTTGCTGCGCCACTCATTACAGCAATGTGTTGGCTTAATGACTTGTTTTCGCAATACTCTTGTTGGTGAAACGTTTTTAGTAACAAACTACGTTTATTTTCCGAGAGAGAAACAATTTTCCATACAAAATGGAGTGGAGAGAGAGCATCGTTTGTTTGAGGATACGTTTACTTGTCATTTACATGGTCGGTGCGAAGTTTACTTTCGGGTTACACGCAGGTCGCATGAATGGTAAACATGGCACGACGAATGTCGCTCTGCAGATAAGCCACGTCACCCGAAGTTGGTTAGGTTTGCGAGAGACAGACGACTGTGTGTTTACGCAGCGAACGCGAAGGCGGATCAAAGGCGATCCAGATAACAGATAAATTGCTAATTACGACGGTGGCCATGCCTCTAAGTAACAACAATTCACTTGGACAACTGGAAACTCAAGTTCTCAGACCACGAAGATTCGTGCTTACATCTCTAACTACAGGACGAGGGGCTGGCAAATTGAGTGGGATTTACGATACTTCACCTAATTTAGCACAAAAATGATTCGGAGATTTTTCGTCTTGCCTTTTGAAATTTGGACTTATTTGTCCCCTTAATCCTCTATTAATGTAATAGGCAGATGGTTTACATCAATGAAATACATTGATAAATAAACTATACTGTAAATTATGTTTGGTGGGGAATTTAATGATTTTAATCACTAAAAAATTATTGTATTTTTAAAAGATATAATAATTTTTTGTTATATATCAAAACAATTTCTTATTGGATTTTGCGCAATATGTACAATTATTCATATTCATAAATATCAACTCAGTGTTAACTACTGGGGCAACAACGAGTAGCAGGGATTTTTGTTCTTTCTATTAGAAACCGAAATAGACTACTGGACGAGGCTACAGGAAAATCAAAAACAGAAAAATAATAAAAAATACTAAATTAAGGGAAATCGTGGGTGTAGAGCAAATCATGGTAGACGACATCAAATGAAAACAATATGGTTTGGTCACGTTCAGCGGATGCCGGAAAAGCGAATACTAAAGCAGATATTGCTATAGACACCACGTCGTTAAAATAAAAAAGAGAGGCCGAGAAGAAGTTGGCGAAAGGAAAAATAGCAAATAAATGATGGGAAGGGAAATACCTGATGATCTCTGGCTAAATAGAGAAGAGTGGAAGTTAGGTGTCGGATAACATCGTAGAACGTTCTAAACCGACATGCACGTATATTTCAGAAAATAAGTAGCAATTTATAATCTTATGTATGCTCAAATCCACTTCTGATCCTATATTATTCATGATATCCTTATGTAAATTAATTTTTAACGAACAACGGGATCCCCACTTACGAAGGAAGAGATAAGTCTTGGGGAAACTTTCATGCCTCATCGTCTCCTCGGGGACAAACTTCTTTAAGCTCCTGCATATATCTTCGCGACAGTCTGGCACTTTTCTAATCCACATATTCTCTGCCTGTCTCCAGGTATTCGCATTAAATTTTCTGAATTTAATTAGTTCTGAGATGCGAATTAAATTGGGGAGTGTTTTACTACGTTTCAGGGTACATATGAGATTCCGTTCTAGAACATACAGGGGTTGGCAAGAATAGTAAGAGAAGTCATCCTTTGCGGAATACACACAAATTAATTAAATATGCTGGATTTAGTAACTTCTTCGAGGATGGTAGTGGACAGAGCAAGGTGGTTCCTGCTTTACTGATTTTCTTTTCAATACGCTATTTTTCCCCGTGCAGAATCCGGCCATGTATTCTAAAAAAAACTTGTAGTTGATTCATTAATAGTTTCATTCTTCCTTTCGGCTTAGAAAAATAATCATAGGTTCCTTTTCAAACTACAGTTATTGCGTGATTTTAATCCAAATGATGTCACTAAGTTATTAGATTAATAAGACACCAGTACCAGTGCATAACGTGATCATTAAGAAGTTCTCGTACTTGAGGAATGTAAATGACACGTGGCCTGAACCAAAATCCAAAGGGTGAAAATGTTTGGCCGTGCATTTTCTCGTCGGATTTTCGTCCCTTTTGTGTGTGTGTGTGTCTAGGCAAGGTGTTTTGAAAGACTTCCATTTACCCCGCACAGAATCCCTCCAGCTGTTGCACGTAATCAATGTGACGCTGTCTGCGATGACAAGATGGCCGCCGGCAGAATTAACGCCGCCACTTCGCCCCGTGAAGCCAGAGAGAACGAATAAAACAATTCTCAAAGGTGAGACCGAGAAACAAGGTAGACGAATTAAATTGGTTGACACGTATAGGGTAACTTTCAATTAATGGACGTATCGGTGCGGGAGGGAGGGCGGTTGTAACACGGTCAAATTCTGTAACAGAGGGTTGGCTGTAGGAAATAGGAACGCCACGAATGCAAAAACGACAGGACTTGTGAACATGAAACTTAGTTGTTTGAGCTCTGTAAGCTTAATGATAATAACACAACGACCATTTTCATGATATTTGACTGAATATATGAACAATTAACTAAAGAAGCCTTCCTTACCATCGCATATAGAAAATTTACCCTATTCGTCCGCATTATTTGCGTCATAATTTGTATACACCCGCTTTTTAATTATTTCGCACGAACGGGATATTTTAATAGTTTATATTAGCATAAATAATTTATTTTCTTTCCTTCCGTGTGACAATTTAGGCGATATGGCGGGCAGTTAAAACACGGCGGTGACTATTCGTCTAATCCGACAAAGGAAAGACTGTAATGAATAGTGGGTAATTAATTATTTAATTCTATATTAATATATTAAAAATGAACTTTTAAAATTAAAAAATAATTTACTTGATCCAAAAACATATTTTACAATATTTATGCCGGTAAATCTTTCATAAGTTAAAACTACGTATCTATTTATAAAAAATTATACAAATAAGTTCCTTAAAACTGAGCAATTCTATCTCTAACCTCAGGGTCGTAATTATATGAGCCTTCTCATACAACGAAATATTTTACACAAATGTTCTCGAACGTGGCAGTACAGAAAATCAGCAGTCACGGGGCTAATTACCGTGTCGGCTTAGTGAATATTCTAGCTCCTTCCGCCTAATTGGGTAGTCTTCTCTCCAGATCACAGCAGCCGCCGCTGCTATTCTTCCTGGTTCAGGAAGATTTTTCGTTTATCATCCACATCCAGACCTTGGGCTGTCTGTCCAAGGGTGCCGATGATCTGCTCGAAATCTCCCTTGCCACAATCCCAACCAGCGGTCCAGCAACCTCTCACCAAACCTGTCTTGGCATCTCTCCCGTCTCACCCCTCTCGATAAACTCTCATTCCCACTTCTTTAGTTTATATCATCAAGGTGGCAGGGATGGATATTCACCAATAGCATTTATGGTTACACTTGGGAAATACATAACACGATGCCGCTAAATCTCAAAATTGGTAACATGCGCGACGTCAAGTCTGCTGTCTCCCTTTCTTTGGACTCCGCACCGCAGATGTCCGAGCAGATGTCTTTGGCCGTTACAATTAGATATGTTGATAATTATCTGAATTTTAGTTTCAGGTAGAAAACCTCAGAACAAACCAATACTGATGCACATCCAGAGTCGTATGTACTCAGCAATTAGTTTTTAAACTGGTTATGGGCTAAACACGTAGTTAAGTCCAGAAACCATCGTATAGATATTATTGGAGAAACAGAATAACTAGTTCTTATTGGGGACGTAGACTGCAGAGGATTTTAAAACACCATATATATTACAGAGAGGTCAGATAGATACCGGTAAAATATCCTGGGTGGCATAGAGCCAGCCAGCAAGGTGGAGCTGACCATCAATGAAAACCAGAACTCCGATTGAAACGTCTGGATGAAGCTGTCTGAACCACGCGTCATAAAATATTCATAGCATTAACACCGACACCGCACGCGTAATTCAATCATTTGAAAGTTTACGTGGCGTATAAAGGAAAATACTGTTGACACTGTAGTTTTGTCTCTAATTAGTTTATTTATACATCAAACGGCGCCTACTTAATTTACGTATCTAACCGTGACTATAATTGAGGTACATTTAGGAATATTTAAGTAATAAATATCTCATATACCAACAAACCATAATACGTATTTTTTCATTTGAAATTAATGTCTCTCCCATACCTATCGTTATGTAGAATTCGTAACTGCAGGTTGTATACTTGACGTTTATTAATATTTTGAAAAGAATAATGTAGGGGATGTGCTTGTTAAATTTTTCCCTTTCCTCGATGCATTCATAAAGTAAAACAGCATCCTTCCCGTCTCCCTCTCTCCACTCCAGGAAAGTGAACCGTGATTCATGTGAGGTCAGGGGATTGTTTATCATTGTCACAATTTTATTTGCATGCCCTGTCGTCTTTCATGTCCTCCCTCTCTCTCAGTCATCCGTTTCCTCCATACACATACCAGGGAACAGAAAGCAGCTAAAAATCTTCCGTTCCACGAGCACTGAATTAGTAAAAAAAATGTCCCCATTCCACAGCAGCACTCTAGCGGCAGGACAAATTTATAGCGGCGAGCAGAGGTAATATTTGTAGTTGTTTCTAAGGGGGTTGTGAGAGGGGGAGGGGAGTCGTAAATTCTGTTACGAGGCTTGTAACAGCAGCAGACGGATATGCGATATTTGCTGTGTTTACTTGTGTGTTATCCGCGGAAACAAGTGTCACACGCTCTCTCAGGTCAACACGAAAATAAAAAACGTTCTGGTAAGGGACCGGTAAATAATAGCCCCGGCCGAAGTTACTAGAAAACACCGGAAAGGAGTGTGAAAAGCACCAAAATGAGTTTCTTACGTGGGGGTGGGAAAAAGAGGCTCACAGAAAGACAGGAAACGTTGTTCAGCAAATTTTTTGTCTAAATAAAGATTAAATAGAGTTTTTATAATTTCGAAATTACGTTCCGATATGTAGTTTTAAATTATTTTTCTTGCTAAAAACATTCTTCTGTTTTTGTATGACTCCGAAAAATAGTTTAATAGAAAATATTCCGACCGATTCCATGGGAAAAGGGATAAAATTAAGAATTTAGGTGACGTCAGTTTCGGATAAAATGTCTTCAAGACAATTCTTCAGTTGTTCGTCCGGACCATAAATAATGGAGTGGAATTTGTAATTATATAATTATTTCATACCAAATAATATAGACGAAATAGAAACGTGAAACGCTCAGTTGCTGCAGTAAATATATATTTCTTGTGGCCCACTTTCAAATATTCGTTTTAAATTAGTTGGACAGTCTTAATTTAAGTTTTTGAAAACTAAAAGAGTTTTCTGCGTTTCCTTCCCTTCGTCCTTTTTCTTACAAACCTTTCGCTAATCTAAAAGTCTCCAACTTTTAAAGACCACTCGCCCTTGCCACTGCATATAACTGGTGACTTGTTCGTAAACAACAGCAAGCAAGAAAAAGCTAGATTCCTCCTCTTCTGGCAAAAGTAGTAAGGGGAACGTCGCTCAGGAGAAATAAAAAACGCGTCAGTTTCAGCTGCAACATCGAAGAATAACAACAACAAGGGTAACGAAAAAAAGCGCCAACTTTAACAAACAAGTACGGTGAAGAAAATAAAGAAATCGAGGGAGTAGAAAAAAAAGTGTAAGCTGGTTGAAAAAGCTTTAACAAGGTTTCGGCGACAGCTGTAAGTTCTTGAGTTCGTTGGAAAAGGGAAACAGCGATGAGGGAAGGGGGACGAGGAGAAGAATTGCAAATACCAAGAGAAACATGAAACTTTTCTTCATGTTAATAAGAAAACACTCCGACGTGAAGGAGAAACGAGACTGTCTCGTGGGCCAATTAAAAACTGTGGAACTGAAGGCGTAATGGGGCATTGGAAAATACTTAATATGTTCTCAGAATACTTTTTATTTATTTTTCTGAAAAATTTAATTTGGCAGTAATATCTTCGTCAACGCGGATTCACCAATTATTTTGAAAACTAACATGTTTACGCCCAATTATCGAAATTTCAGGAATGAACGCTGAAAATAAAATGTTTTATGTAGGAGGTTGGATGGAATGCCACCGAATGAACATATGTGTAAATCTTAATTCAAACACATTTACACAAAATATTATTTCAAATATACATAATCTGTTGAACGTCGTATAAATCGATAAGTAATTCACTCAGAACTCAGAAAATCGAAATGCCAAAACAATGGCAAGCTACGAAGCAATGAAGTTGCACATTTAAGTGACACTGATTATTGAAACGGCCAGGCTGAAAATTTGATATCATACATCTTTCTTTGGTAGAAATGCAAATAAATTTAATGAAATTGGTAGGAAAATGAAATAAAAAATTCAGTATCTCGACAAGAGCGCCACATACCAGGTCCGACTATAGCTAAACCCATGCAGGTTGCCTCACAAATTCAACATAAAAATTATCAGAATCGGTTTAGGAGAAGTAAAAAAATAATAATAACCTTAACATAAAAACGAAAAAATAATGTTCAATATACTACTAACTACTTATCATATACACGGACTAACACCTAATATAATTAAATTATTTAGTAATACCGAAGCTTGAATCTGAAAACAACCCTTCATTGCCGACGCCAACGACCGAAGGGTTCACTCCCCAGTATACCAAAATTTGGAAATCTGAGCTTGTCTGTCAACGAAACACTATATGTTAATGGGTTGAATTTTTTCTTATTCTAACTTCAATATTTAAAAAAAATGAAAGTTCTATAATTTATGTTAAAAGTCCATTATATCAGTTCATTTAAAATTTTCCCTCGACTGCGGCAGCGTGTAACTAATTTGGGATTCTATTACTTGCCAGTTTCACCAGCCTTTGTGTGACTCAATTATTGCCATACGTGTGTTGTGGCGTCTGCGTGTGCTACGACTTGTTGAGTTTCACTCTTCTGTGAGAGACAGTCGTTGTGCGAGCAAGTTGTGTGTGAAGGGATTTCTACCCCTTCATTATAATTTCGTAGTTAGTTGTCTGTGTATCATTCTCTCTCTCTCTCTCTCTCTCTCTCTCTCTCTCTCTCTCTCTGTACGTCCTCTTCCCACCCTTCCTTCACGCACATGTAAACAGCCGTCTCAGTCGCTCCCTTTCGTTCCACGTGGCAGCGCCACTAATTACGCCAGTCGTAAATATCACTTTGTCATTCGTACGGCAAATCCGGAGCCAGTAACTTCAGTAATTACCAAGTTGGCACGGCTGTTGTCTGAGACAGGGAAGGCCCGAAACGTGTCACCACGAGAGGCTTGTAGCCATCTTGTCAAACTACTACCGACAATACTGACGTCAAACACGGTTTGAATATCCTATGATCTTCCACAAGAAGTATCTAATAATAAAAGAGGCCCCGTTTTGAAGTTCCTTTTGAAAATAGAGTAATAATGTTACTAAAAATATAATAAATTGTTTGTTTCCAGGAATTTTGGAAGAATTTTGTCAGTACTCCATTTTTTTGTTTTGTTTCGAGACGTTATATCAATTTTCCACTCGGAGATAGTTATCAGATTTAATTTGTAATCATAAATTAATTTTAACGACCGTGAATCACCTGACTTGCCATTTTTGGCCTGTTTAAACCAGTCAAACACACAAACTGCTTAACAAGTATATATCAAATTTCCTATAAGGAATGTACGACGTAGTACACAAAATTTTCCTACCCTCAAATTAAGGGTCGGTTTTAGAGGAATTACATTTGAATTTTTTTGTCATAATTAAAAAATCATTTATGCTTGAATTTATAATAATTATTAATGATAAATCCCAAGGTTTTATCCGACACACCAATTAATTAAACCAAAACTATAGATTAATTTTTATTCTAAATTTCTTCAATTTTGCGGGAGCCTTCGGTATTGCCAAAGTCATCTACAAATTTAAAAATATAAGTTATTTGAAACAATACAAAACGGAATTTTTACAGTATAAAACCAAATTTGATTTTTACATGATTCCAAACTTAAGTCTAAAAAATGAGGGTATGCACAATAGATTCGGATGATACAGTCATACATACTTGTTATCAGCTCGGTACGCACGTTTATAAACATTTGGTTGAACAACTCCCCTTCGGATGTTCCAAAATCCATTAATCACAACTAAGTGTCAGGAAACAAAATATTGAGACACCGGAGAATATTGTTTGCTCCAAAATAAGGCTTAAATAATTATATAAATTTTCTGTTATTTAGATTAGCTACGGATTAGGACATTTTCTTTAGATTAGCAGCTCTTTCTTTAAGAATAACGATACTACAACTGGTTTAGTGCCGCGGAAAAATTCTTACGTTATATTAAATAAACTTATGGCTTAATCTATAGGGTTCATTTTCACGATGAATTTTTACGATGTTTAATTTGTGACCTCAAGTAGTTCAGTTCTTACTGATCCGAACTTAATGCTCCATGGGCAAAGATCATCGCCAGACCACAACACCCGGAAACTTTTCCCGATTTTATCTATTTTTGAAATTATACGTTACTGACGCGATTAAACCGAACTTTATTAATTAAAGTTTTTCCAGGCAAATAGCAACTGATACGGCAATATCCACAAATTCGGATTTTACTAATTACATGGTGGCTGTGAGAGGTTGGTTGGAGGGAGGAGAGTAGGTATTGGGGTGGGGGCGGGGGTGGCGAACGGGTACAGCGTTCGGTTCGAAAAGGAATTTATAATTTCCTGTCTTTCGATCTCACAAAGTTTAATTGGTACGTCGACGGCGGTTTAATTAACATGGCAACGGTTTGGTAGATGGCTCGGTTGTAGATACTCCTTTTTTTTATATCGACCTCGATTTTCTTTCTCTCTCCATTTAAATCCTCCCACGCATCTCTCTCTCTCATTTCGGTTTGTCCGTTACCGCCTGGGCCTTCAATATTTTTCAATAAATAACTCGGCTCATTTTACCACAGTTGTCCAAAAAGGCATGGTAAATGTTTCTAAAATTATAGAACGTTGCGTCACTGTCATGGACTGTGTTCCACGACGGTTATGGCCGAAGTGACATATAAAAATTTATTTTTAGCTGATGAAATCCACAAATATGGATGAAACGTTGTAATTTCATCAAATAAGTATGTATTGCATTGAAATGAAACAGGTTCGAGACTCATCATACGTAAATAATTGTAAAAATAACAGTTTTTATATTTGATGAACTGGACTGCGACAAATTTTATTCACGATTTCTCAAATGAGAGCGAAACGTTGTATTGTATTGTTTTATATAATATGAGGTACAGTAGGCGAAAAATTACGGCCAAAATTGGTCAGAATTAAAATTATTTATTTATTAAAGTATAACACAACGCTTCGTTGCTTTGTTTTGAAGCTCATCAGGTGTGAAAACATTCTAAAAATATTTATAATAGAAGTAATTAATATAAAAAATATCCCTATATGTAAAAGTACATAAGTTGGGTTGGGTTTATATACTTACACCAAAAACAATCCAGAAAGTTGATATAATCACAAATAGCACAAAGATTTATTCACTAATTTGTTCGTGAAGCACGAACTGTCTCCGAGGCTTATTTGAACAAATTTTTGGTGTAAATGCACCTTATGTTATTTTATAAATAGGCATATTTTATTTTATTTCATTTATCACAATTATAATTATTTTTTTGCAGATTGTTTTCACACCTGAGGAGGTTCCAAACAAAGGAACGAAACGTCGTGTTATAATTTAATAAATAAATAATTTTAATTCTGACCAATTTCGGCCGTAATTTTAACTCTACATTATTCGAGGTACAGCCAGAAGAATTATAAATCTTGTTTTAATCTGATGTAAAGTATTTCACTCATTATTTTTTAAATGCACTTGCTCTCATCTACCAAAATTTATGGATAGAAATATATGGACAGAAAAATTCTTCAATTTACTATGATTTATCTGGCTATCGTTTTATAATTACATGGGAATATCTGACAGGTAGAAAATTATATGCCAACGTAATGACCACAATTAAAAAAGTCATTAAAAGGTTCTTTAATATAAATAAGAACATAACGTTAAGTTTAGTATGTAAGTTAATGAATTTTTTAAAAAAAATCCAAAAGGCAAATACAAAAACGATGAAATTTAGTATTAATCCGAAGTCCGGTAAGTGAATCTAATACTAGAAGGAAAGAAAATGTATACCTAACGACACTTGATGCATGATTCCATAGAATTGAACCGTAATTTTTGTCTATGGAGTTGGAACGATTTTCAATAAATACATTAATTAGCACATCAGTTTTTACGTATGGCCTGGATGTTACTGTGAGAACAATGAAGCGTGGTTCTAAATACATCCGCGATGATAGTTCCCGTCCCTTTTGAATGGCGCCAAGTGCTTTCGGGTTACAATGGCCTCCGACGGTAATTGCTGGGCGTTGTGAGACATTTGTTACACGGGGGTTTATACAGCTTCACCTCGCTCCCGATCTATTTTGCTCTCACAGCCTACCTGCCTCTTGTCACACCTGGTCGTTATGGGCCAAGGATGGTGGGTGGGGGTTACAACCCTCCTCTTAACTTCATTATACTATTAACGTAACACGTAAAACAACTTTACGACAGCTATTGAGTGCCGCTGGTTGGCGGTAGGGGTAGAAAAAGTGGGTGTCGGTGAAGGGGATTTGGGAAGGGAGGGACCAACTGTTGTGATTGGTCAGCGTTAGAACTGAGTGCTTCCTATTGGTCAGAGGACTGGATATATAATTGCCAACCCATCATTTGAACCTATTTCCTTACGATTTTTTCTCCTATCAAAACTGTAGTTAATTATTAATAAAAAATTTAAGAGTCAAAAGTATTTAACCTTGATTACAGAGAAATCAACTTACAGACGCTAATTACAAATAGATAAATAAGTTTATGTAATTTTTTATCACCAGTTGTTTAATTAATAGCCTCCAACCCAAAGTCAATTTATATATTTTTCAAATTTAAGCATATGAATATTTGTCGAAAGTCTAGATTTCAGTAGATCAAAATGTCTTTTCATTAAAATAAGTTCATTCGTCTGATATAAATTCTGTTCTTTTTGTTTTCAGGTAAGTTCTTGTCGTGTATTCTCTGCAGAAATTTAGTGAGTACTTTATTCTTCAATTCGCTACTTAACCTCAAATATAATATAACAATACAGACTTAAGTAATCGGACCATTAATACTTGGCAAAATGGGTCGGTGTTGAATTAAAGACCAACTCGGTTATATAAAATTTTCTTTTAATTTAATAAACGGGGCCAACGATGAAGACTGTAGGTAAAGATAAACTACTACAATATTTAAATACCGATTTTTGGGAATCTCTTCAAGCGTTGTAAAAAAATTTGTAGCTGCAATAAGGGAAATTACTTAATGTAATGAACAAATATTGAAACAAAACTACAACTGAACGAGTCAGTAGAATAATTTACAGTAAAATTGGAAAACATTCCCAATTCCTCCCGAGTTTAGTAATCAACAAATGTTGATGAGCCCTGTACAGATAATTTTTTGGTGGTGTAATCCAATACTATGACGAAACTGCTTTATTACTTTTGAACTATCCGATTTTCTCGGACAAGAGACTAGCCTTGCGCTATAGAACCCGGAATCATATCAACTTTCGTAGAATTTTATTTTTCTTCACCAATGTTCTCAATAAGAATTTTCTAAACCTTTACTTCTAAGTTTTTTCCCTTTAGTTGACTTTCTTGTGTTCAATTTGAAGTTATAAACATATGATTTGATGGCTGCAAACAATTCTGTCCTTGGGATGTTTCACGATTGGCACCCAAGTTACGTCACTCTTTGACGGTATTCGGTTGATGTGACCCAGGTTATGCGAATGTCATCAAAGAGGGACGTCCGGAGAGAGAGAGAGACCTTGTGATTGGCAGACGTCATCCCCCGAATTGAGGCATCCCCTGTCCGATGCGGTTTTCTCGGAAAGCGACCCACAAAACGACAAAGAAAAGCGAGAGTATTACTACAATGGTGACAATGGAAACTACAGCGAAGGGGGAGTGACGTCGGGTCAGTGTTATAGTTTTGAATCTGTCAGCGGCACACCCCGTCACGTTGACCGCACAGTGTGCAACGTGTGACATGAGTAATGGTATCATGTGGACAGGGGGCGGGTCCCATGTGTGTCAAAGTCAGTCCAGGGGGTGAGAGCTATAGCTCTACCTGGACACCAGAGTCTCTGAACCCCGGTACCCTATAATAGAGCACGACTAGTTCCTTCCCGGCTCAAATCTGACGTTAATCACGAGATCGCGTCGAAAAGTTAATTTTTTAACGTAAACGCGGCAACCATCGTGCTGTAGATTTTTTAAACTAAGGGATAAATTACAAGTCAGTCACAGGAACGCGGATAAGACTTCTTTATGCGGCGAGTATTCTTAATTAATTATGGCTAATATTTTCTTTCTATCTCAATAAACAGTTGGACATTCTGAAGGCCGACGGTGCTGATTTTAGAATTACTTGTAGTTATATTTTCATGTAGAGGTATTCCCATCAAATTTGAGATATTTCCTAAAAGAATAATTTGTTTTACAATACCATTTTCAAAATATCTTTCTTTTGTTTATTGGCTGTTATATAATTTTTTCTATGTGCCAGAGTCAGCTGGTGAGTGCATAACGATATTTTCTGTCTTGACGCCGCAAATGGATAGTGGATGCTTGAAAATCATCCATTGCTCTTTCGAACCTAAATTTCTTATTTTGTTATGTTTTCTTTGAATTGTAAAATCATTGTAGGGGGCTATATAGATCCTGAATACAAATATGATCCAAGAGCTACACTGAAAGAAACAAATTTTCTGTTCAATATATACACGTGTTCCATAGTACTCTCAAGAATGAACGTATTCATATTAATTAGGAGGCATCTTTAATGAATTACAAGTCCCGTAAATAGCGTCCCAATGTTCGTATTTCAAGTTCCTCTGGCCTTATTAACACGTGAATGATATATTATTGTACAGGTGTACCAAGACGTATTTCGTTTCCTTTCGTATCTCTCTCGCTTCTCTCTTTTCTATCTGTCTTATCTCTCTCCTCTCTTTTATCTCTCTCTCATCTCACTCCTCTTTCTCTTCCTTGTCTCTCTCTCCTCTCTCTCTCTCTCTCTCTATCCTTGTCCAGCGTTTCAGAATAAAATCGCAATATTCTTAGCATTAAAATAATATAATGAAATGCAGTACTAATGAAGAGGAAATGGTCTAATATTTAATTCAAACTGATATAGTAGTCGGAATTAATTAATGTTACCGCGTGAATGAGAACCAAATTGTTCTGGTTGATGAAAGTCGTTGTTCATGAAATACACGAGAAGTGGAGTAATGTAAAATAAGGAGTATTTTAATAGTCATCTACTAATCATTGATGAGTGCAACTGATAGTCTGTAGCAATCCAAACGTGCTATTAACTTGAACGTTCTTTCTTTTGGATTAGTCAGTCGATCGGTCGTGGCCTGGTTCACTCGAAGGAGCTCTGGTTTGTTGTTGGACTCTGGTGCTATTATCCACCCTTCCCTTAAGCTACTCTCGTTCATATTACTTCTAAAATTCCTATCTCGCTTGTCGTTTTTAGAGTATAATTAGGGCTATCAAGTCATTTTTAACGACAAAGTGAGCACCCAAGAGCTACGTGACTGCCACCAAGGGAAATTCTGGGTTTGTTGGCCTCCCGGCACTGAAGGATTTTTTTAAAAAATTTCCTCCCTCCATTCCACTTTCCTCTCCCTCGCTCTGTATGAACGTATGCCGTTAATATAATTACTGGCCCTGCGCCGGCCGACTAATGGAGCCATTATGGAATACTATATATGCCCCTCGCAGTTCACGGCTATTAGAGGGACGCAGCCAGCCCTTGCTAATAATACGCGATCGTGTGACCTTAATGAGCTGCGCAAAGGTCAAACTTTATATCCGTCATTTTCCATGGGGACAAGAAGAATCAACTGCGTCATCTTGTGGTGGTGAAGGACCAAGCAAGCTCACCATATCAGAAGATCCGAATATCAGTTTAAATTACACCGAACTGTCGTAACTGTTCCTATCTGAAGGGGAACGTGTTAACAAAAATATGGGGCCTGATCCTCCAGACACGATGGTATGAAATAATGAAACATTTTCCCTCAAAAGGAAGAGGGGGGCGGGAAGCGGAGATATCGTCATTGGAGTTTGAAAATCCTCGTTATTCCTAAATGGTGCAAAGGTTTTGCTAATGCAAGTTTTCAGTCATGAGATGTAGGATATATGTTATGTGATTATAGCTGTATTTGTTCTGTCTATGTAATTATTAATTGTTGTTAACTATTTATTTACACGCGTTAAGTAATTACAATTGTTTATTTTCCAGTTAATTTCAGTCGTATAACACCTGCGTAACGTACTGCAGAAACTATTTATAATTTATTTACATATGAAAAAATCGTATTCACAGACAATAAATATATGTAAAATTGTAACTCGTTTTGAAACAGTAATAATCAATTCTAAGACTAAGCCTATTCTGCGCAAGACTGTTCAATGCTTCATGGCTACCACATCCAATATCCTCCCTAGTCTGCTTAACGTATTCTATCCTTAGCCTCCATCTTCTCTTCTTACCCCACATACTTAACTCTAATGCTAATTTCTCAAAACCCTCATGTCTCAAAACGTGGCCTATTAATTTATCCCTTCTCTTGGTCGAAGTCTTCCAAACTATTCTCTTTTCCCCTATTCTGCTTAGAATTTCCTGGTTACTTACCCAATCCACCCATCCCATTTTAAACATTCTCCTTTAGCACCTCATTTCCAAAGCTTTTAAATTTTTTCTGTCTGTAACTCTTACCGTCCACGTTTCACACCCATATAACGCTAAATTCAATAGGAACATTTTTAGAAGGTTTTCCAAATATTCATACTTACACTAGCCCTAAGTAAAATCCTCTTTTTTGGGTAAACCTTCCCTCCTGTGGTATCCTACTCTAGTTATAATGCTGACCAAGTAGCAGAATTCCTTAACTTCCTTCAAAAATCCCTTCCCCATCTAACACCCTTTATTATTCCACTATTTCCCATACTACATTCAATCACCTTGGTTTTCCCTCTATTAATTCTTATGAAGTACTCTTCCTCCAGAATCACGTTCATGCCATTTATTATGTTTTCCAAGTCTTATTATGACTCCACTAATACCATAATATCATCAGAAAACCTTGGGGTTTTTATTTCTTCTCCATGAATTTTGATTCCCTTTTCATTTTGATTTTTCTTCGTCGCATCAGCATCCTTGACTTACTCCATTCCTGATTTCTGCTTTCGCTTCTTGCGCATTAATTTTAATTTCTGCTGACTGCCATGTGTAGAGGTTTATTCAATATTTTATTCCCGTCATCTTCAAAATTCTTAATAGTTTGTTCCAGTTTACGGTATGAAAACCTTTTTTCTAAATCTACAAATACCATGATCGTAGGCCTGTTTTTGTTATATTAATTTCTAAAATTATACGCAAAGTCAATATTGGCTTGCATTCTTTTTTACGTTCCATCCTCCTATTTACTATTTTCGTTTATATTTTGCACGCATGGTATACTAAATTAATTTCCCTGTACTGTTCTCATCTATCAGCCCCAGCCTTCTTTTGTATAGGGATAATTATGTTGTTCCTAAAATCTTGTGGTATTCTTCCTTTGTCATAGATTTCACAAACTATCCTGTAATAATTCCTGGTTTCCGCTGTGCTTGCTCGCAGAAACCGACGCCCGGGGACGTCACAATCACGACCTGCCACCAGTTTCAACAATGCATTTTCGCGGCTAAAAATGCAAAAAAGACTGCTTCAATCACAAAACAATCAAATCCAATGCCGCCTCATCAACCACACCCATAACAGTCCTTCTCGTTCCTTGTGCCATACTAAATTATTACAAAGTTAAATAATGATTTACAAACAACACATTTTTATTAGCTCATGTGGCAGACAGCTAATTTACATTATAATGGGAGGTGGATTCACTTTCTCTGTTTATAAACCCCGATATTTTTGGCATCGCTTCAAAGAGATTTTTCAACCACATCAACAGTATTACAACGTAGGCTAAAAAGTTGGTATCTATAATTTGCTAAAGGACATGCACACCATGAGGAAATTAGTAGGGTTTTTCCTCCTTATTCACTCACTTCGCCCCCTGAGATGCAGAATCTGGATCCAACGGTGAACATAAACTCCTGTTACCAAAACTGTATATCTAGCTGATTTGGATAGGGTCTGCGTCTGCAAAGTTAGCTGAGGTTGAAAATTTAACACCCAGTGGCCTTTGATCTGAAGGGAGGAGAATCGAATGCAAATTACTGACAGGAATTCGCTCCAATGTTGATTGATGTATAATTCAGCACTGATGGGAAATGGTCCGGTTTTGGGTGCAGAAAGCGTTCGTTATTGGACCGTGATTTCTTTTTTCCACTTGAGAGGGGGGATTGCAGCGTAAAGGGAATGGACCCAGATGTACAGAGAACATTACTGCGGTGGCTTTTCGGTATAAGAATAACTTCCTTAATTTCGCTTATTCTTCATGTTCCTGCAATAAGGACAATGGGACTGTGGAAGTACGAACCTCCGAATATATTATTGACAGATACATGGCTGCTTGAAAATCAATTAGTTTGATGTAACTTGCACTAATTATTCATTTTCTACCCTTAAAGCATTGAATTTAACCTTTAATAAGTAAATAAGTCCAACATTAAAATTATTTGCAGTAGCTTTCGACTTTCGTCATCCTCATCTGCAGTTGAACATTCTCGTTATACTCTAAAACGTAACGCACAAAAAGATTTTGGAGTTAGATACGAATGTTCAGTTTGCGACGTGTACTCGATGAGTACAAAATTGTTGTGTCACATTGTATTATAATGATGTGTATTATTAAGTGTTATAGTGTAACGAGAATGTTCATTTGCAGATGAGGATGACGAAATTCGAAAGCTACTACAAATAATTTTAATTTTGAAAATTTTTGTTTATTTATGTTTATTACCAGAACGTAGTCCTTTCAATATCCAATTAAGCATTAAATTTATTTATTTTAATACAATCTTTAATGTAGTGTGATATTTCTTACTGCTGAAAACAGTTTTTTAATTCCTTTAACAAATTATCTATTTAATTATTATATTATACTGTCTAATTTGTATGTTCCGCTTTTTATATTTTCCCTCTACTGTATTCAGATTTGAATTTTACTATCGGCTAAGTACTTTTACTGTACATAATTTTTTATGTAATTACAAAGACAAATAATGACTTTTTATAATTCTACAATAGCCAAACAAATTTATAAAATTCAACGTGAAACTTTTCTCGTATTATCTGTTTTTTGGTTCCAAATTCTTTCCCTGTGTAGCTACACAGAAATCCCAGAGAAAAATTAGCATGAAAGGCTTGCGCAGTATAGGTTAGCATGGAGGATTTGCGTCAAACCAGTCTTAAGAATGAAAACTACAACAGCGGAACGTGTAATCAGAGAAAGTTTTATGATTAATGATTTTGTTTCAGCAATAGATTCTAGAAACTTTTTCTACTAATAATAAGTAGTTTCTTTATTTCTAAAAACAATGTATTGTTGCCAAAAGGGATTTCCTTATACCATAAAAACGAGCACGTATTAAATGTTCCGAGGTAGTAATCTCATAACGGAAAATAAACCAGTAGGAATAATATAGTTCTGAAATAAAAATATGAGATAACAAAACTTCAAATCCAGGTCACAATAGCTAAATAAGAGTCGACAAGACACACAGAGAGAGAGAGAAAGAGAGAGAGAGAAAAAGAAAATTGACGGAAAAACAAGGTAAACGAGGAATCTCTTCCCGTGTGGGATTTTGCAGAGAGATGGGGAGGGGGAGGAAGGGAGGTTGGGGAAGGGGGTCGAAATTAAGTGTGCACAAGATAAATGGACTGCGGAGACGATAAAATGTAGCAATCTTGGCAACATTTGCAAAAGTCGGTCGTCGTCTCGTAAATCTGTCCGAATGTAACCTCTCTTATTAAAGCAAAAAAAGGTTTTCCACTCTATTTTTCATAATTACAGTGAGTAACATTCGTGCCTCCGTCTCTTACTCTTCTGGATAGAAATTGTATTGTATATTATGTGTTACGTATATTTGAACTAATATATTCTTAGGATTTTTCCGAATCTCGGGTTTGTTGCCTTAAATTTGTAGTAAGAGTAAGAGTAATCTAAGTAATGTTACAATTTTGGAAGAAAATGGGTGAAAACGTAAATTTTTAGAAATGAACTCTAATTTGACTCTAGTAATGCTGATGCCGAGGCAGTATTCACTTATAAGTTACTTTTTTTAATTAAGTATAAGACATTGAAATTTTTTGTAGAACCATTTCTTTGCTTCATTATTTATCGTCATGTAAATTCAAAATTTATTGATGTAAGCTGTAGCAGTAAAGTTACTTCTTTGACGTTAGTTGTTCCACTACGTGATGTATTGCAGCACCACTGAGCTATACAAGCCTGTCTGTCGTCTTCGTTAATATGACTCAGTGATTTGAATTTTAGGGAAAAAATATATTATTTTACATTTGCAAGTAATTTATTAAATATTTAACGATTCATGTTATTGTTTAAGGTCTCCGTCCTCTGTTAAAAATTAAAACTGTAGTTCTGTGTGAAAACATAATTTTTTTAAAGGAAGAAAAATCAATGAAATTAAAGGTTATTAAGAGTATCCATTTAGAATTTCATGGTTATTGAGGACTATTCGTTTTCGATAATTTCTTTATTATTATTTAGACCGTTTAGTTTTTCTGTTTCTTCTTTTAGAAGAAGAGTGTTTCACTTCCGGGGAGATCGTTTATGTTAAAAATGCAGCTGATTAGAATATTTAGCTGCATTTTCGTTATTACTTTTACCTATTTGTTTGCTGCACAGTATATAAGTATATACAGTATATAATAATATAAATGAGGTACACAGATCTAATTAAAATTAAACGTTCAAACTGTACCTCTTCGTTGTCTAGAAATAAATTGCGTCCTACGTCCTCTGTTTTTTAAGGAGAAAGATACGGTTAAAATTTTATACTTATAATTTATTTTATATTACTGTAAACGTTCTGGCAGAACATTACATGCGGGAGATAAGTTCGTTTACTCTGCCAGGTGAGATTGAAAGTTGTAAATCATCCTAAAAACTCGAGTTCAAAGAAAAAGTGTTCCGAGATGAACGAAGTGAGTGGGAAGCAAAAGGTTTTATCAGAAGAATCTACATGTGCGAGGAACTGGAAGGGGGATATAGAGGAAGATGAGGTCTGGAGGGAGAGAGAGAGAGAGACAATAAAACAATATCCGTCAGAAATGGGGCGAACAAAATTCGATTTGCACACCAGCGCCTGAAACAGTCAGAGACTTGAGGTTTCCCTGACAGAATCTGCTGCTGCTCCAGCGAACGTTCATTTGCAATATTGGAGATTTGTGAAGAGCATAGGGAGGCAAGTGGCAGCGGGGGAAAAAACGAAGGAAGGGTACAAGTGAAGAAAGATATGAAAAAGCAACGACTAAACAAATAAGTGAGAGGGAGCAACTCGTGAGGGAAATAAACAATTTCTATATAGCAACATCGATGAAGATAAGTCTTAAAGGACAGGAAGCTAGCTAGAGAATTTAGGTATTTTTTGGCGATAAATAATTAACTATGTTATGTTCGTAAGCAGGAGCAAGAATCAGTATTACGGTCATGCATTTCCCAAATTTAGTTATTGAAAAAGTATATTATACAGCCATAACCATTACTGTAGTGTCTCACATAATTATATCAGGCTTATGCCCGTATTTTCATGGAAGTTTTAACTAGTATAGTTTTATGTTTCAGCCTATTTATCACGTACAAACTGTGAAAAGAAAATTCTAATGGCATTAATAGTGGCAAAGGTTTGAAGTACTGGTTCTTCTAACGAAAAATAAAATGCTCCATTTAGCTCTGACAGTGTTCCGCTACATAATAGACGACCATTAATTCCTCCCCTTTCTCTCTTATGCCCCTACTAGTTGTTGTTAGTTTCGGGGATGGGGGTTGGAAAACCTATTAAATAAGTTTCATCCCTTCCTCACGGAAACAATGAACGCTGAGAGGACTAAAACGTAGACGTTTTATTCCACAGGGAAACACGTGCAACATCTGGAAGCTTCTGTTCGTTGCAGTTTCTTCAGATGTAGTATTTATCTGGGTTAGGCAGTTTTTTCGAGAATGTTAAAATTTCAATCATTCATGTAGTTCAGTATGGATGCTTAATTTTCCATCGTATATGTTTCAAAATGTGTTGCCACATAACTTCGTACCTTTCTTTTATAAGCTATTATCATTTCAATGCTACATAACATTGATTGAGACTGGTCCAGCTGTGCCTTTTTTTAATATAATGACCATTATTTAAATACTTTTCCTTATATTCGCTTACACCACAGTGCATAAAAAACCGATGACTGGTTTCCGGTTGAATATCAAATGATCCATCTCTGAGATAAGAAAGTTGAAACTGTTAAATGTCTCATGTTAGACATATTCAGGCTGCCTTTCACAATGTCAACTTGTTTCCTTCCATATTTCCCTGAAGACGAAAGAAATTTGCGATCTTTGTTACTGTGGCTTCAACCATTATCCGAAAAATATTTGCTTCATATATGTTGTTGTGGTATTTACTCCTAAGGCTGGTCTGATGCAACCCTCCATGCTAACCTGTCTCCAGCAAATATTTTTATTTCCGCATAACTACAACATCCCAAACCCTCCCTAATCTCCTCAACGTTTTCCATCCTTGGCCTCCCCACACACTTTCGTCTGATGCTAATTTTACAATGCTCTCACGTTTCCCCCACATTGTTCGTCGCTCTTTCCCTATTCAGCATAGAACTTCCCCGTAAGTGATTCTATTCACCCATCTGATTTTCAGCGTTCTCCTATAGCACCGCATTTCAAGGACTCGTATTCTTTTCCTTTCTGAAACTACTACCGTCCATGTTTCGCGCATTTATGACGCCACACTCCATACGAACATTTTTTAGCAATGATTTTCTAATATTAATACTTTAGCCGTAAGCAAATTCCTCATTTTTTAGAAAGTCTTCCTTGCCTGTGGTATCCTACTCTAGTTATTATGCTGCCGAAGTAGCAGAAATCCTTAACGTCCTTCAAAAATTCCCTCCCAATCTAATACCCTTTGTTATTTCACTATTTCCCATACTACACTCCATCATCTTGGTTTTCCCTTTATTAATCCTCATATTGAACTCTTTCTCATGCCATTTATTATGTTTTCCAAGTCCACTTCTGACTCCCATATTACCTCAATATCATCAACAAATCTTAGGGTTTTTATTTATTCTCCTTACAGTTTTATTCCCTTTCCATAGTCCGTTTTAACTTTCTTCATCGCCTGTTCTATCTATCTATCTATCTATCTATCTATCTATCTATCTATCTATCTATCTATCTATCTATATATATATATATATATACACGATAAATAGCATGGGCGACAGACTGCATCCATGTCTCACTCCATTCGTGATTTCTTCTTTGTTTCCTTCCCTTCGATTCTAATTAACCTTCTGTAGAGGTTACGAATAACTCTTATTTCTCAATATTGTATTCCTGTTATCTTCAAGATCCTTAGCAGTGTGTTCCAGATAACATTATCAAAGGTTTTTCTAAATCTACAAATACCATTCACGTAGACCTTTTTTTTAAAATATGTATCTGTTGCTATGTTTCAAATGAACTCTGCAAACTTAATGTATACTTATGACGTTTATTATTCCAAAAAACTCCGCTGGGGCAGTAAGACTTTCTTAAAATCCGTAGAGATGGGAGCGGTGAGGAGAAAGCATGTAAAAATACTCCATCACTGAAATAAACAACGACTTTTCCTATGCCGTTAAGGAGCTTCGGGTAATCCAGGAGATGAGGACAAGTTAATTGTAAAATATTGAAACTGATCAAGTGATTGGTGAAGAATTATTACCTAATTATGTCTGTTTTTTAAAAAAAGTCATTTGATATTTTAAATAATACCAATGCGGACTGTCTTGACTCTTCACTGGAGAAATGTGGTAATGACTGCGAAAAGAAATAAATATAAAGGTGCGGCTACGTTTCTTGGTTTATATTTCCAATAATAATACTTGGTTATCAAGAACCGTGTGGCTGATGAGCCGTGGTTATTTACGAGCAATTTGTTTCGTGCCGCGGCGTGGAACATTTGGCCTGTCTGACCTCACACTCTAGCTCCGCTTTTACCACAATTCCGTATTTAGGGCGTCCTCTCATCTAGGAACTAATCTTCTGCAGAGCGAATTACAAACGAGATTGTTCGCAAGAAAATTAAGCAGTGCGAGAGATTTGGCAACTCACTCCTCGGCTGCAGACTCGACTCACAGTGATTGCAAGGCGGTACACGCGAAGTGCGGTGGGATAGCAGGGGGAGTACGGGAGGATAGGAGAGGAGGAATATAGGGAAAGAGGGATTACGGAACGGCATGTGTGTGGAAGGGAAAGAGAGGGAGAATGCAAGCGCAGATAGGAAGGATAAAGGTGATCTCGGAGTGGCGAACTCAATTACGCAAAGGTCGCACAAACAAATTACGGATCGGGAGAAAGACTAAGGAATTACAACTGGTTCGCATTTGAGCCCCTAAATTTATGAGGAATTAAAGCGCTCTTGCTTCCAGTGTGACCTGTATAAATGACTAGAAGGGGGTTAGAATACAAAGTACGATTTGAGTCTCGCCAGGTACGAAAATAAATAAAATTTTATTTTGCAGTTTAGTAACATTAGTGCTGTTATTTAATTCTAATTAATTTTCGAGGTCACTTTTGTATCCTTTCTCTCTAATCACCGCGTTGTTTCGTCTGCGGAGTCTTGGATGCTCCAAGCTTTACACTTGTCCATAGATACACTTTCATCTTTATTACAAACTTGCGTGAATTTGTTCTCCCCGTTATTGCTTATATCTTCTTCTTTTAGTCTGTTTTAACGTCTCATTAACAATTATGGTCATTAGAGACTTCCATACGATCACTCAGGAACATTTAAGATGAGTTGCTAACAGACTTTAGTTATGAGTTAAAGACCTATTTATATATTTTCTAATACTTTTCTATAGCCAGGAACGTGAGCGGAATATTTTCTTTGTAACCCGAAGTTACGGCTTCATCCTTGATGACCTTAAAACCGCTCCAGACAGTATTTTTGGCGGCTCTTCGAGACAAGCCGACACTGTAGTATGCCGCGAAAGGGGCGCGAAACAGTGCAAGAGCGCCAATTTAAATTGTCGAAGGCCAGCCATGGTGGGGCAAGTTTGTAATTTGTTCGTGATAGATAGCGACTGTAAGAGAAAGTGTCGGCTCTCGAACTAACTACTAAACTTAATAGTAGCGAAGCGTCACACTGGTGTATGTATGATAGTCCACTGTGGAGGACAGCGGAATATGCGGCGAGGCACGTATTATGTGATTTATGAGAACGGGTGTTCAATGTAGTTAATGAACACGTCCTGAACATTAAGTATTTATCGACGGCAGAGCTCTGCTGAGGATCCAACATTCAATCACCCATCGTTATCCTGCCTATTTTTCTGTTCCCCAGTCATCAATCCTCTCGCCATGAAAGTGTGTGAATGGTCTCTTGTTCACTGCTCTTCATTCTCGTTAAGTCTCTTACTCTACTTACTGTGACAGTGATTGGTACACGACTTGTGACCAATGACCAGCTTTAACTGACGGCAAATAATTTCGTCGTCGGTATCCTTAAAATATAAGACCTTGGTGAGTTCCAATTTTCGTCACTGATTAAAAAAAGGAAACAAAGAAATTATCAGGTAATAAAAAATTGTACGACGAAAGATGACCTATTTATAAGTAAGTGAATTGCCCTTATAACTACTACTTAGAACCGAGATACAACAATTAAAAAGGGGAAAATAATGTGTCTGCAGTAAGTATTCTGTTACGTTTCAGGAATTATGTGAAATACAACAACTTTTCTTCACAGAAAAAGGTCTTGTACAGGTTTCTACCTTTCTCTAAGGTTTCTCCTAACTTTTATTCTATAAGTTATGAACTTTTATTAAAATTGCTTTCAGCCCCTCGTGTTACGGATGAAATACAGAGGTATAAAGTTAAGCGTAGTGTTCCCCATTTAATATTCCAGCCGGATATTTTTCTTTCTCAAATTTATCCATCAATTTTTGTTTCTTTTATCACGTTTTATTCACGTGCGATTTTCGACGTTTCACTAAATGGCTTCTTAAATTCACAAGGTTACTCCAAGACTGAAACTTTCTGTCCATTCCTTGCGTCAATATGTCGCGGAAGTCATTCCATCTCAGGCTCTAGTGATATTTTCTGTTGCACCATTTATATATTTCTCTGACGCCTGGTCCTATCTTCATGATGGTGCGCACGGTCCGGCCGTTCATACAAATGGAATCAAATCCATTTTCGAATAGAAGTTTATAAAACCATGGAATTAATTAAAGAATATACTTAGTCCTCAATAAAACATTTTGCCACTCAATCCAGTTTATTACAACAGGAGGTTTCGGTGACATTATCACCATAACCACCTGAAACGATGAATTGAGTAAAGAAAATGTTTTAATTTTTGTTGTAAATTCAGGACTAAGGGCATTAATTAATTTAATATCGAAGAATTAGAATTATGATAATTATATTTTCATATTCGTTCTAGCAGGACTCCGCAAGAAAAATGAAATTATGAAACAATTTTTTTTCCAAAAAATCCCTTGTCCTATCAATAATTGTGGCAATGGTTATTGTAACGTCACACAATCACCGTAATGAGTTTCTTTAACATTTATATAACTTGCAATCAATAATTTTGTTGCATTGTCTAACATACAGATTTTAATGGATGAAATTAAAAGTTCTACTCGTTTCAATTCAGTTTCAACGTTTCTCTTATACATGTTCAATCTCAATTATTCTCGTTATCCGTTCTGTAACGGTAAATATTTCCGGTTTTCATCTAAGACACGAAATATTAACATAAACCTAATTTTTCCCTTAAAAAATTTAAGATAAATTTTTTTCTCAAAACTTGAATTTTTTTTCTGTTCCAATTTACCAATAGCCTGATCTTGACGCACTTGTTAGCAGGATGGCATGAAATATATTGTTTTTTATATAGTTACCACGTTATTTATGCAAATTACAGAGCGCCTACAAAGTATATGGATTTTGGTGCTCGATGTTCGCATATGATTAGCATAAATTTTACCACTATTTAATTAATTCGTACTAAATGTGTCGGCGAATAATTCGGGCAGACGCGTAAATATTAGGGAGGATGGATCCGGCCATATTTTTAATTTTTATACTAACTGGATTATGAGGGAGATGAAAGTGGGCTTTAAAAATTAAAATATACGTTTGTGAACCGGGTGTTGCAAGGGCGAATAATACGTTTTTCTTCATGTTTTAGTAGACTGTAATTCTAAAGTTGGTAAATGAGTGAATTATATTTTTCTGAGTAATTATACAGTTCTTGAATTATTTTTAAAGAATCGGTATTGGTAAATGGCCAAATGACGAAAAAAATTCAGTTTGTGAAATAAAAACTCTCTAAGCCCAATTTTTTTTTCACGTGCAGCCGGCAGGTATTTTGTAAAAGTGCCGACAGGAGCGTTACGTACCGTAGTTCCTGTAAATTCTATTTATATAATTTATAATTACCTTGTATTTCAGCGTTCAGTTGCCTTTATAATTAACGTCATGTATTACTTTTACAGTACGATAAAGTTATGAAAATATTAAATTTTTTTACTATAACTTTTCACATTTCTTAAGTTATTTTTAACATTATTGACACAGAGGAAGGAACTGTAAAACCCGATTGATTTGCGATACAAAAGGTGGATAAGCCATTACACTTCGATTCCTGGCAAGGATTTGGGATTTTATGTACGTTTTTGTGTTCCCAAATTGAGTAACACAATGAAAATATCATCCCCAAAATGGTAAAGTAGTCGCTAATGACCTTAGGTGTTGATGCGACTTAAAAAAAGACACCATATGTAGACTCACTGGATAAATAGATACCTCAATTATACAAAACCATAACGTTGTATGTGAATCTCGCGTACAATTTTGTTTTTGAATTCATTATGTTTGGGAAAATAATTATAAAAATCTTAATAAATTTACTTTTTACTTCTATATTTTATATAGTTATTTATTATTATGTATTTTCCATTTACAAGATTAAATTAGAAAATTTCTACTGTAATATCATGAAGCTGTTTCAAATTAGAAATGTTTACTTCAACGTATTTTAATTTAATTTCAAATTGTCTTATTTTTTCAATTTAGGTGTTGTTTTCTGTTGTATCTAAAGCTTAGGAATGCATTTTGAGAGTTGGTAGCATTGACGATTATCTTTTTTCCTGGTATTATGTACTACTTGATAGGTATTAGATGGTAGTGTTCAGTTTATTGATCTGCACAAATGCGATTGAAATTCTGTATGTCTACATTCTTTAAAGTGACAAATTCCGTTTCATTTGGATCATAAACAAAATTATCTTTCATGTTTTTAGCTGAACTGACACCAAATGAAACTCAATTGCAAAATTAATGAATTCTTTCATTCATGTCATATATATTCACTAACCCAGAATAACGAATTTATGGCTCTTCTTGATTGTGGCTAATGTTAAATTGAAGGGACTCGGTCTGTAAAGAGGATTGATCTCTCATCAGGTTTGTTTCCAGCATTTGAAAATACGTCGAGCCTTGCCAGGTCAGCAAATCTTCGTCCTAGACAAATCGGTTAACTCGAGCGGGCTTGATGGTATCGATTCACCCCGTTATAAGGGATGGATGGAATTCTTTCATATTACAGAATCCTTCCTATTGTGTTCAATGGGATTATGAAGCTACCGGTCCAGGATTGTATGGGGGAGAAGAAAAATTCGAGAGAATCGGGGACCAGTCAGTATTGTGGAACCCGAGTTGGGCAGATTAGCGGAGATTATATCCCACCGTTGTACCAATAATCTAACAACAACCATCATCTAACTCAAATACGCTGTTTTAAGCTTAATTCTAAAGCGGCCGGTGACTCTCGAAACTGGGGATTAATTTCTCACAGGCACATAACGCTTCAGCGATCGCAGGTTTTCCGAAAATTGATCACTATCACGTTTTACCCTTAAATACCCATCGGCTTGGCTAATTATTGTGCCAATATCCGATACTCGTCCCACAACACTGGAGAATTACTAAAACACGTGACAGATTACGTCCAAATTTTAGGACATTAAATTCTTAAATAAGGGTATACACGTGATTATTGATTGTGAGCCAACGCCCGCGGAATTTTGTCCTTAAAACGGTGTTCTATTCTTTAGGAAAAACAGAATGTTATAATAAATTATTTATGAAAAAGCAATGAGCTGCGTACAATTGAAGACTTTTGAGACCTTATCTTTCACGTGCTGTATCAGGAATTTTCCTTTACCGATATTTGTAAAATTTAAGAACAATTTCAAATCCTGGACTGGAAAAATTTCATAATTGTTCTCATCTTAGGGATGACTAGCAGTGTTGTTAAAAATGTTAAACAACGCCACAGTAGGAGTCTAACTAGCGCCACGTCTGTGTTAGGTCGACCCTTGCATGTCCCATAGGTGAAGTTGGGGCGGAACAGGGTACTTATTGTTTAACAATTATTTTTTGTAAAATTGTGGAAAAAGAAAAATCACTTTATACAGGTATAAAGCATTAGACTAGTTCAGTGTTGTGTAACGGCGACTGCGAGGGTGAGCGGCCGATGCCAGTGCGTATAAGTCGGTGCACATTAAAAGGTCGCTATTTCCCTGAGTTAGAGTGTGTGGCCATCCTACATAGTAAACAAATATCATTCTGCCTTATATTTCCATCCAGATGACGACGTCCTCCTACACGGCCAACACAAACTTGATGATTGGCTTTAAATTATGCCGTTTCTAGAACAGTTCCAAAGGTTAATTGTCTTTTACTCGCAGCTGGACGAGCACACTGCTCTAGGGGTTGTTAGAAAGTCTCTCTTTGAATTCAGGAAGGGGATGTGGCAGGGCGTATTCTTATAAGTCGCCTTTCACCAGTCACACAGGACGGCCACTGTGTCGTGAACGCCATTCACGAGAATTCGCCCCTCAATAACTACAGTCACCCTTTGCAAGAGAACTAAGAAAGTGGAGGAAATTGATTTTCCAGACCCGACTCTGAATATCCGGATTACCCCCAGCACCTCGTCCTTAATATCTGCACGGAACGTCTCGTCTCTCTGATATGAATGACTACGCTGCCGTGTAGCTGCTGTAATTCTCTTTTATTAACTCTTCTCCAAAGAGGATCCTTTCCGCGAATAAGGATTTCAGGACACTGTTTTTTCTATATATTTAAAGATATTTAACATCGTCAGTTCGTCTAATCACTATCAGATTCCCATGTAATTTTTAACTCGTACATAATTATTATGAATTCTAAATTGCTAAAACGAATTGCCCATTAACAAAAAATAATTGAGGAAAAATGACTGCCACACAACGTTTCTGCGATCATTGTTGCTTGCGTCAGGTCGTTTAAAATTGCAAGAGCTGCAAGAAAGACACACCCCACAAACTATGACTAACTACAACATAGTTGAATAAACAATTCTTCGGTTTCCACCCGGGTTAAATGCAGTTTAAGCCACGACGTTTCGATTCACTTGAGAACGATGGCAGAGTACGCCATCGAAACGTCGTGGCTTAAACTGCATTTAACCCGGATGGAAACCCAAGAATTGTTTATTCAGAATATACACGGGAAAACCTTCGATATTCGATACTACATAGTTTTCCGACTTTAAAAAATTTACATAAAATAAAAAGACAGCCAATAAGTCAGCATATATATATTTATCACCATTTATTCAAAAACGACGTTTCAGCGATTGTGGGACCCAGACTATTCTTTGTTTTATAGAAATTTTATAAAAATTTTATTGATTTATATGTAAAAATATACCTATTTCATCCTTATATATAATATCTTGTATTTTAATTTATTACATTATATTTGTGAATTTGATTTACACTAGCTTCAAATACTATTTTTGACAATACGCAGGGTAACCTGTGTAAACACAAAGCCATTAGGTTGTGATACTCGGTACGAATGAAGGAGAATTTACGCGAAACTCGCTGAGAGAAAGTTATTGATTTGCTAATACCATTGTAGGAACAGAAAAAGTTTCTGACTCTTCGAAAGTTTATTTTTCAGTTCAAAATTGGAGTCTTTTCTGTCCGATAAAAAGAAACTTTTAACAAGTCAACAGCAAGCACAACAAATGTGAAACGTACAGCTAAATTAGGTCCAAACAGATTCTGCAAAGTTCATTCATTCTTTCAGAAAGGACGGCTATTTGTTGGTTTCTATATGAATAAAAATTAGTTGGAAATTATCTGACATTTATTATACCAATATTGAGTTAGAAAACTATTTATCAATTGCAAAAAAAAAACTTACGACGTTTCATCCTCTCCTGGGACTTCTTCATGTATTAAAATTTTAAACTACAATTTTTGATATATTAGTAAATGTAAGATTGAACAGACCAATTTCATGCGTTTTTGTTTTCATTTATAATCAATTTTTATAGAAAACTTATATCCATCAAATATCTCTCTGATTATAGACAGCGAATTCTCAAAAGAAAAAGCTTTAGTTATTTTCGGACGTAACAGTCGCAACCAGAGCAAAAATAATACAACACGTAAACAAATACGCGGTGCCAATTATATTTCAATTATACGTGTATTTAATTCTCCCTTTGCGTCGATGGAAGTTAATGTATTTCCCAAAGGCGAGTTGAAAGGTAAAAAAATAAACGGGAAAGCTGGAATGTGGAACACAATTTAAACAGGTAACAAAGCTAAAATAATAATAATTCTGTCGGTAATTTTTAGAGTGCTGTTTTCTCCTGATTCGATTATCTCGGATAAAAATGGGAGCTGGCTACCATTTTCGATGGAATTGTGTTACAATCTGAACTCGCACAATTTGAACTCAATTGCTTGCTTCGTTCCGCTACCCGCCGTGTAATTGTTTCTGTTATTATTCCATCCCTCTCCAAACACATACCTACATAACCCTATATTCGGGGTGGGTAGGGGTTCACACACACACACTGTGTTTGTGTATGAGAGAGACGGAGAGATGGCTACAACAATAATAATCCAGGCAGACAGAGCAGAAAAAATTATTTGCACGTGCAGTTTACATATAAGTATTTATTTATAGCGCACAAAAAGAATTTTATTCGAAAGGAATAAGGTTTATACAGGTACTAATATCTTTGAAAAGCGTCTGCCCCCTCCACCCCCCAAAAAAAAATAAAAAGTGGAAAATAAATTACCTTTAATAGGGATATGCATTAATTCGCTGTTTTGTTACAGGCTGCATTATTTTGAAACTTAAATTTCTTCTGTTATTTACTAAATTAAACTAGGCTTGTTACGTACCTATTCTAGTTTGTCTCATCGACCATAAGCCTAATATTCCCGTTGGATCAAAAGCTGTCTTGCTATTGTATTCATAAAGGGGCTTCCACCTTATTTCTTCACCAAAAACTGGTCTTAATTTGAAACGAACAAAAAATACATTCTGTTCCGTTCTAGCAACCCTTAAAGTGGACTCTAATATTTTTTATAGATTGTGCTACCACTAAAAAGGGTTAGTATATAATGTGAAATAAACCATCAGTTGGAACGTCTGCGACCACGTAGATTCGCGCAAATATACTATCGTGACGCACCAGCTAGTCAAACAAAATTCATTCAACAATAAGTACCATTATCGTCAACAATTATAAACTTTGAAGTGATTGTATTATCCTTTCACGTATTATAGTTAATTATTTATAATATTTTGCTTTAATCTGTGTTTTAAATTATATGACCATTTTACATACAATTTGAAAAGTTTTATTCATATTTTTGTCTGTAGTTTAAACCTTAAGAAAATAGTGTCTTCATTTTACTTGATGAAGCCCCATATTCCCAATGAAGTAAAATTGACCGTCGATCATTTATCTTTATTCCAGGGTAATTATTACTAAAAATACAAATTAATAGTTGAACATATTAGTATCCAATTCTCTTAAAAGGAGGCATGATATGACTCAATATATTTTCCCTTCAGATGCGTCAAATAAAATTAATTGTATCATATCCAGACGAAGTTCTTTTCAGGGAAAGTGATTTTACTTTAATCCTCTTCCGCAGTGGCAGACGTAAAAGTAGGCGTAGTAAGCTAATGTAAACTCTCGTTTATAAAGTTGGTCCTACATTTGCTTAGGCCGGACGAATTGATGCAATAATGTCGCACATTTATCTCCGGGTCCGTGTCTAAGCCTTTCCCAAGGAAAATTAAGAGTTCATTATCCCCGGGCTTGCTTTTACCCAGCTTCAATCATCGTAGGAAGCGTCTTTTTTTTCCCTTCTTTCTTTCCTCCTTGTCTCATCTCCATTATTCTCTCTCCCTGCGTATTCTGTGCGGAGTTTTTCATTAAAACAACCTCCAGCTCTCTTCTGTTCCTCTTTCCTCTGGAATCAGCCCTAATCAATTACCCAGCGATGCCTGTGTACTCTACTCTTACTCAAAGGCAAAAGGAAGGGGAAAAAAAGACCTTCCTGCATTCCTCTTACCACAACTGCTACTCACTCCGCGTCCCCTTAAACTGCATTTCACTTTGCACGAACCGCGTTTTTGTGGCTTAACAACGAAGATTTCCTTCGTGCATTTCATTTCACTTCAGCAGGCAGAGGACGAGGGAATGCTTTTGTGAAGCAAGAAAATAACATTTTCTCCCAGAAGAATTTCTAATTCGATTTTATGGCATTAGGGAGAGGTTACAAATTTCGTTCAAATTTGGAAAGTAAACCCGTTCCTGAGATACTCTACGTTTGATATTGACGCTAAATTTACTGTTAACACCTTCAGTGATGCTCTAGTTGACGAATAAAAATATTGTTTATTATTATTATATATTTAATGTCACCGCTTATTTTTTATGACCTTTGATGTCGATTAGAAATATTGAATTTTAAAGTAAATGTGTGTATAAGGTGAATATTCAGAGCAAGTTTGAGATACAGAGACATAAAATACAAAAATGACTCATGTCAAAGACTGTCATATTTTTTTTTATATTTCTTAGTATCTTTAAAATTGTTCGGTAACCTCAGTTCGTGTAAAATTTTTCCCCACTCCATTATTCGGTTTCCTTCGGATCCGGGGTCGAAATTATCTTCAATCATAGCCTTAGAATTTGGGAGGAGACAACCACCCCAATTACCACCGATGTTCGGGGAAAATACCAGATCTCGCCACAGCCTGGTTTGCAGGACCTTCAATTCTGTACATCGTTGTGTTTTACTAATACAATATGCTGCTGTTAAACCTTTAATACGTATTATAAAATTATATTTTTGCTTCTCGGTTAAATTTAATCTCTCGTAGCTGTAAAACGGTACAAAAATTGAAAGTCCTGTATCAAATTTATTCATGAAGTGTAAAATAAATGTTCGATGTCATTAAGCGGATAATAGTAACTAAACTCAAGGTCATGTAGACTGAGTTTTGAATGAAATGAATATTTACTCTACTCTCCAAGGTACATGATGCTTAGAGTTGATACGACCTTTAGAATAATTGACTTCCACCTACATAACCTTATGACGAAATTTCGTCAAATATAGTTTTACTATCGACTATCCAATATTTGTAAGCATTTGCGTATCTTTACTGTATGTGTCGCTAGATAATGTTATCGCTCGTGAAATAATTTATGTTTCGCAACAGTTTCCAGATAATTTTCGCCTCTCCAGTTTTACTGTTCCACGTATGTGCTAATTGTGTCACACATCTGTGGCCACTCATTTGGTGGCGCCAGTGTAAAAAAATTTCCACTTCGCGCGTTTTTTTATACTTTACATTCACACAAACACACACATACACACCTCATGTGCTCATTCAGTTTTTTTATTTTAAGCCAACCACCACCATCACCGGGAGCTATATAGAGAATAATTCCGGCGATCGCACAGTCGATATGCTGCGAGTGCTCTACCTTTGTCTACCGTTCTCCCTCTCTCTCTACTACTATTCAAATGCAAGTACCGCCCTTCTCCTCCTTCCTAATTTTCACATATGCGTTACTAAAATGCATTGATCTGATCGCGTATACACACATCAGGCGGCGGGAAAGAGAATACATGCTGGCGGTACATTCTCTCCTTTTTTATTTAATTTTTTTTTGTATGTTGCACAATGGAAACCCTCCCTCTCGCACCCGTATCATTCCTCCTACAGGATTTATATAATTTCAAATACAGCTCAGTTCCCAATATTCCAATTAATAATACGCCTCTCCCCTACCTGTAGTAATTCATTGTGAGATATTGCGGTTCTGCATATAAAAGAGGATAGGGATTCTGTAATTGAATATATAAAAATGGTCGACCAAAAAACAAAAAAGGTAAGCGCTTTGCTTTACTACGATGGCTTATTCTCCATTTTTTAACTGTAGCTGCAAGTAGTTTTGTATCGTATAGCGTACTAATGAATTAATGATATAAAGTTCTGTGTATTGAAATTGATATTCATCACTACTTTCCGTTATATAATTTTCAACCATTGGCAATAATTATAAATTGATATTTAAACCTATTTTCTAAAACTCCATACTGAAAACTTCAGTCAGCACTTGTTGAAAAATATTTTTATTTGTTTTTGTTTTAGATTTATAATACTACAAATTGACGGAAACCTTGAAGTCCTTCATTGAAGACGAAACGTGTTAGTTCTTATGTTAAAATATTATTTCGGACTGTTTTTAATCAATTATTATAACAAGTTAAAAATCGGATTGAAGGATTCAGTCTCATTTACGTTTATTGTTCTCACTGCCTGCCCTCTTATTTTTTCTTGCTCACTTCGGATTTTGTCTTAAATTTCGTATCGGCAAATCAGGATGGGTTTCAACTTATCTTTCAATTCCCACTTTATTTTATCTCACTTTTACGTCATATGAAATGATCCTCCATAAGTCTTTTTCATATCCTCATGATTTCGAGGTCAGTGTTGACAACTTTAGAAGCCTAATGCTAAAGCTGTTCCCTTAATTTTTATAAATATTTTTGATACATAGAATTCTTCGGCTGTATAATATTATGATGCAAAGATTCATTCGCGTTTACTGTCTCCCTCGTCTTTCTGTTCTCGTAATGTTTTTTTTTGTATTGATCAGTATCGACGCATGACGAGGGATTACACCAACCAGTTTATTCTACCCTTTATTATCTGTGGTCAACATTAACTTATGTAATTTTTACCGGGGTGTGAAAAGGTCCTTGTATAATAATAGTTCTATAAAAAATATATTTTCATCATTTTACCCTCAATATTATCCTGAAAGACACATTTTTATTCCGTCTTCCATGCTTTCTCTTCCCATACGCCCTTTTTATATTTTATCTTCCAATATTTTCGTCATCTTTGAAAGTATTCATTATTCATATTTTTCTAACTTCTGTTTTCTTAAAATTTTATGCATATTTCTTCTAGTCTTTTCTCTTCTTCTGTTTGATTCATACATTCTGTTCTCCAATTTTAACTTGTTCACTTCTTGCTTTCCAGGCTTCCCTCCATTTGCTTTTCTATAAGCTCAATTCTTTTACCCACTTTTTTGTGTGTATTTAAATTGTAAAAGAAAAGATTTTATTTTTATCTACTTCTTACCCTGTTTCATCTTACTTTCAATTTGGTTTTTGTAGGTTTTATAGGTGATGTGCTCGTATTACAAGAACACTTCGTTTAATCTGGTCTGTAATATTTTTATGCTTAATATTCAGTACTTTGAGTACTCTTTAAATTCCAGCTTTGGAATATTTATCATATTTAATTTCAGTGGTTTGAGTAGAATTACCGCCACCTTCTCTGTTTCTGTGCTCCCGTATCCTCATGGTCAGGAATTTTATCCAGTAGCCTGCGTGTCACCAGTCACCAAGCAATATATACTACATACACCCCTTCCTCCCCCCGCCCTTGCAAATACAATATATATGTATGAGATGCGCCTCTGCCTCCCTTTCTGCAGGCGCTGGTGAGTGACGTGCGACACTTGTCCCCACCTAACTTGCTTCTTGCTGCTCTTCACGAATAAACACGGCATTTCTTCTTCACGTGACTAAGAAATTCTTTTTGGCCTAGTAGTAAACAAACTTCCACAAGTAAAACCTTGTGATGGTATATCAAAGGATTTTAGGATCTTACTGTGAATTTGTACCTTCTCCAAGTAAAAGAAATATTCAATGTCGTAGTCAACCTTTTCTCTTGTCGTTATTATAATTTCTTAATTAATTTAGTTTCGTTAAATTTTTTGACGCCGAAGTGATTAGTTATATCTAATGTTAGTGGGAAAGAGTGTATTCGATGAATATAAAATAAACAGCTTCATTTTCATTTTACAGGTCTAAGGGAATCTTGTTTAGTGTTGCGCTTGAGGATTGTCCGCATAACTGAGTTGCTGCTTGTCATCTTCACACGAGACTCCCACGCGCAGGCGTTTGAGGCGTGCTCGCGGTGTGTTCTTGATGGAAGGTTCACAGTTATTTGCCGAGAGTAGTTTCCACGCCGCTGCCAGGGTGTAGCTAGCTTCCTGTGTGTAATTAACTGCAACACAGCATCTCAGCCTTCAGAGACGTTCAGGGATAAAGGGAGGGGGGAATGTTGCAGCAGCATTGCCAGGGATTTCACGACCTAATTCTCGTGACGTGACTTCCTCGGTTAATTTGGAGGGTTGTTGGGTCGCATGATTTCCCCTGAGCCGTTCATGTCTTGGTTGATTTGGTCAGGGGATGGATGTACGACTGTGCCGAGGTTATCCATCCGGAAATCTCGTTTCTACGAAGCGTGAATTATGGGGTACGAAGTGGATCTCACTTCTCTGTTCACCGAAATGAAACCATCACAAGCACTGGTTGATGATTCTCTAGTCAGTAAATATAATCATGCAAATTTGGAGGAAAACATTCTTCGTGACGCCAATGTTTCCGAAATTATAGACACATGCATTGTATATTTAATAGTTTCTTGAGTTCCACTTGTGACCCTTGATATATTCAATTCCCAGTAATAATTCTTCATAAATTGTGCTTCCTTTCATTTGAATATGCAAAGCGTTATACAGGAAGGGGGGGAAGATGATCTCTGATTTTCCCTATCTTAAACCCACGCGGTTTGTCGCTCCTCAATCCAAACCTGACTGGATAAGGAATTATGGGAAGGGGGCGGGAAGGGAAGAGATTATTGAAATATAAATGTTCCTAAAACTTTATTTACTTACTGGCTGAAATTTACCGTAAAAATATGCGTTTGTAGAAAAACAGGAAAACGCTAGTCATCCATATTTATCTGAATAACTGCATGCTAAGAGAAACATTTACAATCAGACCTTTCTATACCTACTTTCTCCCGTTAAATTTTGTACATTTAATATTTTTCTATAATCGTTTTATTATAAAAATTTTCAAACTACATCAAATATTAGCTTTTGGATAAAAATATTTTAGGATGACCTTGTCTGACAGACCTTTGATTTTTTAATATAATTATAATTTATTTTTAGTGGATTCATTGTGAAAATATTTGTTCATCCATCTTATCTTTTGTTACAGGTGAGTTTTGCTCAGTTATTTTTGCCTGCTACAACCCGTATGGTAAGCTAATTTGATACTGGTATAATTGTCGTAATGTGCTTACCGATGTTTTTTGTAGTTTATAATTTAGTTTTGTACTATCGGGTATTACAATAAATTATGGCCTCTGTCCTCCATTGGTGGGTTTCGCCTTACCCTGGGAGGACGCTCCGTAATGCACCGACCCCAAATATACGAAAATAATATATAATTATTTAGTTTATAACTATATTTCCCAACCCCCATGTTGAAGTGACTTTAAATTAAAGTAAAAAAACATTTCCCCATTTATTTATAATTTTCTGACAATCTTTTAAAGAAAGAATCTCCACGTACGGGATCAGACAACGTTAACAAAACTTGCCTTCTCACATCATCGTACAATTACGTCAATTATTATGAGTCGTCCAATTTTTTTGTTTTATTTTCCTTCTAAATAGTATAACACAAGCAGAGAGTTTTCTATTTTGGCCATGAAAAGCTCCTGGGTGGACGAATTCCATCAAAGCCATTCCTCGTTGTAATTTTGTGGAGTATTAATTTTACGTTCACTAGAAAGGGAAAAAATGTAAATTTTCTGCAAGAAACAGTTGCACCAAGAGGTTTATTGGAGAAATTGTCAGATAATAATACTGTATACCGCTAAATAAAACATTAATTAACTTAAAGTGTATACTAATTGAATAATTTTTAATTTTCGAAACAAGCCTTCCACCCGTTATCGAAATGTTCACAGCCAGCCAGTTACAACCTTCAATCTCTACTTTTGTAATTTCTCACTCTCTATCGTCCAATGCTTATTGCACATTCATTAATATTCTTAATTCGTCCTCTTGATGTCCGAAAATCAATTTTCATGGGGTTTAAACACCTTGTTCCCACACCACCATTTGATTAGTTTCTAGGCGGGGAACCGATCCTCTCTAATAAAAAGTATATCTTCCGTCTTTGGGAGGAGCCATTCACTCCACTCCATCGTCAGCTCACAACCCAATGCCGCCGATTTTCAAAGACTTTAGAAAAACCCATTCCGCGCCAATTTGTCTGGTATTATTACCTTGTCTGTAACCTTCTTCAGCTTCTCTCAAGGCGCCTGCCTTTGATTTCGTACCGGAAAATTTTGTATGCAGTTGTGTTTAACCATTACAAAATGATGTGAAAAACTAATTTTAAAAAAGTGCTTGAATATGGAAATAACTCTCAAAAATGGATAGCAAAGGCTAGGATTTGAACTAACATTAAAATGCTTTCTAAATACCCAGCCCATAAACGTATTAGCATCACACTACGAGGCCACCAAATAATGATATTAAAAGTGACATTTCTATTAAAATTAAACGAAAAGAGAAAAATACGCCAGTCGAGGACAGGACGATTAGGGATTAGAACGATGTTCCAAACAAATATTTTGGCGAACCTATCTATAAATAATAAAAAATTAGAGTAGTAATAATACGTACAATATACATTTTAAGCATATCTAATTACGTTATAGTCAAGTGATGTAGAATGATACAAAAGTATTAGATTCGTTCTAAACGAAATGATACTAAATGATTAGTTTTCCTTAGTAGAGTGAAGTGTGTAAAATTGAAAATGTGCTACAAACTGAAATATTTCCGGGATTTAGTGAATGATTATCAGTTTCATATTGTAGGGAATTAAAATCCCTAGAAATAGAAAATATTTCTTAGGATTTTATTTTAACTGCAATTTAGAAACAATTTTTGTGTAATCATATCTGTCAGTAACTGTAAGTTTCATGGCAGATAAAATTGAACGAATCAGTCATTTATGTTTGAACATAAACTCGCGTTATAGAAAGGGAAAATTTTCCGAATTTAAGGGCACATTCCGATAAGAGCAGGTTGGAGTAATAACATCTGTGTGTGAGTCTAATAACTCGGAAATTAATAAAGTTTGGGTCGTAACTGCATGCTCGGTATCGGTGCTCGAAACCACGATCGATTTCTATGACTTTTGGGTTAATTGGTTTGGTCATATGTTGTGGAACTCTTTCATACCCGCCTCACTTCCCTCCTGCCTTCCGCGTCGAAATTCCACTAGCTGATCAGAGAATATTGTTTTTAAGTTCCTCTTGAATACGTAATTAACGTTTGGTCGAGGCTGTTGCGAAGTGTGTAATTTATGTACAGGTCAGCGATTAAATTTGTCAATTGCGCGACTGCGTGCCTTTGACGGCGGATGGATATTTTCTCAATTGAAAGTTTCTGTTCGTCGTTGTGCTTCCCGGAATTCGAAGAGACTGTTGTTTGATCTTCGAGTATGTGTGTGTGTTGAAAATTGTTGGAGGACTACACTGAAATGTTTCCTACCGGCATATTGCAATTAGCAGGAGGAATGTTGTACGCTAAAATGTCGCCAGTGGAATTAATTCACGTTATCGCTTCTTCTTCGACTTGAAAGCTTTGAAAATGTTTTCTTAACGATCGACAAAGACACATTTTATTGTAACATATATACTGTAACGAAACTCTCCTTTTTGCCGTCGTAATTTAGTTTTGAAATGTCAGAATATTAATAATGTTATTAATAATAAATGGTGATAAATTTTTGAAATTTTGATGACATAATAAAAACGGAAAAGTGTCATTTTTTATTTATTTTTATTTCATTAAGATTTCTAAACTAAATTTTAATGTTACTAAAGTTACCGTATTTTAATAATTTTTAATGTGTATTTTTGTAGTAAGACCTGAATACGTACCTCATGTGGTGACGAAACGTCGTTTAACCTTAATAAAAACTGTGTCTGAAAACTTGGTTAAGTTATTTTATTAGGTTTGTAATTTTAATATGTTTCTCGTAGTGTTTATTGTATTTACGTCTAAATAGTCAATTCTTCATTCTACTAACGACTACGTTGTTGAATTGAGAATTTTGCAGAGTTATTGATAATAAAAGTTGAATGTCAGCATAAAACCGGTCATAAAATAAATGACGATCTGGAAATTCTGATTTAAAATTGTGATATTTTATTAGCTAATCAAAACGTTTACATTGGCTTGGTAAAAAATATCCAACGTTTTTTACGGTTACAGCTAGAATTATGACACCAGGAGCTCGTATGTATTTGAGTAAATATGTTCAATATTTATTTGTTCATGGAGTTTGCTGCTGTTTGAAATTTGGTACAGAGTTTTATCACGCAATTTCTGTTAATTCGTTGCTGTAAGTGACGTGATCCCTGTGGTTATTTTATCCAGTGACCGTGGGTTGTCTGTGTCTTAACCTTCCCCTCATCCCCCCGGCGTATTTGTGTAGTTGTTTTGGGCGCCGCTAGTGTGCGCTGGCTCCGGGCGTCGGGTTTAGTCGACGTGTCCGGGTTTCCCTGGCGCAGTCGGGCGCTAGGCGTCGCCCTAAGACCTCGTCCTCCACGGTGTGCTGCAGTGTTATGGTGGTGCCCTCTCCACGTCGTGACAGTGTGTGCGTGTGCGAGCTATGTACATATGTGAATGTAGGGGAAAAAAGATTCTGGGGACGTCTCCGCGTTTCAACTCTCTAGATCTCACCTCTTCACGAATTATGAAACATGTCAGTCAACACCACCAAGCAGTCTAAATATTAAAAAAAAATCTACTTCTCTGATACCCGAAACTTTCATCGCTTATAAGATTATGTAGAACAAAAATGTTAAGTCGCGAAAATTTTCTGCAGTTTGTAAATAAAATTGATAAGCCTTTTTTGTCAGAAAATTTCCCCATTCATTTACTTAAATATAAATGAATAATTCACAATATTCGGAGCCTTTTAATTGGGGACATTTATAAAAAATAATTCATGAACCTCTCCTAGGAAACGAATTGTCTAGTAATATACTTTGCTTGTTTGTAACAACGTACTTCAATTATATAGCAAACCGATTCATGTAAGGGAAATAGTCGGTGGATAGATTGATTTAATGTTATTACAGTTAAATTAAATTAGCCTGTATACGGTCGTAGAGATTTTAGGGCTTCAATAATAATACCCGTACAAGGGTAGAAAAACTTTGGCTCAGCAAGGTTACGATATATATAATATTCTTTGGTTATTCCCCTTTCTAAATGATTTTTTTTTCTCTTTTTACCCTAAGTTTGACTGTTCTACGAGTTCGTCGGTCAAATGGTCGGTCTAAGTTACTTTCAGACGTCGTGCATACTAGGTTTGCTAAGATAATTAAAACGTTAAATCATGTTAATTAACTAGATTGATCAGTTTTATAATTTCTTTTAAAAGTTTGTCTCTTGAAGCTTCTGTTTGTTATATCGACTGAGTTATTGTTTAAATCATGAAAAATAGGGAATTAATTTTGGACCTAGCTGTACGTAGTAAAACAAAATTATTGTGCAGACTTTTTACATCAATGTAGGCGTGTTTTTGAAAATGTCTGATTCAAAATAATCGGGACATACGTATTCTAATATAAAGAATCATAATTTCAAGACGAACATGGGTAGCGTATCACTATTAAATTTTACAGTTATGGAATATAAATACTTGTAATACTGAAACATTGTTTTCCTGGGGGCAGGTTCGATAGTAAACTTTAATTTATTTTTGTAGCAGACTCAGATTAATTCCTTTTTTTAATGTTGTAAGTGACATACGAATTCAATTTTGATAATTTTGAGTGAGAGTTAGGTTCGATACGACCTATACGAATACTATAGTATTTTATGCGGCTTTAATGGAACTTTCACATTTAAGTGTGGTTTATTTTGTGTTTCGTTCGTTGTAACAAATAATTAAATATAAAAATTGTAAATATATTTGGTAGCGATTGGGGGACTGGGTTAATGATATTTAATTTATTTTGTAATAAAGAAAGTAATTTTTTTTTCAGTAAAGTGAAAATAGAAAATTGGGAAGAGCCGCGGGTATTCATTTATGGGTTTGAATTCTGGAAGGTAATTTTTTCACTGGAAGTTGCAAAATGTATTCCTTCCAAATAACGGTTCAAGAATTTAAAATGTGTAAGTTTTTGGATTTTGAATTCGCAGAAATTCCCTTTCTCTATCTAAGGACTGACAGCTACGAAAGTTATGATTCGGCTTTTATACTGTAATAGTTATTTTCATCTAATTTACTTTCTGAGCTGACAAACGTATTCCGTTTTTATGTCAGTATTCTCCAAGGCTCACTTCTCTCAACAGTAATTTATAAATTAAAGCCCTCCCAGAACACAAGTCCTTTACTTTGACTGCCACTTTATTTTTATTTCTCCTTTGTTACTTTCCACGATTTACATAATTACATTCGTGTTCTCATTACCGCCTTACCAAAAATCTAACAAAGCTATTTGCAGTTCCCAGGCCGCCGTAGTTTTGTTAACGGTTAATAAGGAAACAATAATACTGAGGGATCAGACACATAATTAAACGTCTGTTACTATATTTTACAGTTAACCAATTAGTTTGCGAGATCGCCGGTCTGATCGTGAAATTACGTCACCCGACGTCACCGATATATCTCCCAGACTCTGCTTTAAGTCTGAAATCTCATGTTCTCCATCACCTCTGCTCCATCAATAGTCTCTGTTGCAATTATTGTCTTTTTTGATGACATCCTCCCGGGTAATCCCCGCCCGGAGATCCGAATGGGAGAACTATTTTACCTCCGGAATAATTTACTCCAGAAGCTGTGATCATATTGTTATGCATTTAGCTTTGTATGGTCCACGTGTTTTCAGCCGTCCAACGGTGACACAATATAATATCAATCTTCACATAAATTACTGAAGATTTTTGTGAGTAATACAGAAGACGTCGACCGACGCCTTCAGTTTCAAAGATCTCCATATGGATTACTTTTTGTTAAGATGATTCGTTTATTCAATCAGAAAATTTCCCGTGCCTTAAAAGATTAATAATTCAGTGTAAAAGTAAGGACGATGTCGATTCGGGGATTTAAAACGACAATGTTTGAGCCTCTATCAAGTGTTTTCTTAACTCCGTAAACATGAAACTTGTCCCAACGCTCGGGACTGTATCAAATTGTACAAAAATAGTTATTTATTATAAACAAACTTTCCACGCTGATGCTTGCCGTCTGCAAAAAAACCCGAGCTTACCCAATCCGAAAGCCTAAATTTAATCAATTCGCTGGTACATTACGTCGACTTCAAAGTCATTTCACCGATCCTTAACATTTTATTCGCGTTCTGTTGTCCTTAAATTTTGTGTAACTGCTTATCTTCAGCAACAATAGAACAATTGACTGGATAATTTTTAATAATTCCAATATGACAATAAATAAGTGAAATGGGTCCTTAGTTTATGATTTCATCAAGTACATATTGTATTATTTTAGGTCTTGCAGTATTAATAATAACAGAACTTTTGAGTGCTCCATTGCACCCCTTATGACGTTCTAAATTAATGACGAAACGTCATGAGAATATAATTTGTATCAATTGCTTTTTCAATCATAAGACTTTTCTCACTGATGTATGTATTTATTTATTTATTAATATTTACGGTTGCTTGAAGTGAAGAGAACAGACGAATATTCCCGAGTCTACTTTCGGTCGTAAAAGTTGTTGTTGTTTTTTTGTGACGTATTCGAACGCCGTGGTTTTTGTTGAACGTGACCTGGTGACATTTTGAACCACTCCTCGAAGCCCCGGACTACTTCAACTCGGCGCTCATTAAGATGACGGCGTGGCTGCTCTTTTCTTCTGTGCAGACATCTCCCGCAAGTTTCTCCTCGGTAGTAGTAACTCCCTCTTCCTCTCCAACATCCCTCCCCTTCTTCTTCCTGTCTGCTGCTGAACTAAACACGTCGCCGTCTACTGAATTGCCGGCAAAATTCCAAAGTTTAAACAAAATGGTATTTTTTTCGCCTGTGAACGAGACAGAGATATTAACCACCACCCTGAAGATTTCTTTAAAAATTTACTTTACCAGTTGATTTACCTCTATATTATAACTGTTAATCATCTTGGTAGGTAAAGAACCGATAAAAAAAACTGTCAAAATTATCTTCGTCGGAAAAGTTTCAAAATATGGCATTTTAATTTCACCAAAACCACACCCCTTTTTCTACTTTAAAATTTCTAAAGAATTATAACCATAATATTAGCGTATTCATTTTCTTAAAATTGCTTTTCTTCTTTAACTAATTAAAATATTTATCACTGTTTGTGAACTTTTATGCAATGAAATATCCAGAATTGGGGACTCATTGTCAAGAAAATAAAAACCAGAAATGTGGATTCCTATTGATATAACTTGAATAAAAATATTTTTTAATATTTATAAGATAATTAAAGAATAATTTTATTGGTAACTCAAACATTCTTTTTCGTCAAAACTAATTTTCCTGTAAATTAATATTTATTTATACTTCCTTTACGGGGAAGCTCTTGGAATGAAAATAATTTTGTTTTTAAATTTATACTTCAGTAATTTTTAACAGTTAATATGAGGATTTTACTTTAAAATATCTAAATAATTATTAATCTGGATAAGAGCTTATTAACTGTGACAAAATCACTTTCCTTCTTTAAGTACTTAAAAACTTTATTACTGATTTACTATTTGGAGAACGTAGGAAAATAAGGAAATATATATTTATAGGTCTTATTAGTCATATTTCATACATATATAAAACTCGCGATACTGAACTTCAACTGCATTATTTTTTACCCTGTTTCTGCTGTAGTAATTGCTGATTATGGAAAATAAATTGCAAAGCAAATTTTGTGGATATCACGTCAAAAATGTATCAGAACACGTATTTGCAAAATTTTTATTAATTTGAACGTTTTTTCATCAAACTTATGACTTCGTCTAGTGAAGAAAAAAGAAATAAAATTAATATTTATGTTAACTACAGATTAAAAATTTACTGTGAATCATAAATTCAAATTGACAAAATTTGTTAAAATATAAACTTCCGAATTTGGATTTAAAATATAATTATGCATGCTTACATTTTAATATTTATGTTCCAAAACTTTTAATTATATACTGAGTGATATTTATCTTAACGAAAATTTCTCAATTTAAAATTTATAAATGGTTGTAAAAATTATTTTGTCAGTACTCAACTTCAGAACAAATTTGATAGTGTTTGTCTTCCCCGGAAGTAAAAAACTGTGGACGAAACGTTTTATGAATAAAGCTAAAAACTTGGTTTGTCGTTATTTTAATTTTAAATTGGTTTATTGTTTTGTCAAGATTATTTACTGTCGCGACATTGAAGACAATTTTGTTATTTTATTTCAGACATTTAATTCTTGAACATTGTAACCAGAATACATCAGTTATCGCAAGACTGGGAGGATGTCTTTTGGTTATGTTGTAAATGTTTTTGTAGATCTTCCGGCAGTTGTTGAATACTTACAGGCTATGTACCTATTTTAAATAAACAGTGTGTATCAAAATGAACTTAACGAAATTTAAAGTTCATGTTATATTATTCTTTTAACTTAGATACGTGATCTTTAGTGTCACTTTACATATATCACGATAGTAATACTGACGTAGTTAGCTAGTACAGTCCATATTGATACACTTTGTATATATTTGACAACATCTCCGTGGGTCTAGTCTTTACCGTGATTTTCGTTCAAATACGCCCTTTCGTACGCTGACTCCAATTTTCCCTTCCTCGCTGGGCACAAAATAACAGTCCACGGAATAAACACAACCGTCGTCAAAAACTAAGTACGCTATTTATTCCATTTTATTTTCTCTCTGGCATCGACGTACTTTGGCGTAGTCTGTAAATTCCGAATTCAGTTTTGCGTTGTTGTAGTATCAGCTATGAGTAACGGCGTGATTGTAGAGAAGGAAAGAGTGATAAATCTGGAGGTGGAACGGGGAGACGGACCTATTATATATCGTGTGATTTATTTACGCTTTAAATTTTTTTACAATCTCATTGTTGCGTGTGTATTGCAGGTGATTTTTATTTATGCCCGTGAAAACGAGGCATCAAAGATGATAACTTTATTCCATCGGCCTGTCATCAGTGCTCCCAGCGCCGGATAAAATACAACTAAATAAATCTTCAGATTAAATAAATTTTGTCCCTGAAGCGTTGAAGTGGTTCAAAAAGGATAACGAACGAATGGAATTGTGCGTGTCGATGCATTTTCACATGTGCGAGACTGTACAGTGCTGAGTGTCAGTCAGTTAGGTAGTCAGTCAGTCAGTCACAACGTCGACGTTGCGACCGCAAAAGAGTGTCGGTAGAAGGCAAGGAAGATCCGAGGAAATGTCATGCCTCCCCGGGGGGCGGACCTCGCGCTAGCCGCCCCCGCGCCGCAGTCATGGCACCGTCGCCCCCGGGGGCCTCGTCTCCGTCGTCGCTACCCGCACCGCCGCGCTGACGCCATGCCCGCCCCCGGGAATATGGCCATGTACTACTACGCCAGCAAGTTGTGTGCCGCCGCCAGCCGCTCGCCGCCCCCGTCCCCGCCGCCAACACCGCCGACGCTGCACCACAACGCACCTGGGGGCGGCGGCGACGCGGCAGGGGCGGCGATTCCAGGGCCGTCGTCCGCGTGCACGAGCCACTGCTTGCAGTTCCACTCGCAACAGCAGCAGCAGCAACAACCGCCGCCCCCGACCACTCACCGCCCCCGTCACCACAGGGCGAAGCACAAGGTCAGCCTCTGTCATTCAACAGAGAGCCAATAATAATTACATCTTCAAATTTACAGTAAATAAGTCACCATATATACTTATTACTATTTAATCAAATAAGACGTTTCGCCTCTATTTTGAGGCCTCTTCAGGCATAAAATCCATAACCAGGATACAGAGGACTATATAGAAAACTATGATATTTTCCTGCAGAAATTGTGAAAGTTGATCTCTTTTTTTTTCAATCTTATATTTGCTCTCTACTTTTAGATTTTCTTCAAGCAGCGTTCGTCAAAGATTTACACGTACATTTATGAATAGTTTGGAAATTAATATACTTGGAACATATTTGAACGTGTAAAATTTGAAGGAATCGAAAATATAGGTATGGAACGTTGTATTAGACTTTATTTTGTATCGTTTTTTTTGCGTTATTCAGTGCTTAGACTGATCTGATGAACCCTCCATGCTAAACTACCTTGCGCAAGCCTATTCATTTTCCCATAACGACAACAAAAGTCAAATCTCCCTAAACTGCTTACCCCACACACACTTCCCTCTACTGCCAATTTCACAAGACCCTCATGTCATGGCCTATTAATCTATTCGTTCTCATGGTCAACATCCTCCATATTGTTCGCTATACTGCTTAAAATTTGGTTTCATACACTCCAATTTATTAACTTTGTAATTACATTTTTTAATTGATTGAATTAATTTATTATTTTATTTTTGCCGTGTTAAAAGGTGTTATATATCCTTTTTGGTATTAGAAGAAATATATCCTATTTACATCTGGAATTCTTTTTTAAATATATAGTAAATAGAATAAAATCTTATATTTAAATAATTGAATTAAATTAATTAATTTAAGTTGTTGCACAGTTTTTATCTAGATTAAACGACGTTTCGTTACCACATTTGGAATTTCTTCGGGTGTTAAATTTGGAATATTTTGGTTGCAGCTGTCATTGTAAACAGTCATGGATGGATTTAACACCTGAAGAAGTTAAAAATGAAGTTTCGAAACGTCGTTTAATTTTAATTAAAATTGTGACTGTAAAAACTGGCTGTTAACATTTCATTTTGGTTTATTCATCGTTTGTAACTCATTCTGCTTCTTAACGGTACCCGATGTTTCTTTGCTTTCTGGTGGGAAAGTACTTTGTTAAGGTTAAATATTTCCAATATCCCTGAAAAAATTCAAGATATTTTGTTTATTTTTAATTTTGGCGGTATTTAGAGGAATCCTCAATATCATTCGCCGTTTAAGGAGAAAGGAGTCGTTGCCTAGTATGGAATTAATGAGTCTTGAAAACGTCCGCCCTACCAGATATTCTCCCGCCACCATATTGAATGTATCCCTAAAATTTAACCACTTCATTACACGTGTTAATAAATCCGTCCGCTTCATTAACTCTCCCGCTTATATCCTGCCTTGCTATAAAATTTAACCACTTCGTTTCATGCGTTAATATCTCTTCCGCTTCATTATACTTGTTAAAGGAATTTAGCGGCCAACATTTTACGGCGATAAGCTCCAAAGCCGTATTTATCGCAATAAAAAGGGGAAAAGAGGGGCATATATTGTTTATATAAAACCAATAAAAATTGACTATTTCTTACATAAGAGGAAAATAAATAGTTTTTGTATAGATAAGTGTGGGAGAAGATGTGACTGTTATGAAGTTTGAGCTCACGCTCTAATTATATATCATTCATATTGGGTGCCACTTAGAATCTTAATAAATTTATTTGTTTTTAAGAAAACTTTAATCCATATCAATATAGTTTTTCCTGCTTTCATCCGTAGCTTTCTTTTTTTTTCGAAGTCTAAAAGGAAATGCGACGGAAGAGGAAAACAAAAATGGTGCTTTTATATTCAGGCCTTATAGGGGGGATGAGGTTCGTATGAATCTGAATTAAAAGGTCTGCTCTCTCTTGTACCGTGTTTAACATAATCTATAGACAAGATGAGAAATCTTCTTGAAGTAAGGTAGAGTGAAGACAGACAAATCTGAATATTCTTCTTTGTATAACGTTGTTGAGTTAATTAGGGCGAATATATTTCGTGAAAAGGGAAAGGAGTTATTTATTTTTTCTTACAAAAACGAAAAGGTTCTTGAATGGTAAATATTAAAATGTATACGTTAATCGGTTTTTGTAATGGGAATGGAAGGAGTCGGGGTATTTTCTGAGAAGATTATTAATTAGTAGTATTGTTGTGTAAAACTGGAGACTGTTTTCAAACGTAAATGATAAAATCGTTTTATAGTATTGTGACGTATATGACGTGATACAGTTTAATAATAATGATGTCTATTATTAGTGAGGATTTCTTGCTCGTTTCACCCTTCTAATCGCTTTCCTTCGTTGTACTTGTGCCTTTATCCTTGCAATTTTTGATAAATTCTATTTCATCAATAGGATGAATATATATTAATTGGACTCATATATATATTTGTTATTTTTATTACTATGGCGCATTCAATTTTATTTTAAATTACATATTTATCAATAGTCTAAAAATAATTTCGTTTAATTTTCAGAATGTATTTGCAATTGTTTTATAACTTCGATTCTGTAAAGAATGTAATTACTTGAAAACTTACCTCAACGTAGAATTTTTTCTTGAAAATATCCAATGGTACACGTACTCTTAATTTGTATCACCTGATGAACTCCCACTTTAAGGGATGCAACGTTGTGTTTTGTTTCCATGTACGAGAGAGATGTTAAATACCTTATTTAATAGAAATTTTAATATACTTATTGTGTTTAATAAAATTTATAGTATTAGTTCTTGGTCCGTGGACAGTTTTAGTTGCCTAGCTTCCATGGTTTGCTAAATTTCCTCTTTCAAACGGAGCTCATGAATATTTATTGAAATGGTTTAAAATATAATTATAATTTTTCTTGTTAGCGGTTATTTATATCAATAATATCATTAGGGCGATATTTAGTGTATTACCGGAACCTAAAATGTCACATTTATTTTCTATTGGAGATATTTTTCCGAGCAACGTATTGTTACGGTCGACTCTCTTTGCTGTAATCAGGGAAGTGTAACACCACTTGAGCCAACAAACCGTCTCACTTGAGGAAAGTCCTTGAGTGATTTATCCCTCTCGGTTCAGGTTGATGTTGACCCGCGATTACCGTTTTCAGGGGCTCGGTCTAAATTTAGACGAAGCTCCCCTTATAACAGGATCTGACGTCAACTGGTCGTGTTTATTACTGCTTCCGAAAATTTTGGGGTTTCAAGAGGAATGTCTCAAATTAACTTAATAACGCCGTTTATGGCCGACCTTCTGTGGTGTAGTAGCTAGCCTCTAGTTGCTGCCTCACAACCCAGAGGTCACGGGTTCGGATCCTGGTATGAGCTTGGATGTTTGTGTATCCATGGTCGAGAAGACCGGGATTAAGGCTGTTGGAGGATCGATACGCCGACCACGTGTCACTCCAAATTCGAAATGTGTGATACAAGATGACAGTCCGCAGTCGACTCGGTAGGCCCAGGCCCTCAATGGGCTGTAGAGCCATGGAGAGAAAAAAAACGCCGTTTATGCCGATAAATTGTTGCAACAATTTTTTCGGGTACTGATTTAGTGAGAAAACTGATACAATTTTGTAAGCTGTTAAATCTTCAGTATTATAGGAGAAACCAACCACTCTGCACGTCAACAAACTTAAATTTATTTTCGCGTTTCGAACAGTCTACTTTTATCTAAATAACATTATTATAAAGACAGTGAATAAAGAGATGAAAGTATTATAATTATTACTTTTGTCGAAAAGTTATCATACTGCCAGGAGAATTAAAAAAAACCAAAGGTTTGTCGATGATATTCTGGTATTATATAAATAAGAAGAAGACCTAGAAAACATAACAAATGGCATGAAGAGTTCAACATGAGGATTAATAGATGGAAAACCAAGGCAATGGTGTGCAGTATGGGAAACAGTGGAGTAACAAAGGTTGTTAGATTGGGAAGGGATATTTTGACGGATGTTAAGGAATTCTGCTTCTTTGTAAGCGTAATAACTAGGGATGATAGAATTATAATAGTACATGCAAGGAATGCTTCTGCAAAATAGAGGTTCTTACCGGTAATATAGGTGTGAATATTAGGAAATCATTGCTAAAAATGTTCGAATGGAATGTGGCGTTATATAGATACGAACCGTGGATAGGAGTTGCAGGAAGGAAAATAATAGAAGCCTCTGAAATGTGGTGCTATGAGAGAATGCTGAAAATCATATGGGTGGATAGAATCACTAACGAGGAAGTTCTGAACAGAATAGGGGAAGAGCGAACAATATGAAGGAAGTTAATATGGAGGACGTTACCCTAGAGTACGGATAGATTAATAGGCCACGTTTTAAGACATGATGGTCTTGTAAAATTAGCTAACACTAGTCTTAGAATTCAATATCACAACACACAAATATTATATCATGTATTAGGACGAAATATTTGAAACAGTGGAACTTTTATTAAATAGAAATACAGTCAATTGTCAGAAAAATATTTACTTAATATAATTGTGTCGTTTCGTACAGATTTGTGGAATTTATAAGGTAAATATTTAATTCTATAAAACTATTACACATGTGGATAATATTTCATCGTCTGCTGATTCCAGTCACGGTTGCGGTCGAAATTTAAAAGTTTAGTATCCTTATCTATAATACTTTTATATTTTTCCATCGTCAGGTGATGTAATAACGAAAAAACAGACAGTCGGACACACAGCAGCACTAGCCAAGTAAAGAACTCCATAGCAAGATTTAAATATGATAAAATACATCTATACGATCTTGACGTTTCTAACATCGCTATTGAAAATTAATGTCAGATGCTTATACATGTGAGATTCATGTAAATTGAAAATATGCTAAAAGTTATCGACAAAAATCGTTTTTTGTAAAGTTGATCTTGAAACCTCATTAAAAATCGTTAAATGGTAAAGCACATTTGTGAACACAATAAAATAAAAATGAATTATTTATATTAAATTTAAAATTATTGAGTAAAGTCTATTTTTTATTTGTAAATGTTTACGAAATCTCGTCCTCTTTTTTAGGAAGCAGATTTAATAAAAATCATTCTTATTTTTAAATCAGGCTACAGAGCTCTACAAATTTCTATAATTTGTAATTATATGAAAGCGTGGGGTGTAATAGAGGTGACATTTTAAAAGCATTGGTCAGTTAACAGAATTTATTTTGCCCGTCGATGTCTAATGGCATTATTGTTTGTTTAAAGAACAACGATCGAAGATAAGCGAGAGAAATATTTTCAGAGAAAACGAGGATAGAAAATAAGGACCATTTCTCAGCCCAGAGGCAAGATCAAATAGGGTGCAAAAGTCCTGGCTCAAACAAATGGAGGCGAGAGGGAAAGGGGTTCTGCGAGCTGTAATTGAAATTTAATTTCCTGAGCCGCGGTGGTTGTTGTGTGTGCGAGAGAGGAAGGGAGGGTTGGTGATGTGGGGGGTGTTACGGTGCAATTAAAACCTGGCTACGAGGGTAGGAAAGTAAACAGTCACCAAATTCCGACCGTCGCAACATCTCTTTCAAGTTCTACGTCAAATCTCCGGATATTTTACCTGAAACTGTAAATTTTCTCAACAAATTCTCATTTATAGCTCTACTCAGAGGAGTGGTGACTGCAGTTCTTTCCCCTTCACAACACTGTTTTCGTAAATATAAGTAACTAGTGGAAAGAAATAAGTGAGGGTATCGCTGCGTAATGAACAAGTATGTCTGTAAACGCAAAAAAACTACTAAAAAAGATGAGATGATTACTATATATTAGTTCATTAGCCCATATTGACGATTACTCTCCAAGATGTTTAACAACGTGATGTTTATTCCCGTAGAAGTGGAATGTCGAGAATAATCTATTCCCCCTACCAGCTTGTATTCTTCATGCTACATTACGGAATCTTTTGGCATTTGCAGTGGAAACAGTAGCTCACTTTTCCTTTTATCTCGACTACTCTTTCCGCTTTCTTTCTGCTCTTCTACGGTTTAAGTCTCTACAGGCAGGAAAACCTCCATCAATCCTCACTTGTAATTAGAATCAACCTCGGTTCTATCTTCAGCGTTCTTTCTGTTACGTTTTTTTTATTTTTTTCACAAATCAACCTCGCAGTTTTCGTTTGAAACGCTGACTAGTTGTTCTTTCGCCTCTTCCCCCACCCTCCCCCTCCTTTTCCTCCAAACGTTTCCAATTGGCTTCACATAACCAAAACTTGGGATAGAAGTCAGCCGGTGGTAATAAATTAAAAGTTGTGCCTGCTGTTTTTCGACTCATCCCCTCTTCCATCTCAACTCTGGCGGCGTTGCTCGTCGTTAGTTTGAACCGACCACGTCTGTTACTTATTTGAGGAACTTTCCCCACCAATTGCTATAAAATTCGCGAAACTTAAAGAAAGACCAGCTCAGAGAAACAACCTTCAATCCAATGAATAACATTGACTCAATAAAATTAAATACAAGTAAATTAAAATCCAGTTCCCAGCTAAACGAAGTATTTTATTTTTTCCATACTACGTTTCGTCCACATTTAGGGAATTCTTCAAGTAGAGGGATACATGACAAAAAGTTCTCCTGCTGTTAAATTTTATGAATAGACGCATTTTTGGACCTCTATTTGCTAATTGCGATATATGTATTTGAACCAATTCCCATAATAATAACACCTACAGAAGTTTAATTATATATCATTTAGTTGAAGTCACAAAATTTCGGAAGAAATTTTAGTTAGATTTTAATTGCAAGTAACTACAACACGTTTATTGATTTATATTCAAGTGTGTATTTGTAACTATGTAGTTTTTTGTGTGTAATGATTTGAGGAGGTCCTGTAAGTTAAGGACGTAACGTTTTAAAATTTCTGAATTTTGGCCATTTTTTGTATTTTATTCTTACATTGTTGTTTATCTAAATAAAGCCTCGTTCCGGTCAAAGTACAATAGTTGTGTTATAATACATATATAAATGAGGAAACATAGTTATATGTATTTTATTTTATTATTGTTGTCATTAATGAGTAATTATATATATACACACATGTTAATTATCACAGTATTGTGCTTGGAATAATTGTTCCCACAGTCACCTAATTATCTCATTCGAATTGCTCGATTACTCCAACAACTGTGAGAAACAATCACGTCAAATGAGAGAAAGAGAAAAAATGACCGTAACGTGTATTTGTGATTCTGTACGCCTTGTTTGGTTAATGGATGAAATTCCCTAAATACGTCACCTCTTTGTGATTGGAAGAAAATTGATGTCGGTGGCTATTTAATTAGACAACGCAATGAAGAGAGGGACAGTGTCAAAGTATCACTTGAGTTATACATGAGCTTGGGCTTTTACAAAGCCCTTCCAAAGTGGATGGCCATTGGTCGCCTCCATCTGGCGGTGTGGTTGCGATGGTAATTTAATGCACCTGTCCGAGAGTGTCGGCCTAATTGGTTAGTTATGCGCTGCATCATTAATGACTACCATCACCCATGGGATTGTTACACCTGTCTCAACCCTTAAAAAATGAAAATCCACCACCACTCGTTACAATTACAGACCCGTCGTGGTTCATTCCATTTTACAAAAAAAAGTGTCTGCCGGCAATTAGGGATTCCCGCTTAATCGGAAATCGCGTGAAACATCTGGTCACACAGGAGAACTGCTCGTTCCTTTTTATTGCTCGATTGTAATTTCGGAGGGTTAGAGAGCGGCACATAAAGCATCATACCTGTGTTTCTTCACTTAGTTTTATTTATATTTTGCGTCTCGCTTTTATTCACGTTCATTTATCAATAACACATTATATTAATACAATGCTTCATTTTAAGGGCCATAGTACATTGATAATTAGGCAATTCAAAGGTCATAACGGAATTAACAACAGCGACTTCCCCAACCACCAAGAATATTTGTTGCTGTTGGACACGCAGGGGAAGAGCATCAATGTCGAGGTCTGCGACACAAAATATAGACTGTCGTCTGCGGAGGAGATTCGTAGGGTGATCCTACTTGATTTATTATAAGGAAGCGTTCTTTCAGTTTGATGGAGTTATCCATTTGGGAAGGTATGCAATTAATTAATTTTTAGAGAAGAAAAGGGGAACAATCTTAAATATGATTACTAGCCTTCACACATTTTTATGATATAATCAGCATGAATAAGTTTTATTAAGGTTAAAGGAACACTATACAGTGACAATAGAGCCGTAGGGGACGTAGGAGGGAGAACGTAATAGCGGAATAGAACGGGATACACTATATTTTTTACTGGAAAGTGTTGGAGGTTAGTAATTAGGGGTACAACATTGTGACTGGTCGAGTAAGAAGTCCTGGCAGCTGACATGGCCAAGTTTTGACTCCGCCTTGTAAATGAACTCTTGTTTTGGCGTCTTACAACTGTAACTTTTTTATTTTTGCAGCATTTGGACAGAAGGTAATATACAAAATCTCTCGCTTTTAACTTTTTAGTAAACTAGGAGTCTTTAGCTGCATATAAGTTACATGTTAGGTTTAAATATACTTGTATTAAGACTCGGTAAAGAAAAACCTTAAACTGAGACTAGTGTACTACTGTACAAGGGAAAATGTTGTGTGTTCCTAAAGTAAAAACGGAAAAACTGGCAGACTCACCTTATAAGAACAGTTACAGGATGCAGAATTGCAGAAAATTAAAATGAAAAAAAAAATTGAGATACCCTCTTAATTTATGATCGATGTCAGTCTTCAATAAATTGTTCGGTTTCAGTAATATTTCTTAAAAAAAATTTCAGATTATTTCCTATGCTTTCCCTTTTACAATTTTCCTGAGCCATGTTGTGTTTTACACTTTTCAGAAAGTTTTTGATGTGATTACGGTAGTATGGCATGATTTAAGGCTCCCAGAAATACATTGATATATTTAAAATTATTACGACGGGTTATAAATACACATTTATAAATATTAAAACAAAAATTCAATGCAAATGTCAGTAGTTTGTCAATTATTAAAACGTTCCATTTTGAAATAGAAATATTTGATTATCATCTGGCTTGAGGGAGTAATGAAACTTGTCAGCAATTACTAACTAATTGCTCATCGTTTAAATACATTACCGTTAAATAATTCATGGCGTTCATTTTGTCTGGCATTTAATTTCATCCGGTTAATTTGTCAACTCTCGTACGCGCCAACTTAAGCTGTTTTGTTTAACGTAGTCGTAAATATATAAAGTGTTGAAAGGGAGACAAAAAAGTGAGTTACGAGTGTTTGTTGTTGTCGGGATTAGAAATTTAAGCTCTCATTGTATCGGTTAATTGGATTTTACTCCGTGAACTAATTATTAGCTAGGCCTGTAATTATTTTGAAATAATCGTCGTTTCTACTTCTGAATACCCTCCAATCCGGTTCTGCTATTTAGGATATATATACATATATTTTGGTATGATTAGGAAACTATTTTTCTGTACCTAAAACGCACTGGGCATTTCAAAGAAAATGAAATTGGAAAATCGAAAAATACATAATTGAAGATGTTTCAAATTAGTGACGAAACGTCAAATGAAATGTTATTAGTTCCAAAAAATCTACATTTATTGGGAAGGGATCATGAAACATTCAAATTATAATTTTAACTATGTTAATTATATAATAACTTTTTATCGGAAGTAATAGCGGGATAAGTAATGTAATTTGTAAACCCTTTCACAGTTTTATGAAACTTAGGTTACATATTTTTATGCGTTCACTAAATAGTTAAATATGTTGAAATTGAGGGGAATACATTTTTATTGTTACATATTTGATTTAATTGTGACGAATATTGGAATTAATGGACTTGTACTGTAGACGGGTTTAACTAGCAATGACCTAGAAATAAATTAACCTTCACCATTAATTTATTTCAAATTTCATTTCCTTAGTTAATTCTTTTTATTCGCATGAACGTCGTTTAATATGCGGCGCCTAATTTAAATCCTTTCGTCAACATTATTAGATTTTATTGTACGGGTTTCCCTCTCGACACATATTATATATTATTAAGCACTCTGTGTAGATTGTTGTCAGAACCTTAAAGGTCAAAGGTATCCCTTTTTGAAGAGGTCGGAGGGGGTTAATTCATGTTTACCTTTGACTCCCCCTTCCCTGAGGTTCCGTATTGTGTTTCTACAATTGTTTACCGTTGGCTGACCCCTTTCTAGATGAAGCCGTATTTCTCCCGAAACCTACACATCTTCTCTTCCAGTCTCCCTCCTTCTCACTTCTGTACTTGTAGTTTCTTGTTTGCCTGCCTGGCTCTCTCTATCCCTCGTCCGCTTCCTCCTCGTTTGCCAATGTAGCAGAGCTCCCGCAATTTGTCTCTTCTTGCGGAACCCTCCGAAACACGGATGGTCCAATATGTTTCCTCCATGGTCTTTGCCGCACTTCTGCATCGCATTGAACATTAGAGAGAAACATGAATTATTTACTGTCGCTAAGCATCATTGATTAAAATACGATCACAAAGAAACAGCGATACGTTCAATTTTAGTACTTCCATTAAATTTATTATTACCACGGTTCCTTTCGTCCAACATCATTAACGATTCTTGAAATTTTCTTTCAACGAGGCGTGGGTAATTTTTCCTGTAAAATGTAACCTAGTAAATTAAATTATAATCACCGGGTTTACAGGAAAATTTATATCACTTCTTATTGAAACATAGGAAACGGGTTAGTAAGCGTTCACTTTAAGGTCTGCAAATTTCATTCTGCAATGTAATTAATTTATTTTTCACTCAAATGTTTTCGAAAGCAGATATTTTCTTCGAATATGGTTCTTCTAATGTTTTAAATACGACTTGTCTTATAAATAACTATCTGAGTGCCCGGGTACTTTGCATTAGCACGGCACAGTGTTTAATTCTACAATATTGTAATTTAATGTGATCTAAGCGATATAGAGCGCGTTGTCAAGTCTCCCTGTCCCCTGGTTCTAACAACGACTTGAAACAGGGGGAGACGTATATAATTGAACTATGTGAATCTCTTCTCGTTTGCCATTTGTAGATACTCATCATGGTTCCAATACCCGTAATATATATTTTTTCAATTCCTACTCGTAATTAATGTGACGTCACCACTCCGCTACAATCTGTAGTCGTTCACATGATGCACACTCAACCCTAAAGATAGTGTCTAACCTAAAAATTGTGTTATAAATAACTGAGCAATTTTATTGCGATGTAAAATCTTACAATTCAAAAAAATATAAAAATACTATTGAATTATAATTATTAAAAAATCTTAGCTTTGGTTTTACAAATTTGTCTTTTGTAAATGAGGTTTGAAATCTGCCATGTTTACTTGAAATGTGGGGGGAAATGTATAGATTTAAGAAAATCTTTCGTATTTAATAACATGATCCTACCGTGGGCTCGTATTTGGGTTTGAAATATTAAGTTTCAGTTCATAAAATGGTTTTAGAACCTATAAAAATGACTGCTAGGTTTAATGAAAGCAACAGTTTATATTTGATATTTATTTCATTTGATGATATTAAGTTTCTGTTCATAGAATAGGTTAATTTATAGAAGTATATAATTTATAAAAGTAGAACTAAAACTAACTTCTTTGAAAGAATGCTATTTTTATACGAGTCTTTCTCTGAAATAAAATGAATAAACTTTTGATAATTGATTGTTATTGGCGTTATTTGAAAGTGTGACGTCACGTGACTCTTGGCTGTCGACAAATGTTCTGGTGACGTACGTATGCAGAGTTTTGTGTATGCGTCGTGTTGTTTGTGATTGGAATTCAAGTCTTCCCTTCATCTTTCGACGCCGTCTTGGCCCTTCGGTACGTAGAACCCAATCAGAACAGAGTTATTGATCTCTCACGGCGGGTTTGTGAGCGCGACGGAGAGGGAGAAAAGGGAGTTGTGGTATGGAGAGCGAGAGAAGGACAGACAAGGTGGCTAGGAAATGCAATTACATCCGGTGAGCTAGAGGGGCAAAGGTTCAGCGAGGCTAAGGGAATAAGGGAAGGGATAGGGTGGGACATAATATAAGTGCAGGATGTGGTAGAGGAGAAGAGAGGGCTGCCAGGTTGGAGTTATGGAGAGGAAAGGGAGGCAGATGAAATACATTATGCGGAACCACTTACGGAAGCGCCAGAGAAAGAAGGGACTTGAAAGGAAAAGGAAGGGGATAAAAAGATGAAGGCGGCGGAAGCAACAGATTATGAACTGACTGAAAGCCAGCGCAGTTATTCACTTAGAGAGAAAAAAAAATTAAATAGAAGATTGATTTTACTCCGAATTTGCCGGATCCTGCTCATCCGGTACATAACGACGGATAAAAAAATTCCTCTGGAATTTATAAACGGGAAGTACTGAATGTTAATCGAAGCGCCTTATATAAATTGTAGTACAGTTAATTATATAAATTGAGGTCTACAAAACGTTTTTCTACTTTACTTTTCCATCCATACATTTGTGTGGAAGTTTATTAATTATATTATATAATTTTTACACACATCTTGAAGTTAATAATTTATTTATAACATCAGTATATAACATTGTGGGGTTTATTAAATATTACGTTTACTTATTTACTAATTTTTTACAACTCCATTGGCCATAAAGAATTATACTAAAAATATCTGCATTTTTCCACACTGGCAAAGTGGCACAACCTGCATACAGAGAAATTTTATTTATTACGCGCGGGAATTACAATGTTACAACATTCGACATTCTAACCCCTTTATTTGTTTCTAAATGTGCAGTAAGTTTACAAAAAAAATCTCCTTCAATGGGTAACAACATAATTAAAACTCGAGAGAATTTATCTGACAAATTAATAAAAACGTACGTACAGTCATGTATAATAATGTTTCTGACGTGGTATAAAGGCTGTACCATCGATTTAGTTACAAATTAAATTGTAGTTACATCGACATCCAAGCATCGTTGTTAACTGTCCGGAGCAGTTAATGAATTAAATTTCTGTTCGGAAGTGAATAGAACTAACGGAGTAGATGATGAAGTCTAATCTATTTTTGCATCGTCATACGCGCATAGATAATTTTATAAAAACGTTACTAACGGTACACATAAAACCATTTTTTTGTCATGCTTCTGAATGTTCCAAATCAAATTTCTGACATTTAGTAAAATAAAATAAAAATTAACTAAGTGTTAATTCAATTTGTTGACAGAAATGTTTGGCCGTATTTTTTTATTTATTTAAAGTTCATCACATTCACCTAAAATATTCAAAGTTCTTGTAGCGACAAAATTTAATGCATTGTGTTGAAACTCCATCAACAGTTTAAACGAAATCTGTAAGTTTCACCTTGATTATGACATGAGAATGTATCAAATTTTTCTAAATTTTATTTTTATAACTAATTTAAAATTTGTAAATGTTGTGTACAGAGTATATTGTTAATCCTAAAAATGCCCGCTTCAAAAAAAGAATTTAGTTAATAATATATACGTATACAATATTCTTTAAACCATCTTTACCTTTAATATTCATCTCAGTACATCATCTAATAATTTAATGAATAAAAATGGATGTTCTTGTGTAAACATGTATTAATTTAATCCTGAGGAGCCATTTCGGCCAAATTTTACTCACACGATCCTCACGATACGGAACCACGAGTGTCAACCCTTATGGTGAGGGTGAACCGAGTGGCAGATTTAAAAACAAAAACCCTACTTGCAATTGGAAATGAAGAAAATCGGAAGAAAAGTTACAAACAGAATAATTACCTTCTTCTGGTTCGTCTGGAACTCGCCGCTGGTCCTCAGAACTCGTACGGGTCCAAAACAATTTTTTTAAACTTCTGTGTTGGAAAATGAATACCTGGCTCACTTAATTTTCTTATCCGCTACCACGATCAAGAATACTCCACCTTGGATCATCCAGTTCACTACCACTCAACAGCTTAAATAGTTTCACTCGGTCTCTCTGTCAGTCACATTACAATTTATCCCCACCTATAATCATTATCATAAAGTCAGTTTCTAATTACCAATCAACAATTTCTAATTATACAAAATCTATTTTAGTCCCTTCTTAATAACTTTTACTACTCCATTATTTAATTTCCCTCGATGGCGGAGAAAAAATCCTTTCTGCAGAGTTTACGAACGATTAATGGGGAAAATACCAGGCCTAGTCACAGCCAGGTGTCACGCAGTCTCAACGATTTTAGAAATCCTGGACGGGCGCCAAACTATCTACGTTTTATTACCCTGTTTTCAGTCGTTTTCAATTTCTACCAATCATAATACCTTCGATTTTGTAGCGCCAAATTCCGTTTTTATTTTAATTTTACAGTATGAGTGCTGATTGGGTCGTACTATACTGTTATTTTACAATAAAATGAGTTACAAAGTAGCATTTCATTTAATCATCAAAAAGTCGTACTTATTTATATTTAATGTCTAACAGTGATCCGGTTTCACGGAAACGCTCAATTAATTTGGTTATCTTCGGATTGTTAGGCACTGTTACATGCGTATATGTCACACGAAATTGTTTTTCAACAAATTCATATGAACAACTGGCAAGGGAATATTTAGTAACGAATTATACGAAGCTGTGAACTCCACAAAACTACTGATGTCATGTGACCAGTACACATTTCAATGGCCTCTACATTAGTGTCGGTAATACCAATGGTGCTGTCTTGTGATATTCGGTAGAATTAGTGACATCTATATCAATGGCCGCGTCGTTTTGATCTACCATTATATCTGTTTCTCCTGCTTCCCACTATTTGTGCATCAAAGTTGTGACGGTTCAGAAATTGTACATTTTAGTTAGTGTTGATTTATATTACAAAGTTCCAAATAGCAGTAAATCCTGTTCTACTGAAGTGTCTATAATTCGACGTAATTCCAATTTTATTAGAGACCGTTCCCGCTTTACGCAGTTTATTGCTTCTCTGATCCTCACGCACTGCATAAAACATCCACACGTTGACCTGTGTGTTAAGCACTATATTATGGTTGTGTATTGTAGAGGGCACGGCATTTATAAAGGAAAACTAAGCCACACTACCAACACCAGTCAAACTTTAAATGGAAGAGTTCAAACACCCACACAAACACGCACAGAGAGGGAGTGTGTAGACATAGAAAAGGCCTATCATTACAGCGACGAGAGCGAAGTGCTTTGAGCGATTTGCACAATGCTGTGTACGCGTCGGAAACCCGAAATGCAGAGCTTGCAGCAGCCAAGCAGTTAGTATGTATTGTGTGGCGAAGCTAGCGAGCGAGCTACGGGTGCGGTAATTAATTGTGATTCGGTGACGAGTGAAACCACTTTGTACTGAACCTTCAAGGGAAAATGTTGAACGGGAGCAAAAGTTTGACGTAGGTAGCTCTGCAGGCACCTCATTATCAACTCAAACCTGATATAGGGCCAAATAAATGAAGACTCATGACTATTATGAAGCAAACAGAACAAAATGTCTGTATAAATAGCCCTGCAGATTCGACCAGTCACGATGAAAAACTCGGCGTTCTGGACATGGACAAACCTTCATATGAAATTCTTGACCGAGTCACAAGATAATCTGTGAAATCCTCAAGTTATTTAATAATGGGAATCAGCTTGAAGCAATTTCTAGTGTAGTCGACTTAAATTCAAACACCTCGATGTCACATTTTTAGCCCACGCAACTGCACTGCAGTTGGTTTTTGTTATTCAATATTGACTCTTAACTTGTGGCTCTCATTCGCGGATGAACACAACGGTTCCCGTAATAGTGCTGCAGGCACTTTATACAACAGTTGGGACACTAAAACATATGAGAACAATTCCAATTGCCTCCTAAAACTGGTGGAGACACGTGGAAGGGAATGCTGCGACCCCACAGAAAACTCATCTCCCGTCGTTTGGAAGGGCGTGAGACAAGTACCCAATAGCCTGGACCTACCTATTTCAGGTTTTTAGGGTTTTCCCTGCAACTCTTTTAGGTGAATCACCGTGTAGGATCCTTAAATTATAGCCTGGGGGCTCAAGTCAATCCTTGGCTACCCCACTCTACTTTCCACATCCCCCCATTTTTAAATTCCCTTCCTATGCTATTAAAGGGGAGTTGCCTGCTTCAGCATCACCCTAATGTAGCCTGTTACCCTCCGCCCCCTCCCCCCAAAACTGTGAAAAGAACATAAATAAGAATCAACGACCCAGTATAATAGAAAAAAGTAAAAAAATTTATTCTAATAATTGTTCTTACTGCTACATTGGTCATAATAAACGATCTTTATCAATTTTAATTATGGAGATAAATTTAACCTAAATTTTCCTTCTTATAAACAGCCACCGTTTCGTTTTGGTAATGCTGTTATTTTAGATAAAGAAACAAGTTTTAAGAAAATCTAAATTTCTAAAATGTTACATATTTAAATAAATGAATTTTCTGGTACTATTTAACATGACACTTTCTTAATTAATATATATATATATATATATATATATGGTGGTTTATTAAATTACCTTGTTAGTATCATATTTTGGTTGTTTTTTAGCATTATCTTTGTTCTCATTACTTCAGGACAATAAGTGTTGGTCAAAACGTTTATTGAGTATTAAGTTTTAAATTAATATTCAGAATTTTTATACTTGTCGGTTAACGGGGCCCTTAATTTAATTTATACAAACTTATTTTACCCTTCAAGAACGGAACATCCCAACTGTATTCTGATAAATAAATAATACAACAGCCTATTCGTCAGAAAAAATTAATATAAACTGTAAATAAAAAAATAATTTTGTGATTAATATCCTGTGAAATGTTTGCATCTATTTTATTACCATTCAATTTATTTACTTCTATTTCAATTTTATATTAATTTTATTCGACGGGAGATATTTCTAAACACTGAGATATTGTAACAAGTAACATGTTTATGCTTTACCCGTGAAATCTTTGTCTCTATTTAAAAATCTTTTATATTTCATTAATTTTTTAATGGAAGTTTATATTATAAATATTTTCTGACGAACAGACTGTTGTATTATTTATTTCCAAAATTGGTAAAAATTTAGTTTCTAATTAACACTTATTATCTAAACATCAATTTATTTTTATTAGTACCATAACATAAAATAAAAATTTATGGTTAATGTAATATAAGTAGTTAGTACGTATGAAAAGATGTCCAAATATTAAGTTAAAAATCAAAAGTAATGCAAAATTCTTATTCAGGAAATTTAAAAAATTATTTTGAATTACAAAAAGTTATTCTTGTGTTTCATTCAAAATCTTTTTTTTTTCATGCGGGGTTCTTCTGTAAACATATTTCAGGGAAAAATCTTTACGTTGTCTGAAAATTTTTAGTGGTTTAATATAATACTATTTAACTAATTATTAGAGAGGACTAAATGGCTGTTTCCTGTCCTTGTTACACAAACGAATTTTTGGTTATATTGATAATAAAAATTAATCATCTCTTAAATTATTTTAGTTTGATTAATCCTTTCACTTGATATATTCTTTCGCCTCGTGCCAGCTCTGTTGGTAACTTTGATTCTGTTTCCCTTGCAGTATTGTGCACCATCTGTCACTTCTCTAAGGCCACGAGGCTGGAAAAATAAAAAAGCGAGAGGGACGTTAGGGGGGACGGGGACGTGGGTGAGGGTGGGGGTGTGGTGGTGGTGGCGGAGGATAAGAGTAAAGTTTTTCCCTGCACCACTTTCAGACTCCCTGTCTGCCACATAAATATGTAACCGCTAACGGCGCGGCGTCGTGCTCAGGTAGGCAGCTTGAGGTGAGGTAAGGGCGCGGTTTCGGCTACGAGGGAGGAGGCGGATAGGGGTTGGTTTTGAGCGATTCTGAAGTCGTTGTCAAGGGAAGTTGAAAGCTCAAACAGCCGTCGGCTTGGTTGCTAGGCAACGGAAAGGCGAGCAGAGCTTCAGGGGTAAAGAACAATCAGAGCAGCCCACCTGTTGTTAAGGCGAAGGCTAATGTAAACCATCCATACCTCATGAGTACTCTTCATATATTCCCGGGGGCGATCTTGTATTACTTTTCTGATGTGCAGATTACGATACGCAATATCTGAATCTAAAATAAGGGGAAATGAAAACTTATAAGCACATTTTCCATTCGAAACATTAACGAAACTGTTCGTCAACCTTCACGTATTCACGCTTGGCAAACCGCGGAAACGCTCGGCTTTAGCATCGTCAAACAAACCACGTTGCAGAAAGTACACTGCAAACCAGTTATCCACAATAACAATTACGCTATATTCCATAATGAATATTATTTAGTTTATAAGGTGATTGAAGTACTTTGAATTAGTTACTTAATACTTCTCTTACATATAGTAAGTTATAAATTTTTATAAATTATAATAATATCCATATTTTATATTTATTGTCTTGTTTAATGTGGTTGAAAGTTGGTGTTATTTAATACTTCTATAACCGTAACATGCATTGAAGAAGACGCATGGCTACTACATAAAGTACTTTCTGGGCCATTGAAATAAATATCAACAGTTTGCTTGCATTAAACTTAACAGTTTTAATTTAGTATATTCTAAACCTGTGTTCAAACGAGGATTCGATATAAAAAAACGAAGACGCGTGGTTAATGCATTTTTTGGAGAGGGTGGGGAGTTAACAGGCTACATGAGGGTGATCCTGAAGCTGACAACTCCGCTTTAATAGCATAGGAATGGCACTGTCGATTTTGCATATTTAAATCTTTCCGTCACCACCACCACTCCTGCCTCTATGGGTTGGAACCGTGTCTTACCCCGACAGAGTCACAAACAACGTGTGCAAATTTGGTTAAAATTGCTCTACGCGTTTAGATGTGTATGTGGAACATACAACACACAAACAACACAGGAACGAAATTTGAGCTTTTTCTACACACAAGCAAGGAATTTCAGTTGCAATAATAAGGTAGTTGATGCATGTATTTGGTCTGTTTAGCTCATATGACATGTAAAATTAATGAAGATTTTATTTAATTTGGTAAGAATATATTTTAACTACTTAAAAATTATACAAAAAATTTACTCTCGAGTGCGACGCACACGCTGCGGCATAAATACGACGTGTTGGGCCGCTGAGAGTCTATATATTTTGTTTTAAGTTTATTGATTTTGTATAAATGTTGTGATGTACGTTAGTTAACTTTGTCTCTCTCGTGTGTTTTCCTGTATTTAATTTGCTATGAGTTTTTATAGTCATTAAATAAGAAAGATGTCGTGTTTACAATTTCTGTAAGTTCTCGATTAGCCTGTAAGGAATAAAATAAACGACGGCATCAGTCACAACCGATTCTTGTTGTTAGTTATATAATTTATTTCAAGAAACAGTTAGCCATATGCAAAAAACATAGGGATATAGACACTTCACGTGTCGTCGTGTTGAATATAGATTTTGGAGATATTGTAGCGCTTGTGTCAGTGGATGTTTTAGTTACGGAGCGGTTGAATGAGGAATTTGCGCATCAATCAAACTACGAAAAATTGGGTGTTTGGGAGAGCGTAGTTTCGTATGAAGCGATGGTGACAAATCGGCCATTAATGTGAAAAATTGTGTGTCCGTCCAACAACCCCCTCCCCCTCCCACAACCCACACAAAAACACGAAACAACGGTTAATTTGAAATAACAGACGTTGTTGACATGAGGATGGATATGAGGAAGGGAAAACGGGTGGAATTGCGTGGCGCTGTTCGAAACGTCACATCAATCATCGAGCGAATGTTAAGATACGAATGTGAGGCTCGATCAGGGTGTGGGTTGTGGTGTTTGGAGGGGTTTATTTACACCCCTAGTCTGCATGCGCGTGTGTTGTTGGAATTACAACGTCGTTTTCGCGTTAATCTTCTCTCCCTCTCTCCCCCTCTCTATGCCTCCCACCCGTGTTTGTCCAACCACGGTTTGCTGACAATTCAACGGTGTCGTGTCCTCCTTTCAGTCTGAGGACAGATTTTGGTGGACGTGTGAAACAGGACAAGGGTGCTCGTGGTAATAGCACTCACCCATTGTGTATATGAGAAACACGACGTACTCTGGCCACCGTAAACGGCTTGTTTTCGAAAATTGGATCGGTCAGGCGGCCATATTGTGTTTGGCGTCGACATTAACACACGTTCCAAAAACAACGGCAACCGCGCTGTCTGTCATGGTCCACTAAAAAAATCTGTTCATAGAGAGTGGGGGCGAATTTATTTGCCAATGAAATTGACTGACGCGTGGTCACCAGTGTCAGTTATTTCAAATCAAGTCTACCAGAACTGTAATTTAAAAATAAAATAATAACTTCCAGTATGCACTACGTTTTACATCATGCAAAACACAAGGAAGGAACGTAATTTTTTGGGGGGAGGGAGGGGCTGAAGTATAGGACAAAAGATGAAATACGTAGGGGAAGTCGGGGCGGAACGGGATAGCGGGGTAGAACGGGACACCCTTTATTTACTGGGTAGTGCTGGAGGTTAGTTAGGGTTGCAACATTGTAACTGGTTAAGGAAGCCCTGGCAAACGACTTGACCAAGTTCTGACTGCACCTTGTGAATCAACACATGTTCAACATCTGTTACTCTTTAAATTTTGCAGCATTTAGACAAAAATTAATTAAAAAATATTCCTCCCTTTTAACTTATTAATGGTATATATTTGTAAAAATAGGTGTCTTTAGTTGCATATAAGTTACGTATAAGGTTAAAATCTACTTTTACTAAAGCACGGTAAACAACCTTAAAGCGAAACTTGCATACGGAGCGTAACGGGTTGGGCGGAACGGGATACTACTACTATATAAGGCAAAATGATGTGTATTTCTCAAGGAAAAAGGAAAAACTGGAAGACTCGCCTTATAAGAATGACTTATAGGATCCTGTACCGAAAAGAATAGATTAAGGAAGAAAAGAAACAGGAAAAGGGAAAATGCTAGCAATGATTGAACGGTTGCAAAAATAATCCCTTCGCGAAAGAAAAATTTGATAAAGCGATCATCCATACGCAAAAAAAATCACGAAAGGTGTTAAGATTTTTTCTGAAATTAAATGTTATTGTTTTAATTGTAATTAAAAAGTATCCTGTTCCCGGGGCAGAATGAAGTATTTGTAAGATTGTTTTCAAAAACTCATAAAAAATCTAAATTTGTTGTTTTAATTTATATTGTTATTAAGTTAAGTTGGTAATGTAATAATCTAATGTTTTATACTTTTAGGAAGTTATTTTTCTCTTTCCATAATTTTACAAACATTATTGAATAGAAACTGTCCCTTTCCGCCCCGACTTCCCCTGCGTGTGAAATCGTTAATTCATTGACAGATAAAAAAAATTCAGCTGCGAAATTTAATTTTGACAATAATTTTCTCTATTTTTAAAATAAAAGGATTGATTTCAGTAATGACAACATATATATGACGTTTCTTCGGAGGTCCAACAACGAATGTTTTTCATTTCTAAAATATATAATATAAATAATACATAACTTAGTCTGTTTTTGGATAGTAATTAATATAAATTAATATGAATTTTTTCCAATTTTTTGTGTCTCATTATTCAATAATTGCTAACATATTTTTTCTTTTTTTTGCAGGTGAGTTTCCGAAAATTAATTTGCTTCCCTTCAACTAGTTTGGTAAAGTAACTGTCATTTAAATATATTTATTATCAGTCGGAGATGGAGTCTGAAGTTTTACCCTACTTTTGTGTATTTTAAGACCCTTTTCCGTATATTCCGTACGTGTGGAGTGCAGGCTAGGGAAAAAGCCTCACTCTTTCTCTCCTCTGTACTTTTCCCGCGTCTCTATTTTCACATCATCTTTAAACGTCAATTTAGAGAAGCCAGACATGTTGTTCCTTCCTAGAAATTTCACCCTACGAAGAACAGCTGAAAAAGACTGTTACATTAAAACTAAACTCATAAACGTTTTACTTACAAACTATTTCCGAAATTTTTTCACTTCTTCTGATATATTTTCAATGTCTTCGTAATTAATTACATTATTTTTCTTTAAAATTGGATTGATTTTATACGATATATTTCTATTGCAATTTAAGTCTTTCAAGAATAATTAAAGTTATTATTCCGATTTAAAATATTTCAAGTTATATATATTTTTTAATTTTCAGTTACTGTCAGTTTACTAAGGCTGATGTATGTCCTATTATTATTATTATTATTATTATTAATTGAATCGCTATGTATTTCATATTTGCTGAGTGCCTGGCGATACCCAGAAATTCATTTACATTAGTCCACTACAGTATTTAATTAGACAGTAATCTCATTGTCAACACGTGATCAAACCTTCAACGAGAGCGTCACATTTTTAAACATTTATCTTTTTCACGCCCCCTACTCTATGACTCGGTGACTCGACGTCGTAATTGAGGCTTGAAATCTGCTGATACCTTAAATAAGCACATATACAGAAAGAGTCCATTATATTCTTGTATTAATATTTTTTCCATGAATTACCCGGTCAAGTTTCATTATTTATGATAATAAACTTAACATTTTTATCTAAGTAATATTACTTTTGGTTTTGCGCATGTCGGATAATGGATTCGGCTTTTAGTTGCAGAAAAATCCGTCTCGGGAGCCATAGTCGCAATTCTGAATCGTTTGCATTACGACTCGTAAACATTTTGCGTTATTATTAACTGTTTAAAAGGTGAAATGAAATGTTTTTTAAACTTCGTTATTTCACGCTGAACAATCCTTAGCTACCTTGCTCTACCTTCCACATCCCATATATTTCAATACTCTTTCTATGTTATTAAAGGGAGTTACTTATTTCATGCTCACCCTTCATGAAGCCTGTTATTAAGAGAAGTAGAAAATTACAATTTTTCAAATACATCTATTGATACATCAGAGTATTTTCTGAGTCAGTCCGAAAGTTTTATGAACCACCCCCAGTAGTAGTCCTCGATACTGTTGCGAGTAGTAGATTTGGAGTTTAATTTGTTTGATATCGATCAAGGAAACTTCATTATCCTGTGTCTGGTTAAGGTAATGGTGATTCTATACTATATATCAGTTTTAAGATGAAAAGGTAGATTTCTGAAAAAGTGTTTGAGAGTTTAACTGAAAGCATAGATTTTCTTTTGATTTGTTGTAGAGTAAAACAGATTTTAAATTATCCGTCGTTTGCTTCTATTGGTTACTAGAGGAAATTAATTCATGAGCAACTTTATGATAATGTTCTCAGATTTAGTTAGTGGTTCTACGGAGCTTATATTTGTCAGATTTCATGTTCTCTCCACAATCCACAGCCCTCATGAGAGTTAAGGGTGGTCAGCACTTAATAATTCCGGATGTCCGTGGAGGAAGAGAAGGACGGGGAGTTAATTGCGCGCGCTCCCACCCACACACACACGGAAACAGAGAGAGATGAAGACTATTAGGGGTTGTCTGGTTGTCCATCCGTCCGTATCTGACGTAGTCCGTAGTCGTTTACGGGGTTAAGGGACTAATCTCGACCCGACCCACCCCATTAACTCTGCTCGGCTCTGTCAGCAACGTGCTGGTGATTGCCACAGTGCCTCGTCTCTCTCCCTCTCACGTTAAAAACTCGCCTCTGCATTATCGGATGCGTCGTCAAAGCGTCGCTCCAGCGTTAATTACGTCACACACAGACTCAAAATGGCCGACGGCGTCCGACCGCTTAATAGGAACCTCGTCCACTGAAACGCGGCTAACTCTGTGGTCCTTCTGGGAAAGGACGTACTGTACTACTTTGCCCTACCCGGCAAAAGCATTCAAAGAAACTAAATTTCAACTCGCAAGATGCTGCGTATCCTGGGCTTTCCAGCTCTCGTAGCTGACAGCTCAAGTCTCAGATTCGTAATGCATTGCTGTATAAATAAAATTATTAAATTAATCTCACTCAATATTATAAGTAAAACTCGACCGCAGATATTGCGATAACAAGACGAAATTTTACCAAAAGCAGGAAGTACGGCCAATAAATCAGCATATAAATATATCACTATTTAATCAAAGGTGACGTTTCGTCTCCTCTTTGAGACTTACTAAGGCGTAAAATTTAGTAATTCATCAAATTTACTCCTTGACTCCCTCAGCCGAAAAGATTATTCAATGCATATGTGAAGAATTTAGTGTCGCGGACCGTCTCCAGCCCCTAGCACTTACAGCAGAAATGATTATTTACTGTAAATTTTTAAGTCAGAAAACTAGGTTGTAATAGGAAATTTTAATCAGAGGATCGCATAGTCGGGGACGAAAAGTTTTAAAATACCACTATTTCCTGATATTCTTTACTTATAATATTATTATTATTATTATATTAAGTCAGATTAATTGATTTATTTTATTTGTAATTCCTTGATGCTAGACCTAATTTAGCATCAAATGTTTTGTCAAATTTTTTGCCCAATATCTGTTTGGCACGAAATAACTTGTAAATTTACTGAGCGGTTTACTTAAGTAACAATATATTTTACGTACTTAGAAAGTATACAAAACTGTTTATCACTCCGCGCCATGTAAAAGTGGGACTCTCCCAGTCAATTTTATTTTATTTAAGATTAAAAAAAATTATTGCAATTCAATGTTTTAAAATGAAACTGTGAACTCATGTAATAATGTATAAAATTATAGTATAATGGCAGAAAGCCAAAGTTTATTAATTGAAATTTACATTCAGGGGAAACGTTTTGTGTTTACGTAAAACTTTAATGAATTCTGACGTTTGGCCATTATACATTAAAACAATATTTTCATGTACTCTGCCATTTAATTCAGAAGAACAACAGAATGGTACGTAAATTAATACTGTTTGCAGCTTTGCATACAGCATTCGAATATCTCTCTCGAATATTATAGTAGAAGCGTAATTATAGCTTATAACTTGCTTCCGCAGTGTATGTTGTGTTTTATCATATAAGGTTAGGTCATTAATGAATAAAACGATAAATTTAGATATTTTAATCAACTCAACGGCGTTTCACTACAATTGTCGTACTGGGACCAGGTTTGTTAAACAACCTGACGAAGGTACCATAAAGTACAGAAACGTTTTTGAGTTGAATAAATCCTTTCAAAATGATTGTGAAATGGTCTTTTAAGTTATTTTCATATAGCATTACATAATCGACAATATTATATTTATATTCAGCACCGACTGACACCATTACAGAATTCCCCGCCGTAAATACAAGTGAGTAGTTCGACAGCAATGATTGGCAACACTCGTTGTGTAAAACTTCAACGCAACCGTGCAAACGTATTCTGAACGTTTTTTTTGCCCGTATTCAATGGCCTCAAATATCTGAGATTGTATGTGTGAATATTTTTTACTTCCCCAGTAATGAACATTTGATGCACAGAATTCGCCGCATTAGCTTAATTCCTTTCAGTTGCCATAAAAAAGAGGGGTGTGTGGCCAATGTGATTGTATTTAGAGCTTCCAGAATTTAAAACAAAAGATAAAAAAGGTAGAATGGGTATACGGACTTTTTTAAAATCCGATTGCGGTTTTTATGTTCCGACATGTGAGAGGGAGATAGTCTGCCATTTCTTTGTTAGATCCTCCCTAATAAATGTAATAATCCCATATATCATTTCTGGTTTTTACCGATTCCAGTTCTAGCAGGATTTGTTGTAAATAATCATAATATTCTTTCTAGCTTTGTGAAATGGGGATTTCATGTGATAGAAGGCGAGAGAGATAAAGGCAGAGTTGGGGTAGGGCCAAGTGGCTGGTGTGGGGGAGAAAATAGAAATTAAATACACCAACCCTCGTTCCTGCCGTCGGGAGTTTTGCTGCGCCTGAAAACGATAAAGTTCTAAATGCGATTAACGATGGACAAACAGGAAGAGGCTTGGAAACGCAGAGCAAAAGAGAGATGGCCGTTTAAGAGTGAAAATAAGTGGGTGGGACGGATCCTGCGGTTTTGCTACTCAGAGAACTTCTGTAGACAACGTAAATTCTCACGTAATCATATTTAGGAAAGTGAAGACTCACGTTCACGACGAGTTTTTTGAATCGAGGCGAAAGTTTACCTGGTAAGGGCGAGGTAAAGAAAGGAAGACTCGTCTAGGCAAACAATCGATTATGACGTTTCAATCCCCAATGAAAAATCATAGGCACTTTGGAAATAGTCACACTAAGAGAAAATAGATAAATCATAGTTTTCTTCAAAACTTAACTCTATAGATTTTTTCTATTGTTTTCAAAACAGAAACCTAAATTATAATAAGTATTAAATCAGCTATAACAACCTCATTGCCAGTTTTTATTTTATTTTAATAATGAACTATACTACGTTTCGTCTCTCATTTGAGACTTCTTCAGGTATACTAAAATGAAAATTACAATGGATTATATTAGTTAACTTGTTATAATTTCTTTTAAATACAATACATGGTTTTAAACTTCCAAATTTAGTTATTCATGGACCTCACTCCTGAAGAAGTCTCAAATGACAGAAGAAACGTAGTATTGTTCAGTAATTAAATAAAATAAAAACTGGCAAAGGGGCAGTAAACTAATTAATTCTGATATAAACTAATATTTATAAAATTGGGAAATAAACATTTAAACCGGGCAATAAGTCAAGAAAATATATGTATATATATTGATTATATATCTTACGTGAAGAAGTCTCAAAATTGTAGACGAAACGTGAAAAGTGACACGTTTGTATATACATTAGTCGCGTTACAACGTTTCGTCTACAATTTTGAGACTTCTTCACGTAAGAAGGTACATAATCAAATTTCTTCAGAGATGATTGCAGACAAATAACATTATAAAAAATTTTAAGTTGTGAATATTTTTGGTTAATATTAAGAAAAGAATTTTAACAGAAGATAAAATTTTATTATTTGTCTTTTTTCTCGAAGAATCTCAAAATTGTTGACAAAATGTTGTAAAGTATATAAATTTTTTATGACCCATTTCCGACATTATTTTTAATACAATTTTTAAAGCAATAACATTTCGGTACGTATTTGAGCCTTCTTCAGAGTTTTTATCCTGTCACTATAAGTTTTCACTGTCAGATATAATATACTTAAGAAACGTAACAAATAATTTACAATAGTTTTGGTTTTCCTGAGGCTCTTCCACTAATTTTTGCGAAGGAAATATAATATTAATAAAACACAGAATGATTTAGCTCTAGTATTTTACATCGATGGAACTTGGTACGATCCAGGAACAAATACAGTGGAGGTATTAACTACCTAGAGGAACTAACAACACTCAGAGTGACATTATTATAACGACCCCTAAAACAATTAATTCGTTACTAATATTGGCGACTTTAACATATTTCTAAAATTTCACCACACCTCCCCTCAATCTTAATGAGTTTTAGAGCCACGTACGATAATAAAACTAATATTTTAAATATTACATAAAACAGTTCTTTTTGATGTTTTATTTGGTGCGTGTAACTTTTGTAAACTCTTCATGGGAAAAGGAAATATTTTTCTATTGTCGAACACTAATTAACTAAACGTTACGCCAATAAATTTACGAACCAAGTTATTTCCATTGTTAATTCTTGGCAGGTTTCCTTCCTCAACGTGCATCGTGTTATAATTTTATTCGTGAAATCGTCTCGAATGGTTGTCGAACAATCAGCAGATTCACTCATCGCCAGGATCAAAATGCAAGTCACATTCTCACACCGCCTTTTCTTCTCGTCTTCCTTCTTATCCTTTTTTTTTGTATTATATGTTGCGCCACTTAGGTTGAAACCTTTTGTGCGTTGGTCTTGCCTGTTTCGTATTCCGTGGTCGTTTCTGCCCCTCGGCACCCTTCCTTCACTCTGGCTAATTCGACCGTCACGTCAGACGCATTACCGTTCAAAAAGCCAATTCCAGGCTCACTCAACTCCCACCCCCGTCCTTCTTCCTTCACACACGCTCACACTCTTGCAGAAAGACCACGACGGAGATAAATAAAAAAAAGACGTTGATGCTAGGAAAACAGTCTCCTGTTGCGAGCGATTACGTTTCAGAAAAGCGACGAACGTTGCTCAAGCTTCTATAAATATCATACATGTTTCAATAATAGTGCATCTGTTGAATAACCATAAACTTGAAATATAATAGTTTTGTGTATTATGTATTTAATAATCGCCAGTTTTATGGCAACTGTCTTATTACAGCATTACAACTGTAAGAATAATAACACCACGAAACATTTATCTTAACAGATAATTATAAGAACAAATTACTCAAAAGCTTTTGACTGCCATCTTTACCTAATTTTATTTTACGGAACACTAAATTTTAAGACTTCTATATATTGTTTTCTTCTTTCGGTTTTCGCTCCTGTATAAATAAGCTGTGTATATCGTGGTGCGATTCCGGTTTTTATTTGTGATTCAAATCCCCTCTCCACTTCTTAACACGTGATTTCAGCTGACATCACCTTTGCGTCTAAGTCTAGTGTTGGGGTCAGTAGTAAGCAGAACTCGGGGTTGGTGACCTTTTCGTCTAGTTAAATATGTACACCTTTTCTATTGACTGTATTTCTGTTTGGTTCATAGTACCAAAATTTAATCCGTATTATTCGTCAGCCTGTAGTAAGAATATTACATTAATAGATATAATTATTATACATTAAATTAAATTCATTTTTATAAGTACGTAATATATGGTACTACAATTTATTAATCAATACGTAAACGTAAAGACACTGGATTATAGAGCATTTTTAGTTATAGTACTAGATATAATCTCTAATTTTTTTAATATGTTCAAAATATTTGCATTTAAACTATTTATAGTTTCTAGTAGAATAACCTTGAAGCCACAGAAAAGCCGTTCAGCGCTGATTTGTACTACTACAGCTCCTATATACCTCCATTTTCATTTTCATATATACATATATATTACCAGAATTTTAAATAGCTGTAGTAGCCTACATTCTGGAAAATTTTCGAGAATCGTTATTTCATCGTGCGACTATTTTTGGTTTTCTTAAATCCTTAAATTTTTCCCAAATTTCAAGTAACCCGGCAGATTTAAAATTCCATTCGCCTAAACAAAACGTATAAAACCAAATCAGGGACTTTTATACTCATTATAATTTACTAGAAATTTTGTCAGTTGTATAAGAGACAATTTTTGATAAACTTGGTTGTGTGTGTATTAATTTATTTAAATTTTATGCCTTTGACATCAAAATAAAATTGAAAAGTTGTTTAAAACACAATTTTGAGGTTGAGTGGTTATCATGTGAACGGCTTGAGATTATAGCGAAGTGAGTGGTGACGTCACAGTGAGATATCTCCGTAATCGCGAGTAGGAATTGAAAAAAAATTAATGGGTAATGGAACCATGATGAGTATCTACAATGGAAAATAAGAATAGTTTCACATAGTTTCAATATTTCTGTTAATAAGTCTTATTTTTCTCAGACCATATTTGTGCCTTTAAAGATCAAGTAATTCCAGGTAGCGCCCCGTATTTTTACTTTGATCGTTCTTCACACCTTGCAGTTCCTGGTTCTTGCTTTCTGCTTTGTCTTGTGTTCTCCTGGTTTGATATCAGTGTAGGGCTTCGACTGTGATTCGACTCACGCTGCTTTCGGCATGCGCGCACCTCGGAATGCTGTTGTTTTACTGGTTACGTGGGTGGAATAGTGAGGAAGTGAAACCGTGCCCCCCGAGTCACTCCACCCCCTCCCCCAACCTCTTTTGCAAACATCCTCACATACGGAGAGCAGCTGGTGCAAAAAAGAAAAAAAAAATTAAAATTCACAACCACAGAGCTACAATAATGATGCTCACAAATACATGACATCGCTGCCGTCCAAAGGAGAGAGGCAATAAATCAAAGGATATACTTTATTTGAGCGTCGACATTTACATAAACCCCCTATCTCTTTGAAAATGATTTTATCCGTACCACGAATTTGTTTTTATAAATTAAATATAATACATTTTTCCATGAAACATTTTCAAAAGTCAAAAAGTTATACTTACTGCCTTTCTACTATGGACGGCAGGTTGCAGTAGCACATTTATTAACGTTCCTCTCTGTGAAAATTTCCACGATTCATAACAATAAGAGATAAAACACCGACTCTCTTCGAGATATCGATTGTTTTGGGGACGCTATTGGTTTTTAGGATTTGTTAGCAATGAACTTCGATACAAGATTCACTCCACTTTTTTTTCCCCAGATACTTTCTATTTCAGACTTTCCTTCAGAACTTTGAGGAACCATCTGGATAGAGAACCTGGAAGTTTTTTGTGGCCATAATTTACGCGGTTGAGCTTAAACACTCAACGTCCATTTTATAACGTTAAACGGGCCGAGAAAAGTATAACTTCGTACATTCAAGGACTCATTACAAAGAAAACGGCGAAACACATTTGAAATTACGGCCGCGATGTCACGATTCGACGCTTAAATTTTGTTATTGCAAATTAGATTTCCAAGAAATGGAGCACTGTAACTTATGCTCGAGTGAGGAGAATAGTAAATGAGAGGTTTGCAAGTTGAATTAGCGTAAAAAGACACAGGTTTTACTTCATACAGCGTAAAATATAGTCAGACGAAAGTTTTCAGTGAGATAAATTGGTACGTCCGTAATTCTTTCCTCGCCAGATAAATGAAGTGGTCGTATGTCTTGTCAGAATGTAATGGACCGAGACAATTTATTACCGTGTGAATTTAATACTGCGAAACACGGATCGCGTAGAAATTTGTGTATCCTCCAAATTAAAGTGGACGATTAATATCGCTGCTGAAGCTTGATTCTCAACCCTTGCTGAGAGATTTCTAGTACGAAATCTCGGAGGGCCGATGATTTTTCGTAGTCTCGCGCATTCCAATATGAAAATTAAAATAATACTGATAACAATTCAACCAACAAGGTGTTTACTGACCTTTGTTTATATTTTTCACACGAAACGTTCTGATTGGACCGAAAAATAACTTTGCTTGATTCCAGATCAATTCGCATCAGCGTAAGTGATGCAGTTAATATAGGGATTTTCAATAAGGGTTGTTGGTTGTTGAAATGTTGAATGGAATAAGACACGCTGTGTGTGAGGTATTAACGAAAATCTTTTTTATTTTAGAGGCCCGTGTATGCCTTTTCAAATAAAAAATAATTTCGTCAATACTTCACACACAGCTTGTTTTATTCAATTCCATCATCGACCCGCCATTATTGAAAAACATTATATACAGTATTATACTGAAGGAAATCAGCAAAACATAATTAACTTTCAGAGATTTAAGTTAAAAACAAAATTTTCCCCACCTGTCACCCTTACTAGGATAATGCACCCCAAAGTCTACTTCTGTAGTCCAAAATTAATTTCTTTAGGTGCAAACCTTAATTCAGAATATACAATATGTAGGCCTATTTCCAATTATACAAATTTAAGTTATGTAAATAATTTATAGGAGCAATTAACGTCTGTGAATAAGAAATACGCAAAATCATGACGTAGACGTTTCGACTATCCATTGTGGTCCACGTCAATAAACTAAATCAAATAATATATAGCTGCAACTGCCGTCGACCAAGCCTACAATCAACGAAAAAATTGAGTGAAATTTTGGGGCTTCCGATTTAATTTCAGCCTTTGTAACCTGTCCACGTCGTCAGGGTTGAATCAATAAAATTACATAGGGACTAGAAAATAAAGGTACGAGCTGATTAATTCAATTCCGATCGTGTTACAACGTATCAATTATAAAATTCTGAGCACGTTTCTACCCCTATCGCAGTGGCATCTCATTTTCCGTGGCGTACGAGCGGGAAATAGAACCTGCAAGTAAATGCGATGTCTGTCTATTCAGCTGGATCGATGGTAAATGCGACCTGAGGAATGCGGCCTATTTCGTCGGACAATGCAGGCTTCGATCCACTCCATTATCCCTCAGCCAATCGCTCACACATTCCGGGATTTATTGTCTCCTAAATGTGTTCAGCTGTTTTATCGTCCGACCTTAACGCTATTCATCTTCAACGTCTCTCACATTTCCGATATTTTTCGGGGTCCACATTTCTTCTAACGTTTAATATATGGTCACTCCGCAATGTAACATTACTACTGTGCACCTTCGACAAGTATAATCCGCTCCTCCATAAATTTACACTGTATATATTTTTAGTGTCTCTATCAGGAGCATAAATTAGATTAATGCTCTGCAATGAATTTCTATGACAATTATATTCCGTTGACATACTTATGTACTTAAGGAAAAATTAACCTCTTTGTTGACTATGAAATTCAGCTAAAAAGGTCAGAATAGGTATATTCACTTAGTTGGTTAAAAGTTACATAAAAAGTTAATTAATTTCAGTGACAGTAAATAAATAAAGTATAGCACAACGTTTCGTCTCTATACTTGTGACCCCTTTCGAGGTGATGTATTCTAAAAGAAAACATGTTCTAATTTATTCCAAATGATTGATTATTTAATTATTTATAATCTGTGTCACTTAGACCTTAATTAACATCCAGAACCGAAAATAAAGAAAATAACATATTTATTTAGAATAAATAAACCCTGAAGAAGCCACAAAGATAGAGATGGAATAAATAATGCAATAATTTGACAAGAAACAATTTTCATTAACTGAGTTGCAGCAGACTATTTGTCAGTTTGTTTTTTATTTAAATAATGAACTGTATTACTTTTCGTGTCTCTTATGAAACTTCTTCAGGCAAAAAATTTAGCTGTCCAATGGACCTCACTCCATGACGCCTTTTCTTTATTTTCAGGCCTAAAATGAACGAAACTTCTTAATATTTTAAATTAACGTAATTAAAAATTAAATAAATTGTTTGTCTATATTTAATGAGTTAAGTATTTAAGTAATGAACTGTACTACAATTGGTCTCTCATTGGAGATTTCTTCAGGTAAAACTATTTAGCTGTTCCATGACTCATTTTCTTTTTTTTAGGCCGAAGTAGTCAAATTTTCATACCTTAAAAGAAGTCTCAAATGAGAGACGAAACGTAGTATAGTTCATTATATAAATACATTATAACTCATTTAATATTTATTTCATTTTAATTAACGTTAATTTAAAATATTAAGACGTTTCGCTCATTTACGTCCATGACGCCAAATTATCCGTTTAAAATTTAGCAGATCAAGTTGGCAAATAATGACAAAAGTCATAAATAATTGTTAATTAAACATGTTTTCTGACTAACTAGTGAATTATTGTATTAATTTACGCGAAATTGTCAAATAATTGATTTGTTGAATTTGTAGAGCAGAAACGAAGTCATAATTATTATTTCTGTGCAATTTAAAAATAAATTAATTAAAAGATTAGAAATCATAAAATGTTTTACATTTTTGGAATACGAAAACGTAAGATTAAAAATTAATTTTGATTTTATTAAATGTGCGACTGAATTCAAAACAAGGGTTTTCATCATTATTATCAGCTTTTATATTCAATGATTTCCTTAAGTTTTACATATAATTTCATCCCCTGCCAGACATCAAATTTCGTTCCGCCTATTTGGAGTCAGAATTATCAGTTAATTCGTATCCAGGATCCCATACTTCATTTTTGTTGCTATTTATTTATCGTTTAAGCATCAATTTCAATTCAATGATTGATAGTTTGAGTAAGATTTTCAAATATGTTTTGTTAATTCATTGCGACAATCCAATAAACTATTCTGTATTTTGTATCAGCCGTTGTGGGCTAATGTTCCTTATATTACCTAATCGGTAATTACTTTCGTCCACCAATTCAGCCCTTAATTTCCTGTATATAAAGTCTTTCATCTGCTCCACTGCATTACATCTCTCTTCCTCACAGTGATGACTCATTGACGTGTTTAATGACCTCAGCAAGGCGGGGAACAATTACCCCATATCGATAATTCACCTCATTCCTTTATCTGCGTCGTCTGCTCCGCAGATTGCAGCGGAATGGAAGGAAGAGGGAGGTTGTCCCTCTCAACGGGCAATTCTCCATTCCCCGCCCTCTACCGTGGGGAGAAGTTTTAAATGCTCCGTCGAGGACATTGAAAAAAAAAAGAGGGGGAAAAGAGAGCACACTACCACGACAAGCAGCAGAAAAAGGAAGAAGATGGCTGAGAGTTGAATTGTTACTCTACGTGGAAGCGAAAAAAAAATCTGCCCTTTTCGTAGCCTCCCCCTCCCAGAGGGGAAAAGATTCTATTAACAAGTTACACAAAATGATAGTTATTTTCACTTCAATACAACAAACTTTATGGTTTAAAATTATTTGCATTATATAATTTAATTTCAATCTCATATATACCAAATTTTAATAATCCGATGGAAACTCTAGTTTTATATCTTATACCTATTTATTTTCTTCAGTCATAAAATTTAATTCAAGAGAATTAAATTAAAAAGAAAATTAACGGAGAGAAGCATATTATTGCATATTCACATGTAAATCGACGTTTCGGTACCTATTTGTACCTTCTTCAGGGTTAAAATGTCTGTTCTCAAATTAAGTAAAGTAAATTAACAATTCAAAAACAAATTAACAGGCAGTTCACACGATAGCATTAAGTGTAAAACAGACGTGATATTAAAATTTAATTTATCACTCGAAACAATTTTCAACTTTCGACTTTACTCCATAATCATATCGTATTTCCCAAATATAAAAATTAGAGGTTGAAACCTGAAGTTTTAACCTTCATTATATATACAGTACTTACAATATTCAATACAAATTACTGTATAAAGGCCAAAATATAGAAAATTATGAACAATTTTAACTTAACACTAAACAAAACGTTTCAACCTTGAGTTTACCGATCTCTGCAATAATATATATTTAAAAACTCGAAAAGAATAAAGATTGCGTTTCAAATTGTTAACACAACTTCCAAGGCACAAATGAAGTAATTTTCTCATTTATTTAATCGCATAAAAATTTAGGGATGGAACATAAATGAAAATTTTTAAAAAATTTCTAACACTTGTCGAGTATATTGTAATTTTTTTAAATATTAGTCAGTTAGCTTCCTGTGTGCCCGACAGTTCTCTGGATATTAATGTCTACATGTAACATTTTATTTAAGTTATGATACTTTTTGTTTCTGGTGAACGTCGTCGTCGTAATTGAACCCGAAAAGTGTTTATTCGAGTGATATGTAGGCCGATTTTGCATATTTAAAAATGTCTTCCCTGTCCACCCGCGCCCCTTACACCGACAGTTCGGATTTCAGATTCACAAAGAGCGCGTGTGCAAATTTCTTTGAAATTGCTACACGCTTTTAGATTTCTATTCGGAACATACATACAACACAAGTAAACACACAGGTACGAAATTCTAGCTCTTTTTATACATAAACAAATAAGAATAAGGTAGTTGATCCATTTCTTTTGTTTGTTTATCGCGAAATAGCTTGTAAATTTAATGAAAGTTTTATTTAAAATAACATCATATGTTAAGTATTATAAGGTATGCATTGGGCCGTTCACAGTAAATTTGATTTTTAAGATTGCTACATTAAAATCTTTATAAAAAATTGAATTGCGGCTGATTTAAAGCTGGGGTTTTCCTTGAGTTAAGGGAGTGGAACAGAAGTTAAGCTTGACTTTTTTTATTTCGTTATGTTGTCCTATTCATTTCCGTGACATCCAGTAATATGTGTATGATTTCAGACACTATGTTCCTACTATAAGGATCGAAATATCTTATTAACGTCCACACCTTTTCCGTTTATTAAACTGAACGCACTCTGAAATCACCACGTTATAGTAACTATGTAACGAGACGACACGGATCATTGTTGACGAGTCAATTAATTTCGACCGTAAAAACAAATGTCTACTAAAATATTTTTATGATTGACCAATCAAGATTTACGAGCATGATACAATTTTAGTTTCATTCCCATTTTTAAAGAATACTGTTTATTCATTCTCGGAATATTCTAAGTGGAGAAATAATATTATTTCTCAGAAACGAAAATCCAATTTAGTGGGACGGGATGAAGTGAAATTTTACCTTTGAACGTTTAGTGTTGGATTTCTATTACAGTTTCCGGCTAAATGATTTTCATAAGAAATTAACAGGCGAAATTAAGGCTGTTGACCGAATCAGGTTTTTCCTTGAATGTGTAAGCATAGAAGAACAGCACAAAAATTTTAAATGCTCATCTAATACTCATTAAAAACATAATTTTCCGAGGAGGGTATGCTACTTGTTACAGAGGAAAATTTTAAACCTTAAATTTTATTTTCGTGGAATTCAGTCTTTGTGGAGATGAAATTCCGTGAAAATCAATCTCCAGGATTTTGATTATTAATTTAGCTGTTTAATAGAGAAAAGTTTTTCTTAAATTACTTGATTCTGGATTGAATGTAATGCAAGAGTTTAATACCGTAGAATTCAGGAAACTTATGAAGACAGCCTATTCTTCATAAATTGTGTTTTGTTTTTCAAAAATACTTCCTTTGACTGCTTTTGTTTTCCCTTGTGTCATCACACAGAGAAGTCCCAATGTTCTTTTTTGTCTCTCCGTATTTTTAACGTATTATTCGATTCCAGTAAATCACGCTGGGTCGCTGCTGACGTCAGTATCCTTTGCGCCAAAAGTTTCAATTTGTTTTTTACTCTCCGAGCCTTTCCTACGGAAGTTATATTTTTCTCCGGCCCGATCCCTTGACTAATAACATCCCTTCAGTTCAGATGAAGGTTGGTGAGAAGTAGTTTCATTTTATAAGTATTGTGGCAAGTCTTGAGTGTCTTTTGCAATCACAACTGTGGGCATTTACCTCAGCGATATTCAATTTGAAACCATCTCTGCCCCTTTTCCGCTAGAACGTGTTACAATATCCCACATCTAATGTGTAATATCGACATAGTTTGACTGATAAGGGAAGTCGGGGCGGAACGGAAAACTTTAAGATCAACAATTATTGTAAAATTATGCAAAAGAAAAATGACTTCATAAAAATATAAAGCATTAGTTTATATCATTACGTACTTAATCTAATATTAATATAACTTAAAACTACGAATTTATGTTTTTTATGTATTTTTAAAATGAATCTTACAAATTTCCAGGGGGGTGGGGCAGAACATTATAGGATGTTTTGTATATACAATTATAAAACTCTTTAGCACCGTTGGTGTTTTCGTTCTTGTACTTATTTAGCGTATGGTTGATTGCTTTGTCAATTTTTCCTTTCGATAAGAGATTTGCACGGTCTTTGTTAATATTTTTGCACTTTTTTTACGTACCTTTCATTTCTTAACCTATTCTTTTTGGGTACAGCATCCTTTAATTCACTTTTACAAGGTGAGTCGGCCGGGTTTTCCTTTTTTCTTGAGGAAAACATTACATTTCCCCCTATACAGTAGTATCCCGTTACTTTAAGCTTTTCCACTGAGCCTTAATACAAGCAGATTTAAATTTATACGTAACGTATATGCAGCTAAAGACACCTATTTACCTATTATATGCCATTCAAGAGTTAAAAGCCAGGAGTTTTGTGAATTATATTTTGTCGGAATGCTTCAAACATTATGAAGTCACAGATGTAAGACGCCAAAACAAGAGTTGATCCACAAGGTGTAGTCATAACTCGGTCAAGTTGGCTGCAAGGACTTATTCTTGACCATTTACAATATTCCACCCCTCCAGCACTATCCAGTAAAAAAAGGGTATCCCGTTCCACCACGACTTTCCCTAAATGTAACACTCAAAAATTTCTTCTAACGTTTTATTACACTTAAGAGCTTTCCTTATACACCCGCCACGTCAAGTATTGTGTAGAGAGAAACGAGAAGCAGGAAAAATAATTTTTACAGTGAATTCAAAATACGTAAAAGGAGTTTAATCCAATGGATCACCTACAGCCCTCATTCATGGTTTTCGTCTCTTCAAAGAGCTCAGCTCTAATTTGTGGCAACGTCCAGTTTGATTCACTAAATTTATACCACGTAATGCAAGTGAGCATTAAACATCAGACGTACAACACGCGTTGTAATGAATTTCCAGCTTTTAATAGCGATTTTAACGACTGATCCATAATTTAAAGTGACAGCGACTCGCTAATGTGCCAGCCACCCTTGACACCCGTAATAGCCCCATAATCATTTTTATTTGCCACTAGTGTGCGATAACTTCTTCTGGCGTTATATATTTTTTCTACTTAATGCGTTTGTTCGAAACCGTAACGAATAAACGATCGCTAACAGCAGTTCAAAGCAATTTATTAATTTCTCGTCTGAAAATTTAAAATTAGACTTGAACTGTTGAACAAAATATTCTATCTCTCTCTTAACAGACGCTTAAAAATATTTCCCTCGTTTCGTCACATCTACTGGATTAATCAGTAGCATTTATTAATACATAACCAATAGAATGCACGTGAAAAGTACGTGAAATAAGTATATATTTTATGCACTTTTCATATATATGTATATAACTAGCCATTTTATTTTGAGCATTCCTCTAAAGCACCACATTTCTTTTCCTTTCTGCAACTCCTAACGTACATGTTTGGGCACATACAACCCCACACTCCATACGAACATTTTTTCATAATATTTATACTTATTATTTTCCGTAAGTCAATTCCTCCTTTTTGTGAAAGTCTTTCTTGCCTGTTCTATTCTACTCTAGTTATTATGCTGCCCAAGTAGCAGAATTCCTTAACTTCCTTAGAAATATCCGTTTCTGATCTAATACCCTTTTTATTCCACTGTTTGCCTTCTCTGATTTTTTAACAAAAGCGTCACACGCACAAACCGACAAATTGACAAGGTGACATCCGGCAATAATCTGCCATAGAAGTATGTGTACAGGATGTTCGCCAATTAATCGTGCAATTTCGAACGTAAGTTATAAGGACACGGCTTGAGAAAAAACTAATTCTCCATTAGCCGCACTGTTATTAGAAAAGCAATAAAATTTGACGAAAAAAAATACGTTATGTTTTATAGTTCCAAATTTTGCCACTAGATGATAATAAAGTTAACCGTACTTCAGTGCCTGTATCTATGCAACTCATGAGTCACTAATGTCCCACGGGTAGTTCCCTCTTAAACACCATTATTGTTTAGAAACCTCAAGAACGCCGTGGTTGACCCCTTTTGGACGTAAATGATAAAAACACAGATGGATTAAAATAATACGTCGTTTCCTGCGTTGTTAGTGAAAAAGGATTAAATTTTTAAAAAATACAACTTTTAAATAATTTTGTAGTAGATGCCGTTTTTTATTTTGCTTTCCTTAACTGATTTATTTTCCATTAAAAATTCAGCAAACAGATTTCAAAACTGAGTTCTATTTAGTCAACGGTATGTCGTAATAATTCCGGTTGCCTCAGTCACTACTTCAAATTATTTTAGAGACTTAATAAAACTGTATAGCTTACTTTCTAGTGAGTACTTACCCGAGTTAGAGCACTTGAAAGTACCCAACTTATGTAAGGTGAATAGACTGACATTTCTAATAATTTGTATGTGATCCGTACAATTTATTATGTTGTGCAAGTTTTTACACACTCCCGCCTTAGGCTCGTGTCTACTGTAATATCGAGACTCCAATGTGCTTACTCTTTACCTGGAATACTTAATAAGTCCCATACTGATATTTTCCTATGAAACACAATAATATTGTCCTTTTTCTGAAGGATCCTGAGATACAGTAACACACCGCTAGAGGACATAGTTGTTTATTTAACACAAACTGCAGTGAAAAGGTACGTACTGCGAAACACTGCCTCCGCTTAGAGGTCCACTACATTTTATACATTCGTGAAATATTACAGAAACAGCAAATTATAGAAGCTAGATGTAAACAAATAAAAAGTGATTGCGATGAGACCACATATTTGCAGGTCAGCTCTCAGCCTCTGGGCTACGGCTGCATGTTCTCAGATGTGGCAATTTATAAATACATCCTCTTGTTGTTCGTTCTATCTCACTTTACCATAAATATCTATCGCTTTCTTTGTATATACTGTTAATTTGTATGTGGTGTAATAAATATAATCCGTGCTGATTTATGTAAATTCCACGGACACAAATACTTGTACATTATACGTTTCGTTCCTCTCCGATTTGGCATTCCCTCCGACTCGGAAATACATCGGCTGTAGAATAACGAATATTTCACTTCTCATGACTGACGATTTTATCTAATTTCGAGTGTTGGCAGTGAAGCGAAGAAGGGTGTGGGGCTGGGGAGTGTTTCTGGCCGTAATGCATCCACATCGCTGAATGCCTATGACCGCCCCAGCCCCAACTCATCCCCAACCCTCTCCTGTTGAAAGCTTCCCCCCGCTTTCCTCGAAACGTTACGTGCCGAACTCACGTAACCTAGTTTGGTTCGGGCTTTTAACTTGAGTTCCCATGAGTGAGTGAAGGAGTGGATTGAACGCGGGGGATGTGTGGGGTTGGTCGGATAAGCCGCGAGGGTGAGGGGCGAGCGCATGTATGTGTATGTGCGTGCTGAGAGCGTCCCGCATTTTTTAAGCCCAGCACGAAAAATAGGTGGGGTAATTTGCAATACAAGGAATGTGCACAACCCTGGAGATCTTCACATGCGACATCAACGACATGACCGTGGCGGAAACTCAAAATTACATAACAAGCCACTGTTATTAGTGAGAAAAAAATACGGTTCTAGGCCACACAGCTTTTTTTTTGTCAAGAAAACAAAGGGGCGGGATGAGGACAGAGCTGACAACGCAGAGGGCCGAAAATATTTAAAATTCATGGTTCCGCGTGTCCCAAATTACCGACGTATCTTCCTATGCAATCTGCATGTTAATAAAGGAATTATTGGTTTCCGTGCTTTGTGGCGTATGAAAACCCGCGGGGTCTTTGTGATTGATATTCCAACTTGTGGACAGAGAAGAATAGTTATCGCATATCAAATGGGATTTGGCGTGTGACCTATTTACCAGAAAATATTACCAGGGAGTAAAGGCCCCACCAAAAAACTTTTCTTTGTGGGATGTGTTAGTCATGCAGAAATGAAAATGCTTGTGCAAGATAGTTTAGTATGGAGGGTTGCATAAGACCAGTCTTCGGACCGAATACGACAGCAAAAACATTCGTTAAAAGGACTTAATTAAATAATTATTTCAGATATCCTCTGATAGATTCTTAATGTCCGTTTCTTCTCGACCGCAAAGTTACCTCAATTTATTGTCAGAGAATATTTTGAATATTTATTTTAGAGCTTCGTATAAATTTTAACCCCGAGTGTAACATAATCTCAAAAGATTTTTATAAAATATTAAGGGTGTTAGTATAATCCTGTAAAATGTACATTACGGTATTCCCGTGTGTCTCCGTCACTATTTCGATATTTACATGGATTAAAGAGAGTATAGCTAAATTTAGAAGATCATTCCAAGGCAGCTGCTTACACTTCTCTATTTTTGCCTAGGATAGAATACAGGGCAGCAAGTTGGGATCCTTACAGAGCGAAGCACATCAATGCCCTGGATAAAATTCAGAAACAGACTGGGGTTTTGTGTGGGGATGAAACTAAATGGGAACCATTCAGTGATAGGAGAAAAAAGGCTAGACTTGCTTACAATGTAGCGGCTAAGTATAACTAAATTTTTCTCTAAAACGACCATAATTACAAAATAAATTAAAGGAACCAAAGAACGGATGTGGGGCAAATATTACTTCGTAGATAGGGCGATAATGGACTGGAATGCAATGGTACTAGAGGCTTTCCCTGAGATTACAAATGTTTTCAAAAAGGAGTTTGAAACACTGAAATGTTAGGTGCTTATTTTGAAAAATCGGACATATTTTTAAATTGTATTTAATTCTGTAATTTATCTTTCTTCTTTTAGTTTATAAAAATTTTATCTATGTACTTTAATTTTATCAACAAACTGCCACCGGGAAAAAATGACCACCTGTAGTAAAAGTAATAATAAATAAAAAATTTAATAAAGACAAGAATGGTAAAATGTCGACCGGGCTTCTGACTCTAATCCAGGATAATTACATCTTGAAAACAAACAACAAGAAAAATGATAAAGGAATTATAAAAGGAGGAAAATAATCCATATCCTTTATGATACTTAGTAAATTGTAGGTGAACCATGTTTAGGTTTACAGGACTGGAGGGATGTTGAATCGGCCATCCGGAAGTCCACTGGGACTAGTCGATAAGCCGGAGGTCCTAGGTTACAGTAAGCGCGCCATGTTCTACAACATTATTACACTGATTCACGGAACCTCCTTTTACATTTCTGAGTAAGAAGAATGGAAACTCGATAACAAATCTCTATTACTTAAACTGCTGGTCATTTTATTCATTGCTTAAAAGTCACAAACATGTAACTGAAGTCGGGAAAATCTTTTTCCATACATTTTTTTTATTTATTTCCGATACCATCACTGGTATATTTTCATGTAACAATGCGATTTATCCGAGGGAGAAGTAACTACATGGACAGTTGTGTCCTGTACTGTCTCTCTCTCTCTTCTTTTTTTATTGAACGTGCAATTTTACGAGTTCGAGTTCGCCGCCGTGTTTGCTAACAAACGGCCAGCAGCGACGGTAGCGCTGCCGCTCGCTGCCTTGTTGAATTTGTAGTAGTTGATTACTCGGTCGTGTACCTGGTTTCCTGGTCCCAGTGACAGTAATTACAGCTGCGGAATCAATTGAGGGAGAGAAATGTTTAGCCGGGGTTAGTTGGTTGTAGAGTGGGGAGGTTGGTATTATTGTGTGAGGCGAATTAGTGCGTCTTCACGTGGACATTACTGTTAATCGAGGGTCGGTTGCGCTGTGATTAGTCCTCCAGAGTGGAGTGGACACACAGTCAGTCGCTCGCTTCCTACGACTGACCAGAGTGCTGCTGCTGCTGCTGATTAATTCAGTGGCAATCACACGGAATTGCATGCTAACTTATATCCTCTTTACATCCAGTATAATTAGTTATTCGATTGGTATGTAATCTGAAAAATAACAAACGCAAACTGTTATAAGTACACAGAAGATGATGAATCCTTTGAGTCTATCATTTCTGGCTGATGGTCCTTTTCTCGTCTCCTTTTTGATCAACTAAATAACTGTGATAAAATGAGCATATAAATACTATCTCTGTTATGAAAAACTGTAAAAACTGAAACATTCTACATCACATGAAATTAATAACTGCTACTATATTATATTATAAATATTAATAATTGTATGTACTGTATCGTTATCGTCCTAACTGATAATCTGTACGATAAAAGTTTTTAAAATAATAATAATAAATATTAATAAGAGCAAGAGTTTGTCGTAACGTCTATTTAGTGTTATTAAATTTCTTTCGTTCATAATTGTGGATTTCATAAATGGATAAAACTATTACACGTCTGTGTAATTTTTCAGTTACGGTCATTTAAAAGTTCAATTAAAAATACATTAAATATTTATCTGACGAAGCTGAAATTATATTACCTACATCTTCAATAAATTTTTGTTGATGAAAAATTTGGTTCATATAAGAGATTCTTAAAATTAATTCATTTAGGAAAGAGACGCGGGGGAATTAGTTACATTTTTATCAAAATAATAAATAAAAATGCGGCCAATTTTAAAGGAGAAGATTTAATTAACATTTACTTAGTATAATTACGACGTTTCGTCCATATTTGTGGATTTAATCAGGTAAACTTTTAAGTGGATAAAACTATTGCATTTGTGTATAATTTTTTTCGGATACGGCTATTTAAATATTCAGTAAAAAATTCATTAAAAATTCGTCTGATAAAATTTAAATTATATTTAGTAAATATTAATTAACTTTTTGTTGACGAATTGGCTGTATTTTTTATTTATTAGACTGAATTTTCAAATAATTGGTTTATTGAATTTTTACAATTTTTTCATTGAAATCTTAGAGAAGAATTCTCCCGACTTTCCATGAGTCCATGTTTTAAATCCTTATAATTATTCATGACTTTATACATTTGCTGTAATCGTATTTTTAAACTTTAGAAACACATATATTATATTTATTATAATTTTATTTTACTTTTGTTAAAATTTAAAAAACCGCGAGACATAAATGCGTTCTTATTTTTTGAATTCATTTACTGAACGGTTGAGATTTTTTAAGGTTCTGTAGGAATCGCGTCCTTCCGTGGTAACACTGCAGAGGTCGTCCTGATCCCCTTTTCGTGTTTCGTGCTGACGTGAAAAATCCGGGACACGGACAAGATAAGCCCACACGCCACCTCCTCTCTCCTTTTCTTCTGGAAAACAAATACCAGGCCTCGGTGGTATCGTCCAGATTCAAGACAGGGCCCTATAAAAATTCTACGTCCTCCCCGAAAGGCAACGGCCATATTTCAACTCCCTAGGGAGAGAGAACTCACACACGAGCTCGGAAATGGGCGGGAAACTAAAGGGAAATATATTGAACCGTTTGTCAGCGACGAGGGAAGAAGAAAGGAGAGGGAGGAGGAGGAGGAGTCAAGGGTTTGGGGAAGTAATACGGCCCATCAGGAAAGGTTACTGCTCCCTCCCAGAGACACACAAACACACACACCCACACCCTTCCAAAGGGCACTTCCTGAAGGAGTCGGGCAATTTAGAAAGAGAGTTACAACAACTGGGGAGATAAACAGTTTGGAGGGTGTTATGGCGCCTGCAAAAGTGATTCACCGCAACGATAGAAATCTATAAAAAGCGGCGGAGAATTGCCCGCAAAAACAGAGAGAAATTTTCTTCGCTGCAGTGGGAAGGATGAAAAAGTACAGTGGTCAGTGTAGGTTACGGGTCAGGGTTACCATAAATCTCAATTCCCACCCTTATAAAACCTCGTGCACGGTGCACCTCGGGACACACTATATATTAACTAAAAGGCTAGCGTGTCACTTTGATTAACAGGTCGCGAAAAAGCTCAAAAACATCTTATCATTATCAATGCTTCCTTTGGCTCTATTTTCAAGGTACAACACGAACTATGTACTTTGCAAACTTTCACGATCTTTAGAAGAGAGATTGAAACTCCTTTTATAATCTGGATGAACGTTCTCCTTTTAAATTAATATTAAATTTCGGCGCGTTTACATAGACAGTGATAATGATTATACTCTCATATATTTACAACTTTGTGTCCATTTATGCATTTTTGAGAAACAAGGCTTATACATAATCTCTACAAACGGCAGTTAGCAGTAATTAGTATTGAAGGGCAAGAAAAGAAAGCAGAAATCAAGAAAGGACTAAGTCAAGGATGCACTGTTCCGCTCATGCTCTTTAACGATGAAGAAAGATAAAATAGATTGTGGAAAAGGAATCATATTGCAAGGAGAATAAATAATAACCCTACGCTTTGCCGATGATATTTTAGTATTAGGGGATTCAGATGTGGGATATTGGTACTCTATTTATTACACCAGCCTGCGTACCGATAGATAATGGAGGGTTTGCCTTGTGTCACCACGGCGGTGAATTCGTTCCCATACGCCACTTTATTTTGTATGGAGTTATACAACTGCTGCTGCCATGGACACTGAATACATCCAAACGTCTCGCTCCACTTTCCTCTTGTCTGAAATACCTCGATGTCGGTTGCCATGGCAGCTGCTACAGCAACCTCATTTCTCCCGAATGGAATTGTCCTTTCGGCAAGTTGCCCATTGGATAGATTAAATCCGTTGGACTGAATTTTCGTGTACAGGAACCGGTCCATAAATGGAATTTTATATATAAAAAAGTTATTTAACCGCAAACTAGTCTGAAAGAAGAAAGGAAAAGAGAAAAATTATGGTGTGGGAGGAATATCGACTGGGATTGCGGTGATGAATTTCAGCTAATACTCTACTTCAATGTACGTAAAACTGAGTGAAACGTGAAAAGCATTAAAGAAATTATACAAAATTCCGATTTTCTCTCCTAAGCGCAAGGAAGTGATACGCGCACATGCTAAATCACTTAAATAATCCCAAAATTCTTTAAATTTGGTAGCAATGAAGACATTTAAGAAAAGCTAGAAGACACAGGAAAATTTGAGAAATCCTGTATCAAAAACTAGATAGCACCTGCACAGGAAATATAGGAAAAAATCGTCACGGCAGAAAAACAAAAGTTTCTTTGACGTGTGTGTTAACCAGGAGAGACTCTGTTTGGGCTTGGCAAGTCGCAGTATAATTGGCAAATAGATCTGGCAATATTTGAGATGGGTAAGGATTGAAAATAGATAATCTTTGTGCTGGAGCTAGAGTAAGACAGTCATTCTCCAGTCTGGTCTGACGGGGAATATTCAATAATGTAGTCCTAGTTTCACTGTCAGTTAAAATTATTTCCCAGTCTGGAAGATGAGTTTTGATCCACGCAAATGATCGAATGGTAATATGAGCGACAAGAGTATCACTTCCTAGAAATGTTAGGATTTTCACACCTTTTTTCTTTTATGAAACAGGAACCGAAGATTTCAGCTGGAAAAGAAAAAGAAAATGGGAATTTTATTACGTGGAATAAAGATATATATTAATTAATGGTCTATCTGTAAAATAATTGAATGAATTTTATAGAGCCTTCTTATTTAACAGGTATACAATGGTAATTGCATATTTTTAGTATATCTGACGAAGTCTGAAAAGAGAGACAAACGCATGATATATTGCGAATTATAAGACCACTGACGAAGATGGCTGTTATAATTCACTTAAAAATATATATTGTCATTTAAGTTCCTTTATCTCTCATCCACTTCTGCCAGTTCAATACCAATTTATTATTCCTCTGGCGCAAAACGAATTATATTACGTTCTATCCAATTACGGATACATCGCGACGTCGTTCGCTCTCCTTGGTTCCGTTTCCCCAAGGTCCTCGTTTATAATTTCATTCAAAGCTCCTTAACTCGTAATTTATTGGGATTTTTTCTGACAAAATTATATTACCAATATCTAAATAGAGAAATTCTTCACAATTTCAAATCACTGTGGAGGGCGTGAAGAAGAAATATATATATATATATATATATATGAATTTTAATTAACAAGTGCAGTCTGTGAATTGTGTAACACATTTCCAAGAGCCATCACGGGCGTAGAATTCCTAGAACTCATTTACAAAATAATATATATTTGTTCATTCTGACATATTTGATGATTTGTTCCTTATTTATTGATGTTATATTTACTATTTTATTATTGTGTTCCTCTCCATTATTATTTGCTGTTTATTAATGTTTCAATTATTATTGCATTCAATTTTCCCTCACGCTTTTTCCACGTGTTTGAGACTGAGCAGTGTGGGCGTGTAGTAAAATTAAGGAATAATTTAGGGCTTCTGTCTGGACCTCTTGTCTGTTTAGGATACTTTCCTCAAATAAGGACAAGAGGGGACAAAGAAACCTTTGTGGGTGGTGTCGAGAAAATTGCGGTTCTGGTTGGCAATTCGATGTCGTCGGCATTATTACCTTGCGCCCTTCGTGTCCTTCCTTCCTTCCCTCACCACCCACTTTGCAGAGAAAACGCTTCGTCGGCGTCTTGCGACGTAATCTGCAGAGACGTTAATTATAACAGGGAAGACCTAAGCCGCTTAGGTAAATATTAATTTCTGGAGAACTTGGCTGCCGCTTTCCACGTTGAGAGCGCCCCCCCAAAAAAGGACTTTTCCGAAACAGCTATCTCTCTCTCTCTCCCGTTTGTGTTTCTTCTACAAAGTGGAATCCGTATCGTAACACTTCCCGGCTGTAACATCAAGCACTGCACAACAGATTGTGGTCGTCGTGGGCCAGGCAAAATTTCGAAGATAAGGTGCGCGTGGAGGAGGCGAACTTCCCAAGAGGCTTCTCATCCTCTTATTTGTATTTATCTCATTTTCCCCCTCGCCCTACCTAGCCTCAAACTCTTAAGTCTTCCAAAGGAGGTTAACAGTAGTTTACACGCGACACCCTTTAACGGAAGTTATGTAATCTACGAGCAACCGTATGGAGGAGCTGCAAGCTGCTCACGGAAATTTTCGCGAAGATTACAGAACACAGCAGTGAAGGAAGAATACCAACACTTTAACGTTACTAATTATAATTAAATAAAATGTTATCCTCTACTTCCAACTTTAATTTCTAATACAATTAAAAAAGAATGACTAAGTTTTTTAAAAAAAAATTGAAAATGTTGAATCATGTTCATAAAAATATGTTGTCTGATAGTGAAAACGTATGGGAATGATCATATGGGTTCCCGGCCATACCCGGGCACTTATTTGTATTACCCCATTACAATATTTAATGCCACACTATTGTAAATTAAGCGGGATAGAGCGCGTTGTCAGGCCTCCCTATCCCCTGATTCTAAAGTCTTATTAACAGAGGGAGATATATGCGATGGAACAATGTTTTGCCATTAGTAGATACTCTTCATGATTCCAATACCTGCAAAAAAAAAATTCCTTTCAATTCCTGTTCGTCATTGCAGAGGTATCTCACTGTAAAGTCAACACTCACTCCCCTCAAGCTGTTTACAGGATACGTGCTTAACCCAATCTATAATCTCATTCAATTACTACATAAATCAGACGTGAAATTAAACGCTTTAAAATTACCATTTATAGCTCTTTTCTACTAAGTAAATTGACGTTCAAAATTATTATGATTAAATTAACGCTGAAGTGGGATACTAATAACTGTTACTCTAATGTAGCGAAAAACTACATCTCTATCGTGTATCGATCGCCTTACATCAGGAACGTTCGGCTTAAGTTTCGTCAAGAAACTTCGGTACAAAGGATACACTTGTGTTCAAAGTAGTTATTTAGTGTTACTTCTACTTTTATTAATTATATAATTCTATAAATTAACCTATTTTCTGAACTGAAACTTCATATCATCATCGAAATAAATATCAAGTATAAACTTTTTTTTGTATAAACCCAGCAGTGTTGATACAATAGTTTTATAGCCTGTTTTATGAACCGAAACTTAATGTTTCAAACGAAAATACGAACACATGGAAGGTTGATGATAATAAATAGGAAAGATTCTCTTAAATATTTAATTTTTTCGCACGTTTCAAAAGTTGTTTCGGAATATTTGAATGAGGTATGTGCTATTAGTCACTAAATTGATTTCATTTTATGTAATTACAATATAATTCAAGAGGAAAATATTTGATTGTGGATTTCGTATGACGCATTTTATGAGCCTATTTTTATTTTTAAATTAAAATTACTTGTTCTAATTTTAGTTAATCTATAAAAAGCCTAATAAGCCTGCAACTCAATTTTATTTCAATACTTTTTGATAAGATTTTATTTCAAATAATAAATGGTGTAACGATTTGAACTAAAATTAATTAGTCTTATTCGAGAACTTGTAGCGCCCGCCTTGGCTAATAACCAGACAATTATTTCTTCAATTCTAATGTAATGATAATGTAATTTAGTAATTAAAAATACACCCAATTTGTCAGTGAAAATTTAATTAATTTGCGGCCGTAACAGTCACTGGAAGCACCTCACTGTACGGAAAATTTTCCACGTGTATAATAACTTTATCCATTTGAAATTTTCCCGATACAGTCCGCAAATATGGACGAGATATATTAATTTAATATTTGCTGTTAAATTGGTTGTTCATTTTATTTATTGTACTTAATTGTCAGATAATTGATTTGTTGAATATGCAGCTTATTTGAGCATCCATCGAACGAAATAGCTTACATTACAATCATAATAAGGATAAAACAGAGAAATAAGGATTATAATTAATAAATTTAGTTTAATGGCATGGTTTGTTCGAACGTGGACTCCCATCGCGTAAAAAAATAATGATCATCAATATAGTTTACCTGGTGGCGGTCCATATACGGACAGAAACTTGCCATTAAATTATACCTATTAATTATAATTACCTATTTTGGCTCTGTTAATAATTTACAGCTAATTTGCCTGCGGAAAAAATTAATTAGCATTCAGTTGATATAATTTCGACATCTCGTGTATATTTGTGGACGTCGTCAAGTAAATTTTAAAATGGATAAAACTATTACTAAGGTAGACAGTTTTGTGCATTAACCGTTGCTGAACGCAGTCCATGAAACGAAATTATCCATATGTGTAATAGTTATACCCATTTAAAAATTTTCTCGGTGAAGTCCTCAAACCTGTTACATGTTATCTAAATATAAATTTTTAATGTTATTGCAGACGAATTGGCTTTATTTTTTTATACGTAATTGTCAAATTTATAGTCTTCAAGATTGAACAGATAAACTTTTGGTGGTTTGTTACTTGGCAAATAGAGTACGTGCTAAACAGTCATATATATCAGTCGTATGACTGGACAAAAATTTAAATGTTGTAAAGAAGCGGTCTAGCATGATGTACAGAAGCTATAAATTTTGTAGATGATTATGAAACAATAGTTCCGAAAGCTACTTTGAGGACGTTGTATATTTTAATAGAGACTGAAATAAAGAGGTTTTTTAATCGTTTAGAATGATGTTACCCAAAAAGGAAATTCTTAATTCCACTACTCCCAGTAGACAATTTCGTGTCGGATTTGAATGGACCCGACAATGGGCGGCCATAATACCTGTGGCCTTTATAAATGGCGTGAATAATTCCCCTGACGACGCTGCAAGACGTCAGTGTCCGCTTTGCCGGAGCTCTGAGTTATGGACGTCGGCCACCGCGAATAATTGAAGGGGCCCCCTTCCTCGTTGCAGCTCTGCTAAGATATTCATGGCTATAAAACGCCATAAGCACCACCACCGTCCTCGTTCCCACCACTTGCAGGCATACATCACTGTCAGTGGCGCCATTGTCAGGGTGTGAGCTTGCTTGTATCAGCAACAGGCATCAAGGGGCTTCCAGCCAGTGACAGCCATGAAAATTGCACATCCTACCCCCGAAAAATACGCCTTGCCCGATAACGTATAAAGTACAACAAAGCTTCAGGCTGTGCTTGGAAACGCGTTATCTAATAAAATACCGGAGGAAAAAGATCAGCTCTCAGTTTCAATATTGACATGTCAACGAAATTTCCCCAGGTCTGCTCCAGTCACTAGATACAAATACATTCCCCGTTTTGGCTTTAATAAGTGTTCAGAATGATATATTTGATAAAAAAAGTGTATCCATTTCAATCGTTCAAAATTAAATAAATCTTTCACAGATATATTTGAACATCAACGATATGTATTTTGGCTTTATGCATGGCCGCGTGACAGAAAAACAAAATTCCCTAATTTGTAATCCAATTTGTCAAATCACTAAAAGGCTTGTAGTCATCACACGAATAATTAAGAAGATAATGCTGCATTAACCATCCACCATAAACACCAAGGTTTAATAAAACTTAAAAAGAATGTAATACATTTTCTATAAAACTTAATTATGATTTCATGCCACTAAATTTATAATGTCATCATATTTTAAACGTCAATTTTACCCCACCCCTTCACACCAAAAATTATGTTCAAAGAACTGAGTGTTTGATAGTGTCGATACGTTTCATATTTTACTTTTTTGTATATTTCCAATATCAGAAATTTATTTCTTTTTTGGAATTAATGAAACCATATAACTGTTTTCGATCAGTAACTATTGTACTTACTGTGCAATAATTATTGTTTAAAAACAAAAATTCGTAGTATTTGAGATTAACGTCAACAATAAAAATTAATTTTGCCACAATAAAATTTATATATCGTACATACCTATATAAATTATTTGGTTTTCAAACTAAAGAATTGTAGCAACAATGAGAACTACGAATTTACCTTTTATGGACACGACGGGTAGGATCATTCTCCCCCAATAAATAAATTTTTATTTACTTGTTTTTCATAAAATGTACTAATTTCTGAATCTCTGTATTTCTTTTGTATAATTTCGTTTATAATCGATTTTTATTCATTCTGGATCGTTTTAATTTTTTCCGTCAGCCAACTAAAATAGTATTAACGAGTATTATATTTATAATATTTCACAACATTGCCTGTCACGCTGTAGTTTCTCCGAACACTATAAAGCACTGCGACCGTGATGCCACCGCCCTCTCCTCGCCAACGCAATGGACATACGTCAAGAGACACGAGTTATGCTTCATAAATTGTAACTATAATTACATTGTATGTGCAGCCAATGTATACATAGGGGGTGAATTCATTCTTTTTAAAGAGTATCAACTTATTCTATGTTTTTCTTTTCCGTCCGCGTCTAGAGAATAAAGTACTTATTGGCAGAATAATATGTTTCTATTGTTATGAATGCTAAATAGTTTCTATTTTTGTGATCGTATTGGGTTGAGTTATCTGCGTTTTTTATAGGCAGAGTTTTAGAAGCATCGGATGTAGAACTCTGGCCTCTCCTTCGAGCCTTTTCAATTTTGTTTTCCCTGTCAAGGAGGCCATCGCTCAGTTTCTTGCCCTCATCTGTTTATTTTCTGACTCTCCCTTTTTGGCACGGAGCCTTGGGGAATCCACGTCCGCTAATTAAGAAGAAGGAGCTAAAGGGGTAGACTAAGACGAAAGGTCTACAAGGAGAAAGTGAGTTAGCAAGTGACGCCACGAAATATCTCTCGGCCGCCTCGGAAAGAAACTGGTAAATGAAAATAAGTGCCGAGGCAAACAACGACGAATCGGTGGTGTTGGCGACAAGGTGGAGGAGTAGGAGGACGACGAGCCGAAAATAGAGCGAGCGATCAAGAAATGGAGGGACGTTAGAAGATTGTGTAAACCGAGGCAAGGAGAGGAGCGAAGGTGGAATAACGAATCATTAACGAAGTGTTTAGAGAGAAGCAGAGGCAAGGGGAAAGTTTGGGTGTGCAAACAAGAGCAAATAAAATTGAGCTCATTACGGAATCCTTGGATAAAAAATATAATAAAAGACGGAGCCTTACGAAGGATTCATTACGAATTACCTAAACCAGAATTCAATATTTTAAATGTGTTTTTTTCGAATTTAAGAACATTACAATCCACCTTTCAGTTCGCATTGTAAGGTCATCGATTGAATGCTCTAGACTGGAAATGACTGCGCTCTTTCGACTATTAAGACTGCGTTCGATGATATTTAACCGAATTGGAATAGTTATAGTTGCCTTGGAGTGTTTGAACCAATTATTTTTCGAACTCTTATCTGGACATTGTCATACATTTACAAGTTTATAATGCAAAACCTTCCTTTTAAGAGACGATGGAATTTATTACCCTATCTTGACATTTTACTCATTGTTAGCTGTAAAAGCTAATAGCAAAATTATACAACCGAAAAATTTTATCAAATGAAATTATAAATTATACTACCGATTGTAAATAAATAATTGTTCATTTTTATAGTAAATAGGACTTGACTTTTTCCAAAATCAATACCAAAAAAAATATATTAATTTACAATTAATATCTATATTAGCTTTAAAATATACTTTTCTCTTATGAACTTTTATGAAATTATTGTTATAATATGACCGAATAAATAAAGCTCTTTGCCTTATACGCAGGGTAAAGGTTTGATATTTTTTGTCGGTTTAGTTGAATATTAAAGAATTAATTATATTTATCTTCACAATCCTGTTGAAGGATCACACTAGGTCTGGAGAAATTATTTAGTGGATTCTAAACCATCAAAAGTTACTTCCACAAATAAGGGGACAGAGAACCTCCTAATAATTATTTGTAGCATTCTGTTTTATTAAGTGATATTCTAGCAATGTATGATTTGTACTTTTATCAAGAGAAATTAAAGCACAATCCAAAGAACCGTGACAGTATGGCAGAAATTTGCCTCTCGCTGAACACTCACCAAGAAAGAGCTTTTGCTACTTTATTGTTTACTTTTTGCCGACGCAGGTCCTTATAGGAAAAGGAAAAAAGGGGAGGGGTTGAAGATAGGTGTTTGGATCCAAGTGGAGTCCCTCTTGACTGCCGCTGGCTTCCTGAGGTCTTATAGGGTGGGAGAGACAAGGTGAGTAGGATGAGGCGACATTTGCAAGTGTCTAGAGCTGCCAGCTCAGACAATGGTGACCTCCCTCCATTGTGAGCAGTCGTGATGGATGATAGCGCCTCGTCTCCCTCTCCTCACAAGAGGATGAGAAGAAGAAGAAGGGGAGGTTATCTCACCCTCCTCCCCCACGGCCTCCGCTAAAACTTGCCGGATTAAATACCATAAGGGATGTGGTGGATGAAGGCTGGGATTTGTTTTCCGACTATCTGCCGCACGCACAGCCACGATCCTTCCCAACTCTTCAGGCAGAAATCTCTTCTACAATTGTTAAACTGAGCCAAGTTTCTGTTTTCGAAGCTGACAAAGCCCACATCCAGTTCTTCGTGTGGGGATTGCATTACAACTATTTCGAGAGTCAAGATCTGGAAGGTCGACTAAAGACCCAATATGGCCTCCCCCGGTGGATTATTTACCAAATTCGTGATCCCTGATAATTTCCCTAGGTAAATCTTCTTACCATGTTTAATTTTGTTTTAGGAGTCACTCAAAGCACGAAAAAACCATTTCTAAAATACTAATTCAATTTTATTGCTCATATATGTTCACTGAAATGTTTATAATTTGCAGGCATTCCATTTTATTGTAATCAGTAAGTCATATTTGGTTTTGAGCGTTGAATATATCTGTAATTCTCCATTTTCTTGAACACAGTTAACAAACCGTACGAATTTGATGTTTCATTTGGTTTATGAGTCCTCCTCCTGCAAAGCGATAAAAGTAGATTTTAATTAGTAAAGATGTAAAGCTCTTTAAAGTCTTTTTTTCTTTGCGAGAAAGAGAGAGAGGGAACATGTTTCTCCTTCGGAAAGTTAGTTAATATAGCGCGGCATTTGGAAGAAAACAAAAAGAAGAGTAGGACGACGAGTTTAAGCTTTGGAGAACAGTTCAAATTTAATAAAGAATCCCTCGAAGCGGGCTATGGATAAAAAAGAGGAGGGGGAAGAGGGAGTTGGTACACGGGCGAAACTTGTTATAACTTGATTGAGCGAGCGGAGACGACTTATCACCAGACTCTGCGGCAGGAAAATACGATTTACGGACGTGCAGCGTGGTTTTATATACGAAACACAATCCGTCCCTCCCCCTCCCCTTTACACGACGGCAAACCGAGACTGGGATCGACGGGATCCGCGTTTCCGAAATTAACTGTAAATCAAACACGCGATTCTGACGTTTCGCATTACGTAAGCAACTACGTCACAGTCGGATTACGGCATAACATGAGATACAAAAAAAAGGGGGGGGGGCGAGAGAACGCGGAGAGGGTTTAATGCGTGGAAAGGAAATACCAGGTTATTAGCCGGTAAAAAATTTTTGGCGACCGCAAAATTACTCTGGGAATGTTTCCCGATTCCAGTATTTATTGCAGCGTGCGGTGGCCTCAATTCACAGTATCATTTCCAAATGTTTCCCGTGTAATCGACACAAATTATAAGCGTTATACTTTATATTAATTTTTGTAACTATTTATTTCTGAAATACCCAGCTCTCTTTATTATTTAGGAACATAGACTTCACTATATATTTTCCATAGCCGAATTCTCAGTCATACAGTATGTTATGAAGAAAATGATAATAGTTTTTTATGACCGGAAAATTTTCAAAGAAGGAATATAAAATAAATATAAAGGTAACATCCTATCAGAAGTGACGCGGCACATGTCGACTCTAGTAGTGATTTCTGCGACAAATATAGCAAGTTACCGAACTTCACACAACTGATAAATAACGTCTTCCCTCTTTTCTCTTAAATAGAAACTGAATCCATGGTCAATTAGAACACTCGGAATCTTGTAGTTTCCATCACAAAGATCCGCAGCAGTCATCGGAACGGCTTGGAACAAGAACCGAGAACCTTGTGTAGGTTTCTTAGAGTTATTCCTGCACCACATTTAGGCTATTACAAGGTATATTTCTTAATTCACAGACTGCGACGGGTATGACCATCGGGTAGGGTGAATTTTCTAGTAAATAGTTTTCCACCCCTTTTCCATTGCGCATGTAATCGGGAATATTGGGAACTGTGAAGCAATGTTGAGCTTCCTTGAGAAGAAAAATGCATCCATTCGACCACAACATATGATATACAATCATTATCATCCCCTTTTCATTCCCGAGAAGGCCATTGTAAACTCAATAGTTGGTTGTCAGTCATGGATTAGCCTAGTCTACAGTCATTGTATCTATAATCATTATTATAGATGTAGTGTACGTACGTTCAATAAATTATGGAGGTTGCTTCATATTTTAATTAATAATTTTATGAAACCAGAATTTCCGAGCTCCGGAAGTCGTGCGGTCGTTGTACCGAAGGCCATTGCGGGACAAATCTCCATTCCAGCGGCTCCTGTGATGGAATTAAAACGTCGACGCTGATCAGACAGGGTAGTAAATCCTTCGGGTGGATGAGTTAGGTTGTCAAAAAACGAACATTTCCCACAGGAAATGGGAATATACTTAAGCGTATTGAGTGCTTACCGGGGAAGGGAAGGGGTATGGGAAATGGCTTGACAAAAGTTCGGGAACTTTTTATGTTAATAATTTAATTTTGACATTCGGCTGGATTCTTTCATTTTGTAACTGTACATACGATTAATAAAATAGCAGTGGAGGTTACTACATTTTATTTTAATAAAATAGTTTAATGAATCCAAATTTTCCGAGCTTTGGAATTTGTAGAGGTGATTGCACTCCTGGTGCCGAGGGCCGTGGCAGAGCATATCCTGGGAGGGGATTAAAACGCCAACGCTGACCACCTGGCTAGGAATATCTTGGTTGTCATAATATTATCACGCACAGGATGTAGGATGAGGTTTCAAGGTTTTGTAAAGAGATTTGTTGCCTCATTTTGGGAGTGTAAACTGGGCTTTCATTGACCGATTTAGAATCTGAAGGGGAGAACGATGCTTAGCAAAGTTTTAAAGACTGATGTTATGCACGAAATTTCAACCAGGAGCGTTGTTCGAAGGTAGCGGAAACTCTCTGACGAGACGAGGACAGCCACATATCAAAGGCGACGCTGACGGCCATCGTGTTCCAAAAGCTTAACTTCGCCGATTTTGCGTCATTGACTCCAAGGTTCCTGACACCGTTCCTAAAGTACCGATGAACTGCAAAACCAACAAAGCCGTCAATTAAAGATCAAGTTATTTGAGAACTCCATTCCATCAGAAAACGAATCAGTTTTCTTTTCATGTCTTAAATTATAAATTAATTATATGTATATATACTTTTGACAGAGCAGGAAGATAATATATTCCACTGGACCTCATTTTATTGCGGACTTGATTTATGGGAATATGCCACCAATTGGTAGTCATTAGCTTCTAATAACATTTTTATGTCTGTTTCGTCCACTTTTTTAGCCTTTCTGCAAATTTGCATTAGGTTTTACTCCTTACCACAGTTACAAAATGTCTTTAAAGCGAAATTGGCTATTCATTATTCCCTGCGGCTGTTGATACGTATTCAAAAAAAAATTCATTTAACACTGCGGCGTAGAGTTGTGCACAACTGTTTACCCACTGCAACTGAGTCGCACCGGGTAAAAATTGAGCTCATGGTCTGGAACAGTAAATATGTAAAACAACACGACATACGACTCCTGAATTTTCAGAATTGTTACATTTTATTTTGAGTGACTAAGTTTTAATTATTTGTAAATTAGTCGTTGAGGAATGAACAGCATTTCTCACCAAATTGATAGGCCAGACTATCGACGTTGAACCTGGATTTCCTTTCAGCCCCGACGCCGCTGTGCAGTGTTTGTGATCGCTTTTCTTAATTGACTGGCGTGCAGCTTTGAGAGCGTGTTTACAGCATCAGCTGCTTCTGCTGCGAAGCGATGCGATGCGATGGAGATAAATGACACTGCGCATTCCTGCGGGCGAAGTGCGTCTCTTCCCCAATTACGTCTCGCAGGGTGATTGCTTTTCTCTGCTCCTCCTACATTTCCAATTCTCGGCTCCGACATGAAAACTCATCCTCCGTTCTTGCGAAGCAGTTTTTTTATTTAAAGAAAAAAGAATACTCGTTGGATTTTTCCATTGCAATATGATCGTGAGAGTTAGTTGTGACAGATTACAACCCCTTAAGACCTCAACTTCCACTGTTTTTTTTCCAGTTAGATTCCAGCTTGGTTTAACATGATTCGTCTCTGCAAAACGTCACATGTCATCAGCGTTAATCTTACCTCCCTCCCCTTCTTACTCCTTCCACCATTCTGCATCTTTCTCGACCCCCTAATGTAGTTCTGCTACTTAAGAGGACATGGGCCAAGATTTTTTCTCCCCGCGTCTTGTCCTACATCCCATCCATCTCTGGCGGAAATGCTCTAGAGTGCTTTCCTTGCGTGTGTTCCTGAAGCGTGTTGGATGTTACTTTCTTTTTCCTGTCTGCAAAGTTTGCATTAGTATTTTCTCCTTACCACAGTTACAAAATGTCTTTACAGCGAAATTGGCTATTCAATTTTCTCTGCGGCTGGTGACACATATTTTTTCAAAAAACAAACATTCAGAATAATTTAAATGTTTCCTTCTCCTTCAAGAAAAAAAATAGTTGAAATGGAAAATCCTATATCTGGGAATAAAAGAGAAGGAAATCTGAATTACAACGCTTAGCTTTATTTACTAAATGAGTAGAACATTTTCAGCATAAATCATTTATTCATTTTTCGAAAATACAGTCCTTCCGGCAGAATTTTTTCTGATTGAATCATTTCACTACTCATTCGGTTTCTTTCGTGCCAGAATATGTTCTAATAATTAAATAATTTTAATTAAAAAATTCAAGCATTGACCATGAAATATTATTAAACAGATAATTATAATTTTCTAGTATATATATTTTATATATAATACTATTGTAAAATTTTCCCGTGAAGAAATATGCTTAGTAAAAACAATACAATGATTTTGATTAATAAATTAATCGTTTACTTTGCTGAACCTATTACTCAGACTACACATTTTTATTATAACGTTAATTAAAAATTTGGGAAATGACTGAACATAACGTATCAAATGATACAGTACGTGAAAGACAAGCGTGGTGCCGAAAAATTGCTTCGTAAAACCGCCGACAGGGGAGACGTGCTGAAATTTTGGAAAATTCTGCAATTGTGGTGAATTTACCTACTTGAAACTGATGGTAAAGATTTCATCTTTCATCAAGGTAGCATCCCTCCACATTTCCGCAATGGTTATACGAGATTACCTGAAAGAGATCTTTCCACGTCGATGAATAGACCGAGTTGCAGCCGCTGGCCTGGCACGACTACAGTGGCCACCCCGGTTTGCGGAGCATGGAATTTTCTTACATTAAGGCGAAGATATACTAGAAAGAACTTAATCTGACAAACGAGAATTACCTATATCTCAACTTGATGATTTTTGACACACTTTGTTGCACATTACCATTTAGTATACTTAAACTGAGTATTTTCAGTGAATCCATCTGGCATAACTGAAATTTTTGTATTCATTTTTATTTTTTAGTATTAATTCAACTTTTATATCAAGAGCAGAAGCACCTCTTATTAACAATGGCCATAGAATTGTGCTTATCTCATGTTCTACCTCTACCAAAGAAGACACCACATCGCAACAGCTGCTGTTAGCGTCCTGATACGCAGGACTACCGAAAAGATTTGTCCCGTGTGACGAAGAGTGGATACAAAGATGTAATGTACATCTTAAAAAATTCACTTTTAAAGTCTGCCTTTACGTACTGTATATTTTTTGCGTTACGCTTAGCAATGGAACGTCTGTAACGATTTTTTGAAAAGATTTTATTGTTAGGAACAGGCTTCGTGAGGTTCATCCACTCTGTGACGTGACCTCTTTATGAGTATAGAAGGGAGATTGCCTTCAACTCTACCCATAAGATTAATAGTGACATTTCAGATACCATTTAAGCCTGAGGTTAGACAATTATAACTTTGTAGCAGCACCTCATAGAAGGCTGTATTTAAGATGCTGATGCGATTTACGTTGTCGGTGACGCTCAAAAGGTCCCACTGACAGACAGTCTGTTATGTGCTGTGTGTGAATTGGATTTGTGACGCAATGTTTCTCCCTCGGAAAGATTTATGGTGTTCACTCAAGCTTTGTTTAGTCAAAGAATTTATTTGGGCTTTACGAGTTGAAACTAAAATTACGGTTCGTTATAAAGTTTGTGCAGATTTTGTTGATGACTTAAAAATTTGCCCATTTTGTAAATATAATTATTTCGTGTGTAATATATAGTAAGATTAAATAACTGAGCGTGGATAACCGAAATAGAATTGTATTCGGAAGCCCTTTTTTGTTCGGGTTGTGTATTCTGGGTTTGTGATCCACGTGAATTGAGCTGCTCTGTGATTTCCGCACTCGCTGTGTTCCTAATTACTGAAATGTATCGCTTCTCGGGCTATCTCCTATCGATTGCTCACTCTCTCCTTTCTATCTGCGTTGCTCCTTTTTTTACCCCCTCTTCCGTCGCTCTTTCTTTTCTCAACACGTAGTTAATCAGCTTCCTTTCTGCTGCTGTTACTGTATACGAGAGGAGGACCTGGAAGAGTGTGTGCGCGATTTCGTTGCCTTTGAGAGCTCCGCTTTACTCCGCTAGGGGCTAATTAATAGCATTACTTTCCTCCCCCGTGCTTGACGTATCCACTTACATCTTCGCTCGTCTTTATCCCTCATTACGCTAATGGTAGCGGTACGCACTACAACACTGCACACACACACACTCTCTGCCTCTCCGCCTCCTCTTTAAATTCCTTCACAGCTTGTGGCAGTAAGTTCCCTGCGACACGACACGAACTAGTTGTGAATAAATTATTCCGGGGCACAGAGACCAAAACTGTTGGAAGCTTGCCTCTGTGTACGTCCGCGTCTCTTCTCTGCAAACTACGAACAGAATCTTCACTCAAGTTACACATTGTTACTTGGCTAAGCTTTGCGAGCCTGAAAATTATTTCTGACACAGAACGTCACCTATTGTGAGATGATAAAGGTGAACCTTCCAGATGACTAGGGGTATCAACTATTGTGGTACTTCGTGGAACTTTCTTAAGTCGGCGCATGGAATCAGAATTCCGTTAAAATTCTACTTGTCAATGACATACATCAGAACCCACGTACGGTATTAGTATACTTATATTCATCATAAATAAATTAATGTATGTCTCCCATCGATTGAAGTTGCCCTTGTAGGCAGTCAAGTTAAATATTTTATTCAAAACTTCTTTTTGATCTTCTAAATTACAAAATTTAACATTTGAAGCAATTACGTGGAGAAGGCTCAAATATGGTGTGGAATTGTCGGTTAGATTCAATAAAAACTTTGTCGATAATTATAAATGAATAAAAACAACCATACTTGTCAGAAATAATTTGCGACTTGGGACAAATATTCGGGTTCTTTTTTATGTTTTTAATTTTATTTTTGACAAATTAGTTGTTTCTTATTCATTTTGTAAAGTACGTACGTTTAATAAATTAACCCCCCCGGGTTAACTCATTTTATATTCCGACTTGTGGAATTGATGGGGTAATGGCATTTCAGATCCGTGGCAGAATAAATCCCGTTGTATCGGCGCCCTGTGAGGGGGATTAAAACGGTGCCGCTGACCAGCCAGGAAGGAATATTTCGGCTGTCACAATATTATCACGCATGATCATTTAGAGTGAGGTTTCGGGAAGTAGTGGGCGCGTAATTAGGCTACTGATTGACCAATTTTGAAACTGGAAGGGAGAAAAGTGATTAACAAAACATTCGAGATAGACGAAATTTTATACAGGGCAGTTGGGGGATGGTAGTGGAAACTCTCTGACAAGGCGCTGGCAGCCATCGTGTTCCAGACGCTTAACGTCACAGATTTTCCGTCATTGACTCCAAAGGTTCCTGAACGCCAGTGATAAAGTATCCATATGACTGTAAATCCATTGAAGTCGGCACAGCCAAAAATTAATGTTTGTAAATATTCCCTAAGATTGTTTTTCATATTATAAATTCAAAAAGATAAGATTTTATTTTGTTGTTCTTCAAAATATTATAAAATATTATTTAATTTACCCTGCGCTATTTATTAAAGTAAATTCTTTCCCCCTTTTATAAACATTACAATTTATGTGTTCGCATTACAGTACAACGACGAAATGAAATTTCCGTTGGCGTTGCTAAGTCTTACAACTTGATGAGTCAATTAATTAAATTTATCTTCCGTATTTATTGTCAGCACTAGTTTTGAAATTTTACATACCATTCGCCTTAATTGTAAGAGGCAATCGTTTGTTACGTTTCTCTTTGTTTCTCTCCTCGTCTTTTCGCCTTGTCTTTAGAAGAAAGTCTAGCGATCTTCGTGTCATTCCTTCACTATTCGTTCGTGCAATAGTCACGAGAATAAAATGAAATTCCAATGTGAAATTCTTTTGGCGTACGATCCTAGTTTCTCATTATTTTCTCTTGCTTTCTTCAAGTTGGTCGCATCTTCCGGCCCTAGGGAAGTGTTTCTTCCTTCTCCTACGTGTCTTTACTGTCTTCGCTTCACAAGCGATGCCTTATCCCTCTGTAAAATATTTCCCTTTGTAAAGTTTTGCGTTCACCACCCAGACTCCTGTCCAACTCCCACCTCCCCGACATTCCCAAGTGAAACGGAGAAAATAAAGGGGAGGGGGAAGAAGCTTCAAGTTGGTGTCGATTCGTTCCTTTCTGTCTGCATTTCCGTGTCTGTTGGGTGAAGAGGGCACAATTTCGGTCCGCATCTGCTCACTCACCCCTTCTCCGCCCTTTATAAAGGGATGCTGTGGAAGCGTCCGCCAGTTTCTTAGCTGCAATAACATTGCCTTGTCGATATCTTCCGGAAGATCGCTTCCGTGGCAAGAATTCCTTTTGAAGAAATGTGTAAAGGAAGGACAGTCGCGTCCCTCCAGAAAGTTCTATCCTTTCGCAACCGTAAACGTCAGAAGATTAAACTTTGCGACTGAATTTCCAGAGAAGTATCATTAATCTTATTCCGATTCATAGATCAATGTGATTATCTTTGCGGCAGATCCACAGTTCGCGTCGTTTGGTGCAAAAACTCGGCTAATAAGAGAGGTTCACACTGAAATCTGCTTAAGATGGAATATTCTGTTATATACCTCGAGGAACAGAGAAGTGTGTGGCACAGAAGTGTGACATTAAAATAACTCAGCTCAGCAACTCTTAAATTCTCCACTATGGTTAAAACATTCACACTTACCCTAATATTCATAAATACTTTTGATTTTAACACAAGGTTTAACATTATTTCTTCTCAGGACCAATCCTGAAGATCTTACACAAATACCACAACGTTGATTTCTTCTTTTTGGAAATTTTTTTAATAATAAAGTCTTAAAGTAGTCAAAATTTTATTCATTATAACATAAATCTTACGTTAAAATACAAACTTTAAATCTTATTCTTCTGCTTATTGAATGATTTCGCTCTTAGCTTACATGCACTTATGGAACTTATTTTAATTTTTATAATGTTTAAATATACTGTATCCTTAGTTGAGGTATTCTATGAGGCCGTTTATGTTCCGCTGTCTTTATTTAATTCTATAATGCTGTTAATTGTGGGTTAGCTTAGAATTATTTCTTATATTTGTACTTTCATGTAATGGCGTATCGTATTTAAACGGCCGAAGATTGTAATAACAAGCTTGTTTTTTTTTTCCTCGAACACTCAGGAGTTTAATACCTCAAGGATATTTAGAGCATGTTCAGAAATGACGTCGTACCTTTCAGTATCTTTGGCCGTTTCCCTTTTCGACTCGTCTGTAAGTCTGAAGCCGGATATTGGTACGTGCAGACGTTGTAGACTACAACTAGCAGAACTACTGCGTGTTGGACATTTTTAGAGTGCCTTAAGAACTGAATTAGAAGGATATGAATTGTGATGTGACAAAACCAAGGTGAAATCATCTGTATACTTATCCTAACTGTTTTCGAGGACACGCCAAGTATTAGTGTTACATTCGAGATTATCATAATTACTTAACTATAGGAATAATTTAGTTGGTACTGCTAAATAGAAATTTTGTTTTATATTCCTGTCTGACAACTGAGTATTTTAATACTTGGGTTACCGCACTACTATAGAATGTTTATTAATTCTCTGTACCTAGAAAACCTTTGCTTAAATGTGAGAATACAGATGCGAAATGATCAAAGAACACATTAATTTTATATATATATATATATATGTGTGTGTTTTTCTAAAAAATATCCTGCCATCTTATTACATCTAGTATTTGGTTTTATTTACAATTGACATGAGTTTGTAATTTATAAACACGTTTTTATATTTTTATTTATCTAAACGCGTGGAGCAGTTTCAACCAAATTTTGCTCACATGTTCTTTGTGACTCAGAGATCAGCACTGTCTGCATAAGACACTGCTACCACAAATAGGGACGGGGAGAAGGCGGCTGTAATTTTTGGAATATGTAAAATCGGCCGATATTACCGAGGAATACATACTTTTCGGGGTCAATTAAATTATTGTGTTTCCTGCGACTCTATTAGTATCCGTCATACCCTAATGACATGTAGAACTAACTAAAGGATAAATTATGACCTTACATAGTTTGCGTGCGGCGAGGACGACGACGACGTTCGCGAGAAACAAAAAGTAACATTTTTGTTATATTTAATCATTAATATCCAGCTAATTAAAGATAAACGTCTTCTTCGTTATTGTTGAGAAAGTTATTATTTATAAGTACCTTATAATTAATTACTGTAGTCTTGCCGTTTCCTAGAATACTTCACTATATATGCACTATTATTATTTTTGTTTTCGTTTTCTTTATTTCCCATTGTTATAATTTCCTGGCTGTTTCTTTCATCGTTTTATTTTATTATGTTTGTAATACCTTTATTTTTTCTACTTTCTCCTGTAGAAGACAATTAGAATCAAACTAACGTCCTATTTTGTGTTTTCGTTCTAGCGCTATCTTTAAAATGGCTATAAACACTGAAATTTACCAAAAATTCTCTCTGTGAGCGTCTCTTAAAAGTTTTTTAATCATTTCTCGTCGTTAGTGAAATCAATGAAAAGTGTTTTTTGTGCTGTCAGGCATTAAAATGGTGTTTATCCCTACGTGTATTTACGTGAGTATACTACAATTAAATCCCTACAACGGAAATAATTCGTTTGTGTAGCTCAAAATAGAGTTGAGTATTTATTTTTAATTAATGTTTTTATTTTTTATCGTTTTGATGTTATGCATTATTGTAAAATTAGACTTTGACTTCAGATGTTATTTCTCTGTTGACATAACATATACTTATCGAAACGTTGTTTTAAACTGATTTCGTAACATAAACTTTTACGGTTATTGCCGATAAATTAACTTTTGTTTAAGTGTTTCATTGTCGTATGATTGATATATATGCTTATTACTGTGTGATAAATCCCATTTTCTATGGTAAGAGTTATTTGAAAATAAATCTATTTTAAGTAATGTAATTAATTTTGTTACTTTGATTACTGTTGTTATTTCAGCATGTAAAATGATTATTTTTACCTTTCTTTCAGAGCCTCCCGCAGACTCCGCAATCTGGCTACGGCAGCGCCCTCCTTGTCAATGGCGGAGGTCAGCAACACAATTCCAGTCTGGAGTCCGTTCCAGAAGCAGGATCTGGTCCCGACAATGTGAGTGCCGTTGCTTTATACAACCTTCATTTTAGTCGTTTAGAAACTGTTTAATATCAAGGCGTTCTTTCTACATGCGAACAAGTTCTTGAGTCAGATTCACGATCCTACATGTAACTAAGAGCTAGGGTTAAGAATTTATTGCTGACCGTCTGTGGCAAGCTATAGGCTATATGTTCGATCCTGTGATATAATCAGGCAGCTCAAGACTTAACGTGACTATTGCATGTTTAACAAAGTGACAAATGTCCATATTGCGCTTCATCTGCATCCTGCCTGCTCCGTACACTCGTGTGGAAACATTGACTTATTCTATCGCCTAATACTATAGTCCTTGTCCACTGACAGATCAATTGTTGTTGTTGTGGTATTCAGTCCTAATACTGGTCTGTTGCAACCATAAATGCTAACCTATCCTGCGCAAGCCTTTACAATTCTACATAACTATCACATCCGACAGCTTTTCTCATCTTCATAGCGTATTACGTTCTGACCCCAAACACGTCCCTCTAATTTCCTATTTTACAAGACCCTCGTATATTAAAATGTGGTCTATTAATCTACCTCTTCTCTTGGTCAAAGTCCTCCATATTGTTGCCTCTTCCCCTGTTCTACTTAGAACTTGCTGGATAGTTACTCTGATTTTCAGAATTCTCCTATAGCACATCATTTCGAAAGCTTCTATTCTCTTCGTTTCTAGTCACTTCTATCGCCCACGTTTGCACCCATTTAATAATACTTGTTTTAGCCTCATGTAGTCTTCCTCCCGGATCACATTCATGTCATTTATTATTTTTTCCAAGTCTTCTATTGACTACTTTAATACTACGACATCATAGAGTTTTTATTTCTTCTCATTGCAGTTCGATTCCTTTTCCATATTACATTTTAACTTTCTTCATCGCCTATTCTTTATATACGTTAATGAGCATGGGCGACAGACTGCATCCTTCTTACTCCTTTCCTATTTTCTACTTTATTTCTTGCCCTTGAATTCTAATTACTGTTGACTGTCTTCTTTAAAGGTTATGGATAAATTTTCTTTCTCGATTTTTTATTTCTTTCGCCTTAAATATCGTTAAGTGTGTTCCAGTTTACATTATGAAAGGCTTTTCCTAAATCTACAAATACCTTTAACTTTGGCCTGTTTTTTATCCTGTCGTCGAAAATAAGACGCAGAGTCAATACTCATTCTCTTGTCCCTACATTCTTTCTAAAACCAAACTGATCTTCTCAATTACTTCTTCTTAATCTAAATCCTTGGAATTTTCTCTAAAATAATCAGTAATTGTTAATCTCTAAATATGTAAAATTATGTTCAAAATATTTCTGCAAAAAAAACAGCAGTCCACTCATTATTAACTCTTTTGCACTATTGTATCTAAATATTTCATGGTGAAATTATATAGGTCTATATATGTAATCACAAAAAAAACTACCGTAGTTCCTTCAAATATATAGGGTTGTTCATGCATAAAAATGATGTATATATATATAAAATTTTTCATTTTTTTTTCAACGTGTATATTCAAAATAATTTCGTTACTTTTCTGAGGATGTTGCTTACTAGAGTATAGGTTTAAAAGAGAGGGACATAGCATGCATCAAATTTTTTTACATTACCCTTTTCATATCCAAAGTAAACTTTTGTATAGTTATATACCCTCGGTCTGTGAGCATGTTTCTGTCCGTTTGCTTATACTCCTCATCCTACGGGCGCGCCCGCATACAAAAAAAAATATTTTCGCAACCTCCCCCTTCCCCCCTCTTTCTACATTACACCGTAATTTACATAGGACCGAGGCGCACAGATGGCGTGACAACTTGCCGAAAACCCCTTCGGTCCTTTTGTACGTACGAAATTTGCATCGCCCCACTGCTTTCCCTTTCCAACATTTGTAGATCTCGAAGCTTGTCGAAACAATGTCGACCAATAATTTAATATATCTCTATACGTGCTTCTCTATTTTCCTAATAAATTCTGTCGTTTAGATATAATGTAACAATGGCACGCAGTTTAATACGACATTCAAAAACAGGAAACAATACTGAATTAATTTCAATTAAAAACATATACACGCGTAAAATGTTATTTATGAAAATATGGAACTTTCTTATAAACTTCTGATAATTTAAAAAATCTTCCGATTATTAGAGGATATAAAACAAAAATTCAACTAAATTATAAAAATATACTGCCAATTTACATAAAAAAATTAATTCATTTAATTACGACGTTTCGCCTTTACGAGATAACTTTTGAAGATGCAGGGAAAACCTGATTCAGGTGGATTGACCACGTATTCTTTATTAATAAAATACATAATGCGTTTTAACTTAAAGAAATTATGACAGGCAAAGAAGCATGGCTGTTCAGGAAAGTTTGCGAAATCTACGAAAGAGGAAGAATACCAGACGATTTTAGTAAAAACATAATTGTAACCATACTGATGAAGACTGGGGCTGATAGATGCGAACAGTACAAGACAATTAGTATAGTATTTCATGCATGGAAAATATTAACAAAAATAGTATATGGTATGGAACGTCAAATAGAAAGCGTGTTAGGAGAAGACCAGTTTGGTTTTAGGAATAATGTAACGACAAGACAAGAAATATTGACTCTGTGTCTACATTTAGAAGACAGGATAATAAAAAAACAGTCCTACGTTTATGACATTAGCAGATTTAGAAAAATAGTTTGATAATGTGAACTAGGACACACTGTTAAGGATTTATAAGAGCCACAGGAATAAAATATCGATAAAGAAGGCTTATACATAACCTCTACAGAAGGCAGTCAGCAGTAATTAGAATTAAAGGACGTGAAAAGAAAGCAGAAATCAAGAAAGGAGTAAACAACGATGCAGTCTGTCGCCCATGCTCTTTGACTTATATATTGAACAGGCAATGAATAAAGTTAAAAGGGAATATGTAAAATGAATTATATTGGAAGGAGAAGACGTGGAATACATAATAAATTGTATGAACGAGGTCGTGGAGGAAGAGTGCAACATGAGAATTAATAGAGGGAAAACTAAGGTGCTGGATTGTAGTATGGAAAACAGTGAATAACAAAGGATGTTAGATAAGGAAGGGATATATTGAAGGATGTTAAGGAAGTCTGCTGCTTGGAATGGAATACGCTAAACAGATTATGGACGATGTGGTATGTGGTTGTTATGCGGAAATGAAAAGGCTTGCGTAAGATGGGTTAGCAGGGAGGGTTGCATCGGAACAGTCTTAGAACTTAATAACACAACAACAACGTTTATACTAATATAATATTTAATTTTCGTTATGTCTTTTTTAATCTCGACTATTTGTGCACGATTATTGACTGGTAATGATTGAAGGTAAGCATAAGGGATATATGAAGTAAAGGTTACAATTTTGATGGTGGATCAGTTGTTTCACAAGCGATGTCTTGGTAAGAGAAGCTTCAGTTCGATGACCCTTGGTGTTAATAGTTTGGCCATGGCAGAACATGTCCGTCCATGGCAGGAGGGTTTTGGTTTTAATGAGGCACCAAATTACCGCTCGGATGAGCACAGCTACACACGTAAATAAACCTTACTGTGTTTACCACGGCTCTAAATTAATTAATTCCCTATTTATACCCCGGCCGTTGCGCTTTTACTAATAATTACTAGTTGTTATTCCACCGGAGGGTCCTACTAACTAGAAAATCAAATGAAGTACGGAGAAATGCCGAGTTATAGTCCAGCGTCGAAACCAACCGGTGATTTCGGTGGATTTAACACACCAACACAATCTATCAAATGGTGGGTATAACGAGGGCCATCATTTTCATTTGATAGAATTGTTTCGTGACCAGCTGAAATAGGCCAAGTTATTCTTAGTAACTATTAGATTTACTCGCGTATAATAGCAAACGAATCTGTAAAAGAGATTTGAAAAACATTGCCGGTCAATACGAAGTTAACCTACGATTCCCGCCGGTTAATGGAATTTTAGGAAACGTATTTCGACAGGGGAAGGGAAGACTGATTGACAGGGTTTAACTGTAAATGAAAAAACGTTTCTGGGGTAGATTAAGTCCTCCAACACACTCCCCTGTCCCCCTCCCCTTATTCAGTTTCCTGCCTGTCCTCCCAACAGCCGCCATCGTCACGTGAGTTGCATGTAATGAAAAAATCCGTATTTTAATATTCTTACTTTCTCTACTAATTGGAATTCTAGAAAAGAGAATAATTGCGATCTGATTTTATAAAGTTTGGAAGGTAGAATTTTGCGTGTTTTAGTCTCCTAAGAGAATAAACAGTTTCCTATAAAACATTAACAAACTTTTCATTCACTGTCAAAAAAGACCTTTACAAGGATTCATGGATTTACAAGTTTTTTAATAAGTTTCAAACTTAAGAATTTAATTAATTAAGGTTGAATTTCGACTAACCACTTGAACACCGAGATAAATGAAGTAGCCAGTCATGTAAAAAAATTTATTCCTCAAGATTCAAGAGATAAATCTAATGAATTCAATTTAATTGTATTTAATATCCTATTTTTACGTCCCCATTGGCTAATTTCTTTCGTTTATTTATTAAATGCTTTTGAATGACTATATATTATTTCGTTTAGTAACATCTTTCTGGGTGCTAAATACATATATATATATATATAGTAAATAGGAGAATGCTGAAAATCCGATGGGTGGATAGAATCACTAACGAGGAACTTCTAAGCAGAATGGGAGAATGGAGGGCGTTGACCAAGATAAGGGAAAAATTAATAGGCCACGTTTTAAGACATGAAGGTTTTGAAAAATTAACATTAAAGGGAAGTGTGTGGGGTATCAGGTCAGACTTAGGACTGAATACCACAACCACAATAAAATAAAATAATGGGTCGGGTAAATAAAGAGATCAAAGCACATACCATGATTTTGAGTACCATTTAGAAAAGTTTACTTGGGAACTTACATCTATGGGTTTTGAAACATAAATCTGATAGCAAAGCTTTATAAAACTTCGTCATTTTCAGAATTGTATTACTAATATTAGTACTTAATATAATAGTCAAATTTTCAAATAGAATTGTCGTAATGTTTTCTCAGTTTTATTCCTGATTTTCTGACCTTAGGACTTCCTACTATTTCACGGTCTTTAAATTGTAAAATTTTCTTATCCAAGTTTTATCTTCTTCCTCCCTCATCGAAGACAATGATGGTTGCTTATTTGTCTCTATTCGCTGTGTATCTTTAACCCAGCATCGTCAGGAGATAAAGATAGATTGATAGAAATAGCTGTAATGATATTCACAGGCCATAACTAGATTTCTATATTTATGTGAGTGCACCTCAAGCTGTTGGGAAGTGTTTGTACTTTTCGTTCTCCAGAGAAAAGCTGGCTCACGTTTGAGAGCTGCGCCTCATTGTGGAAGAATTACTTACTCCATTTTGAGTTCTCAACTTTGAGGCCTAGGCATGTCATTAATACCTAGAGACGACCTGCTGACGTCATCTGGATCGTAAATTTATTTTTGTTAGTTATTCGCCCGCCGTTCAACAACCTTCCGCTCATTAAAAACAGTCACGTGCAATTCTTTTTTTTTCAACCGCCGAAACTCTAGTAATTAATTCCGACGACGACGACTGCGGCACAGCAACAGAATTCACAGAGCGTAAAACAAACCCCGAGGTTTCGCCGTCTTCTGAAACCATTAGCAGTCCTTCGACGACCGCGACACGATATGCGGTAACGAGAAGGGGGAAAAACACAGACGGGGGGGTCAAGGGAAGCAGAGGAAAGAGAAAGAGAGAAGACAAGGGAATAAAAAAAACCGCCTCGCAAATCTCGCCAGTTACAACAAACATACGTCACCACGCTAATTGCTCGAATATCATAACAATGTTGTGCCCTTTAGCAGGGAAAATGCTGCGGGGTGGAGTTGTGAAACAATGTGACATTAATTAACGCGCGGACACGGATCTCGTGCCACAGAGATTAGGGAAACCGGGCGACGATTTGCAGACTCAGAGAAAATACACCCAACGACAGGATAATGCCTCGAAGAAACAAAATAAATTATATCGAAAATGGCATTTACTGAGTGGATTAATGCACAATGGAAAATAAAGGAGCATACGCTTCCGACGAAGTTGAAGGGGAAGTTCATCCTCGAACGACAATACTTCCCTTCCCCTTTCCCTACTGCGCATGTAAACACGCCATGTAGAATCTCGCGAACCGTAAGTTTTGTGATGTGTTTGAATTTCATTGTTTCCTCTTATTTGGCCCTGGAAGCTGGTGGAGTAAATGGTTTATTCAAATTTCTATCATATTTGGTTAGTCATGAAAGTAACCATCTTGTACCATATTTTTTATATTTTTCTGGAAGTCAACTTTTGTTTCTTTATTATAATTGTTTATTGCATTTGTATACAACTGAAGATACCTCTAAATATTAATAAATCAAAATTTTGTGCCATTATAATAATTGAAATGCCATTATAATAAACATTAAGAACTATAACCGAGCGTTTTCGTGGTTCACCGAGAGTTTCCGTGGTTCGCCGAAGAGCGTTACTCAGGGCTATTATATTTAGTGATAAAGGAAATAATATTTAGCAGTAGTAAACAATGCTGATATGGAGATCACGACTTTACAGACGCTTAATAGCTTTTCTGTGGCCCTGCATATCAGAGTTAAATAGCTATGAGTCAGTTGTTTCACAGAAAATATTTATAAAGTTGAAACTTGTCTGACTTAGGCATAAATAAAGCTAGTCATTTAGGTGAGAACTATTTGAATTTATTACAACTATTCTAGTCAATTACATCAAGTGCTGTATAATTAAAAAAGAGAGAAACATTAATTCTATTGAATACAACCTAATCTTGTTGTTGAATACAAATTTTCGTTCAAAGCGGTTTAGAAATTCCTTTCGAAGGTTCCAAAAAATTTTTAAACTTTATTGAAAATCAAACTATTTCGTATCTAGAGAAAATGGAATTATGTGGAACCTTTTATTTACTTTAGAAAGCGAACCAAAAATCAGAAAGGCATGTCACCATTTTCCACATACATTTGCCTATCAGAGTTTCATGTTCCAGTGTTGACATAAAAGGAAATGAAAACTGTACAGCGCGAGTTAGTTCCTGGGCACAATCTCCCAAGTTACATTCTCTTGTTTCGTTGAGCGTTGATTAAATTATTCCAACCTCCTCATCAACAGCAACCCTCAAGCTAATGAACCCATTATTCAGCTGTACCACGTAAATTGTTGCAATGTAAATGTAAAGCTCAGGAATTCAGGATCAGTGCAGTGTTTCGTTTACTTGTCAGGTTTCGTTTACTTCGTATTTGACCCCCCACCTTTTTTTGCGGGCATATTTTTCAACTTTATCTGGAGAATGCAGAACCCGGCGTGTCATTTCCTCCAGCGACTACGACTCAGTTCCACTTTTTTCTCCCTCCCTTTGCTGCCATTTTTTTTGTGCGCTGCCGTGACATATCAGGGGCTCCTTATTTCTCTGCACCTGTGTGTTGTGTCCTGTCGTGTCCAGAATGGCGCAAAGCAATTTCGCCGGGATATGGTTCCCCAGGGCACAGGGGGCGCTAATGTGCATCACCTGTTCCCTCTCCCCTGCCTATCTTCCTTCCTGTCTTTCTCTCTCGTTCCATCCTCCTCTTTCCTTCTCTGCCTGTATCTCTCCCCCTCTAGAGGGTCATGCAAGATTTCGCTACTGCTCTAAAAATTGCCCTGAAGTCTGAAAAGCGCTTTTATACCTTGTCTTAATTCTCTTTTCTTTTTTTCATTCCCATTTTACGTAACTACCGCATATAATAATCCGATATCCGACGTAGCGAATTGCGTACAATTATTTCTTCGCGTTGCACAATTTAATTTTCCATTATCAGAGGATTATTAGGAGCGCGTTTTGTGCATAACAGTCCCTGCGTTAGCCTAACGTAAAATATCTCACATAATCTGCTTTAATTAATTTTTTAATTAGCTTGGATAGTATTGATCTTATTCAAGTATTATTCGTCTTTCTACATCACATGGTTTTATGCATAACGTTGCTAAAAAATTTTAAATAATAATTTTCATAATTGAAAATAATATTTTTTTTAGTTTCGTTATAAATATTGTTGAAATTAGAAAACTGTTCTCGTTATTGAAAAAAGCATTTTATGGAAATACAATAATATTTTAAGAAATTTATTAAGAGAAATCAGAGAGTACTTATGTTGGTTACTTAATCGGAACAAATTTCAGATAATTTAATTAACAATCTATATTTAATAAAATTTATAAAATGTACCATTCATCCGATTGCGATTAAATTTTAGTGAGCATTTGTGTGCACCTAAGAAAAGGCATCTATTGGATTCTCGGAGCGTATCAAGTTGAAAACTTGAAACATGCTTAAATTGCTAATATTTGCGGCATAAAAATTATTTTTAGGTATTAATGCGATTGGTTATGTCCCTCCCGATGTTATTTATGCATAACATCAACCCATTCAAGATGAGAGAGGGATGCATGCACTTACAGCGGTTAGGTTGGAGAGGGGGTTGAATAAAATGTTGCGAAACTTCCGAAATTGGTGTCTAACCGGGGTATGGAAGTAACTTATTATATTCCTGACATTCAACATGCCGGGGATGTAGTGCAGCCTCTTTGAGCGTGTTGGAAGCGGGTGTAACGAAGTTACCGGCAAAACTTAAACCCGTTGAGCAATTTTTACCAATAGTAAGCACTTACTTACGACACAGGAAGAATTACTATTTGGCTGAAACACACTACGGATGGGTGTAGAAAGGATGTCATTTTAAAATCATTCCAAGACGACGATTACCGTCGTATAATAAATTGGTATTTATATAAATTCAAGAGAGTTTAATTCTGACATTCACTTTCCGGATTATGTTGTTGTCCAGCCCAATTTGTGAAAGGGTTTGCGGTAGGAAGCGGCAAAGACCCGTTAAACATTTATAATTGTTGTCGAACCCTTGAATATTTCCCTGGGACACTTAAATGAATATTACTAATTTATATTAAGTTTTGATAATATATTTCTCATGAAATTGTTTCTACTAACCTAAGTTATCCAAGTTCTTGATCTGTCTTGTCAAAATATAAATTTAACTCGCGACGTTTAGGTACCAAATCCTGTTTCTCTGCCGTACAATAAATCCAAAAAGTAACGGTTTATATTATCATATCCTAATTAAACTACATTTTTGCAGTTCATTGACTGTAGTGCCTTTATTAAGTCTTACGAGAAATGCTTCAATAAAATTGCATCAGCTTTGATACAGAAACTTTTGTAACCCATTTTCCCGAACAGCAAAGGAACCAAATTATAGAAGGCAGAAGGAAACTTTAACCGGAATGCATTTTTTTTCATCCCCGTCTGCCTCTTCCGTGATGAAAATATAATCACGGCAGCTTCGGTAAAAATTATTTTCTCATCTCAAAGGGATATACAAATAAGCTCTTTCTAAATATAAAATCATTTTCTCCTTTCTACGTCTCCAAGTGCAAAGGGAGAAAAATATTTATTTCCTTATCCCCTTCTGCCTCCCATCAGCAACCTTTTCCTCCACCACTACTTTGATTACTCTCAAATCCTTACAAAGGCGAGAAGGAAAAATCCATTTTGTCCGCCGGGTACGGCCTTTTTTTCTCGGTCGTTAAACTTGCAGATAAGAAATGCAAGGAGATTGAACGGATCTGGCTCGTGCAAGGAAACCGAAAGAAGCGGGGGGTGAAAGGTGGCTGTGCTTGTCAATTTGCTAGAAATGCTGGGAGGAAGAACAAGAATGTGGTGTTTGAAAAATGATTGAGCTCTGCAAGGTTGCAGATAAAGCTAGGCAGTTTGGTGACCGAAAGAAGGGTAAACGGAAAAGACTTCGTAACCCGCGCAATTGTAAAACTTTGATGGGTGAGGAGCGGAGGCAAAGGACTCTTAAGAGAAATTGTTATAAAAAGGACGAAAATAAAGGTAAATATTAATGATTCTATACCAGCTTAAAACAGTAATGAATAAAAAGAAATGAAGGACGAGAATCCTTACAGATTCAGGACAAATGAAAAAATTCCGAAACAATAATGGACTATAAATTAGTAAACCTAATCTGAAACGTTATATTTTAATTATATGGCTATACCCTGCTTCGCTGAAGTGTTTTATATAAAAAAAAGTAAAAATATCACAAGGGCAGTTATAAAATGGTTCACTTGTAGGGCTTTAATGGCTGGCGTTAATTTATAGTTATGCATATAATAGAAATGAGTGTGTTGGTGGTTTGGTGCTCGCTGGACAAGTGACGGAAATGAGTGTGATGCTGTATCTGGGTGATAATTGGTGACAGGGAGAGTCTGCTATGAATTTAATATTATGTTTCGACCTTCCACTAAGCAATATCTCTTTACTCGAAATTCTATAATATATAGAATCTATATTGCGTATTCAGAAAGAAGATATAAAAATAATAAATTTCACGGAAATCTTCCCTACTGACTTCTGTTAGTATTATGAAGTATTCGATTTACTGCTTGCTCTTTTGTATGAATCAAACCTTTAAAATTCCTAAATGAACCTGTTCCATACTTCAAGCACTAATACTTATAGCGTTATCTTGTTCTAGAGTGCAACTGTTAGTTATAGAATGAATTAGATTTTAATCACAGTGAGTGTTTTACTATTTTCTTTTTCTGTCCAATTTCCTTCTGCCATTCGTCTAAATCTTTTCCTCCGGAACCTACATCATTGTTCGCTTTCGTTCTAATTACCTCCTTTTTTTCACATATTACATTCCCGTGTTTTTCTTCCCCCGTCGCAATTTTTGTGTACTGCTATCTTTCTTGCTATTGCCTTTGTTTACCGATGTCGGTTCTATCTTTCCCGGAAACTCCCTCCTACCAGACGTGAGATGAATCAATTCTGCTAATGCTCCTGGCAGAACAAATACACTTCTCTGTCTCGAAATACGAAAGAAAGACTTCACTCCTTTTCATAAAGAAAGTGGACACTGAGGCTGTCTCGTAAAATTACACAAATTTTCAAAACTGCAATTTCTTCTTATTATTATTGTCTTTAAGTTTCAATTACACTAATTTACATCCTTAATAATTTAGGTACTTCAAAATTGTTCACTTAACATATTTCTTTAATTTACATATTGTCATATTTAAAGAATAATTTCGGGTAGTAGAAGATCCTAATTTACAGTCCAAACGTCGACTAGAAATTTTAGAAATTTGGGTTAGAATAAAATCAGAGCAGTAACACTTCTCATAACTTAAAAATTGAAACTAAATTTACTGCAAGATACCTAGCCCTGTTATTTTCGATTTTTTTGGTATCACCATATTTTAACTTTAAGAAATAATCTCATATCTGTGGAAATTTCATTTTGCCCTCTCCACAGCTTTGTGAAAAATTTCGGCTCGTCAATGTTGAATTCCACCTCCAAACTAAATCAAATATGTTTTTTTAAAATTCATCAGTCTGAAATCATGTTGCGCAAAGTTTATTTCTCCTATATTCTCTCCTCTGTTGATTTAACGTGTTACTTTCCCTTGTAGCCGTTTCTCAGATTTGGCGGATTTGTTCCTAACTCATCCTTTGAAGAGAGAATCCAATTATTTTCCATTTTCAGGTTTAATTCGATTTCACTTGATTTTTTAAATGTGTTGTACATTTAAATCAAGTTTTCCTAAATTAGATAAACAGTACCTCCATAATTTCCTCTATGCATCAGATTATATCGTAACGGTTAAAAAAATACGTTTATTGAAACACAACATAGCCACGTTGATTATAATTTGAAAATATTCTAACGTTAGGTTTATTTAAATTCAATGAAATATATTAAAGTCAGGCTTAAATTTGAACTGTTTTGTGCTTATAAGTTATTTATAAAAATATTTTCTGGTACATGATGACGTTCCATACAGAAATGATTTTGTAATTTTAAAATAAACGTAGGGTAATGAGAGGAAAGTGAATTAAGAAAAGAAAAGCGCATAAAATATGTTGAAGTCTGTACTTACTTGTTGCCTCTATAATAAAATTGCCTGTATGTGTGTTTGTATGTTCCGCTTGTAAATGTAAACGAGTGGACCGATTTCGACCAAATTTCGTACACTTGTTGCCAGCATTTTCCGGGTAAGACTCGACTACCACCTCTAGTAGCGGAGTTGGAAATTTTTAAATAAGCAAAAATGACCAATATTTCCGTCATATAAATACTTTTTTGTGTCAATTAATTTTATAGTGTGTTGTCCTATACTGTTAGCGTATAATTTCAACCCCATCCATAATCGAAGGGGAGCATTCTTAAGGGTGAGGGAGGAGGCGCAGCATATAATAATAACAACCAGAAAATAATGTGGGTTGGTCTCTAAACCGGTGTAATGTGAGACGCTGAGTTTAATTCTCACATAAAAAATTCAATTCAAGTTATAGTTCTGCCCCTAAGAGGCGATGGAAGGGGGCAAAACAAACGTCCTCATACTATCTTTAACGAGGAATAATTTAGATAAAATTTTGAACACGTGTACTTCGCCATTCCAAAATCAACACTGTTTGGGCAAAGCACGTATATCAACACTTGGGCTGGGGTATAGGGGTGATATTTTTCAAATTTCCATAAACTGCCGCTATTTCCTTCTAATATATATCCGTATGATTTCAACCCCATTCAACGTTGAAGGGGAGTATTCATAAGGGTGGAAAGGTGGAGAGGAGGTCACATGAAAATAAAAAGGTGCTGTGCGTGTCATTTCGTTTGATTCTGATATTTAGCATGCGATTAAAAATGCAGTTCATCCTCTAACAGGAGGAATGGGACGGGGTAAGGTAGAGTACTAAAAATAATTTTAGCACTTATATTTTACCGGGATTAGTTTTCACTCGCTGTCCGTTTAATCATTTGTTGATGATGAATTAAATAATGTATCGAGCTAGTGTAAATAAATACCCGGGCAATGCCGAAGATGGAAACGGGATGATTAAGGACGCATCTGAATATTTTGTCTGTAGTGGGTACATTAATAAAATAAACCACAAAACTTTGGTCACGAGGTGGGGCTGAGCCGTGACTGAAATGCGTCTTTTTGTCTTCATCCGCCCGCAGCCGTGTTTTTCGTTATTATTAACCCTCTTCCTGTTCCAGGTTTTCCATGCGTGCTTGCTTCTGCCATTTGCGAGCGTGTGTCTGTGCATTTGGAGTCGTGACGTTTCTGTCGCATGCAAAACAGCTTCCTCGGGCTAAAACAGAGGTGCATACATATACACACGAGCACACGAGTTCCTCCCCACTTCTGCCCTCGGGACTGCCACTTGCTAATTGGATTTCCCTTCATCCCTTCCTATATTTGCCAGCTTAGCGTTTCGCGACCAAAACACAGGCGAAGGGGGGCGCGAGAATAAAATTCAAACATCCCCGACAGAACAATGCAAAATGACGCCATAGTATTCTCCACAGAATACACCAAAAATAATTGGGAAACATCATCGACGCCAAATATAATCGTGAAAGGTGTGAATAGCATGTTTCGTTTCCACCCCGTCGCTTCTGTTTCATCTCCAAAGAGCTATTCGTTCCACTAAAAACCGACGACAGCGGCGCCCTCTTTCTCCTCTGTCCACCCTGTACCATCACTAAATTGTTGCAGAACCTTTCACGTAAATAAAATACGCAAAGCTCAACAACACTCGACCTCGTCTGCATTTTTTTTATTACCTCTCATTCGCTTCTGTTCACACACAAACACGGTCATGCTTGTAGGGAGTTGTTTTTTAATAAAGTAATAACGTTAATAAAATGTAATGAATTTAACAAATATAGGAAATGGTAGGGTAGTATTTAAAAGCGGGAGGGGAAGGGAGTTGAATAAATATTTGGTACTATAAAAGTATATATATCTTGTATCACTCAGCCACATTACCCTGATGCTTTTACGGGAATTAACACTGGATAATACCTGGGGCCGATTGATTATTTTCTAATCACAGCATCTGATGCTGTATGTTGACGAAGGAAAAGAAGATTATTTATCTACTGCATAAATAAAACACAAATAAAGGTCAAAAGCCAGAAATTGAATATTTTAATTTGAATACGTTTCGTCCAACTTTAGAGACCTCCTCAGAGAGATATTGCAGATTTAATTTCTGGGACCGGACGCTTCAGCAGCAAGATGAAATTAGTAAAATTTCAATTTAGAAGGTGGCTAAAGTCGGGGATTTACATTTATTGTTGTTTCCATTAGCCCTCGAATTTAAGTTAAACAAACAGGAAAAGGACAGACGGTAAAGTTACTCCTAATGGGACTAATTTTTTATAGGGAAAAACGGCCGGTCCATGAGAAACAGAATTAATGACCACAAAACAGTTTAAGTTGTCCATCGTAGCAGAACAGTTCATTATCTCTAACCATAAATAATTCGAAAGGAGAAAATTCTTGGCTCTATAGAATTACTAAAGAAATTTCTGATGTTCTGCGACTCTTGTGGTGTCAGGAGGAAACAGGAAAATTTCAAAGGTAGACAATTATTCATGACTGGGCTGTGAAGTTCTATAGTTGACCAGAGATTTGTTGAATATTTTATATTTCATTAATTTACTTTCCCCTTGATCACCCAGTTTCATATTCCATTTTTTTCTGAGTAATTGTTCCTTTAAACCATGCTATTTCCAAGTTCAACCCCAGTGTATTTAATTACTATTTTTCTTCTGTGTTCGCTTTTGTCGCATTAGGCTCCGTTTATCCAAAATTCAATATTGGATTCAATGTGTAGTATATTTTTTCGACGATTTCTGTTGTTGATATTTGATATGTTGACGCGAGGTAGTTCTTGCATGAAGATGCGCTTCGTGAATTAGATTATATTTCTTTGAATCGTTTCTTTTGTTGATTATTATTTTTATACCGTTTTATTGGTTAGTGCTAAGTTAGTTGTAATGACTTGTAAAGTTGAATTACGTGCAAATTTTCGTAGTAATCTATTAACGTGGTGGAGTCCATTACACGTTGCAGCCAGCTCGATACTTTTTCCTCTCAGTTTCCTTTTTTTAAGCTGAGGTCTATCCTCCCACCACAATGCGGTAGATTAGTGAATTGCCCCTAAAGAAAGCGACAAGGGGTCTTAAATCTTCCGCTGTCTCCACCAGATGACAGAAGCGAACTACTGTAGTCTGTCAGCATAAGAGACGCCGAAAAGTAATCTTTCAATTGAGAAGGAAGGAGTCTGCGTGGGGGAAAGGGGAGTACGAAGGGCGAGTGATGGATGGTGACGAACCGCGGAAATTTGGGTCCGTGGGCGACGGAGGGAGAGAGGAAGGGAGGGCGAGTTCAAGACAAATCGGCTCCGTCTTACATCAAAAGCGGAAAGAAGGAGAAAGGTAAAGAGGAGAAGAAAGGAAATGTCGAAACGAGGCGATCGAGAGAGTAAAGAGTGGAGGCGCGAGGGAGTTCTGCGATTTAGATTGAGAATCGCTCCAGATTGGCTGAGATGGAATGCAGCAGCGGCAAAGGCAGCTGAGTCGTGGACGATAACGGAACGGGGAATAATTGTTGTGGATGGAAATAAAGCGACCCCTTTGAAGACTGGATCCACAGAAATGTTCCACTACTAATTTATGGAAATACGTGCTCAAGTTACACGAAAATATATTTTAATAGCTGCTTATATATTTCGTGTTTTCGAACCACCTCCGTAATATAAAGGTTCAAAAATTCTCTATGCTGGAAATTCCAAAACCTGGTTATTTCGACACAAAAAGACGCATTTCTTTATCAAAAGAAGTGACCTAGTGCAATTACTTTAGACTTTGTTTTCAGAATACCGTAGTCAAGGGAAGATCGCTTGTACAACTGAAATGGTAAAAAAGGAAAATTAATTCTGGAAAAGTAGCATAAACTCTTTCTTCATGTAGGGGAAGTCAGGGCAGAACGGAAAGTTGATGATTCTTTTTAAAAATCACCAAAAATCTATATTCGTTGTTTTAAGTTATATTGATATAATATTAGTAAGCGATTTTTCTTTTTCCAAAATTTTACAAAAACTGTTAAACAAGAAGTGTCCCGTTCTGCCCCGACACGAATTAAAATTATCTCAAAAGTCGTCGAGAAAAGGATTGTTGGAAGCAGTCCATTAATTAATTAAAAATCAAGGTAATTGAAATGATTAAAATATTGTATAAAGTACTGATGTATATTCATTAACGAAGGTAAATGATGAAAAACTGAAAATCATCGTATTCAAACAAACCGAGGGATGACTAAGAGGTTAAAATAAACCATATACGTTCACAGATATCACAAGATAGCGTGTTCGTCTTTTCGGAAATGCGTAAGTAAAATCTCTTCAACACATGTATAAATGAGAACTTAATTAACGTTTACAGTTAGTGAAAAATTAAAATTCGTTTGAGATGCGCAGGAGGAGACTGAGGGGAGTCAAGTCGTCAGCCTGGTGAGAATTTGTCGTAACGCTACTATCATTCTTAAAAACATTCATTATATTCTCATGAACGGAATATAAACACAGCGCCACCTCACAGTGTACGTATCATCCATTAACTTCTACGGGTGAATTATTTTACGCAAAGATATCCATAAATGAACTGAACATATTTTCTTGGTTCAATGTTTCCAGAATAGTTTTTACACTTCCTAGTTGCCTTAATAAAGGTTCGCGTTACTCTCGGTTCCGACTTGCTCAAACTACATTCCCGGATCAGCGGGCGACTGGGCTTTGAGTAGCTATTTCTCTGAACTTATACATATTTATGTATACATTTGATCCATAATAGGAAAAAAAATTCAAATCCCAGCATTAAATGTAGTTGTTGCATGGTTAGACCTCAGTAAATCACTACAAAAAAGATAACCTAAAAATTAAATATTGTAATTATTGTAGTTGACAATTAACGACTTAAGAACGAGAGGAAATGGATGTTAAAGACTAGTGCCTACAAAGAGAAAACGATTGGAAACACATTCAATAAAATAACTATGAAAATAATTGAAAATGAAGAGTTTCTGAAAAAGATGCATAATTACAAAATATTATATTTTTGTTGTACCTTCAGTGTTCAAGGAGAATGCTGAAAATCAGATGGATGAAATCACTAACGCGGAAGTTCTAAACAGAATAGGGGAAGAGCGAACAATATGAAGAACTTTGGCCAAGAGAAGGGATAGAGTAATAGGCCACGTTTTGAGACATGTGGGTCTTGTAAAATTAGCATTAGAGGGAAGTGTGTGGGGTAAGAACAGAAGAGATCAGACCAGTCTTAGGACTCAATACCACAACAACCACCTTCTTGAATTACCCGATAGTTAATAATTAATTTTAGTATCAAACGATTAATTAGTAAAATGATTAACATTAAAGAATGGCTTCTTTCGTGGATTGACAAATTATCATTAATCGTTGCTGCAAATTTAAATTCTATTATTTTTTGAGTCTTGGGAAGTTAATTTGGTGAATTTGACGTTTACTTGGCTATAGGTAGTAAGTTTTATGATTCTTTATTTTAGGTTTATAAAATTACAGAACAATTTTATCTGATTGTGTATAATCTCAGAAGTACGCCATTCGTAGTTTTACCAAGGTGTTGCAAAAATAAGTGGCTTTGCTTTTGAACCTGTAAAGTTAATATTTTTGTCCTCAGATTTACTTGTCTCTAGCTAATGTCAATGCCTTGACTTTGTGTGTTTTAGGCCCTGGTGTACCGTGACGGAGGAAACCTGGTTTCGGGATCTCTGGACGCGCTGGTACAGCACATGGTACCGACGGCTGATTACTACCCCGACAGGGCGTACCTGTTTGCGTTCCTCCTGAGTTCACGTCTCTTCATCAAGCCGCACGAACTGTTGGGAGAGGTGTGTGCCATCTGTGATCAGCAGCAGAAACTCAGCGAGAAACACCCGCCGGCGAAGGTTAGTTTTCTTCATCTCACTCGGCCATCTTGTGAAAAAATCAATGGAATTCCAAGCCTGATTTTATGACCATCCTTCACATTTAATTCTCCAACTATTCGCCCAAGATAACTCTGCGACTTCCATAAGTCGAACTTGCCCACTGAATAATATATCGTAGTAAGAAGTCTTCATAATATACAACTAGAGCTGCGCTAATTTCCTACGTATTCCTCCACTTGTTTCAGGAGCGCCACGCGAGGTTCGTGCCCCGGCTGGTGCAGCTGCTGGCCGAGTGGACGGAGACGTTTCCTTACGATTTCCGCGACGAGCGCGTGATGGCGCACGTGCGTAACCTCACGCAGCAGTGCGTCGCGGCGGAGCCCGGCGTCCGCAGGGACGTCTCCTCGCTGCTGCAGGCTCTCCTCCACAGACTCACCACCCTGGAACAGTACGAGACTTTCCTCCACAAGCTGCATAACGACAGCTGCACCGACACCGTCGAGTCTCTCAGCCCGGTCAGTACACTCAACACCTTCTTCCACAACCCATAAAATGTTGGACGTGATTAATTTATAATCGATTTAAGGCTTTCCCAGTGTAAGTAATTTACAAGGTTTTCTCGGGCTTGACATTGCCGTCTTAAATGGAAATGATTTATTACATAAAATAAATAATTAATTTAATAAAATTCTATTATTGTTAGGCACGACACAGTCCATTAAACAGATCTCCTTAGTTTTTACATTTACGCCTTTCATCGATCATTTTTGTTGTTTCTTGTCTTATCCGTATTTTTCTATAGGTCAGAGCTATTTTTACTATTTTTTTCGTCGGCTACACTAGTAATTCTGTCTTTAAAAATGCCCATTCCACTTCTGTATAGCTTCTTTCTCCTTTCCCCATTAATCTACTTTTTATTTCTTCTTTGAAACTCTGAAGGACCTACTGTTGTTTCAGTTTTTCTTTTTCCCATCTCTTTGTTTTAACTAATTTCTTTCTTGAGTTTCTTCATTTTCAGCCTGCATTTCATAAACAATAGTTTATGGTCGAAGTTCACATCTTCTCCTCCGTAAGTTTTGCAGTCCAGCACCTAATTCCTATATCTCTGTCTCGCCATTATGTAGTCAAATTTGTACTGTATACCCCTGCCTCTTCACGTGTACTCTCCCTTAATGATTATTGTCACTACATAACGTTTACCCGTGTAAATTTCAACATCAACACAAATTTCCTGAAATGATCTTTTTTCATTAAAAAAACTTAAGTTTATAATCTGGTAGATAAGTCAGTCAAATTATTTCATCGGCCCTGTCACAAATTTTAACTTGGCAAAAATGTTGGTTCACTTCCTTCTCTTAATTCTTATCCTTTGCCTTCTGTTGCTGTTGTTGTATTCAGTCCTATGACTTGTCTGATGCAACCTATCTTAATTCTACACTGGCTGAGTGAGACGCTTCAAATCCAATAATTCAGCCGGTTACAAAATAAAAATGACGCAAATAATTTAAACTTAATTTACGATTCTCTATTATTATAAACTTTCCGCTACTTATTTTTACTCATTAACATGAGATAATTTTTTTAGGATCGAAACGCCTCGTATTACTGTTAAATAAAAGTTTAAATAAATATTTTCTGACGAATAGACTGTTGTAATATTACCGAAAAAATATCATTGTCTTCGTAAAAGCATGGAGCAAATATCACGGCAATTGTTTACGTCGCTGATATGGCGAAGTAGACGTGCGTCACCGGCGAAGCTCAGAAAGGACCTGTAACAATCGCAGAACTAGACTTTCATTTGCAATTTAGGTTATAGAGCACAGAAATCGCACAGGCAAACAATAAATAAAAACATATCTGAGATTCTTATTCATTCAGCATATTAATTCAATTCACTAATGTACACATACACGACTCCCTCAGTCAAAATATGTTCCTTCGTTGTTATCCAAGCTCCAATCTTTATCTATCCAGGTTAACAAAAGTAATAATTGCTCTGTAGAAGAAATATTTATGGTTTGGACCTAATGCATATAAGAATTTAGCTTATGCTGCGTTTTGAAACCTTACGGTGTAATGAATTCAATTCTTTGCCCGCAGGAGGTGGTTTGAATTTGTCAAAAAGCTCAGCAAGTGAAAGCTTTGATGGCTTATAGTTTCCTTTTCCTTACTGATTTTATTACGTTCAAGAAAACTACATTGCAAAATTTTACCACTCATAAATCGTATGTTTGTTTGGTGACGTTTTTCGGGATTGCATTTTTTAATTCGAAAGAGGTTTGCACGAGTATAATTCACAACCGTTAGGAAACAAATAAAATTTAAGTCATTTCACAAAATATAACTACATCTTTTAAAAAAAAATTGAAAAAATAATCCCTTCCAATCTACATAGAAGCTGAAGAAGAGGGAAATTAGGGCATTCTCTGTACCTGGGGATTACTGTAAGGAACTGGGAAGTTCACATAACCACGTTTAATCTCCAGAGTCAGTGTGCAACTATTATGAGACCTTTAAATTACTTTAATTATCGTAACATTTTATCGGTATTACCAAGATTAAGGTACCAACTATTGAAGGAGGAAGTTCATCTGACTTGAGATGTATTTTACACGGCACTAAAAACTATTCCGTACAAAAATTTCATTTAGGAGACGACGACGAGGACGAAATTCGCAAAAGGGACCGAAAGGAAAAAAGAGGCGGTAATTTAGATGCGAATTACCTTAAGGACTGAAATGGAGGACACGCGTGTTATATACCAAAACACCGGGAGGAAGACGAGAAGGTTCGTCGCAAAATTGCATGAATTATTCACAAGGCGTTACAGGGACACGCGGGAGGAGGAATTATTTCTGCTATGGTTCAGAAGGAAGACAGGAAAGCGAAGAAAGGCGAGAAATTCTGAGGAGGCTTCATTTCCTCTCGTGACTCAAATGAGTTTATATTTCATTACAAGCGAGGAAAACGTAAATAAAGTCCCTATATTTCACAAAATAAAATAAATGATTCAAATATATTTTCCTTCTAAGTTTTCTCGGTAGTGTAGAGCAATATAAATACGTTTCATCAAACAGTGGCCTTCTTCAGGTAACTACACACAAAAATTATATAATTAATATTTATTTTAAATATTTAAAAATTTTTGTTAAAATATGAAGCGTAATTTTCAATAATGTAAAATAAATAACAGTTACATTTTTAAACGGATAAATCCATTACATTGTGAGCAATTGTTCAAAATTATAATTTCTTTTTCCAAATGATGTTTTGATTATGATTCAAAATAAAAATAATTTTAACTAAATATTAAATAAATTAACGTCTGATGACGTCACCACGGATACTCGGAATGATTCTAAAGCTGCTATCCGTTCCTCCATCTATCGGTTTGTAAAACAAAATACGATGCGCAGTGTTGTACTTGGAGGTATTCCGCGACTGGATGGACAACGGAAAATATCTAATTCCCGAAAAAACTGAATAATGATAGTCCAGAAGGCCCATCCCCAAAAAGTACTGCACATTTCATACGACTGGTTACTTCTTACGGCCCATGCTTTAATTTTTATTATATTTTCCTCTTTCAAACCACCTTGCAGACGAAACAGTTTCTGATGACAATTTTTGAAACGCTGTTGACTAAACCACTTACCCCAGGCTCTTCTATACAAATATTACATTTAATATATTGCCTCGTTAACCGAGCTCGGAAAAATCGATGTACCCAATCGAATTAATTTAGACTGATATAATATTAAGACGTTGTGTTAACTAAATCAGTAAACAGTTTGGAGGTGGATTGGCACGGACTGTAATGAGAACTTTCATCACATACCAGTGAATACACTCACACGTGATCGATAAGGAAACCAATTTTCCGACTCATAGCCGCACACTCAGAGATTCTGAACACAGTCGCAGACAGCCTGACGCTTCCAATTTTTTTTACCCGATCGCGTCATTGTAACCGTCCTCTTTGTAAGTCCGCCTTCTTCTCCACCCGCACTCTTTCCTCTCCTCCCTCTTTGAAAGAGTAGCCTTTCAGACACATTGGAAAGGGAGGGAAAGCGTGTCGCCTAAATCTTTATTTTTCTCATTGTCTACAACGCGGACAGGCTTTTTTCTTCCCAATTTCTCTGAAGACATCAAACGACGTTCGCAAATATGCTCGTTCGTATTATTATAGAAATAATTAAACACGCGCGTAATTCTCTGATGAGGAGGGCGAATGGAATTGAAATGACCATAGAAACGAGATAAATGCGTTGTTGTCGGTTAGAGGGAAGCTGGCGTAACGCTACTACCATTCGTAAAAACATTAATTATACAGTGTGAGTCAAACGTCGCAGTACACAATTTTATTTTAAAAATTCTGCCGGATTTTTGGGAAACCTGAACATTTAAGTTAGGTACCATTTTACTCATACCTAACTGGTATATTCAGGTTCCCAATTCCTACAAAGTTTTTTAAATAACAGGGTGTACAGCGAACTTTGACTCAGACTGTTTTCTTTGGTCCAAGTGGACGACTGCGTATGGTATGCTGAGACGAATACCTATTTCTCTCCAGTTATATAATATAAATCCTTCACCATTGTTCAAAAAATAGAGTATCATAACTATATTGTGCAAATACCATGGATTGGAAAGAGATTATACGGGAATTTATATTTTTTGGTGATATTGAAACTCGTGCAATGTTATGGTAGGCGCTATTTCTATTTTTAATCGAATTTTACTTTTAATATTTGAGCCAGTGATTTTTTTTATCTTCTAGGTACTCATCAATTGTATTTTTTATTAATCCATTTAAAACTTCATTTTTGTGGATATTTTCCCCTATTCCAGGCATATTTTTATCGGAAGCTGATTAATCGGACCTAGACTATGTTCCGTTGTAAAATGGTTGCCTAGAAGACATAGTATAGTGACGATGGTGCCACGGAATGGCGAATCTGGTCTGCAAAGTGATCTCTATAGTTTCCCCCAGATAACTGGGCGGGTAGATGGCTGGAAGGAAGGAAGGATTGAGCTAATGGATTCCGCGGTCCGTGCAGCTAAGTGCACAGTGGCGTTTTAGGGAGTTTGGATCCTCAGGCTGTGGAGGTCGCTTGCGGAGTTAGAGAAGAGGATTTCTCCCCGCAGACAATGATTCCGTTGTCTTGTCTGGAACGTGCTGATAAATCCGAGTTGAGAATAGTTTGCCTTTGGAAACGGAACAATGTGGACGTTATTGCTGCTGTGGCGCTGCAGATCAGAATTCGGTCACGAGTACGCTCAAAATGTCAGCCCGAGACTGGGCTGAGCTCAGTTCTGCCATTCAGTAGTAGGATGCATTGAAAAAGTTTATTCTGTCCACATTCGCGGGGTATAGGAATGAAAGCTATACAACTTAATAGAATATATTTATATGATGAAAATATTGGCCCTTTTTGCTTATTTTAAATTTTCCACCCCTCCACCCCAGCCCTAGGGGTAGTAGCCGAATATTACCAATACTTATGTATACCACATGTTATTCTATCTAAATTTACCAAAAATCGATATGCTGCGGGCAATATCGCGAGAAAGATAGGCAATCCCCAAGCAAAATTAAGTTTTCTGAAATTTTCTGCGCAATTTTCTTAATTTTTTATTTCCGTAAGAACCTTACACAAATTATAAGAAAACTTATAAGAAGACATTAATGAAATCGGTAAAGTAGTTCTCAAGTTATGGCGTGGCCAAGGGAAATAGGTATTCATTTTTATGTATATAGTTTACCGTGATCCCAAATTTTCAGCCTGACCGTTTCAGTAATCTGTAGCATTTGACTTAAACATCAATACATGCGCAAGTTCATTGCGTCGTAGCTTGGCATTGTTTTGACATTTCGATTTCGGATTGCCGTGCTCTGTAATACACCCTACATTGTAATTGCGTGGCGTACTGAGTGCATTATTTATCGATTAATTCGACAATGAAGAAGTAACGTTTATTAGAAATAATATTTTGTGAAAGTTGCACTGTGGTGCATGATGGGTCACAGGTGGCTGTGGAAAGGTAAATTTTCAAAAGTGCGACGATCTTTCGGATGGTTCAATCACGTTTTGACAATAGCGGGATAATTAATTACAGGGCAACGCCGGACAACCAGCTGGTTTTTGTATATACCGAGTGCTGAAAAAATTAAATGGCTTTTTAAGTACGTGTTGAGAAATCCCTTCTATTTTAGGCTAGATATAATTCAGTTTTAAGACGCAGTAAAATTTAATGGTTAATTTGGGAGACTCAATTTACATTTATGAGGTATATTTCACAGGAGGGTCTTAATGAAGATAAACTGTACGAGAAATTAAAAATTAAATCCACTCTGTACGTAACCGTATTTGATGGAATCCTTACGCAATGTTTTTTTTGTTCCTCTTAGCTCCGTGTCCTTACGAATCATGATATTGGAGCTGCTGAGAGACTTTTTTTTAAAGCATTCCTTAATAATGGAAAAGCAAGGAAGGTGCAGGTAGCCAGAGCGAACAATGAATCTCGCGGTGAGATTTGAAACCTCACAGCGGAGAAACCTCGCAGTCACTGTCGTGCGTCGTTTCAGCTTTGCAAGTTTCGTATTTGTTTAGTTTCTGCTCGGTTTCATATACAAGCCTTTTTGCCCTCTCCTCGTTTTTGTTATGTCTTTAGACTGACTGTGTCAAAGGGTTTTGTTGAGGTGCGACGGCTCTCTGGCAAGGATGATTTTTTATTACTAAAATTCATCACAGATCCGACCACTTATTGTGCAAAAGTCTTCTTCTTTGAAGTAACAGAACTGAATAGAGTTGTTTACAGCAAATAAATTATTAAGTTGAACTGTATCTAACCTACGCCGCAGAGTTCAAAATATTTTGAAGACATATAAATATTAATTGGCAAATAATTCAACGTAATTTATTTAAGACGCAAACATAACGTTTCATCCTTACATGACAACATATTCAGTTATTAAAATGTAGCCTATTTGTCGCCATTCATATGTGTAAAAGTATTATCCATTTAAAAATATAAGTCTATTATTTATTACAGTTTATATTTTAACTATATATTACGTTTTAAAAATTAATACTGATTTCTAATTTTTATTTTTGTCTAGTCACCTGTAGAAATCCATAAATATGAAAGAATGGCCTTTATTATATTAACTGAATATTAATTAATATTTTGCTGACAAATTGGAAGTATGTTTTGATAATTATAAAACGTAAATTCAATTAAAGAAAAATATTATCCTTATTAGTGTTTATTTACACTAAAAAGGACAATTCTAAAACGTCTCCTTTTTGTGATCAGAAAAGAAAGTTTTAATTTAACGATTTTGCGTATATGTTTACTTCAGTTTGACATGCTGCAAAGAATGTTTTAATTTTTAAATCTGAATATTGCTTTTCAATAATTAGATGTGCATTCTTTATTTGATAGATATCTTAATAAATACCCAAAGAGGTGAAAATAAGGACAAAACTCATCTTTTTCTTTTAAGGATTTGAGTAGAACTGTTATTCCAATGCTAACATAATTTCAAAGTCTCTCATGACGATGCTCTGACGTCACAGGGGCGTCGGACATCACGGGGCGGGAGGGGAACTAACATTAAGTCGTGAAATTGTTAGCATAGGAGGAGGGGACGGGGTGGGGATAATAATGAAAACTCGTGACTTCAGGGGCAGGCGGTGACGTCATGACGTTGGAGTAGCCTAGCAAAAGCGACACGTCAGGTGATATATTAATTAAAGTTAATTAATATATTATATAATTAATGTTTTAATATGTATACGAAGTCGAAAATTTTCTTATACGTATAATTAAATACGAATTTATGTAAATGACATCAGTTTCCTGATTGTAAAAAGTTCTAGTAACCCCCCCACCCCCCCGATTGAGTTTAATTATTTGGTCTCATCCGTTGACGCTGTAATACATTGATGTAGTATTTTTTTTAAACTATTGTTCGCATAATATCGATCGACAGTTAAATAAAAATTTCCAACTCTGAGTAACAAGGGGAAACTTAACTTTTGCTACCTCAAGGAGTATTGAAGATAGACCTGAAACCCCTTTTAAGTTCAAAATAAATGATAAGAAACGTAAATTATGTTTTTGTGAAGTTTGACTTTCACAGACTTTTAAAAGAAATGTACTACTTTGGTCCACCAAAGTTAAGTTATTTATTAGCTTTAAATACGCTCCGCATGCATGAGTTTACAGTTATTTAATTTCTAAAACCCTTTTGTTCATATTTTATTGGAGCCTTTATAACACCCCTATTCAGAAAATGAAGTTTGTCATTTTATATTTAATTAGTCATTGGATTAATCTTTAAGCTCGCTCGACAGTTGAATACAAAAATTGTTATTCAAATAAAACTGAATCCATTTTAATTTACATTTCATCAGCAAGGATTGATTTAATGAAAAATGTGTGTCCTGTGTCACTGGAATACTTGAAAAAGGATCAATTAGGCCTAATCCCGTATTAATCGAATTTGAATCTCAGTTGGGTAGTTATGATACACGTAAACAAATATTGCTAATTTGTGATGGATCTATCGAAACGTGCGTAAATATCTTCATTAGCAGTTTTTGATAGACGGAAGTTTTTTTTCTCTATTTTTAGTGAGCTGCTCCTGATAGCATGATAATGTTTTTTCAGATGTAGCCTCATTTAACCTTTTTATAAGGGTAAGGGCCACGTGACAGACAACCTTTTTTTTTGTAAAGCACGTCACGACAAATTACCAAGTCATGCCGCCACATCAGCGATTAGATGTTCCATTTTTTATTAATTCATCTCGCAGTCGAGTTAATATAACTTCTCGTCCGAGTAAAAGAGTCGTCGGAACGGTATTGGACAATTATCGAGAGCCCGATATAACAGATGCAAGATTCTGTAGTGTTTTTCGTGTCTCACATTTCGACTTCTTCTGGGCACTATCCTTAAATTGCAGTCAGGGAACTATCCTCTTTGTTACGGATACCTTTTCTATCCTTTTCTATACTGTTGAGCAGTAGATGCTATAACGTGGATAACCCTCAAATAGTCTCTACATAGCCTACAAAACCTTTTGGTGAAGAATAATATATATAATATTTGTAGAAAGTGAACAAGCAATTTCTTAATTGAACATACCAGTTTATCTCCTCATTTATACTATATCTATATCGTAAAATAAGTTTAATAATCATGTTGCATAAATCGTCTAATAAAAATAATTATAACTTTTATTCATATTTATTGCGGAATACCTGAAATTTCCCTGTTTGGCATGTAAAATAACTTGAAATAACAAATTATATATTTGACCCTTATAAAATGCCTTCATTAGAATGTTAATTTAGTCCATTACAATTTGCCACTTTTAATTCCAGAAGCTCTCGAACTTTCTGCGTCGGAAATATAATAATTACATTATATATCGTTCGGATTTTCTATTTAATATCTTTGATTAAAATTATCTAAATGTATCGAAACTCTCGGGTCATAAAACTGACAAATTTTAAGGGAATAAATTATAATACAAGAAGACAATTTATATGGATTGAGAACATAATTTAAATAAATACGTAGTAAACAGTTCTTTAAATTTCTAGTTCCAATTTCTCTCGTGCATAATTATTTGATTTCCTCTCATTACAGTTTCCTTAACTTGAGGATTTCGTCCTACGCCAAGTTCTATTCCTATTGTACTTATCACTCTACTTATGACATATTCGACGGCTCACGGACCGAATCTTTCTTATTATCAATCCTGAATTCTTCTTACTTCGATCGCTGAAGAAGAAAAGACAACAGATATATTCCTAAGTCTGATCTATTCCTGTCCTTGATTTTCTCAAGTTTTAGCCAGGAACAACATTACAGTAACAGTGGTTTATAAGTGTCTTTATGGAACAGTTCCCATATATTTTTTTAAATATTCATCATAAAACTAATTTTTTTTAAGACTTTGACAAGAAGATTGTCCACGTTTGATGCATTTCTACTTTGTGAACCGTTTTTAGACAAGTTTTTGTTGTTCCATAAGTAGCTATATAAAACTGTGCAACATCTATATTAGTATTATATAGTCCAGGAAATATCACCTTAGTTCATTTAATAGAACCTGTACATAAGTTCAGTGTTCTGGAAATTCGTGGTAACTGTCAGCCACAGTCTGGAGTTTTCCGTACTAATTCGTCTGTCCATGCTTCAGTTAATTCACCTTAATTGAGGATCCGTGGGTGGAGCCTCCGTGGTACGTCAGAAGTCAAATATTTTACATTTCTGAATTTGTGTTTTTGTTGAGCCTATGGTTGCCATTCGTTACACGCTGGAGCAAAGGGGAACAGAGAGAGAGAAAGCAGGCGAATGTAATGACGGCTTTTAGCATTTCACACGAGATTGAAGGCGAGTAATTAACATTTCGTTGTGTTTGTGTCTGCAGGGGTAGGAGTGTGACGTGATAGAGGGAGGGGGACAGAAAGGGGTTAAAAAAAACGAGAGGGAAATGGACTGGAGGGATGAATTGTTGAGGGGTGTGAAATTGTGCAGGTCGGAATTAGCTGTGGTAGAAAGGACAGGTGTTATTCAGGCGACCGAATTAACTCTGCAGTCGTATTTCACTACATCGCGGACATGCGAGGGTGAGAGAAAAAAAAACAGAGTCATTGTGAGTCTAGTCTAGGAATTTCATTTAAAAATATCTTGCGGAAATGTAGTTGCACTCTAATTCGAAATTCGCGGTACGCACTCAAACGTGTGTTGAACAGGATATTCATTAATATCATTTACCGTATTAGTAGAACACACTTTCCTACCCCATAAAGAAAAAAAATATTAAAATTAAGTAAATTGAGACACAGGAGGTATTAAAAATAAATGGTCACGCTCTGTAAAGAAAAATCTGACGAATTGTGATGCGGAATTCCAAGCGTATATGATGTAAATAGTAATATTTATCTTTGCATAAATTAGGAATTAACGACCTGTAAAATTTTGAAGAATTTTAAACTTTAACTATAGACGTTTCGACTGTCAATTGTGGTCACAAATATTGACATGGACGTAAATTCATGGTCGAAACGACTATAGTTAAAGAATATACACCGAGAAAATCTTCGACCTTCTATACTTAAAGGGTAAAATTCTTCCAAATTTTCTGTAAATGTCTGATATACGGGTCATTAATTCTTAATTTATATGTTATTCACAGCCGTTTATGTTCTTATCTTTGCTTTGAAAATTGTTCTACAATACTTATAATCTTGATTCTAAAATCTGAAGAATTTCATAACCCATTAATCCGATTGCCATAAAACGTTTGTGTACTGTAGTGCTCTGCCCAAAGAAGGTTTTTGTCGATCTTTGGAAGATTTAGGTTCCTTTCTTCCCCCCCTACATTTACTGAAGACGTTCCTTCAAATAAAGACTTAAGTAATGATACTTTTCAAAAAGTATATAATAATGCAAAATGGGAATGCAAATGAATCTAAATGACGACTTTGGTGCCCCAGGTGGAATTTTCTGTACTTAAGTCATTTATCGTATGTGAAACTCGTGAAAAACGATTAAAAAGTATCATTACTTGAATTAAATGTTAATTACTCTCAATATAATAAAAAGTAATAATACTTTTTAATTAGTTAATGAGTATTAATAATGCTTTATAAATCGCAGTGAAGAATTATTATACAAAGACACGGGGCGCAAAAACTCAATTTTATTTTCTTGTACGTATGTATATGTATGTTTTCATACCTTAATGACATATAAGACTTTACGACGGGATACATTTTGCCCTTACGTAGCCTGTGTGAATGCCTACGGCGGCGGCGACGACGACGTTCGCGTTTGTTATACTTGTGTATTATTTTCCCGGGCATCGCCGGGCACCCAGATAACCTCATAATATTTTCGGTTCCTTTTTCATAAAATTGAATATTGACCACCACCAATGTCTGATTGAATATTATGTTTTGAGTCGGATTTGAAATATATGGGTAACGGATGTTAGATTATAAATTTAGTCTCAATCAGTCATTTAAAATTTCAAATTCCGTGAAGGAAATAGTAAAAAAATTAAAAACCTTGATACATTAAAAATTTTATCAGACAATTTCGTATTTTTTTCAATTAAAATGTCAAGTATGTGTTGATTAGTAAAATAATGAAAAGTCGGTGAGATGTATAAAATGTGTCAATTTTGGTGGTAACAATATACTTGAGTGGAGAACCTAAAAATAATTATTCACATTAGTGTCCGTATTTGTGGCGCCCATTGATGCACCATATTTTAATTTGATTTTGTCACTTGAGTGGTGTTTTTGCTTTTTCTAGATCGATGTGACGGAATTGTGCGCGTCGCCCCTGCAGCTGTCTCAGCAGCTGACCCACATAGAGCTGGAGAGACTGTCGTACATCGGACCCGAGGAGTTCGTCCAGGCCTTCGCCAAGGACAACCCTCACTTGGAGACGTCTTTCAAGGACATGAAAAAGACGCGAAACCTTGAGTCCTACGTACAGTGGTTCAACAGACTCTCCTACTTCGTCGCCACCGAAGTCTGCAAAGTAAGATTAAATTAATAAATCCTATAGGTTCTCAAATTGGACTCTATTTGGGGTAAAATAATATTATTTTACCTTTAAAAACGTAATCTGTGCTGGAGTCGATTATGACAAATGGAGAATATCCGGGGGAATTACATCGATATACGGAAATTTATTTTTACGTGGAGTGCGTCTTAGAATTTTCGCTTACGGCTGCTCCTTTCGTACGTCTTCTTTTTAAAAATTCTTTTGACGTTAAGCTTTATCGTAAGAAATAAGTCCTCCCAGTTGCCAATTTTAATATCACTTAAACCTTCCTCCCTTCCCTTAACGGAGCATAATAAAAAATCTAGTCTAGATGTAGAGGAAAAAAGGGAAGGGGGAATAACTTTTCAAATTCATTTAAAGTATCTCGCCGTTCGAAGGCATCGAGCAGCTGATTGCTTAGAATGTCGAGCCACAAGAAGCCAACTTTGTGAATATAATTTCTGAGATACATTTATTCTCTCTCTTTCTCTCCCTCCCCGTCTCTACCACTGTTGGTCTCCGCAGATTAAACTTTATTCCAAATCCACTAGATTACAATCGAATTTTATTTGGATCTCCCTTCGACGAGAGAGAAAGAGGTTGACAGATAGTTATATGAAACAGGTTCTTGAAATTCTCGTGCTGTTAATCAGCTGGCAAAAATTTCAGGGGTAAGAAAATAAATGTAGAGTAAGAAAGTAAATGTGGGGTTAGAAAATTAATGTGGAGTTAGAAAATTATTGTGAGGTTGGGGTTTTTCATCTTCCTTTGCTCTACGGCCTATTGGGTAAAAAAATTATTTATTAATATATGGTAAGAAAATGAACAAAAATGGGGTCATTTGGTTGTTCAGGGTGTGTGTGAGAGAGAGGGGGTGGCAATTTTAAAAGGGCTCGCCTAGAATGTAAACCTAAATAATTGTCTTTTCACGGAAACTGAAATTATTAAATAATTTATTCTAAAAATTAAAATATTATACTAAAAATCACGAAGTTACATTGCACTAATATGTTGGGAAAGTTTATTAATTCCATTATTTCAATAATCTCCTAGTGATTGCTTCCTTAAATCTAAGTATTTGTCCCGAAAAAAATTGTAATTAGGCTTCTATTCCGGAATAAATTAATTTTGAATGTATGAAACTGTAAATTTTACAATAGTTCGCAGAATTTTTTAATAGATTTATGTTAGTCATGATAAGAAAAGGGTAGGGAAACACTGGGCTAACCAATGCTTCTCGTAATTATTCGTGTTATTTTTATTTTATCGTTTTAAACTTAAATATATATATATATATATATTTGTAATAATTTCTATAGCAAATATTTTTAATTTGGCTGCCTGCATTTTGTTTAAAAATGCATTATATATTAGTGCTCATTTCCGTGATGTTTTCTAACACAGAGAAATGAATTAGTTGCACAAATAGAAATTAGAACTCTGTGAAGGAGAGATGTAATTGAGAAGTCTCTGAGGATGAACTGCTTCAGTACGTCGAAGCTATCACAGTATTAAATCCACGGTTGTCATTAAATTTCAAAATCCAAGTAGACGTTTTTTCGTGTTTCGCTTCCATGTGCTCATCGGGAAATGCATTTGGTTTCCGCTAACGTCGTCCGGTGTTCCTGTTCTTTTGCAGCACGTGAAGAAGAAGCAACGAGTCAAAGTGATGGAATATTGGATCGAAGTCGCGAGAGAGTGCTTCAACATCGGCAACTTCAATTCCTTAATGGCCATCATCGCCGGACTCAACATGTCGCCCATCTCACGGCTCAAGAAAACGGTCAGTCCATTCACAATTATTATTATTACTTTTAATCTCTCGTTGGTACTGCGGGTTGTGCAGGCGAGCCAACATTTTAAAATTGAACGAGGTCGGAAAAAATACGTTTCGTCGAAGATAAACCCAAATTGATATTTGCAGTTCCCATGCGAACAGTTATTGCGTTCGTAATTAAAAGGGGTGGAAGGCTTCGGTGACCAGTGAAACGTGGTTATTGACCTCTCTGATATGAACATTGCGAGTAAAATTTGCAAAATTCTTATTCTTCATTAGAATGTTAGTAAATACAATGGACGCCAAAATGTTAACTGTTAAAACCGTAAATTACGAGACGAAAACCAATATTTCCTTCCATCTGTGGTTTCCAGTGAAATATTTAAAACATTTTCTTACTTAATTGGTTGTCAGAAATGTTGAAAATGTATACTGCAGTTAGAGAAGCAATTCTTTTTGCGCTTTTGTATTTCGATGCACACGGTAATTATGAAATACAAAAAATATTTTAAAAATTTGATATGTTACAGCTAAGCATAACGTAACAAATGTAACAGAACTTGAAAGAAAAACTCTCAATTTTTTAAACTTGGTGTGGGTAAATTACTTTGGAAAACAGGCGACAGGGGCGCCACCGACCACAGATTGTGGCTCATGCAACAAACACGAAAGCGATCGTAATAATTCCATCAATCAACAAGATGGCGTCCCTCCACTCGTAGCCACGTCGCTGGATAGATTGCAGCAGCCGCTGACGTGGGGCTGCTCCAGTGGCCACCTGATTGGACCATTTAAGATTATTTTCTTCTGTAACTACTTCACTTGCTGGATCGGTTATGGAGACATTTACAGTATTTTCAGCAACTAATGTCGGTGGCGCCTCTGTTGGCGGATTTGTGAAGCAACTTACCGGCATCACGTTTTCTAATAACTCGTGTACTTTATGTTCAAATTTACTTAGCGGTGGTTAAGTATCTTCGAAGCTTATATACATGAATGTTTCGCAGTTTCTTAACATGTATATTTCTACTTAATTTACTTACACTTGATGAGGACCTAAATATCGGGACGAAACGCCTTATGTATTCAATGTAAATATAACTGATTAATTTTAAATTGTAATTTCTATTAACAAACATTTGCGTGACTAAAGTGACCCTGAAGTAATATATTAATCGCCATTTTAGCGCGACGGCTGAGATGTCGTGAAGAATAAACTCTTCGTCCACTTTATCTTAGTTTTGGACGTTAGTCTAGTAACTACAGTACCTACGAACGCTCCGTCCCCAATTTCGAAACACTTCTAGAAACTACTCCCACGCCTTATTTCATTTATTCGGGGGTTGGATCTGCATGTGGCGAATTCAAAGTCCTTAAATTTGAGCCAGGCTGGCGGGCTCTTTTGCAGCGTTGTTCGAGTCGGTCGATGTTGGCTTCTGTGCTGGGGTGTGGCTCCACAACCCTTCAGTCACTAATACACCCTTCTTCCATTTAAGATAACGAAGGAACGCATTTCCTTTCAAATTCCCCATGCTGCAAACGTTTTGTACATATAAGAAATCAGTCCCTCGTAATAAAAAAATATTTTTATTTTAATATTATGAGAAATAGAAAATATTCGTCTATCGTTATTAACCAAGTATTTATACAAAGATACTTGATAGACTTATGTGACTAACTGAATCGTAACAGTTTAGAAACAATTAAACTAAATATTAATAAAAATATAAATACCGATAACAAAAATTTCACATTAACGTCATATAGAACCCAACAAATTCGAAATTACTAAAATCGGACGTAGAACGGTTTGGTATACACCAGAAAACTTTTTTTATTACTGGGATTTTTACCTGACAAATTTTTTATTTTTAAATTTAATACTAATCAACATAATTTTAATCTTACCCATTACATTTTATATACAAGTATATCAAAATTGGATTTAATGTAATCAAATAGTATATTAAAGATTTACATGTTAAAAAGCCTGGTAATAAATTTATTTATATTGATTCCCCTTTTTATAAAGGATAAACTTACTGACTTGTTCCATAATTATGATATTTTTTGCTATTATTAAGAATTGTAAATTTACATTTCAGACAAACATACTTTTATAAACGAAACTAATCGTTTACATTGTAAACCTTGTAACATCGGCCAAACAAAACGCTCTCAGTGAAAATACTTTTTCTAGTTCTACGTTCAAAAATTATTTATTTGTGATCAATCTGATTTATTTCAATAATTCTAAATTTGATTGGAAAATGATAAAGGTTTTAGGCGTAAAATGTTATTATTTTGGATTGGCGTGTTAGATGTTACACCTAATTCGACCGTTAATGTGAAGAATAATACTTGCCAATTGTAATAAACTTTGTTCCCTTGTTATTAAGAACATTTTTACCTGAGTTTCGGCCTTTCAATTATTTCTTTCTTCATTCTATTGATTAAATTCTGTCCATTGATTGTACAACAAACAATACATTTAAAAGCAATGCCTGTGTGTGTTATTTTCTGTGGATGGGAGGGGAGAGGGAAGGCAGACTACACTATTGTAATCTAGAAACTGGCATCACCTCTTTAACATCATGGGAAGTTTATTGAAAAGGGAGAACCAGGCAGCCAAGGGTTGACCAAGGCTCCCGGACAATAGTTTAACGATCCTACTCGGTATACACCTGAAGGAGATGCAGGGAAAACCCTACGACAATAGTTTAAGGCTCCTAATCGGTATACACTTGAAGGAAATGCAGAGAAAACCCTAGTAAACCTGCATTAGGTAGGTCGGGCTATTGGCCACTTGTCTCATTGCCAGCTAAATGACGGGAGATGAGTTTGAAAACATTCGTATCTCACGAATAAATTGGAAGTAATGTTCCAAAAAGTTTTCGTATAATTTTCTGATATGTCTTGGCTCTATATTCTGGTTATATTTGAATTTATAATAATTTAATATTTCTCCTGAAGCGACACGTCGCGGTATTCTCATTAGAGTACTAATTTTTTCTTATTGCATTTAATTTTATTTCTGACTAATGGGACTGTCGAGTGAGTTTAATATAACTATTGTATTAAATAATTAGAGATGAATAATGTTTAACGTTGAGAATGGGATCTATTTTGCAGGGATGTCAAACACCTTGGGAATAAACTTATTTCAATGGTAATCTGAGAAGGATTTCACGTTCAGGTTCGTTGATGAGAAAGCTCAGCTCATCTGTTTGTTCCATTTTAACTTCTATTATTCCAATTTGCCGCCAGGACTTCCTTGTATCGAAGGAAAGTCTTCAGCGTGCCTCACTGAACTGTTATCGAGCTAATTGACTACACCCTGGAGGAGGAACACTTGTATCCATCTCTCCGTCGAAATATCATTTTGGAGACACGCCATTATCGTTCATCGGATAGAAACTTTAGCCAAGTCACGACAAGGCGAAAAAAGAGACAGAAATTTAATCTTGAGGAGCGAACCTCACTCCACATTGCTCAGTGGCCATTAAAACTTCTTTCGCGTCTTTTCTTCATTCCCCATCCGTCTTAAGAGGAGGACCCACAACCTACATCACTCTTAATTTCATTTCCCCGTGGGCGTTACTTCTCCTTCACACACACACACACACGCTAACAGTTGCGTCCAATTAGCCATCACTTTCAAGCCTTCATCTCCAATTTTTTCCCTCCACTTGCCGCATTACGCCTTTTATCATCTTGACAACTTGTTTAGACTTCAACCCCCTTTTTCGTAAAAAGAAATTGCAATATAAAGCAAAATAAGAGATTATGGTTTGATGTGCCTTGTAAAAAGTGTTGTCGAAATTGAGTTAGCCGGAGAGAGGGAGATAGGAGAAAGAAGTCCTTATTTACGGTAAAAGCGAAAACAAGATTAAGAGTTGATGCACACCAAAGTTGAATTTCTTTATCTCGTTTCTCTGCCCCGTAATTTTTTTTATTTTTCTCCCTTCAATCTTGAGACAGAGTTTAAGTTTGTTCGGGAATTAAAAAGAAAAAAGTTGAGTCTTAAACATAAGGAAAGCGGGGCAAAGACGGCGATACTACCGAAATATAGAAGTTTCCTACTTAATCTTGAAAAGGGAAAACGATTTTAACTAAAATTTTTTATTCTAAATCGTGCACAGAAACATCATTTTACTTAAAATCGCAGGAAAGAGACGAATTTATATATTTGAAGAGAAAGGAACTGTATCAAATTACTCGAACGATTAATTGGAAATTAAAGGATATGACTGTAGAGAATACTAGTAGTGAAATTGGGAATTTATATTTGTTGTTGTTGTGGTATGGTATTCAGTCGTAACACTGGTCTGATGCAACCCTCCATGCTAACCTATCTTGCGCAAGCGTTTTCATTTCCTCATTACTAGCACTACCGTCATACTCCCTAATCTACTTAGCGATTTCTATCCTTGGCCTCCCTCTTCTGTTCTCACCCCACACACTTCTCTCTAATGTTAATTTTACAAGACCCTCATACCTTAAAACGTGGCCTATTAATCTATCCATTATCTTGGTCAACGTCCTCCATATTATTCGCTTTTCCCCTATTCTGTTTAGAACTTCCTGGTTAGTTACTCTATCCACCCATCTCATTTTCAGCATTCGCCTATAGCACCTGACTTCAAAGACTTGTATTATATTCCTTTCCGGAGCTCTTATTGTCCACGTTTCGCACCCATATAACCTCACACTCCATACGAACATTTTTAGCAACAATTTCCTAATATTCACACTTATATTACCAGTAAGTAAATTACTCTTTTTTGCGAAAACCTTCCTTGCCTCTGCTGTCCTACTCTTTATGTCTACTATACTTCTACCATCCCTAGTTATTACGCTTCCCAAGTAGCAGAATTCCTTAACTTGCGTCAAAATATCCCTTCACAATGTAACCCCCATTGTTATTTCACTGTTTCCCGAACTACACTCCATTACCTTGGTTTTCCCTCTATTAATCCTCTTATTGAACTCTTTCTCCAGGATTCCTTTCATTACGTTTTCCAAGATTTTTCTGAATCCCCTAATACTACAATATCGTCGGCAAAGCGTAAGGTTTGAATTTCTTCTGTTTGCAGTATGATCCGTTTTCCATATTTCGTTTAAATAATCTTCATCGTCTGTTCTATATACATATGGGCGACAGACTGCATCCTTGTCTTACTCCTTTCTTGATTACGGCTTTTTTTATCTTTATTCTAATTATTACTGCCTGTCTTCTGTAGAGGTTTATCTAGTTCAAATGATAGAAATCCACTGCTAATTTTTTCGAGGTAGATGATAAAGTCAACAAGGTGTAATTGAGGATCAATGTGAGTAAATCTATAGGGTTGGGCTGTCAGTTCCTGTTTGCCGTTTGGTCCCTCTTAATCTTGTTTCCCCTTCCTCGGTGTTTGCGGGGCAATATCTGTTATTTACCTCTTCCCAGTCCGGTTGTTGTTGTTTGATGTAATGTGCAGCGGGTAGGGGGGGGAGAGGTTTCAGGTACTTGCTCAGGAAAACAAAAAAAAACTCTGCCTCCGCCCCATCATTACCTCCCTCTCCCCTCCACTCTCGATCGGCTAATTGAAAGCTGCTGCAAAACAGCGACCTCCAACAGAGCAAACGCTGCCAGCCTTCTCTGTTTGTAGATCCATTCCAATCAGGCGGGCAACTCGCTAGCCACAGCACCACACACAAAGCGATCGCTATATTTAGTAGCTGTTCGTCCCTCCCTACCTCCCAATCCCGTCTTTTTGAACCTCCGACTATATTGGCTTGCACAGTTGTGCTAATTATTGAATGGTGGAGATTCCAGCACCGGTAGCACAAGCCTTTTGAATAGCCCCAAACCATTTCTCTTTCTCTCCGCGATAGGCAGACGGATGATGCGAAGTATGCTGACGTGGAATTTAATCGGCAACGCAATTGTTACCTGCCTGCAAATTGAGCTGAATTCCTCGGTCTGCTCTGTTCCTTCCGTTTGGCAACTAGCCTACGCTCACAAAGAGGGAAGGTAACAATACCAATCGTGCTTCGGGAATTGCTTGCTTTCCACAACGAGGTGGCGAGGTGCAACACGGTAAGATTGCAAGAAACGGCGTACAATCAGTTACCCAGAAGTGTCATCAGAAATTACACGACACTGAAGATTAAACATCAATTAAAGGGAAAAATCAATACGCTAAAGTTATTAAGTAGATAGGGTGAGCGCTAATACAGTCGACTACAGATGCTCCTGGGTCAACAGTTCGCCAACCCCAAATATTCAAATTTAATTACTCAAAAAAGCATAAAAAATGCAAAACTTATAATTTGTGACTATATACAAAAATTTATTTTTAAATTTAATAAATAACGTTTTGACATATTCTAATGCTTCTGGCTTACTATTCTTCGACTTCATATGTGATTCGAATTTTGTGTTTTGATACTGATTTATCGAGTTCAATTTAGTTTCTATCTTTCTCTTTCTTGGTTTTAATTTGTTGTAAATATTTACTCTATAGGAAGATGCCGAAACGTTGTTATTAATTAAATTTAAGAAATAAAGTCTGTAGGCGGTCCGAAATTGGTTTTAGCACATATAACAGTCGCAAACTTTAAACATAATAATTACAATAAAACAAAGTACAGCTCATTTCATTGAAACTCTCAGGGTTCTATAATAAATCGGTTTAAAACTAAAAATTACAAAATAAGCCAGATTTTACAATGTTGATATAAAAAATATATCGCAGTTGCATTTATTAAAATTAAATACAAAATTAAAAATTTACCTTTTATATTTTTTCTCATAGTTCTACACTTTTCTAAAAAAACTTACAGCATCAAATTATTGATTCGATCTATAATGATGGTTTCTGTGTTATTTTAAAATTATTCTAATAATTAAATAATTAGAAGAGATTTACATAGTTCAATTAAATGTTTCGTATTTTTTATAATCAACCTTCTGTGTGTACGTATTTTCAGTTCTTAATCTAGGTTAAGAATCTGTTGTATCTTCTACAGTACATTTTAAAAAATCCTAACTTTTATCCGATAACATTAATTATATTTACTAATGGAAGTCAGATTAATTTTAAAATTGTATCTAAAATTAGAACAGTTTCATATGCCATATAAGCTTTATATTATAACCGAAAATTGTTTCCGGCTATTTATTTATTCGGTTTCTGATGATGATAGTTTCATACAGAATTTTCTTATTATATATAGTTGAGTAAAAATACGTTTGTTGATGCACCTGTTAGTAAAGTTATGAAAATAAAATGAAAATTTTTGTATTCCCCAATAGGGCAAGGGTCAGAAATAAAGTAATCTTATTTGAATTGAAACGTCTCGTCACCAATTTTCGGGACCTCTTCAGTTGATTATTTAAAGTGTAATTACCGCAGCGTCCGACGCTGAAAAATATTTTTCAGTCCGATTAATTTCATTATAACTATTAAAACGCTATATTTATCGTGGTGCAATCGATTTTTAACAATTGTCAAATAAATGTTTATATAAATATATTTAAGCATTGAAGTGTGCAGAATCAGCTGTAACACTTGCTGAAGTAGTGATTATCCCAGACTTTTGCTTCTCTCGCGACTTGAAATGAGACTGGATCGCCGCGATTGGCACGGTTGATCCTGACAAAGGACAAATCCGCCTCTTCCTTCCACCTAATCCACGACAGCAACTCCTCTGCTCCCCTCCCCTCGCCTCCCTTCCCTTTCCTTTCCTTGCCTTTCCTCGGGGCTAGACTGGGCTGTCTGGAATTCCTCGTTATCGGAATCCAGCCTCGACAGGCGGAGAGACAGACAGACAGATGTCTCGGGGACACCAAGCTGAAGTCCGCCACGGAGTTAGGAACCATTAATCCAGAGACTCGGCTCTTAGAGAAAGCTGCAATTATCCTAAGTCGAGGAACTCTGATACCACGGAGATTTGAAGGACCAATCCAAGTAGGCCAGTGTAATTAGCCTCGGAGAATAAAGGTATTAGTTAACTCTTGCACTCCCTTCGTGTGTCCTTCATTGATGAAGGGGATTTCAAACTCGGGGACAATGAGAAGATTATAAAGTTTTCCGACCTAAAAGTTTCCATCCATCAAATCCTGTGGTTGAGAAAAGGCTGTTTCAGCCCCCTTATTAATCATCCAGAGACGTCGGAAATATTTTACAGAGTTATCCATACTATTCCATACATTGGATAATTTTTTACTTTTAAAAACTTTCGTTTGTTGACATTGAAACCACACAACGCACTTTTAACAATATAATGACCTATTTACTTCCTCTGTTCTTTTGATTTAAAGTGTTCATCTTCGATCCCATAATGTAGTGTCAAAAAAAGGGTCCGCAATTGTAAATCAAGAATAATTCTGAAGATTCTCTTTGAACTTTCCTACTTGAGGCGTCTTCTTCGCTTATCCTACCATATCTTGTAGTATTGCTTCATAAATACGAAAACTCGCTTACCACTTCGGAGCCAATTTTGTTATTGAGCGAGTTTGGGCATTGAAATCCGCACATCATGTAGAATTGGAAAGAAGCAGACGAAGTTGCGTATAGACTCTATTTGTTTTTGGGGGATGAGTCGAGGAGTTGATTACCTCCTCGCAGAGGGCGCGGCTCGTGACTTGATTGAGGAGAGGGTCGATACAACTCTAAAGGCTATCGTTGGGAGGGCGACACCAATATCGAACCCTGACATTGGTTCCTTCTCGCTGGGAACACTTATTCCTTTGCCTCTATCCGTATTCTTACTGTCGTGGGTCGGTGCGAGAAGATCAAGGAACCTCTCGTCAACTTGGGATCATTCTTCATATCGGTCTGATATCAATTAATATTATCATACTGTATTTCACAATCATTTCAACCAATTCTTCAGAGTTTAGGTTGTACTTTATTTTTCACCTTTTTTATTACTGTCCACCTTTGCCTATTCTTCCTCTTGCCTTCCTAATTCATGAAGTCCTTTGACGGGAATATTAACAAGCGAATGCACCCAGTTTAAATTTATTATTTTCTTTTAGCATCAATAATTTTTTAAAACTGAGCAAGTTCTGGCGCCATCTGAAGTGTAAAATATTTAAATATGGCCATAAGACAGAAGAATGATTTCAGTAGTTATAAATACAAAAATAATAGTGTTCCGGATCAAGGAAACGGTCAATGGCTTCACTTTTCTCAATTCCAACCTATACCGAAACCAGTTATGGAATCAATTACCAATGCGCGCTAATTATCCATACAATTGTGAGGTGGTGTGTGGATTATTTGTTCCTCCACCTATTCAGATATTCATATCGTACAGACCATTCGCTGTTAAACATTAACCCCTCCGAACTATTGTTTATTCCTACGTTATTGAACGAAACCATTCTGTTAGCGTAACCCTCACACTCCACTCACCCTCCGGAAAAAAAACAGTCAGTAAACGATTTCGTGTAGCTTTTGTGCATTTGTATTTAAAAAAAACCAAACTGTCGACTGGTGACAAAAGGGAGTTGAAATGATTGATTTTGAAGTTGTAATTACCGTTGTCAGCGTGTTTAAATTCCCATCACGTTATTTGCAACGTTGAAAATGCACTCTGAATTCAGCCAAACTCGTCCACATCAATTCCTCTGCTTTTCCAAACTATAATGAAAGGAAATATTAAGTTTAGTATCTGCAGTGGACCTCAAAGATGAATTATTTCCCGATTAGGTAAGGTCACAATTTTTCCTTTATACATTTGTCCTCGCTTTGTATCCTGAGATTTGCTTTCCAAAACCAAACTTAATTCTCCTGAGATAAATTTGATCTCGTAAATAATAATTTATCGAAGGGCTTGCCGATAAATTTGTCGTAAGGGAGAACTAGAGCACAATTTATTATAGATAAAATATTCCATCTTTTATTAGAAAACAATTCGTATGGTGAGGATTACAATCCGCAGAGCGACAGTTGAAGATTAGTGAAAGTCGAAGGTATGGAGTGGATAGTGAAGTAATATAAATATAAATGAATAAAGGCACACTTCAATGATCAATTAGAGGTGGACGACTGTATATAAGTGTTCGAAGATCTTGTGTAGAACGTACATTAGTGAAATAATTATTATGCTCACCATAACCGAAGAAAAATATTTCAACTCTAAAATATGTACTAAATTTTATAACGACAAAATGAATTTTTTGAATAATTTTAATTTTGAATACAATAAGTTGTCTTCATAATAAAAAGTGTATATGTTTGTATATTCGTAATAGAAAATTAAACTCGTGGACAGATAGCAAATAAATTTCTGTTCACATTATTAGGAAACGCGACGAAATAAATTGGGGTTTGGATGTTAGAAAACCCTAGCACAAACCCGGGAGGATTTGTAGTTGTAAACTATGCGTATGTGTAGGCATGAGAATGCTTGTGACGTCATTGAGCATTGTAATACTAGGGAATACGCCATATTGCATTCCGCGCAATATGCTTGCTATGTTTACATACTTCAAACCAGAAATTTGCTTTATTATATCCTGGACTACATACACAATTCAGGATGAAAAACCATAGGTAAGACTATTAAAATTTAATAGAAGTGTTGTCATTCAGATTTATAGAAATAAATGTGGAAGTTAGAGGTTCGGTTATCCGTCTGTGTGACTTCAATCGGTGACATGTAACCGAGTTAAACATTTCCACTCATTACTGTGATTTAAAGTCACGTAAAGACAGGAGAATTTTTTCAATTACTACTCTCATTTACAATGATGTATACAATTCAACTTTCTCAAGCTGTCAACGCAAAGTTATTTCCTCTTTGTTTCGATCATTAATCCCTATATATATAATTTGCGATAAACTTTGATGTGTGTGTATTATAAATTTTAAGTGTTTTATTATAGTATGATTTTAAAGTCACAGTAAAATTTCAAAGTTGTTTAATACACTATTTTGATGATTGAGTGGTGACGTCACTCCGTAATTATGAATAGGAATTTAAAATTATTTTTCACGAATCGTGATGAGTATCTACAAATGGCAAATAAGAAGAAAGTCACATAGTTCAATTACATATATATCCCTCCCTTAAGAAAACTTACTAAAATAGTTATTAGAACCAGAAAATAGGGAGGTCTGACAACGCGCTCTATAAGTTACAGTAGTATATAATTAAGTACTGTGCCGGGCTAATAATTATAAGTACGCGGGCACCCAGCTAGTATATAAATATTTTCTTTAAGTAAAAATACATTATACAAATAAAGAATACGCGGCCAAGATTTTTAACAGACTTAATTTTGCACTGCAATTTTTTGTCCATAACACATTATATATATACTATACATTATATTCGAAGGATTAGTATCTAATTTAGCCCTTTGCAGACTGATATAAATAAATATCGGGGAAAATCCGGGCTAGTACGTAATAAAATATGATCCCCTCTGACTTACTAATATAAATATTGTCATTGATTAATGATCCTCATTTTATATTTTTATTCATATCGTAAATCTTTCATAAAGAATGCTCTGAAAGAAGGGACAATACATTTATTTTAAATTCCACAAATAATCCCGAATGGTAATTGTCAAGCTTAAAAATTAGTGTCTTACAGAAGAGGAAGTAGACGTAGTTTGTCACTCTAAAATCATTTGCATTTATTTGCGCGCCCGAAAAATATTCGCTTCAGTGAATGGAACTCGCGGAAACAATAAAAAACAAACTCTTGAATGAGAGGCGCCTCAAGCAATCGTAAATCACCTTTAACCACTGTTTGGATATACGACACGGACGTTTCAAATCGATTATAACGAAAGCTACTTCCCAGACTGGAAAATAAATAACTTAATTTTTTACGGTTTCACCACGTAGTTGTTTCTCCCTCTCGCTGCCACTGGGAAGGATAATTATGGGGAAACAGATTTACGCACTTTAACTTTGTTTCCAATCTAATTGTAAAATTTATCCTTCCAACTGTAATGTCTATAGTAGGAAATTTTTTTTCGGTGATTTGCGTTAAAAAAGATTGGAATTTCATGTTAATGGGTGATTCTATTATATTGGCAATAAATACTATTTACACCGATTCATTTTCAGTCAATGGCATTTTGATTAATGACGTTTTATTCATAAATAAGTAAATCAGCCGCAAGTCAGAAATATCGATTGCTGCTTATAAAATTGAATCGACGGTGGTTCAGTGAGTAATACCTCATTTTTTTATTTTTTGAGACAGTTAAATGCAATTTTCACTTCATATACCCACAACGTAAATTATTTTACGTTTTAACTTTCCCCGATTTGTCCACCTTTCTCAACCAGTACATATATTCCACAGCGGTACAGTTTGCTTGGAGTCACATCAGTAACCGGCCTGCCGCTACGCTCTTTATCGACCAACGGTGTTTGCCCTTCAGCTTCGTTACAGTGACGTATCCGTCACCGGACAGTGCTGCCACCTCTCGACGTAGGAACTTGTTACTGCAGTGGATTGTTGAATAACCTACTTAAACAACTCTTAAATGCTACATTCACACCTTCGCCTGTCACAGTCCGGAAGTGAGATTTCCAGGATAAGAATTCTTATCACGTTGAAGCTTCATACTAAATTCTCCAACTACTCAATCCTTAAATGATTTACTTACCAATTACGTGAACCTTCGCATTTTATGGCATACAACTAAATTATTTTAAATAAAAATTTCTTGGTTTTCAACCCGGTTCATGTTAAAATTGAAAATGACGTTTCAAATAAATATATTCTTTTTTAACAAGTTAAATTAAATGAATTATTTTATATGAACTCTTCTCTTACATATTTAAATCTATCAAACCAGAACTTAACGGACAGGTTCTGAGAAAAACTTTCACTCATAATCCACACAACTTTCTCTTTTCGGAATACGTCACAGCAGAATTAAATACAACGAAGCAGTAATCAGCAAACGAAATAATTTATCAGTTAGCTGGTTTATTGATTATGCAGCACTCGTAACGAGTACACAAGTGGACGGTAATTGAATGTTAATTAAGTTACACGAAATACTGCGATAATATATTGTACATCTCACCCCACACACACCAGCACTCACATAACACACTACCGCGCGATGTATGTGCGTGTCGCGTGTGCGCTCCCGGAGGAGGGGTTCGTGCTGTGAGAGAAGTGCGGCTAGAGTGCGCGTGTTGTAGATAACATAGAGCACAAAACCTACACACACACACACTAATTCAGTGTGGAGAAGCGTGTGATTATACTGCTCCACACACACAATGAGAGCGCGCTAGTTGTGGATGAGGGTGCACACGACAACACTCCTCCGAGTGAGTTGGAGTCTCCCACAGGACATCAGCTCCACTAAGAGACTATGATGCAGACACACACACCCTGCATATCCTACACGATATATATCATATCATCTCCCCCCTAAACACACCCCCCCTACGCCGGAGAGCGGCCGGAAGAGCGTGGGGACACGAGGGAGAGTGAGAGACAAGCCACACATCACTCAAGTTTTTTTCTTTTTTTTATGATGGAGACACACTAGATTGTGGTTTGTCAGCGGTGAGATATAGGGCGATTAGACAATTAGGAGGAGTGTAGGTGAATATGGGGTTTGTTTTATTGGGGGTGGGGAGGATTATAAATTGAATTATTTAGTGATTTTGGTGGTTTTTTTGGAGGGTGGGTTTATTGGGTATATTTTTAAATTATGGGGGTGGTTAGTTAGGGGGGGTTTTTTGTTTAGGTTTTTGTTATATTGTGATTTTTGTTATGGATAATGGTTTGGTGTGTATTTTTGGGATGTAAAGGATGTTTGGGAATAAGGAATGAGGTGTGTTAAGTTGGGGTGAGGAGGGAAGTGGGGTATTTTTTTATGGTTTTATTGTAGTAAGTTTGGTTTGGTTTTGTTTGATGTTATATTTGTAGAGTGTTGTGAGGTTATAATAGATTCGTAATCATACAACAACAACAAATCATTCTATATTTCCCTTATTTCTTCAAGCTAATCCTTGTGTTGTAGTTGTACCCTATAAAATATTTTCTTTCCTAGAGTATTAAGGATACGATTTTTATTGTTTTATCATTTTCAAAATACTTAAAATGCTTGTGGGATTTTCCTTGGATGTGATTGCGTTTCTAATCCGCGTCTTATACGAAAAGATGCTTGGGTAAAAAGTTAGTTTAATGGGAGAGAGTGACGAAATCGATAATATTTCGACTGTTGTGTAAAGCTTCAGAGTATGACGATGACTATGGTGAGAGGACGCTTATGACTGGCGGATAATATTTCACGTTCATAATAGGCGCTGTTGTTTCCCGCAGTTAACCTCGGCAGCAGGAGTGTAAACCTGTTTAGCCCCGCAGCCATCCATTCCAGGCTGTTTGCTACGTTGCAATTAATCGGGCATGGAGGGGCGAGGGGGCGCAGGTGTTAGTCCGGACGTAATCTCCTCAAGTCATCAATCCAGAGACTCCGCCATTCTGCGAAAACACTCTTGTCCCTCTCCCACGCGCCGTGTAATGCACACAACTTCCAAGAACCAACTTCTTCCTTGGCTAAATATTCTCACCGCAGAGAATTGTGCGCAAGTGCAACGGAAAACGTTTCCGGGGGTTTCATTACCTTTACCGAAATACTAACACGAGTAACGCAATTGGACATCAATGATAATTGAAATTGTTTTCACCTTTCTACAAGATGCGATATAGAGGATTCATATTTACAACACAAGTGACTTCGCAGATTACCCCATCACTGCTCAAGCACCAATCAGAAGCCACGACGACTTAATAAAGTGGGAGAATAACTAATCACAATCTAAAACTTAGTCACGTGTGCAGCTGAGAGGCCCCTACTTTACTAGTTAAATTCGATTTTATGCAAGTGTATCTTTGAAACCGAACGCAACCTTCATTCTGCAAATGTCATCCTGGAAAAAGACGCCTTTGTTGTTTGTTATGGCGTTGCTGTCTGTCCGGTGGAAATTTACAGAAGTCTGTTTAAGTACAGCAATGAAATATTGGTCACAACATGTCTATCATTGGTAGAAATACGTTTTATAAGTCATTATTTTTAGAAATATCTGGAAAGAAAAATCCAATCACCCGAGGTCGAGGTATGACTGATAGAAATATTTTGGATAGAATACACGTTTGTGTAATTTATTAGTGAAGCAAAAAGTTGGAGAAAAACTGTACCATCAATATATATCTTTCCATTTAAATTACACATAGCATTTCAGGACTGAGGAGTTCCATTCGTCATGATCGTAATTTAAGCGTTTCTGTCTTTTTTTCCAGTGGAGCAAGGTCCAGTCGGCCAAGTTCTCGATCCTGGAGCACCAGATGGACCCTTCCTCCAACTTCAGCAGCTACAGGTCGACGCTGAAGGCCGCCATGTGGAGGTCCGCGGGGGCGACTGACGAGAGGCAGAGGATAGTCATCCCTTTCTTCTCTCTGCTCGTCAAGGACCTCTACTTCCTAAACGAAGGCTGCTCCAACAAGTGAGTACTCAACGAAGACAATGTAGCCTGTCATCGTAAAATCCGTCATTTGCCTTCGTTGGAACCTATAATATGGAGTAGAAACGCACCAGACGTGAACCTTGTTTCCAGATAGATACCACACGATCCATAAAGAAACCACCTTCAGCGGTGACATCACCATTTTATCCTTCAGGTCTTAAGATATTTTTGTTTGTTTTCACATTTGACTCGTGCTCTCTGTGGTCCAGTATTTCTTCGGAATCCCAGAGAATTATTGTCTAATATTAATTTATCTAAGGATTCGTGCCATCAAGAAGGCGACGTTGAACGTGATGAAGAGAAACTCGAGTTACGTTCTTCATTCTTCTACAAAGGTTTCTAATAACTAATTATAAGATTTCTCATCGTCCTCTCCTTTATTGGACTCGAGTAACTATATTCACGAATGTGCAACGTCGGTTAGAATTCCAAGGGAATGGAGGAGCACTCTGCGTCGTTATCAAGTTACGGAGATGATAAACGTATCTGATTTCCATGGTTTCGCGGCGATTCTAAGGTTGTGCGTAAAGGAAGCAATCTTTCTTTCGACGGATATTATCTTTCAGTTTTCCTCGAGATTATTTCATTTTAATTAATGTCGTTTCTCACGGTTTATTTTTGTTCATTCGTTCGATTGTACCATCTTCAGTTACTGTTTTTTATTAATAAATGTCACATAATGACCATATTCATATTTTTTATCTAGTTCAATTTTTTCTCTTTTTGCGTTGGTCAGGCTAATTAATGCAAAAGTAAATTATATAAAAAACGCGTCTTTCTCAAACTTTTCTCAGTCAACATCGTAAATTACATTTTATTTTTTCCCCTTATAAAAATTCTTTGAAACCTGTCACTCACTTATCATTGTATTACACATCTTTTTCATAGCCTTCACTTCCACATTTGCGGAGTTTTAATTAAACTTAAAAGGTCATACTTCCTTCGGTCTTTTACATGCCTGGCTAGCCGACTTTCAGATATCATACAAAAACATGTTTGTGTCAACATCTATTATTTAACGCCTTTGTACGGTATTCCGATTACCGGTTTCATTATTTTATTTCCGTAGAAATTCCTGTTCTTTGTTTCAGCCGTGTTTTGTCTTTCTCGTGAAAGTAGATTTTCATTTTCCAGGTGAGAGGACAACTGTTTTTAAAACCTATACGAATCACATTATTTCACTTTCAGTCCATCCTTCTCACGCCACATCGTCCATCCCCTAAAGGACGGAAATTTGAAAACGGCTCTTTTTCCTTTCACGTCTACGTTTCTTTCTTAATTGTTTTCTAAGATTTTAATTAAATTTTCGACGCAGTGAAAAGAGCCCAGTGTTTGTTCTGTGAGTGTGTGAGTGTGACTGGTTTGATTGACGGGCATAATTGTCTCCTGGTAATTAATTTGGTGCGCTTGCTACGAGGGTGTCGCCTCCAACCATCTGCTTGTCCTCCAAGTCTTTGTTTTCCTGTAATTTATAACCACCACACCTCCTCCTCCTCCTCCCCTCTTTCCATCCTTCCCATTTTAATCACAGCTCTAGTGTAACTGGAAAGAGTCCGAAAAGCGAGTGAATGAGTGAGACAAAAATAGAGGAGGGGATTATAAGCGCGAAACCTAAATTGCGCAGATTAACGGAAAGATCGCCCGTTGAGACTTTAATGAAACTTGGGAAGGGCGTTCGAGAAAATGAATTATTAAAAAAAGGGGGCAAAACATAAATTGTTTTGAAGAATGAAACGGTCAAGGGTATCTATAATATAATCGCAACGCTGGGAAATAAACTGTACGTCCAGCAGTGGAAGTGCAAAGTGATGTCCTCCCATTCCTGCCCGATTTTAAATTGTAACTGCAAATAAATAGGTAGTGGTCTCAGGAAAAAAAGATGCCCTGCCGTGGCTCACTATAACAAGATTTTTGTTACGACAACTATCATTCGTGAAAATAAAGAGATGTGTTACGCTGGCTGCGTACATTTCATCCCTATTAATATTTATGAATTCATCCTTCTCCACGTTTTTCCTACTGCATGGAAACTGATCATTTCGTTGATGTAAACTAGATTGAAAACTTGACTATTGTATTTTTACTAAGCACCCACCCCTTTTTTTTCTTTCCAGACTACCCAACGGCCACATAAACTTTGAGAAGTTTTGGCAGCTGGCCAAGCAAGTGACAGAGTTCATCACGTGGAAGCAGGTGGCTTGTCCGTTCGAGAAGAATTCCAAGGTTATCACGTTCCTACAAGCCAGCCCAGTGCTCACCGAAAACGGTAAGGGTCGTCCATTTTATTGTTCACTACTATAATAGAAAAATTCTTATTTTCCAATTATGCAAAGTAGTGAAGTTACTATCTCTTAATTAAAGGGAAAACTCTTCTGACAACAGGTTAAAATAAAATACTCATCGGTATTTAGTTTTTTATCAACGAAAATTGGTCCACTAAATCTAGAACACCTACAGTGTCATTAAATGAAATATATTCTTTTATTTTTTTTCTGTGTAAGATAAGCTGTCGTGCTGTAATCGTTCTTTAATATTTAATATTGCTAATAAGTCCTGTCCCGTTTCAGATTTATAATTTTTCACGATATCTTTGAACTAATGTATCCCAAAGGGTTTGCATTAATAATTATACTCTTGTTGTTTTTTGTCTTTCAGCTTTGGCACTGGCGTCGTTTGAATGTGAACCCCCAGAGAACAACCACGAGAAGGAACGTTACAAGTCACTCAAGTGAGTAGCATTTCAATGCACAAATAATGAATTTTTTTCTTCAAAATTCTGTATTCTAGCGGGAACTTTGAAAAAAATATTTATTTATTTATTAATTCCATTGTAATTTAAGAAATTAAAACACGCCGGCCGTACGGTCCAGATAACGCGCAATTGTTTACAGAGTTTCCTGCATCGCTGGACAATTCGTTAACAACGCTCTATTTAATTTACAACAGATAAAATGTGTTGCCCCGTTAAAATAACAATTGTTGTTTTATTTAAATAGTAGAGCACAAAGTGATATTTATTTGGAACAGTTCAACGGTGTAATTTGAAGGGGGGTTAGTGGGCGGGAAAGAGAGGTACCTGAAAATAATATCGGCTAAATGTTGTTGTCGTTTGTTATTTTTGTAGTTTTGTTTCTGCTATTTGATATCAGAAACGTTTGGCAATGCCCCTTTTTTCGTATGTTCCTGTTTGACGTCAGGTCTGATTTGAATTTATTGAGATAAAAAATATTATTTGCGGCTTACGCCTGATCACAAAACTCGGCAAACCCGCAATACAAACAAGATGTTGAGGATCTCGACATTTTCTTTTATATTATTTATTGGACAGTGGTTTAGTTCCATTTTCTTTTATAAAAGACGACCTTATAATTTTTAGGGCCCGTATTGTAATAAACAGTTTGATATCTCTGGCGGGGAGAGTCTTTGTTTATAAATAACGTAGTTTGATATTTGGTTTTTCTTTGCAATGTTGGTAATATTTCTTTTAAAAAAACACTTTTCAATTAATTAACGGTATTGTTCCTGCTATTTTTAATCCCAACTAAGAAGACCGTGAAATTGGAGTTGTGTGAAAAGTAATTATTTTATTATTCGTGCTGAACCGACATCACATAAAACTATATAAAATTAAATAAATAATGAATTTAAATACAGATATCACGTCTTCAACTCTTCCTTTGATCCCTTTTTATGGGAAATATATTAATCGCGGCGTTAGTCTATGAAAAAAAAAGAGGATCACAATGTACCGTGAATTTCTTAAGGTCTGTAAACTGTATGTGTGAAAAGGAGAGGATACTTTTATTTCGTCGTAGTAATTTCTGTATAAACTTCTGTCCCATAAAAATCCCTCAACTGCAATAATTTTTGTAACCCCTGAGAAGAAACTAAAAGATATTAGGGTTCTACCTTTATTCAGAAAATCTTTGACTCCATATATATAAGGGCTTGATTAGTTGAAGCTTCCTTTTACTATCTTTCTGAGTGGTCTTCCTTTCCCACACAACAACCCATCAATCCTATGATGTATATTACAATGTTTACTAAATTTTATATACTTAAATACAAATATGCTCTTCCCTTTTGAGTTTCCTCGCCTAAGGCTACGAGTCCGCCATCCTGTAAATAATAATAGTTATATCTGTTATTTTCACTTTAGCAATAAATTACACCGAACCACTCACTATATTATCGTTCACAATAATGTTCTGTGTGTTCCTTAAATTACAGTCTTTCTCCTTTCATGCCGATTCCAGTGTTTTCTCGTCAGTATGGCACAAGTTTTAATTTATTTTTGGGATATCACGTACATATCTTTTTCCTGCCCAACAACACTAATTAGTTATATTTCCCAGTTTATTTACAATGTTTTTTTTGCAGGTCAGAACTGAGTTCCTGAAAGTAACAGCGGACGGGAGAATAAGGAGTCTGGCAAAGCAAGAAAACATTCTCCCATCTAAACAAGCATTTCGAGTGGAATTGGAAAATTTCAATCGGAATGATTTTTTTTTCGATAAGAATTCATACCCGACAGAACCTTTTTTTTCATTCAATTGTTCTACAAAGCCAAATTTGTGCATTTAATGTTACTTCGTTCCTTCATTCGTCGTTTTATTTTTAGTGTGTGTTCCTGAATGTTTTTTTTTGTTTTGTTTTAATCCCCCCCCCCTTCTGTTCATCTGTGGACTGACTTTGAGGACATCAACCTCCCTGTATTCTGAGAAACGAATCGTTTTTTGTGTGTGTTGTTTTGTGTAGAATTACACCAGTTAAGTGACTGATCAGCCAGCACGGTGTGAATTTACGTGTCACGAGAAGAAATATAAATATATTCCTAGTTTTATATGCCACGATTAGTGATTTTAAAAGAGTGGAATAAGAGGAGGGCGACGAAGTCTTCTTTCAGAGCAAACAACAGAGGTGTGATGTGAATCAGCAGTAACAAAATTTGGGTCCTCTGTGATTGTGATTTGAATATCTGTCGATCTTAGGAGGACGATTACGTGTTTATAAGTATTGTATGTGGTACTTAATATTTATTAACGTTTGTTTTCACAAAAGGTACGGATCGACGTAACAGCAACGTTACGTATCAATTAACTAAGCGCACATTCGATGGAAGAAATTACGGACCCTGTTTTGGAAAAAAATAATAATAATTTGGTAATGGAAAAATTAAAAAAAGAGAACAAAGGTAGAGATGAATGTATTGGCAAGTAAAATAGATGAAGTTAAGGATAAAATCAAAGAGGTGTAACAGTTTTTAAAACAATCGTGGTACTAGATGTAATCAACTAGTATTAAGTATTTTGATGTCACAAGGAAGAAGAAACAAATCGAGTATTCTTTACAAACAACAAATATGACTCTGAACAATTCCAGTGGGGGAAAGAAACAGAGACTAATCCACTTTGCGGGGAAAAATGTAGTATTTTAATGCAGTACTTTATATAGAGTCGTGTTTATATTAAAAAAAATATATGTATATATATATTTAAGGAACAAACCTCTTGTTTGTTCGACAAAAGCTGGAGCTGCTTTAAAGGTAACAGAAGATATCTTCCCAAATATGCTTGCTGTTTCATCTAGTGTGATAAAAAAAAGAATTGTGAAATGCAAACATTTAGATGTCATACTGTGTACATAAAAAAACCAAGCTTAATTACAAGTAGAACGGGGAAAAATGTTTATTTTTTTCTTTTTGTGAGTGAAAGATGTTATTATTTTGTGACGTACGGATATTTTTTTTCTGTAATACTTTCACAATGTCATAGATGCACTGAAACAGGTTCGTCAACCCTCCCAAGTTAAAAAAAATTAACGGAAGATGTCAATTGTTGACGATTGTAGAAAGAAAGAAAATTCTGACGTATTAAAGACTGTGAAGAAAATACGAAGGAGGATTTTTACGGGAAGGGGAGGGGGTGAGAGGACGGTGTGTATATCGGTACAAATATTTTTAGTACTTAGGTTGGCAAACAACAAAAATGGCACTGGCGTATATAATTGTATATGTATAAAAGTAAATCAGTATTCTAGTCATTATATGGACACGTGTGTGTGTGTATGTGTGTACGTGTGCGTGGTGTGTGCCAATAAAAATGTGATAAAATAGTCACATGTAAAAAACATAAATTAGAGGAAATAGGGGTTCGTATATTCCATTTATTTAATTTTGAGAACAATTCGCCCTCGCCGGAAATGATTGACCATTCGGTTTAAAAAAAACGAAATAATTTATGACCCATGATTTAAAACGTTTATCTCCTTTTTTTAGAAGCTAAATATTTGCAGCAGAAATTACATGACGTATTGAATGAAAATAAGCCAATTCATCATCCAGTCTCAATGTCATTCAATAGATAACATTTGTAATAAAACCATTTGCAGGATTTTTTTATTAAAGACTTTCATATTTTTCTTTTTAAAATATCATTTTTATCGTATAGAAGATTTCTTGGAATTATAAGCCGGGTCTTTGATTTCTCTACAAGGTAAAAAATATTTCCTCGGGTGGATTTTTCTTTTAAAAAATCGAAGTACTCTTTTAGTTGTTTTTGTATTCTCTTCTTAGAAATAAATACAAAATATTGTTTCTTGATTCGGTGGAAATGAACTATGACGTCACGACAGACAGGCTAACTATACTTAACATGTCCTTTTTCATTCTTAATAAAATTTGTAAAATAGTATCTGCGCTTTAAGTTAGTTAATTTGTTTACTTTTTTAAAGAAATCTGTAAGATGGCAATTGCACCTTTGTTCAGTTAATTTGTATGCTCTTTTCTCTTTAATATTATTTGGTATACTTAACTTTTCCCATTTTTCTATCCATAATAAATCTGCACCTTTGGTTAGTTATTTTTGCTCTATTTTCTTTAAAATATTTCACCCCGTTTTAGGTCGTTTAAATTTCTATTTTCACTCGTATATAATTTACACATAATTAGAATACTTAAATAACCCTTCTGACGTCACTGGAAAGGTTCGTGAATGGGGTTACTTTTGGTAAATTCCGCTTAAGTGGAGAAACTTAAGTTTACAATTTTTTTTTACATTCCTGAAGTGAATTGTTCTCAAACGCTTCGAGACTCCCATTTCCCAACCACGTCATAATAATAATTTGTATGATAGTTTCGAATGAAAGCAGCGTCGAGTAATTTCAGTATAATAACGTAAATGTAAAAGTCTTTTTTTTTAAATTAGATTGATATGTGAATTTCGTCATAAGTGTACAGAAGAATGTATTACTATTATTATAATTTTCACAACATGTATTTAATCAACTATGAAAAATGTAAAGTTTCATGCTGATATTTTTATTTCACACTTATTTGCACTGTTAATATACATATAATTATATATGTGTACACGTTTGAGTTCTTCGTTTCTTCATTTGCAAAGATCATGATGAATATACCTTTTTCTCACACACACCATCTTTCGACCTATTCTTATGTGTAATAATAATTTAATAGTCTCGGTGAAAAAATGTTCTGAGAGTCCGTTTTTTTAAGTCTGCTGAAAAACCATTCCAAATGTGTCAACAAAAACTAGTTTTGAACCAGAGGACAAAAAATACTGTAACTGTATTCATTCAGAAGTGATGTAAAAATGAGAGAAAAATATTTGTTTGAGGTAACTACTACACAATAATGAATAATTATTAATAAAACTTAAGAACATTCTTTCAAGTGCTTTCAAAATAAAGTGTATATTGCCCTTGTAGTTCTGAGTTTTATTTCATACGATTTCCCCAAAGTAATATTCTTGGTAATTTTGGTTTTTCATTTCACACCTGTTATAGTAACAATAAATTGAGTAATACCTGGCAATGTTTTAGACCAGAATGTACTAAAACAATCATTATTGAATTTTGATACTACACTGCTATGAAATATCGATTTCGGCTGGGCTATTCGAGTCGCAGGTAGAGGGGTTAGAAGAGGACCTTTCCCTATTTAATACTCACCAAAGAGATTTCTGGGGTTCAAAATAACCATACTTCGATACTTGGTTTTAGGTTACTTCATATTATATATCTATTTAAAGGATAATGATAGCTACCAATTTTTAAATATTATTGTAAAGAAGCACTGAGATTGTCCAAAAGTCCGAAACATTGCTGCCTTGGCTTTTGTGTATTCTTTGTTTTATTTTAATAATAAGTCAGATTAATTTGGGTACCTTACATATAATTATGATTTACGCCAAGAATAATTTTACATTCAATTGGCACGAAATATAGCCATTATGTAGGACACTAACTCTGTAAACTGTTGATTTTTTGGGAATTATTAGTCATGTATTTATATGGTTGTAGTTTCCAGTCCTCGTGCAACTCTCCATGCTAACCTATACTGTGCAAGCGTTTTTGTTTATACATAACTACCTCATCCTCCCTAATTTGATAACCGTAATCCATCCTTAGCCTCCCTCTTCTTTTCTTACCCCACTCTAATGCTAATTAGTATGCTCTATTTTCTATTAAATTATTTGTAGGCTTTACCGGTGGAGAGCCTGAATAAGAAGTTCTCTGGATTTCTCCCGGGTTATGGTGGAGTTATGCTTCGAAACGTCGTATCTTATAAATGACATAACCCGGGTGAAATCCCGAGATTTTCTAATTCAAATTTTTTCTCTTTTTTCTTTTTCAATCCATCCCTTCTCTTGGAACATTCTGTTCACTTTTCTCTTACTCTGCTTAGGACTGGCTGGTTAGTAACCCTATTCACCCATCTCATTTTTCTGCAGCACCACATTTCAAAAGTTTCTATTTTCCTTTCTGCAGCTCCTACAGTCTATTTTTGCACCCATATAACTCTATAAGAACATTTTTAGTAATAATTTCCTAATACTTGTAAGAGCCGTAAGTATCTTTTAATTTTTATTGATTATAATCGATATATGGAGTAAAATAAACCAGGTTAATAATGAAGGGTGAGTAGGGCCATTATTCTTCCCCTTTGGGCCACGTTACCTGCTGCTCGGACAGTCCAGCTGCAATCGCCAGTTGATAGTGCTGTGACATGAACGCACTGTCAGCTTACATTAATGATCAGGTATGAGTCAACGCGTGGGTAGATCTGCAATATGTTCGTTTCGTTTAGTAATGTAACGTAAGGCAAAAATGGCGACACAACGAATAAGAAGATACCATCATCTGACAAGGCAGTATTCGAACACGTGGAATTACTAAGGTAAGACGCAAGTACGTTACTATTAAAAGAGAGACCGCTGGCCAAAAGAGACAAAACCGATATCGTTTAGCAATAAACTCTTGACGTCATGCGAGACGAGTCCAGCATCACACGCGGCGTGTCATCAGATTCGTCCCACAATTAATTACATATCTCGAAGTTACAATTCAATTAGACTTTGAAGAGCCCGCAGCTTACCAGTGCAACAATAATTATTAATTTTATTTCAGCTCGTAAATTATTTTATCATGAAAAATTTTCATTTTATCTGGGGGCCATAACCGGAGGGTCGTGCGGCAGTGTTTAATGTAATTTTTATTCCAGTTGAGGTTCTACATACTATTTGAAGGCGTGTGTATTACTGAACACTCCCACGCTGACGTCATGCTGGAGAATCACTTTGTCACCAGCTCTCAAAACTCATGCCACATAATAAGTTTGCCCACCTAGCTTGTCTGTAGCGTATCCCAACCTAGTCGCTTAACCTTTTCGTTCCCATGCCCAGGTCCTATTTGTACGAATTTTGCGGCTCTTCTTTGCACCCTTTCTAAGGATTCTACTTGACCTATCCTGTACGGATCCATATTCCATAAGTGGGCATTCCCCCTCTTGAGTGTTCTGATGACAAAGTGCAAGGTGTTCCACCCCCAACCCAGCTTATTATTAAAATAAAAGCCTAGGTACTTACAGTTTGTCTCCTCGATCACTGTTTCCCCATCTACATGAGGGTGATCCTGAAACACGCAACTCCCCTTCAATATCGTAGGAAGGGAATTGAAAATTGGGGATGTGAAAGGTAGAGCAATGTAGCCAAGGCTTGACTATGGCCCCGTGCTACAAAAAGAAGCAGTGAAAACCCTCTAAAACATGCCGGCGGGTCCCTGACTCAAAATCTCTCACGTTTCTCCAAGCAAGACAATTTTTTGCCTCCCAGGGTGGAAGTTGATGCCACTTTATTAATTTGTGAGAATAAACTTTACTTCTGTATGACGGGAAAACTTGGTTTTGATGGTGGAAGGGAGTCGTTGCTCGGAATTCTCCCAGGGAAGAGTTTGTCAATCTCCCGCCTCATTGCTGAAACTTTTTCACGTCCTCGCCTAGTCTTTGACGGACTACGAGGCGCCAGGCGTTCCCTCCAAAACCTATGGTCCTTGTGAATTTCACTAATTTTAGTTTTTCGTAGATTCATTACGGTATCCTCGGCATAAATTATTTCCGCTTTACAGTCCTGCAACTCTCATTTCACCATTCGCGTAGTCCTGTGAAATATTAACTTACGTTCTGTCCACATTTTCATAATTACGTTCAAAGCCAGACCCCAGCAGACAGCTTCGCAACTAGAACGGGGGGGGGGGGGATTTTATTTTTTAACTCTTTGGTGAGTCCTCGACCATTGCCACCGTGTATTATTCATCGAGGCACGAACATAACTGCTGAGTGTAAAACTTTCATAAATTTACGAGGCTCGTTGAAAGCTTTCAGCCATTTCTTTTATCTTATTTTTATTTTATTATTTCTTACCACCCTCTCCTTCCCCTCCTCCGCTATTATTTTAGTGTGTTTTTATGTTTCTGCACCTCCCTACAATCCCACCCTGATCATAACTGCTCCAAAGAAGAGGGAGGGGGAACAGAAAAAATATTACCTTGTCTCTTTTATGCCGTGGCCAATTAAAATGTCGAGAATTTCATAAATGAGCTTTTATTTAACGACCGCAAGTGGTTCTTGTTTATTTCCTCGGTTCATATTAGATTCTCAAATGAGAGTTCAGCAGGAGCAGTTCTTAAGAAATAAGAAGCTTCTAATGAAAGGAAGGGAACGTTATTATTTATTAAATTATTTCTAAAATGGCCGATTTATTCACTCAATGATTTATACATAGATTGATTTATCGACGAACGTGAGAATATTGTTTTTATTTAATCAATTTACAACCTTTACGCTTCATCTGAAATAATATTTAACTAATTCATTAGGATTCACTTGGGTCTGTATTAAAAAAATCATTAATAAATAATAATTTTGTTAATACATTAATGTAGCGTTTTGTCAGAAAAAATTAAGTAATACTTAGTTAATATAATTTACGACGTTTCGTCCATATTTGTGGACATCGTAAGGTAACTAGATAGATAACTTTCTTACAAAAACAATATTTATTTTTAATACTAATTTTTCGTTAAAACATAAATTAGAATTTTCAATAAAAATAATTGAGACTAACAATTTTAAATAGAAAAATCTGTTAATGTTCTATTAAATAACAGACTTACATTTTAGCCACATACTTTATATTCAAAATAAACATTGTTTTTGACTAGTTACCTGATGAAGACCACAAAAATGTTTCGAAGCGTCACAAACATATTAACTAAATATTTTAAAAGTTTAAATTTAACGCGTGTTATATACGATTAAACAATTAATGACCTTTTACAGATTATTTTCTTTTAATTTAATGCCTCAATAAGACATAAAAATATGCCGAAACGTTGTTACTAAATAAATTTAAATGTTACAGTCTGTGACCAATTTGGGTATATTTTCTTATTTATTATACTTAAGATATGGCAGAGAATTGATTTATTGAATTGTGAATGAAAACAGGTATAAAAAAATGGACGCAAAACGTTTCGTTCCACCTTTGGAGCTTACTCAGACGTAGTACATTGGCAGCAATGAGATAAAAAAATTAACATTTTTAAGAAAAATGTTGTCTGTAAAATATATTTTTTTGATGTCTTTTAGGTTAAGTTTGGATTCCAAAATTTGAAAGAGCCCGGCCCATTTAGGGTAAAAGTTTTATAAAAATGATGTAACAATAAATTATGTTTTATAAAATCAAAAAATTTTAATGGATAAAGTTAACACATATGTAAATAATTTTTTGTCAGCTCTACCTTCGTCTTGCTACTGTTACGCCCAAAATTAAGTTCACGTGAAGTCCAGAGTTATGGACGAAACGTGGTGAAATATACTATCGAAATTTTTGCGGAAAAATTGTCTCTATTTTAATTTATTTTTCTCAATTATTTTTAATAATTCCGAAAGCTCCTGCTAGAAAAATTACGAAATTATCTGTTAATGAATTTAAATATTAGAGCCTGGTTTAAAATCGCAGAATTTGAATTAGATTCACTTCAAATTGATTATGAGGAATACTTGAACGATTAGTGTTCTCATAAATATGGCGCTGCCAAAAATTTCGAAAAGGTATGTATTTTATAATTTATAATATTTATTTAGTGAAAAGTAAATACAGTCAAAATTAAATTTATAAGACAGACAAGAATGGAAAAATGTCGACCGGACCAAATAAGAACTGGGGGGGGAACACACAAGTACCACTTCCGGTCCTTAAGTAAAAGTTCATTTAAGAAATTCTCTTGAGAATTTAATTACCCACAAGGACGAGCTAATTTTCTTTTTCGTCCCTGGCTTCGCTTTCCCTGGGAAGATGGTCGGGGGATGTCGGGAGGCGGAGAAACATAAAAAGAAGATGAAATAATGCGGGGGGAGGGTTGGGATAAATAATAAAATAGAAACGATAGGGGAAATGGTTGAAAACTCTGGAGGAGTGTCGTAAATTTATGAAAGTTTTGCCTCACTCTGCCTGGATGAATAAAACAAGGCAGCAATGGCCGTGTTTGCACAAGACTAAGCAAAGAGGCCAAAAGTATAATTCCTCGCTCCCTTTAGAAGGCTACTGAGAGGGCGTTGCTGTCTTAATTTTCATTTACTTTAGGGATTATTTTCGCCCACCGACCCGACGCTTTGGCCTTTTGTTTACCATCTGCCCTTGTTTCGGAGGCAAAGTGGGATGGTGAGTGTTGGGAGCGGCGACGTGGGTCCTCCAAAACTTCTTCCTCCACCACAGTTTCTCCTAAAACTTGTCTCGTTTACTTCTCGAGGACTTTCCTCTCGTAAAAGCTTCACTCCACAACAGTGGCACCAAGTTAGTAGTAGGCGTTTCTCAGTTCCCAAAATTTGTAGATAAAATAATTTCCCAACGTTATCCTTACTGACCGGGCACAGACAGTCCAAAATTATTATTTACTTCTAGTAATGTAAGTATTAAAAATAGCCTTTAAGCTAGGATTAATCATAAATTAATAAATATGCGGCCAAATAAGTTGTTGTGGTATTTAGTCCTAAGACTGGTTTGATGCAACCCTCCATGCTAACCTATCTTGCGCAAGCCTTTTCGATTCAATAAACGTCATATTTATGTTAATTAAATAGTAATAAATTTATATACTGACTTAATGGCCGTCTTTTTCGTCTTTTTATTTGATATAAAATAATTATTAATTTTGAATTAATAAACATTTTGTTACAATACGATGTGTAATTTTTAAGATAAAGTAAAATAAATGACAGACTTCAAATGGTTGAAATATTTATCGAGTTACCTAACGAAGTCCTCAAATATGGATGAACCGTTATATTTATTAAATACTATTGAAATTTTTTTGGGCGTATTTTTATTGAGTTATTGTTCTTTCTTATATTTTATGCCGTTTCATATGCTTATATTATGCATTGTTATACTGATTGATTTCTAAATTTCTAATTCAAATAATCTAAAGGTTAAGCAAAATATTTCATTTACTGCATACAAAGATTTCATGCCTTTGGGAAGTCCTCCCCTACTTGAGAGAATTTAAACTAAGCCTAAGAAATAAAAAAGGCACGCACATAGCAATTTTTTTTCTTATATATTTTTTGTATGATTATAGAATTGAAGGGTTAATGTTCTTATAAATATGGCGCTAACGCCAGTTACGGAAAGGTTTGTATTTTATAATTTCACTACTTTTATTTTGTTAAAAGTTGATAAAGTCCAAGTAAAATGTTACAAGTGGTCATAATTGGTTAATTTAGACACCAAAATGTTTTGAAACTAAATAAAATTTTCTTCAGATACTTGATAATATTAAAACGACGCTTCCGAGGGTGTCTTGGACGTTGGCTCCTATACTGGGATATAAATACATATGTAAGTCAACTGTTAAAAACATTCGGACGTAGAAAAATATTATCTCCCAGTTGAGTCTGAATATTTCTTAGAATTGAGATGCGAAGACCGTGGTCATGAAAGCGTGAATAATTTGCATCTTAATTTAATTCTATATGGTCGACGTAGATCAGAGTCGACCATAGAGAGGCTTCCAAATGATTTAAATACTCCTCGGTTGAGGTTTCCAGATTTCATTCAAAATATGGTTGCAGTTCTGCTCCTGGTAGCAGAGCCTCTGTGGCCCAGTGGCTAGCGTCACTGCCTCGTTACACAGAGGTCCCCCTGGTTTGATTCCTGGCTATTACAATGATCTCCAAAAAACAGTAATGTGGTCGCTAATGAGCTAAGCTGTTGATGGATCAGGAAGTAAACTGACCGTCACGTCACGAGTGATCTTGTAAGCTGGAATGAAGGAAAATTTTCTTCTAACTAACCTAAACGATGAAATGGTTAAGAAATTTTCTTGAGTTGCAGAAATGGACAGTGGGGAAAAAGGACATTAAAAATACATGCTTGCATCCAAATAATGTAATACATATAATTAAACAAATTGTTTCTTGACTGACGATTGTTAAATGCCCGCAAATTATAAGCAAGCGCTTGAAGACTTCTGTTACCCAAGGATCGAGATGTGCTTCCAAAACAAATCTTCAACCATGAGTTTGTATTCAAGTCAAATGATCTTTTATTGGCATTTCCTCAGTTCGCGTCTGGCCTCTGACCTGTTCGGACGTGTATTGTGTGCGCTCCAGTGTTTACAGCGAGACTTGCGTCGAGTCGGGCACGAGTGATCGCTGATCAGGTAAGCAGCTCAACCTTCGCGACCTCGTTCATGATTCCTCAAGGGAAATACAATATAAATTCAACCCTACTTTTAAACCCGCCAATCGTCTATTCCCGTCCAGTTAATCGATTCCAATAATTAGTCGTCTCCTTAGCAAGCCTCAAAATTACCACATTCAACGTTGGACTTGAGTTCCACAGCAGGGGAGATGGAGGAAATATTGCAGACTAGAAAATTCACAAATGCAGTAACCAATTCTTTAAGGGAACCTGTCTCTGAAGTTAGGCTATTTTCAACTCTATCTCAGAAAGTTTTCAAGATACTTAATTTAAATTTTGCACAATAACGTAAAACAGTATTGATAATATATAGGTGAAAGTTTAATTGATTTAAACGAATAGTGTTGACAGTTTCAATAAAACGTAAAAAATACATTATGATTAGGTACTTGCTGTAATGTAATCTAAAGCTGGAGGACCTTATTCAATTTTTTATTCTATTCTATTGTTGTACTAAATTTTGAGACTCGTTTTTTCTTTTTTTAGTCAATGAATATTATTTAAAAATTGATTAACATAGGTGAAAAAAATAATTAGTTCTATACTATTCAAGGCAGTTAATTCATAATTATGATAATTAATGCTTCTATGGTCTCTATTGCAGGGAAATGTGTTTTTAAGCTTTATTCAAAAGTTAATCTAAATAGCTTTAGCCATTTAGGAGATATTTGTACCTAATTATACTGTTATTTTCGTGGAATTCAGTTGTGACTGGTCTGATGTTAACCTATCTTGTGCAAGCCTTTTCATTTCCTCATACCGTGTACAACCCACATCCTTTCTAATCTGCTCAGCGCATTCTATCCTTGGCCTCCCTCTTCTTCTCTCACCTCACACATTTCCCTCTAATGCTAATTCCAAGTCATCTGATTCCCCTAATACTACAATACGTGGCCTATTAATCTATCCCGCCTCTTGGTCAACGTCCTTCATATTGTTCGCTCTTCCCCTATTCTACTTAGAACTTCCTCGTTAGTTATTCAATCCACCCATCTGATATTCAAAATTCGACTATATAACCACATTTCAAAGGGTTCTATTTTTTTCCTTTCTGCAACTCCTCCATTTCGCACCCATAAAACGCCACATTTTTAGCAATGATTTCCTAATATTCACGCTTATATTACCCTAAGTAAATTCCTCTTTTTCGTGAAAGCCATCTTTGCCTGTGCTATCCTACGCTTTATGTCTACTATGCTTCTACCATCCCTAGTTATTACGCTTCCCAAGTAGCAGAATTCCTTAACTTGCGTCAAAATATCCTTTCCCAATGTAACACCAACCTACACTCCATTTATTATGGTTTTCAAGTCTTCTAACTCCAAACATCCGGAATCGTCTCTGATTTCCTTATCTCATTCCATCATTGGCTTCCATCTTCTGCTCTTAACCTACACTCTTCATTGTAATGCTAATATTACAAGACCCTCAAGTCTCAAAACGTGGTCTATTAATCTCTCTCTCATCTTGGTCAAATTTATCCAAATCGCTCCCTCTTTTTTTGTTCTGCTTAGAAATTCCTGGTTAGTTTAGTGTATCTGTGATGTAATACAATTTCCTCCATCCCCCATTACAAGGAATCCGTCACATAAATTATTTTTCCGAGTTTACTTACACCCCATAGTATATTATATACAGTAAATGAGTGCCCGGCGTTGCCCGATATATCATTTCCATACATTCGACAGTAGTTTCTTTGTCGACATGTGGTTAAATTATTTGATAGATCGTCACATATTTGAAACTTTAGCCTTCCACAACCCGAAACCTAAAAAATCAAACAAATGTACGCTGAATATAATATTTTGTATTTAGGAGGTTAGATGGAATTCCGCCAAATTAATGTGTAAAAATCGTAACTGACCGAAATTCCGTCATCCACCATAGCATCAAAATTTCCAAATTAAACTCCGTAATCACCACATCCATAACCTCTATAATTTAAAGCGCTCTCGACCACCGCACAGCAATCCTCCCTCAGCTCTACGCATCCAATCGCCCTCATCCTTCAGCTACACCTAAACCAACCTTACCATCACACCCGGTAGACCGCATCCCCCAATAATCAATACACCGCCTGTTAACCCTCAGATCTGCGAAAGAAATACCAACCTAACCAGCTGCTAAAGTGGGCTAATCAATGGAATAACCTACCTTCATTTCGCATATACTGCAACAATTATTGTACAAAACTAATAACCGCAAGATAAAAGTATTTCTTGTTGTTGTGGTATTCAAGTCCGGTCTGATTCAACCCTCCTTGCTAAACTATTTTGCAGAAGCCTTTTCATTTCCTTATAACTAGCACACCCTACATTCCATCCTTGGCCTCCGTCTTCTGTTCTTACCCAAGCACTTCTTTATAATACTAATTTTACAAGACCCTCATGTCTTAAAACGTGGCTTATTAATCTAGCCCTTCTCTTGATCAACGTCCTCCATATTTTTCGCTTTTCCCCTATTCCATTTAGAACCATTCTCCTATAGCACCACATTTCAAAGGCTTCTATTCTTTTCCTTTCCGGAGCTCCTGTCGCCCACGTTTCGCACCCATATAATGCCACGCTCCATACGAACATTTTCCTAATATTCAGTTATATTACCCTAAGTAAATTCCTTTTTTTTATCGAAAACCTTCCTTGCCTGTCCTATCCTACTCTTTTTGTCTACTATACGTCTACCATCCATAGTTATTACGCTTCTCAAGTAGCAGAATTCCTTAAATTCCGTTTAAATATCCCTTCCAAATCTAACACCCGTTGTTGTTCCACTATTTTCCGTACTCCACTCCATTGCCTTGGTTTTCCCTCTTATGCCATTTACTATGGTTTCGAAGTCTTCTTCTGACTCCCCTAATACTACAATATCATCGTAAAAGCGTAGGGTTTTTATTTCTTCTCTTTACAGTATGATTCCTTTTCCATATTCAGTTTTAACTTGCTTCATCGCCTCTTCTATATGTAAGTTAAACAGCACGGGCTCACTCCTTTCTTGATTTCGGCTTTCTTTTCTTGATTTATTACATTGTATAAATGAACACTTGAGTTGTCCAACGACTAAATAATCGCTAAATAATTCACTCAGTATCTATTTTATGTGATCATCCAAGAAAAAGTATGTCGTAAAACAGTTAAGAACCATCTATTTGACTCCATAATTACATACAAAAAATTTCATAAAAATCTGCCAAACTATTTAGTAGAAGAAGAAGTAGAAACACACGCACCGGAGTTTTATATGAAGCAAATTGACATTTTTATTACAAAAATTTATTTTATTCTCTGTATTTTGCTACTTACTTTTTTGTAATTTCTTGATACTCTCTATTACAAAATTTTGTTTTACTATCCCTATTTTTGATACTTAATTTTTATTATTTATTCACGGTCACACAATGTTAATATTTTTAGTTTAATTTTTTTATTTTCTGTATTACGTACTGATGTACTTATTCATTTAATGAAAGTATATTAAAAAAATTTATGACCAATAGGATATTTTCAGTTTAGTAAAAGATTTTATTAAATTTTCTTCTGACGAATAGGAGGTTCTACTATTTATGTATTTTGATAATTGTTTAAAAAATTCACTTTGGGTAACTTTTAAACAGATTGGTGGCAGCGGGTTTCTTGAATATTTATTTTCCTTTCAATTTTTACATTTATGTTCTGAGCTTTTATTTCCATGGTGACTTCAAATTCGTGCATTATTGAAGATGGTGCGACACAAACTTGACTCTAGAGTTGGACAAGACTGTTCTGGTCGCTCCAACAAACACAGAGGGAGGAACTAATTTCAGTGGACGTAACTGTAACGACATAAATATTTATGGTCGTCGGAACAGAATACTGCATCTGATATGCAACTCCATAGCTAGCATATCTCTTCAGGCAAACTCAACGTCGTCGCGATCTGCTTCCCAAATTTGCAACCCTCCCAGCTCGTTTGGTTCCCTTTTGTCACTTATGTGAACCTTCGGAAACGGTGTTATCATATATTTACGGCGCCCAGCGTGGAGTTCAGATGATCAGACTATTTTGTGACCGGACCTGAAAATACGTTCATAAAAGGTTGGTCGAAATATTGAAATTTTTTCGTAGCCTTAGAAGTTTGATTAGTCGTCACAGATAAAATTAATATCGTATTTGTTTCAATACTACTGAACGGGTTGTCTCAATCCTTCTCTGGGCTTACCGCGACTGAAAATAAGATCTGCCAATAAGTCAGAATAATCAGACTTTTGGGACTTCGTCAGGTGAAAAGTTACATAATTTCTTCTAGTGTTAATACCAGGCACAAAAATTTACAAGTAATTATTTTCAAGTTAAATTTCTAACGGTCTGTTTAAGGTTTTTCTCTTTAGAGAAATTCGATTCTGTATCTCCTTACCTCAAGATGTCACAAAATTTTGGACGAAATTTGTAAGGTATCTAATTTGTTGAATAACAGTTTTACCTATTAATGTTTATCAATTGTAAATCTTCCTTTAGAACCTTTAGGTGGACGTCGTCGTAACAGTCGGAAATTTCTGATTTTTTTTGCAACTCCTACCGTCCACATTTCCCACCCATATAACTCCACACTACGCTCGAACAGTTTTGGTAATTATTTACAAATATTTACACTTATATTACCCATAAACAAATTCCTCTTTTTTGCGAAAGCCTTCCTTGCCTGGACTCTTTATGTCTATTAAACTGCAGAAAGGAATACAATACACGCATTCGAAATGAGGTACTGTAGGAGACTGCTGAAAAGTAGATGGTTGGATAGACTAACTAATCAGGAAGTTTGAAGTAAAATGAGAGAAGAGAGAACAGTAAGGAGGACTTTGAGTAAGGGAATGCATAGTTTAATAGGCCACGTTTTAAGACAAAATTAGCATTAGAAGTGTGAGTGGGGTAAAAACAGAGATCGGGGCCAAGTCTGGAATACACTGAGCAGATTACAGAGGAGGTGGGATGCGGTAGCTATGTATAAATGAAAAGGATGGATTAGCATCAGACCAGTGAGGACTGAAAATTACAATAACATTATTTAATTTAATCCAACTCCGAGTTCCACCTGTTCCGAGCCACAAAAGGAGACTTACAGGTAAATATTTTGTGTAATGATGTTGGGATGAGAAATGAAAAAATGTGCTGGTTAAGTCTTCCATCCAAAAAAGCGGCGTACATGTGCCATGAATATCTTACACATTTCAGAGTTCACCTGTTTATTGCCTACGAGGTATTGATTAGACCCCAGGATTATTTAGAGGATATGGTACGCTTGAAGTTTTCCGATGAAATATGAAAGTTTATGAAGTTCGGCTCGTTAGTAGTTTTTGTTGGAAAACGGCGTAACATATTGTCTGCGTTCGTCGTTAGCATCTGTGCTCATAAAGTTGCGCGTGAGCGTATTCCTACAAAGCAGCCTGAAACGTCCGTGGAAAATTATGTGATTCTGAGGCAATCTACTTGGCCAATCTAAATTTTCGCCACGCTCCCCTCTAGTATTTCCGAAGTAATATCTCCGTCTCTCGTCCTCTGGGTGCTCTTTCTTTCCGAAGACGTAATTAAAACTCAGTGCCGACATTGTAACTCCGGCTGCTGTTATTTTCCAGCCAGCTCCAGATTACCAGTTCGCTGGTCTGTCTGGCTCCACGAATAATAATAAAAAAAAGGAGGAAGGGTGAGGATCCGTCCTCTTGCTTTTGATGTCGTGATTCCCTTCATTTGCGTTTATATGACTGGCCCGGCTCGGGCTGGCCTCGTCTCATCTCTCTTTCCCTCCGAAATCCCTGGTGGTGTTGCGGAATTATAGGAGCCACAGAGAATCACCCGTCATTAGGGCGGCTATTCAACCTTGCGGGGGTGTTCCCTAATCCGTAATCTTATTACCGGTAAATATGGACATGTCCCTCCGTAAATGTGCGTGCGAGTGAGTCTCTCCAAAATCCTCAAAACCTTCTCACAGACAGACGCATTATTTCACGCAATCTTCCAAAAATGTCTCCCCCATTACTCATATAAAAAATTTAATGTGGGACTTAGTTAAAACGTTGCTCGCCCTTAAGAATTTTATTTCACAAATACGTCATGGCTTGAACATCAGAATCGTCAGTTATTTGACCTTGTATAAATGAAACTTGGAAAATGGGAAATTACGATTTTTTAGAACACAATGAAAGTTCATGGTAACTTGGTATCTTGGTTTTTTTAACAATGGTGAGTTAATATCATTATTGGTTTTTATCGGGTAGTCCACTGTCTGAAGGAAAGAGAGAAAATAGATGAGAAGCGAATTAGAGAGGATATCTTCGATATCAGAGAATAAAAACTAACCAAAATAACCAGAGTTAGTTATTTTAATAGAGGTAGAGAGACGAACAAGAGAGAAGGATATCAGGGAGGAAACCAAACAAACTGGTTCGGTATGTAACTTTGACATAAATGAACCCAAATTGTTCGTTTGGTTCGCTCTCAGATATCCTTCTGTCTTGTTTGTTTCTCTGATATCCTTCGTCACTCTCTCTCTCTCTCTCTCTCTCTCTCTCTCTCACACACACACACACACACACACTCTCACTCTCAAAAATTGAATAAAAAATAATTTCTGAAAACGTGACAGTTGAGACCCTGGGGATGTGTGTAGGAGAGTTTTTATGATCATCATCAAAGTGAGTCATGGAATACGCTCGCTCACATGAGTAACCATTAATTTTGCAGTAATAAAGTTCCATTGTTTTTCCCTTCCCTTCCAATTGTATGCAGAGGCAAACCATTCCGTGGAAAAAATAATTCACCCCTTTTCTGATGAATGCTCCAGTCCATGTATTTTTTTGATCAACTGATGGGCCTGATGGACCTTTGCTTTCAACAAATGCCACCGGTTTTTAATTGTACGACTCGTCTGCCACTCAGGTTAATTTTGTGTTTTAAAGACTTCACTTCAGAAGATACTAATTATAAATTACTCATGTAATGAAAAAAAAACTTGGTCTTTCCGGCCGAATAAAGATGAAAGGTTAGTTTCCCCACTTGTGGGCCGTTCCACGTCTTTGAAAGGGCCACTTCGTCAGTGATTCACATGGGAAAACACAAGACATAAAAGAGCAGGAGGTAAAGTGAAGTGAATTTAACATGAAAGCTGTCTCCCTGGGTCACAGGTAATGAGAATGGTGGACCAGGGGCTTTAGTAGTCGGGGAAAAGTCGCACAAGACCTCTTGCATATTATGCCACTATCGCCATCATTATTCTCTGCAAACTCTCTTCCCTGTAAACGTAATAAATGGACAGTGTTAATAATTGATAAATTGTTTAAAGATAAATTAAAATGACCAATTCAGAGATAAAAAAATAATAAATATACATCCTGTTCAACCCTCTGGGATTTCATCAGGACAGTTCTTTTGACAATACAAAAAAAATCAGTAAAATATTTATTATTAAAGTTTCCAGCTTCTTAATCATTTCGTTAAAATAAAATAAAAATAATACAATTTTGAAGCATAAGATAAAACTTTAAAGGCCCAAACTTATTTATGGGTAGTTAAGATCAAAAAAAAGAGATCGTTAAATGCGAATTTGCGGGAAATTAAAATGAATAAGTAAAATGGAGAGCATAATATGACTTGATTTGAATAAATAAACTGCAATAAACCAACCAAAAATTACGGAATTGTACAGTTACTAACCTGACCTGATGAAGTTCCAACTGCGAGGACAGAACGTAGAATTATTTGAATAAATCTTGAGTTTTTGTCTCTCGATTTGTCTTTTAGATTTATCTTTATATTTCTATATTTAATTTGGCTAGTTTATTGTTTTCAATTACAAATACATAAAGGACATACAAAATTAAATGATTCACCAGTTGAACTAGACAATGTGATAAATTTCCTTTAAGATTTATATCAAGAAATATTTTAAGATTTTTTAAATAGAATATATTTAAATTAAAAAAATATCGGACTGTAAATATTAAGATATCACAAAAATAAATTACTTGACTGGTAAGAGAAGTTAACAAACCATTGAGAGAGAGAAGTGAAATTGAAAATAAGAATCTAGTGTAGAATCTGTGGTATTCCCCAAGACAGGTTGACTCGGGTAACGTCTAAAATATCAGGCACTGGTAAAGCAAAGCAAAGCACGGCAGAGGCCAGGGTACCCACGCTTATTAGAGAAGGCTTACGTTTCATCTCTGAATAAATACAGCGTATATACTCTGACTTTGTACTGTTACGTCAGTGGCAAAGGAAATCGCGCGGCCACGTTTAGTAAACATACACGGGTGTTGTTAACCTGACCAGAATGTTAACGAATGAATACAACTTGGATGTACCACTCTTAAATTTATTTTTATTGTATAATCATCAACCACCTTCCATTTCAATAACAAGTTTTTAAAACAAATAGACAGCGATTGAAAAAGAAAGACAAACTTATAACGATCAAAGAATTCGGAGAATTTTTTTTTGTTGGTAGATAAAATAGGATTGAGGAACCAGCTTCTCAAATATCAAACACTAATAATAAAATTATTTTAAGAAATCATAATTAATTCATCATGATTACTTCATACTCCAATAAATATCCAAAACTGTTCCTCATACATTAGAAAAAGTAATTTATTTCGTCTTTATTTTCTTTCGGGCCCACTTTTTGGGAAAGTTCTTCTTCTTCCAAAGCCCGATGTGTAATTGTTCTGCCTTCGCAAGCTGCCTCAAATTTTTTCAAAATAGTAATATTTTGAAGTTTCAGCCAAGGCACGGAAATAATAGGACTGGAATGAAAATTAATTGACGAATCTTCTCAGCGATCGAAGGGAAAAGAATTTAGAAAACGGGATAATTTAGATAACGTGAGTTCTTGGTATCTTGTTACCAGTCCGGGACTGGAATATAAATATGACGCACCAGTGAGTTCTAAGAAGTTTAATAGAAAAGTAGACTTAAAAACTGTGGACGTCATCTGGAAATGTACTGCCCTTGTTGCTTATTATTGCGTTTTTAAAAGTATTCAAAGGTTTTTACAAGTAATATATAAAAAAAATCCTAACTCTGCATCAGACAACGTTGATATGTTGCGCTTGATCTTGTTGGGTATCATTTCTTGTAATGGTGAGTATAATTATTTATTAAATAAAATGTCATAAAAAATAAATCGTGGTATGGTAGACAGAAGACCACTGGACAGCCGCTGCTACCTGCTATCTATCTTATAGATTATGTGCATCATACTCTCAATTTACTACAAACTACTGTTTCCGAATGTCAGCTTCGTATAGTCTCATATTTTTTTAATCTGTTCCAATGTTGTCGGCCCTTTCATATTACGTACCATAAATTGACTGATCTATACGGCGTCTATTAAATTTCGTATTGAGCAACAGATATTAATGCTTTATGCTGGACTTCATTCTGAACGCCTTCCTAAGTTGATTACGGTCCCGAGGAATACTCAAGGTCCCGAATGTAAAACGAACCCTAAACTGTTGAGTATTTCCGCGCTAGTGTACCCTTTTAACGAGATTCACTTTACGTAAATTTCAGAGCAGCCTGTGGAATGGAACAGTTAACCTACTTGCCTTTTAAGGCACACGCAGGGCTGCATAAACTCTATAGCCAATATTAAATAGCACAGCCCCCTGGATTTACAACTCTGTCTTTTACGATCCACTATCTGTATGTATGTGTATTTTACGCACGCACATTTCTTTTATTTTACGGATATTTAAAATATTTTACTGCCTGACGAGACGGATTATTATTATTATTCTGGCTCGCCTGAGTCATATTAAACTGGAAGGTATACAGCTAGAGACTATTACGACGTTTATTAATATTTCGACCCTGTAACACCCACACATTTGACCTTTCATTGTTTAACGAATCAAAATATGTATTCGAGCCAAAGCAAATTATCAGTGGTGGTCACAAATGAGGGCCTCAGGTTAATCCGAGCCTCAACAAATTCAGTAGTGCAGCGCGGAATTTTACAACCATTTTGGTCTTATTAAACATTCAACAAAAAATACTCACTTGAAACTATTTCGTCAGACTTTTCAATTGACAGCCAATCTGTCAAACTAAAATGATTAAATGTCATACCTACGGCTACGAAATTTGTAGGATATATTTGGGTTTAAAATCTGTACCGGTGAAATATTCCACGTTAAAAGGCGATTTTACATAAAACGTAAATATACAAACTTTTTAAAAACTATAATTCTTTCCATGTTTGTTCTAGGAATTTTCTTTCCTTCCCCATATTACACATGCCACATGTTCGAGAAGCTTAATGACTCCAAGGGTTCCTGAGCATCGGTGATGATCTGCCTGGGCGACGTTGGTAAACTGACACAGGAGGAGAAATGGATTTATTAATGTAATCCAATTAATCGTCATTTTTTGTGATAACAGAACCCCCAATCCATGACGTAAATCAATCAAAGCAGAGTATATAAAAATCAAGGTATTTCAGCAAACCATTCTCTAAGAAAAAGAATTAATTTGCTTGTAAATTCATTCGACAGAGCAGGCAAATATGTTTTTCTTGTTGTTTTTAAATATGTTATCATTGTAGACGTTTTCAGGTCATCCTAATAAAATATCAAACTTCCGTCTCCCCAGACGTCGCGCACTCTTCGTATACTGTTTTATGTCCCAACCTTATTATTAAACTGCTGGCAAGTGAGCAGGAACGAAGGGACGACTATTTTGGCTAGAGTCTAGTAATAAAACATTTCCATGACCGTACGCTGAGACAGAATTGCATTAGTCTTTCCGAAGAGCCTCTTTCACTGGACCGATTGACACAGAAGGAGAAATGGATAGGCACTCTTCGAAATGGATTTATTAATGGAATCCAATTAATCGTCCTTCTTCGTGATAATAGAACCCCCAATCCGTGACGTAAAATAAGCCCTGCATTACTTAATTTATCTTTTCCCCGCAGTTCAACTTTACTCACGTTCCTCAACGTTTCAAGTCGAATACTCTACGCTTTGTAGGTTTCCTGTTCATAATTCTATGGATTGTAATTTTATGACCATTAAACACAAGAATACTCAAATTTTTCTTTGTCATTTAAATTTATTTTGGCTGATTCATTATAACTTTTATTTCTTAACCCACAAATGTTATAATCCGGGCCTGGTGAACATTTTGCAACTAATTTCTCCAAAATTAGCGGTTCAAGACAAATTTCAATCGCACAAAAAACTAACATTTAAAAAGCGTACACTATTATAAAAATATGTATTTCACGAGCTTCTAATATTTTTTAAACTTTATATTTTTATTTAAATCTTTGGTTTGTCGGTTTTTTTGTTCAAAGACGTAGTCACTTTGGGAAATCCTGTAAATTAATAACACGCATCTTCATACATATTTTGTGTCGGAACATTACCTTATTCAGAAAAATGAAACTTTTAATATTATATATTGATATATTAAAGGAACATGTGCAGACAGAGCAACTGTTTTCCTGCAGTAAAAAATCCGATGAAATTGCATTTCTACCTGAAAAGGTCTAAACTCTGGAGACGCCCTTCTCTTTTACGTGTTTTTTAATTTATCTTCATGTAATTATTCATTAAATACAGACCATCTTGTAAAGTAGTAATTAATTACAATATGTAGATTTAATTGAACGGCTTAATAACATGTAATAAAACAATGATCTGCCGTCAGAACGAACCAACACTTTCAATAGAATACAAAGAACGACCAAAAATAAAAAATTAATTTCAATTAAAACGTTTCGTCTCACAAAGAAAAATATTTACATGGATATTGTAATATTTAAAAATGGAGGAGGGGTGTAATATAAGAAAAGTCAATGATTTAAAATTGAACGAATATTGTAGATTTTATTTCTATGGGTGTCGGGGTTTATTTTTACAATGTATGTAGTTGAATATAAATAAAAGTAATGTGTTAAGAACTTGCAATTTAAATATTATAAAATATGAAGTGTTATTAATCAATGCCAAGAAATCTGATCGCAAAACTTTCGGTGTTGTAACCGAATTCTGTTTAAAACTACAAGAATTAAATTTGAAAGGTTCAAGGATGCTCAAGTAAATCTCAATATTAATGAGTCATATATTGAATTTAAATTTTGTGTATCTGCTTTTTACATTTAATCTCATGTGACGCATTTCCTTTAGCAATGGAGAATAATAATTAGTTTCTCGATATAATCAATCCAATCAATCCTGTGGTTTTTTTACATGTTCAATTTCTGTTGTTCTAGACAGTTTTTTTTTAAGTTTGCGAAATTTACTTAAATTCCTGTTTCGGTGCTTGCGGTTTGACTGACTAATTAATTTTCTCTTTAAGACGACACTGAATTTATTTCTCTGTAGTTGTTACCGTGTTTTCGTTGCTTTAAGGCTTGATGTTTTCCCGTTTTGTGATTCTCGGGGCGTTGGTCCCGTCAGTGAGCAATTTATACAGCTCCTACGTCCTCGTCTATTAGAGCGCTAATCTCCCACAAGCACCCGACATTCATCAGGAGGCTTCCCTTCCTTAGATCAGCCCCTTATCTCACCTCTCTCAGGGGGATGAGGAGCAGGGATGGTTACTCTCGTTTGTCTGAGCGACTAAGATATGACACAAAGTCTAGTCACTCAACCCTCTACGTCACCAGACCTCCTGAATCTTAGAACAAACAATAAGTTTCAGTTAATGCAATTCTAATAATTTTTAATTAATGTCAAAGACATTAAGTCTCCTACACTAACACCGGTTTTTACTACACAATCAATAGACGTAAAAAAAATACCCCAGTAATGAAACAACCTTCAGAGGATGTATTCTAATCAGAAGCCATCATGCTACTATTTAATCTCGAAATTTAGAAGTTTGCACAATTTAAATAATAATATGTAATTAGATCCGTGTTTTAAATTGACTCATTTTCTTAGGAAATAATATTCATGAAATTCGTTAAGAGCTTTCGGCCATAGTCATCTATATAAAGAAAGAATTGAAAGCAATATATGCTAATATTTTCAAAACAAAATTCCAGATTCTTTTGTCGAGCTGTTTGTTTAATTTTTTTGTTCAGAAAAATTCCCTGTTTGAACTAAACGTTGTTCAATAAAAGAACTTGAGTTTTAGAACGCAATCAGTAGGAGATTTTTAAGAAGTCAGTAAGTAAAATTTAAAAATATAACATTAAGGGTTGTTATATCGGACGTACGAAACGCAACCAATAAACCGGAATTATTTTACACATTTAAAACAACATTTAGATATACTATATATTTTACTTAACATGTATATTTTAAAAAATCACTAATTGATTATTGTAAAAATTTCAGATGTAGAAGCCTTCACATAAGTACAAAGATATACACAGATACAATATACGACTCTGTATACAATAATTTATCTGTGCACGCTTGAAAATTTGATTTATAATTCTTAGTTTAAAAAAAGGATTTCGATTACACCACCATACGTTTTGCGGCCTGTTTCCTCGGCATTTCATTTATGTTGGCCCTGAACATGAAATTTCAATAAGATTTTAACTGTAAATAACTGCATCATTGGAAGTTTATTTTTGTAATATGTTATGCCTATTTTTTTCTTACGTACTTAAAAATCAATTTAAAAAGTACAATTTACTAAAATAGTAATGAAAACCTATCTTACGTTTAGGGACCTCCTCAGTTCTTTAATTAAATTAAGCTACATAATGTAATTCCTTCAGTTTTAAAAATGTTAATCCCGTATTTAGTCCATATTTTCTGCCCCGGACATTGCAGGAGAAACATGAAATTTTGAAAAAATTCAAATCATCTCATTTATGACCATTGGGCATTCTTTTTGTTTATTTAGAATATTAAGTCAGATTATATAATATAATTAAATATTAGGTCTTGAGTGAGAAAACTTTTTAAATAACTTACCAAAAATATACAATTCACAAAAAACGACGACGTTTTGCACTCTTCTGGGACGTCTTCATTTATAATAATAAATATTGTATAGAAAACTTTCTTTAGCTTGTTCTGCAATAATAAAAAATCTGTTAGAAGAGGGAACGTTATAATTAGTAGTAAAAGTAGTAGAAGTAAATATTGTATAAAAAATCATTTAAGTTTTAACTGAAAAGGCCCCCGGTAATGGAACGAAACGTAATTGTGAATTGGATATGTTTTTAATATATAGACTAATTAGTTTGGTTACTCATGCCATTATTTTATTTATATATATTATTTAATATATTTAGTTTGTTCTAAAAATATAATCTTTATTACTATTTTTTAAAAACTTATAATTGTTTATTTTCTCCAATATTTTGTCTCTATTTTTCGGGTATTACCCTTATATATAATTATATACAATATATCCAGTAGAGAGAAAATCGGGAAAAATATGTATAACAATATTACCATACCATTTTCAATGTTTTTAATTACTCTTTATTCATTTGGGGGGTTACAAGAGTCCATAATTGTCTAGCATACTTCAAACACAAACTTTCGTTCAGTAAAAATTCACAGTCTTAATTAATATGATAGTTCCAATTTAAACGCAATATAGTCAGTAAGGAAGTTTGAGGACGGGATTTTGCCGGTTAATTGGGAGACATCTTTAGCAGGCGAAGAGGTCCTCTTGAGTGGAGGAGTTGAGATAGCAGCGATATCCCCAGGGGTAATTATCCTTAAAGCAACAGTTGGCACCTCTGCAGCAGATAAACAGAACTTCCCTCTAGGGAATTCCCCGGAGCATTCGTGGCACCTTTGTACTAAATAGCTCAATCCACTATTAATCCATAACACTTCAATATCAGGTACACATTCTCAAGTTAAAAGTCACGTTACATTAAATTCCTGATTATATTTTAAAGATGAAAAAAGAATTAATCAACCTTCACTTCTCTTTATAATCAGATCTTATAAGACAACCTTCATTACACATTACTATAAGGGTATATTTACAAATATATGTTGCACTGATTGTCAATGGTCGTTAGTTCCTATCTCCTGCAACTGAACTGTTGTGCTCACATGTGAAAGGATCTTAATATGATGGCTTATAAATTGTTTACAGGTTTTCCACTTATCATGTGGTGGAGAAATCATTCAAGCTGGCTGCCTTTGTGGAAGGACTTCAGGATACAAATCGTTTACACGGAATTGAGACAATTTTTTAGGGTCAGACTCGATTCAATTTATCGTCTACAGTTTTAATGTCTTTTCACTTTCTTGTTTTTAGTACCTGGTAACATTCTATGTCTGCAAATACTCCATCACGCTGTCATCAAACTGCAACATAGGTTGGAAAAAGTTTGTATTTATATGTAAGTATTTATCTGAAAAGGTGTGGTTAGCTTTTTATTTATTACTGTAATAATTGCATTTTCCATGAATCAACATTCAGATTAGTTGACAATGAGCTCTGTTGTCCACAGCAGCTGCTCAAGTATAAATATTCAATCAGGAGACACGGAGGCGTCAAAGCTGAGAGTTACTCCTTGTAAATTTGTCAAAATTCACAGTTTAATTAATGTATTTTGTGCTGGATATTATAACCATTACTATTTATCTGATATGTGGATGAGTGACCAAGGTGGACTCTGCTGATGTGTCACGCCCCTTATGGAAAAGGAAGAGTTGCCGTTACTAACCGACATCTTTTTGGAAACCACTTTCTAGATCCGCTTTGCCATTTTGGGCTGGCGCCGACATCTTGGGTCACAAGTCTTCACCAGACGTTCGGTTCAACAATTGGGTGCACTAGTGTGCGCATGATGACAGTAATGTTCTGCAGACAGAGTTCATCAACGGAATGACTTCCACATAGAGCTGCTCTGTGAGAAGAGCTGGGACTTCCCAGATACCTCATTTTGTTTTTGAGGGACCTGCATTGTCCTCACTTGCTCCTGGATGTTGTTGCTTCTAGGGGCAAAGATTCCAACAAGAAGAGGACCTCAAGGGTCAATGCACGGCGCCTTTGTCTACAGGTAAATGGACCCTTCTTGTTTTTCATCTCCCGTCACGATTTCCTGATTTTTATTAGAGGGCGAGAAAATGGGGAACCATATTATAATATTCTTTGAAATACATTGAGTTTAAATATCGTTATTGTGATAATACTATATCTATGACGTTGCATCGTGTATGTATTATCTTTGGCCTACTCAACAACTCTCTCAAAAATCTGATGAGAATTCTGCAGAGAAAATAATAATATTGTTCCAAAAGTTTTATATTTATGTATGCTACCTGAGTGCCCGGCGTTACTTCCTAATTCAATGTTGTCTTCTCGCTGCAGTATTCAGTTTTACCGTAACAACGTTTCCTCACCACGGTCATTAAGACAATCACATCAAAACAGTTTTTTTTAAAAAAAAACCTTTTCACTTCCTCCCATACCATGGAAACGGAAAAAGAGGAACCCTGAAACTAATATGTTTTTACTAATCTTACCTGGAATGAAGTTGTGTGTAAATCGGAAATCAAACATAACTCGCACCATTAAATTTTTAAATGTCAAATTTATTAATAAACTCGAATAAGCACGCTGTTAAAATTTTTGGATTGTGAAAGGATTGGGCGAACTGAAACGGAAATGACGAAACAATGAACTTGCACATGTCTAGATGCTAGAGATTATTCCAAGTGTCAGGCTCATAATTTGGTATAACCTGTTCTTATCCAAGAGAAAATAAAATAATTGAGGTAAAAAATCAGAGAGGATATTGAGATGGAGACAACAGAGCAACCTACCAACTAGTAACATTCAAACAGTAACATTTCTGTCCTGTAAAATAGAAAACTTTAATTTTTAAAAAATATGTTTCGTTTCTTTCAGGAGCAGTTCCGTGTTGGTAATTCTTCAGTTTGGATCGTCCAACCAGGATACCTTGGAGCTGAGAAAGAAAATTCGTTTCATTTTATTAGTTCTCTCCTCCCCCAATCTGCTTGCTGAGCTTGCGGTCCAGCCATTACAATTCCTCTCCTGGCATTTTGTGAGTAGTTAATAAAGAGCAAAATTTGATCCTTCATCCTCCACAGCTTCCAGGACAACTAAGGAAATTAACTCGAGGAAGAGGAACATGTGGAGCCATCTTCTAATTAAACTTACTCGCGTGAAGATTTTAATGACGAATCAGAAAGGAACTTGATTTTTCGTTAAGTCTGAAATACGTCGACGAATCACGAGCTCCAACTGGTGACGTCACCGTGACGTAACGGCCTCGTTGCCTATTTGAAAGATGTGTTTTTTTGAATAATCTCATTAGGAATGCTATATCTTAATAGTACTTGGCACTACGTACGATGTGTGTGTCCTTCTAGTATATATGATTTCAAGACGCTGCAGTGTCCAGAAGGTAATGAAAAATTTCTGGGTCTAACTCGCATCAACAAAATGGCTGAAAGTGTAATGCGTCGACAGGTAATAATACAAATGTTTCTCTTGAAAGACTTCGTTCTGCTTAAACTTTAAGAATTAGTAAATTAAGAGTAAGAAACCGAAAATATGGTGTCAATACTAGACATGTTGGGTAACGAAATGAGTTGTTTACTATAGTTTAAGGATATAAATGTGTGTTGTGGAGGTTCTCTGTGGTTCACGAATGAATTACGCTTAAATTTAACGTTAAGCGTCGACACGGTAATTTTTCTCCAACATATTGATGAAAATTGCAATGAATATGGTAACCACTGAATTAATATAAAGAGGTTTGTTACTAACGAAAGTTGGGGGAATAAGGTAAAAAAATTGTTTAACGAATTTGGTGAAAAAAGTAATTAAACGGTGTTCCTAAGGTATTATAAAAGAATCTAAGAGTAAAAGAGACGTCATTCGAATTGCGTCAATGTAATTGTGTGTGAAAAGTAAATGGTTCCTTGAGATGTAAAGGTTGTGGTTGTCATCGATACATGTTCTCGGCCGTTGATTGGCCACAGTTGTACTAAATATGCGCATTATAAATGGTAAATGGCCGTACGTAAGTTAGTGGTGGCATATTCCTTTGTAAGATTGTGCAGTGTCTAGCAAATGATTAAAACTTAAGCTTACTAGTATAAATAACGAGGCTGAAAGGCAATTGAAGTAAAAATGCAGTGTGTTGGCAAGTATTTATAAGAAAGACTGAAATTTAAGAATTGACGAGCAAGGGGGGAACCGCACTGAATAGAGTAATATATTTACTTTAAGGATTATTTGGTTAATAGAGAACAGGTTGCTTGTAAAACGTAATAAACTAACAAAAGTGTACACAATAGTATGGTATGCAAACATCCTCGTAATTACACTGGTAAAATTTTAGATTAAGCGCCACCACATAAGCGAGTTGTAATGAATTGGTGGTAGAGATTAGTTAACTTTGTTGGAATAAATTAAATAACCGAGTCTGAAAAGGTGTGAAACTAATATTTTGGACGGTTCAAGCACGCTATTAGTAGAAAAAATCACAAACCTAAGGTTACGGAGAGTAAATTGTACTTTCACGAAATTTAAAAAGTGTAAGAAGATATTAAAAGGTGTTACATGCGACAATAAAAAGAATCGACAATATAAGGGGAAGACGAGAAATGTCGTTCGTATGCCAGTAGTAAAATTCGAAGTGAGATAAAAACAAAATGGTGGAAAGGTAGTGAGTTAAACCCGGAAGATAAATATTGTTTTACTATTCAGAGATATGGGGGATTATTCTTGTATAAATGTGAACTATTTTTGTGTAAATTTTTGAAAAATAAAATTTCCGAAACAATTTTTTTGATTCTGTTTAAACGTCATTTCTATTCCTTACCTCTGTGCTAGGAAAACTTGAGCTTTACTCGAGATAAGGAATACTTCTAACGCCAGAGAAAAATTGTAGTGTGTTGGAGGAAGCTCTGTAGATTTAATGACGAAGGCAGCGTCTGCGAGCGAGGGAGGAAGACAGGAAACTGGGGTAGAATCAAAATTTGATGGTGGATAGTATTGATATATTCATATACCAATGTAAATTTGACACTTGGAAATAATATTCATAAAGATGTATATTAATACAAAAATAATTTCAATAGTGGCTTTAGAATAAGTAATCAAAATCAAGTATGTAATGAAAGAAGACAACTAAGAGTATAATAATAAGTAATAAAACTCTATTTAATGAAGCGGCTGTCTGTAAGCGTAGTACGAGAACAGAAATAAGAATATCAAAGGTAAGGGGAGGAAAGTAGCATCGAGAAACTCGTAAATGAATCTGCTGACGTAGATTTGATATTCATAAATGTGTTAAGGGAATAACAATTGCGATATGTGCCATAATTAAGAGTATAAAAGGAAGAAATAATTTAAAACAAGTAATATGAAAATAGACGAAGGGTAAATAGAAAAGGTAGTAAAAATTAGGGTATAATTTATAAAAGATTAAAAAATCTTAATTTACAGAAACTGTCCGATGTTGGGGAGTAGAAAAGCGTTTTACAATTAGAAAGAAAATGAATCGTAAGACGAGCAAATTAACCGTAATGTAGAAGTTAAAAATACTTAAAAACGAACACAAATTCTAATAAAGGGAGAGATTTAGAGAGGTGGTTACAATGGACGGACCGGAGTAACTTCCATGATGGATTTGTAGTGGACTCACCACTGCAATTCCAGGTTAGGGAATGAGATAGTTTTGCTTGAGTAAAACACCTGTAGAGGGTCTCACAGCTCCAGCGACGCCATTTACCTGCCTAACTCAAATACTTATCTCTTAATTTATGCAAGTCGGCATTCGTATCCCTCTTGATATATTTTAACGGAGCACAGCAGCAAGCACCACGTTGGGTGAGTGGTCACGGTCTTCGTCTGTTGATATCAACATTCTAGGTTCAAGACTAACCACTGTAAAGTATTTTTATCTTACACCAATAAACCGTTATGTGCAATTCATAAAGCAAGTTAAAAATTGGAACTTGATACGAGAGACGAGAGAAAGCGATCTAAATTTTAAAGTTTTAATAAGTACCCAAGCTATTCACATATCACAGATATTCAGGATACCAAGGTAAATCAAGTCTCGTGGCCGAGGCTGTAAAGGTGCCTCGACTTGGAACCTCTGCTAGTTGCGGTCACGGGTTCGGATCCCAGCGCGTCTAACATTTTTAACTCGAGTAAAGTACACTGCCGAAGTACAACGCCATCTGTCCTCTATCACTGGTTTCAGAGTGGCGTAAGTTGAATTTAATTTACAAAGTGTAAACGACTGAGGTTCTTTAGATAGATCCAATGTTGCTCTGTCATCAGGAGCTGGTGGCTGAAGTCGTAAAGGCGTGTATTTCGAATGCGACATCACCAGTTCGATTCCCCGCGAGGTCTACCATTTTTAGTTCAGTGAAGCGCCGGAGAGGGTTGTTACTTGGTAGTTGTGTCACAATGGCACTGAATTCATGCTTTAATTTCTAAGTCCGAATTGCTAACATTCTTCAGACAGTTTAATGGATACAGTTTTCGCGAATCGCGGTGGCCGAGTGGTCAAGGTAACGGTCTTGTGATCGCTGCGTTCTCGGTTCGAGTCCTACATTTATCTCGTGTTTTTATCTTTCAGAAAACTCGCTCTGTGCACCTTATAAGGGATATTAAAATTTCTAGTCTGCAAGAATCACGATGGCTGAGTGGTTACGGTGACGGTCTAATCGTCGCTATGATCTCGGTTCGATTCCAACCTTTATCTTGTGTTTTATATCTTTCAGGAAAACTTGCTATGTGTAGCTTATAAGGGATATTAAGAGGCGATTCTGGGAGTCCGTCCGTGGCTCAATGGCTAGAGCGCAGGCATGTCGGGGAGAGCATGTCTGCAAGTCTCTGGCAACGAGTCCGGGCGGTTCCTACCCAGCCCTTATGCCATCCCTATACTCCTTTCCACCCCTCTCTTCGCCTCCCCTCTCCCCGTTCAGGGGGGGTTGGGGGGGTGAAAGGGAGAGGGGTGGCTTGGGCTGGGTCGGAATAATAGACTATTTTAGGTCGGTCGCTCTGGTCACGTGATGCCTACGTCATCCAAGCCGCCAACTTCAAAAATCCACCAGGTGTATCAAGAAACTTCAACAAGAACAACAAATTCAAAGTCCAGCCGGAACCACCAAGAGACCATAGGGAAATAGGAGAACCAACACCGACAGACACGTGATGCCTACGTCACAACAGCCGCCAAATTCAAAGTCCAACCGGACCACGAAGAGACCATAGCGAAATAGGAGAACCAACACCGACAGACACGTGATGCCTACGTCACAACAGCCGCCAAATTCAAATTCCACCCGGACCACCAAGACACCTAAGGAAAAAACAGAAGAAACCAGACAGACACCTGCCATCAACGTCATCCAACCGCCAATTTCAAAGTCCACCCCGGACAATCGAAGACAGCAGATGCACAAGAGGCAAACACGTGACATCTACGTCATCCAACCGCCAAATTCAAACCCTACCTGGCCTATCAAGAAACTAGAGGAAAAAATCGAAGAAATTTTACAGAGCGAAGACGTCGCGATGACGTCATGATGACGTCACGATGACGCAGAGGTCACGTGACAATGCGTGCGTGCGTATATAATATATAAACCATCCTACCACCGACCCCCCTTCCCAGGTGTCTTCAACCCACCACCGACCCCCCTTCCCAGGTGTCTTAAAAAGCAAAACGGTAGCTGCGCGGCCCTCTGCCACGCTCCTCCTCTCTCTCTCTGTCCTCCTCTTCCTCCTCCTTCACTCCTCCTCGTCTCTGTCTCTTCCACTTACCTTCCATCCTCGACGTGGTGATTGGCTGGTCTCCACCTGGTGATGTTTTTCAAAATTTAGCTCCTGGCAGGACCCGAACTCGTAGCTGATAGTCGTTACACCACAGGCTCACGCCTTAACGACCTCAGCCACCAGCTCGTGGCGATAGGAACACCATTTAATCGAACTTAAGAACAGTTTTCACGCACACTTTATGAATTAAATTAAGCTCAGTGTTGTTAAAAACGTTATCCTCGCCGGGATACGAACCAAGTGACTGAGAACCGCACCACCGCAGGCTCTCGCCTTAACGACCTCAGCCACCAGCTCGTGGTGTTGGAGGAACATTTAATGTCTCTGAAGAATGATCATTTTTACACACACTATGTATTAAAGTTAACTTCCACCACTGTGGAACAGATGGCGTTGGACTTACACCTGCCTGTTCCTCAGGGTAGTTTTACCCGTGTTAAAAATGATATCCTGGCTGGGTTTCGAACCCGTGACCGCAGCTCTCACGTCGTGGTGCCTTAACAGCCTCAGCCACGAGGATGTCACAGGTTTCAAAGCTTTCAATGTCGGTCATATGTGAATAGCCGGGGAACTTAGTAAATTTTTAAAATGGCGTCTCTGGAGCTGTGAGACCCTCTACAGGTGCTTTACTCAAGTAAAATACGGAGACCTCGACGGGATATGAACTCTTGTCACCGTATCCCAAGGTCATGCCTTAACAGACTCAGCCACGAGGCTTGCTGAGAACCTTCATGTTGTGGTCATTGTTACTACATATTTAGGTTGTCTGTGTACTTTTCTGCCGTTGCCCAACTCACGAGGACAGGTTTCGTGTCTGGTTCAAACACTCCTGTCAAACACTTTGTCGGGTTAACATTAAATTTATCTGGAGAATCACTGTAATGGTGACTTTGAACGTGAAAACGTTTGACCCGGACGGACTGCGGTACCTGAGCTAGCACATAGATGGCTCGTCATTTCCTATTAAATATGGAACTCCTCATGTTTCTGTTTATGTTTATGCAAATAAAAGTTGGCAAACCTTCCCTCCAAGACCACAGCCAATACACTTTCTCTCCTCGCGTTTCTTTGGTAAAATCATTCGTTGCCCTCGTGAGGCGAAATTAAGCCTTTGTTTTAAATTTAGATATGAATGGAATGGAAATAACGTGTAGACAGATTCAAAAAATTGTTTTACAAGTTTTATTTTATTAAAATTTACACAAATCACAATCCTTTACATTTACACAGTAATAAAAATAATCATTTAAAGTTAAAAATCGTACAAACCTAATGTTTTCCATTCTTTCCCCAGAGTTTTACGAGATTTATCTTCCTTCGCCTATGACTTTAACAAACTCTACGGGCACTTTACAACAAACAGCAATGGCGGTCCCGACTTTGCGCGTATAGTTTGTGAGATTCTACATTGGAAGTAAGTCGCCTGTCATACAACATATCAATAAATTTGGACGAGTTACGAAAGTCGATACGAACATTGGTGTAATTTAATTTGAGAAAATCATCACATCCATCTATAGATAACTGTGACGGTGCTGACGGGATGAGGAAACATGGACGTAATTTAAATAAAGAGAAAAGAATGCCATGGAACATTATTCATACACAGAAAAATTCATTCATTTCTGTCTGATGATTAAAATTATAATAAATATTATGGAAAATTTAATAACATCAGAGATTTCGGTTGTGTGTAAAAGAGAAGTGGTTAAAGAAACACATCTGCAAGATAGAGATAATAAAGAAACAAGTATTTAATGGCAATAAAAGAAATTTCATCCTATAAAACCATTACTAACCACAAAATCGACTTTCTGTAGCCTCGCACCCTCGTTCTTATGAACGTAAAGAATGTAGCAACTATTAACGTTGAAGCACATTAAAGAATGATAAGTTTAGAAATAGTCACAAGTTGGCATGGAAATTAATATGGACATCACCTTCCAAGTCTAGAGGAATTCTCGGTTATGTTCCACCTATTTGTGAAGTAAGCTAATTTGGACAGTTTAAACTGTTTCCCAACTTCTTTGAATATTCAATTTTCCAACTGAAATTTCTAATAAATAGAATTCTACACTAAAAATGAAGCAAAGTCTTGTTCTTTTAGTAAAAGTTCTTCACAAGCGAATCTGTCCGTTTTCTCTTGCACTTCCACACGAGACAGTTTCTCGAAATCCAATCATTTTAGTTAATAACGGGCAAGAATACTCTTCAGGTTATTTAGATTTATTTATTTAGTTAATCAGAAAAGTTAAAATGTAATGATACATTTTTACTAAAATACATCACAGAATTTACACGTACACAATGGTGCCAACCTGCGACAAGTCATTGCATGGTTTACATATTATTTTGTCCAACCCTGTATTTCCTATCCTTAACTGTTTCTATTAATTAACCTGAGAATGTCATTTCCTGACATGCATACATATATATGCCAGAAAATCAATTAATGAGGACAGGAAAGAGACATAGAAAGTGGGTGACTTACCTGAAGTTCAAAGATGGCAGGCACCATGGAGGTTGAAGTTCTTACATTTTCGGAGGAACATACCCTTCATTATAAGGTTAGGAAAACATTTCCAAATATGGCCAGTCACTGATGAAGGGGGCAATCCTTAGGGTTTTTATTTCTATTTATTATAGGTATTATGTTAAAATTTAAAATTATCCGATAAATTATGAATTAATCATTTATGGCCATTTTTTAAATGATATGATTGATGAAATTATCAGAGAAAGTTTATCCCAACATTAGGTTCTCCGAGTATTGCAAATTAATTTATCGCATTCAGATATATCTGAAGCTAATTCATACCTCCAAAATTTCACAATAAATAACAAAATGATGAATAATTTAGATCTACAAATATTGAATAATTTTCAATGGTGATAGTGAATGTTATCGTGGTCATAATGATATCAGTTTTATGTGAGTTTTTTTTAGGTCATTCTAGTACTCTTAACAACGTTTCACTCTATAGACAGGGTGACTGTCTTGGCTTGGAGCTGTAAGGGACAAATGTATGTCGGCAAGAATACATAGCAACCCAATTTTCACACAATACTCTTTCAGTATTATTTTTTGTCTTTATTGCACGATGGTTTAATTCCGGTTGAAATTAGAGGCTTTGAAATACTAAGAAAAGCAATGAAAACTGAATTAGATGAGGTCCAGAGTTGAAGAGATTAGAGCAGAGAAGTTAAATAGAAGGTTTCTAATATTACATAAAAAGTGGGTCATTTTGACAAAATCATTAATATGCTGAATTATTCTATTGGATATTCCCGCATTTTCTAAGTACAACGATAAATGAGTTAGTGAGAAAGTGACGAAGAAAATGGTCCACAAGGGTAGCAGAGGAAGACAGAGATAATAGAAATTACTCTTACGTTTTAGAACAGTAATGAAACTATGTTAGTCATCAGGAAGAGGGATCAGATGCTCAATACGAGACTGGACAATCACGAGTCTTAAAGAGAGTTGTCCACGCATATATAACCAAGCACATTGGCACTGAAAATTGTGAATTGAGAAACAGTTTATGTAAGCCAACAAAATAAGGATATAGTTCACATAATTAGATATAAATTTACAATAAAGGTACACAGTACAGTTCAGTTAAAATATTAATCTCCATAATTAAAAATATACACGCTTCTTTACAGGACTCTTCTTACTGACTCAGATTCTGCGTTTGTAATTATTCTTACGCTTAAATTAAGGAAAGGAATGATAAATAAACAGACAATACATAAATGTATTTATTATACATATAAAAATATACAGCAAATTACTACACAACATAAGAAATATCAGTCTATTACTGGTTGGCATGTGAAATAAATAATGAAATTATATAGGAACTGTTCTGCACACAAAATTACGTGCAATTAGCATCGACATGTGTCCGTTTACCTGTAAAGTAAAGCACCGTACCTTTGCCTCGTGGTCCTCTTATAGTTGGATTCTTTAATGTAGAAGCGCTCCAGGCGAAGGAAGTCCTCGGGGAATTGAGAAAAATTAACCGTTAGTATTTCGTGGAAAGTAAAACAAGATATTTGAATACAATTAAGAATATAAGCTAAACACATTTATTTCGGTTACAATTTCCCCACGTGAGCTTGAATTTGGATAAAAAATAAATAAGAAGAGGTGGAAACAAAAGTTGATGTGCATGAAAAATAATGCACTGGCTTCAAAAATTGTAATTTTTATAATAAACAGGGACTATTATATAACATTCAATCTGGTTTTAGGGCGGGCTTTTCGTGTGAAAGTGCTATTTTGGAAGTAATTTCTCTATGTAAAGGAATAAGTGCTGTTTTTATAGATTTAAAGTGAGCATTTACAGTCGTGTTTTTGGACAAGTTATGGAGTAAGAGGTGTGCGTGGTTATGCAGTTACCTTTAAAACAGGAAGCAGATAAATGGAGCGGAGATAAATTCCACTAGAAAGTGTCTTGGGCCATACACACTCTAATTTACATATAAATGATATGTAGTGTTGTTTTCAAAATTGTGATGTCAATCTTAGGTTATATGATGATGCGCTTACATTCACTTCTGGAAAAGATTAAATTAATCTAGTTAATAAAAATGAAAATTTCTTTAGGTATATTGAGTATGTATCTCAGTGTAAATAGATTGAAGTTAAATGTATTAAAAATTAGATGTATGTATATATTGGTACGAAATTTAGCTTTAGTAGATAATAAGATTCATTAAATATTTAAGAGTCATATTGTATAAAAATCTGAATATATATTGTCATATAGATTTATAGATTAGTAGAACGTTAGAGTTTTCATATAGAGTAGGAAAATTTTGAACCAAGGAATTTAAAACTGTAATTTATAACGGTATTATACTTTCACTCATTAATTATTGTTGTACTGTGTTATGAGATATCTAATAAATGTATGGACACTTTTTAGCTGCAAAATAGGGCATTAAGATTTATCTTGTCTAAGAATAAAAAATTTAGTGTCACACACATTGATGTTAAAAGTAGTAAATTGGCATTTTATCGAGAAATTTGTAAAAATTTCATTCCATTTTTATGTAAAAATGTATCAATAATTAGTTTCCGTACTATTTTAATAATTATTTTGCTTATAAGTATGATAGAAACCCATACAATGTTAGATGTAAAGTAGAATTATACATAACTAGATTAGATTTAAAACAAAATAGTATTTTTATTAAAGGCATGAAAGAATTGAACGAGTTGCGAATACAAATTGGAGAATGTAATACATCGGAGTATATGAAATGAAAACTGTAGTAGTCAATAGCATTTATTTGATAAATAAATTATTTTTTATTATTTGTTGGCCTCATCGTTGGTAAAGCAGAAAGGGGTGTGTCTTGGTAGAAGAAGCTACGCTGTCTACTACATCTGTACGAAGTTTAAGTTAATTACATAACTAACAATGTCGAAGCAAAATTAATAAAGAAAGGTAAGTTTAAAAATAATTCACAAGTTGGCAAGACTCAATAAGAAAATGAATGTTACGTAGAAACGAAAAATTACAACAGCCGACAAGTATCAGAAATTAATATGCATTCGATATCACAAGTCTCAAGGAATAATAGAATCCTACACAAAAAATCCACAAAGACACATGTGTTTTGTAAAAGTGCTTCACCATACAAATGGTTTCAGTTGATAGATGACGGAGGAGAATTTAGTAAATTATCTTCGCCTTATTTAGATTAATTTATTCAATCAGATTTCCAGTATAATAGTAAGAAAAGGAGAAATGTAAAGATAGAAAAATATAAATGCCTATTAATCGTAAACTGTAGTTCTATTAAAACGAAAATATTAAAAAAATAAACTGATCTCCACCACAGGCTTCCAACTTTACACTCAACACTTCACTCCTCATTTAACCATGATACATTTCTCCGAGACATCAACAAAATAGTTACTAATGACGTTACGGCAATGACTAACGCACTTTTTGTCATACCTGTATTGTAAAGTAAAATGGAGGAGGAGGACCCAAGAAAACGATGAAGGAAGATGTAGAAGGGAATTGAAACAAGAGAAAAAAGGAAGGATTAGACATTTAAACATTTTGGAGAATACGTTTCAAGGGCCAGGTGCTTCTAGTTGTGGAACCTGAAACAGAAAAGGACATTTTTGGTTAGTTGGATTGTAAATTCTAATATATATCTAATAAACTTCTATTTAATAATAATGTCTACTGTAAGTAGATCATAATTTCACCATTGAATCGTATGGAGCGTGGCGTTTTATGGGTGCGAAATGTAGAAGTTGCAGAAATGAGGTGTTATAGTCGAATGCTGAATGTCAGATGACTGGGTAGAATCACTAACGAGGAAGTTGGAAGAGCGAAAAATATGGAGGATGTTGACCAAGTGAAGGGATAGATTAATAGGCTCCGTTTTAAGACATGAGGGTCTTGTAAAATTAGCATCAGAGGTAAGTGTGTCGATTAAGAACAGGAGAGGGAGGCCAAGGATGGACACGTTAAGCAGATTAGGGACGATGTGGTAGTTATACGAAAATGGAAAGGTTTGCGAAGATAGGTTCGCATTGAAGGTTGCATCAGATCAGTTTTCGGATTAAATACCACAACAACAGACTTACCGGATGTAGGTTTCATAGGGTTTTTCCCTGCATCTCTTTTAGATGCATTGTCTGGTAGGATCCGTAAAGTATAACTCTGGGGTTGTAGTTAACCTTTGACTTTTTTGTTTTCATTCCACATCTCCCCTTTCCAATTCCTTGTGTATACTATTCAGGATCACCCTCATCTTTCACTTTATTCCTATTCTCACCATATACCCTAGGACTGACCTATTACTGATGTTGCATGTTGAATTGAGCTCAGCTGCTTCCACAACTCTGGATTCGTCACGAAGCTCGGTTGATTTCGTCATTATTCTGTAATATTTCAGTTTTTCCACCATTCTTCTCGCATCTCCTCTAACCTATAAATAATATTGAAGTGGTCTTATAATTATCTTATGTTAATATCACTGTGACTAAAAGGAAAACGATTATAAACTGAAAATAACTTTTAAAAATCAGTATAGGCTTTAAAATAGGTTAGGAATACAGATATTTTGTGAAAATTGAGAATTAGAATTACGGGTTACCTGTGATTTACGAATCGTTTTCCATCTTGTTCCAAACCTTGAAATAATGACCGGAAACCGGCTAAAGCAACTTAACACAAGTCAATATAGCAACTGTAGGGAAATTATAAACCAAAATAAATGTTAAATTTTATACACATAAAAAGATGCTTTTTGAATCGTTGTTCCAACTAACGTGGGTGGTAAAAGTGGCAGATTGAAGGACGGAATTGTTCAAATTTCGAATGAAACCCTCATGTTCCCCGCTCAAATATTCCCCCAGCTAAAGCTACTTCTAGGATTATTATAACCGAATAATCGGATCTGTGAGGGCAATGAATGTCATTTTAGCGTGTGTAGGGACGTGCACAAGGATTAAACGTACAGTCGGAAAATAATCCCTTCGTGATTGTTATTCGTCTACCACAGAGGGAGCAAAGTTAACGCCCGTATTAACAACGATGAGGTCAGAGAACTGGTTTAGAACATATTACCTGCAACCACTTTACTTTCAACCGTTCCCTCAAAGCCTAACTAGACAGTATATCCCAAACCGTAAATCAATTAATGTCTATTAACCACAATAGTTAAATCGAATAAATTTACCACCGGAACAGAGAAAGGATCACATTTCGGCAGAAGATTCTTTTAAATGCAGTTCAGTTCTGATCCTTATACATAAAAACGTATGATTAGCGGAAATTTCCCAAAGAAGTTCCAAATGTGGTGACGAAACGTTGGTTTAATTAGATAAAACTTTCTTTGTCTGTGAATGGGTCGTAAATTTTTACACATTATTAAGTGATAACAATATTATTAATTTTTAAAAATGTTAGTTAAATTTAAGCATTTAAATAAAATTGACAGTTTCTGTATTTTTGTTTCGCATACAAATCTAAGCACTTGGAGTAATTTCGACCAAATTTTATACACGTGTTCCTTGCAACTAATAAACAAAAACACTGGAGGAGGAAAATACGAGATTGATAGTCTCTTTTTCCCCCATGTCTTTTTATTAAATTTCAACCCTATTATAAATGGAATGGGAGCATCCATAGTGGTAACAGTGGATAGGCATTATATAAAAATTACGCGAAAACAACAGAGTATTCTGTCGATTCCGGGGTTGTGAAAGTAGCCGAGTTCAATTGAATATGCAATATCGGTAGTAGTTAAGTCCCAGGGTATATGGTTGGGGAGGAAGAAGGATGAAAGAAAAATGGTGTCTATTCTGGCATTTCTTCCAGCTCCAGATGTAGAGTCGGTGGTCACGGAGTAATAAAAATCAAATTTTGTATACACGACTTATTATAAACAATGATATAATAATATTTATTTTCTTACAGTATCAAGGCTATTTTTTACTCGGTTAAGATGGAGCAAATTTGTCTCTTTGTTAAAGTATCGGGGAGTGTTTTGACGTTCTTTAGTTACCGGGTGTATTTTTGTTGTGTAAAGGGAGTATTCTTTACTCCATTGCGATACCTGCTATATTGTTAACTCTCTTGATGTACCGAATATACCATTTAGTCTTTTAAGGTAAAGAGAGTATTTTTTTATTTCTGGAAGTATTGGGTGTATATTTGAGTCTATTGGGCTATTCGGCTATCGTATCATACCGGAAACTTTTTAAGTGTCTTCATGTATTCATATTTGACTCGATTAAAGCACTATTAGTCAAAATCACGTTTGTTAAAATGAAACTGACAAAAGCTAAAATAGAGTAAGAGTAATGAAAAGGTATAACCATTTGTTGAGCAACTGATTACTACAGAATTCAATACTGTCCGGACAGCGCCGGGTAACCAACTACTTATATAATTGACGAATTAGCATCACTTCAAAATGGCGTTCAACAATAATAAAACTCATATAGCATAACTTAGAAAATATAGAGAGTTTCTTTTGCCAAAATTTTTAACCTTAGATCTCGAGTTTCGTTTATGTTCAATCAATACGCAGTCGCCAATTTGAATTAACTCTGAAATATAAAATTGAAGTCAATTCTCTACAGAAAGGTTTCACGATGTCCATGAAATATTATGAAACGAAGTGTATTATTCCTCATTGACGGCTTATTGTCTTAATGGGCACCGACTTCCATATTGACGTACTTTGTAGGCAAGTTTCGGCGCAGTAGTTTGAGCGATGTCCACAGGAATTTGTTTGATGGATTATGGGTGTGTAAGGGTTGATGGATGGAGGGAAGGTCGCAGCTGTTAAGGGCCCCCTTAACGAGCACCACTAACACCCCGAGCACTAACCTTACAACTACAAATACTACTTCATTATGTTTCATCGCGCATGTGTGCACGTCTATTAGTGAGGTAACTCATTACCGTGCAGGTCGTCGTTAGGCAACACACGCGCACACAAGTGCCAAAGCCTGCCTTAGTCGGGGGAATAATGTGTGCTATAGATACAGGGAAGGGGAGGACTTAATGATTTCGTTTACCGCAAAAACAACCTCTCTTTTTGAACTTTGGCAGTGTCATTCTATAAAATTCAATGCATAGCTGATTAACAGTAAGGGATTAAGGGATATGAGAAGGGGAGGGGAAAATCGGACAGGACAATATTGTCACTATGATTACGATTTGACTTTGGCCGCTCTGAGCACGGTCGCTCACAGCACGTTGGCCCTCCAACAACAACTGGATAATGTCATCAATTAAAACCGTTTTGGTGTATTTCATTTCATTTATGTAACATACTAACGTAATTTCCAATTTTATTAATCCATTTTCAATTAATTCATAAGTTACATTTTTCTTTGTTAAAAGCCATTTTACCTTTTGTATACCCCATGTGTTAATCGACTAGATCAAGAAGCTAAAAGTGGCACAAATTTGGGATTATACAAATATCCCTTTCAATTTTTTTTTCTTTCATTTGAAACGCTAAAGTTTTATTTACATGTTTTCTCGGCCTAACAATGCTGTTAAAATAGGGAAAAACAATTCTGAAATGGTTTGGTTGGTATTAGTTGTAGTTTTTCAGCGGCATTCCTCAAAATTCCATTATTCTCAATTGTTGAATAAATCATTGCGAAACCGACACAATTATAAAAATGAAACAGTTTACTGAGCCTGAAATTAATTCAATAAATTTCTACAGACTGTTGAAATGTTTCTCTCCTCCGAACAGTTGCGTGTGTGCAAATATAGGGTAAGTTTTGGGGAAATAGTCAGACACGGGTCCCTGAGCGGTTGCCGTGGAAACGGAATCTTTGTCCAGTCTAGGTAAAGCAGCGCGGCGCGACAAGAGCAGAGCTTTTAATGAAATTACGCAGATGCTGCCGGCGTAAAACGGAGATGGTTGGCTCACCCGTTAATTGACTTTTGCCATTAACCACCACATACACGTACTATCCTGATTTAGACGGAAACAAGGCAGAAATACACCAAAAAATGAATAATTCAGAGTGAAACAGAAAGATGTACGGAATCAACACAAAAAAACAGGGAACTAATAAATTAATCGATAAAAAACAAATATCAGATCGAAGAGAAACAAAGACCGGTGCAATGAAGAAGTAATCAAGGATCGTATGAAAAACTTTCACAGAGAAAGAGATACAAATTTTCGACAAATGCTAAACTAATAAAAAGCAGGTCCTAGTAAAGCAATAAAACACAATTTTTAGGTTAGAGGTCATGTTTTTGGTTGAGTGCTCTACATGTTAACAGTTGGAGATTGAAGCAGAGTGAGCGGTGACGCCATAGTGTGATATCTCCGTAATTACGAGTATGAATTGAAAAAACAGACGGGGTTGGGAATCATGAAGAGTATCTACAAATGTCAAATAAGTGTTTCACATTGTTCCTCCGTTAATGTGACTAATACGAGCCTATCAGGATATAGCGTATATTCGCTTTATCTAAATATAAAAAAGGATTTTCGTTAATACCTCACACAGCTTGTCTTATTAGATTTTAAAATCGACCCACCCTTATTGAAAAACCCTAAATTTCCAGAATTAAGATAACATACTTAAAAGTCGGTTACCGTAATCTGAAACCAATACACTGAGTGGTAATTTTCCCTCTTGCTTTATGGATGAGAGCAGAGTCGCCATAGTCATGGAGCAAAGCCGGAAAGGAATGGCGGAGGCAAATTGAATCAATTCTGAGTAGAGCCGCCTTTATGGAGATTGAATTTCTCCGTCTTACTTGGCTGCTGTGTTGCGCTCGCTTCTTTTGCGACGCTGTTATTGTTGCATGTTTATTAGTCGCAGTTGTGTAATTAGTTGGCAAGGCGAATTAAACCTCCCCTCCCTCACTCCCTCTCAGACAATGGCCACCCTCTCGTAATTAGTTAATAGCGTTTTAACTGCAACAGCTGCTGTTGCTTCTTCTTCCCTGATGCCATTGTAGTTTGCACAGCCATCGTGCTCTCGAGCGGAGAAACGTCTTTCCTTTTACAACATCGTAAAGTCAACAGTTAAAAGAGGAAAGGCATCTTCTTCGTGTGTACCATTCGTCTCAAGCACGAATACGAGCATATCATATCATTCGCACTGTAAAATTATTGGTGTATAATTTTTAATAGCTAAGAAATGAGTTGAACTTACTGCCAATGGACTTGTTATTTATCGCTGAAAGGTACGGCGATTAAATAAGGGCGTAGGGGATGAAATTTTAAACCATGATCAGACCAATGTTATACTATGGAAGTAAGTAATGGACACTCCACAAGAAGGAAGAATTTTTAAAATAAAAATATTAAGACTAATGTGGGGCCAAACAAGTGAAAATGGTTTTTGGAGATCCAGACATGACAAAGAAATACAACGAACCAAACATCCCGACAATTATTAAACTAAAAATACGAGCGAATCGTATGGGAACGGAAAGAATACTATTCAAAAATGTTGTATAATGAAATTTGAGATAAAAGACTGGGCATTACTTTGTATCTCGTGTATAAACTGTAGCTCGACTTAAGTATTTCTTAAATTTTTAGTGTTCAGTTAGCGAAGATTGAGCGTTAGTCTCGTCTAATCTCCCTAGGGATGGAATTTTGGAACGTACGGGGTGGACTTGGGTCATCTCGCATTGCACTCGCGTGGAGAACCTGGGAAACATCTGAAATGTTGCCTCAATCAATAGTATTTCATGGTCTACAGAGCATCAACCGAAAAGTTAGATATTTCTCAACCATCATGGTCTCTCCAGTTGAAGGAGACGGGAGTGGAAGTCATTCTGGTCTCTCCAGTTGATTAGTGACGGAGGAGATCAATCTGGTATGACACCAGAGGAGAGCGTTCTGGTGTTACTGACGGGGAAGACCGACATCACATTTTCCATTACCAACAAGAAGATGGCAGAGAAGCGACGCAACGCTTCAACCAAGATAAGCTGTCGAGTTTCTCAATCAACGGACGCTGAGTTTTAACCAGAGGCTTAAAGGATCGTACATCTTCACCAAATATCATAAATTTTCTGTAAATTTATAAATATTTTCCATAGCTAATGTTTGTATAAATAAATACCCCAATTACTACTTTAATTATAAGACAAGCTGTACAGACAGTTAAGGGCAGGAGTTTGAAAGCGGCAGGACTGAGGTGAAGGAAGTGTAAAAGCGGTACAAGGCAGTAAAATATTTTCAAAATTCTTATACTAATTCAATAAGGTTTCTCTCTCACACGTCGTCAGTTTCCAGAAGGGTGGCATAGATACCGGTTTTATTATTTCATTTTCTTATTTTATGTTTTGTAAGGGACTTCCTCAATTCAATCAGAAGAGAGGGGGTCATAATGAACCATATTTCTTTCAAAACTTCCCTTCTTTTTTTCCACGTTCTGCTGAAAATTTACTGCAACCTTTATTTGAACATTTCGTTCACCGACAGATTCCGCAATTTGCGAGTCCTAGGAGGGTATGGAAGAGAATGGGAACAGAAACATGAATTTCCTGTATTCACGAGCCGAGTGAGAGAGAAAGCTGGTAAATGCGTTGTCCCGGGGGTTAAAGGTGGAGGAGGGAGGATTTATGGGGGCCTCGACGCTATCAGCAACCGGGGCGAGATTAAAAGTCACGGCAGTAAATAACGCAAGGTGGAAGCAGATGATTCCAGGTGGAAGGGAAACTAACGTATATGCTAGAGTGCTGCAGAAAAAAAAAGAAACTGTTGTGTGGTGATGTGTAACTCTGTCCGACTCTGCTCGCGTAATTTAACAAACAACAATTTGTCTCGCTGCAAAGATATAATCATTTATTTAGTATACATGAAGGAAAAATCATGAAATCACAGTAAGAGCTTTAACGGTGACTCGAATTATATCCTCAAAATACTACGGTCCACTATCGGGTTCTATTCTATGGAACGAAACTATTTTAATGGATTAATAGATGATACTGTAGGCAACAATGAAGTCCAGAACAGCTTTCAAACAATGAATAGTACAAGTGAGCGGGAGATTGGAGTAACACAGTGAATTCATGTCAAAGACCATGATATTATAGATAGAGTGGCAATAGCAGGACTCTGAGCGTGACTGATTCCCCCCACTCCTCTCGGACCAACACGCTCGTCGCTTCATTAGCGGCAATGTAGAATCAACCCTATTTAAACGCAGTAAAATCTATCTTGAAGCAAAAACAAAAGAAAATAAATTGAATTATCTATTTACACAATAAATATTTTCAAATATGTGTAAATTTACACGGAATAATAAGAAAAGTAAACATATTTTAAAATAAATTTTGTGAGTTGAATACGAAGTTATACCAACATATTTCACAAAGAAAAGTTAAAAATATATCATTTTTATCCGCAAACATGGGAGGAGAATATACGTTGATTTCCCTTGGCTCTAAATTCTGAAAATAAGACATGAGGGTGATTATGGAACAGGAAACTCCCCTTTAACAGCATAGGAATTAAAAGGGGGGATGTGGAAGGTAGATCAAAATAGCCAAGAGGTAACTCGGGTCCCGGACTATAGTGTAAGGATCCTACTCCGTGATTCACCTAAAAGGGATACAGGGAGAACCCTAGAAAACCTGCATCAAGTATGTCGGGCTATTAGGTTCTATTCTCGAGCCCTTCCCAATGACGGGATTCCATCTGAATAGGCTATTTAAATGTTTTGACAGAAAACTAAGTATACCTCTGGTAACTCGACTACGACCGGGATTTATAAGAAATATAGGATTTTTCAATAAGAGCGGGTCTATATTGAAACATAATAAAACAAGATGTATGAGGTATGAACGATTTTTTTATGTAAAAGGCTCTGTATGCTCTCTCAAATAAAAAAATAATTTCGTTAATACTTCACACGTAGCTTGCTTTATTCTATTTCAACATCGACCCGCCCTTATTTAAAAACACTATATATTATTGAAATTTACTTCCACTTTACCTGGCGACTTTTTTTTGCGAGGGCAGGTGAAAATCTTCTAAAGACACTATCTCAGGGTCCGCACTGGATAGTAGTGTGGGATTCTACCCACTAAAAACACCTCCCTTTCCAACGATGACTGTGTGTATCTTCCTGTGGGACCGTCGTTAGACATTACTTCACAGGAAGCAGTCGTAGCGTCAAGCTCTCTCTGTCTCCTTTAAACATTATTTCTCTCTTTTTAGTAATTTCTTAATCTTTGAATTAGGGGCATATGCGCTTACTTTATTCCAGGTATTAGGTGAAAGCAGCATATTGGGTACCAAATTATCTGGTGTTATTGAAGTTCCAATATCGCTTGCTAATGCTCGCAATGGCGACGTTTGATTGGTGCGATAGGGTGTATGTTAATTCCTGTGATCTTAAGCTCTAATTTCCCAGAAAACTATCATAATCTGTCAACACATAAAATTTACGTAAAATCTAATCCCACAGTTCAGGGATTCTATTTCTTTATTTTACTTTAAGTGGTAGGTAGAGCCATTAATAGAATCGACAAACCTCACACACAACGTTGTAGAAGAAATTTATTCCGGTATCTTATGATCATCAGGTACTTATTAAAAGAAACGCCTACACTTAAGAGTGGGACTCATTAGATTTTCAATATTGATTGATTAGGCGTTCCATTTTCTATATCAGATTCAATTATGACAATGTTAAATGGATAATGACCGAAGATGGCAAACTTCACCGAGGCAATAGGTGAGTAGTGTGGCGGGCAATCAAGAGTGAACGACATCAACCCCCAACGGCGAGGTGATGTTGGTGGAAAAGGAATTCGGAATGCCGGCGAGACCGAGGCGAGCAGAGATTGCAAGGAGGTGGCTGATGCATCAAGGAACAGCAAGGGTGCGCTCTATTTATCGCCAAGTAGCAAGCAGCTTGTTCGTCAGCGAAGGGAGCGGCAATGGAGAAGGGGATGAATGTGGGGGTGGCTGTGTCATTTACACGGAGGGTAATTAGCTTCGTCCCTTGCGTCGCACCCCCGCGGTATCACATTGTCTGCTGCAACTTTGCTAATTATGGGGCCAGGAAGGGCTGCTGTTAAACTCACCCCTTTTGCGAAGAAGGTTGGCAGCTGCGATAACAGAACTCCCACTCGACCTACCATCGCCTCTTGGAGGGGACGAACGATAATTCCGTCCCGTAATCCATCTGGTAGGCTTTTCAAGTCTCCACGTGCGCTCACAATTACCAAACAACTGTGCAGTCCTCCTTCCCGAAGCTCAGAAACTGTGAACACATTTACATAAATCTTTAACATCCAAAATCATTACGAAAACATTTTGTTCTGATTTTCAACTAAAAATATATATACATGGAAAAAAGAAAGAAGAACAAAAATTATTTATCAGCAATTTTTTGATATATTGTTGGAAAATATGAAATAGTTATAAACATAATCTCATGGATAATTTAATCAATAGAGCTGTAACACTTACCCATCAGGTTTTTTGATAATCAAGTTAAATACAAAATAATAGCAATAAGATCAAGAAAAGGAAGCATAAATCAAGAAGGGAGGTAGAGAAGAAAGGAGTTAGGCAAGGATGCAATGTGTGGAGTAAGAACAAAAGAGGGAGGCCAAGTATGGAAAATATACATAGGGTATACGTCTATATCAGCTGAAAAAATATTATACTCTCATAAAAGGACAATGTACATGAAATTCAATGAGAAAATATGAGGAATTTGCATAAAGAGAAGGAATAAATTAAAAGGAAAGATTTAGAAAGATATTTATTTCTATGTATAATAATAAACTAACCTTTCAAGCATACATATAAAACATTTAAATTCCTGTTCATGTTCCTCGCTCATTACGATCTATTAGAAAATATATAAATGGTTCGTATTCTCTTGGAACTATAACTATAGTCTGACAGTTACTCTTCTTAAACGTCTCTGAGTGGAAATCCCTAATGACTTTAATTATTAATAGGGCTTTAAAACGATCTAAAAATATTTCAAATGAATGTATTATTAAATCCAGGTTTTTTCATCAATGGCGGGTCGTTGCTGGCATTTTTAAATTAAATACAACCACTTCTTTGTGTGTGTGACGTATTACCGAAATTCTGAAATTCTTTCTTGCTTTGAAAAGAAATTCATGGGCTTTTCAAATAAAATAAATTCCTCAATACCTGAAAAACGGGATGTTTTATTCAATTTCAAAATTTCAACTTCGACCCGCTCTTATTGCAAAACCCTATATTATTTAAATCCAATACCGAGATATTCCATTACTGTCTTCCAAAATTTAATATCATATAAATTCATCTGACTTTATTCAACGATCAAAAAGTAAATCGGCCAAAATTGTCAGATGTATGGTTTTATAAAATAAATTAAAACATATGAATGATTAGGGAAAAAGTATAAAATTTTTACAAGTTGGAATGTAAATAATTTTTTGACATTTTAATACAGAATTAAAATTTCTATAAGTGAGTGTTATAACAGTAATGGCAGCTGAATTTTATTTTTTTATAAATGATAAATTAGGAAGACTTTATTTGGTTTCCTTGTTGTAACCGAAATGCATTGAATTTTTAAGGGCACTTGCTGCTTTGTAAATATATATTTTTTTATAGTCCGTATATATTTTCATTATAATATTAAGGTATCACAAACATTGTTAAGTACGAAATTAAAGGTAGTTATTGGCACAATATAACAGATTCTGTTTATTTCAATAGGACTATTATAAATGTATAGTTACAACACGACTGAAACGTAATTTATTCATACATAATTTCTATAACAAACCTCTGAGTATAAGACAGTAGTGGTTCATTTCTCTTTTGAGTTATAAGTCATTTTCGACGAACCTGATTAAAGAAGGGGAAAAAAAAGGTTAGGTCCCACCGAGATTTGAACTCGGATCGCTGGATTCAGAGTCCAGAGTGCTAACCATTACACCATGGGACCGCCGTGAGGAATGTCGAATGTTTAGAGAAGAGAAAGCTCACCTCAGCATCCTCGTTGTACTGCCAGTTATTTGTGGAACAGTTTAAGGAATGAGCCGCGACTAAAAGCATGGCGTCGTGGTGGGGGGTTTAGTAGGTATGGTGGCCGCATGGAGGGGCAAAAGGGGAGGGGATGGCTGATTCTATTCCCAATGATGTGTTATATCTCCAGGTTGAGCAAATAGCTACATCTCCTATTAACTAATACTGCAAAATGAACGAATTGTATACACACACGTAATTACTATCGATACCAAATTGTGAGACACGGCGCTTTTCCATACAGACCAGGGATATACATTAAATTTATTAACAATTCTCGGTATCAATGGAATTAACAGAGGCTAAATGTAATGGCGACCTTTAACAATCAAGTATTTTATAACGTAAGCCGACGGGTATGCGTCTGGCGGCGGCGACGACGACGTTCGTGAGGAAAAACTTAAGTAAAGTTTTAGCTATATTTAAGCATTAATATCCCGGGTACCCAGTAAAATGTTAGAATTAGAAAGTTAATTCAAAATCATATACAAAACGTTTTGTCCCCTGCTGCATGGACTTCTTCAGTTGTTTAGAGAAATTGAATTATATAATTAAATAAAAATATATTTCCATCGTCGTAACAGACTCATTCCATCCGATATCAGTCAAGCCGTTTAGGAGAAGAATTACAAACGCAAACACACCGTGATTCATTTGTAATGAAGTAATAATTGTTTCTAAAAAATTTATGATAAGAAATGAATATGGAAAATATTTAAAATAAATTGTTAAGATTGTGATCTACCAAAAAAAATATTCTCAATTAAGTCTGAGCGTCCACCTCTTGCATTCAAACTGAAATCGTTATCCAAAAATACAGTAATTATAACGTAAGGTTTAGACATCGGATAAAATTCAACATTTCAAGGAGAAATATTTATTAAATTCCTTTTTAGGCTGCGAGGAATGTGGAGCATCTTTATTAACCTTAGAGGTTTGGCTTCAAATTCTCCAGCTTTAACAAGATTCATATTGTTCGCGCAAATAACAAACATTCCAAACGATAAGCTGCGGTGAACAATTAGGTCAGAAACGAGTACGAAATAAATTGCAACCAGGAACGAATTCGATTGGACTCCTGTTGGTTAGTCATTAAGAAACTTGTTTTCATTTAAATGGAGATAAGTAATATATTGCATTATATTTATGTAATTAAAAAGTGTCAGTACTTGAAATGTTTGTTAAACTTAAGCATAATTTCACGCTAAACAGTAATTTAATTATCTGCGTGAGGTCATAATTTATTAATTTCCTGTGACTATGTGGTTTTAAGGAGGAAGGAAAGAACCTCGAGTCTTCAAAAGAATGACAAAAACATTCTCTGGATAGAGGACTTAATTAGACCAAAATTTCATGCCAATCGGATGAATGGTATAGGACATAATAGAGAAACATGAGTTGGCAGAGAAAAAAAAGTTTAATCTAAATCGGTCAAGCCGTTGAAAAGGAGGAGAATTAGCAACACAAGCATATCAAATTTTATAGATAATTTTATTTCAATACAAGTACTAATTAAAATTTAAACTCTTAACTTCATTATTCTACGTTTATATCGTGCTGTAAGCTATTATTTATATTATATACCATAATTACGGTTATCAAAGTGACTGAACCGTGATTTATTTTCTCAAAGGTTATTTCACAAATAACAGAACACGGCGAATCGACGATAATGTCTCAAAGTATCCGTACAATTGAAAATAAACCGAAGGCAAAGGATACACAATTCAGCTTTATCGTCCGCGGAAATAAAATATATGGAGTTTTGAATATATTACAACGCAATGCAGTATCACAAGCAATCAATTTGGTATTTATTCCATTACTTAAAAAGCACCATTATATACGTATCTAATAAAATACTGGAACGAATAATACAGTACCATGAAAATACATCAGTGGCAAAAAAAGGAATACGATTAAAACGGACAATGCTTTTATACGAAAATAGATTTATAAATGTGTAACATATAAAACGGGAAATTTGTAATTAAAGTCGGAAAATACTTAACCCAGGAAATGAAAGGGAAAGCATACGTGAACAAGCGTCTTTAATGATGGAATTACGATTGAATGTTCGTAATTAAATGAAACACACTTTTATTTTACACCCTAATTAATGTTTATCTGAACAGAATATAATCCACGTTTCTCGTATGTATAAACATAAAATAACTAGGAAAATCACATATATTGAAACAGCCAAATCTGAAATGTGAATTATTGAACGTTCTATCGCTTGTTATTACATAGAATAAAGTTTTAGCTTTTTAATTGTAAAAAGAAAAAAGTATAAAATCAAGTAATATAATTCTTATCAAAACAATCCTATTCGTTAATAATAGCACAATGTACAAATAAACATATTGTTTAACACAAAAAAAATACGATTTCGTCCACCATTTTGGGACTTCAGGTAAAGTCGTATACAACCGAATTGATTCTGAAGTTAACTAACTACAGACAGGAAAAGGTTCAGCAAAATTAAAACAATTTAATGGACAAGGTTTTCTTACGATAAACATTACTTGGATTTTAATTAGGTTATTATTATTATTATGTTTATATGGTGGACGAAATTATGTATTTTACATTTTGAATAATACAAAAAGTACTTATTGACTGCGTAGCCAAAAGTTGTTTAGTATCAGGATGGAAGGTTGTGTAGATTATCTTTACTTAAATCTTTCATCGTTAATGTAATTTTTACTAATCAACTTATTTAACAAATGTGTTTTTCTGAATTAATTGGCGATAAATCTTTGTCAATCTTTAATGAAGTAATTTAAAAATCCGTTCAATTTCTATTACACAATTATTATTAGTACTGCTATAAAGTATAAGTATTGATATTTTAAATTCAGAATAATTGTTCTTGTAACATGTTAAATTTAATATAATACGACAGTTGTTTGGGGAAGAAAAAAATTAAATGTATATATAAATATATATATATATATATATATAGTCTGATTGAAGTAGGTGCGTTGTCTGTATGAGAACTAAGGAATGATGATGACATTTGTTTCGGCAAAGTGTTTTGACTCCCCGAGAATTCCGTGGCGGTAAACACGAAAGTCTCAAGTTGTTTGGGAAGTTGAAGTGAAGTAAGCTCGTTAACGTTTGTGGTGGAAGGTTTTTTGTCGTCGTATCTTAAAGGAGAAGGAGGAGGAAGAGAAGGTTGTTAGAGGAAGTAGCCAGTATCAAGTTACTTCTGAGGAGGAGTTCGTGGAGGAGGAGGAGGAAAGGCGGTGAATGACGAGGAAGAAAAAATTCTGGAGAGGGCTGGACATGACAGGCGAGGAATTTCCTCTGAAGTGAGTGAGGAATCTTCCTCCGCGGTCAAGTGGCCTTCAAGAAGCTACAGGATCAAAGAGGGTAAGTCTCCAAGGAAAAGATGCTTTCGCCTGGAACGAGAACAGTAAGTAGGGGCGGGGATGACGTAGGGGAGGTAAGAATAAAATTAAGTAAAGTATGCATAAGTTACATAAGTTTCAGGAACTAAAAAGCTATAATTTTAACGAACAAACCTTCGGCTGTGCCATCATCAAGAATATTTTCGAAAAAAATATTTCTACAAATTTCAATTAGTCAGGTTGATCCGTTACGTATAAATTCATGCAGAATCTCATAAGCGCATTAATATATTCCCTCCGGACATACTGAAAAGTTAAAGAACGTCTTTTACATTATCCTTGAAACAGAGTCCAGTGTTATTAAGCATTAAATGAAGTCAAAGGTAGTAGAAATACTTTCAGTTGAAGTACTGGTACTTGCGTAAATTGATCAAAGGTGCATGAAATAAAGTCAAAGGAAGTAGAAATGCTGCCTCAATTGAAGCATTTTTACTTCCTTGGACTTGAATTCCATGCACCTTTGATCAATTTAGAAAAGATCCATTCTTCACTGAATTCCTAAAAATTCGGCTGTAAAGAATGTGATTATTAAATTGTATGTGAGCTTAGGTTTACAGGAGTGGAGGGATATTGAATCGGTCCTCGGAGCGTAGACTCGGAATAGCTCAGTGGTAGGATACCCGCCCGGGAAAGCGGGAGGTCCTGGGTCCGGTCGACATTTTTTCCATTCTTGTCTCTCTTCTATATTAAATTAAATAAATTAGGACCAGCTTTTCGGGGAGTTTTTATTTAGATTAAACGACGTTTCCTCGCCACATTTGGGACTTCTTCAGGTATTAAATTTTGATGAAATAAATTCCAAATGGGTAAAAATCCAAACGTGACCGCATCCAAGGGCAGCTTCAACCGAAATTTCGATGGTCGTAAGTTTATTTCGTTTAATTATTCGTATATCAAACGTTAATTACTTTAATTACAATTACATTCTTAAGCCAAATGAAATCCCTAGGACTGATATTTTTAATTGAAATATTTCTTGACATTATAAGTATCAGTCATAATAAATTGACCCTAAACGTTATTTTTCAAAGCACTAGTTTAAAAATGTCAATGCTTTAGATCTAAGAATAGCATAAACCATGAATAAATGATATGATTAATTCTAAAACAATACCCAAAGAATTGCCAAAATTCGGCAATGAAATTAATTTCATTTTAAAACGTTTCAAATTAAATTAATTTCATTGCCGAATTTTGGCAATTCTTTGGGTTTTATTTATAATAACAGATAACTGTATTAATTTATTTATAAATAAAATAATTAAATTAATGTCACTTAATATACTAAATAAAATACAAAAAATGAGAAACAAAATAGTTTAATATGAATTAAAACGTTCGTCCCCAACTATCAGGATCTCTGCAGTTCATTATTTGAACTATTATTATAGTTTCTGGTTGATACCACAACGACCAGGGATTGAGATTAGTAATTAATGTTTTACCAAGGCCTTGTAGGATAGAAAATCTAAATGTAATATTTGATAATGTCAATCAGCTTCAAGCTGACAGGAGTGTAACAGTCTTGCCTTTATTGTTAGAGAAAATGGCCCTGGTCCCTTTTGCTCGCACTTCTGTCGACCAACTTCGCAGCACTAAATATTTTACATGTATTTTGCATAAACAAAACAATGTACGTACAATTTTGTCACCCAAACCAATGAAGACCTCTCCACCAATGAATAAATTTTCATTAAAGTGAGAGTAGTCCCGGTTTAACATTTAATTTGCTCCCCAAACTGGTCGACAGTTAAAACATGAACCGTGTAGAAATATTTCCAGAGTGCGTTTCCCAGCCACGACATCAAAATTGTGGTTTACCGGGCTATTCAAAACCATATTTCATCCCCTGTCTTTCTAAAGTTATCGCAAGTAGTAATGTGGTGCGTTGGCGAAGAGAACCAAACAACAATTGTCTCAATTTACTGTACAGGTTTACAATCGAAACGGTCCATTCAAACGCGGTTTCCGAGACTCGTAACGACAGAAACTACGTCCGTGTTCAACGACTCCCAAAACGATAACTCGACAAAGTTCTGTTCATAACGTTCTGTTACATTACCAACCACACAAAAACATTCCATTGGCTCAAAAGTCCGGTTAAAATAAAAAAATAAACTACAAATGATTTGTGAATGGCCGGAATAAAGGCATTCTTCCCGCCACGCGCAATAAAAACATTTTTGTTTTTAATTAATATCGCACCCCTTGAATCATGTCAGTTCATCCATTTTCCACGGGACGATAACCACTCAGATCTACAAACAGTACGATTAGTCCTACTCCCTTTGCAAAAAAAATTTCCGGTCGACCAACTCCGACGATTTTTCCACTCCGAAGAAATCTCGATTAGTTATGGAGGAAAATTAAACTGTCCTTTGTCGAGACTCTTGAAGTGGTTTCGCTGGAACCCCTTTTGATATTTATTGGCTTTCCATTTACATCAGACAGCAACCCTCACTGGTTTCAAAACTTCATACCGACAGATTAAAAATTTTAAAAATTACAACTTCTGTTAAATATAATAAAATAATTAATGACCTTTTTTACAGCCTTTAATCTTTTAGTTTAATAAGTAACAACGTTTCGGCATAGTTTTATGCCTTCTCCAGGTTTTTGCACAGAGTTTGGTTATAACTACTTGTTAAAGGAATTTAAGTGTTACGTGTTCCCTCGGTACCGATCACTGTTGTTGGACTTCATATTGTTATGTTGTGAAAGAAAACCTGAAGAAGGAATAAAAATATGCCGAAACGTTCGTTATTAATTAAATTTAAAGATTAAAGGCTCTAAAAGGTCATTGTTTTATTAAAAATTTTAACTCAAAATGTAAGGCGAAGAGCACGATGGCAACAATCGTACACGGGAGAGAGGGGGGAGAGAGAGAGAGAGAGAGAGAGAGAGAGAGAGAGACCATGGCCCCCACGCGAAGTATTTTTCAAAACAATCCTTATTATGTACATTCGAAGTGTGAATAAACAGGCTTTAAAGTTGAGTAAAGAACGAGGGTTCAGCGAAAACAACCGCTGAAAAGGTTTACGTAGGAAAATTATTCATGCTCGCTAATCAGAATTATTTATAACGCCCTTTAATATTCTCGCTGTGAACTTTGTAAATACGCGCCAGCCACAGTTAGCGGAAAAAAGCTTTGAACAAGTCCACCGCAAGATATTTGTAACGCACATGCATTCATCGTTTGTTTTGTACACATTTTATTTTTAAAATCTTTCCGAAGACTGACAGCCATAATTATAAGCCTAATTACTTTTAAAAAATCGCAAACATTTAATCTTCTAGCATAGAGACTTTAGTGAACTGTTTCCAAGTAATTGGAGATTTGTTACAGTGCACATGAAAAATATTTTATATACATTTAAATTAACATCTTTATACGCAACTAAGAAAGATTTTTTTTAAATCTTTAAATTTTTCCCACATTTCAAGTAACCAGGGTAGACTTCAAACTGCATTTGCCTTAGAAAACAAATATTGTCAATTGTATTAGTGAAAATTTTCGATGAACTTATTTGTGTGTGTATTTAAAATTTTTATGGTATGCTTATAATATAATCAAATTCCAAATTTGTTTAAAATATACTTTTGAGGTTAGAGGTCATCTTTTGGGTAGAATGTGCAACATTTAAAAGTCTACAGATTGTAGGGGAGTGAGTGGTGACGTCATTATACTTATGAATTGGAATTGAAAAAAAAATACTGGTATAGGAATCATGATGAATATCTAAAAATGACAAATAAGAAGAGATTCACATAGTTCCATCACATATCTCCCTCTAGTAATAAGACTTAATATCAGCGGATAGGGAGGCCTGACAACAGGCTCTATATCGCTTAAATTACACTCGTATCTAATTAAATACTGTACCGGGCTAATACAAATAAGTACGGGGCATGGTCGGACACCCAGATAGTAATTAATAATAGTGAAAAAAGGTTTGAAATAGAAGAGAAAACTTACGCAAAGCGTGAACATTGGTTCTCAATGTCTCAGGGTTCCATCGAAATTTATAAGCACCTACGTTCATTATTCAAAGTTTGCTGCGATTTCACTTTTCCGTGGTGTGGTCTAGCTTTTTGTGGTTGTTGTTGTGGCACCTCTCAATAGCCTCGTTATCAATGACGCCAATAAACAAATCATCCCCCAACCGAGTCGCAACACACCCCCAGCCACGCGCCCCGCCAATAATAAATCAAGCACAGACATGGGCCAGCTCTTTGTTGCAGTTTATGGGGCCCCATAGCCATGCTGCTAATTAAAATGCAGCTACAACACACAAGCCCGGCCATTGTTTTCACGGGGGGGTTGTGGGTGGAGAGTAGTTTTTATTTTTTTAGAAAATCTCCCCCTCACACCCTGGTGGATATTACCACCAATAGAGGCGAAGGGTAGGAGGAACCTCATAAAATGGTCGCCAAATTAAATACTAGTAGTTTCCGCGCCTAACGAGCCACGTAAAAGCTGTCTATTTCAATCTGTGTAATTAATAACAGCATCCTCATCCTCTTTACCTCGCAATAAAGTTATTAAATATTTGTAGTCTCGTAAATTATATGGGTCGACTGCCTTTCTTCTCGGTGTTACGGTAAAAAGGGAACGATTTCATGGAAGAGACATTAACTCGTCGAGTACCGCAAGGGAGGAATAACCCTTCCATCTATTTGTTGGAACAAATTTTACAGCAGATCAATTGAATATTTTAACCAATTAATGCGGTCATAAAAATAAAATATCAAAATGAAAAATTAAGTGAAAGTAACACTTACCTGGCACACACATCTCTAAATAAGTATTAGTTTCACAAACATTTGAAAATTGAATACTCCTGTGTCACATAAACTGATGATTTTTTCTCTATTCATTTAAGCATTTAAAACTGAAAGAGGCCTTCAAATTGGGGGACATTTCACTCTTTCCGAAAATGAATGTACGAGATCTCAGGTTACTAACTGCAACCAATGAGTTACGATTGATAAAAGGTCTCTAAAATACGCTGGATTAAATTTAACCCCTACATCATGAAATGTCACGGAAATATAATGCCCTGAATAGTCCGGAATCCTGGACAATTTCGCGTTTTTGCCGTCAACTTCATCCTATTCCTTTTTCTCCTTCATCCCCCTCCCCTCTCCAAAATTTAGGAACTGGAATTTGACACTAGCAACGTTTCATTTCATGTTACACGTTTGCTCACTCATCACCCCACTAGAACGTTTCCACTCTTCCATACCTCTGTTGGGGCTGTTAATCCCCTGTTGAGTGTTAGGATCATACTCAGCGACTCACACCACACCGAGTTCGACACCAAAATCGGAAATTTATTGGCGTTGGCAAGTAACACCTGTCCACCCCCGTCCTTATGAATTCTTCTCTTCCACACTGAAAGGGGATTGAGATTAATCTACCAGACAATTTGGAATCAGAATATTTACGAAGAAATGGGTTACACACCGAAAATATAAAAAAGGGTAAATATAGCTTATTAACCACCGTGAAATAACACGTAGAATTATTACTATATTTAAATTAGACATGACGAGTAAGACCAGAGTCGAAATCTCCACAACCCTTGTAAGTTGTTTTATTAAAGTGTGACGAGACTGTAATTTTACTATTACTAAAAAAAATTAAAAATCTTTCGTATACAGAGATACAAATTTTATTTAATGTAGTAGACCCTTGTTACTAAGAAATTAGATTTATTTAAATTAACCAACCCAACCACGTTGACTAGAGAGAAGTGACCGACCTCAAACAGGAGATGACATCCTTCCTCCCAGAGAGATTAATTACTAATGGGGCTCTAAGCGACATGCCAATTTCCTGCTTACACCACCTTAGATATATGTGTGTTATATATATACAAGGGTTTCAGCAACCACTCCATGTCATCCTCCTGTAACATGGAATACGTAACTAGATCGAACTGAATAAATTATCCACAGCGTTGGCCTGGTTTTAATTAATGCGTCACAGTCCCGCATCACAGAGGGACGGGACCAATGGGGAGAAAGGGAAATTATTAATTTTACCCTTTGAGTATAAATGTGCAACACATTTTAAATTAATTAACAAACAATCGTCTCCGAGGACGGAGAAAATTTATGTTAAGAGCGGCTGTTTGAGTATAGGAAACAAATATTACATTAAAAAGTACTTTGATTGTTAAAAAGTCAAAATATGAATAATTTAGGATTTTTAAAAGAAATAATAATCGCATTTGGGAAATTATGAGCATAACAACAAAATGTTTTTATCTAGACTATAGCACCCACACAAGGAGTGGGAAAATTAGAAAGAGTAATCAATAAGCCTAAATTAATCAAAATTCAGTTCCTAAACAAGTAATAGTATATGGTCATATTTAAGATTTTATATAGAAACTATGTAATTAGCCACGAATTATACAAAAGCAGTAGTAATACCATAAATTATTTATTATAAGCTAAAAACCAAACTATACTTTTTTATAATCAGAGTATCACGATTTGACTCTCTCAATTAACTAATGTAATTAATGTCTTTCAAATTAGTTTCTTTTATCCTCAAAGCATTGATTTAGTTATACAGGTTAATTATAAAATCAATGAAAAATTAATAAATGGAAGCGCTGCATACCTAAAAGTAACAAAATATTGATTAACGGAATGTTCCTGGAAGACTGTGCTTCTAAATAAATGATTCACCCAGAAGGAATATCCAAGAAGACATCAGATGGTGCTATCAAGTTGTTATCATTAGTAACATACGGTTATCAATCCCACGTCTAATTTTTTAATGACCTAACCTTAAACCGGTCAGAAAGAAGTGGATTCCGAAAAGAAATTCCGCTGCTCCAGCCAAGCCTGACCACCATCATGGTGGTTTAAATAAAGATTTTATTTTTAAAAAGAAAAAAGATAATCCTGAATCTCGTAGATGCGGCCATCGATACTGGTCCCACGCCGTTCCTATGACTAACGCAGTAATGAACAATATAAATAAAAATTTATGAAGTATGCTCACCATTTTCAAATGACATTGCCATTGTACCAGGAAGAAATTTTTGAGAAGCAAATTCAAAGATTTATTTACAAAATAATACGCATTTCTGGAATTATTTAGACTGTAAGAAGTTAAATAGTTAATGAAGCACTGGAGTAGTCCATAAACAACTATAGTGAAACAGGATTGTATTTTAAACTTTTTTAATTGAAATATTTCAGTTACAGGGATGCAATGATGTATTTTATTTAGTAAATACTCAATTCACAATTTGTTATCTTACCTTACAAACAGCAATTCGTCTACCAAAAAATATAAAAAACTCCCTCAGTCAAATCATGTTGCTTCATCCTTCTCCAAATGCCATCATGTGGACAAAGACGGTTATGTCTCAGATCGTTAAAATAGTTAATCGATTCAAATAAATTCACACCTGAGGTACATCAATTGTTCTCCGTAAAATAACTATTTCCACCTAATTTTACAAGTATTCAGAAAAACTGAAATTAATGGCGCGCAAAAGCAATAAAATCGACTCCGAGAGAATGTAACCGTAATTTAAACATGGTCGAAGCTTCAGTTACGAAACAAAAGTGTTGTTGGTGTTGATGCATCTGGTGAAACATTTCCGTTATTGACAATACATTAATGGTAAATGTCACACAGTATAAATATCCATTTGCAGATTAACACGCCCACAAAAAGATTTTTTTGTAACATTAGGAGCATGGTAAAATGACCCGAAAGGTCTGAAAAAAATTAATGCAATTTCAGAAGTTAATGATAACGTCGAAGAATTATTACACAAAAATTAAAAATATATTTTCATACTTTCTAGTAAGTATACCACTATATTTTAGGATTTACTAGAATGAAATTCAACTTTCGAGGTAAAGTTTAATATATTTTAGAAGCTCCCACTTTGAGACACAATTCCCCTTTAAACGAATAAGTGGCTAATTCCCTTAAATAGAGACAGAGCACGTAAAATTTAAACTCTTAACTTCAATAGACGAGTAACTAGGTTACCCAGAGAAGAGGAAATGCAAATATTTGTCATCCAGCGCGAAGACTCAATTTCTATTTCTCAAACAGAACTATCACGGTTTAAAGCAGATTAAACTTTCCCGTAATTGAGAAATACAATTAAAACAAAATTAGCTGTATGAAATTAGAGTACAATGGAAGATCATTATAGTAAAATTTACTGTAAAATGATGAAAAACCCTTTGCTTTAAATCAGTCAAAAAATTAATAAGAAACCAAAATTATCATATAATTTAGAATATAAACTGTATTAAAGTTTTTTTAGAGAAGCTATCTGATACGTCATACTTATTTACAAATAAAACAGACAAATTAATTGAAACATTTAAGATTGTATATTCCATTCGGTAATTTTAATCATAATTTTCCCTTTCACTAAGTTCTATACAAACTTTGTACAATCTTTCATATTCCAGGAAATATTGAAAGTTGCCAACTTAATTTTGTAAAAAAAAATACATTAAAGTAATGCAGTTAAAACAATAAGTGAAAAAAAAATAGATTCATCTATAGTTGTATATCAAAATTAAAATCGGTCACTCAACAGACAAAAATTTACATGGTATAATTTGAGGATCGGAAAATGCGTAATTCTAGGCTGCTAATAAAGAATTTAATATGCAAGGAAAATTCTTTGCAAAATAATTAGTTAAATTGACCTTACCTTTAAGCCGTTTAATGTTAATTAACATTTGTGTCGTTTTCAGTCTGTTGAACGCCTCCATGCTCAAGCCTTTTCATTCCACATAGCTTCCATATCACAGTCACCTTAATCGGCTTTGCGTTTCCATCCCTGGCCTCGCTCTTCTGTTATTACGTCACACAATTGCTAATTTACAATTCTCATATTGAACACTTTCTCGAATACCACGTTCATGCCATTTATTATGGTTTCCAAGTCTTCTTCCGATTCCCTTTATACTACAATATCAGCGGCAAACCGTAGAGATTTTATTTATTCTCCTAGTAGTATGATTCACTTTCCATATTATTTGAATTGAATTTTATATATTATTTTTATAAAAACATATGTGAAGTGAAATATAAAGAATAAAAAGTCTTTCTTTGTTTCCTTTAAATTAAACCATTTCTGTGGATCTAATGCTTTACACGAATAAATACACGAGGAAATAAAATTTCAATAAATATGCACAGGAATGTATTTATTGTAGGAAGTACTTTCAAGTGAATATGTTATACATAAATATCATCCGAAAGAGAAACTGCGATTGTTACGTGCACTGCACCGAAAAATTGTTAGAATAGAAATTAACTTGTTAACCAAGGTAAACGGTTCCTTTTACAAAAGCACACTATTTACCCATCCCACAATCTCTTCGCCCAAACGATTCCTCTTTTTATTTGTCGTCACTATTCAATTGGCATGTTCGAGTTCCAGCAAACGCCGCTCTTGTTGTATTTTTCAATAACTTCGCCTTCCACGTTCTTCTTCTCCTCCTTTCCGCTCATTTTATTTTGCCTATTTCTGCTGCAGAAGCGAGCCGGTACAGCAGGCAAAAAAAGGGAGACTTGTTTCCCTCCTATCGCCTTGTTTGCGTTATTTCTTTTGTGTAACCACAGGGGAGACGGAAATGTTTTGTGAAGTCGTCCAAGAGCGTGTCACACAAGGCGTCAAATCAAAGCGAACAAAAATGAAGAAATGTATTGCCCGTGTGAGATTGTCTCAGAGACGTCTTTCGGTACAAGAAAAACAACGGGAAGCTATTAATTTCTGATCAGGATGTAACAATAAAACTAGAAGCAATTGGAAACCTAGAGGGAACAATTTACTTTCATATTTTTTAAGTATTACAGGTTGCAGTAAAACATAGAAAAAAGGTATTCCGCATTATGCAATAGAGAAACACACCTCAACGAAAATAAGGTCAATAAATGAAATGTAAATGAAGAAATATTTTAGTTAGTATAACAAACCGTAGAAAAATTAATATGTTTCACAGCCGTAATTTTGCTGACCTTATGTCTCAGAAACAAAAACTAAAAGTGATGGACGTATATAATGTGTGTGTGTTTAAGAGAGAAATTCAAAAGTTACTACCTACAACGATTCGCCCCCATTTTTGTGACATATTAAGGTATTATAAATTAAAAATATAAAAATCATTGACACGAGACAACATCCCACAAAATGAATACATTTCCATATAAATAAATCATTTTAAAAAGTCAAAAATGTGTTTAATATGGAGGCAAAATCACAATGAAAATAATTTAATATATTTATTCGCAAATAATTATCAGGTATCATACCTTCAAACTATAAAGTTTTCTAATTTCACAGTCCTCAACTGATTTTGAAATTAATATTTAAATTCCATTGCCCTATTCAGCACAGTACGAAGTCTCAATCCGTGCTTAGCTCGTCTTATTGCTAATTTGCTCCGAAACCTTTTTCCTCATCGAAAAATTTTTCATTCCTAACCTAAAAATTACTGGGGCTGATAAATGCGAACAGCGCAGGGCATTTAGTTTAGTATCCCACGAGTGCAAAACATTAACTAAAATAAAAAGTAAACTTTCCGACTTATTTCAGACTTAATTTTATTTTTAACTACTTCCAAAGAGGAATTGTTGTTTTTCCCCTTTGGAAATGGTTAAAAATAAAGTCTTAAATTGGTCATAAATTTTACTTATTACAAAATCAGACGTTAAAATACATTAACTTAAATAGTATATGGGAGGAACGAACGTCAAATAGAATGCGAGTTACGAGATCAGGTTGGTTTGAGGAAGAATGTAGGGACGAGAGAAGCAATACTGACCGTGTATAATTTTATAATACAGGATAATAAAAAACAGGCCAGCGTTCATTTGTTGATTTAGAAAACCCTTTAATAGAGCGATCTGGACAGGAATATAATAACGAGAAAGAATAGTTATCCATAACCTCTACAGAAGGAAGTCAGCAGTAATTAGGATTGAAGGAAAAAGAATAGTTATCCATAACCTCTACAGAAGGCAGTCAGCAGTAATTAGGATTGAAGGAAAAGAAAAGAAAGCAGAAAACAAGAAAGGAGTAAGTCTCAAATGCAGTCAGCCACCCATGCTGTTTAACTTATACATATAAGACGCCACAAAAAAGTTAAAACGGAATATGGAAAAGGAGAAGTAATATAAACCTTATCTGCCCTAACAAATGGAATGAACGTGGTCCTGGAGAAAGAGTTGAACATGAGGATTAATAGAGGGAAAACCAATGTAATGTAGTGAAGTATAGTAAATAGTGGAACAATAAAGGGTGCTAGATTGGGAAAGGATATTTTGAATAAAGTTAAGAGTAATAACTATGAATGGAAGAACAACACAGGCAAGAAAGACTTTCGCGAGAAATAGGAATTTACTTACGGACAATGTAAGTATGAATATTAGGAAATTGACTAAAAATGTTCGTATGAAACGTGGCGTTATGAGGGTGCGTAACGTGGACGGTAAGAGTTTCAGAAAGGAAAAGAAAGGAAGCCTTTGAAATGTGGATCTATAGGAGACATCTGAAAATCATATGGGTGGATATGGTAATTAAGCAGAAAGTTCAAAGATGAATAAGAGAAGAGAGAACATTATGGAGGACTTTGACTAAGAGAAGAGATAGATTAATAGTCTACGTTTTGAGACATGAGGGTCTTGTAAAATTAGCATTAGAGGGAAGTGTGTGGGATAAGGACAGATGAGCGAGGCCAATGCGGAAATGAAAAGGCTTGCGTAGGATACGATTGTGTCAGACCGTCAGCGACCTCCGCCCTGAACCTCTGTGACCTTGCGTCGCCTCTCATTCCAGCGGATCGCGTTGTTCACAATTTGTTAATTGCAGCCGTAGCAGCGGGGGCGGCGGGGGCGGCGGCGACGCTGCTTTGTTTTGGCGTGAAGACTGCCTCGGTGGTCCTGGTAATGGCAGTGCACTAGCAGACCGTAGCAACCGTAAACAAGGCATTGATTTGCAATCGCAGTAATGCTGCTGCTGCTGCACACCGAAATGAAATATTTGCGGTCCGCCGCATTTTGCTCGGTTCGGTCACATCGCGTCGATAACTCAATCGGGGGAAGCCATTTAGCTTTGATTGCAGCCTGCGACCTACATTACACTCAATAGGACGTGGCGAGGAACAGAGAAAGCCAGAGAGAGGGGAAGAAAAAAGTATACAGCCTATGAAATAGCTTCCATTTAAGGAACCGATGAATGCAGTAAAACGTGAGCTTTCAATCTTTGGATTTTTACATATAAATTTCTCTACATTGATGTAGACATCATAAATTATTTCTCTGTTGTTAGCATTTTACAGTTAACTTAAGACGTAACAATGCAGGTCAAGTGAGAAGAAAAGAAAAAAATTATTGTATCAATTTTAAAGGGACAAATGCATTCTCCTAAAATAATCAATATATTATAAAAAATTAATAAACAGTCAATCCACATACAAACCTAGTTTCCATTAAATTCCTATAACGTTTCGTCTTCACATTTGTGTCCACGTCACATAGCCAAGTGGTCCAGCGCTGTTTGCCGCATCATCTCAGCAAAAATTAATAGTTTCTTTGTCCATTCCCCCATGATTTTGTTTCATTTCTATTGTGTCCGGTTCAAAAATGGCCGCAGCTTTTGTAGTAGCGCGCACGCAGTTTATTCGCTTTTGCACCCATATACGAATTTCTAAATTATGCAGGAACAGTGTTGTATTCTTTTCAAATAAACTATATCGTGTTCCGTACATTCAGACCTACAAATAAAACCTATATTTACTAAGCTAATATTTTTTCATGTACTCTGTGTACCACGAAGTTGTCGATTCAAATGAATAAAATTTAATTTCTCCAACAAGAAACGTTTTTCCGTGCTTTTACAGATAATATTGTAGTTACTCTATATAAATTATCGATTGCAACTGGCTTTCCCTTTACAAATCACACTTCACTAAAAATTGTATTTTTCACTGTTTGAGACGCATTTTGGGCATGTAGATACAAATCTGAATCTTTTTCACATAAGAGTACTATTTTTTTGATATTTTACTATATTGAGATACACACTTGTCAAACACGTGTAAACCGAACATTTCTTGCTATATCTAACAATTATTTATGCTTGAGTTAAATCTCGAAGTTCAAATTTATATTGTAGTTTGCTACTATAGAGACTTATCGTGTGAATACGTTACAAATATACATATGCATACGTATACAAATTATTTTTGTGAAAATACAGTCTGCTTTTCTACGGTTATTAAATTATTTTTAATTTTTACAGAAATCTATCATCATATGAACAGTGAAAACCTTATGCTGGTGCGAGTTTTTGCAAACAATAATTACAATTTATAAATGGTGCACCTGTTAAAACTTGCGCTAAAATAAAAGCAGATAGTAGGGAACAAGGATCACCGGATCGCATATAAGACTGAAAAAAAATGAAGAAAAAAATTGAATTTCCCTGCGTGGAATAAACATAAAAAATCCGTCTCCTCACTGGTCGTCTCACAAACCAGCGAGATTACGTAGCGTGTTTATTAGGGGTCCCCTAAACTTTCCGTTGTGTTATGGGAGACTAAGATCTTGGAAGCCAGAGGTCGTAAATCTACAGGGGTGATATTGGCCACCGACGGGGCGAATAACACACAACACCCTCGGGATTACGACCCTAGTCCCTGGTCCGCTTCCCGTCGTCTCGTAATTATCTTGGAAAGAAGAGAAGAAAATATCTGCACCGTAAGGTACAATAGAAAAGACCGATAGGTACTTCTAAGAATCGGCTATAACCTTTCTTTTCAAGCAGTTAGTGTCTTTATAAAAAAACATGACCATTATTGATAGAAACGGCAAGGCGTGTCAGCTCACAAAAATATCACAGAGCAAATCTTTAATACGTCGAACTGAAATTAAAATTAATAGTAACTTTGCCAATAAATACTTGTAGTAAAGATCATTAATCGAGCTGATCTTATATAAAAAGAATAGTACTCAGTAATACCAGTCATAAAAAAGAGCGTTGCTCCGCCACTAAAAGGAGTAGGAAATACACTAGAACTAGACTCGATTTACCAACTTGAGGAAAACTGCAGATCTTCATCTGTCTTCAAAATAAGTGCTAACAACTTAAGAAAAAAATCAGAAAACTTTGCCTTTCTCGTCGTGTATAATTTGTTACGTTACATGTAACCATTTAACTGTAGTGAGTTTCTAAAAATGTCTTACGGTTTTTATAATTGCCTAGTATTTATTACCTTCATCTTTTCCATACAATGATTCTGTTTCACCACTGGCATCATACAGCACAATGGGATTTGGGGATACGAAGTCAATGAGAGTCTGCTCGAGGAAGATTGAAAGAAGTTACAGACACGGAAATAAAACCCAGACATTCAGACGCCTTTCCGGGATTTCTGAAGCGGTGATATTCCGTCAGAACTTTGCAGTGAACCAAGTTCCCAACTATCCGTGGTAGGTGGGGTGAATGCTCCTCCCAAATTATTTGCAAAAGGAGAGGAATTTGTCTTCGCCACCCGATGGAAATAATGTAACGGAGAAGGGAAACGTTTTGAAGAAAGGACTGTGATGGATTTTGGAGGACATCAAAGTGTGTGACCGAGGACAGAGACATGGGGAGACAGTGAAAATTGTGATTCAGGAGAGAGGACGAGAAAAGGACAATAGAGAGAGCTAAGTGTAGGACTAAGAGACTGTTTTTAAATTCGTTGAGTCCGAACTGCCCAGAAGTCCAGAGGAATCTTTATGAGATTATATTTGAGCGAGACCTGATGAGCACCGGCGATCTTGAGACAGCAAGGAAATTAGTATTTTCAGACTTTTCCTTGTTTATAACTTTCTTCTAATTTTTCTCACACTGTCAATTCAGAGTCAATAATTTCATTAAAAAAACCTTTTATGAGTCGTCCATAACCAGAACGACCCTAGAATAAGATCGGACTTTTCTTCACGTTATTTGTTAAGGACCTAAATATTGTAAGTTTTGTATTGAGTGTAAACACTACTAATTTTAAAAATCCGACTTTGTAAGATGAATTAAAGTTACAAATGATGGTATAATATTTAATTAACTTGGATGAAATAAATTTATTGAAAAAAAACGATAATATTCCTAATTAAATATACTTAAACTCAAAATAATTTCAATAGGAATGAAAGGTTTTTATCGAATAAGATGAAAATTAACTACATTGTGAGATTCATTCTATTTTGATTTTTTTGTAAAAAATTGATATGTCCTATGTGCAGTGATATATCTAAACTTTGTGTATTCTTAAAAGCTGAATAAAATAGAACACAATTCAATATTTTGAAAGTGCTCAAAAATCCGGAACACCACACGCAATTTTGAATAAGAAATATTTGTAAATTTTTGGGAGCATTCTCTGTGACAAAGTGAAAAATAAAACTGAAGTCACTAATTTTATAATTATAAATCATGGTTCATTTAGATTGGATTTAAAATAGTGTAGGAAGAGATTTTTAGAAAAAAACATTCATGGGAAACTCAAAAGCTTTGATGGGGGGAATAATCCCGATTTTCACGGTCGCCCGTTGTAACAGGGAAGATTGGTGAACCTGATCTGATTTAATGGGAGGATGGCCAAAACTAATCGCGTCAGTCAACACACAAGGCTCAAAAACAATTGCAGCCGTCAGACACCTTAAAGGCAAACTCGTCACATTCGAGCAAATGCGCACACAGATTTACCACTAAACCCGTGATGAAAACAAACAACGATAAAATACACCGTAAATCTCCTCGAAACAGATTGATAAATAAGGTCAAGCTTGTTGAGAATCTAACGCGCAAGTATTGGAAGCAGCAATAAATTCAAATGTTACGAAATAAACATTTCAGTGTTTATTATATAATTCAGGCTTCTGAAACAAAATATGTAGTAATAAAGATAATGAATAATGTAATAACCGTATTTATAATTCTTTGACTACAATTTTTATATTTCTCATATTTTCTAAATTTAAATATTATGACAATACGCATAAACTCTAGGGTTTCTAATTAATTTAAAAAAGATTCGTTTTTTAAAAAACTGGATGTAATAAATACCGATAAACTGTATGTTTAAAAATTCGTTGGTTACTCTTCCAGCGTCGGAGCTTCCTTCGTTAATTACTCAGATCTGAAATTAACCGCAGTAAATAAAATTCTGTAAACTTCCGCAGTATTTGAAAACAAGAACAGGATATGAATTAAATCCTCGTCACCACAACAAAGACAAATATTTGGTGACAAATATTTAAAACAATTAATATTTTCCATTATTTCCCTTCTTTTTTTTAAAAAAAAAGCACATGTAAATATGCTTCAAATGACCGCTTCTACTTCAACCTTTCGTCCTTAATTTTGGAAATTCGTCGGATAAAAACGAAACAGAGAAATTTTTGAATTCATGTGATTATAGATATAGCTCGATAAAAGGTTGAGGTCAAAATCTATAGACAATTTCATCACAGCGTCCACTCACTGACAGTTACAACCGAAAAAACCAGTGCAGAAATTAAATATAATTCATCAGTAGACGATTCAGCCGATGACAAAAAACTATATTTGGAGCGCTAATTTCTTATGGACATTTATGTATAATTTCATACGCTCAAAAATTTAAAACCGTGTATAATAATAATTTTTCCTATGTTTATCAGTCACATTCATAACAAAAACTATAATTGAATTTTGATTTCAAATTTATCTAGCAGGAACTTTCGGAATTGCCATAGTTACCTACAATACCAAATACAATTTTTTTAAACATTACAAAAAATTATTTATATCATCAGTTAACTTCTTCGATATGTGATTGAAAGTCATCTTATTATTTTTAATTTTAATACAGTCAATCAATAGTAGTTATTATGGTCATGGGGCAGGGTCAGCCCCTCATTTAAAATAATTTCTTCAAGGCATTTATTAAAATTTGCACCATAACCATAATAACTACTGTTTACCTATTGATTGACTACATTACAATTAAAAAATAAAAAGATGACAACTTTCAATAGCATATGGAAAACGTTAGCAGATTGTAATATTTTTTTTAAAAAATATATTTGATTTTTTAGATGACTATAGCAATGCCGAAAGCTCCTGCTAAATAAATTCGAAAACAAAATTAAAATTATAGTTTTGTTATTAATGTGACTGATTAACATAGGGAAAGATTATTATCATTTTACATAGAAATCAATCTTATAACAAAATTTAATGAAATCCTTGAAGTTTAACCCCTGAATAATTTTCATATGACTCAGTCGAAACGTCGTAGTCAAATTAAAATTTATGAATTGTCTGTAAATAGTCATCCGATTTATCTTTATATATATTATACCTAATATTCTTTAAAAAATAATAATTTGAAGAATTAAAAATGTATAGAAACTATAAAAACAGTGTAAATGCTTCTGGAAAATGTTAGATTTAATTATAATATAATATGCTACTGAATATATATATATATATATAGATCACAAATTAACCAACTAAAAACTTGTTTCCTGAAACCGATAACACATGAACCTAAAACACTGAAAATCAACAAACGCACATACAACTAATAGCACACACAGAGATTACAGCGCAGCGGAAAAATATGTAATAGAACATACAAATTTTAGAATCTTTTTTAATTAAATCATGTTATAATGTACTATTGTTATCCATTAGCTAATTAACGATTAAATGAATGAGAAAAATATATTTGTCGCTCTATCTTAAACTCAACATAAAATTACACTGACATTAAAAACTGATATTTACGTAATATTTTAGTTTTCAGTAATATGTTTCATCGTTTTCAAATTGGCCGTGGAATTTTAGTCACCGTGAATTTCTATTTACAAGAACTAATTTTTTACGTTTAGCATACATGTTTATCCTTCTTTCCTTCCTTTCCCGTTCTATTATTGTTTGAAGCCTGTCGAATAATTCAGACGAGCCTCACGACACCCCAGAGTGGCAATTTGAATCGCCGTGGAGATTCATCCTCGACGTCGCACCGGGGAACCGTGAATAAATAAAACTCACGAGACTCGGAGGAGTGTTTAAAACGTGTGGAACTCAACCACACTCCGCCTCACTCGACTCCTAAATTGTAGTAGTTTACAAACAACCCAATTCACCACGCTCACAGTTAGGAAACTCGTCTCTCATAAAATAACTACATTCACAGTGTGCAAAAGTGTGTTAAATAAACAAGATTGCTAAGTGTATTATGTAATTGCTCAATATAATTAAAATAATTTATGTATCTGAATGAAATAGTCGTCTACGAATCCAAATACCGCAATATTATTCTCTAAGAAAATCGCCGTAATGTAATGATTCCGTAAATCATACTTTCGTATTAAATATACATAGTATTTACTATTATATCTTAATTTCAATCCATTTATGACTTCCCTAACTACTGTCTCTCGTTCGTCAATTTCCGTTATTAACCACAGGGTAATTATATATATTAAATATATATTTCTAAAATTCGCTATAGGTAAATGGCTAAACACGTGAAACTAGTGACGGCAAGTGGTTATGGGAAACCGCCCACAGGGGCGTCACCCACCGTAATTTTTAAACCGTGCCAGTTGCTGTAAACTTAATATTTCCGACTTAAGTAGCTGAATTAAAATATTTTTGTTAAGTAAATTAAATATATTTGACACACAGTTCCAATTGTAAATGTAACATGTTTGTTTAAATACATATAGTTATTATAATAAGCAGGGATTATTTCACGTTCCATTAGAATAATAAAGCAATTGACCTCGCAAAATTTGTAAACCTACCTATGGTTGTCATAATATGGATATAAATAAACGTGTGATTACTTCATCTACTTTATTGTTAAAAAAATGTAGCAAAGAATTAGTTACTATGAAACCTTCTCCCTCTATTTTATAGACTTTATAAAACGTATTATCTACAGCTCCAAAGACGAAATATATTTTTATTTTAAAAATTTTCAGCCGTAAAATGATCACAAAACACGAGTTGTATCGAAAACATCGACGAATATATACAACATACAAGAAACGCCACAGACTACCGTAAAAGACAAAGTGAAGCATGGGGTAAAAGAGAATAACGATGGTTTAGTGCATTGTCTGTTTCCTTGGTTCCTAGTATATTAGTTTTCTTTGTGTTCCACTATATATTTACCGTTATGCCCAGATATAAGAAAAGAATGTGTTTTTATTGCAAAATCCTGAAGGGTCCCGGCGCCTCCAGAAGCTTTATGCGCGTCTCGGCGGTGAAGTCGTCGACGGTGCAGTTGTCGTGATGCACCTTCCAGCGCTCCAGGCTCTGATTGTCGCCGGAGCCCAAGGGCGAGTGGCGCACCACCACCAGTCGCTTGGAAGTGTCGTTATCCAGAACGTCTTTGAGACGGTCCTCGAGATCTGCGGGCAAAGGCGTAGGAGCCTCCACGACGAGCACGTCGCACCACGCGGTCCGCCACAGTCGCAGGACCTCGTCGGACCTTGCTACAAGGGTGTGATCGGCCAGCAGCAGGAAGGACACGTCAGCTAGTGTCTGGCACACGCGCAGCACCGACAGTTCAGCCCTGCCCCGTGACGGAAGCAGCGTAATGGCGCTCGACTCTTCGATCCAGCTCCGCATCTCCCCCAGCTTGGCTCTCGTGAAGCGCAGAAAGTGCTTGGCCCCGCAGCGTCTCACCAGGTTCAGACGAGCCACGCGCTCCAGTACCAGCTCCTTCCACAGAGGCGCCTGTTCAGTCAAGAACACGTCACAGTGGTATTTCTCTCGCAACTCGCACGCTAGGCGGTGGTAGAGCGGGGAAATGTCCGTGTCACCCAGAGCGTCTTGTATCTCAATCTCTAGTAGCTTACGCAGCTTGTTGACAGGAGTTTGGTCGTAGAAGAGACGTAGTCGCTCAGCCAGGTCCGCTTCCATAGGGACGTCTTCTGCCAGGAAGCGTACGACACCACCGCGGCCAGTGTGGAAAAGCCGCAATTCCCCCTGTGATTCGCAGGGCACCGCAGACGCTCCCAGCGTCGCGTTGGTGATCACTACATACGTAGCATCTTCCAGAGGGAACTCTATGCCGTCCACCACGAATTTCCAATCCGCTTCTTGAAGTTTAACGTGCAAATCCTGAAAACCTGTGAGCATAGCGTCACCGCGGCCCATTGGCGGGTCCTCGATGTCCGCATGCTTCACTTTGATGAAGAATCCTTGATAGGCGGCGTCCTGGGGTGACGCCTTTGGCCTGATCAGCAGCACCAGGTCGCAATGGTAACCCGCCGCCTCCACGTGGCTGCCCAGGAAGAAGCTCACACCCTTGTTAAGGCATCGCATGAACAGCAACATGTATATGGCCACTCGGTAGTCTTCTTCACGTATGCGCGAACCCTTCTGCTTTGTGAAGCATAACCTGATCAACAAATATATAGAAGCCAAGTGATAAAATAAGACTCAGGACAACTGAAATCATACCATGAAAACAATAAAAAGTCCCGTAGCCGCAGTTACACATACGAGAGTGATTCAAATTGTGGCATTAATGAAAGAAAAATTAAACACTTAAATGAAGTACAGAAAAAAACGTTTGAACTCTTTCTTTCTTGTTAATGCATTTATATTACCACTCTAGCGAGAGAAATAGTCGCTCAGTCTTAAAATGCCTGAGTATCTGCATATGATATACTGGCAACAGGATCATTATACAACACCAGGCATTGGCAAGACCTCACCATACAGACTCTGAGGTCCACCAAACCGGACCTGAGGTCAAATTGTGTAATTAGTAAGAAAGCTATCAGCAGCAAGAATTACACAGACAGTGAAACATTTCTTCAGAGAAGGCCCTGTGTATAAGTGCGGAAGAACTCAGTCTACTTAATTTTAATGTAAAATAATTATTTGTGTATCTATAATACATATAGTTTAGTACAATAGTATAGCACTTGCTTAAAATTTGTATTTTCTTCGGCAATAAAAGGTTACTTACTTACTACTCGAAACGGAAGCATCATTAATGGGAACTACCAAAGGCTTCTACGTCGTTCCATGATGAGAGCTTTTTGGAAGAATCTGTGTATAGAAGGAGACTCTGAGTGCATAATAAGAAATGTAAAATTGCGGAACCCAGGTAGGTAAGAGAAGCAACAAGCCCGCTATGGATGGTCAAGTAAGGATTCAGATGTAAGAAATTCCTGCCAAAATAAATCACTTGCTCCCAAGGTTGCGTAGGAAATCAGACTCAAGGCGTTCCTATAAACCTCTAACCCCCGTGCTGGCAATATTGAGACTTGTGGGCAAAGGGATTCGATTCTCATTAACCAGGATCATCGAAGGTTCAAAATCTAGTGTACGGAATATGTGCCCACCAAGTGTTGCAGTCAAGAAGAATGAGAAGTTGGACAGTGATTCAGTTGCAAAGCAAGGTAGTTGGAGATTAGTGTAGAAGGAAATTCGTTCAAAGGTAGGGGCGACGTTCAGTGATTGAAAGCTTTTCAATGATAGAAACAAGTAAGAAATATACTAAAGTTGAGAGTTGGTAGATATAATACTAGTTGAACTAGACCCACTATTTCGGACCACGAGAATAGATTCAAAGCAGTCGAATTCTTTTTCCTGGTGGCCGTTCATCAGACGAGACTGCGGAGCTACCTGAGAAGTTGCATCGCCTAATATATCCAGGAAGTATTAAAACAATTTTCTCGCTATGGTTCTACATTAGTCCACATTTAGAAATATTTATGACCACTGTGTTGTGATACTGCAATCCTCCACGAAAGAGTATTAATTGTTTTCTTGTATATTATAGTTTTCTATTAAAGCAGGGTGATGTTATCGTTGTTAAGAAAATAAAACTGTAACTGCTGTATTATTTATTTTATTTATTACTTAAATATATGTAATTATTATCTAATTAATATTGTCGCTGCCACTGTAAAGCTAAAATAAAATTTCGCCCAATCCGGAAAATGTCGCAAGGCTTATTCAATCCAACATTTATATTTTATACGTTAATTTTTTTTTATAAATGACCTCTCATCTCCCCACCAGGGAACTCGTTACAACAATGGCTCTGAAAATAGCACGCCATCATTTTGTTATTGTCTGTTTCAATTAACGTGTTTTTCTTCTTCTACCCCAATCATTTGCTTTACCCACGTTAGAAATTCCTCCCGGTCCAGCATGCCGAAGATTCCTGGACTCCTGTTGGCATGCACCACGAACTAGGTAATCTCCACAGCAATTCCAACCAAATTGCCCCTAAAAGCCTGCCTCATCCACAGATGAATATTTCATATATAAAGATGGTGAATTAGTCGAGACTGATAGGACCTTAAAATCCAAACTTTGTTCAACAATTCAATTCACTTTATTCCATCGAGTGAAAACAGGAGAGAAACAGTCAGTCTACGCATAAATTTTACACTGAAGTTTGGCCTCCATCATTCGAACGTAATGAAGTTATTTATAATTCATTCGTAAAATCAATGTCATCTGCTGCTGTTGTCGCTATTAATTCAACAAATATTTTTCCACAGGCCCTTGTCGGACAACAAGGAATGCTATTTCGGCGAGTTTAACCCTGTTTGTTTTCTCCGCAACATAATATTTGTTTACGTTTTCCTGATTAATAATTGTGTCCAGTTTTTCGGTCGTGTTTGTTAATGGATTTCTGTTCCCGTGTGGGCGTTGTTCGTGTCGTTGTTTCCAGCGTATTTTATCCACGTTATGTTCTGATCCGGAGTGAGCTAATCCCCTCCTTTCCCATCCTACGCGATACGTATGTATTTTTTCCACCATTGATATTTCTCCTGCTTTGTGGATTAATTACTTTACAATTTCCAGACTCACAATATTTAATGTAATCACGTAATAATAAAAAATTAACTTCCTCACCACAGTGGGAAAAGTCCTTAGGGTTGGGCCTTGAACTGCTAAAACGAGGTCTAATTAAAATAAAAGCGAAAAATGGAATATATTTTTTAAGAGAATGATTAAACATCGGTGCATGAATATGTTTTATTGGTTTCCGGCTTCTATAAATACATTATATCTATTTAAAAATCTAGCGTTAGTTGTTTGTTTGTTGAGCCATACGTATATTTGATTAATTTTTTACATATGTGATATCAATTTTTTAAATATGCATTAAATATAACGTAGCGCATTCACGTAAATGTACTATCGTGACGCATCGCCGGTCACGATTTATAAACTCCAATAAAACGTATTGCATGCCTGAACAAAATTGAACCACACTCGTATGACAATGATAACTGTTAGGCAAGTATATTGTTATTATCCGTCCTCATAACCGACAGAGTTTTAGTTACCTTTTCGAAACGCTGTTTCTTCGTTTCTACCATGAATTAATTCTATTTAAGACCCTCAACTAATTATTTTTCCATGAGAAATGAACCAAGTTCTCGTGAGCGAGGCTGAGGGCCTTGAAAATTACTACAAGAAAAAGTAAACCTGCACTTACGGTTTCTTATCCTCTATTCTTGTAGTTTCAATCATCATTCTCTCCTGTAAATGCACAACAAATAATTTGAGTCTTCTCTTTAAGAACATCAAAAATTAATATATGTTAATGAAATAATTTAAAAACAGTTTATAGCAGATATATTTTAAATGTTTAACCGATGACGTTTCGGACATCTCCGTACTTTCGTCAGGTATTTGATGTTATACTGGAACACAATTTAGTCTACCCCTAATTTCACCTCCATTAAAAACAGCATATATACGATTTCTTTTACTTAATATAATTTAAAAACAAAATATATTCAATAATATTTGTTGTCAATAAATGGCGCAAGGAACAACCAACATAATTTTTAAAAATAAGAACTTTATACAACTTTGTTTCTATTTTTATAAATTTATCTAATAATAGAATCTACAATATTTCTGCAAATTAAATTCTGCAAGGAACAATAAACTGTAAAATAAGTAATATTTTTTAAAATAAATACACCCGAGATGGACGAAATGGCTTAATTATATAAAATAAATATTTATTAACATTTTTATGAGAAAATTAGCAGTATTTTTTTAAGTTTCTTTGCAAACAAAAAATAATAAACTGTAAAATTATATGCAATCACGGAAAGGCACAGTGATAGAAATATAGTCCAAATTATATATTTATCTGGCACTTAATTATGATTAAATAAATAAATTATTAGATAAATAAGAATAAATAAGAAAAAAACATAAATTTCAATTTCAAACTCAATAATATACCTCTAAGAGGTTAAGAAAAATGTTGAAAATAATTATTATTAATGATCATTACATATTCCCTTCGTAAATAAATATTTATTCTTTTGGAACCTACAGCCAGAGTTGCTCAGTTTAATTAATTAAATTCATCCCTTCCAACAGTTTCTCGACATAAATAAATGGTCCATCCACGAGTTACGACACGTATTTTCCTCTAGCCACCATTAACTCACCCACAGGTCAGTTATTAACTCTCCTTTTTTTTACTCGGGGATAATTATTGCTAGGTTTTGATACAGCCAGGTTGAAATTAATGCCTGCAACATTGCATCGGTAATAATTTGCGGAGGATTAAAGACTTACCGCGGTAATAGCCTATTATTTACGGATTCCTAGTCGAACGTGTGTTTTTACTCGACATTAATAATCCGCCGACCACCTCATCCAATGCCCATACGTTTAATTTAGATATCATTAAGCGTCACCAACTCCAACCTGTACCTTTGTCCGAATCCCACTTTCGCGAGATTCTTTGACAAAAATTATGATTTTCATTTATGTTAATCGTTTATTACATTTTAACTGTCGAGGTGGGGCGAATTGGCGTTTTTGGAAATAACCAGAGACAAGCAGCGAATCAGTGATAATAAACCGGACTTAATTAATTTAATTTTCATCAGATTTTTCCCTGCGAATTTTCAGGTAAGATCCTTAAAATAGGTAACCGGCGAAAACCGTGCACGTGACCTTACCTAAGTTATTCATAACTCGGTTCTCATACATCCGTTCAATTTATTTAAGATTTGATTGAATTTTATTCCTGAGTATCTAATCAAATAAATTGTAAATAATGTTCATTAAATTTCCGTATCATTGTATTTAAATGTGCCATGGTCGTTATCTTTCTCTTTTTTAGTCATTAATAATTGATTATCGCACGTGAAGAGGTTGCAATGAAAGTAACGAAACGTGACCCCATTATTCTCGGTTTTGAATATGACGCGATTCCTCAAAAGATTTTCTCCAAACAACTTCGTGAGCCAGAACTCCACCCTTTTGTAAAAAAAATACTGACACTGACGTAAGTATTAGAAAGCGTTCTCTGATTGAACTTTTAAATTAGCAATCATGAAAATCGTAAAACAGTGTGTACGGTGGTGCAACAGCGGAGGCCAACACTGTTCGGCGACGGATCCGTCGCTGTAACGAAGCTGAAGGACAAAATACCGTTGAGTCGGTGGCTAAGGAAGGAAGACCACGCTTTTGTGGAATACATGCCCTTATTAAAAGGTGTACAACAATCACGATAAAGGACTAAGACTATATTGAAAAGTGAAAATTTAATCATTAACGTTGTAGGTTTAAGCCGTGTAAATTTCATTTGATTATATTGACAAATTAAAGAGAAAAAATAGGAGACATTACTTATTGAACCACCCTTGTATTAAATTTTAAAGACGCTCTTAGATATTATGAATAACTTATAAACTTAGCTACCTTCAAATAATAGTCGATTATAATTGTTATTTATTTTGTTTTAATTTCAATTTCTCATAGTTAAATTTTCTATATAACGATTTATTAAAAATCATGTATTCATTAAATTAAATAATAATTAACCCATTTTCCACCCATTAAAAATTCTATTATTTAATTTTGATTTGTTTGCTCTGCTCTACTCTTTTGGCACTAAGGTATAATCAGAAGCTGCATAAATTTGCATACTCCGATTTCACATCTGAATACTGACGTCACATTTCGAATTGTTCGGAAACAATATTATTATACAAACTAGAAAGTGTAGTTATTACATTTTAGCGAGATTACAGACGCTAGTTTTCTAGTTTAACCCAGCCCGTTAAAGCTAAAGTCAATTATTTTTAATTAAAAAGAACACGTTACATTTACCGTTTTAATTCATGCGTACGTTCATTAACCACGTTCTTCGAAATTGGTTTTCTGGAATTAACTAACGACCTCAATATCTCCTTTTTGCAAAAAACGAACACATTACTTAAAAACATTCAACATGATTAACCTCCAAACTAACCAGGCCGTTTTATTCCTCTGATTCCGGCGTTTAAAAACTAAAGAGCTACCTTTTATTTCAATCATTTCCACATAGTTTTCCGGAAAGGCAATAAATAGTAAACACGATCATAAAACTCTCCTGACAAAAATTTCATTTGCAATAAAATTTTCATATCAGGCCAGTCCCAACTGGTCATTTATAATAACGGGAAATATTTCGCAATACTTTTGTTTAATGGCCCCGGTCACATTTCAAATATCAATGAATGTGTCTGGGAATTTTCATTACAAATAAAATTTTACCTAGTGCTCGATAAAAATTGAAATTAAATCTTACATTTTATAACAGTTACTGGATAATGTCTCAGTAGTAAATTTCAAACAAAATATACAATATTACGGTTTCGATTAAATTAAAATAGCTGGTATCTTCCAAAATTAAAAGCAGCAGTCTTAATTTGATAGTAGAGGAATATATGTGTATATTGAATAACAGCCAAATATTCTAGGGTCGAATGTTATTACAATTCCGTTACCTGAGTAAACGGGTATCTTATGAATTTTTCATCCGAGTTAGAATCATGATATTATTTCAACGAAACTCATCTTTTTATGATTGCCAGCCCGACAAATATAAACAGTGTCCAGTACGTTTATTACATTATTTGTGTGGCTAAAAGTGAAGTAATTAAGGAACTCGGGGAGTTTAAGTTCCTGCATCGTTACGTCATAACCACGTTATTGGTGCACTAGTGACGTCATAGTCTGTTAGAATATGTACATAGTTTCCAAGTTAATTTAAAGTCTGTATTATTCTAATATTCGCAATTTATTGAAAGATTTTTCTTTAAATTAATGCAAATAACATATCATTCAAAGACTTGACAATTATTAAAAGGTTTTCCACCACTCTATACAGAATTTTAATTAATTTCCAGAACTTATCATTCCGAATTTTTCAAATTTAGTAAAAGATTTTCCTTCATTCCAAATACAGTTGACATTCTTCTTTTACATTTTACCATTCTAATATTTGAAATAATATGTACTAAAAATTATTTGTATTTACAAAGTAGGAAAATCTTTTTAAAATTAAATGTATTTGTATGACAAAACTTTTAAATTAATTTCTTACCTGTGTTTGTAATGAAGGAAAATATTTTCCTATTTTATAAATATTTGAATGATGAGATCTTTAAATTTGTTTCAATAATATGGGAGATGAAGGAAAACCATTTACTAACCTACAAATGTTTTAAAGTTAAAAATTACAAAGCTTTTAATAATTAAACCTTATCAGAATAATATTAATAAATAAGTAAGGAAAATCTTTTACTAAATTGTATAAATATCTGAGTGATAAGATATTTTAATTTATTTCAATAATATGAGAGATGAAGGAAAAACTTTTACTAGCCTAAAAATATTTCCATAATAATATCTTTAGAATACTAAATTACAAATATTTTAATAATTAAATGTAATATAATTTTCGTGGCATTAATATTAATATTTGCGACGTCACCGTTGGTAAATGGGTGTGACTTGTTCGGTTGCGTGGAGAAGCCAGATTATAACGTATACGTTCATTCGTGATTAAAACTAAAAATCCCGTATCTACAGGGCAGTCAGGACACAAAACATTGCTCAAAAATTTATATAGGACAATAAATATTGGCTTAAACAATTATAGGAAAACAATCCGTTGGTAATTGATTTTTTAAATATATATGCATATACATAATTCTAAGACTGCTATCAAAATTAAGACTATGGGAATTTATGGTATCTGTTCCGTAGCGACTAGCTGGTTTCAAAAATAATTACGGTCAGAATATTGGAAATGCAGGAAATATAAAAATGAGTACTCTAGCACGTACCTTTCAAGAAATACCGTACACTTTTCTAAGATTTTATAAATTTATCGGAAAATATTTTTCATCAATTTGTCCCGACATGAAATTTAAACATTCCAGAGATAACTGCATCGTAAATAGCTGCGGCAGCTGCGTTTGAAACCTTCTCTGTAAGCAGAGAGGTTACTTTAGCACTCGCATTGCGATTCACTTTACGACACGAGTTCGGAAATTGACAATCGTTTCCCCACTGCAGACAGGAAAACACGACCGTTGCCAAATAGCAAACATTGTGAAATGAAGTCTATAAACCACGAAGATATTTTCAGTAACGGCAGACCCACGAGCGAAAATAGTCCGGACGGAAAAAAATAGGGTGAGGGGAATTCGAAAAGAGCAAATGCATTCTACATGAGTCTTTTTTATTCGCAGTGATTTATTTTCTGGTTTTGAAATTTTATATTACCGACTTAGGGCAGGTTTCTAGCGAAAATAACATTTCTCCCCAGTAAGCAAAACTGGAACACGTAAATAGAATTGAACTACGTAGTAGGAAATTTTACATCCCTTTTATAGATTCTCATAGAATACACTGTTCGTAAAAAACGGGAAGAAATTACTTAAATGATTTTAGAATATATATTCCTTGTAAAAATGTTGTAATTTCGACGAAAAGTCTCTCAAAAAAACTCTTCCATTCTTTTTGTACTAATAAGGGCACTGATCTTGTTACTTGGTTCTACAGCGCATTGAGGGCCTGGGCATATCGGGGCTACTGCGAACTGTCATCTTGCGTTACGGATTCCGAATTTGTAGTGACACGTGGTGACAGTGTATCAATTCTCCAGCAGTCTTAATCCCGGTCTTTGCGAACCCTTGGCTACTCTACCTTCCGCATCCCCACTTTCAATTCCCTTCCTGTGCCAATAAAGGGGAGTTGCTGTTTCAGGATCACCCTCATGCAGCCCCCCCCCTCCCTCCCTGAAAACACAACAAGAAATATATTAACCTACACTTCACTTCAATTATCTTAAAGCTAATTTCACATCCTATTACAATATAAGTATCTTATTCTATTATTTATTACTATTTTTATCGCTAAGAACAAAACTTTTATAATACATTTATACTATTCGTAATCTTAACTTCTACTAGTAACCTTCTATCAAACATCGAGTTTTTTGTACTCCTTAAATTAAAATTATTAATAAAAAACATTCCTTATTTCTCGTATTCTGATTATCAACCTCTAATTTTCTAACTAGAAAATTATTTAAAATGTATTATATGGAAAGGGAGTTGTGTGTTGAAATAAGCAACCTCAGTGTCCATTTTCATGACGCGTTAAAATGTATTAAAATACCGACAAGTCTTTGGTAATATGATTGAAAGGACAATTGTGTAATAAAATTAATTAATAAACTTTACGATTAGAATAAATAAAAATTTTGTTAGGCGAATTTTTTTTATCAACTTTCTGTTAGTATGACGTAGTCCTATATACATTTATATTACTGAGTGGTATATTTAACTAAACATTAATAACAGAGAGGGAAGTGTCTCGATAAAGTAACTAACTGAATAGGTCACACCATCAAGAGATGTTCCTTATTAAAACTTTTAATCAGAGTGTTTGCCTGTGTGTCACACATAAACGAAACTAATTGGAATTTATTTCAAGTGGCAGTGACTTTCAATCGAGTGCAGTTCATGTTAAGCTGAAGCCTCTCAGCGTTTAAATAACAGTTATATATGGACTATATTTTTAGATGTTTTACGGAAGAGTATATTAAATTTAAATTCGAAGGTAACAGGTTCGGAAAGCTCCCTCCGAATCCCAGCACGACTTCATAACTTCCAGCGACTCGAAACCAATGAACCTATGAATATACATGGCTTTATGAATACATAAAGCAGAGAGAACTCTATTGACGATCACCGAAGAGCGAGAGAGGGGGGGAAAAAGAGGCGAGATAGGGAGGAAAAGGTAAAAGAAACATGCAGGAGAGTCGGGAAAGCAAGCAAAGGTGGAACACGAGGTTGAGGGGTGGGGTGAGGAAATTCCAAGTTCAGAAATCGAAGGGATTCCTGGCCGCACCAAAGTATTTCAATTTAAAAGCCTTATGCTGTTGACGTCACGGAAACGATACGGAAATAAAACGTAGTTCTTTCCGTATGGAAAACTTTTGCAGCGTTATCTCTGTCTCGCTCCCTCTGAACCTTTCTCCATTGGGAAGGGAGAAAAAGTCCTCCTGTAAAGGAAAAGGCAAATACGTCTGTAAGGCGAAACAAGCTCAAAAGGTGAATTGTCGGGAGAACTAGTTTAGAAATACTTTCACTCAAAAGAACCAAGTTCAGTTGCAAGGGCAAATGCTATTTCAGATAAAAAAATAAAATCTGTGAAGGTGATCCCCAGAACAAAAGGAATTGAATAATATAGTATAAACTGTTACAATCCAAAAACTTGTGCTATACAGACTTCATTATTCTGTAGAAAAATTTCTGTGTGTACTAATAACTCAAAATATTTCATACATATTACTTTTTTATTAAATAAAACTCAACTATTCAGTATTTCAGTATTACAACCCCACAGGTTTTTAATCAAACTAAAAAATAATTTAAAACTTTATTATTTCTATCGTAAAATTAATGAAAATTATTAACGAATTTTTTGGCTCTGTTTAAGAGCTTGTGGGGTAATAAAAAATACCAAAATTAAAAAAATAACTTTTATTGAATTTATAATACTTTAAAAACAGTAAATCAAAGCATAGTTCAAACATAGCTTTCCGACTATAATCTACAATAAGTAAAAAGTATGGGAAACAGAGGAATAACCAAGGGTGTTAGATTGGGAAGGGATATTTTGACGGAAGTTAAGGAATTCTGCTACTTGGGAAAAAACCGCCCTACGTAGATTAAGAAAAAGCGTTTGATAATGTGAACTGGGGTGTGCTAGTTATCAGGAAATGAAAAGGCTTGCTCAAGATAGGTTAGCATGGAAGGTTGCATCAAACCAGTCTTAGGACTGAATACCACAATAACAACAAAGAAAAAGGCGACCAATAAATTAGCATATAATTTTATTCCTATTTATTTAATATAAATGCGACGTTTCGTCTCCCTGTGAGGCATCATCACGCGTACTACAAACATAATCAATTAACGTCTGATATTCTAGTAATTAAATTAAATAAATTAACGAGCCCAGTTTTACGGAAGCTTTTTTACATTTATGTTAAACGACGTTTCGTCACCATATTTGCGTCTTCAGGTGTTAATTTTTTAATGTCGATTTAAAGATGCCAAATGAGTAAAAATACTAAGTTGACCGTCTCCAAGGAGAGCTTCAACCGGTTTTTGGTTTATTTTATTATATGTTAGCTGCGGACGCCAGCGTTGTAATGGTATTTATTTATATCCCGGCATATTATTTCATTCTTCGTCAACACATGATTAAATCGACATCGAAATCGACACAGGGCTAAAAAAAATTTCAGTACTCTAACAGAGTAAAATTTCTCCCCCGCTTAAGGGATGAATTTTTACTTAAATCACATATTAAATGTCATAATGTAACACAGCGACTCGCATTACATCGGTTTCGACTTTTTTATTTTCTTATTTTCGATAGTTTCCTTGTTATTTTCATATGACTAATTTCCACCACCCACCCCTCACATTCTGGAAGGCGTTGAAATTATACACAAATGCTCTAAAGACTTTTTTCGACCTTTACTACAAATTACAATTCCATTAATTACATCCCCTCCCGCTAGGTCCGATAGCCTTGTCTTATCTTCAAAGCGTTTGGCTTTCGGTCGCGAGGAATATGGAAACAAAATTTCATAAAAATTGTTCTGTCCTAAAATCCTTTGTTATTCCACTGTTTCCCATACTACACTCCATTACCTCGGTTTCCCCTCTATTAATCCTCAAATTGAACTCTTTCTCCAGGACCACGTTCAAGCCACATATTCCAAGTCTTCTTCTGGCTCGCCTAATACTAGAATATAAACGGCAAAGCGTAGGATTTTTTTTCTCCTTGCAGTATAGTCATTTTCCGTTTGAACTTTCTTCAGCGCCTGTTCTACATATATATAATAGTTATTAATGTCTGTACGTTTAATCTAAGTTTAAATATAATATAATTGAAAAGCAACTTCATGTTTCGGTCCTCTTCAGGTTGAACTATATGTATGTATATATAAGTTAAAGAGCATGGGCATCCTTGCGTTAATACTTTCTGATTTCTGCTTTCTTATCTTGCCCTTCAATTCTAATCATTGCCGACTGTCTTCTGTAGAGGCTATAAGTATCAGGGCCAGTCTTGGAAGAAGTATATAAATCAAATAATTGAGAGGAATGGAGGGTAACACATACGTAGACACAGAAAGCCAGTCGTGACTCAAAAAAAGAATATTCTGTATTTGAACTCTGAGAAAGTAACGTAGTGAGACGAGTATTGGAAGTACAGCATTTATATTCCCTCCGCCCCTGCAGGAGCATTGGTTTACGTTGATGTCGTAGTAAGCTCTCCATGTACTTAGCGCCCCCTTAACTCGTCTCGGAATTATTCAGGTGACATTTTAAAGCCGTAGCCCTGTCCGTAATCTGCAAGTGAAATAAGAGTGACTCACTCCCCCTCCCCGAAACCTCCCTTAAACCGCATTCGCCTCTTACTCCTGCAAAACTGCTCTAAATTATTCAGCGAACAATCTGATTAGTGTCGTCCGAAGAAGGAGCGAACAGAAATGAATCCGCTTAAAAGCGACGACAAGAAACGTGTTCTCTACCACCTGTTCTAAGAGATGCAATCACAAGACCCTCAACTGCGGAGATAAAAGCGGATTCTAAAGCAGGAAAGAATTTCTGGCCCAAGCTCCTCACACTTGCATTTGTACCACCACGTTTAATTACACTACACACGTATTACCAATAATTCCATTATCCCAAAATTTTACTGAATTTTAATATATTTTCCTTAATAATTTTACTGATATATCTCGCAATTGTGTTGTGTTTACAAACATAGTTTTCAGGCTTCATGTTTACAATGAACAAAAAGACGGTCAATAAGCCAGCATATAATTTTTTCACTATTTAATTAATATAAATAAGACCTTTCGTCTCCGTTTTCAGACTTCATCAGGCATAAAATTTAGTAATTCAACTCCTTCACTACTCGACTCCCTCGGCCGAAAATATTATTAAATGTATTAAAGTATATACACGAGAGGAATTTTGGTGTAGCGGACTACCTCCGGCGACGGTTTCCGTCGAAATCAAAAATAAAATTCTAATATAAATATAACAATAATATTAATAAACTTATGGTAATTTTTATAATCAACTTAAATTATCAACAAAAAGAGAGAAAGTATCAAAATTAGAAAATTAGAAAAACTGAAGAGAGTAATTTTAAATTACAGTAAATGTACAACACTTGTTATTATAATAATCAACTTAAATTATCAATAAAAAGAGAGAAAGTATCAAAATTAGAAAATTAGAAAAACTGAAGAGAGTAATTTTAAATTACAGTAAATGTACAACACGTTTATTAATAACTTGTTATTATTATAATCAACTTAAATTATCAATAAAAAGAGAGAAAGTATCAAAATATAGAAGAAAAATTAGAAAAACTGAAGAGAGTAATTTTAAATTACAGTAAATGTACAACACGTTTATTAATAACTTGATATTCGCATGATAAGGGTTTCAACAACATTTTCATCCTAATTTAGATCTCCCCCCTCGTCCTATTCATATTAACGTTGGTTTTTAAAGCTCTATTCAAGTAGGTAATCTGAAATTAAAATCTATTATTATTTTTCTCGGAATCTAAATTAATTCACTAAAAAAGCCGGAATTAAAATTAAGATTTACTTTAAATTAATCTGTTGATTGTACTAAAGATTTATAAGTAGAATTTTTTTTAGTTAGAAAATCTTTTTTTGCGAAAATATTCAAATAGACAATAAATCGAAAAGTAAGTAGTCAAATAACGGATATAGACAAGTGATAAGATAAACAGCACTCATCCTTTCTATAATTCTTCTTCCTTTCATCAGGCACAAACTAAATTAATATGTTACTTATTTTAACTCTTATTCTTTCATGTAATTTGACTTTTTCTTTATTCAATGAGTACACTCAATAAGTATTTGATCTAATAATAAAGGTTACTAACCTACGTCACGTTTTAAAAGTCGTCTTGCATTTAAAATCGTGACGTAGGCTAGTGACTTTGAAAATATGCCAACTACGGCATAGATATACTACTGCCGCTTAAAAAATTTCTCAGTATAAAATGCTTGTATTATTCAATGCCTGTTAAGATAGTAATAACAGAACTGGACCATTGTTTTTAATGTTACTGATTATAAGTTTCAACTCTCATATGCTGACATCCTAAACGATGATGAATCATGCTGTTATTTTCTCTTTCTCATAACCTGAATTCCAATAATGTCGTTTCCTGTTTCAACTCTTAGAGCACACTTAACCGAGACAATTTATCATGAAGAAGCTTTACCTTATACTGCATTATAATCCATTACCATGTAAAATACTGTGTTATCTCCCAGAAATCTCCCTTTATCCGCTAAAAAGCTTCCTCGTATAGCTCATAAATAACGCAGAGGAAAATTAATAAACTGTACTTTCCAAACCGCCAGAATTAATTTATTCTATTCTTTAGGGGGAATGATTAATAGCGCTCCTTGTATCAGTGCAGCAGGTATTCCGTGACCACCCACAGCAGCCCTTAATCTGTGAATCAGGAGCTTAGCGATGAACGCAGCCCGTTGAAAGGCGTCGTAGGGAGGTTTTCCCTGGCAGGTAGGCGCAGCGCCTCGATTTATTCATCGCAAGGGAGAGATTTTGCTAGCAGCTTCCCCTGGAAATTGTGTTAGCTTCTCGCTACGTGATGTAGACAAATATTACATCAGCATGCTGCAGGAAAAAATAGCTGGGGTGTACTGCAGTAAAAAAAAAGAACGACACTAATGAGTAATGACCAAATACGAGCAGTCTCGTCAGTAGCATATAGAGTGGAGGCTGGTGAAGAACAATGTATGGAAAAACGTTTCTCAGTTTTAAGTAAAGCTCCGTCTGGACGGATTAAATTCGCCTATCATTCCAGATGTAAACCAGAAACAGTATCCGATTATTAAATAATATTTAAAAAATACTTTGAACAAGTACGACCGTCTCAATACGAGGGAACAGTAAGAAACAATTTCATTTAATAATATTTAAATATTAAATTTTTACATCTTATTATCTATTTATATCGATAAATTTATTAATCGTAATTATAATAGATCGAATGACATAGATTTTTATCAATTTATCTATTCATTTATCATAATTATGTGCCTGATATAAAGTAATAATGTTCAGTTTATCGATAAATAAATACTACGTGTTAAATATCGATCTATGGATATATGAAAATAATTATTGAGTAATATATCAATATCTTTATTTTGTTGCTGTTGTGTTAATCAGTCCTAAGTTTTGTCAGATGCGCAAGTATTTTCTTACCTACATTGCTACCACATCCCACAACGTCCATAATCTACTTCGCGTATTCCATCCTTGCCTCCCTCTTCTGTTCTCACCCCACACACTTCCCTCTAATGCTAATTTTACATGTCTGTTAAGCTGGTCCTTCTCCAAATTGTTCTCTCTTCCCCTATTCTGCTTAGAGCATCCTGTTTACTTACTCTATCCACCCATGTTATTTTCAGCAGTCTCCTATAGCACCACATTTCGAAAGCTTCTATTCTTAATCTGTCTGCAACCCCTAGGTTCACTTTTTGCACCCATATGACGCCACGCTCCATAAGAACTTTTTTAGCAATGATTTCCTAGTCGTAAGTTAATTCCTCTTTTTTTTGTGAATTGCCTCTCTCCTGTCCTATCTTACTCTAGTTATGCTGCCCAAGTGGCAGAATTCCTTAACTTCCTTGAAAATATCCCTTCCCAATCTAACACCCTTAATATTCCACTACTTCCCATACTACACTCCAATACCTTGATTTTCCTTCTTTTAATCCTCATGTTGCAGTCTTCAAACGGGATGCCGTTCATGCTATTTATTATTGTTTTCAAGTCTTCTGATGACTCCCAAAATCCTACCATATCATCGGAAAACCATATGGCTTTTATTTCTTCTCCTTGCATTTTTATTCCCTTTCCATATTAATTTTTATCCGTCACCTGTTGTCTTACTCCTTTCTTGATTTCTGCTTACTTTTCCTACCCTTCATTTCTAATTACTGCTGACTGCCTTTTGTAGAGGTTATGGATAACTCTTCTTTCTCGATATTTTAATCTTGTCATCTCAAAAATATTTATTTTTTATATAATTCATAGCACACACATTGTTAAATTATATTCCTCGTCGGCATTTTAGCCTCGATCTAAACATAATACTTCTTACATTTTCTGTGTAAAAGCACAGCGATCGTCAATAACTTTAAATATGATAATTCTTACGGCCAACATGGTACATTGTTTGTTTATATTCACGAAACCACTCTACAGACTCTAATCAGTATCTCGTCAAAAAAGTCACTACACACCTCTCTCCCACCACAAAAACGACGAAGATCAGACAGTGTCAACGACAGCAAGACAAATTACTTCAGTGCCCTAAGAAGAAATCTTGGCTGTGGCTGTAATTAAAAAAAACTCCCTGCCATCGCATGTTGCTGATAAATGGCTTCCTGATAAGCCAATGTCTTTGGAGGTGACAAGTCAACGATGAATTTTTCTGTCCTTTTTCTTCTCCATGTCAGTTGTCACTCTTGATTGCTTGGGAGAGCCAATTTGTTCCAATCGATTTTGCTAACTTTTTTGTTTTACTTCAGGACGATCTCTTTAGAAGTGGAAAACAGTAAATGGAACTATATAGATAGAGAATAAACAGCGTGGTAATCGAATAGCAGAAGAAAATTTTACAAGAAACGTTCTAATTACATTTCCATATGTTTATAAGATAAAAATAAATAAACAAATAAATACGATTTAAATAGCAGTAATTTCCCAAAATCGATTCCCATGGAATTAATAAAGGAGACATTTAGAAAAGAAACTGGAATAAGTATCATAATTTCTGGTACTCAATCGTAACTGTTCCATAGATGTTAAAATGCTGTCTGATAATGTACCAATGGAGAGGTGAATTAAAATTCAAAACGAAATGATTGAAGAAGAAAATTATAAGAATTATACTCCTAAATTTCGAAAAATAAGTTTATTTAATTTTATTAAATTTAATTGAAAATTACACTTTGTTTTCAAAATTAATATGTTCTTTTTTTCACAACTACCTGATGAAGACTTGAAAGATGGACGAAAGTTTATGGCATATGCATTCGTATTCTTCTCCACTGAAACGGCTTGACTGATTTTTATGAATTTGTTTTTTTTTGTAGCTAGATAATTCTTAGCTACAGTAGGACGCGGTATATGATAACCAGATCCAACAATTTTTTTTGTAATTTTCCGACCAAAAGTAATATAATATATATATATAATCTTAAATTTGAAGCCTGATCGTTTGAATAATCTGTGGCATTTAACTCAGGCATCAATGCGTGTGCAAGTTTATTGCGTCGTAGCTTGGCATCGTTTTGACATTTCGATTTCTGGTATATTTCATGTATCGTAATTGCGTGCATACTGAGTGTATTATTTAGCGATTAATTCAACAATGAACAAATGAAGTGTGCATTGTTTAAATTACGATTTATAAAAATGTTCATTCGGCAGAATTCTATATAACCTTTTTTTCAGCGTTCATTTGTGCTATCTTTATGATAGGGGGCGTGGAAAGGTAACAGAAAATGTTTAAGAGATTACCGTGAAATTAAATACCGCAGCAACGCCGGGCACACATATAACTCTATATTATTAATATCTAACAGTTACAGCGACAGAGATTTTGTTTTTAATACTGACGACGCCTTTATCTCAGCAGAAAGAATTAAATAATCATAATGTGTAGCTGGTCTCCACAAAATGGTAAATTTCACATGAAATGAAATTCAAATACATTAAAATCCCTCCGAGTGGAGAAATATTCTCGGCCGTAGATTTAACAGTCAAAATAAACGAGTAAGAGGACAGGAAAGCAAATATTGGTACTTCCAACGTGATTTTGGGAGAGAACGTGAGAGAGAGAGAGAGAGAGAGAGAGAGAGAGATGAGCCAATGATGAATTGCAAATAGTGCAATATCCAAATTACCAGGGTCAGCTATAACGTGGAAGGGAAAGTCAGCATGGACTCAAATGCACACAACGTTCAGGTAATGAACGGTCAACCTCATGTAAGTTTTTTGGCGGAGAAATAATTCACCAAGGACTCTTCCAGTACATAATCTGCCAGAGAAGCGACATTCAGGATGGAAAGGCGAGTACAAATACCTTTGTAAATCACCCAGAAGTCACTAACAACAAATGGTTGAGACTAGGAAATGTATGCAGCAGGTGGAAAGAATTTAATTACATCCGAATAACTTATTAATGTGTAAATAGAATTATATTTACGTAATAGCAGCAATAGACTAAAGCCACTCATCCGGGAAAGAGGAAAAAGGGAAACTTATTGACTTTGTTATTAGAATTGACGCTAGGCCGAAAACATTTTCACGTCAATACGTAAAACTTCGTTGAGGCTTAAATACTCGTCTACGACAGTGTTAAGGTTCAACTCAAAAATAAATCTGAAGCCTCTTCTAATGAGCAAAACCTTGGTGATAACATAGAATCATCTGTTACCTCTATACTTCCCAGAGTGCTAGTTTTTCGACCATTTTTGTTTGTGTTCGACGTGAAGTATTATGCTTCGTTTTTTGAGATTTACAGGAAGGCTTTCAGATTTGACGTAAAGATAACATCTTCATCCATCTACCTAGGTTTGACGATGGCGATTTCCTTATTTACGATCGCCCCAATTTTTCCCTGGTCGAGTAAGTGACACTTTCTCGTTTCCACACCATGTCCTTTTACGTGTTTACAGCTTAGAGGGGAAAATATACCTCTCAATTTTTACGACATCTCTAAAAGTGATACGATCATCTTCGATTCCTTCTACGTGTTGTCGTAAGCGCTTTTGCATAAATGGTTTTCACTTGTGGGGGATCGTCTGCTTTTAAACGCACGTTACTCAGAATTCTGCAAACAAATAAAATCTCGATTGAAATAAGTATAAATCATCACGTGATCTTATTATTCTATATTTAATTTCACGTCGATATTTCCTACAGGATTAACTGTCTAAAATTAATCGGGAGATCTCGCAACAGCCATAGCGAGACTGCACTGACGTCACTTTTTTAACAGTGCTACTTAAGAGACACGTTTGGCCGTCATACAATTGAAGTTACCATATTATATTTTCAACGAATAAACACCAAACAGAAAATAAGCCAGTGTGGTTTACAATATTCAACACATTTTGTAAAACTATTTAATTAGTCCAAAAATTTTGGGACCTTTTCAGGTCACAATCAAATTTTGTCTGATTTAACTCCAGACAAAAAAGTTCATTATAAATTTAAATTGGCAATACTTCGTTAAAATACAATTCAAAATGTAAGCATGTATTAATTAAATTTTTATAATTTCCTGTATATTGTTCGCTCTTCCCGTATTCCGCTTGGAACTTCCTCGTTAGTGATTCTATTCTCCCATCTGATTTTCAGCATTCTCCTATAGCACCACATTTCAAAGGCTTCTATTCTTTTCCCTTCTGAAAATTCTACCGTCCACGTTTCGCATCCATATAACGCCATGCTCCATTCTAAAACTCGCACTTATATTACCCGTTAATAAATTCCTCTTTTTCGCGAAAGCCTTCCTTGCCTGTGCCATCCTACATTTTATGTCTACTATACTTCTACCATCCCTAGTTTTTACGCTTCCCAAGCAGTAGAATTCCTTAACTTCCTTCAAAATATATTTCCCCAATTTAACCCCCTTTGTTATTGCTCTGTTTCCCGTACAACACTCCATTACCTTGGTTTTCCCTCTATTAATTCCCATATTGAGCTCTTTCTCCGTGACCACGTTCACGCCATTCATTATGGTTTCCAAGTCTTCTTCTGACTCCCCTAATACTACAACATTGTCGGCAAAGCGTAGGGTTTATTCTGTTAGAGTACTGAAAATATTTTTTATCGTCTCGAGATACTGGGGGTTCATGTTGTGACGTTTTCGATGCTAAAATCGTCTTATCAAAATTCCTGAGAGTCAAAATGACTTTGGTCGCTTTTCACAAGAAAATAGTCTGATCCATTATGATTAAATCTTTTCCCGTTAATATAAGGTGTAGTGTTAAGATCCTTAGCAAATATTAAACTGCAGTCCGCCATCTTGAGACAAAATTTTTCATAGAGAAGTTTCTAAGCTGATTGTCATATTGTTAAAAGTTAAGAATTTTATGTCATAGTTATTTGAATCGTCTTTCGTCGCATTAGCTAATAAATCACTTTTGGTATTAAAAATTGAAGTCGAGACAGGGAATTTACAGATAAGGGTTTTTTTTATTTAACGACCTTTCCAGGAGTTGGAGGACAGATGAATGCACCTGGCCACGCGCTCCCAGAAGTGACGGAGCGCAATCCAATTAACGGCAGGAGCAAATTTATGAAGCGTTAAACGTCACGGCTGCTCGGACACACTCTCGGTACGGTACTGCGCGCTAAATAATGGCCTCGACGTGTTATAACTACGCCACGGCACGGCAGTCGCCATCGACAAGTAATTCTCTCCGACGCTCCGTCACTCCGCTTTCGCGATCATCGATATACGTCTGCATCGTCGATTTTGCGCCCTTAAAATCAATCCTGTATTCTCATTAATCCATGTTAACGTTTCTTGTTACAAAACATCGCAGTTTCCTAACTCAACTCGGATATTTGCTTCAACCAGAATAAAAGAGATAAATTTAACAATAACCACTTGTAATTACTTAGGAATATTATATACAATGATATGTTAATCACTAAAGATATCCTGAAATATAATAAAAATGTATTCTTGATTAACGCTGATAAAACTAAACAACAGGTCTGTATTTATGAAGAAGATTATAAAAAGAAAGTGAACTGCTTATAGATTAATTAGGACTAATCCTGGAATAAAAATTAAGAAAACAGTTCGTGAAATTCTAACTAGATTAGAAAAATTTATAGACAAGACAGAAAAGTAAAATAAAAGGAATAATTAAATTACATAAATAAAAGACCTATAGTTGATAATTATAACTCTGCATTATATTCATTTGTGAGTGATTCCATGAATCTGAAAACAAGTTACCCACCAAATATGGCTCAGCGCCGCTGTGGAGCTACAAGAACCAACCCTCTGATTGTAATGGACCACATCCCTGCGGTGGCTTTGACTCCTCTAACCTCACGAACTACAGTCCCTTACATCCACCAAATTAATCACCCCACAACCCCTACCTATTCTATTGGTAAATTAGAAGCTCTGAATAACAACATCCTTGGAAAGTTATTGTTTCGCAATAATCCCCGAGGTTTTCGTATCGGTAGCATTAATTAACCTCCTGGTTGGTTGGCCTCACCGCTGCAGCTTCAATCTTCTTAGAAATCATTTTAATGCCCCCTGGCATCATCTTTCCTGGTATTTTATAATTAACATCTGAGCCAAGCATATTGTTCACTGTACCGCGAAACTGAAAATCGTTACACTCTATGAATAATAGCTGTTGTTTTCTGCTCAACAAATAGTTTGAGTTCCATACAGTCTCTGTAACTCTAAATCACTAAAGTCATGATTTATTTAAAACACAATACTGAAAATGTGAGGTATACACTTTTAAAACACAATAAAACTGAATCATACATGTTTTAACATTTACTAAACTTATATTGTACCTGATATGCAGCATTTCGCACATCAAACGAGGAAAATAATTGCAACCCTTTTATATTTCCCCTATAAACTCTGTGCGTACTTGTTTTGTTGCTATAGATTGTTTAATCAAGTTGGTTTCAATTTTGCAATATGTTCCTTAATTCTGGTTTGGAACTTACGCTCCGTTTGACCCATATAAGAGACTCAACATTCCTATCAATATATTGTCTATCCAAACTATGTACAATAATTCGCATAGTTTGAATTGTCATATTATTTAAATATTATTCTAATCATCATAATTGGCAAATAGGACAATTTACGTTAACTGAAATTTCAATAAATAATTATCTGACAATTTCAGTATTAATAAAAAAATACTGCCAACTTGGTAGCATTTTATTAATTAATATTTATTTGATATAATATCGATGTTTTGTCCATAATTGTGGACTTCATCAGAAAATTTTTAAATTAATAAACCTATATACACACATAATTTAAATGGTAATTTCCTAAATGCGGTAAAACGATGTTGCCCTTACCAAAGCTTATAATTTATAATCAATACAGTTTTTGTCAATTTCATAAATGAGAATTTTCGGTTAACTTGGTTATGTGTATATTTTAAACTTTATGTTTGTTTGACATCAGAATAAAATGACAAAGTTCTTTGAAATACAATTTTGAGATTAGAGGTTATCTTTTGGGATGAGTAGGAATTGAAAAAAATTATAGGTATTGGAATCATGATGAGAATCTACAAATGGAAAATAAGAAGAAATTAACCCATTTCAATTACATACATCTCTCTTTGTTAATAAGACTTTCTAAAATCGTTCTCATAAGCAGGCCTGACAACCTCTTAAATCACATTAGTGTCAATGAAATAATGTAAAGGGCTAATACAGCTAGCATTTAAGTGTTCGCAAATGTATATTATAATTTAGTGTTACGTACAGCCGTTTCTTTGCCAACGATGTGAATATTTTGGAGTTTTAATAATAATTTCAAATTAGAATAGATTCACCGGGCTAATACAAATAAATACCCGGTCATGGCTGGGCACACAGCTAATGTTATAAAAAGAAAAGCTTCAGAAAATATATTAAACAAATTAGAAGAGTATGGAAAGTAATTCATATAACATTATTTATTTGCTCATCATTGATGATTTTCACATCTGGTATAGATATGGCGAAAATTCAGATGACTCTTAAATTGACGTTAATGGGGAACGGAAGAGAATGTTCCGCCCGCCAGACCCGCGGCTACGAAGTCCGTCGAATCATGAGATTCCATCTCTGCCAAATCAGCTCCGCTCGAGCACGATGGTGGAAGGGAAGCAAAGGTTTTCGGTGGTGCAACTCCGTAGAGATCGATGGCCGTGCTCTCTGGAATGATTAGCGCAGTACGGACCGGAACAGGAAGTGACAGCAGACGCACAAGGCAAATTGTCCATCCGTGAAATGAGCTCTCCGTCTCTTTCTGCGAGGGTTGGCTGTTCTATATCGACGTATTGGAGACCGATGCAATCGCCCTGACACTCCAATATCGCCAGGCTCCTGCAGGGGCTGGACAAACACCAGCCCTACAACCCGACCTCTATCAAGATTCTTCATTTTCCATCTGCCACTGGTTTGCTAAATAACTTCCATACTTAAAACCCCTGGAGGATCGGGAATACAATACTCTGGTTTTTGAATTTGAGGACAATGGTGTTGAGACATTTAGTAAACAAGCCTTTAAGTACGTCCCCCACTGGAGATGTTCAGCCCAAATATTGACCGAGCAGACAAGGAAAAAAAAACAAGAAGAAAATATGGGTTGAAACTGCCCTTAGAGAAGGTCAAGTAAGGAGTTTTACGCATTTGGAATATTTTCAAGAAAATTCTAAAATTTAACACCTGAAGAAGACCCAAATGAGGTGTCGAAACGTCATTCAATTAATTTCACTTACACATTTACTATAGAAAATGTACTTTAATTACCGTATAATTTTTTAAAACTATAAACACAGTATTCAGATTGTTTTTATCTTTCTTTAGAGTCGCATCAACTACTATGGTTTTTAGAGACTACGATAGGGAAACTCGTTTTCTTGCTAACTAATTTTTTTCAAACACTGTAATTTTCAAATTCATTATAAGTTTTATTTCAGCGTCAACATTCCAGGAGCAATAAAGGTAAAATTTGTCAGACTTTCCCATTAAGTAAAGGTCATAAAGATTTTATTTCTTCAGAAACTGGGCCTTGTGACTTGTTGATCGTGATCGATAGCGCAAGGCGTACTGGTCATTTGTCATCTCCCATGTGAAGGGAGTGGATTTCATTACACATTCCCGTATTCTACGACGTTCTATCATGGCTTGACTGTCATCGCAATGTCCAAAATTGAACTTAATGACCCCCGGAATTACTTACTACACAGTAATCTCGGTTATCTGTTTAATTAAAAAAGAATTTGTCTTTGTTTGTCCCTTATGCGTTATTATACTATTAATCCGATTGCTATGAAGTTTCGGTGAGTTGTAGTGCTCACACCACAGAAGGTTTCTGTCGATCTTTACCTTATTCAGCTCCATTCCTCCCCCTTTTCAGGATAAAAAAGCACCCTTCTCCTTCGTCTACACAGTTGCGAAAAATAATACAGAGATACGGTGAGTCACCGCCCCCCCAGTCTCGAATTACATCAAGTAATCATCCGACTGAGATTATTGGTGTAACGAGTGCGCATCTCGACAGAATTAGTTTGCAACGATACAAGAACTATATTGATGTCGTGTGTGTCAGATGATCGTGAAATTTTCGAATAGATTAGATAGATATCACACAAATCTACTTTCTCTTTTCACAGTTAATTTGTCATTAGTACGCACATAGCATTACTTTGTCAACTCAATAACCATCCTAACGACAAGGGTATATATGATATAATATATATATATATTATATATATATATATATCTGTTTGTGTACTTTATAGTTGTGAATTATCTTCTCTTCCTTCCTGTATTTTGCTCGGGAATTTGATATGATTATTCTTTAAAATGTTTTCAGAATCATGATAAATGTAAGAATACAAATATTCAAAATCACAACTGTTAAAGTTGAAAGAGTATAGGCAGGTAGGAATATTTTTCACACCCTTAATCTATTTTTTAACTTGTTCAATATAACTTTTTGTCCTGCCTTTTTTTTTGGTTAACAGGCTACATGAGGGTGATCCTGAAACAGGAAACTCCCCTTTAATAGCATAGGAAGGTAGAGCAAGGTAGCCAAGGGTTAACTAGGGTCCCCGGGCTATGGTTTAAGGATCCTACCCGGTGTTTCACCTAAAGAGATGCAGGGAAAACCCTAGAAAACCTGCATCAGGTAGGTCGGGCATTGGGTACTATTCTCACGCCCTTCCGAATGACGGGAGACGAGTTTGCTGTGGGGACGCAGCATTCCCTTCTCCGTGTCTCCAGCAATTTCAGGAGGCAATTGGCCGACTGATCCAATGGGATCAGCGGACAACTCTTGCCATATGCCCAAGGTCTTTGACCCCAGTACATATACCTCCTAAAATAGGTGAAGGTGTCTCGGCATATGAGAACTTTGATAAAAAATACCCAGAGAGAGTGCGAGGCATCCCCGACATGATCAGGTAAGCCCCGCAGTCACTCTGGGCTGAAGCGTCTGCGAGAAACTCCCGCAGCCTTTAAAACCGCGAGAATTTTAACTAAAAATGCAGGGGATATTTTCAAGTTCTTAGCGACTGGAAATTTTATATTCCCTTAAGGTGCCGCGTTTAATGCACCTTGAGAATCCTTGGTGCGGTTAAGGTACTGTCAGTCATCATACTGGTTGTACTGAAGCTGACCCCACGATCGGTATAGGTCGGTGTGAGTCCAAAAAAAAATGCCCTTGCCCAAGAGAATAATGTTGAATTTATTCTCATTTCCAGGGCTGATATAAATAATACGCGAGCAAGGCCGAGGTCCTAGCTAATTTTTAATATTTTACTATTATCACTATTTTTCTTCCCAAGAAATAAACGTAATAAAAAGTCTAGTTAATATTTTCCCTCGACTGTTTGAAAGCGCTTGTGAAAAATGTGGGGCGATCGCTCCAGGGGAACTAAATATTACGTGGTTATTGGTTACAATTTTTCGTTAAATATATTAATTTTACATGTGCGGTACGCGTATTTTGTCCGGGACTGCATCAAGACGTGGTATATTTGCACAAAATTACACAAAACATATTTACGAAGTTGGTCGCATAATACCTGAAGGAAAGTGAACATCTTTGCCGAAAATAATCAGGCCAAAGAATAAACACATCGACCAGCTATTGTTTGTTTCGTCTTTAGGCTGCATCGCCTTTCGAACCAGTTCAGGCTCAATTATGCTAAAAATTTAAATTTGCCAATTGGCAGGCCGTAATCGGGAGTTGGGCAAAATGATGAACAAGTGGAGTGGCATTGTGTTGTATAAATTCATGAAGAAAATTCGTCCGTACTTCTTGAAGTGTTTCCACCTCGGAAGCAGCGACGACGGCGAGAGAGAACGGGAGAGGCGGGAAAGGCGGCGCACCTGGGCGGCGGTAATGGTGGGGCGGCACTCGACTGGGGCCGCTCCGGGGACCAGTCGACAGACCGCCAACTTCTAGTGTGTGTAACAGTTGTTAATTGGCAATAAATGTGTGAGGACTACAACAAAATCGTGTTCAATTTCGTCTCTCGTACTTTCAGTTTGTGCAAAGCCATCAAGACGCTCATTTCAGTGGTCGACCTCAAGATCAATAATGGACCCCACACACAATGATGTAATCCTTGCTAAAGTCAATGTAACAATCCGACAGATAAGAACAATTACTTATACTCTGGTTAAAACTAGCAATCGACGTTTCAGCGTGAAAGAAGCTTGTCAAAATTGTCCAAGGATGAAGACTTCAGTAGTAGCATTGACGTCTTCCCCCTTTCATAACCAAACTTGTAATATATACCTTCGTCTTTCAAATAGTTGTGATCCCGCACTGGATTTTCCTTCATTTCAGCCGCACATTTAAAAAGAAAAAGTAATACAAAATTTATCTACAATGAAAATGTTCCTTCATTGTCTTCGAAGGAGTATGACGTCAGTGGTGATTCTAAAATCGTCTGTAACCTTAAAGCGTATCTAAGAGGAAAATACAACTATTACATAGATGTAGGGAGGTTATTCTGAACCGCAGAAGCATCAAAAAAAATTGTGCACCACAGTAACCTGTGACGGTAACGCTGATTTAAATTAAGCGTTCTCATTGGTGGATTTAGCATAACTTCCCTCGCCGAAAACGTCATAAAAAGTAAAAAGTTATAGCTAAAAATTAAAACTATACAGCAATAGTTGGTAAAACGTTTGGTGTTGTCTCGGAACCAGTATTTTTATAATAATAATAATGACATATTACAATTTTAAAAATATATAACTAAATGGGCTGAAAGTCAGAAAATAAATTAATTGAAGAACTGACAAAAATAAAACTACAGAACGTTTCGTCCTTAATAATTATTAGTTTATTTTTAACACAGTCAAAGTCAACCAGATAAGTCAAAAATAAAATTTAATACCAATATGCATTACATATTGACAGCTGGTCGACTTATCGTTCTTAACTTTGAAACCTCTAAAATATCTACAAAAAAAATATTTTATAAACAAGAGAATAATATGAAATTATATTTTATACATTTTATTCATATTTAGTTTCGACTATAGTTCACGACTTGATGAGATGTACAATGGATTTGGATATTCACAAATAATATTAATAGAACTATTTCACATAGTATATCATCGAAATATTTGTGTTGTATGTATGAATCTTGTAACTGACACCAAAATTTATGTACATAAATGATGGCTTATTTTAATTCAAGGATTTGCCAATGTATGATTTAACACTCTAAATCCATTGTCCTAATTTAATGACGAAACGTTGTGTAGTTGTAATTTTCTTACCCTAATAACCTTAAGCAGTTGGTGCGACTGTAAATAAAAAGTAATGAAGTAATTTATCCATTACTAATAGTTCAAATAATATATTCTGCAGAAAGTTAAAAAATAAGCTGCGAAAATTTCAGGGCGTAGCGATTATCCTTAAATAAATATGTAATTATTTATTACGTACAAATAATATTCAAAACACCATTAATATTTATTTAACAACTTTGTTACCATAAGATGATGTCTTTCACAGAGTTTTGGAAGATAGAATTTTAATTCATTAAATTCAAAATTTGAATGCTATTTGAATATGTATGTCACTGCATTTCAGCAATATTCAATTATAACTAGGTTTACAAAAGATACCCAGCACATTTATGGTTATTCGAGGAAGATTCTATCACACTAATCGATAGGAACAATGTTTTTGTAACATTTTCACGATTCTAATTATACTGTAGCTTTTGTAAAAAAAATTTTGGTATTTTTGCAGTACAATAATTTAAAATATGGTGCGCATTGAATAATATTTTAATATGTATAGGGATTTTCAATAAGGGCTGGTCGACAAGCTGTGTGAGGACGTATTAACGAAATTCTTTATTTGAAAGGCCCATGCATGCCCTTTTAAGTAAAAAATAATTTCGTTAATACGTCCAACAAAACTTGTTCACTATCGACCCGCTCTTATTGAAAATCCCTAAATTATTATTTTAAATATTAAAATTATATTGGACCTTTATTTAATTTTATAATTAACCTTAAATTATTAAATTTAAAAAATACTAAATTTTCCTGTTTATCAAAATTTAAATAATTCAAGCATCAAATTTAAGCTGAAAGTTCTCGTTACATTTCCGGTACATATCATGGGACATTTCAAAATTAACACTTCAACCCATATTAAAGTTACTTAAAAACATTTGGATGTTTAATATTCGAAAATAAACGCATATTAATTTTCAAATATTAAACATCCAAATGTTTTAAGAAAAATAATTTTAAATATATCTCCCTTCTTCCCTACATAATGTATCTTGCTAATACGACAAACTGTTTCAGCCAAATCAAGTCGCTTAGACCGATTTTTATAAACGCCATAAGAAACACAAAAATAAAAAGTTTCATTAAAATAAAACCCACTGAACTATGTACAAAAGTTTAATTTTTTTAATATGCTTACATTTTTGTTCTTTTTGTTTTTGTTTCACAAGACAAATAATGTAAATAAACACATTGCACGGTGTACTTAGTGTTCAAAGATAAACGGGACTTCTTCAGGTCCGGTGGTACTTAGTTAGATCCGCGGCAGTTGGGCACGAAGAAGGAAGACCTGTTTGGTGATGCTGTGGAGGCTAGCTCAAGAGGTTGTCGATGAATTTTGCAGAATCGGAGACCGCAATACCTGCAGGTATGAGATCCCGGCTTGTCCAGGTTGATGAAAACACGAGGGTGACCTGTGTCCTCGTCACCGCCATCGCAGCAAACAACGCGATGACTTGTTTCTAACGGTTCCACCTGCAAACACAGACAATCGTCAGAACTAAGCACGATTGTTCAGAAATGGAGCAACTCCCAAATGGCTGCAATTTTTCCGAGAAAAATAAAAATCCCTTCATGTTAAGGTGACTGAAATGTGTGTGATTTCAACTTCCGACTAATGGTATTCTCTTGAAAAAGTCATTAATCCCCTGTAAGGCCCCCATACACTAGGAGGCACTGAGGATTTTCCGTGATCAATGCACACCTTTACAAACTCTCCCTGGTACCTTAGAAATAACGTCATCCACCTTCCCAAAGTAAACTACATAATCACCAAATCCATAAAATTCCTAATTAAAAGCGGCCTTAACCACCTGAAACCCACGATCTAACAACTCCATGACAATCCTCCCCCATCTCTACGCTTTCGACGACCTCATCCTTCCCCTTGAACATTCAAGCACATCCTCAAGTCATTCCCGCAGACCACATTCTCATGTATTCTCCAATAATCAATACACAACCTGTCAAACCTCACTCACCAACATCGTATTCCTCTCAGATACACGCTAAAAATATAAAAAAAATAAAATAAAACAACCTAACCCATCTGCTAAAGTATCAATGGTCCAGCCTACCTTCATGTTAACATGTGAATTATATACATTATTATAATTTTGTAAATACATTACTTTAATGTTGTATATACTGAAACAATTATTATACCAAACTAATCATCGTAAGATAAAAGATTTTATATGAAATAAACGAAAAAATAGCATCTGTTGACGCTGTTTCGATGCCAAAGGTGTGACTTATTCAAATACTCAAGGGTATTCTTTAGTTCAGTTGAGGAAATCCTTTAGATACATAGAAAATTGTTTTTGGTTTGTTTTCTAATTTGTATCAAAGTTACCTACTGTTGCAAATATTAATAAAGTTAATGCGAAATTTACAGTAAATCTATAATTGAGTTTGACCATTTTAGGCGGTCGAAAGTATTCTGACAATTCAATGAATAAATAACTTGAGAATTGAGAATGTAATAAATAAATAAACATTCTAGCCAATTTATCTGCAAACAATTTTATGTTTATTCAATATATCTACGACGTAACATCCATATTTGTGGACGTCATCAGGTAACTATTAAAAAATAATTGTAATTTGGAATTCATAAAAATTGTTTCAAAGTATAAAAAGTATAGCTTTTAATTTCATATTAAATAAAACAGGCTTACAAATCATAAAATATAATATCAGATGATTTTATGCATTTATAATGTCTGCTTCATTTATTATGTAATTGATAACTGTACTTTTTATATTTTAATGAAGTATTCTTTATTCAAAATTATATTTAATTTTTCATTAGTTACCTGATGATGTCCACAAATACAGATGAAACTGTTTGCTGACAAATTGGCTGTATGCGACAATTGTAAATATAGACTTATTGTAACGTAACATTTTGAAAAATAGAAAATTCCATTATGTTCATATGCAAGGTTAGTATTGAAACATTGAATATTGTTTTCGTAATTAATTCATACTCTTTACGTAACTTGTATCCATTTTGTGTCGTGTACAACAGAGAAAAAACCTCACGATCAGCTGTTTTTCATTTGAATGACAGTTTGTCATTTCTATTGAATTGAATGCAAGTTTCGCCATCTTCCCAGACACCTTTATATACTACAATTTTAGTAATTTTGTGCACAATCCTCTATGCAATTAATAATTTTGGTAAGTATAATTTTGGGAAGGCCTCTAAATTTTACCTTAAAATTATTAATTATTCAAAGCATTGTATCCTAAGTTATTAAAATCTGTTATACCTGAAGAGGCTTCAGAAGAGGAGGAACAGATTTGTAAATTTTAATGGTTTTCTGACTTACAACTAAGAGTAGTTTTAAAAATTGCGTATGTTTAGTATGTTATCCCGTAATCACACAAAGATAGTAACAATTGTGACGTCATAATCACGTGTGTCCAACGCGCTGCAGCAGTGTTAACAACTAAGCAATAATCAACTCCAGAGACCAATAATGCTTATTACTCAGCTTTAAACGATAAGGGACACTATTTTGCGGCCGAAAAACTAAAACGTGAATTATTTCTTTCATAAAAAAATATTTAACAAAATATTCTTGAGAACAGAATTTTTACACAGGAAAAACTCACAATTTTTTATAATGATAAAACAACTATAAATGACGAATTAACGACCTTACGAGACTTTTTCACATTTTTAAAAAATTTTTGACGTAAACTAGATTTTTCAACCATTCACTGTGGCCTTTGTCAATAAATAAAACCGAAAAAAGTCTGTTCTATGGGTCGTTAATTTTTCATTTGCGCATGTGATACACAGATGTTAATTGTTCTGACAGTAATATAAAATTCTTTAAAATATATTACTAGAACTCCCCATTATGAATATATTCCTAAATAATTATTTGTTGTTGATGATGTATTCAGTCCTTAGACTAGTCTGATGCAAGGATCCTGAATTAATTATTATCTGACAATTCTTTAAACTAACTTATTTCCATAATTTTTTGAGTATAAAGAAGATGGAATTTCTTAAAACAATTGTCAGCTAATAATTATTTAGGATAATCAATCCTAAATAATTATTAGCCCTTCGGTACTCAAAAAATTAAGGGGAAATAGGATATTTTAAAAAATAAATTGTCGGCTAATAATTATTTAGGAATAATATTTATCCTAAATAATTATTTTTTAAATTTCTCAAATATTTGTGTATCTAAGAGAATGGTAATTTTGTGTCTAAGTGAAATTAAAGCAGACACCACGAGTATTGTTTCTTAAGAGGAAAGCTTCAAAGACTCCCAAAAGGAACTCAAGGCACTTCGGAATTATTCTCAGACTTCTAAAACCACATTGTAGTCTACATTCCCAGTGATATCAGCGTTATGCGCATAAAAATCGTGAAGCAAAGTTAAATAAAAATTTCCCCTGTGTCCCTAAATAATTAATAATAGGATATATTTTTTAAATCATCTTTTCTAAAATTATTTTCTTAGCGATAAATTTTTTTGTTCCCTAAATGGAAGTAAGCAAGACTTTTGTGTCAAAATATTTATTTAATGATTTATCGATATTTCGCCCACTAAAAACTATTTCGAGTTACTTAAAATAACAATACAGCCAACGTGTCAACAAAAAATTTGGTTAAAGGGGAATACTAATCCCCAAACGTAAACGTCACGACCTGGCCCTTCCCCGCCCCGAACAAGTCACGCCTATTACTACTATACTACGGTACGTTAATTGTTCCTATAAAAAATTATATTGTTTGCTGACAAAATGGTCGTATTTTTTATTTATTTATGGTTAATGTCCGATTATTTATTTATAAAATTTCGATTTACGTTAGCAGTGTTAATTGTAGTTGCATCAGCGAAACAGCTGGAATCACTTAGTTTTGATGCGCAGTGACGTCATCACTGATTGTCTATTAATGTAAGAACAATTTCATTTTACCGCATTTCCCCAAATTGCGACCATGAAAAAATTTGGTTTATAAAGCTCCTTATTTTTAATTAATTTACTTGCAAATATTTAGATTTTTTATAATAATGAATACGCCCAATAATAGTGCTTGAAATTTTTCATTGATTAAATCAGTACTGAATTAATTTATAAGTCCGAAAAAATAATTTATGGTAATGTTTCGAATATTTAAGAAAATGAACTGTAAAATGAACTGACTTCCGTTTATATCAGTAAACTTGATGCTAGCCAAGTTTGATAAGAGCTAAAATAATCACGGTCATATTTTTAGCAATTAATGAGTAATGTTGATAATTCAGCTTATTCGCGGTTATCTTGATCTAAAAATTTTAATTCGATTAACTAAAAGAAGTTATAATTCGTAATGGTATGCTACAATGTTTTGCATGTCTATAGGTAGCCATTTTGCACGCAACTCGGGGACAAAGTTACGAGCTTACCTCTTCAATGAGCTTCTGACCAAAGTTCTTGTTCACAGTCTTCTGTTTACCGACGTAACGCACGTTTCTGGGATCCTCTGTATCCCATTTTTGCCCTGTGTGTGTCTCTACGTCGACGTTTAATTTGCTATTGTGAACCAATCTAGCAACGCAGAAGCGCAATTCATGGCAAACTCTAAATTTGTTCATGTCCACATTCCACCTTCGAAATCTATGAGGAATCCACGTGAATGTGGACTAGTGAATTTAACGACGGTAAATTTTAATTATTAACCATTATAAGAATGTCGCAAACAGAACACTCCCCACAATTACGCTCTTAGAAGTTATGCAAACTCTTTGCTTTATCACTGCGATGAGATATAATATCAGCAGTATTTATTCCGGTCGTCACAATTCTATAATTACACTTAAGCGCAACTTAATCAACATATTTTACAAGTGTAATTTATTTTGTTGAATAAAACGGTTGATTATTGTCTTCATTATAATCCAATATAACTTGCATATTTATCAGTATCATATTCATCTCTTAATTAACATAGTTTTAATTAAATTTTTAGTATTTTTTTCATTATTAACATATATTTTTCTAGATATCAGTCACATAAAAATATTTTATCAGTGACATATCTAGAAATGTATATGTTAATAATGAAAAGTAAAACTGTCGAAACCAAGGATAAAATTTTATTTATTTTCAATAGTAAAGTTTGAAATGGGTGGTCAAGTATTGAACCTTTCGATGAATGAATAAAATGTATGATACGTGTTAAAATCTTTACGACCTCAAATAGTTCCGGACTATGACTAATACTCTTTATACAGATAAAAAACTAGGAAACTTTAATGTTGTACATTTTAAACATTATTAATATAAAAAACTTAAAAATTTCTGTATTTCATTTTTTTAAATATTAAATGGTTATAATTATTATTTTAATCTCATTAAAAATTGACATAATTGGTACTAAAGTTAGTCAAAGTAAAAAAAACATCTAAAGAAAAAGAATTTTGTAAGATCTCCAAAACTTAACACAAAATCATTTAATATAACATTGGATAATAAATTAGGTCAATCATCAAAGAATTACAGGTTAATTAATTATATTGATCTGACTTATTATAAATAATAGGAATAGAAAAATATAGTAGGAATTAAGACGTTTCTTCCCCAACTTTAGGGACCTCTTAAGTTCATTAATTAAAAATTTAACAAGATCTCGTGTTTCATTGCTATAATTAATTTTAACATATTTCAGATCGATACGCCTCAAATGAAAGAAATCTTCAGGAATTAAAGCGGATAAATTTTAGTGGAACAAACAAAAATAAAAGCAAGAGACTGTAAATAAAATTTTGGCAAATATCGCGATTCTTAAACTAGTCAAAAGTAAAATTATAATCAAATATACGGCTTTTTTAAAATCATACCAGATTAGACCCGAAGGAATACTTTTTGAATGCTGTGACCGAAATGTAAATCACTAATGTCAGTTTTTTTTAGAAAATTGAGCAGATGGAACCAAACTAAAATAAAGACTGAAACAAGAAGGACTTTCTCATCCGCGCACAGGTAAAGTACGTAATTGACGTCTGTGACAAAAAGTGTTGACTTTCGTCTGAGGGCTGATAAAGTAAGTACCTAGCTGAAATATGAAGATAAAAATTAGAGGTATGTTAATCCTCTTATATTTTAAATAGGCTACGGAAAGGATCACGTCGATACGAAGATATTAAGTAAAGGAAATACAAAGATAACTAAATGAGTTCTTGGTAACTATAATACCATCCAGAGACTTCAACGAAGTTGTACGTATGCTATTTTGAACAAAGAAATATATTTGAAGCATTTTATAAATAACTACGATGACTTTTTACACTGTTTGGTGCAGCCGAACGGAGCTGGTAGGCGAGTTACGAGCCATTTTGCTATTCTGAGGGTCGCGCGTTCGAATCTTCCTAGCGGAAATGATGCTGCAATATCTGTATTCAGTGATTTGAAATATTTATTCCTTACTCTTCGGTGTAACCGACCGGACCTCCTAAAATAAGTTCCAGCCGTCTATTGCGTTAGAAAGGCATTACACATAAAAATAGACTTTTAGTTTGTGTGTTATTGTGTTTCAAATTCAGAGTTAATATTATTCTATTTTTGTGACTATATTTATTGTTAAACATTTAACTTAATTTTTATGCAAAATTACGCGAAAGTTTTTAAAAATAGGTACAATAAGAAAATATTTTAAAATAAATAACTTTAATGAATATATATTATTTTATATCTACATGTAATAAAAAAACTTAATAAAATAATATGACACTTTCTGTCATATTTGTTTAAAAATATTCGTCAGTGAAGGGGTTAAACAGAGAGGTGTAACCGAGAACTGATACTGTTCTGGAGATGCAGACCTAGAGACTAGCAGTTAAAAAACCCCTGCCAAAATTGTAAAATGGCATCAAGCATGTTTCCCTTCATTTTTCGCATTTCTTAATTCAAACATTCATAATTTAACTATGTGATAAACAAGCACCATGATCTAACACTGCGTAACAGATGATAAGAAATAATACAGAAATATGCCATTTTAGCCCACGAAACCAGTTTAAGAGAAAATGAGATATAACTGTAAACTAAAATTTTAATTACATTCAAAATAAATTTGAAAATACATTAAATAATTAATTAAGGAATAACTGGTAATTAAAAATAAAATACCCAATTAAAAGGACACCGTACATAACCATAAAGCTAAATACCGTCCCCAATACTTGTTTTCCGCACAAGGCCAGATACCAAGCCTGTAGATAAGCCGAAGAAGAAACGATCACTACTATTATCTTTAGCGGAGGTGTAAGATCTTTGCATGCGCACTTCCATCCGTTATCTGTTTCTGACACTAAAACTCCGTTTACTTTTCGACTCCACAATTTTTATGTTACCCTGGAATCAGGATAAATTTGTCAAGCTGTTTCTGAAAGACTAGCACATTTCCTTTCATGAGATGGACATTCTGCGTCCTCTGTCGCTGGCAGCCATTGCCACGTACATTCACGCAAACAACAAGTGCGTGGTAGGAATGTGCCTCGACCCCGCCCTCAAGAAATTCTCAGCGTCGACCACCTCCACCATCATGATACTAATCCTCAACATCCAGCTCTGCCGATGCAGGTTTTGCCCCAACATAGTGTACCGCCTCAAGGACTGGCTCCGATATATATACGAAGTAAGTTTAACTTTTTAAAACAGTCATGTTCAATAAATATTTAAGGAAAACTAATCAAAGTGTCACGAGGCCGTCTTAAAAACCTCTGTAGTTTGTGATAAGGGTTATAATTTTTTTAAATATTAATTGGGCTGAGGACGTGTATGATACCCGAGACGAGTACCAATAGTGATGCCACGAGTATTAATAAAAACAAATTCTCAGAACCTGGCCCCTCCCCGCCCCGAACAAGCCACGTCCATTACTGACGGTAACGTTTACAATTACAGCTCATTCAATATTTATTTTAAAAACTATTTAATTTTTATATAAATGTGTATAAAAGCGTGATTTATTAATTTAGAAAAGTTTATGTGAAACATTCACGTAAAAAATGTTCCTTCATTTATCAGATTCAATTTTAAATTAAATAAAAAAAGTATGTAATTTAGCAAACGATGTTCCTTTAAACCAAATTTTTTCATATTAAAGAATAAAATTTCTACATTAAATATTTAATACCGAAGTATTATACGATTTAATTTTAAATTAAAGAAGAAAAATTTACGGTCTTAAGCAAATAAAGTACCTTCATCTAACCAAAATTTAAAAAAAGTACTAAGAAAGGTTTAATATGTATTATTTATTTTTACATTAGATTTTTAATACTGAAATAATATCAGATTTATTTTTAAATTAAATTAGGAAATTTATGGAATTTAGAAAATGACGTTCCTCTACTTAACAAAATATTTCATATTAAAGAAAAGAGAGATTAACACTCATTAAGTTCTATATTGCATATAATGTATACCCTTTCCTTTTACATATTTAATTACTGAAATATTTGTAATTTAGCAAATAAATGTTTATTTTGAGCCACAATTTTCATATGGATGTATATTTAGCCGCACTTTTCAAATTAAAGAAGAAAATTTTCATATATATTGCCTGTGTAACCAGTCATTTTACATATTTAATTACAGAAATATATGTAATTAATCAAATGTTATTCCTTCATTTAAGCCACACATTTATGAATTTCAGCAACTGATATGCCTTTATTTAGCCGTTTTTTTGAAAGAAAGAAAGGATTTAATGCATAATAACTGATAATTGACATCAAGAGTATATCCTTCCATTAATTGATTAAAACGTTTATAACATTTCAGTAGCACTTTAAAAAATATAAAAGGAAATAACATTTATTTTAATTTACCCAGAAAAAAAATATTCCTATACAGGAAAAAATATTCCTTCTTTGTGTTGGGAATAATTATTGCACTCGTTTTGTTCCGATTTTATTTAACAGCGGAACCTCATTTAAATGTGTTGGGGTTTGCGGTACTCGTCCCACGCCATTCCGATGGCTAGTTAGTGATTTCCCAAGCTGATGCAACACAATTCTCTCCCCGCGTTTGTCTGAGGACAAGAAAACGTATTCCAATAGCAGTACATGTGTCAATATTCTGCCAATCTTTTTTCCCCCAAAAGAGAGGAAATGAAAGCAATCTTCTCGACACAGTGCCTCCGTTTTTCTCTCCTTGCGGCGTCTGTTGGAGCTGCTATTTCAGATGGTCATTGATCTGAGAGACGGTCACCCCGCGATGTTCAATTTGGGAAAAGCACTATCGGATATGGCCACTACTCTATTTAGCTGGGCTGGAGCGACTGCAGTGGGAAAGACCCTGGAAAGGGTTCGAAACACAGGAAAACAAATTTGACAATAATCCGAAAGCGTTATGCTACAGAAGACGTTGAGGAATAAATACATTTTTAATACAAGTTTTAAATAATTTCAATTTTAACAGGCCATAAGTTAGTGGTATACAAGAACTGGTAATGTATGTTTGATAGTGTACAGATACCACAGCCTAATAATTTAATAAATGAATTTTAATTTTATAAATAACACAGGTAATTTAAACAATTCCGTTTAAATTAAAATAAAAAATTTAGAATGAATTATTTATTCCTATATTGACTTACAATATACATCTATATTAGGCACATTTACTGTAATATAGTAAACGTGTAGTGGGGAAAAATTCACTGATCTTTCTCCCTTTTTCCACTATTTGACTTTTAATCTTTTCTGGAGTCTTTGGATCACACTCCTTGCAGTCGTCGGATTGTATAAATCATTCTCTACGTGCTTATTTTTATGGTCAGTGATATGTGGAACATTACTTCATAATTTAAACATGAAAACTTTTAAATGGCCACACTTTGCAACTGATATGATTGTTACACGCGCACAGTTGTTAGGTGTATTGTTGAAGTATAACATTAACAATCGAATTTTTTTACGTAGAATGAAACCAAAATTGATAATAACAAGGTATTATATTATGTTTAAATTATTGGTATCAGTCTTCACATTAATAGCCTGATGCTATTGTGCACCTGTTTTAGAAAGGGCGATGAGGGGGAGGGAGAGGGGCAGACTATATGACGGTAATCCTGAATATGGCAACTCCCCTTTAATAGCATAGGAAGGGAATTGGAAAGAGGGGGATGTAGAAAGTAGAGCAAGGAAGCCAAGGGTTGACTACTATGGCCCACGGGCTGTAGTTTAAGGATCCTACCCGGTGTTTTAGTACCTGAAGAAGTGTCAAATGAAACGTCGTAATATTTCATATTTAAATTAGAAAAATACTGGTCAACAAATTAAATCATTTATTATATATTTAATTGTCAGAATAATGATTTATTTTATTATTTACTACCTCTATTTGTGCAGCTGTTGACTTTGCTCTTCGTGGATTCCATCTTCGTTCGCTACTTCTGGATCCTCCTCGTCGAAACAGGAAGACAGCTCATACAATTCCTCACGTTTGTGGTGAGTACCGTCAAATTTATACTGTGCGACGTCTTACATGTCGTCAAAAATTCAAGCATATTTATGGGTAAAAAAAGTTCCTTTTTCCGGTTCGTTATTCAAGGATAAACTCAATGCATGGCTGAACATATTTTTATGATTTTTAATATTTGTAGTTTTTAAATTCCTCAAAGGAGGAACATAGGCTATATAATGAATACTGGAAGTAGCTACTTTTGAGTTTCTTGTCAACGACAGGTACACAGAGATAGAATAATAATGTATTACAGATCAATTGTGCATTTGAAGCTTTATTTTATGGAATCAAGGGACATTTATCTCAAGACGGGCGAAGACATGTACAAAGTATATTAGTGTATACATTATACTGTAACTAATAATTCTAAAATCTAGCTCTTTTTTAAAAAAAAGTAGCCAATGCGTTATAATAATGCGATATATATGTAAGACATTACAAATTTCTTTTATGACGTTTCGTCAACATTTTACAACTTCTTCATATACTGATTAACGTAATCAAATTCCTTCTGTAGTTAACAGCTAAAAAAAATTTTTCAACCACTTAAAAATTATGATAGTAATTTTCCCTTTTTATCAGTCACTTCAATTAACCAAAAATATATTTCAATTTTTATTTCCAAACTTTATTCGGAATAAGATTTCGGCGTGGTTAAATTTTAGGACTCATTGAAAAAATTTTTCAATCTAAATTTTTCGACAATTCATTGATGTAGGTTACCGTTTGTGCTTGGTGCGCACATGAGCATGAACTTCTGGAACTCCGAAGTTCAAAAAAATGCTCTGTGTAAGCCAGCACAGTCTGGAATCACATACTAATCAAATTAAAAATTTTATTTGCTTACTAAATACATGAAGATAATTTTTGGCAACTGCCGAGAGCTTCTTCCGAAAAAGGTTGGAAATCAAAATTTAAATATATTTTTGGTTTATTGAAGTGACTAATAAAAATAAGGAAACAAGTTATTAACATAATAAATTAATTATCAGTCATTTAACAAAAATTTTAATAAATTCCTTGAAGAAATTATCCCAATTAAAAATTTTAATTTACAAATAAGTAAGTGGTTTAGCTGACATTTAAATAAATAATTAAATAAACTATAACAGCCTCTTTTTCAGTTTTCTATTTTATTTGAAACATGAAATGTACTACTTCTTCAAAAATGAAAATTACAATGTATTACATTAGGTAATACGTTAAATTGTAATTTATGACTCCACAGACCGATATTTGGATGGAGTGGCAACAGTAGATCGGACAAAAGTATCAAGATAAGGTGTGCTGAGCGATATGCTGATGATAATGAGGAGTCAATAACATTCCACGTGCAGGATTTTGCTAAATAGAAAAGAAGGCCGAAATCGTATAAGATATAAATAGAACAAGTTGAGTTTTCTAGTTGAATCAATGAGAGACTTGGCAATTGTTGTCAGGTCTGTGCCTTTGGCCTGTGTTTCAACGTGGAGCAGCAGCCTTTCTTCGAGAGTGTTCTGGACTTCATGATCAGTACCAACATTCACATCTTCGCCGGGACGGTGGTATTCTTATGCCTTGGGCTGCCTTACTACTACAAGATCAAAGGTAATCAGCTCCAGTACTTCTCACAACATTACTACACCATTATCAACAACTTTCAGAACGAAATCTCCTAATCCCAGCGCCAACGAAACAACAGAAAACGAAATGTGTTAATGATTATCGTTCGAATGATCCCTAAAGCACACTGAAACATTATACAATCCTCGAGTGGGTTGCATAATGGAGTCAGAGAGCAAATTAGGAATAACAGAAGCTGGTTCGGTGACAACCTACAGTTTCATTTTCATCATATTGAATTTGTTTCGGAAATACGTAGGTTCTGAGAAAGACAGCATTGGAATATTTGTTTTTAAAGTTAACATTATTGCAAACAGACGAGAAACGATCAGGTGCGGATTAGATTATCAAAATGTATTTGTGACTGAAACTATAAATATATGTGGGAGTAAACTGAGAACTACTGACACCTTGGCTTCATGAGTAGTTTGATAACCACGAAACTTTCTGTCGCGAATCACATTAAACCCATTTGCTGATTGATGTGATGAAGCTTGATTTAGACTTACAACTTCAAGCTCCAAAATCCCTCCATCAGCTGATCACGATGTTGACACCCTGCATCACCTTTTTTTTGGGTAACAGGCTACATGAGGGTGATCCTGAAACAGGCAACTCCCCTTTAATAGCATAGGAAGGGAATTGAAAAGGGGGGGATGCGGAAGGTAGAGCAAGGTAGCCAAGGGTTAACTAGGGCCCCCGGGCTATGGTTTAAGGATCCTACCCGGTGTTTCACCTAAAGAGATGCAGGGAAAACCCTAGAAAACCTGCATCAGGTAGGTCGGGCATTGGGTACTATTCTCACGCCCTTCCGAATGACGGGAGACGAGTTTGCTGTGGGGACGCAGCATTCCCTTCTCCGTGTCTCCACCAGTTTCAGGAGGCAGTTGGCCGACTGATCCAATGGGATCAGCGGACAACTCTTGCCATATGCCCAAGGTCTTTGACCCCAGTACATATACCTCCTAAAATAGGTGAAGGTGTCTCGGCATATGAGAACTTTGATAAAAAAAAATACCCAGAGAGAGTGCGAGGCATCCCCGACATGATCAGGTAAGCCCCGCAGTCACTCTCCCTTTCCTGTTATCTTGTATTACTACTTAAATTTAAACTTACATGCAACGACGCCGAGAAGGATCCTAGCCAACCCTTGACTACTTGCTCTACATTTTCAATTACCTTCCTATGCAATTAAAGGGGAGTTGCCTGTTTCAGGACCACCCTCTTATGAATGATTTTAATATTCTGTACAATAAGTAAACTCCGGGTGCTACAACAAATAGATGCACACATTTTCGGAGTCATGGTTTTTGAATAAATATAAACAGATTGTTGAATGTTTCAGAAAACTTTATGCATTCGTTAAATGATCCCTGTTCTTCGGCCAGTTCTTTTCGGAGGTGTTTCAAAAAGTAAAACCGTCCTGACCGTCAGTGAACCAGTGCATCTCACTCATCCAAGATTTTTGTCATTCTGAATGGAGCAACATAACATTTAAAAAGTGTAATAAAACAATTATCCTGCGAAAAAAATCATGTAATTTAAGAAATTCGATACGTTACCGATTTTATCCAGAGAGAATATTTGTCTGATTATTTTAAATAATCGTAAGAGAGTCTGTGTTTATAATATGTAGAATGTTGTGTAAAATAATGAGCCAATCAGTTTCATTATTATTCGTTCATAACAATTCTTAGTTTATGGTGTACAAGTTTGTGGAATATTCATATTTTTTTCTGTTGCAATACATTTTTTGGGCCACAATTCATTACGATATCTCTTACTTTTTCATCATTAAGTGATAAAAATATTGATTTATTTTTACACTTCTCCGGAAGTTTATAATTGTGAAATAAACCAGGCTCATTTATACTAATTAATATGGTCTACTTACATACTCTGAGAAATTATATGGAGCGGAAGGCATTTGGTCCAATCAGTGGCAACGTCACGTCAGCTTTGTCGAACGAACTTTCAAGTATTTCCTTTTTAAAAAAAGAAAGAAAGAAAGAAAAGGGGAGGTGGGCCCGTGCCCAGTAAATTTACTTGAATAACACTCGTTTTCAGCACACAACTCTGAGCACATCCACATGTAAACATCCACCAATTTCTGGCCATTCGAATTGAGGGGCTACCAACTGTTTTTGGACAGAAAACCTCACAAAATAATTTTGCCCTACCAAATAATTTACCCCCGTTTCGAGATTAAGAATCAAATGTCAGTTCAGTGTAAAAAAATATTGTAATAATTTATATCTAAAAAATTATCTTTAAAAAAAATACCATTTCGTGCTATTGCTTGAGGATATTGACAGAAGACAATGGCCCAACGTATTACTTCCCAATACATCTCAAACATTACTTATCGAAAATTGAGTATGCAACTAAAAACATCCAATATTGGTTTCCCAATAACATTAATTTTAAGTATAAAATTGATAAAAAGGTATAGCCTACATTTTGGGCGAAAAATATTGGTTGGGACTGGACTCCATTTCAGAACCCTTATGAAAAATTATTTATCGGTATTAATTCTTATTACGACCAACATTGTTCAGTTGCTGTATTTGTTTCATATTATGAAGTAGATCTACGAGATTTAAAACTACCAAGGTAAAATATAAGATCGACACATGATCAAGAAGAGAATGTTGAAGAAATTTGGAAAAAAATTCAATCTTTGAATCTCATGCAAAATGGCTGAAGGAAAATAAACTGACTCATCCACTGTCCATGTATGAACAGTCACCACTCACCACTCAGTGGCGAATTAACTCAACCCAGCATTCAGTATGTGTAATACATAGCAAAATGTTGTAATATGTTGCAAAAATACACAATTATACATAAAACTTGAAAAATTAAGATATAACAATAAAGTGGCCATATATCCAGTTCACAGGTAAGAAAATTAAACACAACCTTTGGCTAATTTAAGTTTTATTTAACCATAAATGTAATTACAAGTTTCAACACAAAGAAATTTACTTTTCTTCTAAATCCATATTAAGCTTATTATAAAATGATATGAACAGTACATTTTTTCATGTATTTAGGTATTATAATATAACAATTTATTCATTTTTTCCTTTACGTTGTCTTGTTCTGAGAACTCCACTGAGATTGAAAAATGGTAAGTTGGTGAATGACCAAAATAAAAAAATAATTGTAGAAAATACCGAAGTATTCTTTAATTTCTCTCTAAAGATGATTGTATGCTAAGGGAACAGTTTTACATTCACCTTGGAGTTTTGAATTAGGTACCTGTAGAAAGTGAGCTGGAAATTTGTAATCTCTTTGGATGCTTTGACTGAAAAACTGTCCCCCAGGTTTGGTGCTGCCTTTATAGTATAGTTTCAATTAATTCTTAGATTGGTGTACAAGCATTATTAGCTCCCTTTCATATTTCCTTTGGCATAGCCTATAAAGTAAAATATAAACAATAGTTTCCTTAAACTCTAAAATGTATTACGGTAATTAGTGAAGGCACTGCTATAATGACCAAAATCCCCCTTACTCTTTGTTTCCAAATGAGCAAGGGTCAGGAACTTGGTTCTCAAGCTCCGTCACATTATCTACAGATAAACTCTAGAGGGTGCAATTTTCTTTATGGGGTGAGTTGTTAACTTGCTGCGTGTACACCTTCCAACAAAGTTGCATCATAAGTGGTGTCATTACAGTGAAGAGAAGAAAGGCTTCACACTGGTTTCCCTCATTAATTAACAAATTTAGTATGGTGAACAAATATCTTCTCTAATGCAAAACTTTTGCAGGCATATAATAACTTGTGAAATGATGTTAATGTCTTATGATGTCTGCCTCTCAAACAAAAAGGCTCAGGAGGTATTTTCAAAATTATTGTCATATTTGAGCCAGCATTTAGGAAGTGAATATACTACTAATGTGAAATTTCACTGCATATAATAATAAATTCTTTTAAAAAGAATTACATAATGGTTACTTAGTTCAGTGTCAAATACAATATGAAAATGTTTTAACATTGGCTATTCAATTAATTGATTAATCATGGAAGGATGTTAGCAGCAAGTATGGTCAACCTAACAAGAGTTCAAATGTTAAAAAAACTGGTGATCTGTTAACTTAAAATAATAACTGTGAATTTGTGTGTCAAAATATACCACTTAATCTTTTTAAATAATATGCAACAAATTCTTCAGTAAAAATAATTAAATTAACATTAGCAGTGACCTGTGGTTGCTTTGGCTGCTGACTAGAAGATGTAATTATTATTGTTATCGTCATAGTATAGATAAAATGTGCAATATGTATATATATACATCTATCACTAATATTTATACAAAAATACTATAGAGATTATGGTCACAACTTTGATTTTGTCTCATGATTTACTTGATGTATCAAAGTTTGAGTTCCCCAAAAACTGACAATCCTGTTTTGATATTAAACTGTTCTTCATAATTAGAATTAAATGTTTTCTCCAAAATCTACAATAGTGCAAATGTTGAATATGAAGTTAGTAAAAATTGTTACAAATAAGTTTATCAAATGCTAATTACAAATAAATCTTTTTGGACTGAATGTTGATTACAAAGTCAGTTTCTAAATTTTGTTGCAAAATATGAGTAAAAAAGTATATAACTCTAATTTAAATTAATGCCCTTTTCTAAAGAGGCACTCAAATATTTGAATAAATACTTAGTCATTACCAAATTTACAATCTATTAATATGACGTGGAACATATGCACAAACTTTAAAATAAGTAAGCTAAAAATAGGCTTATGTTTCATTGTTATTTTAAAGTACCCTTTACAAAATGGAAGCACAACAGATCCTGTCTCTTCTACAACAGATACTGAAATGTGTGTTGTGGTGACTGTGGCTGAACTTTCTATGCCTGGTTTTCTTTTTTATTATACATGTGTTTGAGAGTCTATGTACTGTACAACTTCAGAAGTTATGAGATCACTGAAATACAAAAATCAACGTATATGGTGAGTGGCATTATCTGCCAAATGTTTTGTCCGCCACAGCCTTATGACACTTAGGCCAGTAACACTTAAGGGGGTCAAATTCATTACAAGAAAGCGAGCAGGCAGTGGGGATGAAAGATATAGCACAAGTATTATGAAGGATTTGTTAACTGGGATCATAAAGGTAGTTTATATGTACACATGACGAGTATCTACACAGTAAAATCTTTACCGGAGAACGATGCTACACTACTCCAGGCTACAGACTGTTAAAGCCCACGCAGACAAGTTCCCAAACATGTCCTTCGATGGTATAGCACCCACACATCTTTGGCATTTTGAAGATTCTTACTAGATTTCAACCCTACAAGAGTCTCTCCACATAGTTTCCAGGAAAGGTGCCGAAAAATCCAGTCCTCTGGCTAGAACCCACATACCAGCCATCGTCGCATTTCTCCATGACGTAAACAGTGTCCCCCTCTCGTAGTTCCAACTCATCCTCATTCTGTGGCCTGTAGTTGTATAGTGCTCGATATCTGTGTAGTGTCAACATACAGGTTTATGAGTAAGACTTTTAATAAAATAAAATAGTATATGTAATTTTAAATTCAGTAATTTTATGAGTAAAAAATGAAAATAAATCATTTGTGTAACACAACATAGAAATGTTTGAAATCCATTTTTTAGTGGCAGACATCAAAAGATTCGGTTCTGGTCTTTTTAATTATTATTAATATTTATGATAGTTTCAACTATTTTAATTTTCCTTTATCATCTGCTATTTATATATAGGGTTCTTAAATAAGTGTGGGTCGATGTAGAAAAGGAATAAAACAAGCCATGTGTGAGGTATTAAAGCATTGGGTTGTTTGACCGTTTCATGTTGTTGATAAGGAGATTGTAAAAAATTATTTGACATTGACACGTCAATTTTATTAAAATTATTTTTTTAATGGAAGCTTTCAGTAGCTTTAAAGTTCCATATGTCTTTTTATACTTAAAACAATTCTAATTTTTAAGCATTTTTCAGTACAATGTACTTCATAAATTTTAAAATGATTGTGTTATTCAACACGTTGTCTGGTCTAAACAGTTTCAATCAGACGATGTGTTGAATAACACAAACATTTTAAATTTTACGAAATTCATTGTACTGGTAACGTTATTAAAGTAGAATTGTTTTAAGTATAAAAGGATAAATATGGCAGTTTAATGCTGCCGAAAGCTTTCATCGTAGTAAATTAATACTTTTAAAAGACAACTGTGACTGTCAAAGGGTTTTTTACAATCACCTTATTCATTCTTTATTTGAAATGTATGCCCTTTCAAATAAAAATAATTTCCATATCTCCCACAGAGCTTGTTTTATTCCATTTCAGCATTGATCTTCCCTTATTGAAAAACCCCATAGATTGATAATAATTTATAAGACAGTTTTCAACTCACGGTACTGGTTCCTGGTGAGTGTCGATGTGTAGTGTTTGGTTGACAGGTGCCAGGGGTTGTTTCTGTGTCTGGCCCTGTCTTGGCTACAACAAAACATAACACTTCAGCAGATGAAAACCTAAAAACCCCTAGCAATGTCTGTCTGAAGTTCAATCTTACTTACCAGTGTGGCATATGGGCTACTGGAAGTATATGATTGTGATGTGATCTTCTGGCTGTAGTAAGGCTGTTGCTTGAGACCACTACCATTCACCAGCACTGAGTGCACAGTTGGAGTAGTTGCTGGTTTAGAAGTGGTGGCTGGAGTTCCTGGAAATTTATTATCCATTTAATAATTTCAAACTAGCAATACATTGTCTTTCTATAGTTACTAAGGAAATACATCAGGTTTTGCAAGGTTCATGGCAGTTTTACATAAACTAGAACTTATCTTAACCATACTTTTATTCTAATGATAGTTTTCAATTTAACAGATTTTATAGTAAATCTAAATATTTAATTACAACTCATGAGTCTACAAGAAATAGGAAACAAACTTGCCTTTTTTATCTCCCGGCTCCTGGAGGACTTCCACATAGGACACTGGAAATATGCCCTTCCTTGCACCAATGCGGCCCTCATACCAGTTGTCATCTACTCGTCTAGTCAACACAACCAGCTCTCCTGAAATGATCATGAGTGCATTGTACAGCCCATAACTTTAACTTACATTGCCATTGTTTATTTCATACTTCCACTCAACAGCTGTGCATATATAATGACATATTGTGCTGATTTTCTTATCCTTTAATTTTTTTAAAATCTTAATTAGAATTTAATTCTGATTATATTGGCAGTGTTACTTATTTATTTCACTGAAGTCAGATAAACTTAACTATGAAAAATTAACAACAGAGATGAAATGTTTGTGGGTACGCAAATAGTAAATCTATTTCTGTGGCTGTATATCCCATGAGAATGATGGAATAGATAACCATAGAAGTTTTATATTTAAAATACATTAAAATAAATACCATATTATAAAACCTTTTTTTCCCCCTAGAAATGTGATTAATCAACTATGGGTAGTTAATCTGAATAAAAATAATACAAGTGTTATACTTTCAGATTAAATACAAAAACATTTCATTCATATGATTCACTCATAAAAGTGCTTCTCAATTCTTAATCATCAAAGTTTTAATGAGAAAGCTTCATTTTCTTATGCAGTACAAAACAAGGAACTAATTAATCAGTACTTTTATATGCCTACCAATTAATCACTTTAAGCTACAATAATATACAATGTTTATAATTTATTTTTATATCTATACAATGTTTATAATTTATTTTTATATCTATATACTGAAAATAGAGTTTGAATTCATTCACCTTTGACAAGAGACAACTCAAGGTGTGTTTGTGCAATAAAGTTGAACTTTGCTTTTGCTTGCCCTTCAGAGGGTCGCTTAGGAATCGTACGGATGCCATCGTAAGGAATTATCTGAAATACATAAAATAGAATTCAGAAACAGTGATAATTACAATTAGGTTCTCACATTTTTTGTGAGCCATCCATTAAACATTACAGATCAACATTAATGTCTGTGCAATTGACACGGTAAATAGTCAGAAAGTTTAAGTCAGAGACTTGTAGATGGGTTGTAAAAGTATGTGAAAATGGCACTTACCTCTACATAGTTCAGTGGGAATAGCCCCACCATAGCGTTGTGTTCACCTTCATACCAGTTCTTATCAATTTGTCTCCTCACAAAGATGATGTCACCTCTGCGGAAAGTGAGTTCCCTGTGACCAATATCAAACAGAAATTAGAAAATTGATTTCGGGTCCAAGCCAGCCTAATCTATGACTACCTACCTAGATGTCTGGCCTACAAAGTTGTAGAGCGCCCTGGCAACCAGTTTGGGTTCCGGGGTCCTGTCCCGAGGCTTGCTCTTGGTGTCCTCCAGGAAGTCGTCGTAGCGGTTCAGTGGGATAGGCGACTTTTGAGAAGGTCTGCAACAGGATGAGATGAGTTACTGCCAATAAGTAAAGAGGAAACTTGTGAATGTGCTAGAACTTACGTAAAGTTGTCTGTGTGCCGTCGGCTGTGCATGTCCTGGAGCTCCTGCAGGTACTTGCGACGCCGCTCTTCTTGGTAGATGCGGCGCATGGCCTCGGCCTGTCTTCGGGCCAACTCCTCCTCCGACAGCACCTCCTTTGCCTCCGATCTCACAGGACTGCGGTAGTGGATTGTCACCTCCGATTCCACGTACCGATGTGGCGACTCTATAGACAAAATAGTCGGCATATTAGCATCTCCGAAGACTGCATTAATAACGACACTATTAGAAACATTTCTGGTAGAACATATCAGGTATTTGATGCGCTATTCTGGAAAGTTTAATCGAGCGGGTACTATTCTTTTCTCATATCTAAAACCCATGGCCATGGGGAAAAAAAAAGTAATTAGGCAATTTAAGTTCTCGCAATGGTGCAAGGATTCTTTAAGACCTTTTATATAAAAAATTAGTATACATCTGTGACGACGAAAGTATTTTACAGCAAAAACGTACATTACTAGCTATTAAAAATTATATTTACGAAGATCACCTGGATTTTCCACTTACTAGCACAGAAATTAGATTAATTAGTACGGTTGGAAAATAAATAAAAATTTTACCGCGAGTCGCTTCGTCTGAAATTAAAACACAGTGACTAGTCAATAAATGAAATAAAAATTTTCTACCTTTCAAATATTTGTATCATTTAAAACCCTTTGACAAACTATCTTTTTTAAAAGATTAGGAAAGCTCAATGATCGGAAAACTGAATAACAAGGCGAGGATTTGCGTTCGATTCCTGGCCCGGTCAATACTTTTCTACCCTAATCCGTAATTCAGTTTACAGCTATGAGAGCTGAGATTTAACTGAAAGCCATCTTTAGTGCTTATATTTTAAGGAGAATTAGAAAATATTATTTTATGCAAAAATTCCATGGTTACGAAGGTTTGCTGCGAAATTTTTCTTCTCACGAGTGACAACCAATCAGATGTTTCATTTATTCATTGTTATGTTAATCATCATTCGAAAAAAATTAATTACATATGGACACACACAGGATTTTACATTGCGAGAAATGAAGGTTTAATTCACCCAATATTCATTTGTCATTCAATTTTTATAGATTTCGGTCGATAGCTGTTCAATGATGAAATTAAACATCTTATTGGTTTTTATTTTCTCTTGAGAACACTAACAAGAGGCGAATTTTATCGAAAGGTTTTTTTCGTCTTTGGAAAATGACAGAAACTCTTTCGAAGAGGAATCTACCCGGCATTCGCATATAGAAAATCTCGATCAGTTGGGCTGAAGTGACAGCGATGATGGGATCAGTGGCCGAAGTTTGGAGAGGGGGGAAATGCCGAATGGTCCAAAGAATGAATGAATATTGACCAACCGCTTGACGAGATGTGTCGGTGTAGAGTTTCGTCCCATTACGGCGACTGTCTTCTGTTGCTATTATGCCAAAAACTTTTGAATTTCCCTCTTTTACATAGCAAATTGAGTTATATTAAATCCATTCGCTTGTGGGAGACGATTTGGCCGAAGGAGAACCTTGCTTACCTCATTCACAGGTATCAGATCTGCGTCTGGAGAGAAAGGGAGAGAGCAGAGAACTGAGGGCTGGCTGAATGGGACTGCCAAATGTTTTCTAAGATGCCCGCGTGTGTCGCGGAACATAATTCTACTTTCCCTCGGAAGGGAAAACAACTGCGACCTGAATTCCTCAGCTGCGCGGCTTCACGCAGGCGATTAACGCTCCACTAATAGCCTCACCATCAACTATCGGTATTTACTCAGCTGCACCTGTCTCAAACATCCCTCTCATTGCCTCCGTATCTGGTTAGTAAACGACGCGATCTCGGGAAGAAATCGCCGGGTACGTTCCTTGACCCGCAGCATCCAGGCGAAGAGCACAAGTCCAAGTTTCAGATAAATCTTACACAGCCATTATATGAGCATCGGAAGAGAAATTCGTATTCTTCAAAAAGATTATAACCTTATAAATCTAAGGAAAGAAAAGAAAATCAAAATTCAGTGTCCAAAATTGTTATAACTCAGCAGGTAGCTTTTAACTCATGGTCATATTCATCCTAATATAATCTACAATTGAGTTGTGTATGTATTCAATTAAATACCTCGATACATCCCTCACTACTTATAATCAACTGTAGATTTTAGACAGTACGTCGTTGCCTTATTTTTAATCAAAACGTATGTGTTTGTATCCATTCAAAAAAATTAACACTGGAAGAAATTAGATATAAATTATTTTACCCGAAGGAATCCCAAAATTGCGGGATATATATGATAAATATGACTATATAAGAAGTTGAAAGCAGCCTTCAGAATTATAATAATTTTGTTTTACTGGACACGCCAAAAGTTCTAAAAATGTAGCTCAAGGTAAGCTCTATTGGCGGAATTGGTATTTAAATATGGAATGAAACTTTAGGGGGTTTAGGTTATAGCACACTTTATTCAATTATTTTAAATTTGAACTAACGTAAATTAGCGTGTTAAATGTACGTCTGTTAAAAGGGTCGCAAGGCACAGGTAAGGAATTCCCGGAATAAGCTTCCGGCCAATATTAGTCCATCAGAAAAAAAGGAAGAACAAACTACAAATTAAAAATGCACAATTATACAGGTGTAGATATATACAACCCTGGACTCCGCAACGTCAATAATTCGTAAACATTATCACAGAGAAATAGTCGTCGTTATCGCCTGTAATTTTAACGTTTCAATAATATGTAAGCATTTAAAAAGTAGCGAATGGTTGCTTTACTCCTTACCGTAACTTTTTTTTAGTAAAAATGTAAATTATAAATAGCGGTAATTAAATCTTGGAAGATATTAACAGTCGGGAAATTATAGAAATTTTATCGACAGTTAGTTCGAAGTTGGTGTTGAGGGAGTCCTTGCTCGACGTTATCTCTAACACCCAAGTTGTAAAGATATCACGGAGATTTTGAGCAATCTACTATCTGGTAGAAACAGAAACGAACACATCCCGTAAACATTCTGCACAAATTATTTCGACTTGAAGAATCATAGCAAATTATATTGACATTCATATAAATGATTAAAGGATCCATGTAGATGGCCGATGAGGCTGTAGAAAGTGTGTTGTGATGTTTCCCAGTGAAGGTTAAGCCATTTCCGATAGCTACTAATGGATATTATCTGTCTCGCCTACAGAGACAGGTTCATCGAACTCCTGTCCCTTTCGCGCGCCGAGCTAATTCAGATAACGAACCATTTTTACGTATACATACATAAATTTCCGTCGGCGACGTTGCGAGACCCGTAGATAATATTAGGAATGAGTAACGTTTCTGGCGAGGCGTGGGTGAATGGGTGGGTCATCCTCAGGCGTAAACACTAGCATAAAAAATATGGAAAGAGGGGGAGGGGGGAACAGTTATTTCGTTTCAATCCACGAGGAGGAAAGAAAAGTTCCAGTTCTCAAGCCACTCTCAATCGACACGCAAAAACTATATTGATTCACTCGTGCGCTCTCGCCTACATAAAAGAAGACGGATAAAATAGCGATGAAAAGGCGGTAAAAAGTTATGGATCCATAAATCCGTATCGGTCGGCCTCTGCTGCTTAGAAAATTCATTCGACCCCAGCGAAAAATCCTTCAACAATAAAAGGTTTTTTAAGGTCACAAGTTACAATTTCTATCAAGATCTCCTGAATGGGGGGAGGGAGATAATTCGAATAAAATAGAACATATTTTAAAATATCTGAGAAATTAACGTTATACGCTAGATTCTCTCAGTTGGATGTCTGTTCTGCATCTCCTGGTACCCAATGCTGCATCACCATAAAAATCCCATAGTCAGCTGTCATTACGAAGACTAGTCTTTATAACTTCAAAAAAGTTATTGTAAAAACGTGAAGACTGCTTGTTCTTCTCCGCTGCAAGTTCGTTGCATACCCCTATTTTCAATCCACTAACTGCATCTCCTCCAAAGAAAATGGCGCTACTTCCGTCCCAAACCCATGATAGCCTTAACCCGCAACTAACAGTCATCATTTTGTGTAGCATACATCTTACTCTGGTCTTTCCTTGCACAATAAATATCCCAGGTGGGTGGCGATGCACCTAAACTTAATATCAGCATCGAAATAAATGTCAAGTATAAACTTTTACTTCCATTAAACCTAGCAATGTTAATTCAATAGGTTCTTAATCTTTTTTATGAACTGAATCTTAATGTCGCAAACCAAAAAAAGAACACATGGAAGGATGATGATAATAAATACAAAATATTTGCTTAAAAGTTTAATAGAATTTTTGTCAATTTTATAAGTAAAAATTTTTGATAAACTTGGTTTTAAATTTTGTGTTTTTCTGACATCATAATAAATTTTGCAAAGTTGTTTAAAACACAATTATGATGTTAGAGGTTATCATTCGAATTAAGCGAGTATCATGTAGACGGATAGGAATTGTAGGGGAGTGAGTAGTGACGTAATTACGAGTAGGAATTGAGAAAAAAATTACGGGTATTGGAATCATGATGAGTATCTACAAATGGAAAATAAGATTCAAACAGTTCAATTAATAATACTTTTTGAAATAGTTCTTATAAGCGGGGGATTTAAGCCTGACAACGGGCCCTATACCGCTTAAATCACATTACTATCGAATTAAATACTGTACAGGGCTAATACAGCTAGTTTACTATAAAATACAATTACGTGTCCGTAAAATATAATTTAATGTTACGTACAAATCTATCAACGAGGTGAATATTTTTTAGAGATTTTAATTGTTTTCTTTTACTTTATTTATTACCTTAAACATATTTTCCATTTTAGTATAATCTTTAATGTGTTTTAGGGATTTTTCTTATTTACGAGGTCATTTGACGTCTTACTTTCTCATTGCTGAATTTTTCTGATTGCGTATATTTGATTGGAGTATTTTACTATATATGAATATCATCAGTATAGGGACTAATGAAAAAACTGTTATAAATCTATATAGTCCAGCTTACTCGTATAGAGAATCGGTTTCCTGGTCCTGAATGAATAAACTTCAGCTCTGTCTATCAGTCTCTCTCTTTCTCTCTCACTCCTTTCCCTTCACCTTCCCCGCGCTGTTATCTACTTCACTTCTCGTATCTGCAATTCCTCCGAAGCAGACAATGGGACAGCTGACAAATAAACTGCTCAAGCAGAACAGAAGATAATTCTGCCAGGCTTACTCGTAAATATGAACGCAGGTATTTACATGTTTCGAAATTGCTCAGAATAAATACATTCCTCCAAAAATGAACTTCCATTCGATTTTCAGGTTCGAAACCGTAGCTTCGATAATTCATAAACATTTGCTGGTGAAATCACAATTTTTTTATTAATTAGCGAAAATATATTAAATAAAAATTATATTAACGTACGAGAATATAAACGTTTACAACGTCCTATGTAAAAGTATATAGCAAAACGTAACCTACGAGTAGTTACAGAATAGTAGCAAATAATTATTTACTTTAAAAAAGCCAGGAATATTACGTCTCACTTGAATTATGCTTCAAGATATAAGAAACCAAAATAAGTAATCCTACTCCGAAAGTACATTTATTGCTATTATTATTATTAATTAAAGATTCTATCAAAAAATTATTAAAGAAATAAAAGACGGTCAATCAGTCAGCAATTAATTTTCTTACCATTACATAAAGTAGACGTTTCGACCATCCATTGTGGTCCTTGTCAATAAACTGTAAATATAACACGAAGAGGATAGCCAAAAGATAAAATTAACTAAGACAATTTAACAAACTGTCAGATAATTTACAAACTGTTATGTTTAATCTTTACAGTAATTAATTTCTTTTAATATATAATATTTGTGAAATTAATATTTTCTTAAAACTCACTTCCTTGCTAAAAAAATACTATTTTCAAAATTAAAAGAACAACTTAATTAATTATATGATGGTTTGTTAAATTGTCTTAATTAATTTTATCTTTTTTGGCTATGTTCTTTGTGTTTTATCTTTAGTTGATTTTGTTTATTGACAACGACCTCAATGGAAGGACTTTACGTTCAAAAATTTATCGTATAACTCTTTTATACGGGTCGTTAATTCTTCGATTGTATATGTTATCACAGGCGTTAATTGTTCCTATGAAAATTAGTAATTCTATATTTTAACTCCTGAAGAGGTCCTCAAATGTCGGCCAGAAACGTTGTGTGTCTTATTAAATATTAAATCAAGTCGTTGGATAAAGAAGTGGCCAATTAAAACGAAAAATTATTTTATCGCTTAATTTTGTCTGATAATCGGCTACTTCTTTGCTCAATTACTGTATATCAAACACAGACAAATTATTTTTAATAAATCAACTCATTTAAATTAACAGTTAATACATAAATATACATTAAATGAGTTAAAACTATGTTTCGTCTCTCATTTGAGACTACTTCAGGTATAAAAATTTAGCTCTTCATGGAACCTCAATTCACGACTCCTTCGGCCGGTCATTTAATATCTCTTTAATCGTGATTGGCCACGAACCATTATATTAATTGTACGATAAGGTTTTAATTTTAATTTATTAGTTTTGAAACATCTTTGTCGTGCTGGTATGTTTGAACCTTTTAAAGGGATTTGAAAAGGTTTTTGGAAATTTTGATTCACGGCGCAGTTACAAGACGGAATTTCCATCCACGTCGTAATTTCGATGAGGACGGCAAATAAGGGAAATTGTTTTAGATAGGCGGCCGCTAGAACTGGTAAAAGTAAAAGGTCATTGGTGTTTCAGGCTGAAAAAAAATATTTAGTGGGGTAATAGGATGCGCTGTAGGTCCGTCACATCGTAGAAATTGAATGACTCTGACCTAGGTTTAATAAATAATTATAATTTAGTCTAGCGTTTATACACTCATTAGTATTATATATATATATATGACAAGAGCTTCAACACCATCAAAGGGAATTTCACAGCGCTTTATGTCAACAATGCGTAAACGGCGTCCATTTGCTGCATTACGATTTTTCTGTGTGTATAGCGAGTATACGAAATGGCGGGAGACTTACGTGTTTGCGTACGCGGCGCAGTTGCTGGACTGGAGGCTGGCTATCAAGACGTGCGTGTGAGCTCACGCGTATTTATAAGCAAGAGTAGTGCCACCCACCCACCCACATACCACCTGACAGGCCTCACTCCTGGACACGTTTTCTCTACCCCCCAAAAAAATACTCTCAATACACTCGCACGCAGGTCGTGTCACAACTGCGCACGAGATTCCCGTCACCTCCGCCAGGTGAAATACCGACGACGCTTAACAATTCCAGAGACTACAACATGTAAAGAGCTGCGGCGGATTGGTCGGTTGAATCACTCTCCGTGATTCTGATTGGTCGCTACGTTATCTCTTACACCTAAGAATTGTGATGGTGTTAGCGGAAAAAGAACGATGACGACGTGTTTTGAAATTATCAAATAGAGAATGAAGTAACCAACCAACAGACAAAAATAGTGCTTAAATACAAACACACCTTCCGATAAGCAGAACAAGATTTTCAGAAGCATTAGGGGGAATTCCATTTGTTACTAATTTTGATTTTTATATTGTTGTTAATTTAACATTTTCAAAAACTCGCGTCTAACTGTGTTATTAGCGTCTTTGCGGAGTCAGAAGAAAACTTGGAACGTGGTCCTCGACAAAGGGTACATCAGGATTAATAGAGAAAAAAACCAAGGTAATGGAGTGGATCAACAAAGGGTGTTAGATTGGGAAGAGATATTTTGAACCTACTTTTGATACTTGGGCAGCATAATAACTAGAGTAGGATAGCATAGGCATTCGTAAAAATTAGGAATTTACTTAGGGTAATGTAAGTATGAATAATTAGGAAATCATTTTTAAAAATCTTCGTATGGAATGTGGCGTTATATGGGTGCGAAACGTGGAGGGTAGGAGTTGCAGAAAGGTAAAGAATAGAAGCTTTCGAAATGTGGTGCTGTAGGAGAATTCTGAAAATCGGATGGGTGGATAGAGTAACTAAGCAGGAAGTTCTAAGCAGAATAGGGGAAGAGAGGACAATTTGGAGGACTTTGACCAAGAGAAGGGATAGATTAATAGGCAACGTTGTGAGACATGAGGGTCGTCTAAAATTAACATTACGTATGTGGTAAGAACAGAAGAGGCAGGCCGAGGATGGAATACGCTAAGTAGATTATGGAGGTTGTGGGATGTAGTAGCCATGAAAGAATGAAAAGGCTTGTGCAGGACATGATAAGTCTTAGGACTGATTGCAACAACAATTATTATGTCTTGCTAAAAGTTTTGTTTGCTCAACTTACGATTTGATAATTATATAAGTTCTGCTTAGCGTTTTCCATCCGCCAAATTGTTCTCTCTTCCCGTATTCTCCTTAGAACTTCCAGATCCACCCATCTGATTTTCAGCATTCTCCTATAGCACATTTCGAAAACTTTTATTATTTTCCTGTCTGCAATTCCTATCACCCTGGATGTGAATCAGTAAATACTCTTCCTATGACCTTTATTGCTCTTCTCTGGTCTAGGAAATACTTTCGATTTATATATCGCACAATTTAAACGAAATAAACAATAGTCTTTTGTTTGTGCGGTGAGTCGGGAAATTTACGGAAACAGCGGAACGGAAGTGAAGTGACGTCACAGCCTACTCGACAATTTCCAAGCAGTATTCCCAAAATGGTAGCTTACAGCTTGATTTAGTCATAAATCTCTCCCTCTATCACAGAACATTACAAACCGGCTGATTACGTTGGAGATTATTTAATTATTACCCACCATTTGAAAAATTCAGTCTCCCCATTTTGTTTCCAAAAAGAGATTATTAATAATTTAGTTCATCTTAGGTGACTCATTCTGATCATACTTAACTTAGAAGGAGTTATTGCAATTGCATGAAAGTGGCTAGAATGATTCTTTAATTCATTTTGAAATTCAATCCGTACTTCATACAAGTTTCAATGATTTTTAAGTCATTTTTACACCCGTAGAGATCTAAAAAACCGAACAATACGTTAATTGCAGCGATGCCAGATTTAATTATGTAATTGAAAGGTTTTATTTTTACTTCTGATTTATGTAATAATTAAATAATTTTCTGACCTGTTTCAGATTTTATTTTAAATAAAATTTTAAAAAAGAACGTTTCGGTACGTATTTATACCGTCTTCAGGGTTTTTATCCTATGGAGAAATATTGATAAGCGTCGTGTTAACACGAAAACAACATTTTACAAAATTTCTTGTGAAGGGGAAACGAAAACACTGAATATATCATACTTTAGTATGAAACAAATATGAACGAGCCGACTTGTTAGACTACATGACAGACAACTTAGAACTGAACAAGAAAGATAAAACAAAGTTAACAAGCTATGATTCAGATCAGAACACTCACCCAATCAGGTTTCATTATTTCTTCACAGGATGAAAACTTGAAGATGGTAAAAATACGTATCGAAACATCGTTCATTTAAAAATTGTATTTAAACTTATCTGAAATAGGTAAAAAATTTATTTAATAATTGTGTAATGTTACCTGACATCTAAAAAGCTGAGTTTTGCCAATCAGTTGAAGGTTTCCAAATTGCTGATATGTCCGGAGCAACATATTCTTTGAAAATACGGGTGCTTATTGGCCGTTTTGTTTGTCTCATGTAGCACGAGTTACAATTACGTCAAGAGGTTTTGTAAAATACATGGTCTTTGCTGTATGTATCAAGTAGGTCACCTCGTTTTTAGTGTGAAGAAGGGAATGGTATTAGTTGATCTGTAAATGATGTGTTACCTGAAGGAGTGATATCCTCATGCATTTCTCTCTAGGAGTCTGGAATTATTCCGAGAACACATGCATACGCACGCACACACACACGACCACGAACTAAATGGCGCTCTGTGGAATCACGTACAGGTATTCCCCCTACGCGATCCCCTCCAGAGCTCGACTCACGTGTTGGTCGACTGTACCAGGAAGTGCAGTGATAACCGCCGGAAAGCCGACATGCTAATTTCGGGTTTCGGTCCGAAGTCGTTCGCCCATAAACCCCGGAAGGCAACCTTACATTACGTCACAGCTGTTTGGGTCTAGGTTACACAAATCAATCTACACGTGTATTCCATGTGCCTAAGGAAAATAACTCCCTGGTGTCGCGTTGCAAACATTAAAACTCATATAAATAAACGACAGAACTCTTTGAAGACTACAACAATGTCCCTGATAAAGTCCCCCCCTCTCTCTCTCTTAGGCTAGGTTTACACGGGCAGTGATGACTGCCAGACGAGGGACAGTAATGTCAGTGGCGTGTCAACATACGTCAGTGCTGCACTGACAACTGCCAATCCATCGCTTACACGAGAGCACTGCCTCACTTTTCTTGGAGCGTGTCAACAGTATGCCAGTCATGACTGGCGTTCCCCCTCAACCGACCAAGACGCTGCCCACATAGGAGGCCAGTTACGGTTGTTAATTATCGATTGTGAACGGTGTGGAAGGGCTGACTATCGATTGCACTATGGTAAACAGTCTGTATTTTGCGTTTTCAAAATACGTGCAGTTTGGTATTGTGTGCGATTGGACTAAGTGGATCTTTGTTGTGAACAGTGGCGAGTAGTTTCGTTTATAAACATTTGGGATAAAATTCGTATGACTTTGTATGAGCCTATAAATTTTTAGGTTAACTTTGTAAAAATAATTTTTGTCCACCCTCCAACGCCACAAACTTTAACTGGAAAAAAAACTACGCGAAATAATGATATATAGCTATAAACGACCTACTATTACACGAAATGAAAAATAATTCATTTTGTTTTGTTCAGTAATTGCCACCTATAAGGAGAATAAAATAACAAGTATAAAATCCCAGCCAATTTAACGCCGAAAAACAGCTTGAAAGTACAGGTGCAGTTTTTAATATTGCTTTATTTCTGCAGTAATAATACAAAGCAATATTAATAAACAATTGTTTTCATTTTTACGTATGTATAGTATAGCGTAATACTTCCTCCTCGTTCGTTACGCCTTTTCTAGCAGAAACACAAAGTGGTTAGTTTCTGTTAATGAAACACGGACATTATTCGTGTGCGGAAACAATAGGAGGAAAAATATTGAACTTGATATATACAATATATCGATACTATGCAACAGCAACATTCCAACCGGTCGTAGTTACCAAGAAATAGCAGAGAAGTTTAAACACGCATCAGAGTTCTCTGTCCTTTTTGTAGTGAGTTGTCAGTGAAGAAATGCACAGTTATCTGCCCACGATGTAAACGGTAGGCAGTGCACAGCCAACCCAACTTCGACGAACATCACTGCCGTGTAAACCTAGCTTTACCATACAGACACGAATCATCCAACTAGTAAAATTTTGTATTTTGCAACCCGCACTAAACCAAACCAGACTTATAAATCATTAAATACAAAGTCCCAAAAATTATGATACGCGTTACGAGGATTGAGATGAAAATTTTTGAACGCAGATTTCTCTCAAAAATCAAAATTTAGGATACGAACCACTGGAAAGACAAAAGTTATAATCATAACAAGTCCTAATCCAGATAAACATGTTATAACTCTTTATAAAGCATAAAATAATTAAATATAGCCAATAAAACTCAGAAACTGAATTTAATAGTGAAGAAATTGCAGAATACAAAAAAAAATTATCTTAGGGAGTTTTAGCTTGCCACGTGTCAACACGATGCACAGTGGACAACTCGACCCATATTGTAGTGGGGGTAGACAGGAGCTCATTTTAACTCTAATCTTTGAAAAATCAAGTTTGTAGTGTATAAGCAATATATTGCCGTTAGTTCGTCAAGAAACTCATTCGTAAAATATAATATATATAGGACGAAGATAAAATATTTAAACGGTAAATGTTTAGGAATCAACTCATATCCCGAAGCACTGAAATGAAGATATACGTCCAGTAGTTATATACTGAAGCACGGTTCCTGACTCTTGATGGTGAGGGTAATTTAAGATGTTTTGAACGGAAAATATTTAGATGAATGTATGTGCCTGTGATGGCTAGAGGATCAGATATAACCATGAATTAAACGAGCTGATTCAAGGACAAGACCTGGTAAGAGGTACAAAGAAGGCAATGGCTGGACCATTTAAAGGGTAAAATGAGAAAGAAATAGAAGACCAAAAAGGAGGTGGTTGGACAACGTGAATGCGTACGATGGATCAAGGTGGAGAGACATTGTCCAAGAAGCCGAAACCCACCACGGGTTGTAGCGCCAGTACAAAAGAAGAAAGATGTACGAGTTGGTCAAAACAATTAAGTTTTCAATTAGTTTTATTAAATTGTAGAAATGGTAAGGGCATGCTGCAGAAATCGTCACGGGGAAGGTTTTGGGGGGTGTTGTCGTGACGTGATTAGGATTTTCCACGGCATTCCGATTTGGCAAACTCTGGAACTCGTCTCATTCGAGGCCAGAATTGCTGAGCCATCCGCATATTTCTCTGAGGGAAACGTCGGGATGTAACAGAAGAAGATTAATGGTCAGCAGGTCACGTGCGTAAAACCAAATTGAGTCGTGAATTTTGAATGGATTTGTGGATTCCTCCTATGTTACGTCAGTGAGGTAAATTCATTTAAAATGAAAAATGGCCGTGATTCGTTATAGGCGGCGATGACGACAGACGCTGACGTTTCTCCACTGGTGCAGATAAGGAAGGAAGGCAGGCAATAAAGATGGCGAGAGGCCGATGCTGCTGCAGCCTTGGGAGTGTCACACTGGGCGACGGAGCGAACTTCCGCGAGGTAACTCCCTCCCCGGGCGTTCACCCACGATCCCCCATCACAGGGGAAGGCACCTCGGCTTATTCCAATCAATTCGCAACTCCTTTTACAGGCTCAACTGAAATGTTCTCACCCTACCGCAAGAATAGGTCAAGCGTGTCAACCAAGACTATTCCAAAATGGATCAGATGCAGTCAGTTATTCCTGAAGACGGACAGTTCTTTACTGCTATAAACATTGGTCTCTTTCATATCCAACTGTAGGGAATGGAACACCGCATAACATCTATATCAAAGTGCCTCAGGAATATTGTCAACAAGCTTCAAGGCCGCGCAGATTCTCGTGGCAAGAAACTTCTTGATACATCTTTTTACTCCTAGATGGGAACACCAACAGTTACTTATAACTACAGAAATCCGTTACACTCTCATTATTATCCATTAGATCTCATTTGAACCACGCCTTCATTCTACGGATTTAAATTACACGTGATGGGCCGAAGCAAGGAAAAATGGAGGAAAATACAAAGTGCTGAAAATGTCGTTGCTCATATTTGGGAGAATTAGTCATTAACTAAGAGACGATCAGTTCTATTTTATTTTGACGAAGGATGACAGGAAATAACATCACGTATTAAAATGGATTTTCATAAATATTTCACAGCTACTCCTTTTCATGTTAATATTGACTTAACTTATTCTTCTTCGTTAGTTCTGAAGCCCAATGAGTGCCTTGGCCTACCCAAGACGACTGCGGACTGTCATCTTACATGACACATCCAGAATTTGGAGTGAAACGTGGTCTCCGTGACCATGACGACACAAACATCCAAGCTCATGACAGGATTCAAACCCAGGACCTCTGTCTTGTGAGGTAGCGACGCTGTCCACTACACCACAGGAGGTCGTGTTGACTTCACGTTGCATTTATTGTTTTGTTGACTATTTTCACCAGAGCCTCTAAATGTTAACCAAGATTTTATTCAATTCCTACACACTAATTCTCCCAAATATGTGCAACGATATCAAATAAATTTATTCAAGATTTAAAATTAATTTGACAAAAATACATAAAATGGTTAATCTTGGACATCCTCTGACGCAATTAAGAACGATTTTTTAAAAAAAATATTTACACTTTCATTACATTAACCTACTTTTTAACTATATACTTCAAAGTTCTTAATGAAAATTCCCAATGAGGTCCCAAATGTGAGAAAACGCGTTATAGGAGTTGAACAGAATCCATAAAAAAGGTGGGTCAGAAAATTGGACATGTTGAAGGACGGGGAAGAAACATCTGAAAAAGTTTGGACCTTTGTGCTGCAGAAAATCATATGAGAATTGTTAATCAGTTTTTATGGGAAGGGTAAACTTGATCGGACACGTAAGTCAACGAGTAAATCAGTGAAACGTGATTCCAAAGAAACAAGAAAAAATAGGATTTGAGGAGGATAGTTCATTTCGTTGATATTTCACGGATCTCGTGGTTCAGAGTGGTAGATTTTTTGATCTTAAGCAGACACCGCGAATTTCCAACAGAAACGAACCGGTCCTGTGACAGCAACAGCGAGAGGAATCTGCATCTTAATTCTTGGAAACAAGGCGGTTGGTTTACACAACGCTTCACTTCACAGCTATGACTAGTCGAGTTCAGCCAAATAACGTTGTCCAGTCCTTCTCTCTTTTTCTTTCATTCAAAATAAGCGCTGTTTCACGCCGTTGCCCCAGAAACCTGCGATGAAAGTAAAAGTAACCTGTGTAACTTGAGCGTTAAGACTGATGGTGGTGACGTGTTCCACCATTACGCAACAACGTGCAATCCCAATTTTGAAAAGGTAAACTCAATAAAAGTAGTAAATACCTAAATAAAAATGGACAAAACAGTATTTTTGAATAAATCTCAATGAAATTTGACATAAACTCACTTACTACATTCTTTACAAATGATACTTCAATATCAAGTATTCAGGTAAAAATGTAAAAAAAATATTTCAAATAATAATAGAAACAATTAAAAGACGGCCAATCAAGTCAGCAAAAATCAAAGTTTTTATGAGAGAATCGCAATTAATTTAGTAAATTATTACGTGGGCGTAAACAATAAATAAATCTCTAATTTTTATCATCACTATAACTCATAGATGAGTTACACTTCAGCTTTTCTTCCCCTTGCTGTTCTTTTTATTTGAGATACAGCAAATACTTTGTTACGCAACATTATACTAGTAAAATGAGGACTTTACTGAATCACCTTAGGCTGAGCGTAACAACTAATTTAAATTAACCTGGTCTTTCTCTGCGATTTTTTTACCGGATTTTCTTAATCTCTCTTTTTCTGTCGTCCGAAAATGGTTATTCATTTGTTTCATTTTTTAAAGGTTATAAAAGTTCTTCACCGATGTTTTCCTCCTCCTTTTCTACCCCACAACACGATATAATGACGTCTTATTTAAACTAAATATTCTGCTCCCAAGACGTCATATTGAATGGACAGTAAGTTAAATCCGTCAAGGTCAAGTTGCTACGTCAAGTTGAAGGCGGAAGACGAAAGCGTACAAGTGGGGACATTAACATTGTTACTAGGTTTCAGTCGAGACATTTGTAAACACCTGGAATGTTCCTATATGATATTCATGGACGACTATAACAACTCGTTTTTTAATAATCTGAAGAAGCAGCGGAAAATTTTACCCGCTTACACAGAGTAAAAGAAATAAATTTTCTTTTTGCAAGATACTACTTTAAACAAATAAACATAGGTCAAACCATGAACAATCAAATTTCTTCTAATGTTTGTATAAGAAGAATTAACGACACGTGTAATAGACTTATACAATAAATTTTGAAAAATTTTTGAATATAAAGAAAACGTTTCGACCACCAAATAGCATAGCTAAAAGATAAAATTAACTAAGAAAATTTAAGAAACCCTCATATAATTGTAAAGTATCATATTTAAAGTAAATTTGTTCTGGTGTTAACTAAATTTAAAAAAATCATTACAACAAATTATAAATTTAAATTGACAATATTTAAATAAAATATAAGTCTTTATTTTAACATTTTAATAATTTAAAACAAAACTGAAGAATTAAATCGTCAACTGTAATTTATTTAAAAAATTGTCTGTCGCTAGAATCAGAAGAAATTTAATATGTGCCCCAAAATTGTGGACAAATAGTTGTATTTAATATGTTAAATTACAAAAAATTATGATTTAATTGTTGTTTGAAGTTTTTTATTTTATTAATGTAATATTAATTTAAATAGTGGTTTAAGAGTTCAGAATCAGGAAACTTCCAAATAATTACTACTAAATTGTAGCAGATTTTTGGGCAATTTAAATTGCTAAATAACATCACTATAGCAGCAGAATTTGAGGACAACCCGAACCTCTATTTTTTTATATTAAAAAATAAGTCAGGAGACTTCAACTGATAACGAAAACTAATTTCTTGGCCATCACTGGACGTGTATCAATTTTTTCATACGCCTAACTTCCAACATAATTAAAGGGTATCGATCAAGTTCTCCAACACCGTTGTCTTCAAATTCGTCTTGAACTGAATTGAATCACTGATGTCCTATGAAATAAAAACCCCTGTAATTGTAATCCCAAATGCTACACACACTCAGGCTAAATCCAAGAACTCTAAAGGAGTCACGGTTTCAAAGTTAAAACTGCTGAGGAGAGTCAATTAAATGCATTATATCCAAACAACTATCAGCTTACTCATCCACCTAAACTACAGAAACGTTTCTCGAAAAAAAGTAGAAAGTTTCGATAAGGCTGATTAACACATTTCGACACACGTCGTAGTCGTTAAAACGACTCCTGCTGATTCAACTCTTGACGGGTCAGCGGAAGCATCAAAGTCGACATTGGGACCGGGTGAAAAATTATCTCACCAATTCAACCATTAAGAGGGAATAATAATAATAATGCCTTTTTCCACAAGTTTCAGCCTCAAGTTACTGATCATGGTTGTACTCCAGCAGTGACAAAATGGAACTGGGTTACTTTTCTTCAGGCCAAAGTTAAATTTTATTTTATTAGAAATTGAACTATACTACGTTTCGTCTCTCATTTGAGACTTCTTCAGGTATTAAAATTTAGCTGTTCATGCATCTTCATTTTAAGTTCCATGATGAGATATTTTTTTATACCTGGAGAAGTCTCAAATAGGGGCGAAACGTAGTATAGTTCAATGTTTAATAAAATAAAAACTGACAAAAAGGCTGTTTTAACTCATTTAATGTATACTTACGTTCCCTATGCTTTCTTGGAGACATATGCAAGCCAACTTGTGACGTAACGTAGTCGACCCGATTACTTGTATTTAGGTCACGTCGACTGCAGTGAATTTATTTTTACCGCTTATAAAACACAAATGATGATTCTAATACGAGTATGAAAAAGAACGACTAAAGGGGAATCCTAAACCCCAAACGTATACGTCACGACCTGACTCCTTTTCTCCTTCTTTCTACACTGTGACGTCACTAGTAGTGCACCAATCACGATTTAGGGGCGTATACGTGGGGAATTATAACCACCAGATCCGAACTTTTACATGCCAACTCAAAAGTACGGAGACACATGCGAATAAAAATCAAAAGGTACTCTGTCACGCAGTCAATACTGGAAGATCAACCCGAACCCACACAGCCTGGTTCCAGAGAACTTCACACATTTCTAAATCACACAAGCGTAATTTATTATAACGATTCGGGGTGAATATGTGATTTAAAATCAGCGTTACCATCAACTCTCATTCCGTTTCGGCTCAAGGTTAATCACGATATTTAACAGATAACACATTTTTATCACTAAATTCAGAGCGATAGGTGAGCCAGTTGTGTCATACAGCGATGACCGTGTTTCCGCAAAGTAGAATAAATAAATAAACTGTCTCAGACACTGAAATGTATTTTCATGGCCACAGCTTCACGTGACACAGGATCTACAAACCCTGAAGATGTTTTACAAGACAAGTAAGAATAAGAAAAAAAGAGTTGCGGCGTGATGGTTCTTCGAAGCTGAAGCATTGAGATGAACTACGGTAGGGGAAAATAGGGGATCAAGGGACTCTTCAGCAACGTTTCAAGCGCTAAAAACCTTCCCCCGAATTTACCGATGTGAAATGTCACATGGTCTATGTACTAAAAGAAGTTACACAAACGTGAACCCGACTTCACTTGGATGATGCTGAACGGAAAACTTACTTCCATTCGTTCAAGGAACGTTCTCGAAGACTCCTTGAACGGGATCTGCGTGTAAGTGGGAAGTAATTTGAGAGCACAGACACAGGCACAGACACGCACGCACACGCCACTCACACACGGCAAACAAGGTACTGACTGTATGGCAATGGTCCGTAGACGGCGGCCAACGAAGTCCTGCTCGTCGCCATGGCGCTCGTCGCGAGCCACACTAAAGGAAGGTAGGAAGACGTCGCCCTGTGACGCCCGGCCTCGCCCCCTCCACGACGCCAGAGGTGTGTGGGAGGGGATCTACAAGAACCCCCCCTCCTGCCTCCCTGGTCCTCTTATCCAAAAATATGTCGACAACCAAACTCATGGTCTCAAGTACTCTTCTCGTTCTTTACCATGGCCTCGAATAAATTCCCTGAACGATTTTTGCTCCCAATCAATTAAATCTCTGACGATAATGACCTAATCCTCATTTAACTATCATTATTTCTCCTGTGTAGAGACATGCAGTTGTTTACAATAAATAAAAAGACGATCATTAAGTCAGCATACAAATTTATAACTGTTTAAATACGTTTCGTTCCCGTTTTGAGACTTCCTCAGACACAAAATTTAGTAAGTCATGTCATTTTCTTCTTGACTCCCTCAGCCGAAAAGATTATTAAATGTATGTAAGTATTTATTAACAATCTACCAATTGGTCCAAAACTACGAAACTTTTCGACAAAATTCAACAAATGAATCGAAACTCAGTACACTTATTGCTTTTGTAAACTGCGGATTATAAATTTGATATTTTTTCAAAAACAAAATGGTCGATCCAATAAGTGAGGATATTAAACATATTTAAAAATTATATAATTCATAAAACATTACATATTAAGAGGTTTGAATTTATTACTTAATTTGAAACCAAAATGGCGGTTCAAATATGGCGGACAAAATTAAAGATGGTATAAAATAAATAAAACGGAAGCCAATAAGTCAGCAACTATTTAGGAAATAGAATTATTAACCAACTTTTTTGCTGACAGCCGTAATTTTATTTATTTTAAACTTCAAGTAATGTGTGAAAAATTTAATTATTTGTCTCACGGTTTTCAGATACGTTCACCTGAAGAGTCCCAAATTACGGACGAAACGTAGTGCTTCCAATTTTTTCTAATTGTATTTATTACAATGTAAATTTAGGCGTCATAGGTCAGGTAAAATATTAATTTTAATTATAGGAACTGTATTGTTATACTAATGAATAAGCATTGAAGTTTCTAGTTTGGATTATAAAAGAATTGTGGAAGAGACAACACGAAAGGACAGGGAATTTGATAAAAGAGGACAATACTGACAGATTTGTGCAGAAAATAAAACTAAGTCTTTCCTATTAAACTAACATTTGTAAAATATACACCACCAGGATTTACGACCCATGAAGGATTGTCGACCCGTGAGCCTTCAATGCTTTTAGTAACCTTGTATCAGCAAGTTCATGGGGCGTTCTGCCACTCCTCTGGTGAAAAAAAAATGCTAATCCAGGGTTTGTGCGTTGAGTAAGGCTTCTGCACGGGATCCCCGGCTTAATTTCCTGTCCAGAGGAACATAGTTTTTACCCGTCTGTTCAGAATAAACTAGCAGACTTAAGCCCGACTGGGTCGAGGTAATTTGGCAGAAGCACTTCTGTCATGTCAAACATGCCCAGGAGTCATTTAAATGGTGAGATTATACAAAAATACTTGGAACATTATCTCTGGAAATTAATATTTATTTTCAACTGAAAAAAAAGAATCCTTCCGCCTTTGCTTTCGTTTATAAAACCTTACAAAGAATTGACTGTTGCCATGACTTCCTCGCAAATGGCACCTCGTTGTGATGTAAAAGGAGTTAATCGTGTTCACTACTCCATACTAAACAGAATATTTACAAGTTAGAGGACCTCTTTAAAGTCTTTCCATGATTACTCTGGACACACACTCAAGAAAGTACAGCGGAGAAACTGATACAAGGGTCATTTCTTCTGGACTTCAAAACGCGACATTATGATACGCTTTTACATATTTCACATTAAAATGTAGTATATCTTAATACTTAATTTTATCTGACTATAATAACGCAATAAAAAATGACCAAAAAGCAACAAAAACAGTTTAGTTAACAATTATGACAATAATTCGGGACTCATATTTTTACTGCCCACTTGTGACACCGCAAATTGGGGACAAAACCTATGTCATCGTAAACCAATTAACACCTAATATTTAACGGCCAATTTTTACACAGCTTTATTTAGACGTTTCGTCACCACATTTGGAACTTCTTCAGGAGTTAAATTTTTGGAGAAAGATATGTAAAAAATCCAAACTTGACCGCCTCCGAGAAGTAATAGAGGGAAAACCAAGGTAATGGAGTGTAGTATGGGAAATAGTGGAATTTGAGGTGTTAGATTGGGAAGGGATATTTTGTAGGAAGTTAAGGATTTCTGCTACTTGGGCAGCGTAATGACTGGAGTAGGATAGTACAGGCAAGGAAAACTTTTGCAAAAAGAGGAATTTACTTACGGCTAATAGAAAAATGCTGAAAATCAGATGGGTGGATAGGAAGTTATAAGCAGAATAAGGGAAAATAGGTCAATTTGGAGGACTTCGATCAAATTAAGGGATAGATTAATGGCCACGTTTTGAGAGAGGTGGGTATTGTAAAATTAGTATTTAGAGGGTAAGAACGGAAGACGAAGAACAAGGATGGAATACTCTATTTGGGTTAGAGAGGATGTGGTAGTTATGTAGAAAAGAAAAGCCTTGCACAGAATAGGTTAGCATGGAGGGTTGCATCAGACCAGTCAAACGAGTGCATTGTATCATCATAAATAATTACGTCGGGGGTTACTATATTTTCCGTAGGAATTGTTGCTCATTCCTCGTTCTTTCGTCACGTTCATAAATTGTGAAACGCTCATGCTTGACATTCATGCCTTATGAATGTCTTACTGATGTACTTGTCGAAGCCGAAATTGTTCTACTTCGTGTTACATGAAAGATGGTGTTAGTATGGAAGTAACATTTGGCATAATCAGGTTTCCTTTTTCTAGATACAAAAACGGTTCCTCGTGGTGCCTGCGGCGTGTCTCCCTGATGACTCTCCCGTCACCAGAGCACGTCCAAGTGTTCAACCTAACGTGGCTGCCCAAGAGAAGTATCTTTATTTTATCTAGAACAGCGATGGGTTTTAAAGCTCTCCGCGAGAGATTACAGCATCTGTCCTCCGCGTCATCAAGCGTCTCTCGTAGATGTTATCGTCATGTGCCGTGATGCAACAGCACCACCAGAAGGTCGGCCCTGTCAAGGTCAGGGCCCAACCTGCGCAGTTGTGACTAACTAACTAGGTGCCGCCACTACTCTACTAAAAAAGGTTGTGCACACACACACACACGCTAAACAGAACATAGAACGTGACGGTGAGTACCTGATCTGCGAGGTCCTGGCTTCGACGGATCCCGGGCCGATCTCGCCGGTGGGGCGGGTTCTGCAGAAACATGCAGTCAACAACACAGGAAGACACAGTTGCAGAAATGAAAAAAACAAATAGATTTACTTTTAAAAACATAACATACAAAAGCAGAAAAGAAATGAGAGAAATAGAAACGGCCGGCCAAACAAAGCTTCCACAATAATGACGGACTCAATCGGCAACTCGTGGGAAACTTACAATTCATCGTTGCTTTTTAGAACAATCGGTTATTGTTAACAAGCCCCACTCGAGGCCTATGACGCACGGTGATGTAATCTACATCATCAGTAATTTATAATATTAATTTTAAAATTGGTAAAAGATAACCGAAGAGTACCAAGATTTTGATAAATACCTAAGCGAAGAAGAAGAAAGATAGGCTATTACATTTTTCAGACTATTTTCAAGTAGATAATTTTTTATTTTGCTTGTTAATTTACCTATTGAGGAATGCTGGCTTATCTCTCCCATATTCAGATAAGATTGAATGTTTCACGTGGAGAAATATCCTTATTATATTTTATCACAAGTCAGAACATGTCAATCTAATTAATTGTCAAGATCAATGACAACACAAATAGAAGCATATATATTGATCCCCCATATTTTGAAAATTAATGAGCAAACAACCAGAACTTAATCCACATGAAGAGGTTGCAACTTCATGAATTTTAAAAATAAATTTAATCTTATAACCGTGGCGACTGCTTATAAGCTAACTTAGTTTCGTCCAAAATTTGGGATTCAATAATGTTACACACAGTTTTAATCAGATAAAACGAGACCTAATACAATAAGTGTACCGGATATCATTTTTTTTCAATACTGTTAAATTTAGATTAAATAAAAACAATCCTTCCGCGTTACGTCCTCATACTTCATTAGGGTCAAATTCCTCAGAAATTTATACAGAAAAAAAATTGTATATAAAAAATTATAAATGTCTTCTATGTTGTTCCACATTAATTTAGAGTAATAAATTGAGATCCAAAGATATAAAAAAATGACAAAATTTTTTATGGAAATTAATTTGTAACGACATAATCCAAAATTGTAATTTACGTCGTTTTTAAATAAGCTAATTATGAAAAAAATTGTTTAATAGTGTTACTTTTCATTTTATATTTTTTGTGGTAAAATACATCAGAAATTTGCTAGTTGTGAGGACGAAGCGTTGAACTCAAGTTGGTTTTTAAGTTTAATTACATTAATTATTTTGACTAAGCAGGTATTAAGTGATATTATTTTCTCGTGTGGTGAAAAAATTTAAATTTGTCAGAATAATTTTACCTTACACGTGGATTTATAGAAGAATGCTGAAAAGCAGATGGGTGGATAAGGTAACTAATCAGATAGCTAGGAGATGTTATTTATAAGTTTTAGTAGAAAATACGCATCCCTGGACCAATGTTTTTGTAACGGTTTCTAACTAGAATTTCAGCAAGGTTTTGCTGATAAACTCCGAAAAGCGCTACCAGGAGAATAACAGTTCGGAGATGAGGGACTTGCTGGTACCAGGATGTTGCATGGAACTCATTAAGAATTGCACATAGACCCACTAATACTCACACTCTTAGGGACAAACGCTGAAAAACTGAATCCTAGCATAAAATTTCGAAATAGTTGAACACTTTCGCCACTGCTGAGGTGATAAGTAAATAGGACATGAGAAGTAGGATGCCGTAAGGCTAAGGAACATTTATATACGAAAAAAAAATTATTCAAACCGAAAATTATAATGCAGAAGAAAGAGCAATTAAAATTAGCAGGTGTAAAGACGAATAATAAATGTTCAGAAATAATCAGTGAGGGAAGGGGTTCAAGATGCCGGACAAAATATCGATTAGAGGATACTTTGCAGCAGCTCTGAAACGCTGCGAGATACATATATTACTAATTTGAGTAATATACACGTCTTCACTAAATACTGCTCCAATATTGAGACCTTGACCAAAAGGAGAACAAGATGGCGATCCAATAAAATGGCCAACGGTTAAACAAATTCCTATGAAACGTAATTCATAATAAATTATTAGCCTCAGGCTTTGTTGGTTAATTGGTAATTTAAATTCGCTTAAGTTCCAGATTTTATATAATACTGATAAGAAATGTAAGCTATAATATTTACATATCTTAATTAAAATAAATTCAGAACTGAAATAATTTGTATTTTACCGAAATTATTGTCTGTATGAATTTAAAATTCGTTGTTAAAATTTTTTGTCTTTTGTTAACACCAAAAGACATCTGTTAATCTATTTTTGTTTCCAAAAAAAGGTTCAAAATTTTTTACGAAACGTTGTTCCTAATCAGTTGAATAACATTGAAAATTCAGACTTAATGGTCATTTTCATGTTTATTTGGTCATATCAACACTTTTTTTTAACGTCTCCCGGGTAATATTCGTTGTTGTTATAATATTCAGTTCTTAGACTAGTCTGATGCAACTCTCCACGCTATCCTATTCTGCACAAGCCTTTTCATATCTACATAACTATAACGCCCTCCCAAATCTGCATAGTGTATTCCATCCTTACCTCCCTCTAATGTTCTTACCTCACATACTTCCCTCTAATACTAATTTTACAAGACCCTCATGTTTCAAAACGTGACCTATTAGTCTATCCCTTCCCTTGGTCAACGTACTCCATATTGTGCTCTCTTGTCTCATTCCTTGGTTACTCTATCCTCCATCTCATTCTTCTATAGCACCACATTTTAAAAGCTTCTTTTCTTTTTCCTTTCTACAGCTCCTACCGTCCACGTTCCGCACCCATATAACGCCACACTTCATGATAACATTTTTAGTAATCACATGGGACATCTTTCATGATAAATATGTTTTCCTATTTACAACTTTTACCTAATTGTGAATTTTTTTACACATTTTCCCGTGTATATTTATTATGATTATTTTTCAAATATTTTTTTCGTAACTTATGTGTTATCCTTTCTTCACCTGATTAATTTCCTAATTTTGTATATTTCGGAGTTGGATTTTTTTTAGTGTCACTCCAAACTCGGAATGTGTCATGGAAGATGACAGTCCGCCGTCGACTCGGTAGGCCCAGGCCCTCAATGGGCTGTAGAGCCATGAAGAAAGAAAGAAATTTTATTATTATATATAAATAAAAAACTATGGCTTATGCCATTTCCTTAGTTGAGGTCTAATGGACTCAATATCGATACCTTAAATACGAGGACAGAAGTGTGGAGAGTTGAAAGTGACTGGTCCTTCACATTAGTAGATACAGAACATTAAACGGGTCCCAGAAAAAAAGTTATACGTAGACACAAACTTCTGAAGAATATTATCATCTTCCGAGTCGGGTAACCCTGTAATATTAATCCTTTTGTGTTGATCGACAGATCATTTCTTCTTCGTGCTGAATTGCACTTTGTGTCGAGGTCCGTAGTGCGTAAAAACACACACAACACCCTGTTCATAAGCATACAAAGGGTGGTTACACAATGCGAATTACACGGCGGGAACTTCTGTGGAAGCTTTGTTTTCGCCACATGTAATGGAGACACTGAAGCGTCACAGAACATTAAACAGGCAATAAGAAGTAGGAAAAATAATAGTTTCGTAAAGAACCACGAAGAAAACGCGAGAAAAGGAGAATACAAAAATATATTTAAGTAAAAAACAATCTTTGGGGGCCTAACATGATGAGACTAACGTTCCGTCACGCGAAATAATTATCGTGCCATAAATCGTTATTATACTCCAAATTATTTATTTATAAAAACATAGTAAACTTTGTTATTATTTCAATCAAATATATTCTAGTTATCTTAGCAAACTCATTTTTTGTTAACATTTTCAATGCTTCATTTCCAAAATAGTAATTATCGAAATATTCATGCGTACTTTGTCCACAAGTATTAATTTTACTTGACCTATTGTAACGACAGATATTTATACTTATGACTTCCATCTATCATAAATTATGTTAATAATATGTATAACAAATCCTGATGTAATTGGTTGAACTTAAATCTAATGTATTATTGGATCTCACATGCTCCATAATCTACTGAGGGTATTCCATCCTTGGCCTCTGTCTTCTGTTCTTATCGCACACACTTCCCTTTAATTTTGCAACACCCTACGTCTCAAAACGTGGCCTATTAATCTATCCCTTGGCTTGGCCAAAGTCCTCCGAATTGTTCTCTCTTCCCCTATTCTGCTTATAACTTCCTGGTTAGTTACTCTATCCACCCATATGATTTTCAACATTCTCTTATAGCATCACATTCCAAAGACTTCTATTCTTTTCCTGTCTGCAACTCCTACAGTTCACGTTTCGCACCAATAAAACGCCACACTCCGTACGAATATTTTTAGTTATGACTTACAAATATTCATACTTATATTGGCAGTAAGTAATTTCCTTTTTTCGCGAAAGTCTTTCTTGCCTGTGTTGTTCTTCCTTGCCTGTGCTATCTTAGACTAGTTATTATGCTGCCCAAGTATCATAATTCCTTATCTTCCCTCAAAATATCCCTCCTAATCTAACACCCTTTGTTTCATACAGTTCAGTTATGTAATGGATGTATTAGAAAAATAACTGGAAGAAAACTCTGATTAAAAACATAAATATAATTAGTCAACTAAGGTTGTGGACATAACCTAGAAATTCTAATTTCACTACGTAGGCTAAGTTTGAGATGAACCTATGACGTTTTTATACGTCGAAAGCGACTATTTTGGAAGTTAACTATTTTGATGTAAACCAAAAATGAATTTACAAAGAGTTTTATGAATTGCTAACACAAGAGAACTTTTGTGTTTCACTGCAACACCAATTGTTTCTTCTGTTAAACATTGAAAATAAGTGTTTCTACATTTTGTTTAATGACATGTTTTTCCGACTGTTTTAGTCACTCAGTAAACTCGACTGGAGGACATTGTCAAATAGCAACGGACGATAAAATAATTGACCGAAAAATGGTCGAGGTTACTAAATATGTTATGTGCTACCAAAATTATTCTTATTACAATGATATCTGTTAAATGTGAGTGTCCTATTAATTGCCCTGATTGTGACATTCGGTCGCTGCCAATCAAAGACCCTCAAAAGATGGAAGACACATTCCTTTCTTTACTGCATTAGATTGTATTTTTTCAGTAAATTTTGCAATTGCCAAGCGCTATGCAATAATTAGTACATCGATTTTCATTACTACAGAATTTTCTAGTGGCACTGGTTAACGGACTCTGAGGAAATGGGCAAATGAAAGTATAGTGTGTTATAAATGCACTACACATTGCAGCGGCTTTCTAGCTTTATGGTGCAGAAACTTGACAAAAAGAAATATTGCGCTATATTTCTCCGACTCCCTTTGTAATAATATCGTGAAACCTGTTCCAGCTTGTTACAAATCGGCAGTAAAGTATATGTTGACACCTACCTATCTCTAGTCGTTTCATTTCCCTGAAAGATAACAGACGAAATACTCCATCTTTTTCTCCATCCAACTTCAACTTTTCGTCTTTGTTATTAAAAATTCTCTATTTGGTCTTTAATTGCCTAATTGTTATTACCATGAACGTAGGCAATAGAACTGAACCCAAACGATCGTAAATTCCAAGGTTAGAGATTCAACATCAGCTTTCCAAGAAAACGAAAATGGCCGCTCTAAAATGTTGCCCATACAATTTAGACAAGAAACAATACATACATTACAGACTCCATCCATGCTGATAATAAAGAAAATGGCACCTGAAGAAGGGAAAATCACAATTTTATATGACATCACGAGAAGAGATTCAGCTTTATAACATCAAGAGACTTATCACTCACTACATGATAAATTTGAGGAAAAAATTGCAGTGAATGAAGAAATTCTAAATTATAATTACAGTCATTAACACCAACGCTCTTTCGTTAATAGTTACAGCAAACCAGACGTCCAATGAACTAGTGGTTATGAAGAAACCGGTGGGGAAAAAACAATGAGCCAAAAGTGCTTGGTCAAGAGCATAAGAAACCTCAAGTCAAACAGAATGCAACGCTGACGATGATTAAAGAGCTACAAACTTAATAATCCAATTTAATATTCAACGGCAATACAGTGTAGAAGGACTGTGCAGTATTTTGAGTTGAATATCAGTTTTACAACCCTAAAATTTATGGGTATTGCGCGAAAGCTCAGTTTTGTCTCTACGACTGTGAAACTGCTGTAGGAGGTGTCATGAAGTCATTTGATTTTCGAGTGCTCCTTCCAAAATGAAAATTAAGGATTACAGTAACCGAATGAAGGGAAATATGAAAAGTATGACAGAGAATAATATATGGTAGCCAAAAAACGACTTGTTAAACAATTGAGTTTCCTCAGTGCCAATTTTACGAGATATTTGATTGCGCAGAAAGTGGAATATTGGCCAACCTTATGTTATTTAAGGGAATGCCTGTGCAAAGGCAACACAGGTTCCTCACATTTACTAAGCGATATGAAAAGAACTTGGAAAACAGTGAACAACAAATGAACCACTAGGATGTTTAGGGGCATCCCTGAAGGATGGATGTAGTACAGGGCCCCTTGAGACTGAGCTTTAGACCTTGGAAGGTGACGCAGGGCCTGGCGGCGGCGCGATGCCAGCTGTAGCCTGTCCAGGGCCGGTACGGAGGCTGGTACCGATACGCAGGCCGGTGGATACTGGGGTCGAAATGCTGGTCGGCGAAGGCGTCCTTCCCAGGCGACGACGGCTTCGGCGGCTGCTGCTGCTGCTTCCGGTCATCCGCTTCGAATTTGGGCTGAGCGTGGCGGACGGGGGAGGCAGACGCGGCCCGTGGACGGGATGGGGAAGGCGGGGGCCTCAGCTCGGGGGAGGAACGGGATCTGGGATCGGGATGACGGTGAGCTACCCAACTGCAGCCCAGAAAAGGCGCGATATGCCGCAGCTCGCGGACGTCTGGCGTCGACGTGAACATTTGCCCCAATAGGGACACGCGTCGCCCCTCGAACAAATCCCGCAGGCGACGCACCTCGCCCCTTCCGCCCTCTGGGAGCGGAGGAGGAGGGGACGTCAACGAGGCGTGGCGCCGAGACGCTCGGAGAAGTGAAGCCACCTTGCTGATGACGTTTATGTGAGGCATGTAGCGGGCGTCGGCCCGTAGAGGGACACGGGACACCGGGGACCCGCGGGCCCTCCCAGCGAGCAGCGCCCTCGCAAGCTCGGGGTCACTACGCCAGCGTCGCGGCGACTCGAAACGGTCGCGAAGCCTACGCACCTCGCCGCGACGCGCCACGCGCAAATAAGCGCGCCAGTAACGACTCGGATCCGGAGAGGCGCCTCGGCTGCTGTCCGGGGGCGGCGTCGAAAGGCGGCCCGATGACGACTCGCCGAATAACTCTTTGAGATCGGCACACGACTGTGACGGACACAACTTCCCGCGATGAATAACCGTGCGAACAGAAGCAGCCTCTGAGCTGGCGCCACTGTCCGTTCCTCCGCCTCCGCCAGCCCACTCTTCCACGACCTTGCGGACCTCGCTCTTCCCGGAGTCTTGCGGCGTCAATACCAGCAAGAAGTCGTTCTTGCCGCCTCGTTGCGAAGATGCCGACGCCGCCTCCTCGGACATTTCTAAAGAGTAACACGTTCTAGGGGAGACCGTGTCGGGTGTTTCAGATTTACATTTGCCAATGACATTCCCTCCTGCGCGATCCAAGATCTCCTGACTCAGCGTCATTGACAAGCGCCGCTTTTCGTTCTCGGACATGGAACCGGCTCTGGTGGCGTGAGGCAGAGACGATATGGATTCGGCCTTAAAGCTGTCAGCGCCACGGCGCGCTGCCTCACGACGCCGTACAGTGGGTGAGTAGAGCTGGTCTCTGGTAAGCAGGGAGTTGCAGCGAACGTGCAGAGCGTCTACCCCAGGGCTCTGAACCCCGTCGACACCTGACACGGCGATCTCGTACTTGTCCGTCGGGCGTCGAGGAGGTCCGGGAGTGCCGTAGATCTCTGTCAGCTGTGATTTGAGTGCGTTCACCTGCTCCATAGATAAGCTGCTCCAGATGTGACTGCCGATACCCTTGAAGTGCTTCTTGAGGAACGCCGTCGATGACGGACTCGGTGTCGGAGGTGGCGGCGCTCTACTGTCGGCGGAGACGGCTCGCCCACGATGCGATCCCACGACGTCGCGAAGGCTGGACGCAAGGTCCAACACGGAGGCGCCTCGCCACAGAGGCTTGTACGTGTCCTTGTTCAGGTCGGCGTCACGACGTCGTGCCTCCTCCATCTCGGCAGCCGCCTCCGCCGCGGTGAGTCGCGTAAATTGTTCGCGGATGTCTTCCACAGAGCGCTCTTTGCAACGGAGGCCTCTGTCACCCCTCCAACGGAGCGTTGACGCGTCCCGGGGGCGGAACAGTAAGTCTCGCTCCTTCTGGGCCACCTCCAGACGCTCGTACAGTCCACGCAGTTCCACCTCTGCTCGTTCTCGGGCGCGCAGTTGCTTCCACCGATCAAAATCGACAATTTCTTCGCCGCGTCGTCTAGGACGCAGATCACCGGTCGACGTCGTCCTCTCCAGCTGGCCTACGCGTTCCAGGCTGGCGTAGAAGCGGTGCAGTTCCCGAAAGCGCTCAGACTTGCGGCCTCTGGTAGAATGCAGCAGCTCCAGCACGTAGGCGCGGTAGCTCTGGTCGGTGTTTAGCGTCGTGCTGCTCATTGCTTGCGTCGGCGATGACGGCGTGTGGGGCCTCGCGGCGTCTTCGGCGTCACCGGCGCTCCTGGCGCGTGCTACTTTTTTCGGTCCGGCGACACTCTCTACTGTCTTGGCGACCTGGGTCCTTGTGCCGCGAATGCGTCGGCTGGACGGTGAAGGCGACGGCGACGATCGCGCGGATGAAGCCGGGGATGGTGACTGCCGACGCAGCGACGCACGGGCTAACGAGGTCTTTGTCGGCGTAGGCGACGTGCTGGTTGCTTTAGTCGGTGTGGGAGACGTTGTCTTGGGTGAACAGCTTACCGAAAGTTTAGTTGAGGTCGGAGTGTCCGTTATGGGAGGCGGTTCGCTGACGCTTCGGCGCTCCTCGTCGGTTGCACGGCGTCGCGACGATGCCAACGGTATTTGCGACGGCCTGACGCGGTCAAGACTGCGGAACTTGGACTCGGAGACGGGCCTCTTCGAAGCCAGGTAAACACTCAGCAGCCCCAAATGTGGTTCAGAGCGGGATGGCATTTGTTCGCCTCGTTCGTGGAAGCGTCGGGCTCTTTCCAGCACCGACGTAGAGCGTGCCAGAGGTCGTGGTGGCGTCGGGGGTGGCTCAAGGTCACGCAGAAGAAGGTGCTGGAAAAACTTATCGGACCGCGTGGGACCGCTGAGGTCAAGTACACTGCCGAACTGCGACTCCGGCTCGTCGTCCAGTTCCAGCAAGGTCCTTTCCAGTCTACTGCGACGCTTCTCGGCATCCTTGAACATTTCCGGAGATTTGGGTGCCGGTGGCGGGGACGGTCTTTTTACATCAGTCTTCTTCGCGACCTTCTTTTTATCCTTTGCTGCGGCAGCGTCGGGAGCACTCTTCGTGTTCCTTGTTACTCCTGCTTTCGGACTCGTCTTATCTTTAGGTCTTTTCTTCGTCTCCGTAACAGTCTTTTCTAGCTTCTTCACTCTCTTGTTCCCAGGGGTTTCCAATGACTGATACGACGGTGTTCTAGTCACCTTCTTAGGAGGTAATTTCATTGGTGCTTGCCGCGTTGCTGCTGTAGTCGTTGTCGAGGGTGGTGACGTCGTCAATGGTTTGTTTTTTAAAGTTCTTGTCCTGGTCGCTTCGATGTTCCTGGGTGACGTGGACGACGCTCTGAGCAGTTCTCGCCCCCTGGCAGACATTGCTACAGTGACACGAAGTGACTTATCCTCTGAAGGCCTCGCGGAATTCTTTGCAGATGCAAATACAGCCGTGGAGCTTCGTACGATAGTCCCCGGGGGCAGAACCCGAGATCCAGGTCTCTCACGGACGTCCCTGTCCTTAGTCCTTTGTAGGGCTCTTCTGACCTCCCCCGGCGACGCCAGATCTGGCGACCTACTCAGTCTTCCGGAAGATGGCGATTTAGACATAACCGACGGACTGCGACTTGATGACGCTTGCGATTCCATCTTTGACGCCAGACGATCCCTTAGGAACTTGACCTTGGGCTGCTCGGCAGCGCTCATAAGTGACCACATACGCAGCGTCGAGTTGTGACGCGACGAAAGGCGTCTGGGAGGACAGGGTGGAGGTGCAGGGTTGAGGCACACGAAGGATGGGGCGGTCCGCTTGTAGGAGGAAAAGACTGGGGGAGGGTTTGTTGGATGCGTGGTCACAGGGTAGCACGTAATCTCACGCAAGGGTGCTACGTGGATGCGAGTGAGGTGGGGCGACAGGGGGAAGTACTCAAGGCCCGGCGCGTCTGTCAAAACACCAGCCAACGGTTAGCAGCAGCGACCAGTAACACCAACCAGGTGCAACCGCCACCCACTACGGCCGGTGAGGGAATTGCTTCCAGAACACTATGCTTGCTCCAGATGAGAAATGTGCGGCTAATTCAAAAAGCAACTCTAATAGTGTATCATGCTCAAGATGATTAAACATACGTCAGGACCTGAAACTTTACTCATTATAACGCTTGTCCATCCAAAGTACCAAATGAAGACTTTTTTTAGTGTCCACAAATCCCTCGTTCTAGATATATCATGAGTTATAGATGCTATTGTACATGTGGTTAAAACTTTCTCTTTAATATAACTATTACTCAATGATAAAAGAAGTGGATAGTAATAAATGCAACTTTAATATCAATTCATGCTCAAGATTGTAGAAACATGGCTCATTATGCTGGAAATGTGTAAACCCACTAAAGAACAAGAATAAATTTTCATAAACAGAACTAGATTTATAATCTAGAGATTTTCAACAACTCATAAGAGACTTCATTGAAGAAGATGAATAAAATCTGCTCGAGCTTTCAGCTGACTCATTTCTTTGTCAAAACACGATTTTTTCCCAGCCATTGTATTAACCTGAAGATGATGACTAGGACAACCATAGAAATATTGTTCTTTGCTTGATAAATAAAGTACGCGATTGTAATTAGGCATATATTAATTTATTTTAGTCCAGGGTACTAACACATGTTACATATATCATAATACTTCAATTTCACAACCACCATTATACTTTTTGGCACTGTTTTCCTACAAGATGTTATAATTGAACTTAACATAATAGAATAGTGCTCACAAACCATTCAGTGAGTAATACAGGATCCTATTGGCCTGTCTTCGACACTTCAACTAAGAATAAATGTCCCAACTTTAACCATTCATTATAATAAAATTTTTTTACTAAGATACTGCTCAAATATCACATATAACTTATCAGAATGTCATTTCCCGTTTTTAACACATTGAAGAAGTACTTCTATATTTTCAATGATTTAAGCATAATAAATACTGTGCACTATTTTAGTAATTGTAACTACTGCTATAATTTGTTGAGTATGTGCATGCTGAGACTTGTGAGAAGTGCAATAGCATGAAACATGCTCATTCAAGATTTGTGACAATCTGCATACTTATTTTTTTTATTAAGTTGTATAAACTATTAGTAGCATGCCATTTCTACTGTGCTTTCACACTTTATTTAGTGTTCCTCTACCTTACCTTCCCCAGTTGTGACACATCATCAAACAGGCATTTTTATTAACAGCTTATACTAAAAACAAATACTGTACTATATTTTATTATTTTAGACCACTTTCTAACAAAATGAATGTTTTATTAAAATGTCTTCTTTACTTATTTTATTTACTTTTCATATTTATATCTACTACTATATATGAAATTGTTACAATAAATACAACCACTTAGACATTATTATTTTTGTTTCAAATCTTTTTGATATGTTTATCTACCACTATTTGTAGAGATGAATTCTGTTACTATCTTGTATTGAATCAGGACTTTTCAGTCAACATGCCAATGTCCTACATAATGTGCCACCTCACTTGTCTAACATAACTTCCTGTATCAATTGTCTCTAAATACAATACAATAACTTCTTAGAAGTGTTAATATTCTACAGTATAATTTATTAGAATAAACCTGAGTTTAATATTTACACATGTTGCCTGTTATAATTCTCTTATAAAGTTTTAAAATTAACATGCATCAAATTAATCAAATTGGATTTATTTTTTAAATCAGCACTCACCCTTTGGTCTTTCCGGGGCAGGTTTACGTAGACCATGTAGAGGGACCTCACCCCCTTTCTGAATAGTCTTATAAGCCAACTTCTGCTCTGCAGGGCTGAGCTGGTTCTGCAGATTGTCATCACGCCTCTTGAACACCAGGGTGGAGTCACTTTCATACCCAGACTCCTTCAATGCACTGAAAGACAATGTACAGAAAGTGACTTTCGCAATGTTCTGGAACATGTTGTGTGTCAGACTATATATTGTTTATAATCTTTGAGTTCAAGTTGTTTATAAATAGTTACTTTGGATTTTCCAGAATGCAGAGCATCTTATATACTATAGACAGGTGTACCAATTTTAAGAAATATAAAGTAACAATTACACTATCTGCAAAGGACAGTGCAAGTTTTCTAGATATTTAAAAGTAAATGACAATTTTAACTATGTAAAATTTAATTAAATGAATAGTACAAATAATATTATTAACCATTTGATTAGAGTATTAGGAATTAATATGTAGTGAAATAATTATGATTGGCAGATAAAATAATGCATGTTAACCTAACATCTGTTACAATTAACTTTCACTTGCATGTTTCTCACATTTTTTATAGATATATTTTTTTCAATTTGGATCTATGTTTTAATCCTATCTTCCCCATCTTGAAAACTAATTTTAAATGCCTTTTGATTCAGTGTTATATTATTATAACAGTTCAGTTTACTTTATTTGGAAGTGTGTCAATGGGCATTTTCCAATTTATTTCATAATTCACACATAATCATGTGGCAGTCGAGATGAGACAGTACTGTTCTGTCTTGAGGAAGCCCTAGAAATTTTGGCAAGCTCTTTACCTATGTGGTGTGGCAATTCCGACTCTCAATTTAAGGTCAGTCAGCTATTCTCTCTTTCTCCTTCCCATTTGTATAAGTAAATATGGCCTAAAAAGCATATATCTGATAGACTTACTATGTCATGAATGGCTTTCCGGAAGGTGTCGTTGCTTGGAGTTGCTCATTGGCTGCCTGTGAAAAAATGTAGAAAAATAAAATGAGGAAAATATATGAAGTCACACATAAGGATACAAACTTTTGATCTTTATGACAGTATTGACAAATAAATATCTATATTAATGAGAACATTTACAGACTAAATATTAATTTCAAGGAAACAAAATGAATTGACAGGAAACATATGCATAACTGGAACATATGTGGAAAATTTATTTTATTTAATAATAATCCAAGAAACTGAGAGTATTACACTTACAATTACTCCACTTTTTCTTATTAATTGTTATATTACAATAGTTTTAAATAAATTTCAAGTAATTGATTAACTTATAAGAAGCAATCGAGAAAATATTGAATGAAGAATATACTGAATTTTTGGTACTTTTAATTTTACAATGCTTTATTTAGTGTCAGAGAATATTCCATGCATGTCATGAATTGTGACAGAACATCTCATGCTCTGGTGAGTTTTGGATAAGTAAGTAATTTAATTTAATGCATTTTACCATGCTGGGATCAGATAAATTTGTTTGTACATAACTGTGCAGTGTTACATAAATGTAATTAAATGCAAATATTTGTATGTCATCTATCCCTACTAATGTCAAAGAAAAACTAATTCATTCAGTGCAAGAAATGTGAGGTAAAATGACATGCATACAAAATTCCAATCCCCTTACTCTAGTCATTAGTGATATATAATTTGCCTCAAAATAATTTATATGGACAGGAAAAAGATAGAAAGCAGACTGACCTGAAATTGAGGGCTTGTGTCACTATTTCATTTGAAACTTACTAGTTTTGGAGGTGCTAGACTTCTTCACATGAGAATACTTTGTGTCGACCAATGAGGTTGGCACAGTACAGAACCAACTCCGAAAATTTGAACTGTTTCCCAACAAACATTAGACACTGACCACAGATTTCAGGTAAACTAACTATTCTCTCTCTTACTCATGCATATTAATTATATGGAGTTAGTCAGCTTATAGAGTGCTTCTCTCCAGAAGCAAGTTGCTAACACCTCTGAAAATCTGATGAACTTTGTCAACACTGACACTTGTCCTCATTTCAGGCAAGCCATATACTATTTCTCTTTAGTTTCCATACAAATATTATAAAAATTTAACAATGTCCCTAACTTATTTCACTTTCTGGCAATACTGAAAAAAATTAATCAGGAAAAACATCAAGGAACATTAAATACATACCATTACACTAAACAGTTATGGTATTTGGCTGCAAAGGTAGAAAATGGGCAATTGTGGTTTAAGTAGAAATCTATTTCACATTTTGAAGAAATAACAATTATATTATTTTTTAAACAGCTCCTATTTTATTATAATTAATATGTTATTTATAATTTACCGCAATACTATTAGTGGCTCAATCATAAAACATGAAACTTTAGTATTTGAAACCAGAGTGTTTATATAATTACATTTTATTTTAAAATGGCATTAGTTATGTGCTGAAAGTGTTTGAATCAGTCTATATATCAAAGGGTAAACATGGTTAGCATGGAACTAGATTGTTAATAACCACTAAACCAATGGCTCAAAATGCAAAAATTAATTTAAATACAGCAGAGTTCATTAAAATTTTTGGAACTGTTATTTTGAAAACTTTTTTCTATCTCAGAACATTGGACATGTGATTTGGGTGAGAATTACGACTGTAAACTTTTAAAAACATACTGGATTAATCAGAAGACCAATGGATATGGTTTAAGTTCCCTTTCAGTCACATACTTAAGTCTATTGATTTGTTGTACATGTAAATGTAAATAATGAAGTAAATTTTGTTACAATTTCATACAAGCATTTGTATGTGCAATCAGGAAAAGACCAGGTTTATTTAAATAAGGACTGCATTATGGTCTTTTGAAACAAATCCTACCAATTTCAAATATTTCCATTTACAATGGTTCACCTTGATGCATATAATTAATGCAGTACAATAAATTATATTCCCCAGGCATGGAAATAAGAAAATGGTTAAATTTTATGACAGGTTTATGTGGAAAATATACATTTGATCTAATTTTTATTAAAAAATGAAAAAACATATTGCAAACATTTCTAATAAATTATTAAACTGTATAAAAGATATGATGAAGACATTTTTTTTTGTTCACACAAACTTTAATTGAATACATATATTGTATTATTCTGTTGAATAAGAAAGATTACATGTAAATTATAACATTCAAGACAATACATTTAATAAGTCTACAAATGGAATAGGATGGGAAAAGATTAAATATTGTAAGATTACATACATAACAGAATTAATGCAATGCATTGCTAATTTCTTTCTGTATATGCCTGATCTATATTTAGTGTACATATATAACAATTCATGATAATTATATATAGAACTTTGTGGCCGGATCCTTCATCATAAAATGCAAGAACGAGTTCTTTGACCATAAAAGTTAGTAGATAAAAATTCATAACATCAAAACATGCCCATTTACATAGAATTTTGTTAGAAGTCGTCATGAGCACACAGTCCATGCACTTAGAGGACAAGTGAAACAAAGTGCCAGGGGTCTTACTTTGTGGTACATTGCGTCTGCCAGGAGGGAGCGGTAAGTGGGGGTCCCTGAGTGCGAGTCCAGCCACTAGACACAGACACACGCCATTATCGAAACAACTGAGCCAGTACCATACCCCGTCCACTTACACAGTTACAAATTTATCAAAAAGTTGTTAAGACTACACAGATAATAAGTTAGGACAACAATTTATTTATTGTACTTCATTTAATTTAATTAAACTGACCTTAAATTTGCTTCTCTCTCATTAAATTTATTAGGACATATAACTTATTATAAGTTTATTAGAAAATTGCTTTACAGGTGTGAGTATGTGTGTGTAATGGTTATATCAATAAGCAAACATAAAATCAAATGTAACATTAACTTGACATAATGTAAGTACATTTTTATCCTTAGAATAGTTACAGTATTCATTGAACAGTCCATGGATGTCACATGATGACTTTTTACCACTGTTACAATGGATAAAGGACAATTTTTTTTAAAAAAAACATGTTTCCATTAATGTCTACATTTGTAGAATATATTTTACCAACACTCTTTAACAATAAAAAACTAGTGTGTGTAGGAGTATAAACTATTTAATCAAGGTAAAAAATTTTAATAATTAATAATTTTCAATATAAACCTTTTGGTTCATTATCATCTTTCCTGTGGTTTCAACTTCCTTACAATTACTTCAATTATCCTTCATGAATTTCTAGCAGCACTATGGGCCACATTCTTGACATTATATTTGAAAAACGATTCCTATATTAATACATATGTATATGCAGTTTATTGGTGTTCTCTTTAGCTTTATATTAATCACTCATATCATAATGATCAATTATTTTTGTAACACATGTTCAGTCTTGAACTTACACAAACACATTATGGAATAAGGAATGTGTGATATAAACTAGAATATCAATACTATATGCAGAAAACTGTAATATCTTTAATATTGACGTTTACCTTATTTTTACCCTCATTTGAAGGTACTGCACGCAATCAAATTTGCACAATATTCAATTTAGTTTGTAAAAATTTAACAATTAAATTTTGGATTTAAGATTCTGTCAAAGCAATTCTTCTGTGATGGCATAATAGATAATTTTTCAAATTATGGTAACTTATTGTCAAGATTATAGAAGTATTTGAAAAAATAACTTCAAATAAATACTAATGTCTCATGTGTAAGGTAAAGGAGGAAAAAGTTTTGTGTATTATGTATGAAATAATGTTTTCCGTGAATATTTTTTATTTATTCATCTATAATTCTCCAATGAGTGGACAATGTAAGTGATTAGTTCATTATTAATAATTCAACAATTGTAATAAAAATAGAACATACAGAAGAAACACACAGTTATCTTAAAAAATTAAGCATGTAATGTGTTATGAAATTTACTCAGCCTGTAAGCAATATTTCAAGTATATTACACATTTATAAGCAATATAATAGTTACTTATCATTTAAATAATATTATTGAAACTGTTCAGCCCTTCATGCGAATATCATTGAGCCAGAGAAGTGACAAAATATTAATGTATTAATTACAATTTTAAGAAAGATTATAATTTTAGAAATATGTAAACTTATAAACCGTACCCCATCAAAAATATCCAGAACCTCGTCCCACCACTGAAATTGAAAGAATAGGTGATGAGTAATGTGAGAGTGTGTGACACAAGGTGCTTTTCAACTAGTGACATATCCTGTTATTGCCTTCTGGGATGCTTACTTGTTTCGTCTCTCGGTCGGATATGGAAGAGTGTCCTGGCTCGTAATCCTCGATCCTGCCTGGCTGGTTCTTATAAATTTCAGTGGCATACTTGATTGACGATGGATGAGGAACATATCTGTTAAATCAAGCATGTTAAACATTATCCAAAAGTTGTTTAATTTTGTTAAATGGTCCACAAACAGTGAATATCTTATTTCATAGTTCATGATAGTGAATAGAATTGAAGATTCTGGTTGTTTACATAATTCTTTAAATTTTTTCAACTGTTGACATAATTATAAATAGAACAGCCATGAATAAATCCAAATGATCAGTTAAGTATTTGTTCTTTTTCCATAAATAGGCTACAGAAATTATTATTATTCCTCTGTGTGGTGAAATAATTCTTTATTGTAAAATCTGTTACCTTACATTATATGGAATGCCATGAACTGAAGAAAACGTTCAGTCAAAAAAGTTAAAGAAATATTGGGGAAACCTTATAAAATTCACACAAAACATTTCAAAAGTAAATACATTTTGTTTTTAAAATTAATCCTTTAAAATTATCTATATAATTAATATTTGTAGAATTTACAAAACTCACTTGGAACGAGGTACAGTGCTAGTTGTGAAATCATTCTCTTTGTTCTTTATCCGTCGGCGATCTAATGTTGCATACTTTGTGGTGTATCCCACATCAGAGTCATAGCTGCCAGGCTCTGGCTCTGAAAGGTAACCTCCAGCAGATGTGTAGGGGTAGTGGCCTGCAATATAGAATTCTGTTTAAGTAGTTTCAATGTATTTATGACATTATTTATGTTAATCACAATAAGAACACAAATTTGACAATTGACTAACATATAGATTACTTAAGCTGATTAATTTTCAGTACAGATTTGAGGGGGTGAAGGTTAGAGGGGGAGGTGAATTCTGAGATTAATGGAAACTCTCAATGTTTGAGGAAAGCTAATTTTATGCTTGTTAGTTGTTATTTTGTTTGTTTAATCCATTCACATCTCAAACTCATTTTTGGATAGTCCAATGAAAACACAAATATCTGATTTTAATTATATTATATACCATCTCATTTTCAGTTGACTATGAGTAAATTATTTTCTTAATAAATCTAAAAATGTTATTGCCTTCAGAAAGTTACATTTTGCATTGTTATAAAAGATAGTAAAATTATTAAAAGCAGGAACCAATTTATTCTGAAAACAGTTGGAAAGAATGCTTATAAATTAGTAACACATGAAGAACTGTTAGTATTGTTTCCCATAAAAGAAAAAATTAATTTTATTTATATAGTTTAACTTTTATCACCTCTCCTTGGTCTGTAACGGATTGTGATAAAATCGTCTGGAATGAAAATAAAATAATGAAAATTTTTAATATTTATTCCATACCTACAGGAAGTCATCTACAGGTAACATTTATAATGAAAATTAAGTAAAACTTCAAAAATATTTACCATCTTTTCCAGTACGGTGTAATGAATCATACATTCTCTTATACCACTTTGCTTGGTTAGTATCTTTTACTTCCTAAAAATAAAAAGGACTATTTAATACTGTAAATACACAAGTAAAAATTATTGAAAATGTATGTAAACAAACCTGAGTTCCATTCTGTTAAGCGTGAAAAAGATAAAAGAATTTTATAAAACTAACAACTTCCATAAAAGCAAAAAACAATTAATTTCTTCAACAAAGAAAATAGTCAATGAATTGAAAGATAAATATTTTGTCAGAGGTTTAAATGAAAAAAAACTCACCGATCGTAAAACAATGGGAATTCCTTCTTTTGTGGTTGGGCCAATCCCTTCAAACTTTCTGGGTCCCAATTCTGCTATCTTTTTTCTCTGTCCATCCATTTCTTTTTCATATTCCTTTTTTACAGTGTAAACTGGTAGTGGGCCATGAAAAAGAAAAACGATACACTAAATCAAATCTCTTAAAAAATATTATGCATTTCTGTTCTGCATACATGGCTAGAGTACCAAATGGTTCTATTAGTCAATTTTGGACTTGTGTTTTCCAGAATTATGTGAGAAATCAGAATAATTACAAACATATTTAAATACAACATGCCACAATAAAGTAAAACTTAAGATAATGAAAGTCTATGAATTGGTTGTTCGATTTCTAAAATTATATGTTAACTTCAATGTTTTACATTACAGCTCATTATTTAAAGGCTAATCAGTAACTTTGTGTCACACTTTCAAAGGAACCTAATAACTTACGTATTTCATGCTGTCCAAATGTAGCCTTTTCAATCTCCTTGGAAGTCATTTTGTGATCTAAATACAGGGCTCCTTTCGGTAACTGGCCTTCTGCAAAGAAGAAATGAGTTCATTAAATTATGAAAATGAAAATGACTGCTGAAATCAATTAGAATATAATAATATAAATATAATTAAAAGATTAGTTTTTTTGAAAAAAGTGATATTATTTAAACATTGAATACACTTTACAGTCTTTGAAATGACTGAACTAGTAGAAAGAAAAAGTTATTGTGAAACTGTGGAATTCTGAAGCAGTTAATATTTCAGTTATATTTTGAGAAACTATGATTAAAAATTTTTGAGAAATAAACATGTTTTTTTTTACAGCACAGATGATATGTACATTATTTTGCTTATAAACGTTTGTCCTACCCAGCAGTAAAAATTGGAATTATTTTAAGCAAAGGGCCATTGAGAGGTAATAAATGAAGTAATTTTTAAACAATGATCTGTAAGACATGTGGTATGAGCCGTGTTCAAAGATTTCCTGATTCAAAGGTAGATGAAGAGAATGTATTGACTGTTAAAACTTTTTCTGCTTCTTACACAATGAAAATCCCAATTGAAAATATTCTTAATCCTAACAATCATCTATTATTCATATAGAAAGTAAGTTTTATAAAACTAAAAAATTTAATGTGTTTGGTTGAGTGTTTGGATACATTTAGTGGTCTTATATATTAAACATCTTCTGATTAATTAAAACGTGAAGAGGTCCTAATGTAAGGAAAGAAAGCCATGTACGTTGTAATAAAGCATATGTAGTAGACATGAGATAATACGGAGTTATTAATGTAGATAGTTGGATTCTTTTTAGTATCCTGCTGACGGTCTTCATTTATTGATATTAAAACTATTTCTGAATGTCTTGGGAAACCTTTGTACAAGAGTTTTCCCAAGGCCTTTCCTGAATATTTCTGGAAAATCATATTGCCAGTTAATCTGCTGTCTGCCAATGGAAGAAATTTTTGTATTTTAAAGGGGGGGGGGGGGCACAGAGACCAAAAATTGTATGGTAAACTAGTTGAAACCAAAAACAAGTGGAATGATAACTCTTCATTTGGTTGGCGCAGTCAAAGTTTAGTTACTACATAAACTGAGAATAATATTGGTAGTACAAATTCAATTAGATTCCATAGTAAACTGATAAAATGGTCAAGTACACCAAAAAATGAAAGATTTTACTATACTGCCGTTTATTCAACAATTATATTGAATCAACCATTGGCCAACAGAAGTAAATGTATTGTAGCACACTTTAAAGATTAATTAGCTAAATTTATCTAAGTAATGATATTGCCAATTTTTGCCCCTTCAATGTTTCCGTTATTTTTCTAATGCTGTAACCTATATTGTGGTGCCTATTTTATTAAGTTATTATGAGTCCGTAATAACAGACCTCTGGCCTTCTGCAAAAGTGTGATGGTGGGGTTCTGTGCCCTTGGGAGCTTTGTGAGTGACGATAGGCCACTGGCAGGTGCGCTCTGGCTCTGAACCAGACGACTGACCACTTCTTCAGGCTGCTTCCATGGCGGCAGCACCGACGTCTCCGAGGTTTGGCTCTGTGACTGCTGAATGAAGGAAGAAGTCGATGACGACGACGTCTGCTTGGTGGAGTCCTGCAACATTGTCCTAAGTTTAGCCCATGGCTTCGACACCGCCGCCCATGAACCCGAGTTTCGTGGATCTTGACCTCACCTCCACCTGCAGAGACGCGGTGAAGTTCACAGGTCTGAAGCGGCGCTCTGCCGTTGGGCTGGCAGCCGGCGTCCACACTGGCTGCTGAGGAGCATCCTGTTGTTGATTGTCCTTCCTCTCGTCTTGCTGCTGGTGTTCTGGCTGAGGTGTCGGCTCCGGAGTGGCGCTAGACTTCGGAGTCCAGACTCCTGCAATTACAATGACATTTTTATTCAGCGTAAATATAAATATTTTCTTGATACGTTTTACAAATTCAAATCCTAATAATGTGTCTCCAAGAACAACATAAAAAATAAGTAAACGTACGCATTAAAAGCTCACACATCTTTGCTGAAAATACATTGAACATGAGGCTCGACGGAGGAAATGGAAAAAGGTAGAACAAAGGAACAAATTGGATAACAGGGGAAACTTCCGGCTACAACCAATCACATGTTTAACACAGCATTCAACAATGCTGACGATAACCATCAGCAGAAGATATAAAATAATACTAAATAATAACATCAATACATTCACTAATCGTTTTACAAGTTGACATTGATTTATTAAAAGTAAAAATTAATAACTGCACTACGTTAAAAGTAGAAAATAATTTCACCTTGACAACATTCTCAGGCAAAATTCTACATGCGGAAATTGGAATAAATAAGGGCAAACAGGGTTAATGGTTGAGAACCTCCAAATATTATTCATTATCCAGCATTGCATGTTATTCACACCAGTTTCTTATTTCCATGCAATCAAATAAACTACACAATACTGGTTTATTTATTAATTAATACAAATACTATATACAAACAAAATATACGTCATAAACTATTAACAACATCTATAAATTTTGTTACTGTACTTGTTTTATTTTTCAGACAAGAAAGAAGCAATATGACATTAATACCTCAAAAATTGTTATGTAAGGGTTCTGATAAAGTATTATGATTTCCCTGAGATACTTCCGACTATTGTTGAAATGTTTCCTCTAATCAATATGAAAAAGACTTTCTTGTAAATACAGGTTTTTAGCAACAAATTATACATTTTCAGAGATTAAAAATTTAATTTAATATGACTGTTTTTTTTTGTATCATAACTTGACAAGTTCCTTTCCAGCCTGTTATAAATTTTTTAAATTAATTTTTTATATAAATTTATTATTTTGAAATCAAGGAGCTTTCGGCTGATAATTCAGTCATAATTATATACAAACAAAATTAGAGTCTTTCAGAACAAAAATATTTACAATTTTACAAGAAAAAAAAGTATATATATATATATATTCATATGTCAAACATTATAATTTTGTTTGTACATGATTAAGGCTAAATTATCTATTCAAAGTCCTTGATTTCAATATAATGAATTTATTTAAAAAAATTAGTATTGGAGTTTTAAATTAATAACTGAGACTGATTAAAATCCAATGAAGCTATAAAATAAAAACGATACTTTTTAACTTTTTCGAATTCTTTTGCTGGACAACCAAAATTCTATGGATTTCTATTTTCTATTCCCAGAACCACAATCGGCAATTAAAGGTGATGGAAAGCTACATTTTTTAGGAAGATATTATTCGTCCCGCAATCATAATCCATTTTTATTTATGACCACTGCTCCTGTAATTAAATTTAGATGTTACTGTACCATATTTCGGCCAACATGGACATAGTACACTTTTAATGGTGGTAAGTTCCTGAAATTTCTGTTTTTCATGCAGCTAATCAAAAAGTTTAAGGGTAGGAGTAACAACGTCTTTCTAATACAAACATTCAAGATATTTCCAGATTTTTACAAACGCTTTAGTTGAATACCCTCACAGCGACACTGACAGTAAATTGGCTGAATACGCATATTTTTCGATAGCAACAATTTAGTTGAGTGGGGAAACATTTGAGGGGTAAAAAGGAACACTAAAGAAACATTTTCCCGAGCGCACGGTTCATTCACCTGCTGATAAATCACATTTTCTGATATCCCGTCATCTTTCCGAATCTTCTTTGGGTGGACCATAGGATGACAGTTAACTGGTATCATTTACATCTCAACGAATTAAGTTCTCGTTACTAAATTTATTGACGACAGTGACACTGGAAATGAAGAAGTCCCAATATCGATTGGTTCAAAACAAATATTTTTACCAGCGTACTACGGGCCAAGAAGATGAAGAAAACCTTAGGGTGTGAAGGATCAAATTGGAAATTTCATCGTTGGACTGATGAGTGTGGGTGTTGTGACCACAGGATCACTCAAGGTATGCGATTGAGGATCCAAACTAGACAGGGAATGCCTGAAAAATCGAAGAGATTGTGGAGAAATTGGTGAGCTACAACTGATCCATCACTTAGCAACTACCTAACTCTTCGGCGCTAGAGACCATGTAGGGCCTTGGCCTGTCTGACGATCATAGCTCAATCTTGCTATCTTCCATCTTCTGACTCCCATTTTTCGTAGGTCGTCGTCCACATCGTCCAACCATCGTTTTCGTTAGTCTCCCTTTGCACCTTCTGCCACCTGGATTTCCCTTGTAGATCTTTTTGACAACATTATCCTCTGACATTCGCTCTACATGACCCAGCCATCTCAGCCAGCTACTCTTTATTTAAAATATTATATCTGCATACCTATATAGTTCCTCCGGTCCCCTATTTCTCCGCATTCTCCATTGCCGTGCTTCATTTACCGCTCCAAAAATCTTTCTTAATCTTTTCCTTTCCCATCTTCTCAGACACTCTTCTTCTGTCACGGTCATTGTCCATGTTTCGAGCCATACGCGACCACCGGTTCGATAAACAGCCACTTTCAATTTTCTGTTCAGATTAATTAACTTGAGAATCTTAATGAAGGTCCAGTAAGCTCTATCTAGTGTTGCAATCCTTGCTTTTATTTCTTCATTTATGCCGTTATCATTCGTTTCCAGTACTCCCAAGTACTTAAGCTTCTCACAACATTCATAGTCACCATTCAGCTTTATGAATTTGTTTTTCATAGCAGTGTTTCTCCTGGAAGAGAAGAGATATTGTGTTTTGGTATTATTCACTCGCAGCCCCAATTCTTGTGAACTGATCCATCGCACTGATGAATAAGCACTTGGTGATGTGCCATCGAAATTAGTAAATCTTTAAGGGGCTAGAATTATGCAGGGCGTCACAGATTTTGGCGATGGTTAATTTCCATGAGGCCAGGAAATGATCACGGTCACTACTGGAGCTGTAGATTGGCCGATTGCAGTCTCCAGCACACAGTAGCGGAGGCTAGTGTGACAATTGCGCGAGCTGAGGCAGCGGGGATGTCCTGGGCGCGGTGATGTAAACAATCAGGGGTTTCGATATAAACGCAAGGCGGCCGCGTGTTTAGCGCTGTCTATAAATACTCCCGCAGGACAGGACTCCAGAGAGACGTGGCGCCGTTCCAGAGGCTTTCGCAATGCCACTCGGATGTGACGTCACCGACCCGAGGTCCGCAGATGCATTTAGCCTGGACCGCTGGAGCGTTACCATTTACACACAACCTCCACGAAAAGGGTTCCCGGAACTCTCCGGTAACCACCAAATCTTCCAAGCGGCACACGCGTTCACGGACAATCGTTGATCGTTCATCAACTACACGAGACCGAAACACTTCCGGATGAAAGTTGGTAATTGATTATCTTGCTGACAGTAGAGACGAACAACCTGACACCAATCACATCATTCCACATATGCCAGCATAATTAATACATATCTACGAATGTCATGAAGATAAATCAATAACTACAAACAAAATTAATAAAGGACTTCATAAAATTTTATTTATCATAAACCTCCATTCCTCTCAATATAATTTGCCACGCGTTTCATCGACTTTTTCAATCAGTCGAAAAAGTAGGTTTTCGAAAGATCCTCGATGGAAGCGCGTCTATTTCAGGGAGCCATTTTGTTATGGTTTGAAATATAAGAAAACGTAGCGACGAGGCCAAAACTAACGTATACGAAGACGGTTCCAACTTCAAATTGTCAATTTTCATCCGAGAAACTCCACAGCCGCGCAGCCATGTATTGGCGGAAGGACATTCACTTCCTGATCAAAACAGGTTGAATTTTCTTCATTTCTGGATACAAACGGACCAATAATTAAGACTAATATCCTCTATTTTCCATTCATTTTTCTTAATATATTTTACCGTCTTCGCTTTCTTCAGAACTCGATTGATCTACAAAATCTCACTGTTCCGATTTTCTTTTTGTTTATGAAACGGATACTCATTCCTTAAATGGATAAACTATTTACAATACTGGAATTTCGTGTCACGGACAACCTCCATTCGTCCAGTTAATAATGTAAGTCTGTCATTTATTACACTTCATATTTTAACAAATTTTTATGTATTCGAAATTTATTTAAAAAAAATTATGTATAGTTACCTGAAGAAGTTCGCAAACTTGGATGGAACATAGTATATGTATTAATTAAATAATAATAAAATTACTTGCTGACTTATTGGCCATCTTTTTATTTATCTTAAATTTAAAGTGAGAAAATTATATTTGAATACTCATTTCATTTGGCCGTTAGTTACCCATCGATTTAGAATCTTGTCAGGTTTGAGACGGAGAGGAGTCAAACAATCAACCAGCGAATCGACCACTGCGTTTACTCTCCACTATGAGCAAACGCGGCACCCATCGTGAGAGGTTTCTTTTAACGAGACAATTTCTCGTTCAAAATTGAAACCTATCGGCCTCGGGAAATGACAGCAAATAATGGTAACATGGAACATATAAGTACTTATTGACCTCTCCTAGTAATAAATTTCGAGAACTGGAATCAAGAATCTTGTATCTCAGGAGACCGGAATTTTTTAATGGTGAGACTTAATGAATGGGCAACTTTTGAGAATTTAGCCGCAGTATAAAGAAAATCCTATGAGAAAAAATAATTTAACAAAGCCATTACAATTATTAATTACATCAATGCAAATCTCTTGTTCAAGTCTGATAGTAGAAGTCAAAGAGGTTATCATCAAGAATAGTAAATAGCAAAGTACGCAAAATATATCAAAGATTGGCGATACTCACGCCAACGAAGTGAAACCAATCTGTTGTTATATATTGATTTACCAAAATCGTTGGTACGAATAGTAAAGAATGATGAAATTGAAGGCCGGTTATTGAACAGGATAAAGTTTTTAAACTTTCAGAGAAAAAAATTGTTCATGTTTCATATTGTGACTTTCAGTGTATATATCAACTATTTCGTCCCTTTCCTATCCATTTGAACTATTTTATTCTTTACGTATCATATTTAAGCATTTATAAATAAAATTCACAGATAAATGTATTTTACAACTCATAATTATATTTCCTCCGTTTGTCTTATATTTTTTATTTATAAATTTGATTGTCGTATATGACGTGTGATTATTTCTTCAATAGCGAACTAACCGTCCAAATAAATTAAATCAAATCAGAGAAACATAAAAACGTCAAGAACGAAACATCAACACACTAAAAAATGTTGGCAAACCAAATAAACATTGACCTCAGCCAAGAACTGCGGTCGGGGGAAAAATGTTGGGCAACGAATTTTGAAATATGTATGTGTGATACTTTTTTAATCAGCCAGTTTTCCGATTTTCAGTCTACGACGTCTTATATAATCTTTTCTACTTTTACTTTTTTATATAGATAACATTAAAAGAATAAATTCCTCTCCTCGTTGTGCATATTTAAAAAAATTTTGTTCCCGTTAGTTTATTTCGATTTGACAACTATATATATTAAATCTTATAACGGTCTCTCTGGTTAAATTCAATGATATTACTAAAATCTAGACTCAAAGTGGAATTCTTGATCTGAAGAAGTCTCAAATGAGACACGAAACGTAGTATAGTTTAATATTTAAATAAAATAAAAATTGACAAAGAGGCTGATAAAAGCTGGTTTATTTTGATTTATTTGAAAACCTTCAGTGCTACTGTATCAGTTTGACCTTCGATGTGGTTGAACAGTGGGGAAGATAAAAACCTTTATTTACCACTCCAAAAATAATTATTTGCTTACCTACTTTTACAGGACGAGAGACCTTTAGCCTTTTCAGTGGTAATCATTCGAAAATACATGTTATAATTCAAATAATAAAGACGAATGATATAATTTTAAGATCGTAATACTGTACTTTATCACTGATTGAATTTTAACAGGTATTTTTGAATGATGATGATTGGAAAGTTCTCGTCTTGTAAAACTAGGTCAGGAATTAAATTTTTTTTCGACTTATAAGTTTTTTGACTACCCTGCTGATCATAGACCTTTAGTCTATTAACAGCAGCCACGAGGCAAGAAAACGAAGAAGGATATTTAAACAAGGAGTATATATTAGAAACAAGCTGACACAGAATGGATGAATAACAGAAGAAACGAAAACATCGATCCCATAGTCATATGCAAAAATCTGTCTAGACCATCCTTATTACCTAAAACCCTTACGAGCAAGGAACAAGCGATCATATCTCGCATTAGAACCTTACATATTAAGCTCATACATGATTAATTATTTTATAGAGAGCATAAAATACTATGGAACACATTTTTTTGAATTGCAATAAATATGTTAAACAACGTAGAATTTATCTTAGCAGATAGCAGCATAAATTAATCAACGAAGATGAAGAAGAATAATTAATGTGATAAATTTCCTAAAGGACACCAATAATTTGATTTAATTGTGTACCACTTTAAATATTCTAAGTTGTTGGACTTAAATATGTAATATTTCATATAAGTATAATTGTATTCGGAACTGTACCGTCGGCAATGGCAGACTAGTCGACCCGACGATAAACTTTAATTTAAAAAAGGTCAGAATAGGTTAAATAATTACTGTAATGGTTTCGTTAATTTAGAAATAAAATATTGTATGTATTTATTTATTACCGAATTGCAATTCGGCATAGTCTGATGGTAATTACATCAAATCTTTAAATACAATACTAGTACTAGTATAAAAATGTTTTTATGTGATATCACCAATTAAAACGCAATGTACACATATTACTATGAAAAAAATAATTAAAAGGACATCTCGATGAAGTTAAATTTAACTAACACTGCACTCACTGTAATTGTAATGAAAGAAAAACAGGCCCAAATTGTGATAAAAATTCCACTTCTGATGAATGAGGAGGGATTGAAGGTATAATGGATAGCATAAGATAAAACTGACAAAAGGGGGGGACTATAAAGTTCATTACAGTAATTAATATGAATAGAAAAAACACTACAGACATAATAATAGCGCGAAAAGACGAGAGCTTAATAATTAAATTTTTCCTCAATGATGTTGAAATATTGCATCAAGGCCTTTAATTAGAATGTTCCAAAAGAATTTAATAAGATGGGAAAGAATTTTGAAAAAATGCAAAATGCATGGCGTTTCATTATATTCATTTTTATCACGAAAATTATTAAAGTCTATTCTCTTTCAACTATTATTATGTTCACCTGATGAAATCCCAAATTTGGGGGCGAAACGTAGTGATTTTCTATTTTTAATAATTTCACTGTCAATGAAATCACTGATTGATTTATTGCATCAGATGAATGTAACATAGAGTTAATAGTTAAGAAATCATTACAATTTTTTGTACAATCTCTGACTTGATCCATAGCTCTGAAGTTCTACTTCTCTATGGCATCAATGGAATATGATTCAATATTATTATCGGAAGGAAATATTTAATATTAAACTTGTTCTGATTTAATGGCTTTTATATTTATTTATTTTGTTCTTAGACGTCAGATAAAATACCAATATTAGTTATATTTGTTGTCTCACCTATGAAACGAAACTGCAACAGTCGGCAATCAGTAACGGGCTTAACGCAAACATTTGTAATGGTCAGACCAATCTACTAGAACTAGACCAGTTTTACTGTAGTGAACATCGGCTAGAAGTTCGCTTTTAACCTCCAAGGCCAGCTTAGTCAGTGCTCTGAGTTGCCTTCCTCACTAATCTTGGTTGCGTATGTTTGCCCCTCTGACAAATATTTGTGTTAGTTGGCCTACAAACTTCTCCTCCCGCAGAAACACCAATACCTTGACAGGTTTTTTATAATCATCTAATGATGTAGTTGTCTATATTAAAAATCTGGAATTATCAGCCAGTCCGTTTCCCATAAATATTTTTTTGTGCCGCGTGAACGTTAATCCTTTTTTTTGAGAATGCCATAGTCCGTTTACTTCACTTACAGAGGATCTTAAAAAATATATAAATTACAGTATGTGCTTTCATTAATTATTTATTAATTTGTATGAACATTCGTCTAATTTTACATACATGCCTACTATATACGGCCGTGATCTTACGACAAGTTTTCGTGAATTTCCCAATTCATTAAATAATTATATTCCTCACCTTATACTGATATAATGTTTCGTTATTTCAGTAAATGTTACTAATAAAATTCCTGCTATAAGAAAAACTGTTATTTGCCTTATGTGAAGTAATGTACACATATATTTCACATTGTCATTTTAATATAATCAGGAAAAAAGTTTAACACTCTAAAATGCTCCCTAAAAATCGAATTATAAATTGTTGTTTAGAACTTGGAAATGAAAGAAACATTTTATGTGTGATCAAAGAAGCTACAATAAACAAACATCAATAAGTTTGTTATTCAAATGCCCTTTCCGATTTAACTTTTTGGAAGTTTACTTCTGATGACATCAGGTCACAACTGTGCAATATATTTATATACAATTAAATTAATTATCAGTTCACAGAAAAGCGAAATCATTGTATATATAAGACGTTTCGTCCACAAATTGTGGACTGCTTCAAGAAAACATAAACTAAATCAAATTTGTTCAAAGTTAACATAAACCAAGAAACAGATACAGCTAATTATAAAACTAAACGAAAATTTACTACTAATTATAATGACTTTTTAAATGAAACACAATGGATTGCTTTAAACCAGAAACGGAATAATTTCATTGTAAGTACATACAACATACCTAGTTTATTTCTTTATGTTCATTTTTTTTGTAACAGGCTACATAAGTATATGGAATTTCATGAAAGTGATCCGTCACAGTGAAGAAAATGAGAAAAAGTGTTTATTATAACTAGGAAATTCTAAGAAAGAGAGTTTTATGAAGTTCTCTTCTGAGGGTAAAGGGTTCATAAATGAGAAATACGGAAATCTCAGTCGATCAAGACATTCAGACAAATTCTTTCGATCAACAGACAAAAGACTCTTCGTGACGTAAATAAGAATATGTTGAAAAAACCCGTGAGAATTTTGTTTCTCTTTTTTATTTTATGACGATGCAGACCCCTCTTTTTTGATCTTGAATCTCAATACTGTAATTATTTTACGTATTAGTGATCACCGACGACGTCCTATATTCTTCGTCAGTGGTTTCCGTGGTTGTTTATAATATGTATTTGCTTGGGAAAATCAAGATACATTCTTATACCATCCAAATCATCATGTCCTTTGACGAGACCCAGCTCACGTGAGCCAACGGAGGACAATCGCCAGCGTTCATTTCGTGCTGGTCCGCGTGGTCAAGAGGACGGACGAGGCAAAACCGTGGTCTGGAGCCGCGTGGTCAAGAAGACGGACGAGGCAAAACCGTGGTCTGGAGCCGCGTTAAGACCTGGACGATGGACTGATGAGGTCGGCACTAAATATCCAGAGTGGTGCTTGTTTGTGGAAGCTGGAGTCTGTTGGCAGTGGGCGGCTCCGCAGATGACAGGAAGAGCGCCAACATGGCCGTCGGGCTAAGAAAAGACTGCCGCAGGTGAGTTGGCACACAGCAGACTCTCTCCTCGCCACTGGTCAGCCCAATCTGTCAGGGAAGGCTCAACGTTCTCAAGCACCATGGTCCCAGTATGATCTCTCCATGGTCATTGTCAAGAATCATCTGGATCGCTTTCACATCAGCAAGTACGTTGATCCATTGGCCCATCGAATATCAGTTATCATCCTTCATCTTTGAAGTCAGTTGGTGTCCGCAGGGGATTCCAACTTTTGAAGCCTCACGTCTCTGAAGGTCCATCCGTGTCTCGCTCTTCATGACAGTTGTAACACAAACGTTAATCCTGATTGCATTCTGTGTGTCGAAGAAGTCTCATTCCAGCTAAACAGGACTACGTTTAGTAGTTTCACACCGTCAATACATAACAACAACTTAAAAATAGTCTGTTAAAAAAAGTCTGCTACACTTTCGCATTGTACATAACCTCGCCATGCTGATTCCTTTCAGATAAATCAATGTAAAATATTTGCCTATAATTCATTATGCAGTTTTTCAATAATAAACGAATTAATGAAGATGATGATTTAATATACTAATGTGAAAAGGATCGAATTATTCTAACTACTGCCAAATATATTAAAAATTTTAATAAATGATTAGTATTAAGGGAAACAACTAGTTTTCGTTCCTTGACTCCTTAACAATTGGGAAAATCAAAAATATTATTACGAAGTTATTAAAATAATAAACAGACAAAAAATCAAACATCTCCGACAACAAGATCATAATTATTTTTAAGATGATTAATATTTAAATAGCGCTTGACATCCAGTACAATAATCCTTATGATCAATTTTATATTTTTACATTTGTGTGAATGTTACTGTAAAAATTAGAAAATAATTTAATGATTAATATTAATCTGCAATACTTACAAAAATAAATATTATATTCTTGCACAGCGTCACAATACCCTGAGATTAGTTTTTATACCGAGCTGCCGGGATATAACGACTAAGTGTATTAATTTTTTTAAATAAAATTATAAATATCTTCAACACTGTCTTCTGCATTTAATGTAAATGTTTGTGATAGCTAAAATGACGTCATTGTAAGCTGTGACGTAATTTCCGTGTGTCGGAAATTATATACTCCGCGCCGATTAGAAAGCCCATTTAGTGATTTCTTCTTCCCGAAAAGAACACACTATTCCATTGTAAATTAATATATAAATGACAGAAGAGTTACAAAAATATTTATGTAAATTTTAAATTAAACCTGGGAGAGAAATTATTAAAAATCGGTCACATATTTCACTTCACGAGTATCAGTACTCAAATAAAGCATTTTTAATCGAACTGGTAAATACGAATTTTGCCTCGATATCCACATTTTTGAAAATGTAAAAACATTGATCACATTTATTATGCGTTTGTATTTATCAGGGGCAGATTTTTCCAAAAAAAAATCTCTCATAGAAATGTGCAAATAAGAAAGTTTTTTATATGAAAACTAACTTAATTATTCAGTTTAGCCTACAAAAAATTATAGATATTACTGATACGTTTCAAACGACTACGGAGGAACAATCTGGGATTTATTTAACAAAAAATTGAGAAGATTGATTTTTATCGCCCTATTTCCATTATTTGAGTAACCAATAAAAGACAAATAAGTTTGGCGACAAACTTAATATTCTCAAATCTTGTTACCTCTAAAATAATAATAATAACGATTCGTCTTTGGGGCTAAAATGATTAGTGCTGGCCATTGTACACATATTAAAGCACCATATTTACATATTTTTTAATTTTATTTCTATGCAGTACATTTGCCTCAGTAGTATTTCAATAAACGGAAAATATAGGTTAGAAAAAAGAAGAGGTCGGTAAATTATAGACAAATATACTGAATAGCCATGAACTACAGTTTATAATTGAAAATATAAATTAATAAACAATAAGGCCAATTTTATATGTATTTAATACACCTACGACGTTCCGTCCGTATTTGTTGACTTCATCGCGAAACTAAACAAAAATTTATAAGTTATTTTGTAATTTAAAAAAAAAATTATTTTAACTAAATATTCTGTATCCAAAATATATATTTTTATATATAAACGCTTACATGATGAAGTCCACAAATATGGAATAAATGAATATAACATTGTTTGGCTGAATTAATATAAGTTTCAATAAGGCCAAAAACAGACCAAAAATTAGTGAAACATAAACTATAACTTAAAAACATCTACATGTTTAGGTCTTGATCTGGATCGAAACATGTAGTTGTTTTCAATCACGTATCAACCACGAAAGATTTCAGTCGACCGAGCGACGAAGAGAATAGACGCCAAACAAATACTGGAAAGCTACGAATAAAGAGGAACGATATTTATTCCATTATTACGGGATGTGGAATATGGTAAGGTATCAAAACCCTAAGAATAGGCCAAGATGAGTGGGAGGGAGTCCACTGTTTTGTATAAGAAGCTATGACGTGTACCAAGCGTCAGTTACGTAAGCAGGGCTCAGTTGAGCTTTCCGCTCTGACGCCTTGGCCGAAAGCCACACTCACTCACTCTACCTGCCTGCCTCGACCCTCAAGTCAACATCATCCGTCATTGATTCATTGTCACGAGGACGTTTTATTTTGAATAATCATTTTCTCCATTAGGTCATAAAAATTATTTTTATAAACATGATCATGTTATGTATCAATGAGCAGACTCCGAAACGTTTAAAAAAAGGTTGAAGCAAAAAGAAAAGAAAACTATTGTAGTCGCCTAAGGAAATATTAAAAGGGATAAATTTATATGCTGACTTATTGGCCGTCTTTTTATTTATTGCAAAAAAGAGGTTTATGATAATGACTGCGTCTTGTTGATTCGAAATTTGTATACAAGATCGTTTCGAGTAAGAGAATACAATTCTTTTGCGTTTTTTTTTCAAAAATGCGATTTGTGTAATACTAACAGTAAAATAATTCAGTAAATAAATGGTAAAGGCCTTAATGTATCAGAAATTTTATTAATTAAATATTAATATTACCTGCAACGATTCAACATGTTATTATATTTTTAAATAGATAAAAATACGGCCAAGTATGTAACAAAAGAAAATTTAATCAACGTTTAGTTAATATAAATACAGCGTTTCAATCATCTTTATGGGCTTCTTCAGGTAAATTGTTAAATGGATAAAACTAATTTCGTTGTGAGTTTATATTTTTTCATTTTGACATACTGAATTTATTTGTTAATATACATACTAGTAAATTCTTTGTGGTATTAATTTTAATAGTGTTAATATCTCAAACGTTGCCTGATGAAGTCCCAAGAAAAGGTGTTGAAACGTCGCATGGTGTATTAAATTTTATTTAATAATTTTTTTGTTACATTAGACTGTACCATTTATTTAAATGAAATTCATTCATATGGAATTCAATTTATTGCGTGGTTAAAATATTCCTATCAGCACTAAATTTGCTACAACTTGATTGAAAATGTGTTATGTCAAAAATACTTGAGCTGTTGAGCCTTCTGGCAATAGAATAATTTATATTAAGAACTGGAAGCGACCGAGGAAGCTCGTCTCTCCCGGTTGCGAAGATATATTTTTAGTCTTTGTTTATGTTTATAAGTTTCGTGTCCCACCTCATAAATTTAATATAATTTTGTAGTGGGACACTTTCTATGCTTATTGGGCCTTACTAATGCCTGATATTATTTTTTCCACTCTGTGCTGCTGAACGTAATTTAAAGCAGTTCACGCTGTCTGTCTACTTCCTTCGGGCTGTCCGCCCGTACTTTGATATGTCTTTTTGCCGTGGCCTTATTAATTGGACCGAGTTACGTGTGTGTCTATTTTTCTTGGCTAGACGCCTCCCTTGGACTGTTGTCAAAACTACCTGGACGTGGCAGGCTGGTCATCACAGATCCTTGAACCCACAGACGTCCGGAAATACCGGAAATAAAAAAACTAAATGCTAACGTTTGGGCGGAGTTTCATAAATAAATTTCAATTTCAGTATCGTCTTCATTAAAATAGACTTGATACAATTTAGTTTTCAAACCTTCAATATAAATATATTGGGTCTTGTTAATTGTATTGTAAATTTTTGGCGAGACTCATTTATATACTGTAACTTTCATCCATTTATTGAAACTTCTACTACGCTGGCCACCCAGCTACGACGAGAACCTAAAGTCTGATGTCATCAGCATGTGAGAACGAGGCATTCCCGAAGATAAAACCCATTGTCACTTTGTGTGCCTGTGGTAGATACTATGTACATAGGGTTGAGTAGCTGATTCACTTAAAAGTTATGCAGGGAAAGCCCCGGGGGCAATAGAGTAAGGATCCTACCCGGTTTATAACCAGAAAGAGATGCAGGAAAACCCTAAAAAACCTGAATCAGGTCAAGATACTGGGTACTTGTCTCACACCCTTCCGAATGGCCCATTTTAGGAGGCAGCTGACCGATTGCTCCAATAGGATCAGCGGACAGCTCTTACCGTATGCCCAAGTTCTGTAACCCCCGAAACTTACACCTCAAAAAATTACCGATATACCTCGGCATGTGATATTAAAAACAAAAGGAAGATAAGCTCCATCATTACTCTGGGGAGAAACACCTGCGAGGGCTAAGATAAGTTCCCACAGGTATCTTATGTTGGCATTATTTTTTAAGCAAGGACCTCCTGCACCCAATACCAGGAGACCATTGAGCCACCGTAACCAAGAATTACAAATAAATTCTACATAGACCTGATTACTTCTTATCTATACTCATTAATAAATACATGCTTTATCCAGGAAGTCATAAATTATCTTATAGCTTTTCTGTTAATTTTTTTTAAATTTACTCAGAAAATGTTAAATAATAAATTACCAACGGAACATTTTCATCGGCTAGATAGCAAAAACCGCCACTTATCATCCCCCTTCCCCTCTCCTCTACCTAATTACGTAAACACATTCTCGGATGTATGGAAACACATCCTTCCAAAACTAGCAAATCTCTGGAATAGAAATTGGTCGCCCACAAATTACTTAACATCTTCTTCGCCATCCTCCTCTCCGAAAAGGTAACCAGAAGAGATCAAGTAGTCCTTTCTAGAGTAAGATGCGGTCACTCCAAATTAACACACTCCCACATATATACAAATAGTTCTAAACCAATTCGCGATCTCTGATACACGATCACCACCTTGTCAACTTCAGCAGTAAATTTCTTGAAGATAGGCTCCGGATCCTCGGAAAGGACAACCCAGACCAGATCAACCACTCACCGGACTACCACGAAAGAGTGATCAGGATCTTGAAAACGATTAATTGTTATGATGTAATATGACATGCTCAATTTTCACTTTTTGTAACACTTAAATCAGTTCGGTCGCTAATAACCTCGTAGTTTATGCAAACTTAAATAAAACAAACAATATAATAATAAATTTTTGGTCGTTATTGAAATACAAATTTCACATCTGTAGAAAATTAATTCTTAAATTACACAATTTAACCTCATTTTTGTATTTAGGGCCTGAGTAAGCCGCTAAGTAGAGGACGAAGAACTTCCAACAATAGCCCAGTATTTTATGCTCGCTGAATCGGGCTGTGTGTGTCACGTGTCCTCGTTAAGCAGCACGAAACAACTGCTGAACGAAACAAAATAAAGTAACAAACGACAGAGTGAGAACATTCTGAAAATATGAACTCGTAAATCGCTGGAAACATTGTTTTATAACAGACGTCCGAAATAAATCGGGCATTACTTGAGGTGATGAAAAATACTGTACACTAAACCTGCGCCATGAGATCAGGATTTATTTTCCGACCTGCCTGCCTGCCTTCTGGTTGCAATGGGAAATGGTTGCGCTTTGTGGCCCGTGCCAATTTCAAAGTACTTAAGCTCTTTCACGAGGTACGGCTACTTGAATTATTCTATTCCCGTCCCGTCCGAGGTTCACATCCCGGTAAATAAATAAAGCGGTGAAGTGTCATAAGTACCACAAAGAAAATAATCTACAAATATATATCAGCAAATCACATCCCAGAACTTACGATAATCACATTGTTAATGTCAATATCTCCTGTACACAGCAAATACATTTTTTGAATCCATGCTGAAATTTACACACGAGTATTTTAATAACACTAAAATTGATCATTCACAAACTTGAAAGCTAATGTGTTTAATTATTAATGAAAAAGCTGTGGTAATATTTCAAAGAAAATAAATTAATACCATGCAGTTCACAGTTTTAGAAAATGACCGTATTGAATTAATACAACTACTTCTTATAAAGAGGAAAAATTTTCAATCTTTTTTGGATCTGTGCTCAGTAGGCAAGTGTATAAACATTCGCCGAAAGTTAGAACGTGAATTGATCTTAACAGATGAAACACAAAAAATGAAAAAAAAATATCTCGGCCTCTGTGGTGTAGTGGCTAGGGTCACTGCATCCCACCACAGAAGTCCCAGGTTCGATTCCTGGGTGTTTATGTGCGTCTTTTTGTTCCGAAATCGAGTAATTTTTTTTACAATGAAGATAAGATCCCCAAAATGGTAAAGTAGTCGCCAATGACCTTAGCTGTTGATGCAACTTGTAAATGAAACTTATTCAAAGATCAAAGAAAAAGGATCGTCCCGCAACGAAAAACTGATCTTAATATGTCAGTCAGTGAGGGTTAAATACTTTTCGAGGTATCAGTCGAATCTGCTCGAGCGATTTTTCAAGACAAAATTAAGAAATTCTGAGTGAAAATCTGTATAGAGTAAAACGAATAAAATTAATAAGATAAGGTAAACCAACGTATACGTTATCAAAACTTTATACTTTATGAATTTCCCATGTCGCTTCTGGTAGAACTAAAGAGGTTTGTGGAGCGGCAATTTAAAAGCTATCGGTAAGTTTAACGTTGGGAACAATGACTTGAGTGATTAAGTCGTCAGTCGACTGATCTCTACTGGTTTTCCTGAGTTCTGGCTTCACAAGTCACACGAGACGGTTCCTTTGATTCGTCCATTCGCGAGACACGAGCTACAAACAACAGCCTCTGGAGATCTGGACCGTGGCCAATCGAGAGATCACACGTGTAACTCGAAGAACAAGCTTAATTATCATTTCTTGAGAGTAAAATTTTCCAATAAATACGTAACAAGTCCTTCATCTGTATATATGCAGACAACTTTATTCCATTTTTAACCAGATGTCCTCACTATACTGTAATTAGTTCTTATTGATATTCCGTCGTCTTTCCGAATCTTCTTTGGATGGACCATAGGATGACAGTTAACTGGTGTCATTACCTATCATTACATTAATTTATCGTCTAAGGTCGCACCAGATAAGTAATTAGAAATAACAAACGTCTGTCTGTTCTTATTGTAATTAAGGAAATAATGTTAATGAAATAAACGAAACGAGGAACAAATCTTATGATGTAATGAATAGAGAACATTAATTTATGGGGTTAAAACTACACATATCATTACATGATACTTGTGAGGGTTCCACAATCAGAACTTAAATTTAAAAAATTGAAATACACGATAAGTATGAAAATGGGAAACATTCAGACGTCATGTTATCAGAACGCTTCACATACGTTAACCTGATTTGTGATCATTGAAGGCATCAGCAGTCGTTGATCGGGGTGTGAAATGAAAATTATCACTGGTATATTTAGTGAGTACCACGACACCTATAAAACGAAGAAAGACTTAGTAGGTGAAGGATTGAACTGGGAATTTCATCGTTGGACTGATGACTGTTGGTTTTGTGACCACTGGATCACTCAAGGTACGTGACTGAGGCTCCAAACTAGACAGGCAATGCCTGAAGAATCGAAGAGAAACTGGTGAGACACAACTGATCCATCACACTGATCAATACGTACTTGGTGATGTGGCATCGAAATTAGTAAATGTTTAAGGGGTTAGGATTATGCAGGGCGTCATAGCCTTTTCTGAAAGTTAATTTCCATGAGGCCAGGAAATGATCACTTTCACAAGGGGAGCTGTGATGGACACCAACCAGTTTGAATACGGTACCGATCAGACATGGCCGTTCAAGTATTGTTAATCTAGGAAAGATTACATACAGCCCACGTGGAATTTAAGCAAGGACACCGTCCATTATTGGTCGTTAACTGCTCTATAGGGACTCCCACTAACCGGAATTTTTCAACGAATATCTCCCTTAGCTGATAAATGACGGTCTTTTCCAAATTGTCGACGTTGATAATTCTCTGACTCAAACGCGTTATTCATTACTCTTTATGTCAAACCATTGGCTGTAGTTTTCAGCTTATCCTAAGTAACGACATATTGACGCCGGGAAACGAATTGAGTACAAAATCCCTCAACAAAAGTGGAATATATTTATTTTATTTCAACTGATTTGTGCGAGCCTGATGACAGTGTTACATGCTAAATTAATAATTTTAACTATTAGAAGAATTTAATATTCACGAATACGAAATTCAAGTGTAACTTTTTTTCCCTGTCCATATATTAATTTGTTATTTCGTTTATCACACTATTACTTCCAAAATTATAGAGGCTATGTCTGCAGAAGTGAACATTTTCAAGCTTTCCGTGGTTCTATTTACGTCTAGCGCGCACAGAAAATTACACAGAAACACGGTTTGATTTTTTGTTCAAGTTTAAGACAAACGTGAGGGAGTGGATTGATTTTCAACGTCATCGACGATCCTCTCTTAAAGCCCCAAGGCTCACGCACATTGTCCGGGATAAGAGTGGATCCTGGCTCTCGAGACAGAACCAGGACTCCAAGGCAAACAGGAGACACTGCCAGGAAGCCCACCCACATCTCTCCTGCGAAGGTGAGTCACTCCGCACCAGAATATGGAGCCTTCGCCCTTCCACAAACACAGGTTCGCAGACTGCGGTACCTAAATAAAGTGAGTCGTTATTCACACACGAACACGTCGTTACCAACAAATTCACACAACCCTTACATAGTCATAAAAAATTCCAAATTAAATAAATATAACTAAAAATATTTTAAATTAAAATTAAACTTATTTGTGTTATTCAAACAATCCTTGAGACAAAATAAAAAATGATTACAAACATCAAATACTTTTCCTTGAACTAAGACTTGAAATTTATTGAAAGAAACAATAAATAGAAATATTATCTCTAATTAAAATTATTGTATTCGCTGTGAAATATTTATAATTCACTATAATTTTTTATAACTCTAAGATAATGTCAGACAAACAGTTATATATTTTCCAATCTCGACCTCGGTGTGGGTTGAAAATCCAAACTCACGTAATCGGACTATAATATCTCTGAATTATTGGATAGTCGTTTGATAAACACGGATGACTGAAGTCCTAATAGCATAAGCTTGAAGTGTAAGCAGATAATCGATCTTTTTCAAAATAGTCTAAATAAATAAATTTGCCAAAATAATCAGAGACATTAGATGTTTAATATCCTCTTAAATAGTAGAATTACATTTAAAATGAAATTAAAAAGTCTTTCGTCTTGGGGACGTTGTCATTAATACAGATATAAAGAAAATTATTAAGGTTTTGGAGATAACTATAAACAGAATTAAGTCAATTAATTTAAAATGACAATTCAAATTAATTTCAATAACCATGAATTGTTACAATAATTTCAATATAATAATTCAAACTTCCATTTAGTTTCAAAGCAACGTAAAAATCAAAAGAAACATAAAATAAAACATTTATCAGTATATTAAATGTCTAATTTATCTCTCTTTATTGGTCAATTTTATTGATTCTAATAAACTCAATATTCAGACTTCCCTGTACGTCCATTTAACTTAATAATTATTCTTATTAAAAAATGTTCGGATTTTATAGTATATCTTGTTTATTACATCTATGTATTTAATTTTTGTAGTTAATTATTTTATTTTAGTGTTACAATTCATTTGTTACTTGATGTAAAGTATCACGTATCCTATTTCCTCGACTGAGGACAAATGGAAGCCACAATAAATCGAAATAGAAATAACGCTCACTTTATTTTTTACAAACTTCTTGGTACACTTGAAGAAACACTGTACCTGAGGAGGGAAAATAGGGAGAATAAACTATGAAGCACAACAAAGATGCTCGATGCTGGGTTAATTATCCATGAATACATCAGGAAAACAAGTAGAAGGTAAATAACAGAGGAAGTTGAAGAAGATGCCAGATACTAATTATGAACCAGTATTTTGTTTAGTTAATTGTCATTCCCAACTTATCAACTCCAACATGATGTTTTGAGTCAATAATTAAAAATACACCATTAAAAATTATGTTATCGTTTTCTACTGCAGCTACCATCCTTATTTGAGCGAATAAACGTTTGGATACTACTAATAATCGTTCGTGCATCCAGAAAAGTCGGAATAAAAATCACAAGACACTTTCTATCACGTGAAATAAAATTGCAAATAGCTTGGCTTTGTGATAAAACTAGAAAACTTGCCGTAATGAATGAGATCATAATGATTAGGTCTGATTAATTATGTATCTGTTGTTTGTCATCAGTACAGCTAATGATACAAAGAGAAAATTATTGACACTAACAGAAAGGTAGAAAATAAAAGTGAAACCTAAAATTATTAATTATAACCGAAATATAAATAAAAAATTAGAAACTTATTTCAGCATGATTAATTAAGACAACAAAATTCGAAAGTGGTGAAAATTATAAAATAATGATAAGCAAGTACAGGTAAGAAATGATGAAGTAATGTTTAAGCTGAACGTGGCATAAATTCTGGGGGTAATAAGCGACTTTCAATTACAGTTACGTGGTTGTTTCAACCACCTTATTTCAATAGATAGAAACAGGTGTATTCCCCCGAAATAATGAATGATTTTCCCATTTGAGGTCCTCATCCGTAGTATTATTTTTACCTTAATGTTAGTTTATGAAACACCGCAGCGAAGAACGGATAATACGTCTATTAATATTAATAATTGCATCCATAAATTTATCCACACCTGTTTCTTCATTTAATGGCCTTGTGTGAGAATGTCGTAAGGATTGGTACAGAAATACGCAATGTGACCTGTAATGCAAATTTGTAACGCCTTTTCCATATTCGTTGTTTTCTAAAAACCTTGCTACAGTACTAAATAAGTAATATTATTTAATAAGTAATGATTTTTAGATGTTTCATTCAACTCAGTTTTTTGTTTGTTGCACACTGGCATCTAAAAACAATTTTATTTCTGAGGGTCCTATTCAAGTATATTCAAAATAAATAAATGAAAAGATGGCCAATAAGTCAGCAAATAATTTAATTACTATTTAAGTACAATGTTTCATCCAAAATTCATCCTCTAAATAATTTACCTGAAGAAGTCCACAAAGTTGGATGAAACGTTGTATTAAATAGTACTTAAATTATTTTCTGACTTATTGGCCGTCTTTTCATTTATTTACTTTAAACTTAAAGTCAGAAATTGATGTTTTTATATTAAAAAATAGTAGTATTATTTCAATATAGTGCATTAATTATAAATAAAGAAATTAAATTAATCTGACTTGATATTAAAAAAAGAATACGAAGAATGGTCGAAAGTCAGAAATGGAATAATACGTTTCGCCCCCCGCCCAAAAAAACAACAACATATAACTAAAGTATTTTAAAAAATTATGGACGTTGCAGCAGCGACATGAAATTTTGTAATATTTTATTTAAAGAACTGATGAGGTCCCCCTACTGTTAAAGAACGAAACGTATTCAAATTAAATTATTCCATATCTGACTTTTGGCCATTCTTTATATTTTATTTATAGTGTATTAATATTACTTCTGTTTATAAATTTTTCTTCGTGGAACAGACGCCACATAAGAATTGCTGCCGTATTTATTATTTTTTCTCTTGGATTTTCCCTAAAAATAATAGACTTGGATCAACATAATAGTATTAGGAAACTACAGGACATAAATAAAGTCACCTTAAATAATCATTGACAAAATTTGGCAAACGATGAACGTCTTTATATTACCTACACGTAATGCATTCTAAATAAAATAATTAATAAATTACGTATATTGCCAACACCATAAAATAATGTTCTAATTGGTCGTATAATTTACAATAATTAATGAAATGAGCATGTATATAATATTATTCTGTTACGCGTTTCAAAGTTATGGAGAAGATGAGAATTTAGCAAAGTGCAATCTCAGGTTCGTATTGTCAATTAATTCAGTAATATTTCATAGTTATTATTTATAAATGGGGAACGAACTTATGCCTTGGACGAATTTCTCTGATCGTTGTTTGACAATGGACCGATTGCAGGATAATAATTTCCTTTCCCATTACTCAGCTGTTCTAATTAACACACACACACATATATATATATGTATACTGAAAATACAAAAATGAATCATTAATCGAAGAAGCCTCAAAGAATCTGGAGGCTAAATAAAAAATAAGCACTTTAAGATGACAGCTTCAGTGAGCATGCAAGGCGAAAGGAACTCGGCTGTTGAGAAGAGCGTCACACAATCGAACAAAAAAAGTAAAGACAACAATCTTATACTAAAAATAACGTATTAAGAGACAGTGACAGACACACACAGAGAAAGAGAGAGAAAGTGAAAGAGAGAAAAATAAAGAAAGAGTGTGAGAGAAAGATATTCGTGTAGTTAAAATTCATTCACACCTGTTAAGAAAAATATTTTAATATTTCAGATTTAAAAAGTAATTATTGAAATTATTGAAATTTTGAATTATATCCTTTTCTTATAATACAGATCTCTAAGGATCAACGCCTAAAACTCCTTCTCAAAAAATAATTATTTATTATACAGAATAAATATTTATACACGACTGATATTTTAAAAATTACTATAACGGCTTAAAACATAATTTTCTGACTATAAGTTTAAAAGAAATAAAAAGGCGGATAATTAGTCAGAAATAATTTATATAGTATTTAATTAATAGAAATACAACATTTCCTCGAATTTTGTGGACTTCTTCAGGTAACTATACACTATAAAGAAAATTACCGGAAGAACTCCACAAAGTTGGATGAAACGTTGTATTTGTATTAATTAAATAGTAATTGAATTATTCGCTTACTTATTGGCCATATTTACTATAACTCCTGGTTATCAGTTGAAATTAATTGCAATTTTTACTCCTTTTTTTAGCAAGTTCTGTATTAAAATAAAGTTATCAAAACAACTTCGGCTAAATTCATATTTATTATATTCATAAATTTTTTATAAAATGTATACGGAAATCTAAAATTTAATATCAATGACTTAATGTCATACAGTACCATAATTATTGTAATTTTCTGTTAAATATGTAATCGAAGATTCAGAAACCTCACAAGGTTCAGAGGAGTTAAATTATTATTTTTTTAAGAAATCGCATTCTTAATTTCTTTTTATTGAAATTTATCTGAAATAATTTATTTTTTAATATAAAGTTCTTCAGATAAAACGGCGGAAATAGCTATCGAAACGTTGTATTTTACAAATGATATAACGGGGGTGAAAACCCTAGAATTTTATATTCAATCTATTCAGCGGAAAATCTTATATTCTCTAGTAATTTATTTTTATTTCCCTAATTCATGTAAAGATTGGGATTGAGAACAAATATATTTAATTAAATATTCGTCATAAAATTTGAAAACAAATTGAGTAAAGAACTGTTATTTATTTCTCGTGTCGTGTCGTTTCAGCCGCTGGTTAATATAAATAAATTATTTATTTGACGTTCATTTGGATATATATTTATTTCATTTTTTCTCTGTAATGTTTTTATCATAATATATTACTAAGGGCGATTTTGATGGATTACACCGAAAGCGCTGGAAGAGTAAGAAGGGCGATTTGTCCGTAAAATTGTCATGCGAGGGAAGAATTAGCATATTGATTATATGTAAGAAAGGCAATAAACGTTATCCACATCGATCTGAAGCAAACACGCAAGGAAACTTTAGGAGTTGGTGTCTTACATTCATCTGAAATAAGTAATGTTCAAAATAATGTCAATATACAGGTCTGGAAAACCGTCGTGATTTTTTGGGGCTTACGGGAAATAAAGCAGGTATGTAATACATTCGTATATTTTATTTGTTATCAGGATGGTACGGCTGTGTGGAGCCCGGAATATACAGAACACGTCATGTTTGTTGATCTCCAGTAATAAGTCAGATCAGATGCCCGTTTCTAATGCATCAGAGAAGGAGAACGTTAAAGTAGGAAAGATATATGCAGACACTGTGCGAGCACTTCAAGTTGAAGAAATGGATAAAATAGCTCCAAGAATAGAAACCATTGCTTGTCTTCTGAACTGTAGACTGTAGCAGAAAAATTGGGTCTCTAGTTTCATCACAATATTGTGGACAAATTTCAAAAGCAGATTACCAGTCAAGTTGAAAGGGAAGAGAAACGAAGAACCATACAGCTCAAACCCCGGTTTATAATTTCATTTTAATGATAGTCTCAAATTTCTTTAAAAAAAATTTAATTTGAGTTACCGACTGATAAAAACGACCGCAACATACCATGGGTCAGTAGTCGTATATATCTGATGGCTTGCGAGTAACTTGGTGATATCGACGGTTATCTGGAACGAGAAGGACCTCTGAGTGTTTCGGTGGCAGAGGTGTTGCTGTGAAGCAGGGAAAGGTGATGGTCGTGGTGGCCCTTGGGTTTGTAGGACCGCGAGGGTTGGTAGGACGACGGCGTCAGTGGTTGAGGACGAACCTGGCACCGGCGAGGTGGCCTTGAAGCGAGGTCCGATGGCAGGCATCCCTCGGGCAGCGAAGACGACGAGCCACTGGCTCCTCGATCTTCTCCTCTCTCCTCGGGAACACGGCCAGTGCTATAAATTGCCCACTGCGCTCCAGCTCTTGCGCAGAGCCGCTTTATTTATACGCGAGGGAGGAAGCGCCGCAGATTTCCCAATAACCCACTTCCTCGCGGAGTCTTGAGTGATCAGAAGACCAAGCCACCCGTCATCCGTCACACCTTAATCTACCAAGTCAGTCGCGTGGCCAACTTTAATACTGTATCCTTCGTTACCACGATCAAACACCTTGACTAACCAACCTTCAACTCAGTCTAACCCTTCATTTGAGATCCAACCAACCACTCAGATCTCGGATATGACAAAAAAAGCATTCATCACTGAACCACAAATTTCTTGAATGACCTGTGTCACTTGACACTCATCATACGAGATTTTTACAGTAGTTCACAAATCGGCACGCCAAAATATATTCTTGACGAAATTTCGTCAGAATCCTCTAGGTTTCAGTCACAAACCTTTCATTTATCAGTCAGTTCATTCAATAAAATTGTCTGCTACTTTATTTAAAATCATAACTATTCATTAGTTAAATACATTCTGTTCAATAAATAATGGAGGAACTAATCTGGAAGGAGGAGATCTCTGACTGTTTTTGGTGGCATCGGTGGTGCAGTGAAGCAGGGAAAGGTGATGGTCGTGGTAGCCCTTGGGTTTGTAGAACCCCGAGGGTTTGCAGGACAAGGAAATCGGTGGTTGAGGATGAACCTGGGGTTGGAAAAGTCTGATCTCATCAGTGAACGGATCAGAGATGCTCACCACTTAAAATAAATCTTTTACGTAATATTCGTTTATATTAAGTTATTAAAAAGAGTCAGTTATCTGAGGTATATAAAAGAAAATTTATTCTGCATGTATATAAAATTTCTTTTACTATACATTTTTTCCTATGTCACAGCTCTGACAATAAATTCGGTGGAAAAAATATCATACCAAACCAGTGAACGCCGAATCGATTCAGTTACAATTATCTATCTAAAAATTTGCCATTAAGAGTGTTCGGATTGCTATTAGAAGTATTGAAGATTTCAGAGATTGGATAAGGGCCGTTCATCGTTCACTGACATGGATGTTTCCTTGAATGCATTACATTTAACTCTTTCAGTGGACTCTGGTTGCATCTTAGCTAGAAATTATTTAATACAAATAAACCAAATTGGTGTAAGGGAACGAGCATCCGAAGTCTTATAATTTGATCTCTTTGATGGTGAAGTGAAATGACTCTAAATCAGTTTCAAGTATATTTGTTCATATGCTGTTTGGAGATTCCATAATATAGTATTCTAAATAAAAACAATATATTTTAAGAATGGGATTATTACAGTTCTCTCAACTAACGTAGTTTAATATCAAGCAAAACATCAATATTAAACAACATCCTAAATAAAATGTTTGTAATTTCATCAGAAGTAAGATGATAAATCTAATTCACTCAAAATTTGTTACATTATTTTACGTCAGAATACTATACTGAAACTGGAGGGTTTATTGAAGTATGAGACGTTAAAGAGGAAAAAGAGCATCTTCATTCCGTAAAGTTCTTGTAATTGCGCCGGATAAAAATAATAATTAATTGACGAAAGGAATTTTTCAGACTGAAGTCTATTCAGAATGGAATAAACCCCCCTCCAAAAAAAAGATATTTAGAAATAATATAAGGCTGAGCTGCCGGGAAATGTCGACGGTGGTTGTCGACGAAACGTTCTGACGTTCAACGACACCCGGTTAGAAACCCGAGAAATTTTCCAAAACATTTTAATTTTCAGTAGATAAATGTTATAAAGCATCGGTAACTTACTTTTGCGCTACAGTCACTGCATTAATTTGAGAAATAAAAAATGTTGTGCAAGAAACTGATTAAAATAGAGCTCAATGCCACCATAAGTAAATAACGAGGGAGCCTCGGCACATACATAAGTGGTTCCATTCAGGGGAATAGTTGCTGGAGACTTTCTAGTGGTTCACCCTAGAGTAGGGTGCATCTTAAGCGCCCTTAAATACTACAAGTTCCAAAAATCAAGCCGCTCTACGTGTTTACCAAGAAGGCTGGGAATCTCTTTCTTGCAACTTTTTTGTGGCACTCGCTTCATGTGTGATTTTCGGATGTAAGGGACCATAGGACGTTCTTATCCTCTTAGACAGTTTGAGTCCTTCATCGTTAGGGTGCGGTCGGTCCTTGTCCTGATTTCGTAAATATGCTCAGCCTCGTAAAGGACATTACCAAGAGGATGAAATTTTAAAATCTTCGCTCTCATCTGGGAAATATTAAATTTTGATGCAAAAAAATGAAAAACAATGTCACTGGTTTACGAGGAACAACTAATGTCTCCGAAAGGATCAAAGCATAAGGAGCATATTACATACAACAAGCATCAACAGGAAAATTAATGGCAGGTATTTATAAAGTGATCGATATCGACATTATTGTAGGCCTTTGCGGATTACGCCATCGATGGAAAAATTTCACAAATATTTGAAAAATCATGTAATTAATTTCTGTTAAACGCAGTTATTAAAAACTTTTAATTTACATATAGTCAAAGTTAATATTAATAATAAATAAATAAAAATACGGCTAAATAAGTAAAAAAATAAATTTAATTAGAGGGCCTATTTAGTTGATATAAATACAACGTTACCCTTAACCTCTACAGAAGGCAGTCAGCAGTAATTAGAATAGAAGATGAAGAAAAGAAAGCAGAAATCAAGTAAGGAGTAAGACAAAGATGCAGGTTGTCACCCATGCTCTTCAACTTATATATAGAACAGATGATGAAAAAGTTAAAACGGAATATGGAAAAGGATTCATACGGCCAATGACGGAATAGACTAAGCAAATTAAGAAGGATGTTGGATGCGCTGGTTATGAGGAAATGAAAAGGCTTGCAAAAGATAGGCTAGCTTGGAGGGTTGCCTCATACCATTCTTAGGACTGAATACCACAACAAAAAATACAACGTGGACTTCTACAAGTAACTATACGCAAAAACATTATAAAATCAATATTAATTATGATTAGTCGGAAAAATGGTGTAAGTGAATATATTTAATAAGACAGATAACATTGTGATGTGTATTCTTTTTTGTAATTTTGATTACGCTTCAAGGCTAAACAGAGACAGAAATTTAAAGCGGAATCCCTTGTCTATTTAAGGCTACTTACACTTCATATCTTGACATTCATCCATATCTCCGACAACAATACAGTCGGAAAAATTATTAATATAATTGTAAAAGAATTATAGATCTGCATAATTGTAAATGAATATATAAAAAATTAAATCTTTCTTTGTTACACAACAATGAAACAGCTAAAAATAAATTTTGTGTGTTGGGTTTTGAGTGGGGAAGTGGTCGATAATTACAGTACTTTAGCGGCACTCCCTGGTGGAGAAGCAATCTATCTCAATGTCATGAAAAAATAAATATTGAAGGATAATATCATTGAACCAAAGAAATCAAATGATTAATTCTTTGGCATATTACTTTATGGCATATTTTAGCTAAAATCTTCTTCCAGAAAAAGTTTTTAAAAAATTTAGACTGATTTAGAAGTTAAGAATATTTAATTACAAAAAAAACTTTCTTTGTGACGTTTATTAAAATTCATAGTTGCAAGGGATTTTATCTTACCCCATAAATAATCCAGCATATGGAGAAAAAAATTAAGTTGAGATATTATAAGTTATATATACAATATTGAGATCAATTTTGTATAAAAAAAATCATGGTAATAAACAAAAATTTTCAATTTCTCAATAGTTTATTTGTTCCTGGACAATCTAGACCTAAATTGTCAATGAAATCTCGAAATAAAAATGTCTTTAATTAAATGGGAATTCCGAAATGAAGTGATTTTCACAAATGATGTTACTGAGTATCGCAAAAAATTTGTAATCCTTAACGAAAACGCTCCATACACGATTCTGTCAATGTCTGAATTGTTTAGTTTCCCTCATTTCTCGGCCAGTTTTAGTAAAGGATTTGAAGAAAGATTTTTCTGCCTGCGTGACTAAATACCTGGGGTTGCAAATATAGTAAAATATTTAATTTAACCTAGTCTTACTAAAATTATATAATTTAAGTATTATGTAAAGCTGGAAATTTTTTTTGTACAGGTTGTAAACCTGAACAAATTTTAAATCGTAGGAAAGAGTGGGAAAGACTATCCAACATTGAGATGCGAGTTGAGAAATAAGACGTTAGAAATCACAAACAACGATTGCAAGTTAAGCGTAGGAGACACTTAATTGGTTGGAATTGAGTGTGGGAACGCTGACGTAAGAGTTATTAAAAGTAATTTCCTCAGTACTATGGAAAGCGAACAGGTCGATGTGAAGGAATGAGGCGAACGAGCGAGGGATGGAGGACCTTGATCCAGTTTCTGGGCGTTGTATAATACTAAGCAGTCCTTCCTCCCAGTGATTATCTGCACAGCACACCGCTTCCTCGAAGACGTCGCGATTTATTTATATACGTGGTATGTTTTTGGACTTTGAATCAGTCCGAGACGAAGTTACTCGTGTTGCCGCTGAGCGTCGCTACTGCTCCGAGAAAACAGGTGCTGCCCTCTGGCAGGCAGAATCGGAACTACGATTTTGTAAAATATATTATCATAAATAATAGTAAATTTATGCCAAAAATAACGGGGAACTACCTTCTCGCAGTAAAAAAAATAATAAAATAATTCTAGATTTCACTTACAAGTAGCACTAACATTTACATATTTTACTCATAAAAAATGCAACTGTGCTAAATTAATAATTAATTGGCACGTTCGCATCGTCTAACAGGATCAATAACATTTACGGGAGACGATTTCCTCACTTATACTAATCGGAATTGCTTCGGAACGTACCATATAATTTGATGAAGAGGCATGGATATTATATAAAGTACTGTATGGGCCATCTAAATAAATATCAGACGTTTGATTGCATCAGATTTAATTCAATTTATTCTGGAGGATAAGACGCATGGATAATGTGCGATTGGCTAGTCAGGGCTGTATAGGATTGGGAATAATTAAGCGGATTTAATGGAGAATCCGGTACATAGAAGAAGATGAATGGTTAAGGCAGTAGGCTTGTAAGTTCTATTCCCGGAATTTCACAAACACACTGCCAGTGTTCCTAAACCATTCATCAAGAGATTACTGTCGAATGAAATAATACTGGAGCGGGCTAATGTAAACAAATTCTCGGACAACCAGCTAGTTAATTATAATGGGCACTCTACTGATGAATGTGTCTGTTTCTATTAAATTGGTGGATTCTCTCTTTCAATTAAGGAGAAACATGGAGTAGAAATTTGTTAACCTTTCCTTTATACCAGATAAAGTTCTAAATTTCTGGACGAAACTTCATTTTACTTGAATAAAACTTTTTTAATTAATTGTACAATAGTCATATAATTTATCTTCATATCATTCAAGAGAAAACCTACGTTAAGGAGAATATTAATAAAACAATATATAATAACAATAACGAATTTGACCAAGAGTCCTATTTGGGTTAATATGCAAAAATAGCAAAACAGAGAGCATACTTTTGGCTGTAAAGTTCATTTTAATTATTCTAGTAAAAAATAAACGTAAACAACAAATATTTAACAAAATGCTCGTGTTACAATGAAATTCCTTGCAAAGAGAAAAGAATAAACTTGACGAATTTTTTAGACAAGAGCTAACTTATATAGAAAAGAAGTTTATAAATATGGAAAATAATTTCAGATTAGCAGAAAATTTAGCGTTCCATATTTCTATATTTCAATAAATGAGTGTTTCTGGGCATTGTCCATAGAGTCAACAAGTTTTGCGAGAAAAAAATATCTGATAGTAATTTTCAAAATTTTATTCTAAATGAAACAAAGATATGCTCGTCACAGTCGACATAATTAATGCTTGACCGCAAATCTCATTTGACGCATTCATGAACATCTCTGGACGAAGTATGAAAAGGTCTGTGTGTTACGTCAGAAAAACAACGCCCACAAGGTCTGTTGATAAACGAGTATATAAATATGATACGAGGCCTGTTTGAAGTGAACGGAAGATTTATTGAGACAGGTTCACAATCGCTCATGTGTATGGAATAAAGGATAAAAAAGAAGTAGATGAACCGAAATAATCTTGGTTAATAAATAGTTTAAGTTAGCAACAATTTAGAAACATTTAAACAATGAACAAAATTAACTAAAATGAAAACAAATTTAAAATGTACATTTAGTCCCTAATTTGGAACTTCATCAGGTGATCATGATAATACTTGGAACATGTAAGACTTTGGTAATTAATTCTTGTGCTAAAAATTCTTCCATGATGTTGAATTATCATTGTACTGTCAAAACCTATAATTATAAAATCCAATCTCATTTTATAACCAAAATTTTAATAATATATTTTAACCCACTTATTAAAGATCTTGACCCTTCATACAGTCTAATCGGACAATTGAATGTCATTTTAAGACATGAGGGTCTTGTAAAATTGGTATTAGAGGGAAGTGCATGGGTTAAGAGCAGAAGAGGGGAGGAAAAAGATTGATACGCTAAGCAGATAGGGAGGATGTGGGATGTTGTAGTTATATAGAAATGAAAAGGCTTGCGCAAGATAGTTCAGCATGGAGGGTTGCATCATACCAGTCTTGGGACTGAATGCCACAGGATATAAAAAGGGAAAGAATTAGACGTTTCGTCCGAACTTGTGAGACATCGTCTGAAAACAAATTTATGATTCAGCTGGCTTAAGGAGCAGTGTTTGTACTATATTAATTCTTTACTAACACCTCTTCGAATAATAAAATTCAACTTCTAAGAGTTCTACCGATGTCAGTTTAGGTGAAATGTATTACCTGATTGGTTGGGACGAAACGTTTCACGTAATTTTTTTAAATTTCATATATGTTACTACCGAATTTAATTATTTTTATTAAATTATTTTGCTTACTTCAGTGGCTAATTCGTGTATTTATTTAATAGTATTATGGAAATATTACTTGAGGGATTCTACATTTGAAATTTAATTGCAGCATGTAAGACTTTTATTAACAATGTTAGCAATGTAAGCTGGAAGTAGAATATTGTCATGGAAAGAACCTCTTAAAGTATAATAACGAAAAATAATTTTAAACTGTGTATATAAAGTTTATATGATTCTACAAAAATAGTTGTTGTCGGTAAATGAAATATCATAGGGTTGGTGGAGCGGGAAACCCCCTAAGCATGTTAAGGTTAATTCGTAAAAGGATTAATCCTGTTAATTAGCAGTCTGGTGCATTGAGTTGCAGCTGATGACTACGCACTGTGTAAGCACGAGTATCGCAATCGGGAATCGATACACGGACTACAACCTCGGAGACCGAAGGCCATTCAGTAAGTTACAGGCAACGTATAAATTGCTTGGGGGAACTTGTAAAACACTATAAGAATAACGAAGGTAATGTATATACTGTTCGAAGTTCACAGCGTCACTTAGCGTCAGCACTCGGCTAAAGTCTCGCCTTCACCATAAAATCGACTCCGTCAACTAATATGAATGTGTAAATACTGATAAATTTCTTTAAAATGAGTTGCACAAAAGAAACTGCAACAGTTCCCATAAAAATAATTTCTTCAAGAGAAAACCAACTGTAAACAAGCGTCTCAAACAGCCACGCCCATTAGTGATACGTTACTTTTAGCATATCTGACTGGCATATTAATTTTTTTAACTATTAATTTCCCTGCACAGACCTGAATTTGAGTGTGCAAAGCAGCTGTTTATTATTCAAAACGGATTATGTACTAACCCGAGCTTACCCGATCGCCAAACCCCAAACAATCGTGAAATTACACTGACAGCGTATGATATTGTAGACAAATTGTTCTTTAATAAAAAATTGACGAAAAAAACGAGATAACTAACAAAAGTTTTGCGTAAAATATTCTTTCAAAATCCTCTGTTTGTGACCTCAGTTGTAAACTGTAGTTGATGGTAAAATTAACAACGCCGAAACTGATAATAAACACTAATAACAAAAATAATTAAAAACGTGGGGGATTATTGAAACAAACAGGGCGACGTTTTGAAGCATGAATGAGTATAAACGGAAACTAATGTACCCGGAAAAGTATATAAAATGAGAAAGGGAAAGTGAGTAGAGTAAATAGAAAATTAATAAATAGTAAAGCAACCTAGAAGTCAGAAAAAAAGTTGTTATGAAAGTTATTAACAGTTGTTATGAGAAGACGTTTCGTTCCTGATTTGTAAACTCATCTGTTGGAAACTAAAAATACGAAATAAATATTTACAATAACACCATTAATGAAACCTTGTGAAATAAAAAAATTATTATGGAAACAAGAAATTACAGAGGAAAATGTAGACGTGCATATCGCACAATCGAAAAGGCCAGAATAACAGTTACAAACGGTAACTGATAAGAGTATTGTCAGAGTTCAAAATAACATTGGAAAAATTTAACAATGAGTGAAACACTTAGATTATATAAGATAAACGTAATTTTTAACGTTAATAGGCGGAATAGTAGATCTGATGTGAAAAGCATCTCAATCACCAGCCCTAAAAAATTATATTTTGCCACCCACTGTTATGGTTGTTTAAATATATATGCTTCTACAAGAGTGAATAATTTTGTACATTGAATGTTAAATTTTTTGTCTCCATTAATTCAAATTTTTAATGAGAGATTTGTTTGACTAATACATAAGGCGTTTGTGTAATGATTTTGTAGATGACAGGAATAAAATTTCAAAAAAGGGGATATTTTCATAAACTCTACAACGCCCAAGCTGTTAACTTATATATAGAACAGGTGATGGAGAAAGTTAAAAACGAATATGGGAAAGGAATGAAATGCAAAGAAAAGAAACAAAAACCCTACGATTTTCTGATGATATTGTGGTATTAGGGGAGTCAGGAGACTTGGAAAACATAATAAATGGCGTGGACGTGGTCCTGGAGGAAGAGTACAACATGAGGATTAATAGAGGGAAAACCATGGTAATGGAGTGTAGTATGGGAAATAGTGGAATAGCAAAGGGTGTGAGATTTTGAAGGAGGATAAGGAAATTTGCTGCTTGGCCAGTGTAATAACAATTGGATAGTACAGGGAAGATAGGCTTTCGCATAAAAGAGGAATCTACTTACGGCTAATACAATATTACGAAATCGTTAGTAAAAATGTTCGTATGGAGTGTGGCGTTATATTGGTTATAGGAGTTGCAGAAACGAAAAGAATAGAAGCTTCCGAAATACCGCGCTAAAGAAGAATGGCTGAAAATCAGAGGGATGGATATGATAACTAACCAGGAAGTTGTTAGCAAAATAGGGGAAGAGAGAACAATATGGAGGACTTTGAATGGATAAATTAATAGATATGAGTGTCTTGTAAAATTATTATTATTAGATGGAAGTGTGTGGGGTAAGAGCAGAAGAGGGAGGCCATGGGTTGTAATACTGTGACCACATTATAGGGGATGTGGCAGCTATGTAGAAACGACCATTATTTGTATTTTTATTAATATCTTTAGTAAGATTGATGTAGTTACATTATTTATAATTCTAGTTACCTTTAGGATTTCTTATATTTCATAATAAAATTGTATTACACATTTTAAATTGAAAATTTTGTATTTTTAGTTTACAGATGGGTCTACAAATCAGTAACGAAACGTCGCGTTATAACTATAGTTAATAAAGTTAATATTAACTTTTTTCTGACTCCCGTAGTCTAGTGGTTAGCGTCGCTGCCTCACAAGACAGAGGTCCCGGGATCGAATCCTAGCCTGAGCTTGGATGTTTGTGACGTTATGCTTACGGAGACTGGGATTGCGACTGCTGGAGAATCGATACTCTGGCCACGTGTCACTCCAAATGACATTACGTAGTCGACCCGGTAGGCCAAGGCTCTGAATGGGCTGCAGAGCCAAGGAAGAAGAAACAGGCAGATATTGTAACTGCTGAAACTGTAAATTAAATTACAGAGATATTCTGACCTAATAGACGCAGAGGGAACACAAAGGACGATGATTTGTTCCCATTAATGAACTGATTGAAGCCTTACCCTTACGAAGCAGGAAGCCGCGTGCAGATCTTCGGAGAGCCGCGTCTATCTCCAGCAGCAGACTACCAGCAGCAGCAGCATCTACAAAGCAGCATCAGCACCTCTAGACATGCTTCTACAGAGCTACAGGGCCCCAGGTGCCTAGCCACTCTACATGCAAAGCATTCGCCACAAATGCAACACGCACACACTCGCACTCGCACTCCAGTGTTAAGGTCACTTTGCAAACAAGGGAAGGGAAGAGTTCCGCAAGGATCCGTCCTTGACCCACAAGAGCGAAATAGCTTGATAAGAATTGAACGACGTCACACGGATTTGCTCCGTGACCATTATCAAACTGTTAAGTCAATCTCCAAAACAGAGTTATAAAACCGATTTAGAAGCGTTTAATTCGGGGTACTATACAAACAGATTTTTTGAAATACGGAAAGAACGATGACTACGCTCCATAAATTGATGGTATTTTTACACATCCCCCTTTTTCCTCATTCAAGTTAACATTATAAAATAGCAATTTAATTAATACATTCACCTGGTCAATCATAGATAATATTTTTTGTGGGGTAACAGGCTACATGAGGGTCCAATGTGGTCAATTAAGTGACAGTAGATGTAAGTAGATTTGACAGGAAGCTCCGATCATTAACATTGAGGTGCTCATTAATAAATCAAGTTCTCTGGTAGAAAGACAAGAATGGAAAAATGTCAATCGCCCCAAGGACTCAACCCTGAACCTCCTGTTTTCCGGGCAGACACTCAACCACTGAGCTAATCCGAGCCGACGTCCAAGGACCCATTCAACAACCCTCCAGCCCTGTAAACGTATGCCAGGCTTACCTACAATTTACTAGGGAGGAGAAAGACAAGGATGCAGTCTGTCGCACATGCTGTTTAGCTTATATATAGAAAAGGCGAAGAAGAAAGTTAAAACGGAATATGGAAAAGAAATCATACTGAAAGGAGAAGAAATAAAAACCCTACGCTTTGCTGATTATATTGTAGTATTATGGGAGTCTGAAGACGATTTGCAAACATAATAAATGGCATGAACGTGGTCCTGGAGGAGAGTATAACAATAGGATTAATATATAGAAAACAAAGGTAATGGAGATTAGTATGGGAAACAGTGAAATAATATATGGGTGTTAGATTGGGAAGGAATATTTTGAAGGAAGTTAAGGAATTCTGCTACTTGGGCAGCATAATAACATTAGTAAATACTCGCATGAAGTGTGGCGTTATATGGGTGCGAAACGTGGACTGTAAGATTTTCAGAAAGTAAAATAATAGAAGCCTTTGTAATGTGTTGCTATAGGAGAATTCTGAAATTCAGATGGACGAATATAATCATTAATGAGGAAGTTCTAATCAGAATAGTGGAAGAGCAAACAATATGGAGGTCTTTGACCAAGAGCAGGGATAGATTAATAGGCCACATTTGAACACATGAGGGTCTGTAAAATTAAAATTAGAGGAAAGTATGTGGTAAAATCAGAAGAGGGAGGTGAAGGATGGAATACGCGAAGCAATTTATGCTTTATACAATGTGTGTCGATTCAAACAAACGATCATATTGTCATTACATATTTCATTTTTTTCTTTTAAAGAAAGAGTAAATATTCAACGGTTTAACTTAGTTTGTGTTAGTGGAATTATTTGGCTCAGAGCTCGTAGACGTGTATTCCAAGTGCTGACGCAAATATTCAGCGATTCGGCTGCGCACATTCGCCATCTCAAAGAGAAGATAGAATTTGTTCCATTGGTCGCTATTTTCACACACACACAACGTCCTGTGTTTCGGATAGTAATTACGTGTCAACGAACGACGACTCTTTACGCATGCGCATTAAAACAAGTAGACGACCTCCATATAATATATTTATTAGTGCTAACGTTTGACATGATACGATTTATTTATCAAGTGCCAATTTGTACAACAGAAAAGCAATTTTTACTGTCAAACTTCAGAAATGTTTAGATGTATAATTAAAGTAAGAATGATCTTACATCTGGGCCACAATTTCAGTCATATAATTCCTCCGTATTTCCTTATGATGAGATCAAGATTTTAATGAGATTATGAAGAAACAAATATAATTTTGAAACGTTTAAATTTAACAATTTATGTCCTTTTCTCAGACTTTAATTCTTAAAATTTTAAATTAGTAACAACGTTTCGGCATATTTTAATGCTTCCTCGGATGTCACAACTATTTCAATTCGTCTGTGATCCTTACTATTTTTCTTTTGATACTGATTTGGTGAGTTTGATTTAGTTTCCGTTGTTTAACCAGATCATTCTTGGTGTTTTTAATTTTCCCTCTATAGAAAATCTGTAAAGCACATCCTATTCGAAAGTCCAGTCCATGCGAACGAGATTCAAGCTTTCGAAAGAAAAAAAGAATTTCACGCGTCAACTGAAGCGATAAAAAGTATCTTATTATTTCTGAAAAGAAAAATTTTTCTGTCTTTTTTTTGTTTCACCTGCTGTTTTGGTTGCCATTCTAGTAATTGAATTTTTATGTAAATCAATTGTTATTATTTTTTATCTGGGTGTAATGTTGTAACTGTGTTAAGATTAACGCTTCTCTAAACGTTAATACAAAACCTTAGAAATTAAACTCATTATACGATACAAAAAGTATAAGGAAATTTAATCCAAAAACCGAGAATATACAAAAAAAATTATTCAGTTAATAACGGCTGAGAAGGCGAAAACGCTAAAAATAAAATATTCATGACGAAGAATTGATTCTTATATTTTATGATAATTAACTCAGTATACACGTAATTACAATACACGGAATATATATATTTTAACTCAGCAATCCGAAATCAAAGTGTCAAAACAATGCCAAGCTACGGCGCAATGTACTTGCGCATACAGTGATGCCTTAATCAAAAGTCACAGTTATTCAAAGAATCAGACTGAAAATTTGGGGTTAAATGTTTTTTATGTAATAAATCCAAAAAATATATTTTTAAAACAAATTTGGTCACAAATTTTTAAAAACAATTATGGATCTCGACCTACCGGGTCCACCTATCGCTTAGAAACATCCAGGTGACCCCATAAATATATATAAAAAATAATTAACCAAGCCGTTTAGGAGGATAAGAATTACGAACAGACGCACACTGTAATTTTACAAATAAAGATTCATAGTAGTTAAATTTTCGAGTTTCATTTTACAATTATTTAATATTCTATATTTCTTAATATTATTAGCCACTCGTTTGCACAGAATTATTTATATAGTTTTTATTTTGATACTAACGGTTAATGTTTCCCCACCCGAATAGAATTATCAACTTTCTAGACATAGCATATATTTACAGAAGTTGAAAACTTAATCCCACCAATTATAAATCGAAATTTTTAATGAATAAATTTAATATCCAGAGGTCACGAAATAATTAATAATTGCCAATGAAAGTGTTAACAATTTTTTCAAAATATTCAACACCATTGAAGGTATTTCAGATAATAATATTAATCGTTAAGGTCTCAACTTCTTTATTCTATTTCTCTAAATATAGTTCAAACATAACGTCATAAATTATAGATGAAACGTAATGTTGTTATAATATTAGAATTGAAATAATTTTGTTTTGACTCGATAATTATTTTTTTAAATATTTGTCAGATATATATTAGTATACGAATTTCACATGCAAACAGAACATTATTCATTAATATTGGAAAATATAACTTTCTATAAATCTCTGTAGAGACGTTTAGAAATTCACATATCCCCATTGCTTAACATCATGAAACGACATTAGTCATATTTTACATACAACAATAATTTAATTTATTTAATAATTTTTTTCTTGGGATGTCAAGTTTGACAACTTCGTTTTTTCACATGGACCGAATTCAACTGGTTATATCATAAGAGATTGATAAATAAATTCAACTGTTTTAATTTTCGGGTTTTATTAGCACTCCCGGCGGAGTTTGTTTGCACTCACGTACCCATGGCCCGAGAAGCTCGACTGTAAAGCTTGTTGTGTATTGAGGTGGCGGATTTTAGGAGCACATTACTCAGTGATCAGAGTGCAGCATCTCTGGCGAAGGGCCACGCTTCCCAGAGGAGGAGAGGCCAGGAATAGCGCGTCATCTGGAGGTCGGCATTCCTCTACATGAGTGGGCCACTTTTGCAAATCTCTCTACCCCCTTCCCCCTTCCCTCTCCTCATGTCTATTAACCAACGTCCCGACCAGAACTAGGCTTATTCTACTACCACTTGTGTTATTATCTTTGACGATATTCCTAAGAAAAGTGTTATTATTCCGAAACCAATTGTTTTTGAACTTTACCACAGAAACATTTGAGGTAAGAAATATACAAAAATTACTCGTTCAACTCTTTTTGAGCTCCGGTTCATACAGGGCTCACAAATAACACACGTTAATTCAAAGATAATTTTCTGACTTTAATTTTAAAGTAAATAAATGAAAAGACGGACATTAAGTCAGGAAACAATTTTAATAATAAAAAAACGTTTAATCCGACTTTGTGGACTTATTCAGGCAAGACTGTCCGCGACATAAATTTCTCTAATGTAAATAGTTCAACCATTTACGTGAAGAAGTCCACAAAATTGGATGGAACGTTGTCTTTGTATTAATTAAATTGTTTTCTTATTGACCGTCTTTTCATTTATTTACCCACCTCAATGTTTAGTTCATATATATATTTATCGTTATATTGCCTTCAGTGATTTTATGTCCCGCCATAGAGGATAAAATGTTGGTTAATACAACGTCGAATAAACAGTTTGTAACAGTCGTTTACATCTATAATAATGAACAATAAGAAGAAGAGACGATGTTGATTTTGGCAGATAAGTATCTCTGAGAGTAGTAGTGCTTTTATTGTCTTTTAGTGTCTTTGGGAGGCGTGCCGTTCTTTTGTTTGTATACAATTGTGTTATTAATAAATAATATATCATTTACTGATGCAGGATTCGCGTTTTTATTAAATATATTCACAAAACATATATCTGATATTCGTTAGAGGTAACGGCCCCGAGAAAATAACGCTGAGCAAACCCGGATAGTACGGTAAATAAATTTTCATATTGGAACTTAACATGCTCCATTTAAGTATTAAGTATTCAATTAGGGCGATCGATGTTGAAATGGAATAAAACAAGCTGCGAGTGAGTTATTAACTAAATTCTTTTCCTATTTGAAAGGACATACATGGACCATTCAAATAAAAAAATAATTTAGCAAATATATTACACACAGCTCGCTTTATTCCATTTCAACATTGACTCACCCTTATTGATAAACCATATATTTTAAAACTAATCATTACGAGTTGACGCCGCACTTTTTTATTTCTGCTTGCTCGGCCAAGAAGTGTGTTACGATTTTATGTTTCGACTTCCCTCGAAATTCTCGATTGTAAAGTCGACAAATTGTCACTTCCAAGTCGAGCATTGAAAATTTTTCGTAATGTTATTATAACAGAACAAGTAAATTCAATTATTTACTTCCATGGCTAAAAACTGACGTATAAAATGACAAATGAAAATGTAAGAGTTGAAGAAGGCGAGACCTTTGTGATTAGAATTTATTCAATGATGTTGAATTTTTGTTTCAATTTTATTGTAAGATAAAGCGTAAGAAAATAATTACGTATAAAATTAAAAATGTAGGAGCTGACTTCCATGCCACTTACAACAGAAATGAGATAAACGCTAATATTAAATTTATTTTGACTTCTTGGTTATTATATTCATTTATTTTATTATTTAACGTCACAAATTCAATTTATTATAGTACATTTAACTTAGTTTTGAGTTTCCAATGTGTTAGAGTTCTGATTGTAACGGCACAATACTGGGTTAAAGCTTGAAATTGAGGGTCTATGCAGATGTTTTCTTTTAAAACAAATTAGACTGTGTATTTTCTACAAGGTTAAATTCAAAATAATTTAAAAGAATGAGAATACAGGTACCAGGAAAATTAAATGCTTGAAAAAAATTATCACGTGATATTAATCACATGAGATTTATTTCTGTAAAAATTAATTTATTATCGTCACTTGTTTATCCCTTTCGTTATCATATAATAACGTTTTTCTACCTTATTATGGTATTGTGATATAAGTATAGCTTTATTTTGGTGGTGTCATTTTTTCCTACACATGTGCTCGAAGCGTTTAGTGGTAATGAACAAATTTATAAAAAATTCTTTTTCAAGGTACAATATTAATTTTTAAACAGAATCGTTTTTTACCGTTGGTAATAATAAATTAATTATATTGACAGTTACTAGATACGTTTAATTATTAAAGCTGAAATCTCATAACAATCATCAACCTAATTTTTATGTAATAATTATTATAATTTAGATTTAATGACTATAATTCTGGTTAAGAAGAAAACGTGTGTTTTAATTTTATTATGTCAACATAATCCGTTTATTAATATTTTTGTCTGTGATTTATGGTCGTTAATTTTGTATTTGTCCTTAAAATCAATAGATCTTAAATTAAAAGACATTACTGTAAGTCCTTCCATTTTTAGAAAACATACCAAGAATTTGTCGATGGGTAGGTGACTAAATAAAATAACTTCTCTAAAAGTGACAGCTATCAGTGTAATCAACTATATAAATTTGGATTGAATGTCATTAAGTTGAAAAGTTTTTATGCCTGCAAGCAAGTAATGGAACATTTACATGCCTTTAAGAACCCTACGTGACATGTATTCTATTATTTGTCGTACACTAATGCATACTTTATTTATATTAACGAAAGGCATATACTTCTAAGGATCAGTAAACAGGAGGAGTTAATTATCTAAATTATTTCTTTAGATAATAAATATTTTGCTCTTTAAAATGACTAACAAAAATAAAAAGCAAAGCATGTATTAACTTTTAAAAACTATATTTTGTGGTCTATCGTCGTAAATACTAACGAAATCAATGAGCACATTGCACGTTGAATTATTATTATTGATGTTGTTTGAATGCAAATAGGAATTCTCGGAGACATTTATATTTCAATTAAACTATCATAACCCTCTTTCTTAGCATTTCACGTTCCCGTTCTCTATGTAACCTTCAATGCAGCCCACTACAATAAGTTGCAATGAACACGAACAAAGACGGGGATAATGGGTGAGTGGAACTTGAAGGCATGAGTGGGTTTTTGTTAGTTTGTGGACGGACAGAACTTACCGAGCAGCTCCTGCAGATGCTTGGGTAGTTCCACTGCCGCCCCGACGCCGCCCTCGTCGTCGCTGTCGCCCTTCTTGGCCAGGCCCATCTGTCGCACGCGGCCCATGAACTCCGCCTCCAGGTGGGCCTCGGCGGGGGTGGCCGAGGGCAAGTCTTCAGGGCGCATGGACAGACGGATGACCTTCTGACGTTGTCTCTCGGCCAGCTCGGCCACCTTGGCCATGTACTCGTGGTACATCTGCTGCCGGAACAACTCCCCGTCCGTCGCCGGCGGCAGTGACTTGGGCCGCCGCCCCCACGACGTTGGTTCCACCCCCGCGCCCTCCTGGATCACGGCGATGTCCCCGCGTTTCGAGATCTTGTACTTGTTCGCCTCGAAGCGCCTGACCTGTTGTTCCACTTCTTCCTTTCCTTCCGATTGTTTGGAATCCCTACTCCTCTCTGTATTGACGATCATTTGCGGTTCTTCCCCCATCGAACCGTTCGAGGTCCTCCTATTGAAAGCAATTTGTTGATCCATCCGACACGAATCCGTGTATTCTTTAAACTGTTTCTGCTCGTTCGATAATTCATTCAACTCCTTAACGTCAGTATTAGTATTGAAGTTCTGGCATGATTTCTGATTGGCCAAGACACTCGGTTGTTTCGTCTGTAATTCGTCACCATGCAGACGAAACACTTGACTTGTTTGTCCTGTGACAACTCTAGAGTCCTGGTGAACTTTCGTAGTTTCTTCAATCCTTGAAAATTTGAACGGCGGGCCTCGTAGTGTCGTCGTACCTTCGTTCGCGTGTCCATTATTCTTCACAGCTTCTTCGGTCGTTCTTTGTGCCTTCGTTATTTCGTAACTATCGACTGTTTTCGCCTCAGTTTCGTATCTCTCCCGACCGTCGCGGTTATTCTGTAACGTATCGCCTTTCCCACTTACGTCGGATTTTGTGTCCACGTGGTTTTGGAGTATATTTGCCTCTGTCCCCAGTTCTAATCGTTGTGTTAATTGTCTTTCTTCACGGGAGTAGTCCTTCACATGGGCTACCACTTGTTCTCGGATTTCCTGCAGCCTGTTCTGACTCGGTACGGGTGCCTCCATGAGCAGTCTTTCCCTGAGGATACGTTCCTCTTCTTCGAGCTGGTGCTTTTGGTGTCTTTCTCTGAGCTTTTGGAGGTACCGTTGCGCCTCTGTGTTCTGTTGGTGAACTCTCTTCGGCGACTGCGGCAGAGGCGGTCTGCTTTGGTGCGACAGATGGAGTTTCTGCTCCGTTTCCTGCAAGGAGAGTCTTCTCTCTGTCGTTGCGACTTCATCCTTCCCGAGCGTCGCCGGGGAGGTTCTGGAGTCCACTGAGTTGACCCTGTAAACGCGTCGCTGAGTGTCTTCCGAGTTGGTGGCCTGCACGACGTCGGGAACTGCCCTTGCTAACGTAAGCCACTCCGAAAGCATTTGAGCTTTGAGTCTCTGTTCCTCGTCCTTCTCAGGGTTGCGAGCACAGCATCCTCCCCCGCACGCGACCGCGGGGTCCAGCTTCATCATGGCCGACCGCGACGCTGCTACTCGCGCGTCTGCCGCTCCCCTCTGCGGACGCTCGGCGTCCTCCCCGCCACCGGTGCTCCCCGCCGCCGCGGCGGTGGATATTTTTGCGGCGTCCGGAGGCCCCATGACGTGGGCTTTATGACTCGATGCCTCCCACTCTCTCGAATGCAGTAATCCATGTCTCGCACGTCTCGACGGCGGCGTCGGAGGCAGCTGTGAGTTCTTTGTATTTCTTGAGGCCGGACAGAACTGTTCGTTGTAGCTGCGACGCAACATAAACTTATGATGCAGGTCGAGCAATGCGTCAGCGTCGGGCGCGGCGTCGTAGGAGTCCGTTTGAGCTGGCGATAGACAGACGTAGAGGCGCGGGTCGTCCCGACTCTGGATGCCCGTCCAGCACGGATTCTGGGGATGTGGAGGCGACATCATTGGAGGTGGCGTCGGCACAGCGGGCGGCGTGCTGATCCACGACGAACCCGACGGTGACATACTGGCGGGGCTGAAGTAATGTGGCAGCGGGGGCGGCGTCGGAGGGATGCTGCTGGACGGGGAGAAAACCGGAGTGTTGTAACCAATGTCGAGCTCACTCAGGAGGAAGCTGCCCCCTGGGAGGGTTAAAACGACTTTGAGAGCCGCGACGCGAAGGGAGGGAGGTTGGAAGCAGGGCTCGGGGGTGCTGGAAGGATAGTACACGGCTGTGTTGTGGGACGTAGCGTCGCTACTAGAGGACCCTTGTCGAGAGTGGCCGTGAGGTGGAGTCGCCTCATCATCACCTCCTTCACTACTCGCCTCACCTTCTGATACGACAGCAGTGGTCGACTCCAGCATTGCTTCGATGTTCTTTTTGAAACCCGACGATAAGGACGCTATCTGACCGATGGTTAGCTGGGAAAGGACAGTGTACATGCTACTCTGGGTAGGGTCCTGTTTCGGCAGTACTTGCAGCAACTTTAAAACGACGTCAGCTGTTCTGTCGGGGTGCTCATTCTTCGCCACCTCATTATCCTCAACTGTGCCTGAAGGAGGTGGCGATGGTGACGACGCACTAATGATCTCGACAGTGTGAGGTGGCTCAAAATCTATCTCTTCCACGTCATCCTCCGACGCCACCATTTCAACGCTTCCTTCCTCACCAGGAGTCCCTGTTTCCGTGTCCGTGTCCTCTATTTCCGCAATGACAACCCTGTTGCACTCTTGAGGCTCCTCTTTCTGCCACGTGGTGACCAAGGATTGTTGGAAGGACAGCAGCTCATCGACGTGGGACTTTGCAATGAATGACTCCTTGACCATGCACACCTCACCTAGCGTCTCTTCACCCAGGCTGTAATTCCTGTTCCTAGGCGACGTTCGCGATTTGGCAGCGTCATCTGTCCTTTCACCCTCTGAAGGTTCTTCTAGGATGACGTCAAGACTACGCGAGCGCCGTGTGAAGTGTTCCGCTACCGCTCTACGCCTGCTCCTCCTAGACGGCTCTGGAGCCGTCCTACCAACTTCGTCAGCCCTCTTGACGATTTCCAGGCTCTGGAGGAACTCTCTTAGGCGCTTTTCCTCGTGAGGGGGCATAGACGGAGGCGTCGGTTCCGGTTCGTCGTAGTCTTCGACCAAGACCGCGGGCACGTTCCTCGGTGGAGGACACGGCCCGGGTAAGATATCCTCCGCGGTTTCCCAGACGACTTCTTCGAGCCTGGAGGCAACGCGCGTGACCGCCTCCTCCAGGACCTGGTCCACCGCTGCCGACGCCGCCTTCCGCACCTGCGCCGCCCTGCCCCGGCGCCTTCGAGACCGGCATCTTCGACCCCTACGACCTGTAGGTCAGCTTGCCTTGTTAGTGCGCTGCTGGTTTAGTTCGCTGGTTAAGGGCCACTGCACACGACACGCGGTTAGCAGAAAGAAGTAGAAGACTCCCGGCGGCGAGAGGTCCTGGTTAACATGCCACAGCCACAGGAACCGTTAAGAAACCAAGCAGGGTTAGACACGGTCAGTCACAAACAAATCAGTTGGCGTCGTCTCCGCTTTTACTTTCAATCGTTTCTACGGCCTGAATTTTGAAGTTTAAACTCTTTAACTAAAATATAATCGTGACATTATAATTCTAATCTGGTCTTTGGTTTCATATAAAATACAATTCTCACATCAGTAGAAAGTTGCTACAACGCTCAATTTTTAATTTAGATTCACAATCCAAGATTAACAGTCATTGTATATATTTCGTAATAATATTCTTCGAGCTTTATATAGGGGCAAAAATAAAATAAGGGAAACTGAGAAAGGATAATTGTATTGAGGTGAAATGATATGAAAGAGGACAGGCATTACGAATAAAACTCATGGATATAAGCCTGAAATAAAATCTGACTGTCGCAAGGAATTGAAAGTGAAGCGTTAGTAAGAAATTCAGAAACGTATTTCGTATTTGTTGTGGATTTCCTTGGATCGTTAAAAATCTACAAAGAGGATAAATCTGTTTATTTTACAGTGAGAAACTTCGTTTCCCTCTGTTCCTTTCATTGTACATAATTCCTCACCTCGTGAGTTTCATAGCATTTTCTATTTTAATTTTTGTTTCCTTCTCGCCTGAATTATTTACTCAAGGAGGAAGCCGAAGAGGCATTGCAGAATCCGCACAGATGAATGAAAAAAGATTTTTCAAATAACCTAACCTACATTCGTAATTTTGACTTACTCTTCTTTCCGTTCTGACTTATTTATGTTACCTCCGGCCAATGAAATTCAGAACAAATAATTTCCTTAACTAATTTTTAAATTTCAAATAAGTCCTGTAACTCAATAGTCTGTTTCCCATCAATTCTTCGGACCAGGAAGAAGAGTAAATCAAAGTTATGAATGTTGACCCTCATTCAAATTTGCGGGATTCGCAAAGGCTCTTCCACCTCCTCCTTGATCACTTATTTAATAATTACGTTCAATCAGTTGTATACTTTTGCATCACTCTATCTAAAAATCTATTTAATTTTTTTTCAACCAAAGAATTCTTAATAAATAGTTGTTTGTGCTCTGTTTAAATTATGTAAATATGGATGACAAGTTGTTTATGGGTGTCGGTATTACGATTATTTTCTTTCTCCGCTCGAATAATTATTCTATGTTTGGATTTATAAAGTATAACATTTATTTGATTAAAAATCTCGCGTTCAAAGTTTCGCACTTGCCCTAATGGTTGAATCTACGCAAAAGTCTATATTTACAGTATATTGGTGTTCAAAGTTTGGTATTCCTTAGCCCTTAAAGTTTTCCAAAATATACAGAAAATCAGAAAAAAAAGTGGAAATAGTTTTAAGACAGGAGCGACTTTCAAAAATAATAAAAAATGCTTATTATCAGGCATTACGGTTATTAAAATTCCAAGTAGCCTAAATATTTTTTTAAAATATTTTGGTGTCTTTAATTTTTAATAAATTTATAACTGATGAGGGTAAAAGTAAGGATCAATACTAAACACTTTGGTTTGTATAATTTGTTGGTACCATGAACACTAATATTTCACACAGTCTTCCAAAGCAAATTTCAGTCAAGAACAAAATAATCAATTTGGATTGGTTTATGCCATAAATTATAATAAGACACACCCTTACATTCAAATATAAATCTAATCCTTCGACTATCATCTTCAAAGAAGAAAGGATTCGTTTATTGAGTATCCTCACATCAATTGGGTTCAGTGGTTTTCCTATAAGATCCTAAAATAACAATTATAAATAACCTTAAATTTTATATACCTAACTAATGGAAATTTTATCTATAAAAGAATTGTTGAACTGTATATTAGAAATTAACTTCAGTTCCTTATTCGTCAATTTTGTTTTAGTTTAATGATCGCATATTGGAAGACATTTATATGGACTGAGGGAGCCCGTTCTGTTCTTAAACTGCTCAATAGATTAAAAATTGCACAGTCTGTTCATTCCTTGATGACGTACCCCAACGTTTACTAAAACTTTAATGACATCTCTCTTACACACAGGCACTATCCGCCACGATTCATTCTTCTTTGTTAAGCATGCAAGAACCTCGACCACGAAAGCACCAAGGGGCCGTTAGGTTAAGTCATGCACAGTGACATATATACATGTATATTCTATAGGGAGGAGGGTCGACATGCAACATGCAGCCTGTAGAAGGTGATCGCTACTTACCCTTTGCGTTCACGCCTTCGTTGTCGAGCTTCGATTCACCTGTAACCATTAAAAAATTATATAATAATATTGTCTTTTCATCTAAATAGCTTCACATACTTAATTATTTAGGTATAAATTTCAAAAATAGATATTGAAAAACTCGTGGTGAAACAGCATTTCGGGGTAGAACGTCCTACCGAATTTTTTACTGGGTATTACTAGATGTTAATCAATAGGGGTGGAACACAGTACATGCTCAGGGAAGAACTCCTGGTAGCCGCTTGACCAAGTTCACCTTACGTCTGTGTCTTTTTAATTTTTGCAACGTTTCGACAAGGTAATTCACTGAAATCCTCGCTCTTTAATCGTATATATTAGTAGACTAGGAGTCTTTAGCTGCATGTAAGTTACGTATAAGGTATCGGTGAATACCCTTAATCAGAGTCTAGCGTTCAGGATGGAATGGGATTCTACTGTATAAGCCAAAATGTTATGTGTTCCTCAAGAAAAAAAAAGACGGACTTGCAGACTCACCTTATAAGAATGAGTTACAGGATACTGAACACCCAAAAAAATATATAGATTAAGAAAGAAAAGGCACGGAAAAGGGGTAAAATGTTAGCAAAGACTGTGCAGTTACAAAAACCAAATCTTTGCGAAAGGAAAAATTAATAAAACGATCAAACGCAGGCTAAATAAGCATAAGATGGAAAACAGAAAACGTGTTAATATTTTTCTGAATTTAAATTTAATTTTATTGCACTAATTGTAAAAACATCCTCTCACGTTCTGCTTCGGGTGGGGAGGGGGAGCAGAAAATGAAATTTTTACGTTTATTTTTAAATATTCAACAAAAATCTAAATTAGTTCTTTTAAGGTGTATTGATATTATATTAAGTAAAAAATAAATTAAACTAATGTTTTTTACTGAAAGTGATTTTTCTTTTCCCATAACTTTGCAATAATTTTAAGAAGCAATTAATCAGTGGGACTGAACAAGTAATGACTATAAAAATGGGATCTTCAGGGAAAAATGGAGGATAGAAATATGTAAGGGCAAGCTCAGACTCTTGACATCGGATAATAATTACAACAATGAACTTAACTTATAATTCAAAGATAAATTTAATATTAGAACAATAATTATTAAACATCATCCAATTTATCAGTAGTCCTGTTTCATTTAAGCCGGTGTCAGTCCATATATTCAAGTTTCAGTGCATTTACGGATCTAACACATAAACTGGTGATTCTTTCCAAAAGAATTAAATACAGACATCCAAGAATGTCTTACTTATATTTACTAAATATTAATCAAAATTTTTGTTCACAAATTGACTGTTTTTTCTATTTATTTTTCTTAATTATCCGATTATTGAGTTTTTGAATTTTTTAAGCACGATTTTTTGCTTCTAATTTAAACATTTTTAAATCTTGTAAACTTCCATCTCAATTTGTTAATTGGGAATAAACTATGACATTTCGTTAAATAACAATATGAGTGAGTTTCACCGAGAATTTATTCAAAATTAATAGTGATTTTTTAAATACTTTTTTGTGTAGCTACTAGTTAAAGTCCACGAAAATGGACGTAACGTCGTAATTATAAGTAAAACTTTTATGTGCTGACAAATCTGCTATTCTTTTTTCTTAATTGTCAGATTATTTCTTTACAGCAAATATATCACTCTTCTAATGTCAAAACTATGTTTCATTCCCCCTGGCCCCCCCTAAAAAAATAACCCAACCTACCTGATGCAGGATTTCTAAGGATTTCACTGCATCAGTTTTAGGTGAAACACCGCTTAGAATCCTTAAACTATAGCCCAGGGATTCTAGTCAACCCTTGTCTACCGTTATCTACCTTCCACATCCCCTCATGTAGCCTGTGACCCAAAAAAATTAACCCTCTCTTCCCCATTTTTTAGTATGAATAGATAATATTTTAATTCAGCGACTCCTCAGCAGTTCATAAAAAAAATTTACTACACGAAACTGTAAATCCCCAACATATGTAACCTCTACTTGAACGTCCCTATTGTCTTATATTATGTAAATCTATTCTATGTAATCCCAGCTAATAACAAAGCCGTTATTGCGCCACAAAATAAAATTGTATGAAAGGGAAAAGATTATATTTCATTTGCGATAATAACCTCACTGAAAATGAGACGTAAAAGGAAAATAATTGTCGTCTCGGTAATTATTGTGCTTTATACTTTCCTCCAAATAAATTACCAGAACGCATTACGAAATTTCGGTCACCTTCGATTAACATCGGCCAACTTCGGCAAGCCAGTGTAAAAATTATTGTTAGCCTGTGAATAACAAGTTACTTCTGTCGCAAAAATGGCACTCCGTTTAATAAAACCAACTTTCCCTGCCATTGCAAAATTCTCATTCCGTCCACACGGCGCTGGGAACACGTTAAGCGAAACTATTATCAACAGATGTTAATTTCCCGAAGGAGAAACGCTGAAGAACGAGGGGTAAGTTTATCAAAAATAAAGAAATCTCTCTAGGAAACTAGTAAAAATTATACTGGTAGGGCAATGCATAATATATAGAGTAGTATAGTTTCGTGAGATTACTCGTGCAAATGGTAATGACTTGTGTTAAATATTTTCTTTCCCCGAGGATTTACTTAGGAAGATTGGCAAACAAATCAGAAGATGCTTCAGTTAGCATACATCACGTAAATATAAATAAGACGCATGGACAATGTTTTCTATTTCGCGAGACTTTGGCAGAGTCCGAGCACAACTCAGTGAATGTTTTCACTGAACATGAACTATTCAGAGTAAAGAATTGAAGAATTGGTCATTTGGAATGAAATATTTTTCCTTGGTGAATTCAAAGTCTGTGGAACACAAAACATGATAAGGAACCGATAGTTTGGCACAGGACTTACGCAGTGGAGTTTCCGGGAAGCTGCTGCACCTGTTGGAAGCTTGCTGGTGGACACAGCGACTGAGCGACGGTCCGCGGCGGACCGGATAGGGCGCGGTGACGGTCAATGGAAGCGCTGGGCCGTACAGTTGGGCGTGGAGGGAGATTCTGTGTGAATATACGCTCCTAATATCCAGCCAGCTCTTTCTCTCACGCACACAACACTACTTTCACATATATCTCAAACTGGGAACTTCAGAGTTCGAAAACGCAAATCCACCGACTATCCTATAACCCTCTGGTAGACAGGGGAACCTTACACAGCATCAGTCGTTAGTGAAAGCCGTATTTTAATTTCAAAAGGACTACATAATTCGCCATTGATATCAGTATAATCCGATTTTCACAAGATCAACCAACACTGGAGTTCATTTCACATTGTTGTTGTGGTATTCAGTCTTAAGACTGGTCTGATGTACCCTCCATGCTAACCTATCTTGAGGAAGCACAACCCTTATCCACCCTAATCTGTTTTATAGTATTCCATCCTTGGCCACCCTCATCTGTTATTACCCATCACACTTCCCTATTATGCTATTTTTACAAGATGTGGCCTATTAATCTAATCCTATTAATCAAAGTCCTCCATGTTGATCTCTCTTCTCTTATTCTGTCTAGAACTTCCTGGGATAGTTACTCTATCCACCCATCTGGTTTTCAGCATTCTTCTACAGCTCCACATTTCTAAAGCTTCCATTCTTTTCCTTTATGAAACCCTGGATATCTCGCATAAAAACGTAAAAATACAAATTGTCAGCCTTGCCGTTTGAATAATCTGTGGCACTGACTTAGGGATCAATACACGCCCGCAAGTTTATTGCGTCGTAGCTTGGCATGGTTTCGACATTTCGATTTCGGATTGCTGAGTTCTGATACATTCAGTGTATTGCCCCTTCTGAGTGAATTATTTATCTATTATTATTTCGTAAATTCGAAACTTGCACTGTTTGAATTACGATTTATACGCATGTTCATTCGGCGGTAGTCCATCAAACCTTCAAAATAAACCATTTTAATGTCACCGTTAAAGAAAGTGTTAATCTATCTGATGGTTTAATTACGTATTGTCAAAGGGTTTAAATACTACAGTCGGATAATATATTTAAATTACCGAGCAACGCCAGCCACCCAGCTAGTTCTTACTCCACAGACTTCCCTCTAATGCTAATTTTACTAGACCCTCGTGTCTGAAAACGTGGCCTATAATCTATCACTTCTCTTGGTCAAAGACCTCCGAATTGTTCTCTTTTCCCCTATTCTGCTTAGAACTTCCTGGTTACTTGTTCTATCAACCCATCAGATTTTCAGCATTCTTCTGTAACACCACATTTATCTTATTACTTTAAAAACTTGGAACCAATATTTTACTTTGTTTCTGGTACCAGGATATTATAATCATTAACTATGAAAGTCTCGCAATCGAAGGTTTTTTGTATGTCGTACGAAAACATCCGGTGAAGTAATTTCCTCCTTATTGTCTATATTTTTCTGATATTGATGAGACGAGTTTTTCCATTTTCCGGTAATGGGCTATCAGGACGTGAAATGAACTTCAAGGTAAGCAGAGAGAAAGAGGTAGGGAGAGAGCCGTACTTTAGTTCTCTGATAAGGACACAGTTGTTAGAAGGAATATAATGTAAAAAACAAAACCTTCGTCACAGCGTCAGTGTGTATGTCCCAGATATAAGCGTCCAAACTACTGGTCAGAATTTGACAATATTTGGCACACGTCTTCCTCAGGACCCGAATCTGTCCGCGATCTTTAATTTATTTTAAATATACTGAATTTATATATGCGAGGAAAATGAAAAAATTATTTAAAATATTTCGTGTACCATACACGCATCGAAATGTCTTAAATTTAATATGGGTTGATTATATTCTTTAAATTATAAATATTTCGCGTCGTAATTACGCTTTTTCTGAGAAATAATAACTTTTTTGGATCGTCGATACAGTGTATACGTAAGGTAAATTTTAATATTTAGTAGTTGCTCGTTTGTAATCAAATAAAAAATTATGCCTTTGATAGTGACATTCTTCACAGTTAAAAGTATTAAATTAAATAAACTTTAATAACAAGAATACTGTATGTGTGGAAATAAAACTCGGTTTTCTGGTTTCTCTAAGGCTGGCTCAAGCAAAAGTCTTTTTGTTTATGTAGAGAAGGTAGTACTATGAATGTCGTGTATCCCCAAGTACTCTAATAAGCTTATCATTAATTTAATTCCTGCTTTATTACTTACGTGAACCCAAGCAACGCCAGGTACTTCAGCTAGTATATATGTAATCATGTAAACTTTGTTAGTTGTCTACGAACCTAGGGTTTTCGTAACTATAATTAAAGAAAAATAAAATATATTATCCTTAATGGTTTAAATTTATCCTGCGAACATAATAATATTAAAATTTTTGTAGCATTATATTATTAATTTAAAGTTATTATGTTCTGTTTTAAATTCTAAGTCATGTTATCTATATATAATAGGCCAGACAGCACCCAGATTTTTGGAAGATATATTTTGAACTTGTGCCTGTTAATTTTTTTCTTCTGTCAGTGATCGCTTTTCACCGTGTCGACTGTGAAATATTATTTTACGTCGACAATTTTAATTTGTAACTCTTCGGAATATTCCCGCCAGAAGTATTTAATTAAGTGAAAATAACGAAACGGCATTTTTAACTGCACAAAATAATTTAAATTTTTCTCTATTTAACACATCTTTTCAGCTTCGTAACATTTGAACCTCTTCAGGTAATTGTAATTAAATAACAAAGAAAAATGGGAAAACAAATATTAAATTATCTACATTTTCGTGTCGTGCTGTACAACTTCCAGTTATATCTCATATTAATGAATGATAAAATTGAAACTGATTAGATGTAAATTGAAAATACGAATATGGAGCTCACTTTTAATATAAAAATATGTAAGTCCGTATATATAATACATTTTCGCGTAAAAAAATGTTATAATTCGTTGAACATCATTTTTATGACTTATATGGCAGTAATATTGATATTATAAGTCCGTATATATAATTTAAAATTAAAGCTGATAGAATGTACGTTTAAGTGCAGATATCGCTTTATTCTTTCGAGGTAGTAATTCAGGTCACGAGATAATATTTTTCGCAGGGCATTGACCCCCGGTGCACACATTAACATTGAGTGTGAGTGCATCTTTGGTGGTTTGTAAACGCAGCGCCTCCTATTGATATGTTAATGTGTGGAGGGCGTGGTGAGGAGTCTGTGTGACAATAGGGTAGACATCCTATTACATCACACTGTGTCACAACACAGACAGTCAATATGCATCGTGGCATATGACATTTCCCCATGGGGAAAAGAATTCTTCAACATAAGGGAGTATTTCTCTGTCTGTCTCAGTCTCTTTCTGTCTCTCTCTCCGTCTCTCTTCTTGTTTCCCTTGCAGTCTGCCTCTCTATACCTGTCTGTCTCTCTGCATCTCTTTCTCTGTGTTTCTCTGAATCTTTCTCTTTTCCCTTTTGTTGGGGTGTTTATTTTTAATTTTCGCAGGAGCGTCCTGACGACAGTTTCAGCGCTTGGACAGTTCCTTGTCCGAATTTGAAATATTATAAGTATATTTTCCGCTTTTTCCTATCAACGTATTAAGTTATGGATTTATAAAAAAAATTTAATTAATATATTTTACGTTTTTATTTTCTCAATTTATACTTTTTTATTCTCACTCGCTTCCTATTTATGTTCTATTATTTTTATCATTTATGTTTGTCGACATTTTAAAATTAAACCTTTTTTCGCTCATTTTATCAGTTTATCTATTTTATTGTTCCGGTATTTTCCAAATTTTCGTGTTTTAGTAATGTTTTTATTTTTATCGCGTTTCTATTATGATGAGACATGTAACAATCAATCAACAATATTTTCGTTTTTCAAAACATTTATTGATAAAAAATCTTTCATAAACAGCCCTACGTTTCTCCACAATCTTCAGACTGCATTGCCTTGATGTTATAAAAACGCATTTTCACATTCCTATATTTTTCGACTTAAACATTTATCTCAATTTTGTCAATAATTACTTGTCCTTATTTCTTCATCAATTGTTAAGCGACTAACAATAACGTTGTCATTTATTCTGAACCTTTAAAATGTGGTTAACCGAAAAGGTATTATGTTAATTACTGGTTCTTTATTAAAATTTGTGTTTAGAAAATAAAGTTATTCAAATAACAAAATGTCCAGCAATGTTTACTGTCTTATCGTTTCAAATTCTATAGCACTCATCGATAGATCCTGCTGGATCATCATTTAATATATATATATATATATATATATTAATTTTGGTAAAATTAATGTTTACTTGTAGTATTTCCTCAGTGGTAGGATAAATGAAGTCAATGAAATGGACGCGGAGTGAGGACAGAACCTACTTGATAAGAACTAGCTCAGTGGCACGGTTGGCATGGTACCGTGAAACCGTAGTCTTCCGGGTCAAAAGACAGGGCAGGGCATTGCTGCCAATTGGGACAGCAGGTCGTCGCGATTAAACCTCAATGTTAAACCTTTTCCACACGTACCACAACCGTTTCGAGGGACAGGGGAACGGGACCGGCATCTTAATCAAAAAAAGTTAGATAACGCTGCTTTTGTTTTTCAGTGAAGGCAACGAAACAGGGGTAACTTTATATTGCACGAATAACCGAAAACAGATTCACGGTTTATATACGTTGCCAAATATTCATAATTGAAAATGTTTTCAGTTGACGAAACTATAAGTTTGCTGTAAACCATCCGCTTTAAATAACATAAAAAACTTAACTTTTTATGCATCTACTTCTGAAGGTATACCATAATTGGCGTACCCATGTTTTCCTCGTTCTTTACCAGAGTTTCCGATCAGTGAAATTATGACTAAATTTTTCTTAAATACGCAATCAAGTTGTTGACAATGTATTGCTATATATATAATAGCCCTGAGTAACTGTCTTCGTGAAACGCTCGGAACACATCGGAAACGCTCGGCTTTAGCTTCGTCAAAGAATCCACGGTACAAAGAGTACGCTTGAGGTCAAAGTAGTTAGTTAGTGTCACTTTTACTTTTTTAAATTATATACTTCTATAAATTAACATATTTCTTAACTGGAACGTAATATCATCATCGAATTGAGTATCAACTTCAAGATTTTGCTTCGATTAAACCTGTGTTAATTCAGTAGATTCATAATTTATCTTATGACATTCAACTTAATATTGCAAACCAAAATACGAGCACTTGGAACGATGATGATAATAAATGTAAAATATTTTCTTAAATCCTTAAATTTTTCCCACATTTCAAGTAACCACGGAAGATTTCAAACCACTTTTGCCCAAATGTAAGATTCTTTAGTCATTTTAATTTTATTAATTTATTTAATACAATTTTCCTTATACTTGCATACGTGTGTATTTTATATTTTATGGTTTTTTAATTGAATGATTTTGACTTTATGATAAAATTTCAAAGTTGTTTAAAACACAATTTTTAGGTTTGTAGGTGAATGAGTGTTCGACTCTCGAGTCGGACCGCTCCGGAATAAAGTCTGGACTAGAGGACTAGAGTGACGGACGAGTATCTCAAGACTTACTGTGTTTCTGACGCCGCCCCAGAGCTCCACGGTGGTGCCGCCTCCGTCGCCGCCACTTGATGGATCCGAGCGCCCGGAAAACTGCGACGAGCCCCCCTTTGACTTTACGCCCCCGCAGAGGGGGGCACGCAGGGAACAGTTTCATCGCAAACTAACACGAACGCCTCACCGCGCACATCACCACCGCTCCTCACGAGACTGCGCCTCCTGCGGGTCCTCCTCGGCCATATAAGAAAGTTACCGCCCATTGCTGCCAACACCCGGCGACAGGCTCTGCCAACCGTCACCTCAGAATGCGTGACGTCTCAAATAGGAAAAGAGACGAAGGAAGAAACAAAACATTTCCTAATCAACTTTTCTGACTGTAAATTTTGATCACTTTCTCGCAGCGGTCGATGATAGTTTATAACGGCAGCTGGCAAATTTGATTATTTCCTAATTACAGGTCAAAAACTAAATAATCTTATCCAGCATGTTTTATGATTAATTGATGATAGCAGTAATTCCACCAAAAGATGATAGCAACGTCCAGGTTCTCACATAACGATATACATTCGTCTATTTTAGGAGGTGTATGTATTGGGGTCGAATACTTTGGGCATACGGCAAGAGTGTATGTTGATGCCATTGGATCAGTCGAACAACTCCCTCCAAAAACCTGTTCAGACAAGGAGAGGGGAATGCTGCGACCCCACAGAAAACTCATCTCCCGTCATTTGGAAGGTCGTGAAAATACTGCCCAATAACCCGACCTACCTGATGCAGGTTACTCGCTTCCTATTTATGTTCTATTATTTTTATCATTTATGTTTATCAACATTTTAAAATTAAACCTTTTTTGCTGATTTCATCAGTTTATCTATTTTATTGTTCCGGTATTTTCCAAATTTTCGTGATTTAGTAATGTTTTTATTTTTATCGCGTTTCTACTATAATGACATTTCCACGAAACTTTTTCCCGTGCTAATTTCTAGGATGATATATTAGCATTAAGGGAGTCAGAAAAAGATTGGAAACCATAATAAATAGCATGTTCGTGGTCCTGGAGCAAGAGTTCAGTATGAGGATTAATAGAGGCAAAGTAAAACCTAAATCACTGAATTGAAGCAATGTATTATATTTATATAATCGTATGTATTAAAATATCTCTGTGACTTGTAAAACCAATCATAGTTTAACAAGTTATCTGGAAATTTAATTTCGAGGTGACACAGCGGTTGGAATTATTTGAAAAGCGCGAGCACGCGGCCTAATTACAAATATGTTTCATCCGCATGCGGATTAAGAGATAAAACTGCGTCCGAATGTTGTATTAAAACTTGCCAACAGTTTCGTAAACATGTTAAGCTCCCTCTCTGAACCGAAGTCATAATTCGGCTCACATGGATTACGTTATAGTGGAAACATACGAACAATTACATGTCCATTACCTATGGAAACTAAAACAAATAAATAAAATATATTGTAGCCTCTGAAAGCAATATAAAATATGCTTATATACAACAGAGGTCATATTGATGAATTTTAATTTATCCTCTAAATTGATTTTTATTTTCCAGTATGAACATCTTTTAGTTGAACGTTTTCCCCGAGTCTGTTTCCGAAAAGTACTTCGACAAAGCAGGTAGTTTGTTCGTTTACATTTGTACTTAGTGGAAGCCATTTATTGGGTAAAGAATTTAGCGATTTTTGTATCTAGGAAATATTCACTCACCTTGTGCGTTTCCGTTCACCTTTCCGTTTCCAGCGGAACTCCCACTAAATGTATTCGTATTTGCGGTGGTGATACCGTTTCCGACACCTGGAAAAGAAAATAGGCACCCCTAAAATAAGAGGAAGATCGAACTTAAAAAATAAAAGATTAATTTTACGTCTCACTGATGTGATGTCTTTATTTTTTCAATAAAATTTGAAAATAACGTTTCGATTCATGTTAGAGAAATTACCCAAATGATTCGAAAAGCTAGGAAACTGTTCGTTATCAACGAGAGGGATCAGATGCACAATACAGGAGAGTCCTTATTTGTTAAATTGGATTCTCTTCTCTGATTCCTTCTCTGTGGTTCGCTCCTCATCTATTCCTCTCTTTTTTTTACTCAGACAATGGAAAATCCGTAAAAAATTTGAATAATGACAATGACTTTCTCTTCATGAAATAGATTCTAAACAAACAGCATATTTTTGGAGTTAAAATTTACACGAATGGATTGTAATTATTTATTTAACTAAATACATAGTAATCTGTCTTTACACTTCATTGGTTTGTTATAATTATTTTCTGTTTTATGGTTCATCACGACAAACGACTGATGCAAACAAAGTTTTCTACGTTTTTATATTACAAAAAAATAATGAAGTTTAATAGACCAACTGTTTTCATTCCATATTTAATAATCGATCTGTTTAACCTGTCCTGTTGATCTTTTAATTTATTCTGCAAAGTACACAACCGAAAACAAGGCAAATAAATACTCCGATTCAGAATGTTGTGTGTTATTAAACTATTTGCAAATTAATACTCCCTCTCCCTCTCATCCTCCTCCTCCCTCTCTACTCTCTATGTGTATTTGTTTCCCGGGCTAAGCTAACATACACATTTTTAATTGCGCATACTGGTCGATCAATAACGGGCTATTAACAAAATTTTTAATACTATTCTATTGGTATCTCCTTCTGGTGTAATTTATCGTATCTGAGTTATATTCTAATCAATGCTAAGGATTTGGAGGTATTTCGTTTTTAATTCCATACCTACTCACACCCTGTATTATTTTTTCCTTGTTTTCCATTCGAACTTACCTTTTCTAGCATCACTTTTTGATGCATGTTATCCATTTACAAACTAAGTCTGTTTTATTTATTATGTAATTGAAAATTATCATTTTTTATATTATAACGGAATTCTGTTTAGTTACCTGATGAGATCCACGAATACGTCGTAGATGTATTATATATAAAGAATGAATTGTTTGCCGGCAAATTGTCTGTATTGTTTATTTCATTTTTATAGTTATTGCAAATAATTCGTCTTTTCGTGTAGGCAATACCATCCCCCGTTAACTATCGAAGGCCGGTTGCAGATCAACAAAGCATATAAATGTTAACTCTTCTGTTTTAGATGATTTATGCCAGTAAAAAAAGTCTACTTTTTAGTATATAAAACTGATCATACCACGTCAATATTCATAGAAGCTTTCACCCACCGGGTCCATAGTCACGTCGCATAAAGGTCATACCAATGAAAATGAACAGTTGCTTTCTTTAATAATTTTCTCTTGCCTTTGCATAATTGTTATTCTATTATTCGCCGCAGTGCTGAGACACATTTTCTAATCCTCAATATTGTTAAAAATTGTTGATAATAAAATACAAAGAAACGATATAGGAGAGAAATGGACACTCCTGAAGGAAGAAGTGACTTGAAAAAATAGGAAGTATAGCTCATACCGATAGTAAATATCGGATAACACAAGAAATAGTTAGATTTTTTACAAAAGGCGTAAATATAAAAACGCGAGAAATTAAAATGGTAAAGAACAGTACAGACCCTTGAAGAATGAGATGGATAGGAAGTGCAAAGCAGTCAAAGAGGCTTGGCTCGAAGAGATATGCAAAGCGGGTTGAAGACTTCAAAGTGAAAGGGGAAATAGACGCAGCTTATAGGAAAATCAAAGAAACATTAGGTAAGAGGAAAAATATTATTAAAACGAATATAAAACTGGAGATGATGAAAATTAAAACGATATATGGAAAAGGAATCATATTGTAGGAGAATAAATAAAACATCTACGCTTTGCCGATGATATTGTAGTATTAGGGAAGTGAGAAGGACACTTGGAAACCATAATAAATGGCATAAACGTGGTCCTGGAGAAAAAACTCAATATGAGGATGAATAGAAGGAAAACCGATGTAATGGCGTGTAGTATGAGAAACAGTGGAATAACAGATTGGGAAGGGATATTTTGAAGGAAGTTAAGGAATTCTGCTACTTGGGCAGCATAATAACATTGGATGGTAAAAGTATAGTAGACACAAAGCCTTTCCCAAAAAAAAAAGGAATTTACGTATGGGTAATATAAGAGTGAACGTCGTTTGCCAGAGTGGCGGGACTCTACAGAACGAGTATAGAAGGGATATTTTGTGTACTTACGTTGTCTTCCAGCGTCGTTCTGGGCGGTGTTCCGGAAATTCCGTCGCTTCGGTGAGCCACTGCATTCCCTGCAACAATGCAAATCATCATTGTTATCGGACTGGGCAATACGTCGTGCCTCGCAAATCAACGTCAATCTCCTTGAAGCTTCGCCGCCTCTCGTTGCGCAAAACATATTATCGAAGGCCACGAGATGCAGCCTGCCAATACAAGTGTGAAGCAACATACAACACAATACAAGACAAAAAAAATGGACCTGTATATTTTTGTTAAATAAGAATAATAAAATCTAAAAACTCTGGAAATCCGTTCCTTGAAGCAGTATCAGCTTTAATTGATTTATTAAATACATCAGCATAGTTATTTTCAAATAGAAGTCGATTTGGCCTTGTTACGTCGAACAAAATTCATGTTACGTTATCACACAATACTTGCCCACGCAGCTGTGCTGCAGTAAGGGTTAGTTTGTAACAGCCTTCCCCAGAGGTTAAGAACAATCATAACTACTACGAAATGGCGCTGCTGTTTTACTCTGTACAGGAGTTTCTTGATCGTCCGCCTAATAGTTGCTACAATAGTGTTGACTGTCTTGCTTTGTTAAATTTCCTATTACATAACTTTATCTTTTTTGCTCTTTTGGAGTTACTACGAAAGGTCAGATTCCTCGTCGTGCACCTCCAAGAAGTGAAGCTTCCATTCTTTATGTGTGTTTATGCTCTCTAGTGTGCGTGTAGTTTTTCCGATTCATATACAACAACATGATATAAATGTCCTTGTTTGTATTGTCTTAATATATTATCTTTGTATTACAGAACGGACAAAATGCTATTTAATAATTGCCAAATTTATTTTTCTAATGACTTTAATTATATCAAACAAAAAATCTTTAATTTTTATAAAATCAATAAAATATTTCTTGTCGCCGCATAATTACACTAAAAAAACCTTGTAATGTATCTATAATATCATTTATCATTATAAATTATTATATTGTATATATTATTATAAATACAGGCGTAATTGTAAAGTGAACGTGGTCACTAATAACCACATCGGTTGATAAACGTAAAATAAATAAAAACTTGTCTGGAATCTTCCGGAGATCAAAAATATTGTCATGGTGGCCAGCGACCTTTTGAGATATTTTTAAAACAGGTTAAAAAAAATTATTTTCTAAGTAACGTCGACGATGTAAGATGACTGTAAACAAGGCATTTTTCTCCAGCTCGCAATTCTTGCAGACGCCATTTCCGATACACGGAAGCACTTGCGCTCATGGAATGAGTTTTCCCCTCGCAGCTAATACTCGGAAATTGGCGAGTCACAGATATTCCTTGCTCCCGCCTCTTTCAATTTTTTTCCTTGTCGAAAAAAAACACACGAGCTTAAAATTTCGCTGTGAGGTCGAATAAGAAGTCGATGAAAAATGGCTTCCATTCATTACTCTCCCGACGTGTTTTGTTGATTAGAACTAAACACACACTAAACCAAATTAAAACACATACGAACACGCAAATTTTAACATTCAATTCGAATAAATAAACGACACAAATTACGATGCGTTTGTAAATGGATTTTATTTGTCGCGTCAGGTAAATTTTAATATTTAGTGATTGCTCATTTTCAAAAGCAAAAAAATATATACAAGATCCTTAATAAATATAATTGAAGTTTCTGTCTGGACATTTGTTTCAAATTGGCCTCGAAATGTGTGAAAGTTATAAGGTTTGCCGTGAAACGATCATAAATTATATCGTACTTTCTATATATACAATGAATTTTTTCAGTATTTAGGGCGAAATGAAAAGTTATTCCTTGGGATAGCTAGTTAAATAATAAAAAAACACCAGTGGGACGACAAAATGGAGTAGATGTGCAAAGGTTAACTTTACACAAGGAAAAATTGATAGAGACAGACATCTCAACAAGAAGTGTCAAAGGAGGGAAGGTAACTTGATTTTAAGTTTCTTAGAGAAGAGGAAGCACGCTTCTTGAATTTACCAGATGAAAAAAAAACATGGAAGACGGGTAGCGTGTGAGCTGAAACGATTTCAGCAATCAGTAAACAAGTTGGAATATTTTATATTGCAGTGCGTTCGTAATATAAAACCAGATTATTAAATAGTTTAGAAACCTAAGTGACCCTCGTAAGAAGTATCTCCGTGTAATTTAGAGTTTTACTATACTTGAGGATACAAAATAACGCCTGCGTAATTTATATTTGCTCCCTATTCAGTGATCGTCATATTTCTAACAAGGAATCGTAATTTAAATCCAGCATTTTAGTTGTACATCAGGCATAAATACGTGAAATATCGTAATACGTAAAATGACAGTTTACGTATTTTGTGATGATATCGCAAAATTATATAACTTTGATGTGACAGGACGTTCAAAGGAAGAAGTGTGGCTAATGCAGCTTTCCGGTCTCGAACCATTGTCCTCGCATTATCCTCACAACCATGATGCGAGCCAAGCACAGCAGTAAAGGCCTCAGTAATATTTATCTGCACATTCACATATTAACATCATCGTCTGTGTTAATTATTCGTAATGTTCCCTTGCTATATATGTACATATAATTTTTTATGATTAAATCAAACGAGAGGTCGGATAAGAAATTATACAATTTTATTTTTAAAAAAACATTGCATAAACCCATAGTACCACTATATATACATATAATAACCCTGAGTAACACTCTTCGTGAAACGCTCGGGTCACATCGGGTATGATCGGCTTTAGCTTCGTCAAAAAAAAACGGTACCGATAGTACACTTGAGTTGAAAGCGTGTAGTATGACTTCTACTTTAATAAAATATATACTTCTATTAATTAACCTATTTTTATGACCTGAAACTTAATATCACCATCCAAATAATTATCAAGTATAAACTTAAATTAAGCTTAGCAGTGTTAATGTAATAGATTAACTCAATTCATGAACTGAAACTTAATATTTCAAACCAAAATACGAACACATGGAAGGATGGTGATAATAGATACGAAAAATCGTCTTAAATCCTTAAATTTTTCCCTCATTTCAAGTAACCACGGCAGATTTCAAACTAAATTTGCCTAAGAGAAACTTACAAAACCAAAGCTGAGATCTTTTAATCATTATAATTTAACAGAATTTTTGTCAATTGTATAAGTGCGAATATTTAATAAACTTGGTTATGAGTGTATTTAAAATTTTATGATTCCTTTTAATTGTATGCATTCGACATCATAATAATTTTCCAAGTTGTTTAAAAGACAATTATGATGTTGGGGGCTATTTTTTTGGTTGAATGGTGACGTAACAGTGAGATATCTCCTTAATTAAAAGAATCGAAAAAGAAATTATACGGATATTGGAACCACGATGAGTATCTACAAATGGAAAATAAGAAGAGATTAACATCGTTCAGTTACATGTATCTCTCCCTGTCAATAAGACTGTCTAAAATCGTTCTTAGGGGACGAGAGGCTTGACAACGAACTCTTTACCGCTTAAATTACATTAACGTATAATTAAATAGTGTACACGGGGTAATGCAAATAAGTATCTGGACATGGCCGGGCACAGGTCTGGTAAATAAATCAAACTGCTAAGTTATCTGAAAAAATAAGTAATAAATAAAAATATTACAACGTTTAGTTCCTTTTCAGGTGTTTCAAATACGTTAATACTGATTTCTTCCGTATAAAATAACAAATTTTGTACAAATGAAAATTTTCGGTTGAACTGTACGTGAATTACAGAAGCTTTTAGAAATGGTATTATATTACAGGAAATTAATTATATTCATCAAAAACAAATAGGAACACAAATATTAGCCAACGTAGGGACGAAACGTTTCGGAATTTTTTAAAAATAAATTAAATATGGACAGTTGGTCGTTTTAATTATTTATCTAAGTGATTTATGATAAATATAACTATAATCGGATAGAGATTTGTGCTAAATTTTCAATCAAACTATTAACATTGAAACACTATACCTTTCAACCTGTCAGTACTCGTAGAAACGTGTTTCATTTTTTTGTATCATTCAAGTCATTATCATGGAAGTTAATGGCTGTGTTTTAATAAAGAGAAAATTTGGGTACGATTCATTAGTATGTCTACAATTTCATTTTTAGATTTGGATGAATAAATATGATAATAATAAATCTAAAGAAGGCCCATAACATGTTCAATCAGTTCGTTTGTTTTTGGCCGCATCAGGAATAAATAATAAAATTGACAAATAGTTTTTCTAACCCCAGTGTCGAACACGCACCAATGATTTTTTTATTATTTGAAATAATACGCTACACTGAAATAGACACACACTATTGGTCTAGAAGCGTTGCTGTCAGTTTTATTTCGGGGACGATGGGGCTTATCCAGAGCAGCGGCACCACCGAGGGAAGACACGTCCATGTGCTCCAGAGTCGATGTTAGATATTAGAATAGTGTAGGAGTTCCGCATTACGGTCTGGGAGGGCGTAGATGGGAAATGTGCCGTCGCATTGTGACGCCCAGTTAAATGAGGCGTGCAACGACGACGCCCCTACAGTTAGTCCCCTACACCAAAACATCACTCCACAACACCGGTCAATCTCTCGTAAAAACTCAAACCGAAGCAGTCATTTTCATTTCGCGACCTGTCCCCGTCTGTCTATGAAATTAGTGTGATAAGATAATCCCCACTTCCCCTTGTAGTGATGCGGTTCCCTTCCAGGGAACAGACGCCGACGTCACGCCGCTCTCTCCAGCATTGACGAAACACTTATAAAAATCTTATTAACCGGATTATGTGCAATAATATTTTAGAAAGAAAGAAGGAGAAGAAAGGGAAATGTTAAGGTTGAAACAGGGAATTAAATGATTACTGGTGACCTCTGGAGATCTCGGGAACAAAGGCTGCTACTCTACGGCCGGGTAAAAAAATAGATACCCTTGGGCATTAGAGGTAGAAGGGAAGGAGGACCTCCCTTCCCTTTTCCAACTTCTATTTTCTCGTCAGTCAGCAGAGTAAAAGAAAAATAATACGAAACTAGACCTTAGTTTAATTTGGTCAAAGCTCAATCCCGGACGTCATTTGCTATGCAGTACAGGTAATTAAACACAAACGATTCCATATTTACAATCTTCGTAAGAAGTATAATATTAGGGTGAATTTTGACCAAGACTCATTAATTTACCTACAATATATTATCTTTCAATAAAATAATTAAATTAATCACAACATCCCTCTTTTACGAGTGTTATTATTTCTATTTCAAAGTTTCAGTATACTACGTTTCGTCTCTCTTTCACTCATGTTGTATTCAGTCGACTCAGGGAATCATGGAGTGAAGTCCGTGAACTGCTAAATTGTTATACCTGAAGAAGTCTCAAAACAGAGAAGAAACGTAGATATATTGAAATAAATCCAATAGTCATTCATCTATTGACTATTCCTTAGACATGTTTCCCAATAATTAATTTAATAAAATATTTCAATGGCCACTAGAAAAGTTTCGTGATTTTTTATTATTTATCATGCAGCAGAAATGTTATAATATTATGTTTGCATCATCATGAGCTTGCAGTGAGTTGCGTATCTCTATCCAGCGTTGTATTCATCCGTAGCCCCAGAATTCAATTTCCTCTTGTTCTATTTGCTTTAGTAGGTCGCGAAATAAATGCAGGACGTACGGTTTAAATTATTTCTGTCCTGTTCTCACCCACCTGCCCCCTCCCCCCTTAACAGGGTTTGACCACTACTACAAAACTCCTCCCAGTTCCGTTCATCTACTATCACGTCGACTCGAGTTTCCGGTGGAATTTATTCCTCCATTCCCCCTCCCCATGACCCCCGGCATGTATTCAGTCGTAAAACAGTAAGTATAACTAATAATTGATTTATTATTTTCTTGGAATCGTTTGTTCTTTGGTGGTTATCATTTAATTTGTCTTCTCCAACTGAATATCAAGGGGCAGAGAAATATTCATAGCATCCATCTTACTAGTTTGTTTCTTTTATAAAACATAATTAGTCACTAAATGCATATATATATAAGAAATAATTAGCACAACAAAATTTAGAAAATCATAATGAAAAAATCGCGACCGGACCCAGGACCTCCCGCTTACTGGGAGGTTGCTCTACCACTGAGAGGGGGAGAGAGAGAGATAGGAATCAGGTGCTGGACTGAAAAACGTACCCAGAAGCGGATGTGAACTCGGACCATAACCTGTTGATTATGAAACGCAGGCTGCAAATGTATAACTCAAGAAAGTAATAAAAACAAAAAGATGGGAATTAGAAAAACTGAAACAAAGAAGATATAAAAAGTAGATTAATGGAAAAAAGAAGTATAAACAATATAGAAGAGAAATGGGGACTCTTAAAGGAAGAAATGACTAGAAAAAATAGGAAGAATATCTCAGACCAATGGGGAAGCATGGATAACACAAGAAATAATAAAAATGATCGATGAAAGGGGTAAATATAAAAACGAGAAAGATGAAAATGGTAAAGAGCAGTACAGACGAATGAAGAATGAGGATGTGCAGAGCAGCCAAATAGGTTTGGCTTTAAGAGAAATGCAAAGAGATTGACGATTTTATGGTGAAAGGGAAAATAGACGCAGCTTATAGGAAAATCAGAGAAACTTTCGGAGATAAATAAAAATATTAGGAGGAACATCAGGGAACGAATGGGAAACCAATTTAGACGACGAAATTTATTCATAAATTAAAGATATAATACATTTTTGAATTTTGGATCTGGATCACCTAAATAATTCAAACAGAAATGAGCGTAACGTGATTTATTTTCAAGTCTGAAATACGAATAAATTGGTTTAATGACTACAGCATATATTTTGTCATAATAAAAATATCAGATTTAATACAGTAATTTGTTTTTTATTTTTTTAGACATGTACTTATAGATTAATAACACTATGCGCCTAGTTTATGTTGGTTGATTGATAGTGAGGATAATTTATTGAAATAGTGAATTAAACAGCACAATATGTTGAAATTGATATTCCCGTGTATTTTTGTTGCTATTTTTCTTTAAATTATAATTTTTATATCTCAGAATACAAAGGTAAAATCCATTAATCCTCGTTCTGAATTATCTTACTTTACGTTACGTAGCAAATAGAAACGTTTATAATCTGAAATGTTACTTCACTTATGCAATTTTCTTATATATGCGTAAAGATAATAACGAAAGGATAATAATAGATACGTAGAGAGAGAGTTTCTTGGTGATCTCCTTTTATTTGAAGACAACGTAAAATGCATGAACGCTCTTTGTATTGCCTCATTCAGTGTTCAATTCTCTCTCAGTCATTTACTCAACTTTCCGAAAAAATGTCCGAAAGTGTTTTGTATGTATCCTGTTGTGTTGCAACCTGTTGTTTCCAGCCAGAATGCTTTGTTTTCTCTTTAAATCAATAATGAAGACTTACAGGTGGATTTAAATCCTGTTGCTAAATTAGTAATACCAGCGACTGGAGGTAAATGCCTTTAGTTTATTTCGGGAGCAGACGTGACAATGTTTTCCACTAAATACTACAAACATGGAAAAACCTCTCACTTCAAATCAAATTATCGGAAAATAAGAATTATTCTAATAACTTAAATATAACTTGAACATACAAATAAAATAATAAGTTTAATTGTAGGGGCTTACGAAGGTAACCAAATTATTTTAATTATCATTGTTGAATTACAATTCATTTAAAAATATTATCTATTGTTTTCTTGACAAATAAATTATTGATAAATTTTCTTTTTATAAATGAGCGTCTCATTGAGGTGGAAATAGAAACATGATAACACAAAAAACCAACGTAATATATTTGAAATTTTTTTAAGAAAAAATATTATTCTGACATATGAATGTCTTAACAAATTTTTCCTTCCTTGTTGTGTTCCCCTCCCCCAATTCACTACTTAAAAATAGCGACAAACATTTTTAAGCCCTCAGCCATAAATACATGTTCGTCTGTCAAACAAACGTGCTCCAAATATTCTTCATGCCTTAAAGATTATGGCTCAGCTGCACTGCGGTTCACAGTTTAGAGGAAAATCCTCATATATAAATAAATATTTTGGTTTTCTGCCTATTGTGATATAAAAAACAATTTTTTTCCTGATTTCAAAAAAAAATTTACACAGATTAACTTCATATTCTAAATGGTAACGTATAGTTCCAGAGAAATAAGAAGACTTATTAGATGATGTTTAAGTTATATCTATAACACGCTATGAACAAAATTAAAGAGGAATATGTAAAAGGAATGATACTGCAAGGAGAATAAATAAAAACCATAATAAATGGCATGAACGTGGTCCTGGAGACAGAATTCAATGAGATGATTAATAGAGGGAAAAGCAAGGTAATGGAGTAAAGCATGGGAAACAGAGGAATAACAAACGGTGTTAGATTGGGAAGGGATATTTTGAAGGAAATCAAGGAAGGTTTTCGCAAAGAGAATTTTACTTACGGGTAATTTGTGTGAATTATAGTAAATGATTGATAAAAATGTTCGTATGGAGCGTGGCGTTATATGGGTGCGAAAAGTGGGCGGTAGGAGTTGGGAATAGGAAAAGAATAGAAGCTTTTGAAATGTGGTGCTATAAGACAATGCTGAAATAAGATCTGTGGATAGAATCACTAACGGGGAAATTATAAGCAGAAAAAGAAAGAGCGAACAATAAGGAGGATGTTAACCAATCGAAGGAATAGATTAATAGATCACGTTTTGAGACACTGGGGTCTTGTAAAATTAGCATTAGAGGGCAGTGTGTGGGGTAAGAACAAACGAGGGAGGCCAATAATGGAATCCGCTAAGTAGATTAGGGAGGGCGTGGAAAGTGGTAGTTATCGGAAAAGACTTGCCCAACATAGGTTAGCATGGAGGGGTGCATCAGACCAACCTTAGACTGAAAACCAAAACATGAGATGATATGGTGGAAACGGAGGGGAAGTATCAAATAACTACTTCAAAGTACTTCAATCACTTTAAACTAAATAATAAACATTAATTTATCGTTATTATGGAAAACTGGTTTTAAGTATACTCCCTGCAATGTGGTTCCTTAGACGAAGCTTAAGCCGAGCGTTTCCGTGATTTGCCGAGCGTTTTACGAAGAGCGTCATTGATGTTTGTAAGATTATTTTATAAGCTAATAAGCATAATTTAGACAGTAAGGCGACCTGTTATTATAGATTTTAAATAAGTTAATTTCCGAATGATGTTACCTCAACCAATTAAGTAGAAGGTGATACAGTCGGTTGCGGTTCGATACATTCCGTGCAATATCATTCTTCTTAATAAAACGACCACGTCACGAGTACTGATGGTAAGGGAGGAGCTGGAGGTGAATGTGGAGAAGTTGATTTGTGATGGGGGAGAACTTGTATGGTTGCGTGTGCGGTCGTTGGCTTCCGTGTAAAGACCAAACCAATCTCGTGTTTCCCCTCCCTTCATAGAGCTGAATCTCACGCACCGTGAACGGAAATCTCTAACTGTATACACTTTCCGCATTGTCTCACGGCGAGATGTTGTTTCCATTTTCGGAAAAGTAGACAGAAAGCACCCTATGAGATTAAATTCTATGCCCTGTTGTGACGTAAATTTTGTATCACCCTCCCCGACAGTCTCTGGTCCAATTCGTCCCCTCCTACGTCCTACGTTGCCACATAAATATTATATTCTACTTTGGTGACGTATCTGTGTGTTCGTCTTGCAGTCTGTTTTTGACATGCAATTTTATTACCACCCTATGAATATGAACAAATCAAGATTCGCTACACAAATTCATATTTTACGAGAGGCAATCCCGCCGATTTTCCGGGTGACTAATTCAAGTAGGCGTTTTGCTGACTCTGCTTGACCCAATTAATTCTACCAATCGATCCTCTCTTCCCCCTTCCCCCGCGTAAATTCATGTTCAAATTACAGGGATCTACCCTCCTAATTAATAAATGCTTACTCTTAAAAACTAACCGGAGGTAAATATCAACTTTGAGAGAGGGGAAACTGCTTAAAGTTGGCCGATGGATTGTTTTGTTTCCCTCTGAGGTATGCTACCGAGTTGGTTATTTTTTCGTTCCACAAATAACAGAGCTCCTTGCATAGTATCTGTTTCCGATATTGATCAACGTTCTTATTGCAGATGCCTTGCATAGTTTCGACCTTTTTTTCCCCATGGCTATTTTTTAAACTATACTCAGATTAGATATTCGTGGTTTGTCCTGTAATTTCACCTGTCTTGTCTTAAATCGAATTAAACTGAAACGCACATATCTTTGTACCTAAATTTAAATCCAAAACCAGATCAAGAATAACTTGATAAAACTCAATTATAATATAATGTTCTGTATTTCTGAAGTAGACAAATATTTATATTAGAACGTATAGGAATTTAAGAAAACGAAGGGTAATATTATTTTCTTTTTGCAACTCCTATCTGTCTACGTAATGTGAAAGCTGCGATATAAAAATTATATATTCTGAAGAAGTTTACCTGATGACGTCCAAAATGTGTGAACAAAACGTAAATACCTGGTTTGTCGTTAGTTTAATTCTTTATAAAAACAGACGTCTTGTGATTTATGAATTGTAGAGAAACAATGTTACTTTCATGCTACATAAGATAGACCAAACGAACTTTAGGTATTGCATTGATTAGGTTAATGCCAAAATTTTGGATGAGGAGAGAAAATACTTGCAGAGATTAGTGACTGAAGTGCTTCACATGAGATCTAATAACGCAGTGAATGTAAAAACATGTATTAATCCCCCTCGACTTATATATATAGATATATATGTATATATGAGTCGGCCAAATAATTTATATTCACGATCATCCGTTTAAAATTCACTTAAACAATAAAACTGTTCTTAAGCTGGTCATATCTTGGTCTAGATAGGAAAAATTGCGCAACAATATTAGAATCTGTATATGATGTTACATTATTAGCAATTTCATCTCTGCAATTTATATTTTTTTACTCAAATATAATTCTCGGGTTTCAACCCGGGTAAAAGTTTGTACACACAACGTTTCGACGGCAAGCTCCGCCATTGTCATCAGGTAGACTGTCTACATGATGACGATGGTAGAGCTTGCCGTCGAAACGTTGTGTGTACAAACTTTTACCCGGGTTGAAACCCGAGAATTATATTTGAATAAAATTCACCGGGATAGCCTTCGCTCCTTTACATTTTTTTAGTAATACATTTAATTTTCATTAATTTTATATTTGTATCTTCTATTCCATCATATGAAAGTTCTCTTTACTATTTATTGACATTGTTTGAAGAATTTTTAATTATATTTCGAATTAATGTAGTTTGTAAAGTATTTTTTTATGAATAAATCGTAACGTCTGTCTTATTTAAACAATAATAGTTATATTTATAAGAATGTCAGAAAGTATTATATTGCATCTCGTAATATTTTTAATCGTGAATTCTGATATAATATAGACGTTTTAAACAGCTGAACCTTACTCAAGTCTAATATTAAATACATCCATTCCTCTACAAATGTCTGCGCCTAATGTGTAGTCTGTCTGCCGTTGTGTCGTGTCAGTAGAGTTGCATATGTGTGAGGCGCACGTTTTCCCTCTATTGCTGAAATATTGCGTGGTAATTAAAGGGTCGTGCATTCATAATATAGAGATGTTTCTGCCGAATGCAGATCAAAAAGCTGGCCTTCCCCTCTCTTCATACTGTAGTGTGTGTGTGTAGTGAAGGCGAACTCCAGCCCAGTTCTCAATTACGAGGCTAACAAAGAGATAAGTCCCCGGCCGGCTCAGCGAACTTCTTCCGACTCCCAACTGGGCCAAAATAAACGAGCCAATACTCTATGTCTCTTAGAAAGCAGACTGTATCTTCCACACATAGAAAGGTTGCTTAATTTATTCATCCACTTGAACACAGAGCTTTAGAAAGTCACTAAAAGATACACAAGATAAGACCCAAGTCATCTCACAAAGAATTAATTCCGTCTATTACGAATTCAGTCATTACTAATCAAATACCTTTTTTACTATTTAGTAGTAATTATTCATCACGCGTAAACTGAGTAATAATTTAATTATGATTTTAGTATAATTTTCCCGCTGGTCAAATTCTCAATGACACGGCAAATGTAAGTTTTCCTAGACGATTATTGATGTTAGTTGATAATTTTATACAACAGACTTCTTCCTGGGGTTGAGAACAATAATAGCTACAAACGTATCGTGAGTTAGTGTAAAAGTATACTATTAAATGGCGCTGCTGTCTTACTCTGTACAGAAGTTTCTTGATCGTCCCCCTGACAGTTCCTGCTAAAGTGTTGAATGTGTTGTTTTGTAAAATTACCTATTACATAAATATGTAATTTTCTGTATATTTTTTTCCAGCTCCTGAGATTTTCCCCTCAATTGCCGACAGTTTTTGCTTTCAGGATTCTTTAAGCGCCTATGTTTCACAATTTATCTTATTATGTTAAGAAATATCCTTAATTTAGAATTTCTTGAGGCTAGCTTACTTTGTTGGCAAAATTATTTTTATTGCCCAATTTTATTTTTTATTTTGATCTACTTTTCGATTAAATGGTCACTATTTATTGTTGATCCTATGTAGTTTTCCAATTTCCCTTCTTTAAACAGTTTCAAATCAGTGTAAATCCCTCTGATCTTTCTACCTCTCCTTTCACCGTGATACCTTTTCGGATTATATTATATAATTCACCGTTTTTTCTCGTTTATGTCTCACGGATATCGCACGCTTCCTAATTTACCAATCGTCAACCTTTTTCCCGTCATTTATCAAAACACTCTCCTGTTATGTATTAAAAATTTCTCCGAATGATTAGGTTACGAATAAAGGGAGAATAAAACAGTAAATAATTCTCCTTAAGTTCTACTCGCTACACGTGAGCGTCGTAAGGGCAATGTAAGAATTCCTTTACGTTCCTCCAATTCTATTTGTTGGAGCATTCGTCCGGTTGAAGTGTTTCCCTTCACATCCCTTTATCCCGTCTCTTCCGCCCCGATTCCCGTGGACAGGGAAAGGTTCACCTCGATAGACTCCCCTTTCTATCAGAGAAGGACGTCAGAGACTGTGAAACTTTCTAAGGATCACTACATGGCCTATTACTCCATTCTACGATAAATGAAAATAAAGTAATAAATTTTACGTGCAGTAAAAGTAATGTGTACGGTAATAAATAAATTGTCCATGACTTAGAAAATATTTAATTAATCGATTGATAAAAATGTAATTAAACAACGTTTCGCCGTTTATGTAGGACTTCATCACGTGCACTCTGGACTTTCTAGCATTAAAAATAACATGAATATTAATGTACTTAATTTTAAAATTTAGCCACTGTTGTTCAAATAGAAGTGGTATGTCTAATCAATTTCATGTTAATTTTATTATTAATGATTTATCTCTGTAAAGTATTTATATCGATTTGCTGTAAGTGCTGTAGGTATTAATTCACTTTTCCCACCACTAATACGAAATTCCCATTATAACCAAATTATTAGTAAAATTACACCAATATTAAAATTTTTCGTGCCCTTACGTGTTTGAAAATAACTGAATTACAAGAAAATGTTAATGAAAAAGGTACCAAAAATTAGTGCATATTAAGAAATTTCAAGACCAATTATCACATCTTTATAATTGCTGACATCTTAGTTTTACAATAAATAAATTGTCTATAAGTCATAATCAAAACTAATAAAACAGTTGATAAAAATATAACTCCATAACATTACTTCTTTAATTAAGAATTTCATTAAGTGTACAGTTGGTGAGATTCTACAAGGCTTGCGCAGTACGGAAAGGAGATGGGAAGGTGAGTATTGTCGTTTGAGGAGGAACTTCCCCTTCAGGCGGCCTGGCGAAACACTACTTTTCTTTCTTTCTTTCTCCATGGCTTTACAGCCCATTGAGGGCCTGGGCCTACCGAGTCGACTGCGGACTGTCATCTTGCATGACACATTCCGAATTTGGAGTGACACGTGGTCAGCGTAGGCGAAACGCTACTAGCATTGTTAAAAACATTGTCTTCACACAAACGCGATGTGGAGACTGCGACGACCCTGTTCTTATTATTTATTACATTTTAAGAATGAATTTCTTGGCGTACAACATATCCTGATTTGACAGCAATATTTTTAGAATTTCGTTTACACTATAAAGTTTCGTTTACAAGACTTGGAGTTAAAGTGAGTTCTTCGCACATCGACTAGCTAAATATCCCGAATAATAGGCTGGTAATTATAAATAAATTGTATACATTGACAAGTTCAGTTAATATCGGACAAAAATTTGTATTGTGTAAATAAATTTAGAGTTGAGGTAGAGTATCGTTTAGAAAAATTACTCTAAATTTATTTATAATATTAATTATTCGAAGAGAGAAGAACTGCTGCAATTGCTAAACTAAATTTAGAAGATAAGAATGGAAAAATGTCGCCCGTAACTGTGAATAAGCTAATGCGCTCTGTTAGTTCCAATCTTATTTACGTCGCCCGATCAGAGATTGAATTTCGCAGTCTCATAACAACTATTTCCTAACTATAATTCCCCATTTTTACGTTCACGTAAAGGTCACAGTGTGTAATTGCTACAGTTAGAATGAAACGTAAATCCCTCCCGCCTCGATTCGGTAAAAGATAAAGTCAGTGTAGGCTTTCTGACTACACCATTAACCAAGGAAATTGTGCTAGACATTACGAGCAATAAATATCAGAAAATAATACACGACAACAGGGCCGTTAACGTGATAAATCGTCCTGATAGGAATCGTGTAGCTAAAATAAATAGTGCTGATGAAAGTAATCGATTTTTCTTTCACTTGTAAAAACACCCACCTTTATCGAAAGAAAAATCGACAGTTTAACAAGTTTGCGGTAACATAAATGGCCATAAGTATCTGTTGATAATACAAAAGAAACTGTTTTGTCCTCCTTTTGGATTGCTCTAAGGATTTTCCATATAAAAGAAATGTTACCCATATTCAAACTTGTCCCAACGACTAATGCCAATTTATTAATACTAATAATCTTAATCGAATTAACACCCAGTATTGATAAAGCCGCAGTGAAGGGGGGGGGAAGTTAACAAAAGAATTTGAACCATTTCTAAGTGATGTCATCATCAACATATGTAATTTATGTAAAACTCCATTATACTCATATATTCTGACAGCAGTGGGTATGTCCTACATGTGTAAATACATACTGTCCGGACATATTTGAAGATTTGTACTTGTGACAAATAATTAATTAAATTGTCCTGACAACAAAATGAAATGTCGTAGTCCGGTTTTTAATGGCCTTGGACAACGACGTTCCAAGAAAATTGATGTAGTTGAACTTCCGTAAGAACAAAGTCTAATCTGAAGCAATTATTTTTTTATAATATTGTGTTTCAAAGAGTTATAATTGTCAATTATTCTGTCAAACGTATTTTAAAAGATTCTGAAATTACTGTGAAAAGTATTCCTTTTATGTTTTAGTAATTTGTCTCCCAAGGGTTTTTTAATCAATCGTCATAAAATTTTTCAACTACTCAAAAAAAAAACAAGAGCTTTCAGCCAATATAGCGTAGTTGCCTGTACAGATAACAAAATATATCCCGTGTATAATATTTGTTCATATTTACAGCTACTGTTGTCATTTACCTATATAAACCTTCAATTGGACAAATATTAATAGAAATCCACGTGGAAAAAAGATAGACTAAGATAGTTGAGTTCCACGTGAAAAACTACCAGGGTTATGATAACCGTAAAATCAGTCACACCATTTAATGAACCTATCTTGTGCAAGCCTTTTTACTTCCGCATAAGTACCACATCTTCCCTAATCTGATTAGCGTATTCCACCCTTCGCCTTCCTCTTCCGTTCTTACCTCACACACTTCCCTCTAACGCTAATTTTGTAAGACCTTCATGTCTCAAGATGTGGCCTATTAATTTATCTCTTATCTTGGTCAACGTCCTCCATAATCTTCTCTCTTACCCTATTCTGTTTAGAACTTCCTCGTTAGTAAATCTATCCACCCATCTGATTTTCAGCATTCCCTACAGCCCCACATTTCAAAGGCTTCTATTCTTTTTATTTCTGCAACTCCTACCGTCCACGTTTCGCACCCTTATAACGCCACTCCACGCGAACATTTTTAGCAAATTATTTCCTAATATTCAAACTTATATTAACCGTAAGTAAATTCCTCTTTTTTGCGAAAGCCTTCCTAGCCTGTGCTATCCTACTCTTTAGGTCTTCTATGCTTCTACCATCTCTAGTTACTACGTTTCCCAAGTAGCAGAATTCCTTAACATCCGACAATGTTGCAATCGTTACAATTAATTTTATATACTGAGTTATTTTGTTCTTTAACAGGAATTTTATCTTTAATTATAGTTAAATAATTTCTTACCTTATTTTCTTCTTTAATCCAAATTTTATTTAATTTATTAATACCATTATTTTTAAAAATTTTCGCTACTTTAGATGTTACTTTTTATGTATGTTATATTATTATCTGTGTTGTTGTTCCTTGTCAGACTACTATTTAATTAACATTAGTAATTTTTAATTCAGGTACTTTATTATCTATACTTAATGGTTTAAAATAATGTGATATTGTTTATTTTTAGTTTTATGGTTATTAGTATGTTTATTTTGAGATAGCTATTAACCACTTTCTTATTCATATTATTATCAGTTTTGTTCATATTACCATTATTTTTCTTTTTTTTATTAGAATACCATAAAGTATTTATTAATTTTTCGGCTAAAATTATTTAAGTAATATCTCATACACAGATGTTTTATGTTTCCTCGTGAATGATTTGTCTGTTAGTTTTAAAGATCTGTGTATTTTTAGGTTAGATTTCCTTTCTGAAGCCCCGTGGAAAAGTACTGGGATTGTGGCAGGTGATTAATAAAGGACACCCTCGTATAATATAAGGGAGCTGGATAACAACTTTCCACGCCTCGTGATCCTCCTCGAGTAATTTTTCTCGGTTTTTCCTATGGCGGCGACTTAGTGAATATTTATGGGAAGAGGGAGCGAGGGAATGCATACGATCGGACCACTTCAGACTGTGATTGATGGTAGTAGGTTACACAACTCACGTGTTGGACAACGTGTGTATATGTATGTGTGTGTGTGTGTGTGCTCCTTCAAGCAAGAAGCGTGCCTTATCGGCCCAAGGGATCTCCTGGACCATCAGCTAAGGACGAACGCTCTAAGATCTTACAAGCTTTGTGCGGTACGATAGAAGGAATCGCTGATGGGTGAAATTATTTCAGTAAATGCCAGATTACATATTGGTCCAAATTTATAGAAACTACATAAAATAAACAAAAAGGTAAAATATAAAACATCATGTCGGATTTCAACGCATGAAATTTTTATTCATATTGAAAAAATAGTCAAGAGTCTTAGAAACACGGTGTGGTATCTGATGACTAACGCCGAAAACGGTATTGTCATTCCTTGAAATCATTCTGTTTGCAGTTTTTTAAAATATCCTCTTATTATTCAACGTCAGTTTTAGTAATTTTTCTCTGTAAGAAAGCCCTTAACTAATAGGTTAATATTTCACTGCTCTACGTCTTAGTTATTAAGGAATTAAATTTTGGGAATTTTGATTTGTTTGAAAATTTATTAATCCACTGTATCAGAAGGTAATTTGTGAAATAAATGTATAATATTAAATTCTAAAATTATTTTACTAACAACATTTCGATAATTTTTTTCGTTGTAAATAATTAAAACTCACATTTACGAATTCTAATAAATATAAAGCGGGATATACTCATGTCTTTCTTGCCACAGACATTTGTATTTATTTTTTCACTGCGGTCAAAAATTTCATTGTCATTCATATCCTTTGCCGATTCTTTTCCCCAGCGAAAGTGAATTTCTTGCCTCTGTGTTGAGAGTTTCCTTGCAATTGATACCTGAGACTCTGTAAACGTTGTTTCCTTGAGACTGTGATGTGGCGGTGCTTGGGTAAACACGACATATTGCAGGACGACTTTGAAGTCTGTTCCCTCTCATGCCGTGTTTCATCTGGGAAGCTGGGTTCAGGAACCAATATAATAGAATGGTTATTTCGTTCGGTAGCTGCAGCACAATCCCCATTCTTTTCCTTCAATTCTGCCAATTATTATCCTATCTCAGCTCGTCCAAACGCTCCATTCTTCTTGGCGTACTTTAATTTAACTTGCATACGGCTTTCTTTAACATTTCATGTGGCTTATTTTATTTAATTCTCTGTCTCCTCCCCATACTTATTTTACGTATTTTAAATAGGCGCCATATTTTTCCCTAAGTCTCTCACTCCTGCTCTCGGCTCTCTCCTGAAATAACACTGACCACTTACTTTCTCCTCAATTTCCCCAAAATACATCAACGTCAAAGACCTCCCTAATCAAAATTATCAAAGCCGAGAATACTGGAGTAGCATTCACCGCACCTACCACCGATAGTTGGGAAAATAAAAGACACGGTCAACTGTGAAGTTTTAAAGGAATATCGCCGATTCTGAAAACTCGGACAAGCGTGATAATATCTAGGTCATTTCTTAATCTTTTACAAAATCTTGTATCCTCTATTGATTACAATTTCAGTTCATCAGTCTTAGTCACCTTTGTCTAAGCGGTGAATCATGGGAAGTGACAAATATTCCATTCAACGTCTTGCAATAATAGTTTCATAGAGTGTAATTTTTTGATTGATCCTGAAACAGCTCAGGAGTGGAATTACCACTGTATATTCTCCCAATAGTTGTTACAGCATGAAGAAAAACCTGAAATTGTCCACCAAACGCTTTTATTTTGTTTTTCATTTAATTCTTAAAATCTCATAGGGAACGTTAATCTTCTATTTTCAAAGTGTTCCCTCGTTTTTATTTTCAGATTAATTGTGATAAAAATCGTGAGAACGAGTAATGGGGTTCCAGGAACAGCTAAATTTTTATACCTGAAGAAGTCTCAAATTAGAGACGAAACGTAGTACATTTCTTCTTTAAAATAAAATAAAAAACTCATTTAATATATAAAAAGTTGGTACTTCTACAATGATCAGGATCATGAAAACATTTTCATTTCTTACATGCATTTGATTTATTTAGGTTGTTTACTTAATGGTTAAATATAAGTAGGATGAGTTATTTTTGTTAATAAATTCTCTGGTGGTGAAAAGTTCAATATAAAATAATTAAATAATCCGATTCTTGACAAGATCATGTTCGTCCTTCTGTAGTTGTCATGCTGTACTCTTGGAATCCTCTCTAATTAGCCTTCTTAGCTTGTTCTAGTTTACTTGTTATTGAAATCATTTGTGTTCATCCTCGGTAATCTTCCTGTATTACGATCCTTTGCTTTACTTCGGCCGTTACTAAGTAATTCAAGGTTAGGTTAAGAAAGCGTCAGCATAACTTTTCATATTTCTTTCTAGAGATTCGCTATGTTTTGAGAAAAATTTAAATATTAAGTAATTTTGAGTTTTCCATCAGTATCTATCCTCACTGGCCCACAAGATTCGTTGAAGAAATTCGTTCTGGTCAAAGGTATAAAAAGAAAACACTTGTCGCTCCAACTTGAAGTGGACATTGGGGTCAACCACCCACGGAGGGTCCGACACAATTCCGGGTCAGTAATTGCCTTAAACGAGGAACCTAGCCTCATAAATTTTCGTTAAGACTTCGTTCATCAGTTATTCACGAATCAAGCATTCTTCTTTCACGCCTTTATAAAACCACTTATACTCTACCGTCGGCGCTATAAATAGAACCTGGGTCGCATTATTATGAATGAGGGCCAAATTATATTCGCACAAAATTTAGGTTGAGTTTCTATAGAACTTTCCACATTTTCATTTTGAAAAAGAACATAAATTAAAGTAGGGCAAAATAAATAATACAATACGAGGAACCTGGCTTATTTATCTCATTACAGTTTAGATTTACGAATCCCTCTGATGATATAAAACGTCTTCAGGTAACTGAAGACGATGGCGGAGTTAGCCGTCGAAACGTTGTATATTACAAGTTTCTTCCAATCATTATGTTTTTTTTTAGTTTTTGTGTTGACTGTTTTACGTCCTCCACATTTTTACCGTGAAATGGTTTTGGTAATTTTTTGCAGTGTATCGTCATTAGACTCCTATACTTACTTAGTAAAGCAATTTTTTACAATCCCTTCAATTATGGAATATTGAAATTAAACTGACAATTGTAAAGTTTACAGATAAACATTCAAACAGTCAAGAAGTCAGATTTTGTTTTGTATTATTAAAAATAGTAGATACAACGTTTCATCCAATTTTTGTTTGGACTTCTTCAGGTAAAAGCATACATGATAAAATTTCTTCTGGTCTTAAATTCCTGAAATGAATGCTAACACATCTATTTTAATTTTGGAGTCCTGGATTGCGTTTAATGACGGTTATAAACTAGAAATCCAAAAACAATGTTGACGTAACGTGTAAACATTGTTTTTAATATAGTGTATAGAAAATATAACTTCTGACTTATTGGCTGTTTTGATTAAATTCGTTCGTTTAATCGTTTTGATTTTGTTTTATTTCCATGAATGATCTTGAGACTGTTCTGTTAAGGTGGTATTGAAATTTGGAAGGCTTTAGTACTCACTCGTTGAGGCCGAGGTGGAGCGTCTGTCCAGCGTTCCTGAGGAGTGCGTGGGCGTCGCTGTTGGAGACGTTGCGCGTGGATTGACCATTGATGGAAGAGATGACGTCTCCCTCACGGACGCCTTTGAGCGCCGCCTTACTGCCCGGGTTTACCTGCACACAAAAGCAACACACCGAATTTAAATAAAATAGCCCGCCTCTGTTGTTAGTTGCGTCACAAACAGTGCTAGGTGACCGGTGATACCAGAAAAATCTTGATGAATAGCTTCTGATCGTCTAAGGGTAACATTAGAACACCTTACAGCTCATAGTGTGTTTGAACAATTCCCAGTATAGAACTCGGAAGCCAGTTGCCTTAACCAAGCGTCTTCTTTTTTCTAACGGATCCTCAATTAATTCCCCTTGATTATTCCTGATCCTATTCAGGGATTGTTTAGCCCTGAATGTAGCCAGTCACTCACTAACCATGCGTCTCCTTCTTCCTACCGGATCCTCCATTTAAAATTGATTTAAAATGTATTAAAAGCAAACGATTAAAACTTTTTCGATGGCACAAAAAGTACTTTATGTAGTAGCCATGTTAAATTAAATAATAATTTTTATTATGGAAAACTAGTTTGAAATGTACTCTCTGCAACCTAGTTTCTTTGACGAAGTTAAAGCCGTGCATTTCCGCGGTTACCAGAGCGTTTCAGGAAGAGCGTTACACAGGACAATTATATATAGATTATTGAGACCAATGATGATCTTGAAGGAACACAAATTTAATGATGAATCTTCAGTTTTGAAACTTATACATTTATTGCCCTTTGGCTTTTCATTGGTCTCAATAATCTAGAAAGTCAATCAATAAATATTTATTTTTTGACGTTTCCCACAGTAATTTTTCCGCTTCTTGATATCCGCGTTCATTCCCGTTTGTTACAATTTTTTCAGGTCTTTTCTGAACCTTTTAAAGTTACCCTAACTGGTATTTATGATAGGGTGACCAACGTCCCCTTTTCGTACTCCATTAGGGAACGTGCTAATGACAATTTTGCCATTTATTTACATTTAGCGCACTGGCCTTCCTTAAAATTCTCATAACAAAATGATGAGAACTCTATGCTTTTCTAGTGGTTTGAGTCACTTCCTCTGCGGACCCAAGATGGCCGCTAGAGGTGATGCCCCAATACTAGTAGCTTAATTTGTTAGCACTTAATAAGCTGTTGAAGTAGTTCGTTGTGATTTATATTGTTTTAGATTTGAAATTTAGCACTATTATGAAGTATATCTTTAAAACATGATCCAGAAAGAGGAGTGTATATTCTAAATAAAATATACCCAATCAGAGTGAAATAATTCTCGATATTATTCAGATAAGAAGCGATTCTTTTTCGTAAGACTGCTCTCTTCGATATAAAGAAATTCTTGATAGATTTTGCTGAAATTCGTGTCGGACATAGAAAATGCCAACTGTTTAACGAGAAAAATTGGCGAACTTTATTTCGGATGCTAATTTAATAAATAAGATCTGTTTCACTACTAAACGCTTTGCTGTGTAAGCTATTTTCTCTGCCTCTAACGGCTACAAGCCAGCCAGAGCTTTCCCCTAACCTGTATAACTGTCGGGAACGAGGAAGCCATCACAGCCAATTACCAGTAATCCATCGTGTCCTCGGGGCAATTAGTGTGAGGCGGGAGGCACGCAGGGGAGATGCACTTGGGGAAGAAACACCCTGCAAGATAATTACTTAGATCGACCAAGAGTAACTCAGACGGATATTCCATCAAAATACGGGAACCCAATCTGATAAACGATGGTCGGATTAATTGTGAGTAATGAAGGATAAAATGAAGAAAGCACTGAGACGGGACTTATTTCCATTTAGCATTCGAGATGCAGTACTGACGCAAAGGTAAAGAAACTGAAAATAAGAAATTCGCCAGATATATTAAAGCAGAAAATAACAAATATAAGAAATATATATCCAACACTGAGTGTTTTAAATCGAAAATAGACATTTAGTGTTACTGACTCTGCGACCTAAATTGAAACAGAGACCGGAAATATATTGGAAGTGACAGCGTGATTGAGCTGTTGAATAGTAAACCAGCGAGTTTGTTGTAAAAGAACTACGTTGACGCCCGATAGAGAGTGTATTTTCGTTACTTGTAACTCTCTCTTCTCCCCCCCTCTCTCTCTCTCACACATACGTATCACACATTTTTCCTGTTATCTTACTGTAATTAACTTTGTTCCAGTTTTTAAAATTACAAAAGAAAAAAACATTCTTAACGTCAAACATACAGTAAAATAAACTTAATAAATAATAAACCATAATTAAATGTCTGTGGTTGTAAATTTTTAGCGATATACAAGTAACAACATGGAGATTGATGTAAGTCGTGCTTCGGATTATACGTCTACAAAAAACAAAACAAAAAAATGACGATTTGATGAAGTAAGTAAATATTATTAGGTAATAATCGTGGGTAATTTAAATAAATATAATTTATCAAACAAATTTCTATTTTGATTTGTTCTAATTTTATTATTTATGGGGAACTTAAGTCGATCATTTCAAAATAATGTTTTTTTTTAAATTATTCAACAAATATCTCTGCCAAGGAAACACTACATTGGCTTTAACTAACGTTGTAAAATTTTAAAATAACATTTTACATTTTTAACTGTACCTCGGTAGAAGGAAATAAAGAAAAAGGATGACAAATAACGATGAAGGAAAGAGCATATGTATGTGTACATTTCCTCAGCCTATACCGCTCAGTTCTGTAAGATGAAGGTAAATAAGATAGGGAAAACTGAAGTAAATGAGGACTAAGAGAAAATAATTAAAGTGAGAATATGAGAAACTGAGTAATAGAGGTACGAAAAGGATAATGGAAAAATACTGAAAGTACATACTGACAAAGGGGATATAACGGGATCAAAGAGAAGATTAACAATATGCAAAAAGTATATAAGGAGATTGATAAAAATAAAGATAAACGGACAAAAAATGGAAAAATGGGAAGAATATAATGACGATAGTTTGATGAAGGTAATGTATAGTAGAAAAGGTTTTATTAGAAATCCGTACAAGTAAAAAAAGAAAAAAAACACTACGTTTCGACTCTAATTTGCGTTTTCTTCAGGGTAATTTTTTTAAACTTGATTAATTTTTGTGACACAGTGAAACATAACATTTTGTTGCTTTAAGTTGATCATAGAGAGCGCTGAAACTTTCAAAAAATAATATCTATATCCAGATGACGCTTCCTTTCAATCAAACCACATTATGAAGAAGTTACAAATGTGTACTGAAATGTTGTGCTGCTAAATAACGTAAGATTTTTCGTGGAAATAATTTCTTACGACGTATATTTTATTTTGATCCTCATGTAATTAGACCCCAGAGTCTCGTAACTACAAAACTTCAATAATAAATAGTAATTTTGGATCATATTCTTCCATAGGAGCTTCCTGAAAAATTATGACAAAAACGTCTGCTTGCATCTTTAGGACATCAAAGTTCCACATGTTAACTATTTAAGAAAAATAATATCGGAGACGAAGGGAACGTAAGTAAAGCAAAATATAGGTTATTTTGGTTGATTGAAAAAAAATATTATGTTTGAGTATATCAAAAGTTGAAAAATGACATAAATTTTTTAATTGAAAATGTTTTCATTATTTATTTCTTTATATTTATGATGGTCGAATATTCACAATAAATACATAACCTGATTAAGTAATAATAAATAAACAAAACAGCCAATTGTCAGAACAATTTTATATTCATTTAAAATTTACCTAATGAAGTCCATAAATTTTGAAGGAACGTCATAGATGATTTAAATAGATATAAAAGTGTTTGCTGACAAATTGGCTATATTGTTTAGTTACTGTAAATAATATTTATTAAGGATGATGTGTAATTATTGAGACTGATTAAAAACCGATGGAGATCTAATAGCATACGTATCACAATTTATGACTAATAAAAACAATTTTCAAAACATATAATTACTTCAACATTAAAATTAATTTTTTGTAGTTATAGAGGGAGATATAGGTAATCGAAGTATGAGAATCTCATTTTATTTTCTATTTGTAGATCCTCATCATGAATCCAATTCCCGTCAAAATTAGTTTTTCAATTTTTACTCGTAATTGCGGAGATATCTCACTGTGATGACGTCACCACTCACTCCTCTACAATCTCTACATGATGCGCACTCAACCTAAAAGATAACCTTTAACCCCAAAATTGTGCTTTAAACAACTTTGCAATTTTATAATTTGATACGAATGAAGAAACAAATAGAATAAATATTTTATTGCTGTAGTTAATAGAAATTCTACAACATAACACAAGGCTCTTGTATTACCGAGCATTAGATTTTCTGTAAAATTATTTATATCTAGCTGTGGACCCGGCGTTGCATGGGTATTTATTTATTTTACCCTGGTATATTATTTAATTCTTGGTCAACACATAACTAAATCGACATCGGAAACGTCACAATATAAACCTAAAATATACTGCCTGTATCTCGACAGAAACCAAAATAACCTCGGAATAAATATATTTTCAGTATTCTACAGAATAAAAAATTTTACTCACTTAATCGTTAAATCGCCGATTAAAGGTCAGCGGCTCGAGTTACACCGGTTACGACATCAAGCTCGATAGCTTCCATTTTTTATTTTAATATTAGAAATTACTAAATATTAAAATTTACCTGACGCGAAACCAATTTATCGATGTATGTTTACATCGTATCGACGATCCAAGTAAGTTTATTTTACCTCAGCCTGCTGTAACAATAGATGGTAAGTGGGATGAATGATATAGGAACGCGTAATAGGGCTTATAACTCGCAGTTGGTTTTACACGCCGCGGCAATCTTCCCCTAGAATTAATATTTTTATTTATGTTCATATTATATTAATATCTTCGGCAATATACCGAAAATAAGTACGCACGAATATTTATTAAGTCCCGTTTTTTTAAACCCTCAAATTTTCATTTAAATCCGTTGAGACGTTTCGGAGCCTATTAGAGACAAACATACGGACAGACAGTCAGATAGATAGACAGAAACTTCTATTTTATTTATTGGTATAGATTACAATTTGTTTCTTCTGATGGGTCGCGACGGACAGTTTAAGAAGTGCTTCTTTATACAATTAAATTAATTATAAGTTCAACATCATTGAAGAATTTACTATCACCGGAGTTAATTATTGAGGTTCTTATCTTTGCCACCTGATGGAGTCCGAAATTAAGAACGAAACGTGGTTTATATTAAATTAATCTGACTTATTGGTCATTAGATTCATACGCCTTTTAGAGAGGACAGAGACAAAGGGAAAGTGAAGGTAGGAATGTTTGCAACATAAGACTGAGATGTGAAGGGTGTTACTGACCGTGGTCGGCGAGTCCCTGCGTCGGTTCCCGGCGACTGCGGGGCAGAACTTGAGCATGGCTCGTGGCAGACTGGAAGGGCTTCTAATCCCTGGAGACGCGCTCGATACGCGCCCGCCAGCCTGTCTGCCCCTCTGCCTTCCTTCCCTCAGGAGACTTGCTATTCGAATGGCGACGCCACGGACGCGCGCCTCCGCATCACAATGTGGCAGATAGCCGCAGACACCGCCCCCTCCCGATAACAACGCACGCACGTCACCGCAGGGGCTCAGGGGGAGCTGCAGTCATAGCCGAGGAGCTGTGCAGGAAGATGGTAGGCGCTGCACCTGAGGTCCTCACGTATCAACCACCACAATAGTGCAATGACACTTGGCACTGTGCTTCAGGAGATGGAATTAAATCTGAAGGGGTTCCGGGTAGTAGAAGGTATCGCGGTATCTCAAAGAGAAACTCGTCAAGACGTTGGACAGTAAAATAATAATCAAACGCACCTGTAAATTACACAAAAATAATATTTACTAGGGTAAATATCCCTGTTTATATACTACCCCTGAGTAATACTCTTCGTGAAACATCAGGTACGCTCGACTTTGGGTCAATCCAAGCCAAGTGGTCCAGGAAAAAGGAAATTGGTTGCCGCACCATCTCAGAAAAAATTAATATTTTATTTGTCTTGGCAGTTCGAAACTAATTTCTTTTCACTTATATTGTGCCCGGTTCAAAAATTATTGACGTGGTTAAAATTTTAATAACACAGACTTAACTTTTGAATGGATACAAAATACACATGAATAAAACTATTATATTTTAATAATTTAATTTAAAAGTTTAAATAAATGGATGTCAATTAACATTTATAATGTTTAAGTTTTACAGCCAATTAAAATGTCCCAAAATATTTTACATATTAATTTATTGCATTGCCATTAATAAAAACAAATAATTTAATTTTTAAAATATTTTGGGACATTTTAATTGGCTGGAAACTTTATGTATTATTAAAAGTCCTGCTGTAATTTATTGATTTATAAGCTGAAATTTTTTTTAGTTTGTAGTTAACTTCAGAAGATTTTTGTATGTAGCTGAAAAAGTCCCAAAACTATAGACGAAACGTTACATATACTGTGTTTACTTTATAAACGTCAGTATAATTTAAATATTAAAGTTTTTTCATGGTTAATATTGAATGTAACATTACTAAAAATTATTCATAGCAGCATTTATTATGTAGCATACAATATATTGCATTCGCATTTGTTAAGTTCATGCATATGAAATTACTCCCAAAAAGGGGTTCACATTGTATTTTTTTGTTTTATATTCACATGGTTTTATTATAACATTAATTAGGCTCATAGTAACATATGGGTTGCAGAAAGGAAAATAATAGAAGCCTTTGAAATGTGGTGCTATAGGATAATGCTAAAAATCAGGTGTGTGGATAGAATCACTTCTGGAGAATAGGGGACGAGCGAACAATATGGAGGACGTTGACCAAGAGTAGACACGAGTGTCTTGTTAAGTTAGTGTGTGGGATAAGAACAGAAGAGGGAGGCCAAGGAGGTAAACGCTAAGCAGATTAGGGAGGATGCGGAAGTTATGTGGAAACGTAAAGGCTTGTGCAATATAGGTTAGCATGGAGCGTTGCATCAGACTAGTATTAGGACTGAATACCAGAACACAGTAAATTAAGGGACTGAATCATGGACCTTTACTAATAAAAAAGACAGATTTTACGGAGTTTTAAAAGTAAAATTATTAATATAATATATGGAGTTGTAAAAGAAGGTAAAGATGGAGAATAAGACATAACGAAGATATAAATAGCAAATTAGAATAAAGAAGACGTAGTTAGGTTAGTAGAATCTCGAGGATAGGACATTTACATAGAATGGGAAAAACACGGGAACGCTGGAGCCAAGATGCGTTAGAAGATCTGAAGAGAATGAAGGTAAGCAGATGGTGGGAGAAGAGTGGAGGCAGATTGTGAAGGCAGTCCAAACCCACTTAGGGCTGTAGAAGAAGGTTGTATTAAAAATTTTATATCTCATTATAGAAAAAGTTTTATTAATTTGTTTTAGAAATTCATACTCGCAGCATTTATTTACATCAAATTTGTTACGCTTTTACACCTGAGGTGGTTCCAAGTAAATGGACGAAACGTTGTACCATTATTTTATTAAATTTGTGTTCTGCATGTTGCCTGGAATGATTCAGCTGATGTGATATAAGTATAACTCTAGTATTAAATTGTTGTGTTGTATTTGGCTCTAAGTGTCTAGGTTGATCCCTGGCCCTGTCACTAACTTTAACACCTCAGCTTACGATATTGACGTGCCGTGTGTGCGTTGAGGGTTGATACCTTTGTGGAGCTTTGTCTTTGTGTGTGTGTGTGTTTGAGGCTTGCAGGGGGTGGATATACGTTTATATATTGAGCCGTGCACCATCGGAAATCTTTAACAAGGCTCGGCTCCCATTGGACGCGCCCCCATAAAATTAATGAGACAAATAGGGGGTGAAACCTCTCTCTCTTCGCCCAACCCCATTTCCCCCCTCCCTCTTAAATACAGACACATTCCTCCAACCAGGAGAGTACTAAATCAAAGAGTGGAACATTTTAATTACCCTGAGAGCACTTTGTTCTTCCCTAATAAAATCTTTTTCCCGCTTCTCTTTCTCCTCGGGGTCTTCGCTCTCTTTGCACAAACGCGACTTCATAAATATAAATGACACGTCTTTAGTGGAAACGGAATAAGTAGATTGTGAAATGATACAAGTTGAAAAGGATGAGTTGCCTCGCATTCGTGTAGAAAGGAATGTAATGAAGCACACCTCATTCACACGTACTTTTAAACGTCCAAGTATACGATTCCTCTATTTCTTCTGAAGGGAAAATTTCACATTTATCTTTACAGCTAAGTAATATTAGGTTTATTAATTTTACTTCCGTCAATCGAGAAAAAAAAACAGTTATGTTACTCTAAAGCATGCCCTGCCTGTGGACAAATCATTATATTTCATTCAAACAGGAAATGGTAAAATAAGTCCGGTACAGTTGTTATAAAAAAAGGAACCATCAATCCCAGCGTCAAAGGTAACAAATAAATATATAAATAAATTTGGCTTTGTTTCCCCCCAACAATCTCAGTATTACCAACAGTAAGGTAGGTCTTGTAGAATAAAATATTGCTATATATATAAATATATGTACATATATCGTTATTTATTTTACATATAATAAATAACCCAATAACTGTAATTGCGACACTGCCACTAATTGTTAAATAATTTCCATTTCAATTATAAAAATATAGTAGTACTAACTAGGGACGCTAATTTGGGTCATTATCACGTGAACAATAGTTAGAAGAAATAAACTGATACCTTTATGATTAAAATAAAGTTCTAAAACGCGTTCAAAGATTTTGGCTATTCTAAAAGTGCAATTCAAATCAAATATATTTTTACCACGGGTTGAATAATCGTTACTATAAAATACACAACACAAATATAAGAATAACAATATTAACGTTAATCCTTAAATAAAAATTGACATTATGCCAGAAAATAATGAATACTAGTTGGGTCCCTGGGTACTTATTTGTATTTGCCCGGTAGAGTATTGAATTCAACACCAATGTAATTTAATGGGTATAGAGCGCGTTGTCGGGTCTCCCTTATCACCTGTTTCTAAGAATTATTTTACAAAGTCGTATAAAATGAGGATGATATATGTAATAGAACTATGTGAATCTCTTGCTATTTGCCATTTGTAGATCATGATTCCAATACCCGGGTTGTTTCTCAATTCCTATGAAGATATCTATCCGCTACAATCTCAAGCCGCTTAATCTGAAAATAGTGTTTTAAACAATTGTAAGTTTGAATTCGTTTAGACAGCTTACAGAAGCAAATTTTTCAAGAAATTTTGGATTAATATTAATCATTTAAGTCTAAACATTTTTTTCAGCTAATGTACAAATGATGGAAAATCCAAATTACGGACGAAACGTGGTGTTACTATATTGCTATAATCTTGCTATGAATTATAATAATCTTAAAAAAATATAACTTAAAATTAAAAAGGAATAATTACATATGAAGAATTAACGACCCGTATTTTGAGCATAAAGGAGACATTTCGACCATCCATTCTGGTCATTGTCAATCAACTAAAGCAACTAATTTCCCGTAAATATTAAACATGACACTTAACAACTTAATAAATTATGATGGTTTGTTAAATTGTCGTAATTAATTTTTATCTTTTTGGCTATGCTCTTTGCGTTCTATCTTAAGTTGACTTAGTTTATTGACAAGGACCGCGATGATTGATCGAAATGCGTACTTCACATCCAAAATTTTTTCAAAAGTTATTGTATTAGTCTGTTATACGGGTCGTTAATCCTTCATTTGTATTTATTCACAGACGTTAAAAGTTCCTATAAAAATCAATGATTTCTTCGCTTCAGTCTGAAAACGAAGCAATTCCACCAAATGTCAACTCCTCCCCATCCCTTCTCTCTCATTTCGGTGGAGAGGACAAATACGTCCGGGAGATGCCTTTGTGCCATTGTCGACTATAAGTTCTGATAACTCGTAATTTGTCCTCGGCAGTTTCGGAGGCGCTATTGGGTCGAGAGCAGGTGTGGTATTTAGGGGGTGTTTAATTCTGAAGATTGCAAAGTAATGGCGATACGGAGGGGCGCGGTCAGGCTACTCTGCGTGATTGCGAACAGAAATGAGGAAAGAACAACGGTGAACTCAAAAGCGAGGATAATGAGAGGAGAGATTCCGCCTCAAACTCTCTACAAGAACAGTTAAGTGACAATACATTGAAATACGAATTTTATTTATGTTTAATTACATCAAAAATTAAATAATTAACAGGCAAAATAAAGCGATAAAATAAACAAGACATAACGTTTCTGCTCTCCTTGTTGCTTTCATCAGATGATACAAAAGTAAGAACGAAAACTGTTACAAACCAGGGGACCAACTCAATCAAAGATATTAGTCTAACAAAAAAGGATCATTAATATTTCTGAGTTTCATAGCAACGGTTTCTTTGGTAATTGCAGAGATGTTAGATTTATTATAAAGCATTTACGTGTGTAATTTTGGAGAAAGTGTCAAAAGACAAGGGAATGTTTCAAATTTGGACATGGTTTGATGCCAGTAAGGTTCGTTGACTCGAGTATTTAGTAACAGGTTATTTTGTCCTATGTAGCCAGAATTATAATCAGAGGTAGGGATTTTTTAGGGGTGGAGCTTGTTTATATGATAATCTTTTGGGAAATTCCCTCAAATTCGCAGCAACTAAAATTTCTTACATAAACTATTCACAGGGAAACTTCAAACTTACAACTTCATCGTACTTTACAGATTTTAAATTATTAGGTTCAAAAAATTGATTTAATATTACAAAAAAATTGAATTTATTAGAAAATGCATGGTCCGGTTTCATTGCTTGTAATTACCGAAATGAAATATATAAAATATACAAGTGAGTTTTAAGAGAATTGTTTATTTATAAAATTACAATAATATCAGTATTTAAATTTGCCAAGGAGAAAATATTGTGGAAATTTTTCAATTCTCATCTTATGAATACATAAAATATAGGGTGAATCGTCGCGTGTTGTGATTTATATATTAATTATACGCCATTTTTTAACTCATTGACAGCTTTATTTATTTAATGGTAAACTTTTATGTTATTAACGGTTTTAATTACAATAAATATTATTACGTTATATTTCTTTTATAAATTTTGTAGTAATAAAATTTTCAATTTATATTAAAATATATTTCTGTCTAATTAAAGGATCAGAATATTGATCATCAATGAAGAAATTTTAGAATATTATTTTAATCATTAAGGAATCTTTTTTCTCAGCTATTTTTCTTCTGATTAAGTCTTAAAATAGGGACGAAACGTGGTTTAACTATATTGTCGTAATGTTTGGTAGTTATATTTATTGGGTTACTATATACCAGGAATCAAATAATTAAATATAAAATAATTAAATTAATCTGACGTACTCTAATAAAAAATGCAAAATATAATCATTTAATTTAATTTGAATTAAATTGTATCGTCCCCAGCTTTGCAGTTCATTAGTTACAATCTTATCTCCAAAATTTGACTCAAAACAATTCAACTAAACATTGGATGCTAAGTTGGCTAATAGCTAAAGAATTGACTTAATATAACGAATTCACGCTGAATTGTTCTATTTATGACTTTCGGTCATTATACTTTATTGTAATTATTACATTAAGTCATATTAGTCCAATCAATTTATTTATAGTTATGCTTGGCCAGTTTAGCGTCCAATGTTTTGTTAAATTATTGTGTTTCACTTTTGGAGATAAGATTCTAATTAATGAACTGAAGTGGTTCAAAAAGCTGGGAACGAAACAGTTTATTTCAAATTAAATTCTTCTATTTGTGACTTTTGGCCGTTGTTTGTATTTTATTTATTATATGCCAGATTCATGTTGATATTCAATCAGGGCTATTATATTTTGTTGCTACGATACTGTTGGTAATACTAAGCTTGTGGTGGTAAGAGATAGAAAACGTGTTTAATGTAATTTTCAACTATATTCTTTTCCACGTTTAGTGTCCTACTAATGACGTTTTTATCTTTAAATTTAATTACTGAATAATGTAGAATAAGATGAGAATTACGGAATTTGTTGTTTTAGTATTTAAAGGAAAATTCTCTAAATGTGAACTTTGGTTCACTTTATTCCTTTCGCTTTTGAACATTTTCGTAATTGCCCATTAAAGTATACAACTTTGAAGAGGAATGATACTGATATTTCCATGCTGATTGTGGAACGCAAAGGGTGCGCCTACATAGAATTTCTGGGGTTTCAAGCAGGGTCCCTTTTTATTTTTCCGCTCTTGGCCTCTCGTTATATTACTGTGCGATAATTTGTGTTATTATATGTGAGATGAAATTCAATATTATATTTATACTCATCATCGTGCGATGACTTATTTTTCCACTGCATCTCAAGTCCGCGTGAAACGGATCAGCGACGGACGAACTGACGATGATAATTGAGTGTGTAGTTGCGTGGCGTAGCGTAAGTTACGTAGGTGCGGCGTGACCACGGATGACCTCAGAGCCGTGACCTGAAGACTGACATCACTCCGACATCGCCAACATTAGCTCCATCTCCGCCTAAAAAACTGCTACACTGCAACTGCATGTTCGAGGAATGCAGAAAGGGACTGTTGGAGCCAATTATCATGCAGCAAGAAACAGAAACGAGTTTCGTAAAAATTGATTGGGGTTCGTTTATCTTGTGTCCAAGGACTCTGCAAAAAAGTGCGTTTTGCATAGGAATTATCAGGAACAAATAAAAGTTGAACCGAACGTTTAGAATAGCAGAAAATATACTTCTTAGTAGATTCTGGTTTTCTTTGCCAATTTTCCTCTGATCAGACCTCCTTAATATTTATTTGATAAATGATTATCGGGATCTGGGTAAACTCGTCGATATAAGACGTTTCGATGACTTTCGTCAGACGATGACGACGATTTTACCCTAGTCCCTTATCAAGTTTCATCACCGGGAAAATCTGCGTTCTACAACCTTAATTTATCCTGTATGGATTCATAAAATATAAAAATTGAACATATTTTATAATCACTGTATATATAATAGTCCTGAAAGGCTAGGGGCACATCGGGTTAAAAGAGTATTACTTCTCCTTTCATAAATTATATGCGTCTATAAATTAACCTATTTTATGTTGTGCTATTCTGTCCGAAACTGACCTGAAGTAACCCTCAATGCTAATATATCCTGCGCAAGCCTTTCATTACCTCATAACTACCACATCCTCTATAATTTTCTTAGCTTATGCCCTCTTCCTTTCTTACCACATACACTTTCCTCGTACCTGGCCTATTAATCTATCCCTTCTCTTCAAAATCCTTAATAGTTTGTTTCAGTTTCCATTATCAAAGGCTTTTTCTAAATTTACAAATGCCATGAACGTAGGCCTGTTGTTTCTTATTCCGTCATCTAAAATTAGACGCAAAGTCAATATTGCTTCTCTTCTTGTCCTTACATTCTTGCTAAAACCAAACTGATCTCCGAACTCGCATTCTATTTGTCAATAATGACTGTAAAATAAACAAGAGTTTCATTTCTTCTTAATAAATTGTAAGCTTTCCCCATACTATGTTATGTTCATCGTGTGATGTCATGTGTGTTTTCATACTTTAAAAGTAATTACTAATTTTGTGTTCCGGCCATCCTCAGTAATTTTACTCTGTAAATAGAACGTGTTCGTGTTTGAGATTAAATTTTTAGTTTTTTGGTGTGTTTATTTCAATTTTCGTTCCTAATCATGAGATCAAAGTTATCTTTATTTATTTACTGTGTATTTTTTTTAGCAGGTTGCGTCACTGGACCTCAAATTACATGGCAGAGCGCAGGCTAATCTGTCTCAATCTGAGAAGTGAATGTGTTCCAGCGCGGAGATAACATCTGTCCTCGGTGCAGTACAGTGGAGGAAGGACGGGATAAAGCGGCACACATTCGCAGCCCACTCCGGTGACGTCATGTGTTATTAACTAACGCTCTCTACAAGCTGATATCAGAGGAAACGCTCTCTAACAACGCAGCGCACATCACACTCTTCATCTGCTCCACGTAGCTTATTTTCTCATCTCAGGGTACGTTCCTGACATGACGTCATCACCACTTCTAATATTCCATAACACACTATATCCTTGAAGCGTGATGTTCGTACCTCACCACAGTCTTTCAATAACAACTTATAAGAAGGAAACACTGAAATTTCCCATTTATAATGTCTCTGGAAACATAGAGTAATTGGAGAGTTGCGTATATCACAGCTTAATGACTGGTTTAAGTAATAACTTGGCAATCCAAGGTATTCTGCACACAGTTCCAACTTTGGTTAATTCTGTATGTGTTAAAAGAATTGTTTATTTAAATACTCTTATAAAATTATTAATTTAACCTATAATTAAAAAAAACTCTTGTACAGTATGTTCTACTTTTATTTATTACACTAAAACTTGTCAATTCTATAAGAAGAATTAACGTCTGTAAAAACATAAATTAGAAATAAATTAACCACCCGTATAACAGACAATTACAAAAATTTAGAACACGAATTTAAAACTTAATGCTAAATAGACGTTTAAATAGTCTATAGTAATGAGAACAAATATAGTGAAAATCAAAGAGTAACCAAAAGATGAAATTAACAAAGACAATTTAATAAGCCTTCATACAATACAAGTTGTATGTTTTATATTAAATGAAAAAATATTGGAAGTAATATGTAACACTTCAGAATTGAAAGGGGGGTGAGCAAGGCAGCCAAACAGTTTTTCCAGATAACTCACCCCAAAATTACAACCCGCAGGTAACAGATAATATTTTGTGTCGCAGATCTAAAAAAAATTCTTGCCTGTTCGTCTAGTAACATTAATTATTTCTGGTTGATGGAGAGGTTACTGTTGTTCATTGCGTCTCGAAATTGTAATTTGTAATAAACCAGGAATGTAAAACAATGTCTCGTTACAGTGGGATACAAGCAACAGATATTTAGTTGGAATTTGTGACAGGTTGAGGGTTTTTGAAGTTGAAGTGGTTGGCACAGAAATAAATCAAATTGAACAACCTTGTCAAATCAGTTATGATCTGGATAATACTTTTATGCACCCCCTGGTCAAATACCGTCAAAGCATTAAAAATAATATCTATGTAGCCCGTTTCTGAAGATATCCTTCTCCGATGAAAATTTCCTTGCGTACTCTCTCACTGTTTTCTGACGCATCATCTTCCTCTCCATTTTCGTCGACGGCGATTTTGGGCATGGACCATATTGTCACCGGCTCATTGAAATTCGAGGGAAGATGCGGCAGGCACTTCGGATGCATACAGAATTCCGACTACCTTGACAGGTTCTGTCTTCATTCGCAAGACTCAAACATAAGCGGGAAAAAAGTGGAATAAATTAATCCAGTGGTAGGAAAGGCGAGATGAATGCAAGCATGTAGAAGCAGTTAATGACTCATGATCTGCAGATGCCAAGCGTTAGCGGCAAATAACACGAATTGCTAGACTTTGGTAAGTGGAAAGCTATGTAAACAGTTTTTTTGTTCAACATCGAGAGGAAGAGAGGACAAAGAGAGAGTTGAGTCGACGAAATCACGTAACTGTTCACAAGAATGCAGCACAAATGATATGCTTTCACAGGCACAGGTAAAGCACTGTGTTGACATCTGTGACACAAAATATTATCTGTCATCTGCGGGTTGGAATGTTAGGGTGAGTTACCTGGAATAATCCTAAGGCCAGCATTGTTAGAGTTACAAAACGCAATAAAGAACTTCAGAACATATATTATTAATACCCAGATGAGAAAAGCAACGTATTCTTGAGTTCGATTACTAGTATATTGAAACATTTTGGAGTTTAAGACTGGACAGACGATCTACGAGGTTGTCTCCTTCTCTCTTTACGATCTCACAAGCCGAAGCAACTATGTCACTTTTGGGAGGAGTATGTTCTGGGGTCGAAGGAGACCAGTTGTCTACTCATCCCGTTGCATCAGTCAGCCAGCTGCCTTCTAACCTCGTCGAGGCACGAAGCAGGAATTGTTGCTGTGACCTCACAGCGAACTCTTCTCCTGTCATTCAGAAGGGCGTGAAACAAGCATCAAGAGCCCGATCTACCTGATTCTGGCTTTCATATGAATACCGGACAGGATCCTTAATTTTTAACCCGGTACCCTACCTAAATCTTGGCTGCCCTCCTTTCAATTCCCCATCTACTCTTTCAAATTCCCTTCCTATTAACGGGGAGTTGACATTAACTATCCTCATGAACCCTAAAACGATTTAAAAAATTGAAATTTAAGATTAAACGGAAACAGAAGGTTCGGTAAGAAGACCGAGGAACTGAATCAAGACAGGACCACGACTCTATCCCGCTTACTGGGCCGTCGCTCTATCATCTGAGTCGATTCCCAAGCCAATGTGAGTTCCCTTCATCCGTTATAAAGCCCTGAAGCTCAGCCTCATTACACTTTTTACTTAATCACATTCCTCGCAGACTAATTCTTTCTCCAAGTGGTGTATGGTGTTGCTGAATACACCTGCTGAATATCCACTCTCCATAACAACGAAAAAGTGGTGATAAAGTCAGCGTGGAAGGGACACATTTGGATTACATCGTTTCCGACTCCCGTATTCATTAAAGGTAAGCGTAAGCTAATTCTACGTATCTCGAAATCATAAAAAATTATAAAACTTGGGCCATCAACCGCAATTCCGAATGTTTAGATTGAAATAATTGTAGACACAGTAACAAGGGCCTTCCAAAAAATTTTTAAACCAGTAAGAATGTTAGTCATGATAACTTAAAAATAAAACCCTGTTAAATGGAGTATTGTAGAACGTCATACGGTCAGTTTTATTCGTATGTTGGTACACGAGTTCTGAGCCGTAAAGGCTACTCAATCATGATGAGGAAGCTGAAGATTCAATGATCTTCGTCTACTCTTCCAAGGTCGCTTCTTATCACGAGTTCTTGATTGTAGCCCTGTTAGATAAAGAAAATCTCTTTCTCAGTTATCGTCCGTTTTAGCTGCCGAATATATTTTCGTGGGAGCGACGAAAAACGCGCATTTTTTTGGTGGGTCAGTAAAGTGCTTTAGTTCAACTGTTTATCTGTCCGGGGTCTTATCAGAAAATTATTTCTATCCAACTGTCATGTCGTGGCCTTGAGGCATCGACGTAACAAACTTCGGTTCTAGAAACTTCCTCGCCGAAACTGTCACGAAACACTCGTAAAACGTAAGTACCCGAGGTTCGGAGGCTTTTACGTCGAAACAACTTACCGCTTGAGAGATGTTTTTTTTCCAACCTAGCCGAAGTTCGGATGTCTGACCTGGACTTTATAGTGTCACCATGTCATCGTCAACGGCAGAAGACATGAAGGAACGATTTAGGATAGAAAATACTGTATATAGAAATAATATACCTAAAATTAAGGAGCTACTTATGATGTGTCCCAGTACATAAACCTCCCAAAATAGATGAAGGTGCCTCGGTATGTGAGAACCTTGAAAAACCAGAGTACGAGACATCCTCAATACCTTCGAGAGAAACCTGTCACAGGAAGTCCTTCTAGAAAACCTGTATAAGGAAGATATATAATTTTTTTTAAAAATCACAAAACGCCAGTGAGTATAATTCTAGAACGTTTAGAAACAGTAAAGCAGAAACGCTTGAGCACTAAAGCACTACGGTGTTAATTACGAAACGAGTATCGTAACTGATAAGACAAAGAGTGAACAGACCAAGAAAAAAAGGAATAAAATAAAACAAAAAAATTACGTCCTTTGTATCGTATTGAAGAAAACGTAAATTTCGGATGCAGCATCTAAATCATTTCAAAAAAGGGGAGGAACTAATGGGGTACAAGTTGGGAGTAGATAACTTACTGAATTGGAACAATTCGAAAATTTTCGACCATCAAGAATTGCTAAATTTTATTCCTGAGGAAGTCTCAAAGGGGAGACGAAACGTTCCGACAACAGTGGCTGTTTCAATTCATTTAATTGTCAGATAAACCACTAATTTAGATAATTTACTGTCTGTGAAGAAGACTGGCCAAAGAGTATTAGGAGGAAAAACGTCCTAAATTATTCCCAGAGGATTACAAGTGTATGGTTTTAAAAAATAGCAAAAAAATAAATTCCTATAGTTTTCATTATATATCAATGAATATGTTATAAATTAATTATGGAATTTTACATATGCATATGACACACAATGTTGCCGAAAGATCCTGGGGCTATTATCAAAATCTTTTAAAAATAAAATATACATACCATCGTGGCTGTTCCCTTGGAGAGTTTCAGTTCCAAAATTGTAGCATATTTAGACACAAAATATTGAGCTTATTTATTTTTTTAATGTGGTTTAAAACGAATCAGGTTACATCGTAACAACCTGGGAAAGAAACCGGAAAGTCACAGTGACTAGAATCACTTAAAACGGTGGAAATTTGTCAAAACACTGGCTACCAAATAAATATTTTGAACTAGAATACTGCAGACATTTAAAAGATAATTCACAGGCACTTTGACACTCGACTTCCTTTGAATGTCAATGGTCGTTCATTGTACTTTATAATGAGTGGAAAAGGAAATTCAAACAGTCGATTGTAAAATAGATAAAAAAAATTCAAAAACAACGGTTACAAAAATTGTCTACAACAGGTAAATATTTCACAATTTTGAAACAGCGACTGTCGAAAATAATAAATTATATTCAATGAAGCTTCGTACAGCAATGAAAAACTTAGGTTATAGTTATTGGAACGCTCTGAAGTTGGAGAAATCACTAGAGAATAGAAATGAGAACATCGTTCCCTCAAGTAAATGTGTTAATATAACACACATTACGTACGTACATAAAAAAAATTCTTGCAGTAAACTTCGGCCAAAAGAAACTCGTCGCGAGCCTTTGATAAGAATTCGCCGATTCATTAATTCCCCACCCAAGGTCAAAAAATTACGTAAGAAACTGCATTTAATTTTAACGCAATACAATATGTAAATTAATGAAAATAAACATCGTGTTTCCTGTAACCGGGGATGCAGGCTTAGAGAGACAAAAATAAATAAAAGTAACGTGTTAAAACCTCAGCCAAATCCACTCGGAAATCGTTTTCACAGGTACAGTCGTACGAAATAACGCAATTTAAACGTGCAGGTTAAATAGGAACACTCAGTTGAAGGAAATAATTCTAAACAATTGTGGTTAAAAACCAGTGAGAACTAAATGAATATGGAGAAGGACGCATGTTGCGGATTCTGAAATAATAATTGAAACAGCATTTAATTTACATATTTCTGTGGGTTATAAAGGATATAAAGATAAAAAAAACAACCTGACATTACTTATTATTGACATTTGTTGTAAAACTGGAAAAATGAATAAGATATATGAAGGAAAACATTAAAGCCAGAATAATGGAGACACTGAATTAATAAATTAATAATAATTTAAATAAAATAATAAAACTGAGTAAATAAATTGGACTTGATCGAGTAATCCGAAATTTCTTCCATATATTTGATCAATATGTTGGTATTTAAGATATGTGGAATAAATCTGAACGTGATACTTCCAAGGGTGAACAGCGACTGAAGTTGTACTAATATAGAGGAGAAACATGTTTTACTTTATTTTGGTTATATTATAAACTGTAATTCTTAAATAAGTGGTTTATCTGACATTTAAAATAAATAAGTAAATAAATCATAACACATTCTTAGACAGGTTTTTATTTTATCTTATGATGAAATTTACTACGTTTCGTCTCTAATTTGTGATTCTTCAGCTATAAAAAATCATTTCTCTAAAACTGACAAAGTGGCTGTTATATTTAATTTAATTTAATAACTTGTAATTAATTCGGGGAATAAATTTATGTTGTTTATTGGCCACATTTCATTATATTACACGTGCGTTATTTTTATTAGTCACAATATGCCCATTGAAGTAATTCACGAAAATTAACGGAACTGTTCAGAATCTTTCGATGACCTTATTTTTCAGCTTTTAAAGAAGAATAAACATTTCATGGTATTAGTAGTGTTACACTTCTCCGAAAAACGACGGACTATGACTGTAAGTGAAAACAAACTGACGCCAATCGATAAAGAAAAATGATGCCAAAAATTATTTTTGCGGGGGAAAAATCAACGTTTATTGGCGAGATTCTCTAGTGGACGAGCCTCGAGAATTAATGCTCTGAGGATAAAACCAGAAATAAATAAAAAGACGTCCAAGAAGTCAGTAAATTATTTAACTGCTATTTAATTAATACTAATACAGCGTTTCATCCAACTTTGTGGACTTCTTCAGGTAAATTATTCAAGAAACTAGGTGTCACGGGAGATTGTCCGCGACTCCAATTTTCTCAAATGTAAATAGTTCTTTCAATTAATAATTTATTTGAAGAAGTCCACAAAGTTGAATGAAACGTTGTATTGGTGTTAATTAAATAGTAAATAAATTATTTGCTGACTTGTTGGCCGACTTTTGACTTATTTTAAACTCAAGTCAGAAAATGATGTAGGTAAATCTACAAACTTAGAGCAGTGCAGTAACAAAAATAATACTAACATATATTTTATGAATGACGTTAAACACAAGTGTTGTTAAAAAAATTCGTAAAAGTTCAGTGGTGCATAATGCGGTAATAGGTTAGAAAGATCACGTAAGACAGAGTGGATCGAGACGAACCTTCAATATGAGTGAAAGTTTTGGTCAGTCCTAAAAGAATCTTCGAAGTTAAGCTAATAGATGTGAATTAATAGTGTCGGAAGTCTTCGTCCGGTGTCCCATTGTCTGAGGCACAACAGTGACGGGTAAAAACAGGGGTCAACAATAGGAATTCGACAGGGAAGACAGCGGTGGGAACAGCAGAAGGACAGGCAGCACAACAAAATATTTTGAGAAAAATTCGTCTAAAGCGTAAATACTTGAATGAAACAGTTACAGAAGAGATGTGGTTTTATAAGATGGTAAGAAAAGGGATCTGACAAGAGTCGTTGAAGGGACGGAGGACCATAAAGCATGTGGGAAAGAAGTGACGACAGGGGCAGAGAAGGGTAATTACAGTTGGCACGCAAGGCGGAGTTACATCCTGAAGCACAGGCAACATGCTGAGGTCGTTCCTTACCCCGGTCATGCCGTCAGCAGCACGAGGACACACATGGCTTCACTCGCACAGCTCAAGAACCGCACCAGCACTGACCCTCTCACTCACTCACTCACTCACTCGCTTGCCTTTGGAGGGGGAACGCAGCGGCCTTGAGGGCCTATCACCTAGTCAGTCGGCAGGTGGAAGACTTCCGCCACCAAAGTACCCTCACATCCACTCCTACACTCCGTTACGTTCCTCTTCCAGCGATCGAACAATCCCACGAAATTAATATACATACGACCATATTTTTATATATAAAATCCTGGTTTGCATCTGTTCGTAATTCTTCTCCTCCTAAACGTCTTGACTTAATGATTTATTTGTTGTTGTATTTAAGACTTTTTAATCGAAAATTAATCTTGTTTGAGATAAGGTACAGAGTAATCTTGAGTGTGATAAACATTTATTCACGTAATAGATAAAAAAATTAAACGCCTCAGTTGTTTGTCACCAGCTCAGGATGACGTTAATGTAATTAACAAATTGGGTTGGCTACATTAACACTTGTTACTGCAGCGGACATTGCAAACCTGAAGTATTCTTGCAAATTAAATCATAAATTTATGAAAGTGTTAGTTTAGTCTTTCCGCTTGAAAATAGAACAAAACTGGAAAGCAGGAAACAAAAAAAATAAACCTGTGTGGGTACTTATCAGTGGTTAAATAAAATATAGGACTATCTCTATAGTGGTGAGACAGATATAGGAATCAGATGCTGGGCTGCAAAACCATAATCTGTTGATTATGAAATGCAGGCTGAAAATGAATAAATTCAAGAAAGTAATTAAAACAAAACGATGGGAATTAGAAAATCTGAAACAACAGGAGGTGCTTCAGAGTTTCAAAGAAGATATCAAGTGCAGATTAATAGATAAAGGAGAAAGAAATAATTAGAAAGGAAATGGGCATTCTTGGAGGAAGAAATGACTTGAGCAGCCGACGAAAATAAAAGGAAGAATAGCTCAGATCAATAGGAAAGCATGGATAGCACAATAAATAATAAAAATGATTGAGGATACGCGTAAATATAAAAACTCGAGAGAGGAAAATGATGAAGAACAGTACAGGCGCTTGAAGAATTAGACAGCATCCAAAGAGTCTTGGCTCCAAGAGAAATGCAAAGCTGTTGAAGATTTCATGGTGAAAGGGAAAATAGACACAGCTGATACGAAAAATCAACTAAACATTTGGAGAGACGAAAAGTATTAGCAATAACATCAGGAGAGTGGATGAGAAGCCAATTCTGGATGAAGAAGTGTAACGTGCGTATTTGAATTTTATTAATTTCAGTAAAGTAAATTTAGTTTATACTTGGGAGGCTGAACGCAAAAGAAAAAAAAAAGAGAAATCGCGCAAAAGAACCTTGGGTTATCGGCTGTAACAAAATTTGGACTTTGAGGGAAAAGAGAAAGTTTTGACCTGGGGTAGTAAAAAAAAGGGAGACCGGGCTCGGGAGGACAGTCGGGGTGCAGAGCTTGGCTGTCCATAGTCAGGACATGTCCGAGTGAAGTGTATTTTTACGGAGTTTTTGAGGTCCGAACGTGGAGAAGTAAAGTCACGCCGGAGGGGCGTAAACGTTTACGGCTCCGACCTTTTTGGAACACGAGACGGAGAACAGTGAACGAGGGATCAGATTTGAAAGCGTGGACCCTGTCGTATTTTCAACCGACTGCCTAGGAGACGATGGCTCGACACTTTCACCCTTCTCTTATTTGTACGTCGCAAATTTGTTTCTATCAGTCTGCCTGTGTCCCCTGAGAGAAACAGAACCTCATAATTCTCCTCAAAATTATTATAAAATAAATTTAAAAATATATTAAATCATTACAGAAGAAAAAGCAGAAAGATTGAAGGAATATCTAGAAGAGCTGTACCACGGTGGAAATCTAGATCATTCAGTAATATAAAAAGAAGGAATGACGAAGAGTTGGGGGCTAAAATTTTAAGGTCGGAGTTTAATAGTGCGCTGACAGATCGGAGCAAATGCAAAAGCGCCTGGAATTGATAACATTCCAGGGTAGTTGATAACTTCATCGGGCGAAGAAGCAATGGCTGTTCAGGATAGTTTGCAAAATCTACGGAACAGGAAAAATAGCAGAAAATTTAGTAAAAACATACCGAAGAGGACTGGGGCATATAGAAACGAACAGCATAAGAGAATTCGTTTAGTATCTCACGCGTGGAGATTATTAACGTAAATAGTATATAGGATGATGGAACGATAAATAAAATTCCCCCCTTTTTAATTCCCTTCCTATGCTATTAAAGGGGAGTTGCCTGTTTCATGATCACCCTCATGTAGCCTGTTAACCCAATAAAAATAATAATAACTCAACACTTTAGTTGACCTAAACAACAAGCTTGACTGAGTCATGTTACAGATGAATGAAGCTTTTACTATAAAAAGGGTGTTTCGTTGCTAAAAAAACACATCCTGATTTAACCACAGTTCTTTTCACCGCAGCAACTCCCCTTCCTTGTTTTTCCTTACACCTCCAAATTGCTATTTGTACTTTCTCCCATTTCTCCTCGCCTTTCGTGTGCTTGTGTAGTAGCAGCCTCAGTTGTTCTTCTATGCAAATACACGTACTCTCAAAGCGGACGTAAATTGTAACCTTGCCTCGTGGAGCGGCAATTTAAAAGTTCGTATAACAGCTTGTGTTGTGTAGTGTGGAAAAAAAAGGAGGTTACCAGAATAACAATGCAGAGGCACCGTTTGCGTGAGAACCAGCGGATTCTGGTGGAAAGGAAAATAGATTCAAAATATACATGCGAGGGGAATACATTTATTGATATAAAGTAACGTTGCCTCGCGCCTCATACAAATATTGCGCTGCCATACTCGAACTTGAGTTCAAACAGAAATTGTTCTTTTAATAATATAATTAGAGAAAAATGGCTAGTCGGCTTAGTCTACTGGATTGTTTGTTATAGTGGGAGACCACTTTAACACTTAGTGTTGTTACGGCAACTTGGTAGTGTAAAAACGATTCTGAAAACATTGACGCAAGATAAAATATTCTGTATGTCACAAATTTCGATCGTAAAAGGTACAGGGTGTCGTAGAAATATCTTGAAACAGTCTATATGTTTTTGAGATTGACAGTAGCAGTACACCAGCTTTCCTCCAACGACAATTCTCCGAAATCGACAACACTCCCTTCCATCTTCTCCCTTCTACTGCGTACCTAGTAGCTATATTTAAATCTAACTATGAAGTACCTCCAATTTCTGGAATAATCATATAGAGGTGGGCTGTTTGATGTTGAAATGTAAGGTATTAACAAAATTGCTCTTATGTATTTTATATATAGGCATATTTTATTTCATTTACTTTAATTATACTTTTTTTTGTAGATTGTTCAAACAAGGAACGAAACGTCGTGTTATAATTTAATAAACAAACAATGTTTAATTCTCACCTATTTTGGCCGTAATTTATCGCCCACAGGTACAGTCAGAACAATTATAAAATTTGTTATAATTAATCAAATTTGAAATAAAGTCTGGAAAGGTCATAAATTGTTTATTATGTATTACAGAAGTTAAGTTTAAACTTAAGATAAATTCTTATTATACACATGTAATAAGATGAATTATGCCTTATCTCTTTCATATATGTATAATGTATATATTTGTTACTATTTCCATGGGCCCATTGAAGAACAATTTGTTGTAAATAAATTTCTGTACGGGAGCATTGTTCTAAGAGTGTGAAATGACGTCACGTAACGTCACTGAGTGGTTAGATCTCCTGTGTTCAAAGTAGCGATTTCCGGTTCCATCGAATGTTTCCCATCTTTCTTCATAATTAAAAATATATAGCCAAGTTACATAGCTGAGCTTTAAGACATTTTTTTACTTTGATTTTGTATTTCAAAATTAACTTATGTTTGCAATAAGAGCAAAGCGTCGTCCAGAATCATAGAAACTCGTTTCCCATATTTTCAAGTCTCACAATAATCACTATTCACGTTCCGTTGTGTCAACATATATTAATTCATATTTGTTGCAAATTGATCACGAATGGTGAACGTAGTCCTGGTGAAATGTGAGGAATATTTTTTGCGTAGTGACAAAATGGTCCCGGAAGTTTGATTATTTAAAGTACCACGGACAGGATACCGGATATTGTGGAAACAGTTCGACCGCATGCAGGCACATCTTTTACCATGAAGGTAACCGTTTCCGTCCGACGCATCTACCACCTGCTGGAGTAGAGCCGTTGATCTGTCGTGAGTCCAGAACTGTAGTAACTATAGAGGCTATAAAGGCAAATTCTGATCAGGTTTCTTCATGAACGCTTTACAGAAAAATGTCAGCAGAAAGTTACTCATGTTACAATTGTTGTGTTTAAGAAGAAAAACGAATATTTATAACAAGACAGAATACATCAGTGTTTAACATTTAATGATAAGGACGTAGAAAAGGCAAGATCTTCAAAATAAAGAAGAAATACTGAAGCAAAATTATCAAAGCAAAAAAAACGAAAAAAGTTCAACACGTTAAAGATTCAAATCAAACCTTACAGAAAGAATTAGTAATCAACACACACTCAGGACGAGTTTCCATAAAACTTCATTGAAATAATCACAAGGATATTCTCTTTATTTTATCTTAATTGGTAATGAAGATGTCTATTGTAAGTTGGAACCCATTTAATTGGCAATTAGTGGCAAGATTCTCCAAAGTGGAACCATACCACTTTGTGTTGCGGAATCATTCATCGGACATAAAAATGTTCCAACGGGTCGTCGGCCTCTCGACCAATTAAAAAAATTCCGAACTCGGTAAAATTCTATTTTAATTAAATATATTAACTTATGAAGTCATAGTAGTGGGTGACATCTTGATAAAGTAAAAACTAAATGAACAAAAGGCTACGGAAGGAACTACACAAATACTGCATGAAGAATGAAACAGTATGAGAAATAACATAAAAAAAATTTACTGAAAAAGTATATAAAAATTGAAAGCATATTAATGCTCAAAGGAGAAAATAAATATTTGTATACATATTGAAATCCAAATATAATCACATAAGTAATAATTTTGCGTCACGTGGTTTATTTAATAATAAAAAATTAGATTAACATATATAGATAATTCTTTGACACAGTTATCATGAAAAATCTCAAATGTATCGTTAATGTTCTCTTATCCTATTTCAGTTCATCAACATATTTATCAAAATCAGACTTGAGCATGTAAAAATTTAGCAGTAATTTATTTCTTTGCAGACGTTAGTCCAATTACGTAGATGCCATACATCCGTTACAACAGAAGAATTTAGAAGTATGAACATTCGTATACAGTAACAACAATGATCTTTTTTTTAAAAAAAAATTATTTCCAGTCAGTTAGGCTCAGTCAACGGCACTATGTTTTCAAATTAACTCTTAAGTCAATTTTCCGTATGTTTCCGAGGGAAGGTCGATAGAAAAATAATTTGGTATGCAGGTCACCTCTAACCTGCAGTTCGTTCCTTTCCATTAACTTGTATCCCTGGAGGATGGGATAAATCCAGTGGCCTCCCCGCTTTGTCTCTCGCCTCTCCAATTTCCCCAAGGAGTACTCCTTTGTCCGAGAAAATTTGGGAAGTGTTTCTTCCGATGCAGTTGTGAGACATCCTGTATTAATGAACTGGTAGGCAGAATTATCGCAGGAATCCAGATATGGAGCAAAGCAAACCAATTTGCACCAATGGCTGGAGTTCCGAATATGATGGCAGAAATTGACCACAAATGTGAGGTTTAGGATTGGCTTTAAAAGCACGAGATATGTAAAAGAAAATTCCTCGGTAACAACAGCACAAGGATATCTCAATTATTAGATCCTTTCCGTAACGTAGAAAACAAAGGGGAGGAATTAAAAAACAAGGACCAGATATAGACAAACTTTTATTTATTTCATTCGACGTTTCGGTGTGTGCATATTCGTACCCATGTATTAGAATAAAAATAATAAATATATATTAATAAAATATCAGTTACTTCGCACCCATCTTGCAAAAGATTAAAAAAATATTATTTATAAAAAAAATGTAGTTGCTTTTCTTGAATGGAATTTTCCCTAACACTTCATCAGGTAAATTAGTTCTGTTTATTTTCAATCAGCAAAGGAATTGATCAACAACTTTTTCATTACCTGATTAATATTGATATTTTTGGGTTTTTTTATTAACCTAATGAAAATATTTTTAATATATTTTATCCCAATATATAAAGCTTTCGACGATGTCCTTCATCAGTTTCAAATTGCTATTTGTATAAACTTTCTACAGGAATAAATCATTATTTTCCGTATATATAATGTAATAATTTATAAGAGCTTTAAAAAAGGTAATAAAGGCTCATGGTTATTTTTTTCACTACTAATTTCAATCAAAATTTATAAATTTGCAAACTTAAAATAGAGAATTATAATTTCTGAATACTTATGTTTATGGTCCCATTTTGAACACTGTAAAGAAAACATGTTTAAGGACTAACATTATCATCTTTGTTAAATTTAATAAGAAATCAGGATAAGGAATTTATGGAAAAACGGTTGCCCTGAGATCGTCAAAATATTAGAATTTACAACACTAAATGTTTTTCAACATTAAAATAAATCGTTTAAAGAAATATTCCTTCATATTTATGATAACAAGTACGGGGCTATGTAATTGAAATGAATTTTTCTCTTTTCCCACAGTTTTTAAGAATATTTGTTTTTCTCAAGTGGCTCATTAATATCACTAACGTTACGTGTGCTGAATCGTTTCCCTCCATACAAGATGTCGAGACTATTATTTTAAATTAACGACGTATCACCACTCAATGCGACCTCAAATAATTTATATAACGTCTTCTGTATTTTTGTAGTCGGTAATTTATATCCTGGTACTTGCGTGACTAAGGACAATTCAATTACCTTACCAGCAACAATATTGACTTGCTGAATTGATGTAATCAATCGTCAATTTACTGTTTCTACTTTTGATACATATTAGGTTATAAAATTATGCATTACCGTGAGAATCTCTAAAAGCGTAAGATATTTGAAGGTCTTCTATATTTAGAAAAACAGCAATACAATACAAAATGCTCGTGATAAAAGTGCTGATCTCGGCATATTTTTTGCTAATATTTAACATAAATTACATTTTTCAATAACATGAAAATAGAATATCTAAAGGAGAAGTGCCAGGTTTTCCATACAAATAAAATATAATTTTTACAGTATAACATTAATCTTATTATTACTTTTTAAAAAAAATGTGTTTAGTCCTGGCCGTTACAAGGCAATGAAGGTTTGCTTTAAATGTGTAAAAAAACTAAACTCTATGAAAATTGTAATGTCATGAAAATTTATTTATAAAAAATATTTTCCAAAATGATAATAACACATGTAACCGAAACATCTGTTAATATATAATAATAATAAGCTATAATATTTTCTTAATTAAACATGGTGATTAATTTGAATATAAATCGTAAATGGTGCTTTGTTGGTATATTATTTTTACAAATTCAACGGCGAGGAGGAACAAGCTAGACCAGATACCCAGAAACAAACACTGTGGGGTATTACGACTTGACTACTGTTCTCTATGAGCGCGGATTCTAATTATATAACACGCAACAACCTCCGGTATTTTGCTTCGTACTAATATAATTCTGGATTAATGAGATGGATGAAAGATTCTGAAGCGTGGTACACAGTACTAAATCTTCTAGTACATATGAGGATTGATGGATGAATATGGCTGACTGTAGACGAAAAACTTCCAAATAAAATAAATAATTTAAGAATACCAAACGCCGTTTTCAAAATTTTCTCTATTAAAATTATGTGACCAAAAAATTAGATCATTGTGTGCTAAATTTCGAATTGTACGATTATGACGTGTCACGCGTTTTATGCAACAATCATCTTTAAACTGAAACGGATCTTTCACTTACTTACATGATAAAGATAATTTTTTTCAATGCTAATATCACGAAACACATGAAAAAAAATCTAAGTCTTGAAAAGCTCCAGAGGCAAGAACGTGATTGAAATTTTTCCTTGCCTTATGATAACTTAATATTAAATATTGTTTTTGTCTCACGTCCTTGATCACTGTTATACGTTTCATATGTATTTTCGAATTCCCACTTGTAACTGCTAGATCATTAGTTACTCTTCATTTCGTAACGCCACGTTACAATGTCTCCGGTTCAGTTTCTGAGTAAACTGGGCCAAACTCTCTGCGAGAGGAAGTCCGCCATTGTCTTAACGAGCCTCGGGGACTCCTGACATTTGTCTCCCACAGGACGCTGACCTTTAGTTAATAGCCCCGCTTCTGTCCATCAACAGGTACAACAACTCTAATGTCAGCTCTGCAGACCGAAAACTCCACGTGTTTACCCGAATATCTCCTCTTCAAATAAATTTTTAAGTACTTCTGAAAGATTAGTGGAATAAATAAATGTATTTGTACGTCGGAAGAAAAGGAGCCATATGCCCTCCCCCCCTTTTTTTTAGAAAAATAGTATTACTACACGAGAGGTTGTAAAACAAGTCCTACACCTAACGTTATGCTGAAAAACCGTGATTTATAATTTAATTTTAATCATTATAATAAATTTGGAGAACGTTGTAAGCAACTAGGTTTATTTTGTTTCTTAAGAGGCGAGGGAATCCCGGAAGGGGGACAGTGACCGTGCCTTCAGGTTAATAATAGCAGCGGAAGGAATGCGTTTAAGACGCGTGTACAAGACATTTAAAGCGTCATAAAATGTCCACCCGAGGTATTTATTTGTTGGGAAACGACCAGACACGGACGTCGCGAATGGGAGGATTAACTCCGTAATTGCCGCGCATAAAAGTTGACAGAGAGTTCTTCAGTACAGGGTAAAAGTTGGAGACATATTAGATTCAACCCGAGTAGCGTGAACCTCGCCTGCCGACAAACAGAAAAATAAAATAGAAATGCTGTTCCGCAAACAGTTTTTGTACTCTCATATGTTAATTTTAATCATATTAAAATTCATTAATTAACCCCCCGAAGTTGGGGGTTGGGCGTGTGGCTGAAAACCTCACCCAGTGAAAAAAGTTACAATAACAAATCTCAAGTAGAAAAAACCGGACTGATCCTACAGAGACGACCTGCAACGAAAACGGAACTGAAACACGGAACGAACGGTCACTTTTTAAAGAATATTGGTTTCAATAGATGGAGGACAATAGCATCGAAAATGACGGAATGGAGGAAACTGGCTGAGACACTGGTTTATCAGCTGTAGAACGAGAAGAAGAAATTCTTTACATATAAAATAAACTTAATCAAAAGGCGAATAGATATTGTTCAAAAGATATTTAATAAGACGCATAAATGACGCTTGAAATAATGTGGCGTTGCCAAGCAGCGTTGCCTAAAATGTTAAAACGCGAGCAATATAACATTGCTCTTATATAGCAAAATGTATCAATGAGAAGGAAAGAATTAAAACACGAAGAACAACATTTCAAAAACACGAAATATATGTTTATAAATATTAGAAAGATATAGATAGGGAAATTTGTAAATGTGTAAAATTAAATTAATAATCTACTAAGAAATGATTAAAATATTTTTCCCTTCCTTGAAATTTATGATTTTATATAATACTATATTTTAGATTAGTTTAGTACTGATTAAGGGTTCTCATCTATTTATCTTTTTATGATACAAAATTTATGAAAGGAAGCCAATGGATTTTAAAGTTTTTTAGAAATTGTTTTACAAACCAAATAATTTTTAGAATCCAATATATTTGAATAAATTTTAGATAATAGCTTTAATGTTTCACTTTTCAATTGTAGTGATCCATTGGCTCCAACAGCCTTAATTGGTAATTCAATTTATTGTGTTCTCATCTATGTATTCGTGAATCACACTACTTTCTTAAGAAAAAGAAGAAGGAAAAATATGGGTAAAAACATAGACTATCAATTTATAAAAGAGGGGGAAGAATAAAAAATTGTAGTTTATTAATTCAACATTGACAGTATTATTAGCAGATTCAGTCCAGCCGGAAAGTAAAATAAATGTTATAGTAAGAGTAAATATGACTAACGACCATCAGTTAGCCGATTGATGTGAATGAATTAAGGAAAGGGTTGTGGGATTATAGAAACGGAAAAGAGAAAGGGTATTCCGATGGCAGAAAATCTTAACTAAGATAGGAAATGAACTTTATTTGAATATGCATTAAACTAGTAAAAGTTGTAAGAGAGGGAAGCGAGAGTGGAAAGTAGGAGAAAGGTTAATGGAGTGGGGTTGTAGAAAATTGTATTATAGACGTGGTTACGATGATGACACACAGATGTCACCTCGTTCAGTTCGAGTTTGTCAAACAGAGCGGTGGAGAGCTCAGAGCCATCTAGTTTTAGGCAATGAAACTGCGAGCACTTTCTGCCCTAATCGTTAGTGGGACAGGGCTGTTAAACGCAGAGAGGGGTCAGGGATGGATGGAAATGCGAATCAAAATGTCGTCAGCGTAATTCACCCAGGGGAAGGCCAATTAACAAAGCGAGGATAATTCACTCGGCTTCCTAATCCCGCAGGAATAACTCAAAATTACCAGCGTAACTCCTGCCTATTATTATTTTTTCCCCATTGTCCATGCAACGGGTAGAAATTATTGACGTTGAACCGGATTCCGTTGTAATCCTGCCACGTTACTAATTCATAACGTCTAGCGATTAACTGCCATAAACCCTCCATATTAAAGTTACTTATCCCTCTTTATTTCTACATTAAAGTGATTCTGCCTGTCTTCAGTGTTTTTAACGTGACCCAATAGAGCATTAAATATTTCTAACGGCCATTTGCAAAAATAATTTTTTATGAATGAATAAATAAACAAACCAGTCACAGAACTTCGTCAAAAAATTGTAGGAGCTTTCAGCCGAAAAATAAAGTTCAAAAACATTACACAGATCCCAACGATATTTGATGTATATAATGCTCCAAGACCCATCCATTACTCTTATACGTTGCTCGTCAGTTCCGTCTATTGTTTATTTCTCCACTTTTGTCGGTCTGGCGGGATTGAAAACTGGGAGTAATATTTCTTACTGGCTCGTGTTGACCTTGTCTGTCAAGACCTTATGCGGGGTGCAGGTCAAATGTGCAGATTGTGAAAGTGTGACGGGATCTTTGGGCGTAAAAAGGGTGGCAATTATTTAAATTTCCTTTTGAGGTTTTATTGGGACCCTTCCCACGTCCTGTCCCTTCCTGCTTATTGTTGCAAGGAATTTTCACGTGCAAAATGCTTAAAGGTCACAAAAGAATTGAAACGACCATTACTGATCCTTTCAAAAGTCATATAACATAGTTAATAAGAACATTAATGATTATGGAACAGTTAATGTCTGTAAATACCGAATATGAAGAACTAACGACCCGTATATCAGACTTATTTACAAAATTTTGATAAATTTTTAAAATAAGTATACGTTACAACCATACGTTGTGGTCCTTGCCAATGAATTAAACCGACTTAAGATATAAACACAAAGAGACTAGTCAAAAATAAAATAACTAATTATTAAGACAACTGATATATATAGCCATCAAAAACAATCATAGTTAAGTTATTCACGTAGTTAATTAGAAGTCACCTTAAAAAGATTTTTTTAAATTTCAGTTTACAACAAACGTTATAATGAAGCACATTACTTTCTTTGGAATCTCCTCAGATGTTAATAATTTATTCCAAATTACATAAACATCCAAATATTATATAATGTACGTATAATGTATTATTTAGACAGTCTTACACATGTTCTATTATTGAAATATCGTTTACTTTTAAGAAATTTGGAAATCATTTGAACTTTTTCCTTTACAACGTACAACATTTGAAGAAGTCCGCAAATATGTACAATTAATATAGTGTATAATTTAATTTTTAATTTAAAACTGAAATCTAAAGTAACTTTTAAAAAGTAACGGATAATAAGTTTATTATAACTGATTTTGGCCATATTTAATTATTTTCAATATATAATGATTGGTCTAATTCAAGTTTAAACACATATTAAAATAAGAAAGGTATTGAGACGGTTTTTTTATCCTGGTTCTGCAATAGAAAGTTGGGGATTAAATGAGCCAGAAAAATAAATAAGAAATATTTACAATAATGTTTTGTATATTTCAATAGAAATAGAGAGGCTTTTTGAAATTGTATTATAATAATCACGGGTAAATGTGAGAATAACAAAGGCTAAAAAGGAAATTAGTATGAATGCTAAAGTTTCCGATTAATGTTACAAGAATATGTTTAAATGAGGCTAAAAATTAACCTTAAAAGGATCCAGATCGGGATTGAAATTGGTGGTTTTATTAATTTTTTCTGTTTTTGGCCTCGTTCAAACATTAATTTACTTACAGACGTTAATAACTATTTTATTAGAATAATTATGTTCTGATTACAGATAGCTGTTACTAATCATTCGCAGGATAATTTGTTTTTTTGCACGCTTTAATTTTTTTTATTTCTGCTTATGACGAGCGAAAAAAAAATGTATTGTGAAATTATGATTTTATAAACCGTCCACGTATACAACTGAATGTGAATTAGCGGGGACCGCCTGCGAATTATCCAGTAAAAGGGACAGGTGTGTTGTGTGGGTTACCTCCTATTCAGGCGCTACAGTCGATAATGGCCGATGCACAGATGTCCCCTTGGTTGGCTGTGTAATTAATTAAGTAATGAGCTGGAACGAAACTCGTCCGTCCCGAATTCCAAGCTGATTGCTGATGAAATATTAATTCATAATCGAAAGCTGTGCAGAAACCGTAAATAAAAAAAACATTCACGAAGAGCGCTCCGCAAAACTTATTTGGAATTCCTACAATTAAATATAGAACTACACTGAAATGGAAAAATAGCCCTTATACTGGTTGCCGCAATTCACAAGAATTTTTTGGGGTAGTAAATTTATTTATTGAAATCATATTCATTTTAAATATTTATGTTCCAAGTAATGAAAACGGGTGCTTAAATTTCAGGTACATTATAACTTTAATTCAGTAAAATATATTATGAATTGAAATGATATCAGCATAGGTACTCCATATTTTTCCATTTTTAATCGTATTTTTTTTAAATGAAAATTTTTATCCGAAATCCACTGATAAATAAATACACAATATTCCTCCTGATCCGCGTTATTTATAAACAAATAACGTCTATACAAAATAAAATACGTAGAGTTGATTTATATTTCAAAAATCAAAAATAATCTGTAGTCAAACTTACCCAAAATTTGTACTTCCGCTTTTAAATATCAATTTCCGACATTAAATTAAAATAAATTAAAAACTTGGCCGATGAGTCAGAAAGTAATTTAATTACTATTTAATTAATAGAAATACATTTCATCCAACTTTGTGTGGTTTCTTCAGGTAAATTATTAAATGGATGAACTATTTACATTAATAAAATAGTAAAAGAATTAACACCTTTTACCGAGAATGTGTTGCCACGGACCTCGATCACTATTGTTGGACTTCATATGTGATTCTATTGTTATGATTTGATACTGTTGTTGAAGGAAACCTGAAGAAGGCATAAAAATATGCCGAAACGTTGTTACTAATTAAATTTAAAGAATAAAGTCTGTAAAAGGTAACTAACCGTATTATAATATAAAACAGACCTTAAATTTAAGTTTTTAAATTAAATGGTAATTAAATCATTTGCTGACTTATTGACCGTCTTTTTATTTCTCTTATACACTTATATTATTACTCCGATCATTTTCCAACGCCTTACTGAATGGGAAATATTTATTAACGATACATTTTAGCGTCCGTAAAATTTCACAAATACATCAAAATATAATCCTCACACTAGTAAATGTTACATAAGTTCTATATTATAAAATACAGACATTAAAAGTAATTTAAAAGCAATTAAATCTAATAAATTACCGAAAATATTTTATTTAATTAAATACAACGTTTCGGGACCATATGTGGTTAATTAATATATCAATTTCAAAGTCGGAGACGGAGTAACTGTGAAAAGAACATTAAGCCATTTATGATATTTGGTATAAAATATTTAATTTTTTTGGGGGGGGGAGTGTAATAAGCTAAGTTGTATTGATTATTACACTTCATATTTTAACAAAATTTGAGGTCTTCGAAATTAATTTTGATTTCATATTTTTTTTTGGTATATAGCTTCCTATATAACTCCACAAAGTTAGATGAAACGTATTTGTACTAATTAAATTCTAATTAAACTATTTGCCGATTCATTACTTTTATAAATAATTGTAAATGACAATAATAACCTCATAGAGTCTCCGGGTGCATTACTGTTTATTCTTATTGTGCTTCGTGTATTGATTATAAATATTTTAGGATTAATGTAATTAGAATTGAAAAGAGAGCAGAAATAAACAAAAGAGTATGGCAAGGGTGCAGTCTGTCGCCCTTTGAGTTATATATAGAACATAAGATGAGGAAAGTTAAAATGGAATATGGAAAAGGAATCATATTGCAACGAGAAGAAATAAAAACCATAAGGTTTGCAGATGATATTGTGGTATTAGGTGAGTCGGAAGATCTGCAAAACATAATAAATGGCATGAACGTGTTCCTGGAGAAAGTGTACAACATCCTCATAGATAATAGAGGGTAAACCAAGGTAATGGAGTGCAGTATGGGAAATAGTGGAATAACAAAGGATGTTAGAATGGGAAGGGATATAATACTGAAGGAAGTTAAGGAATAATGAAAATTAGATGGGTGGATATAGTGACTAACCAGGAAGTTTAAAGACGAATAAGAGGAGAGAGAACAATTTACAGGACTTTGAGAAAGAGGAGGGACAAATTAACAGGCCACGTTCGAGACATGAGGGTTTAATAAAATAAGAATCAGAGGGAAGTGTGCAGGGTAAAAACAGAAGACGGAGGACAAAGATTAGGGAGGATGTTGGAATTTTCTTTCCCTATCTGTAATTTATTTAAGTCAAATTTATATAATAGGATGATGCATTTATTGCTATCAAATATGTAACCTTTCATTCCATGAAAGTCCGTTTCGGTGTAAATTTAAAAAGAAGTCAATTTTACCGTGAAATTCCCGCTGTCCTCCTAGCTTCTTCCCTGTGAGTGTGTGTGTGTGTGGGTCCTCGCAATGTGTGACGTCACGAGGTGCGGCCGGGGTAATTAAAGTCGTTTCCTGCGTGGGTGTGGTAATTAGGCACGGGGCGAGATCCTTCCAGGTGTCCATCCACAGTCACGCCATCCTCACAGCCAATCTTGGGCGATACGTTTAATTATTTTTACACCGAGTCATCCGCCAACCCGTCGAAGAAGGGGAAAAAACGGTGTTCTAATTTCGGTGTATCCCACATTTTTAGATATCGGTAAAAGTGATTAGAAATTTAATGAAAATGGAAAACCTCAAAATACCTTACTTTTTTATCCTGGATTTCTTGGTTCTATCAGTTAGTACACTCTTAAGTCAAAATGAAAGAGTATTTAACGTAGTTGTTAAGACGTAGGAAAAACTTCAGACACTCAAGGAACCTTATATTGTGATTATCCAACAAATGAGAAAATTTTATCTATTAGAAATAATTTATAACTGAAATTAAAAAGCTTGCGCAGGGTAGGTTACACCAGTTTTAGGTCTGAATACCACAACAACAACATGGCCTGCAGAGTAATATATAATTTTTCCCGATGGCCTTTAAAAAATAGGCACTAAACCCTACTGAGTTTATCATCGCTCAAATAATAGGCAGGGTTAAAATTTGTAAATAACAAAGTGAAAGTAATTTTAAAAACCGATAAGATCTAAATTTTTAGTAGTTTTCTTATAAAACATTACAATTAAATTTATTATTATGTTTCAAAAATTTTATATATACTCGTATCTTAACATTGAAGCTTATTGTCATAAAGCTTTGCTATGAAGTTAGGTAATAATTTTTAATCAATATGAACGTTGAAAACAATTATATTGTGTTTAATTTTTTTATAATCAAATAATTTTACCACTTTAGTTAATAAAATTATTTAAGAGAAAAGCATATTATTGTTTTTCTCAACATACTGATCTTATCAGAAAATAATTTACTCAAATAACAACAAGCAATTAATTATTTCTGGTTTATTCTCAATACGTTGCCTTTTGCGTTAAACAAAATATTTAGAAAAATAAATAATTAAAAATACGCCTAATAAGTCAGCAAATAAATTTAATTATGATTTATATAATTATAACGTTTCATTCCACTTTGAGTAATTCTTCAGGTAAATTTTTAAGTGGATTAATTTCTCCCGCGACTTAGTGTCAGTAAATTGATATTCGAATTTAGGAAAATATGTTACAAGAAAAATACATTTCTGGCATTCTGTTGAATTTCGTTCGTGTCGAAGAGTCGTGTGAAACCCATATTTCATGTTGTTATTATTATTGTTAGGAGGAAGAGGAATTCATGCAATTTTGCGGCGAGTAAAGGGAAAAGTCTATTATTAGCGATGGATAAGACAAACTAATCGTGGTAAAAGCTCGAAGCGAAGCCAGAAGATATGACGTCACCTTCTGGGGTCAGCGAGAGTTAGATAAACGGGCAATTAGCAATATCCACAGAGGCCTCTGGGGTCTAATCAACACTCAGCACTTGGTCGACAGCATAAAGCGAAAGAAAAAAAGCGTTACATTTCTCCTAGGAAAGAAAATTTTGATGCGTCCTTCAAGTAAGACGTTTTATGATTTACAACGTTATTCACGATGGTTTATAACCATTCTTTCGAAAGTTTTATTTGAATCCTCGCTGTCTATGAATTTGTGCTTATATAAACTCACTCGTCCGTCTGTGTTTTAGTCGTATCCACATGTGTAAAACACAAAAGATATACATTTCCGTTTTATTTAAACTCCAAAATATTTACTTTGAGCTAATACCTTATCTTGAAAAGATTGAAACTATTTGATTGCAAATGGCTTTCATTCAATTTTGGTATAATAATAAAGCATTTATTAAGACTTATAATCAAGAGGATGACATTAAAAGAGATGAATGATAAAAATTAGATATTAGGTTACGGTTTATGTAATAAAAGGAAAATGTGTAAGAAGAAATACAATCTAAGTTTCAGTCCTTGTTCTGGATTGAATCTTAAGAATTAAATTAGCAATGTTTTTTTCAATTCGATATCAACACTCATTTTGCTCTAACCTATGGTGAAAAAGCAACATTTTTGGAAAAAATAACATTCAAAGATTTTTTACATAACAAGCTTAATAAAACAATTAAACGTAATAAATAAAAGAACAGCCATTTCGTAGGCAAAAAATTTAATTGTTTATGTACTTCATCAGGTAACTAGACCAAAGAATGAAAATATCAGTATTAATTTTCAATACATAAATACATAAGTTAAAATATAAATTATAATTAAATAACAGTTAAATTTTTATATTACACAACAGGATAATTTTGTTTCGGGGACATATTAATTAAAATTTTTGCTGACCAATTGGCTGTATTTTATTATGTATATTTAGTAACAAGTTTATTTTTCAGCTTATTTACATAATTTCACACATCATTCCTGACATCTAATCATACCAATTATAATTCATATTTCATACGTTAAGAGGGTATCAAAAAGTAGTTTTATTGGTTGATAGATCAAAATTACTAATACGTTTGTGGACTGCATTTTGCATACATCTTGAGAGTATATATATATATATATATATATATATAATTGAATGAATTAAGCATTAAAGTGTACAATATAAATAATGGAAGTCGAGGCGGAACGGTACACATATTGTCTAACAATTATGGTTAAAGTTTCGAAAAAGCAAAATTGCTTCATAAAGTAATAAAACATTAGTTTATTCAATTGTATATTTAATCCAATATAAAAATAGTTTAAAACAACGGATTTAGATTTTTGGTGAATTTTCCCAAAATCAGGGGGCAGAACGGGACAGAATGTTTTGTATTTAAAGCTTGTGCAATAAAACTGAACTTAATTTAAGAAAAATCTTAACACTTTTGTGTTTATTTTGCGTACGGTTGATCGTTTTATCAATTTTTTTCCGCAAAGGAATTTTCTTCCAGCTATCACGTTCCGCCCAGATTTCCCCTATGTTAGGTAATTTTGAAAAACTCATTTTCAATTCAACATTAATCCCACTTGTAAAAATATTTAACAACATCAATTTTCAAATACCAATTTTTTGAAAATTGAGAATTCGTACTGATACTTAAAAATAAAATATTTTAGAAAATTATTAATTCTTTTTTTTAAATGGAGACTGATAAAATATATCGGGGATAGGGAAGAATAAAATCAATAAGCGATGTATCAGTAATATTAAATTGGTGCTTGTATTTATTTTATTTCAACTTGACACCGTCAGAAAACAAAAATATTTCGAAGCATCTACGTGTTTGAGCCCTGCTTTCTGAATTAATGTTTCCAATCAGTGACGGTTATATTCCTGAAAATATAGCGGGAGAACTTTTACAGTAATTCTGTAAAAATGCAAAAATATGAATATGGCTGAGAATCTTATTTTTGTAGAAAAGCACTGCTACAATCAATATTATGTAAGTCAGTGGGAAATGTCACTATAAACGGGAATATAGGAACTACATAATGGGTCGCAGATTGCCGTAAAATACCCTGTGGTGTAAACACTGACTACTGATCAATAAAGGTAATTTACACTTTTGGAGACGTGTATTGAGGAGGGTTCAAGTTTCGCAAAGCTCGTGTCCTTGTAGGAGGAGATGATTGACAGCGACAGGAAGTCTGCACTGTCAAGGCACTCTCGGATGAATGCACACAAACACTGAGGCGACGCCCGAACAAGTAAGATGAAAAGTCACGGGAGAGGAAAAAAACGCGAAGATCATTGAACCCCGAAAAGAAATAATTAGATCGGTACTATTTCCATAATTCAAGACCTTGTAGTAAACCACATGTAGTGTATATTAAATTATAATTACTTTTAAGTCTTTCTTAGAGGTTTCTGGTTTCTCAACCCCTTCAGCCCCTTCCCCCTCGCCACCCTCACACAATCCTCAATGTTTTTACATCATTTTTAAATGATGTGTGTAGCAATTTGTCCACAAGTATAATCGTTGTTTAGGTAATAGGTAAATGTTTGTAAAATATTGAAGATCCTGTCTCTTATTAAAATTATTCGTAAAACAAACAATGTAATATTATTAGGTCGCACAGTGGGGACCAACGATTCAATAAAATATTTTTGGTCGGATTAATTTCATAACCATTATTAATATTTTCTGAGGAAAAAGTTTGCTCCGCAGAAAAATATTGCGAGAATCTGAACATCTGTTCCAATTAGTAGATTAGACGGGTTTGGGCGGAGGATTCACCCTTACCAATTAGGATAACAAAAGATAGCAGAGTGGGTTTGGAGATGAAGTAAGGACAGAAGAACACCCGACGAAAAAAGGATCAACAGAAACTAACCCCCTCAGAATTTCCCTATTAATTACGTATCGTCCCCTTCCCCTCACCCTCAAATCCCCTTTTCCCCCTGCTCATTCCTATACCGTCGAAAGTTCAATTACTTCAACAAAGGGTTTCACTGCCACCCTTCTATCTCTTACACGCATTTCACGAATTCTGCATGGAATCCTTCAGTCCCTTCCTCTCACGAGATCTTCCGCTTAAAGTTGGGTGCCACTAACAGTGCGTACCATTATTCACTGCAGAGGAATAACTCTAGTGCGAATATTCTAAAACTGTATACCAAACCTGTGTGCTGAGTCATCTTGATTTCCTATGATGAAATCTCAGACTTTGGTACTAGCACGCGTTCCACCTTATCACCTTGGGGAAACATGTTTTCGAGGCCAGTAAGGAAGGGAATCTCTGTACAGCGCTGCATGGATAAACGATGTCAATATTATCAGAGCCAGTGGAGCAAGAGACTTCCCGGGAAGGTAAACAATATTGTTTGATGATGGCTCCGATTGTTTCCCGGTGAGTATTGTGAAGCTTCATGAAAGCTGCTTACCTACAGACAACCGCTCCACTGAACGCGCAGTGGAGGAGATTAATCCAAACATTCATATCCGAGAACCTTTGTTCACCGAATTTAACAATTTGTGGTGACGTCAGAAGTGCATACTTAGGGGCAAGTGCTGTTTAATTTTTTTGATATTATTTAGGAGCTCATCTAACAGAAGTGTGATTTGTATTTTCATTTCTCTGACACGCAACCACTTAACCCTTCGAAGAACCATGACGGTACGTCACCAATCACTTAGTAAGCAATAGAGAAACATATTTAGTTTGGCAGAAAGATAGAAATGGAAAAATGTCAACCGGACTTAGGACCTCCCGATTTCTAGCCGGGGGCTCTACCAACTGAGCTAATCCGAGTCACATCCAAGGACTGATTCAACATTCACCATTCCCGTAAACCTAAGCTAGGTCCCACCTACCAATTCACTAATCACAATCTTCACACCCTAATTCTAGGAAATACGTGAAGAATGGACATTGCGTAAATTAATCTACTCCAAGGAAGTGGAAATACTTCAAATGAAGCTCAGTAAAGCATATAGTCAATTTTAGTAGAAAGATAGAAATGGAAAAATGTAGACCGGACCAGGAACTCAAACCCAGGACCACCCGAGCTTCATTTGATGTATTCCCACTCCCTTAGAGTAGAATTAAATTTGGTTGAATCATTTATAATTCTGAACATAATCACCTTTCAGGTCAAAACACTTCGAACAGCGTTCCTCCAAGTTTATCAACCCTTCAACATATTCAGAAGGTCTTTAAAATAAGCGTCAGGCACGTAATTTTATCTGTTTCAATTTTTATTTCCAAAAAAATATTTTGTCCAAGTGTTAAAATTATTTATTTCTAAACAATTATAATTCACAACTACATTATATAGTTACTTCTACTCTTTTTCCCTTTTCTTGTATCTTTTACAGCATCTGGAGGCTAGATACCTGTCTGCTCATTCAGCCCAGTGTATCCTCTTCTACGATTTTTTGATTTCGTAATATAAGTAATATCATAATTCTTTGCCTCATATTTTACAGATATTTAAAGTAAATGTAATGGCCAAACAATATATTAATTGACAAAGTGATTAATACAAAATATTTTAAACTTATTTTTTCTTATGAAGATTAATAATATTCAGATGAATTTAATTCATGTATAATAATACATTCAAGGATTACAGAATAAATTAATTGATAACGTCTAATTTTTAATGATTCGTCTGATGAGATCTCAAATCAGTGATTTAATATGTCAATTAAATTGTTAATTAATAAATAAAACTATTCTGACTTTTCTAGTCAATATAATGATTTATTGTATTTATAGAATCACAAAAATATTAATATTACCTTATACTTAAAAATATTAATTGTATGTTTAGTGTATAACTATTAGTATACAAACAATTGTCCAAATTTGTAATAATCTGTTTAAAAATTTACACAACGGTTTGTTGGCTTAATTATTTTGTGTGTTTTGCTATTAAAACAAATTACCTGATGAAGTCCAACAAAATTGGACGAATCGTTGTATTTATATTGAATAAGTGTATCTAATTTTTTTGCTTACAAAATTCGTTCTATATTTTATATATTATACTTAATGGCATACAATTTTTTTTGTATTTGTATATTTTTCTATTAGAAGATTTTTGTTATTTTTTATAAATGTATATCTTAATTCTAGATTATGCTTTAATTTGTAATTTCAAGATATGATTTTAGGTCTTAGGCCTTCAGAGTATTTCGTTGTCGATCTTTTACTATTTTCTCGCTCTCGTGAGTTTTCTCGAGAGTTTGAGGTTTTTTAGTTGAAGTGTTACTTCACTCTTTCATTAATAATCCCCCTGCATATGACAACGTGTCTTCCATTTCCTTTACTTGTCTCTCTTTGACCACTTGTGCTCGGGGATTGGTGACCAAAATGACATTGATAGATTGCCCTGCCCTTAGGCCCTTTCACGCCCTAATTGCCCCGAGCTGTCTCTTGATATAGTTACGTCAAGAGTTGTCAAACTCAGCTAACCCCTCTACACCTAAGAACTCCCAAATACAAAGAGATTAGAGGACAATATGAAGACAATCAATAAACGATAAATACAAAAACTTTTCTGTTAAGAATAAAGTCCATATATCGCCCTCTATTTTTTTTAAAGTAAAAAAATTGTACAAAACCAATTATATAATTTTAAAAAATTGAGATAAACGGAGTTGAAGAATTAAATAATGATGACTCTAACACAAATTAATATGTAACGTATTTAAATCTGTAACAAGTTGTCATCTTCATTATCGAGAAATCTACATATAACTAAAAGTAATACAATATATTTTGCAGCTCAAGAAACCAAACAATTGAACCCCGAAGTGAGGGTATCGAAGAAGAGTGAAAATATGAAAATAATGCCGAAAAACGACCAAAATTGGTGACCCAAAAATAGCTATCTTAACCGTAAGATTACTAGTGACACTCCAGATCCATTTTAAGTTCTATTTTGGCCACAAACAAGGAGTAACAGGAATTAATAATATAACATAGAAAATGGTAGAAACCGTTGTCCATAGTTTTCGGTGTCGCTGATAAAAACAGTACTATTTAATGGTTTTCATGGACTGGAAATGGTTGGGACGGGACTTCGGAGGCTTGAAAACAAAGTATCAAAAAACGCCTTGTTTAATGCGGAATGAAAAGTTTTCTGCGATGAACAGTCACACTGCCCAATATTGTGAACTTAAACTTCTTCCTCCATCGGAGTGGCGAAATTAAAATATGGCTTAAATAAAAAATATAGTAATTAATAATAGGGCTAATTAGTGCTGAGCGGCAGAGCGGATGTTGCACGACCATCTTAGAAAAAGGTTCACATTTTGTTAGTGCATTTTCGTATATTCTGGTAGATTAGAACTATTTTTTTTAATTTTAAAGTGTTAGGTTAAAAAACGACAAGGCCAAACAGCCAATTATTTTTCTACTATAGAAATTGGCATGAATTGGCCCAACAATGAAATGTTGGCAGTTATCATGCATTATTGCGTTACTCATAATATTATTACAATATGGCGCCGCAATTATGGGCTCGCGATTTTCTTATTTTGAAAAGAAGTATATATATATATATATATATTTAATGTGCTTATGCTTTTAAAAGGCTGTAAATAAAATTAATTCGATACCACATTGTTGATATATTGGATTTTCAATCCAGTAGAACATTGGGATAAATAAGCTCCCAAAAAACGCCCGGGTAAACAGCTAGTATACTTAAACATACATTTTTCTAGATTAGTTTTTTAACCATGAAGGGAGCTTTACCTCTATTCCCCTGAATTTCATTATGTGGTGAATGTTTACGTTTAATTTGAAACGCCCGGTCGCCGATACGGAAAGGGGCTGACGTTGGAAATGAACTGAAACGAAACTTCGCCGAAGAGGACAACGTTAAGCAGATTGGATTCGCATGTATTGCATTGTGAGGAAAATGGATGGGTTTTGGTCCGCATGTTTTGACTGCTGTCAATCCTGCCCTTCGCTTGCAGGAAAGAGCAATCCCTATTCCCCTTGTGGATGAGTGTAGCAGACGAGAAAGTGAGGGGGAGATTCTGAATGGGAGGGACGACGTTAGTCTTTCATCGATACCGCCATCTACAGAGGGTCGAGGTTGCAGTCAACATGAGGGGGGAAATATCACGATATAGAGCTCGACCACTACACTTGTACCAGAGCTTTTGAAGATCTGTTTAAGTTTATTAAAATTCTTATTGTTAACGGAGTTAGATTTGACACCATTCCCCTCCTGAAAAACACAGTTTATATTTAAGTGAGTTACATCAGCACGAAAAATAAACCCTACTTAAAAATTTTCATGAATTCATACTCGCATAATAGTATAAAAATTAATGCAACCGTTGTTATTTCAGGCTTGAACAACTTCAACCCAATACAAAAAATATTCCACTGCACTGTATTTACTTGTAACTAATGTCATATCATGTCCAACATTTTTCTTATTATTAACGTTACGTATTCAAACTTCTATAAAATTCAATTGGGCAGATGTGGCTGAATGGAGATAACGCCATAATAAACAAAAAATTCGTCTTGTTTCAGGATAACATTTTGCAGAACTAAGGTCGCGTTTGGCTACAAAGATTCACTTGCATAAAATCTGAATTCAATTTGTGAAGTAGGGGCTCCTCCAGGTCCACACGTGACTAAATTTCAGGTTATGATAATCTATTTTCCCACTTTATTATACTGACAAAACGACGGAAGGAGTTAGCCACTGAAGCTTTTCAAAGCTTCTGGAATCATGACCAGGTTCCTGAGCTCTCTTCAGCTCAGTAATCTGTTTCTTACTTATTAAACTTTATCTTCAAAACCATTCTTGAGTCTTTGATACCGTTCAGGTTTGGACGTTCCGAAACATTCCTCTAGTCTATACTGAATTCTCCTTACTTCGGCCGCTGAAGAGGAGAGTACGACGGATATTCCAACTCCCTTTCAGTCTTATCAATTCCTCTCCTTGGTTAATAACTCAAACTTCAAGATTCATCTTATTTTAGCTTTCTCGAGTTTTTACCAGGAACAACATTTCACTAGCATTGATCTCTTTTTCTTTCAAACTGAGCATAATATAACTTAAATTAAGACACTGGTCACCATGATTTAATATACGACACTGGCAATAAAAAATAGGAAATTAACATTACGATTTGCTGTCGTGATAAGGCGAGTGGATGTGAGATCAAGACAAGATCCACTGTGATAAATATGAACAAGAGCGCCTAAAACGTAATTCAAACTGAGAAAACAAATCCATTTCTTTTCAACTATGAGAAAACGCGACAACCATCTTACCGACATTTCTAATGCAAAATTGCACTTACTGAGCCACGGGGTGTAACGGCAGAGTATTGAAAATACGGTATTTACCATATTATAACTTATTGCAGTGTTTCAATCAATGATTAAAATATTTAAGTGGAATGCATTTATACTACGATCTCAATACTCCAAGATAATAATGTTATGTATCTCGCGAGGTGTGACTTTTAGCAGAGTATCCGTTAAATTGAGGAATGGAAAATAATTCATTTGAAAACCGTTTAACTAAGGACTGTTGGAAAAATTAACTTTTCTCTGAACCGTATCAACATTAGAAATTAGACAATAATAGTCCATAATTCACAGAATATGTTAGTATTAAACAGACAATAAATTTCAACCTGTTACATATCAGATGAAAGTGAAAGTGGAATTCATTAACTTTTTAATAATAGATGATAATATTTCAATGATATACCTGTTAATCCCACATATAATCAAGGAAAATCTTCATTCTCTATTAATGTAACGTTTCGATATCGATTTAACAAATTTTAATTACTTCACAGATTAAATTTATTCTGTCTGTTTTTGGATATATATAGTTGCTAATTATGCTTACGACTGTTTTATAACGGTGGTGTATTCGAAAAATTCGTACTTCTTTGACTGCGTCTTAAGGTTTTGCATCATACCTACGCCATATCTATCTTAAGGCTGTTAATAGGCAGAGTCTTTCTCCCTTCTGAAGTAAGCATTCTAGTCGTTAAGGGACGGGATGTCGTTATATTCTCGTTCGGGCCAAAGCCTCGCCCCGTCACTGTCACCAATACTCTTAGTCATCCTTTCTTTTATATATTCCCTCCTTTTCCTTTTTTTTCCAGCGCCGTCTCCACCTTTTGCCTTTTTCGACTCAGCAAACTCAGCTTTCATCACAGAGGCTTTCTGTCCAAATTGCGTTGTTCTTCTCCCACGTCTATTTTCAGTTCCTGTCGTTTCCTTTCAATTTCAATTCAAGATCGTAATATTATTCACCCAATGCTATGTGAAGTGCCTTCTTATCCTAACAGTATATTTCTTCTCCTGCCATTGTTTCCGACAACATTGTTCCGACCCTCCGCCTCGTTGAAATTCTTCTTCCTCACCGAACTCCTAGAGGAATATTCTATTTTATGGGCAATATGTTTATTTGTTTATAGATAGAGTTGTATTCAGCTAAGGTTTTCCTACCAGAAAAAGAGGAATGCGCCACTTCGAATAGTACCAACAATTTTTACACGTCAATTAATTTCACTGGATGACCTTACTTTTCTGGGATGAAATGTGAGCGAGTTCTTTCTATAAAAGTGAAGCTTTCAATTTCTTTGCGTCAGAATTACCTTAATGAAGATCTCTACGCGTAAAGTGGTTGAAATGCTTTCGCACTTAAATCTGTGAGAAACTCCTTCCGGAGGGAAACTCTCTTCCTCCGATAATGTTTAAGAGGGTGATTTCAAAACAGGGATACTTTTTTGGAGTGAGGATATTTCTGTAGCATAAATTACAGCCGTGAAGTTGTACTCGAGACTGAATGCAGATGTTTCTCTTTGGTCTTCAGATAAATACATTTGATCATAATAATTATCATGGAATAAATTACTAAGAATGGCTTTAAGTCAGAAATACTATTCTGAACTTTTCCCCTAATTTTAAATTTACTCATCAATTAGAAAGTAATCATACTATTAACTTCCTTGAAGATCTGTGGTATCCAATTTGGTAGACAAAGCCGTCAAATTATCTCACCACAAACTCCGGGAGGAGAATTAGGAAAAAAAAATTTATACTTAAATTATTATCCTCCTAGTTTCATTATTAAGCATGCGATAAGTAGATTAAATTCCTTGATTTATAAAAATAATGCAACCACAACAAATAATAGTAAAAAATCAATGTGCATCATTCTTTTACCATTTTTACAGAAAATACAAAATAAATTAACTTATTTATCAATTTATCTTTTAATAGTTTAAATTTTGTTTTCATAAATAATTTTGATAAACACAATGTTGTGCATAAAATTGAGTGTTAGGACTGTAAAGGTTGTTATATGGGCCAGATCAAACGCACCCTTAAAAACAAGAATAAAGAACCAATCACAAACTTAAAGCAACCAATGATAAACCATCTGTGTTGACTTAACTTGTAGAGGATGTTGAGGCGAAACGGGATACCCTATTTCTTTTACTGGTAGTGCTGGAGGTATGGAATATTGTAAATGATCAAGGAAGAAGTCCTGGCAGCCGACTATCTACTTGTATTAAGGCTCAGAGAGAAACCTTAAACTGAGACGGGATACTACAGTATGTACAATGTAGTTTGTTCCTAAAAAAAAGGAAAAGCTGGCACACTCAACTATTAACAATGAGTTACAAGATGCTGTACCCGAAAAGAATAGATTAAGAAAGAAAAGAAACCGTGAAAAAAGGGGGAAGTGTTGGAAAAGACTATGCAGGCGCGAAATGAAAAATTGATAAAGCGAACAAACCGTACGCTAAATAAGTATAATAAATAAAACACAAAAGGTGTTAAGTTGTTTCTTAAATTAAATTAAATTTTATCTCAGTAATTTTAAATACAAAATATTCCCAGGGGGTGGGGCAGATCGGGAAATTTGTAAGTTTCTCTTTAAAATTTCATTAATAATCTCAATTCGTTGTTTTAGGTTATATTGATATTAGATTAAGCAGAAAATAGAACAAACCAAAGTTTTATACTTTTATAAACTCATTTTTATTTTTCCATAATGTTACTAAAATTGTTAAAAGTTGTTGTTCCGTTCGGCCTCAACTTCACCTAAACTTAAAAAATCACAGGATTTATTGGAGTATTGTTAAAATTTTTAATGTAGAAAGTAATTATTATTCTAGATTGAAATGCTTCACTTATGAAGATAAGGTAAAGAAGAGTAGTACGTGTAGGAAGACAAAGCCAACATCGAATGAGGTATAAATTGTCACAATGATTATTATATCAGGAGTCATAGAAACAAAATTTATTAACGCAATTCCAACTTGCTAATGTAAGGGTTACAGCTCGCCAAAAGAATGAAAGGTCAGTTGTAAAATTTCAGCTGATACGGTACTTAGTTCCCTCATTACTGAGGGAAATAACCTCAACTGAGAGGTCAAACAGGATAATGAGAACAATAAGGATGTGCTTGTCACTATTAAGAGATAATTTATTTAGAACTGTATGCAGCTAAATATATGCCGGGTTGAGCATTTAATGATTTCTGAATATAATGTATCGATTTTACTTACATGAATGCGTTTTATTTACTGTAATTAAGTTCAGCTCTTACTCACTTTCCTCATTATAAATACTACGCTAAGTCTCGATTAAATTGGTTTAAAATATTAAGTATCGTGAAATTCCCGTTTCTAAACGTAACTTATGAATAGTGTATTCCACATTCCTTTAGTTATTTATTTGTTTGTGCCCTCCACTGCTCCCTATTTATCAGGACCCAGCCCTATAAGTGGTATTTGGGAAGATTAGTCTTCGGATGACTAAATCTTCAGCTCCCTCTCCGTAGGATCGGGTTTTTTTGCTTCACTGAACTTCTGTCGGAGTGTGTGAGGAGGGGGCGTTGTTTTTCTCTCTTTGTAAAGGTCGTGTCTGCCTCGCTGGTTAAGACGTCTACCGACAAATTACGCGTCTCCGAGTTCTTTTCCCACCATGTGTGTTCGAGTGCGGTAGGTCAAGTTAAAGCGACCATGCATATAGACGTCTTCCTTTACAGGAATGCAGCAGACAACTTGGTACACCAACCTAACACTTTTCCTCCGAAATTAATATCATCATCATCAACATGGCCTGACCTCATGAGGACCTTTCCTGTCAAGATCCTCCAGGGAGCCAATTAGCTCGATATGGGAACTGTTTCGTGATGCATGGTCTGTATTTTAAATTTCCACGACCTTCTCAGTCGTTTCCATGATAAGACACTGTTACCACCATTACATACCCAAAGCAGAAACTAAAAATTGTCTTATTGTTCTAATACTATATCTCTGCACCGATACTTTATCCCCCTTTGTTTCCCAAGACCCCAACACAGCAAACGCACATATACTGGTTGATTCATAGGACGAAATTTCGGTGGTGGCACGGGTTACTAAAACATACAATCTGTATATATCTTTCTCGATATTTTATTCCTGTCCTCTTCAAAATCCTAACCAGTCTGTAAATTAAATCATAATCTTCGTTTTTCACAAATGAAAAATAAAACTTTCTGTGGAAGACATAGTTGATAAAAATTATACGACGTTAAGTGGGGGCTTCTGATTGGTGCTTCGGCTATTTACGTGCGAGATCACATGAAAGACCGGTTTCGTCACACAAGTATCGGACTCATTTCAAAATTCTAATTTAAAAATAATCTCACAGAAGATATCGAAATATATTTTATTTATATTGGAAGGAAGATACGTCTGATAAAATCGACGGAGAAATATCATCAGACATTAAATAAGTGACTACGGAGGTACAAACAAATATCGACGTACATTTCTACCCGGTTACTAACTGTACTTTGAGAATTTACATTTCTAACGTGGCATTTGTACTTACGGCAGGTACATTTATTGGTGGTTTGCTGAAATTCTCAATTATCTGCAACGCCGTTTATTTTAAACTGGTAAATTAAATTCCTGAAATACCGCGATAACGAACACACGGGGTCCGAATAATGAATGATGCCCAACATAAATTAATTTGGGAGGAAACATATAGTTATTTCCTGTCGATATTCAAATGTTTTCGTCCATAAGTACATCCCCTTTGACAATGAACAAAGACTCGACAGAAACAATAATTATATTCGCAAAGGAAAAAAAACTTTTACTGCACTGTGGACCACAACATTAAAAGAAAAGGGTTAAAGTAACATAAAATTATAAATTTTTACATTTGATACCTTGATTATGTTATTTTCTTAAGATTTTTAATATTCATTACAATATATAACTTTATGATATTATACTTGTATTAAAATTGTTCTTTTAATTGTTCATTACAATTTTTCAATACGTAATTCATTATCTAAATGTATATTTGCACACCTTATATACTTTTGCAAACGGACGAAACGCCATAATTTTGTAATTTAGATTTTAATTCCTTTGTCTACCATTAAATTGTTTCTAGCGTATTGGTCGTTTTATTTCTCAATTGCGATTGTCCACTATCAATCCTCCTTGATGAGGAATCCATTCCTGAAATGTTACCGTCGAGTTTTGTTAAGCTATACTGTAGATCAACTACGTAGAGAAATGAAACATCTTTAAGAACTAGCTGGGTGTCCGGTCATGCCCTGGTTATTATTTGTATTACCCCGGTAGAGTATTTAATTCCACACTAATGTGATTTCATCGGTATAGAGCACGTTGTCAGGCTTCTCTATCCCCTTTTTAAAATTCTTATTAACAGAGGGAAATATATGTAATAGAACAATGTGAATCTTTTGCAATTTGTAGATACTCAACATGATTCCAATGCCCGTAATTTTTTTTCAGTTCCTACTCGTTATTACGGTGATATCTCACTGTGACGTCACCACTCACTCCTCTAAAATCTCTATCCGTTTACATGATGCGCAATCTAATCTCAAATTTGTGTTTTAAACAACTATTCAATTTTATTCTGTCAAACAAACATAAAATTTAAAATATAGACATAATCAAGTTTATAGAAAATTGCAATTGACAAAAACTTTGTTTCAAAAGTTTGTCTTTGGAAAATGTAGTTTGAAATTTGCAGTGATTACTTAAATAATAAGAGATTTAAGAAAAGTTTTCGTATTTATTATCATCATCCTTTCATGTTTTCGTATTTTGGTTTGAAATATTAAGTTTCGGATCATAAAATATATTAATAATTTATTGAATTGACACTGCTAGGTTTAATGGAAGCAAAAGTTTATAGAAGCATATAATTTATAAAATAAAAAGTAACAGTAACTAACTACATTTAATTGAAGTGTTACCGTGGTTTCTCTGACGAAGCTAAAGCCGAGCGTACCCGATGGGCCCGAGCGTTTCACGAAGAGAGTTACTCAGGATTATTCTATTGTAACTACAAAACTGGTCAGTGGTGTTATTTCAACCCACATTTGTGATAGAATACTCACTCTCACCCCCCTCTGACTCTCTGAGTCAGTTTTTATGCCTCTCGTCTGTCTCTCTCTTTCTCTCCCTCTCTGCCTCTGAATGGATAATAGTCACATTGTGTTTGTATGTCGACTATGAGCCACAGCTGCTGTGTTCCTCCTAGAGTGACCCTGAGTGGCTTTGAGGTCAGTCTACTCCACTTCCGCTCCGCGTCATCCACATTGGAGCACATCAAACCGAATCCGGGTCTGCCTCATTTGCAGAACAACCGAAAGCTATAGGCTAACACGCTGTACAACCAATCTGTCGTGTGAATGCGTGTGCTGATAAAAAACAACAGTGGTTTGTAGGAATCGACGTTGTTCTAGCACACACGGCGGTCAGTAACGTTGACTGATGGTACAATAACAATTTCATCCTTACTTTCGTCACATATAGATACATAAGTAATGGAATTTGTGAAAATAGGAATGGTAGATTTTAAGAAGAATATAAGAAAACATGCTGGAGAATGTCTTAGTGATCAGTTGGACACGTCATGATACGGATAATATAATTTGGAAATAAAAAATAATTATAGGAACCGAGTAAAGGCCGTCGTTTCATTGAGTGACATTAATGACGTTACACGTTACTACGGAAAAGTCGAATAAATAATAAGACCAACACGTCTCCGTTTTCCTTGCCCATACTCAAGTGTTAAGAGCAACCATTCGAATCAATTTATCGATCCCGCTTCAAATCCAGTATCGGAGTCGGAGTCGAGTCAAGGTTGTAGGAGTCAAGTCCTTGGTTCGCGTCCCGATTTAGTCGATTGGCAGCAAGGGCCTCCGAGGTATTTCCCACTCCTTGCTGACGTAAAGAGGAAACACAAACAGATCTCCTTGCGCCAGACGCTAATAGCTCGTCAAAGTACCGGAAAATCAATATTGGTTCAGTCGATTAGAACTCCAACAAAGCAAAGCTCCTTTTTAAAAAACATCCGGATAAATTTTCGTTGCAATTGGAATTATAAACTGTGACTGAAGATCGTCTCCAAGATGGTGGAGGAAGGTACATTATTCAGAGATTCCAAAATATTACATTACGGATCGGGAACCTGCAAGAGACAGATGTTCCATGAAAGATCCTAAATTTTTTACGTTTTCTGTCATAATAAAAATAAAAAATAAGAGGAGCCTGAAATTAAAATGACTATCTAGTAAATAAATATTGTGCGTATTAACGGATTCCTGCACAATACATGAAACTATAGTATTGGAAGTGAAAAGTTGAAGAAAGAAAAACAACAAAAAGATTAAATAGTAAACCAATTTCAAATAATAAAATAAAATAAAAGGAGTAACTATGATGAATTGCTAAATTTTACGCCTGAGGAAGTCTCAAAAGGAGACGAAACGTCGCTTTTGAATAAATAGTGATAAATTTATATGCTGACTTATTGGCCGTCTTTTTATTTATGGTAAATTTTAAAGTCCGAAAATTATGTTGTAAAATAAAATAAGGGCCAGTTTTCTTGGAGGTGGTCAAGTTTGGATTTTCTTACACATCTGGCATTTTTTCCTTTCATCAAAATTTCAAAAAATTGTAATCTATATTATTATTATTCCTGCTCACTGAGCGCCTTGGCCTACCGCGTCGACAGCCGACTGTCAGCTTACATTCCGAATGGCAGTGAGTGACACGTGATCAGTGTATCGATTCTCCAGTAGCCTTAATCCGTGACTATACATTTTATTACAATTATTATTTATTATTACTAATGTCGTTTAATATTATGATGTTTTAATAATTTTTAATTTAAATATTTTATAAAGGGTTTTATTAATCTTTAGCCGAGGAAATTGCTCAAATGTTTCTTTGAAGAAAATAAAAAGATATTTATGTATATATATAATATGCGTAAAGTTTCATTATAATTCGTTTTCAAGTATGAAAAATAATAAATAAGTAACTAGTTAAATATGTGATTCAGTCTTGCTGACTGTTAAATTTATTTAATAACTATATTTTTAATTCATATACATTATCTTTAACGTGACGATTTCACGGCGCTGTTAGGTAGATCTATTCTAAAATGGTGTTCAATCAGAAATAGAAGAAAACGTACAATTCCCTAATTAAATCCTCTTCGTAAAGCTGTTAACGCTGTAGAAGATAAAGGGTATTTTAACCCGGTGAATCTATTTGAGGCAACTGTGGTCTATATTGTGGAAGACCTAAGCTGTTCACTCACGAAGGCCGAGAGTTGCATCACATGTGCATGACGTCACGGGGTTACGGCCTTCCGCGGTTCTGGCAATTGGAGCTTGCAACAGACACGTCTTGGTACATTATTTACCACTCAAGTACATTAAAAAGGAAATAAAAAAAAGAACTTGTAGCACGCGTCGCGCTAAAGTTCACGGGACTTAATGCCGAAACGTGTTCTGAATACAGTACGCTCACAGCGACGGTAAATTATTCGCAGGGCTACAACTGTTTAAGTAAATTGGTGGTAGTCCTTGAACAAATACACAAACGTGTCAATAAAATTTATTATTAAAAAAGCTGATTTAATGCCCTCGTACTTTTTTGACTAATATGAATTTTACACTTCTTTCATCACCACTGATACCAAAATTCGTTTTGATAGAAGAAGAAATATTAGAATTGTGTTACGGATCCAACAATAAATAATTATTCTTATATCCTATAAATTAAATTACAATTTTTGAACGTTGAAACTGATAATTTATTGTAATGTAATAACAGTATTTGTGAAATTAAATAATTTCCGACCGATTTTTACAGACAGTTTTTATTATTTATTTAAACGACGTTTTGGCGCATATTCGCGCCTTCTTCAGGTTTATAATCAAATTAGTGTTAAAATCCAATTATCAAAAACTATAAAATCGTTAATTTCTTTCTACCAAAGTGAGGTCCGAGGCAGCTCTAAGAACTTATCTAGTCAACAGTTTGCACAAGTCGTTTAAATAAAAAATGTCTGTAAAAATCGGTCGGAAATTATTTAATTTGTTGTTTTAATAGCAGACGTTAATAGATTTAATAATAATATTTGTGTGGATTCGATAATCGAAAAGAACTAGTGGCTAGAGAAAAAAATTGTTTTTTCTTTCTTTCTTTGTTTTATTATTTACTTAACAGTATAATATAATCTCAAAGTTTATTGAGTACAATATGGACTACTTTCTCTGTAATTGGCAGTTATATGAAGGGTTGAATAATTTGGCATTTTTCTACGTATTAAAATTGTGCACATCTGATTAAAAACCAAGAATTTATATTTATATTCCAAAACTTCAAGGCATAAATTAATCAATTGTATTTCCAATTAAATTTTGTGAAAATTAGTAAAGATTGTATAAATAATTTTGAGAAACACGATTTGATCAATTCAGTGTTTATACTGAAAATATTGTTATATTGGTCAGACCAAGCGCAAACATGCACGAATTATAAACTTCAAAGAGAAGGGAAATATTTAAGCTGTTGTTCATTTTCAGGGGATATGTATTGTTATTGTACCTTAACTAATTTATTTGTTATTTAATTTTGATCAAATATATTCTAGCGGCCGGAATGATGGGGGGAGGGCGGAGGGTCATCGTAAAATCCAGGTCTAAGTGAATTAACAAGGGTCTAGAAAGCGCTCAGGAGTTATTAATATCAGCCAAAACAAATTTCAGCTAAGAATATTGCACGTACACTAAATTTTCCACCGTAAATGTGAGTTCACATGGTCGTGGAATCAGCTATGCCACATCGTAGTAAGAGTAGTGAGATTTTTTTGGGGCATGGATTCGTTCTCATTGGGCAGAATCATCGAGAGCTCAAAATGTGGTGGGCTCACCAAGGTGTTGAGATCAGGGGATCACTAATGCGGTAGTGGGGACAAAATAGTAGCCGTGTATGTATGTGGTGACATGGAAGAAGAAAGAAGCTTGACAGTGGTGTAGTTGCAGAATAAGATAGTTGGAGATTAGTGTAGAAAATAATCTGTTCAGTGGTAAAGAAACGGGAAGAAGTTCAATGGTATAGATAAGACAGAAAGACATTGGAAATGAGAGTTGACAGATAAAATACTAGTTGAAATTCCCCCTCCCTCTTTTTTGGACTAGGAGAATAGGTTTAAAGGACCCCGACAAGCTGCGCGACCGTCTTCCTGGAATGAGGTGACTGTCCAGCAAATAGAGATCACGACTCCGCCCGAGCTACCTGAGCAGCCGAATTGCCTAAAAGAGTTCAGAAGTCACCGGTAACAACAACATGCCCGTCAATTTTTTTAGTGCAGCCATAGCTCAAATTTTCAAACATTTTTGACCGCGGGTATTTTGAGCCCGCAATTCCCTACAAAAAGCTGTTAACTGTATTTTTTGTTTATATAACCGGTAATTTTATTATTTGTTTACTAAATAAGGAAATTAAATTTTAACTGATGTATTGTTTAATTTTACCCTGTTCTATTATTCAATTTATTACTTACATTAAATAGGTCGGTGTCAAGATAAAGTAAAAATTCCTCCACCCAAGGCAGATAAACCATTACATTATTAAGATCATTGGATTGTAATATTATTAGTATATATTTACTCATTACGGTCATGTTTCTGTCACCGAACGATTTACACATTTGTAGATAATAAATGCATAACGCGGAAAAATATTTTTTAAAAGGCGTACAATTAAACGAACGAAAGAGAAAAAGTAGTATGAGAGATTAATACGTTTTCATTCCGCTTGGTTATATTTCCCATCTCTGGTAAAACAGAGGAAATAGATTCCATGAGGGAAAGTCCTTTGAAGTGATCCGCCCAGCGTTCCAGACTCTAAACGGAATCCTCATTCCCACACAGACTCACACGCACGCACAAAAAGGAGAGTTTGGGGCTTCGTCTCCCACTTCCCGAGACGATGATGTTTACGGTTTTTTGTCGTTCCGAGGGAGAAAAACCTGTCAAGCTCAGAAATGAATAATTTCCTGCTGTGTTCGCGTACTGCGAAACAGATATGGATTTAACACTCTCTGGATTGCGAGAGGGCATAAAACTTTCTCCATTAAACGGGATAATAATATCTCATATATATCAAAGAAATAAAGTATAATGAAATTGCTCTTTAGAGATGGCGAAAGAATATTCAGTTTTAAATACAACCACAGAATGGGGTTAGAAATAATTTTTATAACTCGCTGCTGTATAACTAGTTTACTTATTGTATCCCTATGCACGGCTGGAAAACGCCGATGACGTCATTATACGACACGTATCCGAAATAATAATTCAAATCTTTTTGTCAGGGTTAATACGCGGTCTCATTTGCAACCAAATAAACTACTGTGCTACCGTATAAACAGTACTTGAATTTTCACAATATGCATAAAACAAGTATTAATAAAGCAATGCAAATCGCCACACTCCACAAATCAAACGCTTTTACCCTTCGTGAAGTTCTTGTTATTTAATATCCACTGTTATAGGTTTCCCAACCAAAGTATTTGGTATTATTTTTAAATATAATAGCTATAGACACAATTTTGAGAGCCTTTCTATTTTTTACTATAATACACTATACATTTCTTCAATTTCTATTAAATTTGTACGTCCTCGAGTGTGTGTTGAAGTGAGTGGCTAGTGTCGCTGTCTCTGTACCAAGGGGTTTCGGTTTCGAATCCTGGCATGGGCTTGGATGTTTGTGACGTTATGGTCACAGAGACTGGGATTAAGACTGCTAGAGAATCAATACGCTGAGCATGTATTCGGAAAGTGTGCAGTCGATCAGGTAGGCCAAGACCCTGGGTGGATTGTGGAGCCAAGGATGAAGTAGGAGAATGTTCTCGTTAATATTTTGGATGTGTCTCATTCCACTATCACATTACTTATCCTTGTCGCGTAGTGAAAATGCTCTGCCTGTTTCGCAGATTTTCTGTCCATTTCCCCGCAGGGATTTGAGTTATTCGTATGGTGTTGTCTCGTCTCCACACACTTCCCTCCAGTGCTTCGTGGCATGCTGCTCGTATTTTTTGTTCATAATAGGATAAGGCAAAGTGCAGACTTTTCTCCGCCTTGAAGCAAAACACGTTACGCAGGTCGTTAACACGCTTCTCTTCTGCAGCCCACTTAAAGACGTCGCGACGCCCGGCGTCGTATCGATTCCTCGTTAGCGTCTCTGGAAGGCATCTTCTCGCGGAACAAGCAGCAGCACCCCGCGTGTCTCTTATCTGACGGACGAAACTATTAGCGTCGGGGAATTCCTCCGTGGGATTCGACAGTGATTTCTCCTTTACGACGACGATCATAGACTTCTTTCAAGTCCCGCTGTTCTTTGATAGTAAAGGAAAAGGCTGTCACAGTTCAAATTTGATATTAAGAAATTAGTTCTTAACACTTGGGAAAATAAGTCTTATTACCCTTTGCTGTACAATATTCCACAAGTATTGCAAATCTTTTATGGGGAGGGGGAAATATAAGGGAGCTTTCAGTATTCAACGACTCTTTGTCTCCGTTAGGAGAAAGGGCTCGTGAAGAACCTCGTCGACGCTGAAGACCAAGAATCGACGTTTTTCAAGTGAAACTTATTTCGCGGTACGGTATGGCAGTTTGCTGGGAAATACGGCCCTGAAGAAAGTAGCGTAACGGAAGTACTAGAGCAACAGAAGTGACGTCACTGTCTATCACATTAATTTTTCTTTTTTTTTTCCGCGATGAAATTCCAGAAGATTCATAGCAAACTCTTAAAATTACACATGTGAGCATTATTCACCATGTCAGTGTCGTTACGGCTGTGACAGTAGATACACACCATGACGTCAAAATTTGTATTTGGACCTCTGTTATCTATAAGGAGTGTGTGATCATTTCATACATTCAAAATTAAAAACCTGAACAAATTTGTTTAAATTTCCTTTGTACCTGCTAAGGTCCCAAATTTGCAGCCGAAACGTTGTAGTTGTCTGTAAAAATGATAATTGAATTTATCGCTATATAAAATAGCACTGATTAAGACTTTTAGAGAAACGCTCGGTGAACCACGGTAACACTCGGGTTTACCTTCGTCAAAAAAAACACGTTGCAGAGAGTACACTTCGAACCATCTTTCAATAATAAATACTATATATTACTTAATGTTTTTTATTTATTAAAGTACTTTGAAGTAGCTACTTAATAATGCTCTTACATATGGTAAGTTCTACTTGTTGTAATAAGTCCTTCGATTAGTCTGATACGATACTCCACGCTAATCTATTCCACGCATGCCTTTCGTTTCTACATAACTCCAACATCTCACATCCTCCCTAATCTGTTTTTCGTATTCCATTCTTGTCCTCCTTATTCTGTTCTTACCCCACACACTTTCCTCTAACGCTAATTTTACAAGAACCTCATAACTCTATAGCACCACATTTGAAAAGCTTCTATTATTTTCCTTTCTGCAACTCTTATCATCCACGTTTCGCACTCATTAAACGCCATACTCCGTACGAGCATTTTTAATAATGATTTCCTAATATTCATAATAATAAAGGTGAAATAAGACTTAGGCTTTATTCACATCATAAGAACGCAGAATATTTATTTCATGACAGACGTCAAAATTTTCGTATCGAGTTGTCGCTCTCGTAACCTTGAGAAACGGAATAGACTATTTTCTGAATACCGTCCAAAGTAAACTGGCAAGCCTTGGCAAAACTGCATCCACGACCTCTAGAAATTAAACTTGCCACAGGACGTACATTATTCTGGCTTGAGGCTTGAACTATGGTTATGAACATGTTTAGTTTGGTACTAAAATGAGCTCCTAAGTTTTACATACAAGTCAGTTAAACTCTGGTGAATTTTGTTCTGTCCTCAATCACTGTTGAAGATTTCCTTCCCTGGACTACGCAATGGTAGGTGGTATCTGGAGTTCCCTTCTGCAAGAGCAAGTTTATTGGCTGGAGAGATTTCAATATCGAACCCTACTACACTCGAAATTGCTTCCGATGTATCCTACACCACCTAGGGGCAGGTCGTCCCCTTCAAAACCAAATAATAACATCAGGCTGCAATATGAGGCAACGGATTCTGGAAGAAAAAAAATCGCATCTAATCCAATCTACTAGCTTCGTTGCAAGTAATAAACTCCAGGATACAATCTCATCTTGTATCCAATCACACCAACCAGTTTTCACTTTGCGATCTCTTACACTAGAATTTCAGATAATGCAAGGCTCGCTCAGTTTGACCAATATAAAGTCCACTGCAGTCTAAACGCTCAATTTTATAAATAACATTATGTTTGTCCAAAACTATGATGTATTTAGACAAGAAATAAAATGTTTTTCCATTTAGAAACTTCACCGACACCGTAATACCAAAAAAGTCAATTCATTTGCATTGTATGTATTGCCATATAAAGATGGTTTTTCTGTTAGTAATATATTTAACTGATATATTATTTCCCGAGTGTTTGATTTTATTCAACACAATAGTAGCATGTTTATTAATAAAATTTATGGGGCAATAATTCGGAAACGACACTGTTACTGATTCATTTAAATACATAATAATGTTTTGTTACAGAATTTCAATTGTCAAAAATAAGGCTCCATGATTTATTCAATGAATACAAATGAATAGAAAAAGTTAATTTATAGTATTCTAATTCTGCCAGTCAAATAAAATAATGTTTGTATGTCACCATAATTATGTAACCTCTGATTTAAATTTCATCATAATTTTTTTTGGATGAATATTAACAAAATATGAGGCTTTCATTTTTTGTATGTATAGAATTTATTGTCAATGTGGCAGTATTTTATCATTTCGCACCCATAAAACTATATACGAACAATTATTTCCTAATATTCATACTTATATTACCTGTCAGTAAATTCTTCTATTTTTGTGAAAGTCTTTGCTATTCTACTTGTTATATCTGCTACGCTTCTAGCAAGCCCATGTAGAAAATTCCTTAACTTCCTTCAAAATATTATTATTCCACTAATTCTCATTTTTCTCTCCATCACCTTGGTTTTCCCTCTATTAATCCTCATATTGAACTGTTTCTCCAGGACCACGTTCATGCCATTTATTATGGTCTCCAAAGGGTGACTTTATTAAGCCCAAATTATTGACAGAAGCGTAGTTATGTATATGCATATCGGCTGTTGAAGACGGATGTTTGGGAGGTGCTTTAGGTCGATTGATGAAAGCCTCCACCAGCTCCTAGTGTCACACGGAATAGTCTATTAAGGGTGTGAGGAATGAGGGTAGGAGGTAATTTCCGGCGTGGTCTAGGGGACGCCTTTGAAACAAGGGGATACGGCGACCCTCTCAGAGTGCTGAAGAGGAAGAAGTGACCACATCACTGGCCTCAAGGGGCCCGGAAACCTTGTTAAATACCTAGGGGCTATTTAACATCAAATTGACAGACAGAATATTCTCCTTTATCGAAACACAACTTCCGTAGAACAAATTACCACTGAAAGTTTTTACTCCTCCTCTCCGACCCTCAAATACATTGCTTCCATTGTTTCCGATTAAAGATAGAATCATTCCAAATATGCTCGGGGGCTCATCTCTCAGTTAGACTCAAACGAACTTCCACCGTCCAACCACCAACAAGAACGTTTCTAATAACGCAAACAACAATCAACAAAATCAGCAGCACAGGAAAAAATGATGTCTTGTTGTGATCAAGAAAGCAGAAATCAAGAAATAAGTAAGCCAAGGATGCAGTCTGTCGCCCATGCTGTTTAACTTATATATAGAACAGGTGACAAAGAAAGTTAAAACGTAATATGGAAAAAGAATCATCCTGCAAGGAGAAGAAACAAAAACCCAACGCTTTGCTGATGATATTGTAGTATTAGGGGAGACAGAAGAAGAATTGGAAACTATAATAAAATGGCTTGAACATGGTCCTGGATAAAGAGTTCAATATGAGGATTAATAAAGGAAACCCAGGAAAATGGAGTGTAGTACGGGAAACTGGATTAACAAAGGGTGTTAGATTGGGGAGGAATAATTTGAAGGAAGATAATGAATTCTGCTACTTGGGCAGTATAATAATTAGGGATAGTAAAAATATAGTAGAAAGATTAAGGTAGCAAATGCAAGGAAGGCTTTAGAAAAAAAAATATAACCGTGAATATTAGGAAATCATTGCTAAAAATGTCCTAATGGAGTGTGGCGTTATATTGTTGCGAAACGTGGATGGTAGGAGTTGCAGAAAGGAAAACAATAGAAGGCTTTGAAATGTGGTTCTATAGGTGAAAGCTGAAAATTAGATGGGTGGATAGAATCACTAACGAGGAATTTATAAGCAGAATAGAGGAAGAGCGAACACTATGGAGGACGTTGACCAAGAGAACGGATACATTAATAGACTATGTTTAAGTCATGAGGATCTTGTAAAATTAGTATTAGAGGGAAATGTGTGGACAAGAAAAGAAGAGGGCAGAAGGATGGAATATGCTAAGCAGATTAGGGAGAATGTGGGATGTGTTAGTTGTACGCAAATGAAAAGGCTTGTTAACAAGGTGCTTTTCTTCTTCCAGTTTTATGACTGAATACCACAACAATAGCAATCAAACTTTACATTTCAATTAATTTAAATTACGGAGACAAAAATGTTTTCAAGAACTTGTAATGTTATATATTTATTGTACGGCCGAGAAATATATAAATTCCTTAAATTTTCTGTATTGTCGCTTGGATATGAGACATGGTATTTTTAGAATATAATGACGAGTCTTTGCAAACTGTCAACACAGTTGACAGAATAAATACTCGACGAAAATGTGTCTACGTCAGAGAAGGAAGTAACAAGCTGCAATCCTCGACTCAGAGTGACACAAACGAATGGAACCTTTTGTGTGTAGGTAGGGAAGAGAGAAGGGAAAATAAAAAGGAGACATCTGGCTAAACAACGTCACACGAAACAGGGAGAACGGATGCCACCGACGTTACTTGGGCGGAGGATTCTCTCTTGCCTTCAGCTTTAATTGCAGAGACTGTGGCAGAGTTATCCGCATCCAGCTACATCCTAATATCTCATCAGTAAAGAACAGACCCCCAATATCTGAGCCTTAAATATTATCAGGAGGATGTTAACCTTTATTTTGATTTTAAGTTTCCTTACAATTGAGAAATTCTAGTTCTAAGTATTATTTTTACTGTAAAATACGGTCAGTAGCTATTGGGGAATTTTTAAACGTCTTTGAATCAAAATGTAAGGTTGATTTTATTAGTAAGAATTTATTCTAAAAATTTTTGATTATGGAAATTGCATTCAAAATGTAACTTTCATTGATGAAATTAATCCTGCTTACAATCGGAGCCGACATGGTCATGAACAGTTTTTGTTGTATCCCATAGATTTTATTTTATGCACAGATTTAACCTGCGCCTCCGATTTATGTTTGATGTGGTCACAAAGTAGCATTGAAACGGCTTACTCATTTTATTGTAAACTTAGCCAGGGTATTTATTTATAATAACCCGATATTTAACCCCGAAGAAAGTCCTGATTTAGTGACTTTGCCTTCAATCTCTTCCTCATCAGCCACCCTCTGCACCCCCTACTCACACTCTGGGGCTGAAGTACAGGTTAAGTTGCATATTGAATGTCACAATTTAACGTAGTGACTTCCATAAACCCTGAAACCTGAATAGTTTGATTTCATGTTCTTTATTTGCAACCTTCAACCTCGCCTCTCACTATGGTAAAATTTCCGTCCACTCCATACCAGTCCCTGATGATGGTTATCGTATTTAATCCCAATCTGTTTTATCCGGGTTGCAAAGATCTCTCCTCCCGTTTAATATTGACCACGTAATTTTGTTTACGCCCTTCCACATTCCTCTTAGGGGCTGAATTGTAAGTAAACCAGCTTATTGAATGTCGTAATAAGAATCAGAGACTCAACTTATACCGGTTACAACACCAAACTCGATAATTTTATTGTTTTCACATGTGACGCTTCTCCACCAACACCCATATCAATTCTCACCTCCCGTGCTGAAAACGGGGTTGAGGTTATACACAAATAGTGTCTGGGAAAACAGTATCAAAGTAAGAGACCCCCAAAAAATATTTTAAATAAAGAAATGTAAGCCATTTTTTCATATTTAAAAATTTCCATCCTCTCCTAGGGATGACAGCCGTGTTTTACCCCGACAGTGCTGATTTCCAGTTTGCAAAGAACAAGTGTATAAAAGTTAGTCAAAGTTATTCCACGCGTTTAGGTATGTATGTGGAATATACCAACAAACATACATGCGAAATATGAGTCTTTTTTAAACGTAAACTCTGCATTTCATTTATAATAATAAGTAAGTTGATCCATCTATTTGGTCTGTTTAGCGCGTAATGACTTGTAAATTTAATGAACGTTATATTATTAAGTAACAATAGATTTTAAGAACTTAATAATTATACGAAAATGTTTTATGTCTTGTGCTCCTCACACGTGGAGCCATATAAATATTACGCGTTGAGTCGCTTACGGTCAATTTTATTTTTGAGTTTCATGACATGCATTGTCTAATCTTATTCCATTAAATTCAAATTATACTTGTTCGAGGAGTTGAAAACTAATCACCTTGCCCGCTTAATTTTTCTTGGACTGCGCACTGCAGATATATTGAAAAAAAGTTCGTAATGGATACATAAACTTGCACGTCGATAGCTTCGATTGCAGCAGGCAGCAGAGAGTGGAATCAATGGGCCAATGCGGACAGAAAAAAATAAATGGCGATCCTTGTAGGCCAATAATAAATTAGCCTTAAGAATGAGGATCGCGGCTCCGCTATTTGTGCCCCTGTTCTGGAGCATTATCTGGAGAGAGAGAGACACACACAGAGGTGCTATTTAAGGCATCAGGCCCCAGGGTCAGTGTTAACAGCTCGATTCTCGTTACCCTTCGCCCTTGATGGCCTAGGATCACACACATCCTCCAACCCATTCATTCATCCATCCATTCATCGGCAATAACGACGACTTAGCACACAGTTAACTGTCGACATAATAACTTATTTAATTAGTATACGGACTGTCGTCTGACATAGAAACAAAAAAAACTAAATTTCAAAGCCATCATGACACTGAGCGACGGAAATTGTCTATTTTAATATCGCTGCTGCTCCTCGAGCAAATTGAGTGACTTTCGTGTGACGTAACGCACTAGTTTAACTTTATTATTTTCTCTGGCTGCAAAGACAGAAGGATTTCTTTAAATTAAAGCTCGGATAAAGCCACTAAACTGAATTTAGATGATCAGAATGGAAAAAAATCTCCGGCAGATCGGGACTCGAACCCGGGATCGTCTAAAATTCATCTGATATATTTATTCTATCCCTCTATTATGTCATAGATCCAATTAATATCTACAATAAACCTAATTGTTTAGTTTAATGAAACAATTTAAGGACCAGTTTTACAGATTAATTAGATTGAACGACGTTTCGTCACAATCGGAACTTCTGCCAAAAAAACAACTAAATATTTACATGAAAAATTATGAAAATATTAGAACAATAATAACATTCGTAATAAGAAATTATTTAGAACTTATAATATTGAAATATGCCAAACTTGACCGCCTCGATTCGTTTCCATATTTCTCCCTCTTTTACATGTAATTTCTTATAACTTTGTTTCATACTAGTTGGATGTCCGGGATCTTAATGTTTAAATATAACAAACATTTTAGTAAAGTTACGGTACTTTTTGTTTCTCTCGAAGGTCGTCGCCGCTGCACGCAATGTATCCTTGTTCTATATGTCATTAGATTAGGACGGATTCCAACCCCCCCTTTTTTTTCAATTTCCTTCCTAGCTATTAAAGGGGCGTTGCCTGATTCACGATCACCATCATGTAGCTAGTTACCCAAAATAAAGCTGAGTTATTTCACATTGATTTGAATAATTTTTCATTACTCTCAACGTAATATGTATCGGAAGTAAATTTACTTTTAGAGTAGACTAATGGAACATTTTCATTTTGTTTAAGATTAAGATTATTAATATAATAGTTATTGATGTCTGTAAGTTTAATATAAGTTTAAATAAGGACAAAAAATTTTAGTCAAAGCCAGTAACTACAAATCCCAATTAGTTTCAGAAATGCTGCACATTAAACACAACATTAATACTCTGAATATAAAAACGGACATTGATTTGCTCAGTAGTATATATGATATCGTGATCATGCATTGTAATATATCAAATGTATAATTATTATCTTTGCGTTTTAAAAATATTTTTGTGTTTTGGTTCTTTATTTACTGTATTCTTTGGCTCTACTGTTATATGTTAGGAATGTTTTAATTTTTGTGCATTGTTATTCAGTTCAGCCTGAAAAGGGTTCATATTAAGACCGAAACATGTAGTTGTTTTTAAATTATAGTTTGTTATGGTTTATTAATTTTTTGTCTGTTTTTGGCCTCATATTATGATTATTAATTTCATTCCTCTATTTCGAAATTTCTATTTTTTTGTGTCCCAACTAAACTTCAGTTTTAAGGTGGTAGTACTCCACTCTCTTTCTTGGTGCATTTAGTTCCGTTCTAGTAGCTGTATATATTTCTCTCCGTTTATCTGCTTCGTCGCTAACACTCCGTTTTTCAAGTTGTCTTTACACCCCAAATAATAAAGTTAATAAACACAAAATTTCATGAGAAAATCATTATTTATTTTCCTTATCGATCGCTCATTACAATACGAATGCCTAGATTTACTAACTAGCCAACTTTGCCTGATAAGGTAGTTGTCTGCCTCTGTCCTCCTTTTATCTTGTCATCTCTTTTTAATTTCATATTTTCGGTTGTCCGATTCTCTCCAGACTTTTCCTTCGTCTCTACAGCTTTTTTCCCATGTCGGCTGAGGACCTTTCCTACTTTCCCCAGTTATATTTCACGTCGTCTTTAGAGAGTACTTGTAACTAAAACAACACAATCTCTGAAGTGGAGTCCCGTGATGTTGGAGGGTAGAACAGTATATTATTCGCCCTTTTGTCACAAGCAATATCGGCCGTTCCAGCCTATTACCCGTCCTCTGTCGAGGCATTTATCTCCCCATTGTCTTCATAACATCTGCGGCTCCTTCAATAACAGCGACAAACTCCGCTCTCTGGAGTCCGTACCGGAAGGGGAAAAAAACACTTAAGTTGCCAGTTCACTTTTACTGTAGCGAACTAAACAACAAAAAACAATTACTTCCCACAATTAATAATTTTCAAATAAAAAATTGAAACTTATAAATAGCTCCGTAGAATAGAATTACAGTTTTACCGTGGGACGAAGGAAACTAAAACTCTCTCAATAATAGCCAAACTACCATTTGCTCAAAAAGGTATAAGGAAATGAACCCATTATTTAACTTTTAATCTTGCTCACTTGCTGTAAAAATATCCAATTATAATGTAAAAATAATAAAGCGTAGGTTTAAGTTCATACATAAAATATAAATGTAAAAAAATTGTATGTAATTGTCCCTGGAATATTGTATAACCGGAAAACACAAAATTAGTCAAATTCCACAACATTGTGACTATTTTGAGTACTTTTTAACGGAAAATATGAACGAAACACTATTCGGCGATGTTAAAAATAATAGTAAATCTATACCACATTTTTTATAACAATGAATTTCGTCTATTTGACCAAATAAAGTAATTATAAACTATAGTTACATCAAGGGATTTTTTAAATATGAATATTTCAATTAATTTGTGTTTTTAAATTTGTAGCTGACTATGTCATATACCGAAAGCACCTAAAAATTTAGTAAAAACTCCAATCAAAATAAAAATATTTTTTGATTTTATTAAATTGTGTTACTGATTTAAAACCAAGGGTTTTTCAACATTATCATTATAACTTCATTTAACGACATGAATAAAAATTAATGTGGACACACATCAGGTTAACAAACAGTATATAGTTATTTCATCTCTTTTTTTAATCTTTGACTATACACTAATGTATTTGTGCAATTACACCTATAATTCTTAATATCTTTACTGTTAAGCTCACGAGGGTCCACAATCAAGCTGAAACATTTTAAGGTAACTACAATATTTATCTACCATAAAATAAAGTAAATAAATGAGCTAGTAAAATAAGAATAATTTAATTCAAAACACAAATAAAAACATCTTTTTCCAGTACTATACTTTAAAAATTACATCATAGTCTTCTGACTTATCATTTACAATAAATAAAAAGACGGCCAATAAGTCAGCATATTTAATTTCTTGTAATACTATGTCTGTACTATGCCCGAGGAAATCTCAAAAAGGAGACGAAACGTCGCTTTTGAATAAATAGTGATAAATTAGTATTCCGACTTATTGGCCATCTTTTTAATTATTATACTTTAAAACGTTTATTCGAAAAGTATGAACTCCTTTATTATCCAAATTATCCAGACTTTATTGCTTCATTTATTCATTTCATTAATACTTCCTTTTATTGATTCAAAACGATTACATACGGCAACTTGAAAATAGTGACTTCATATTCAGTATTTTGAGGGTATTTTAATAACCATATTCTCACTGACTAGAAATATAATTATATTGAGCTCTGCTGAACTCGCATAGTAGCACAAGGTAATATTTTGATTAATGTTTCCGAGAAACGGAATTTGGGAGCAACTTATTTGCCAGATCAGTGCACATTCATGTCACATGGAACAATGAAAAAGTGAAACGTGAGCGGATGTGATTCAATGACGGGGATATCTGTGAGGAAAAAATTACTTCTAATAGTGATGACAATAGTTTAATAGGCTATGGTTAGTGAATAAGTAGGACAAAGGTTAAAAAATTAGAACAAACATAAAAATTTAAGAAGAAAAGCACACACAAAATATTCTGTAAACAATTTCTTTGCATAAATAAAAATATGGCAAAATAAGTCAGCAAATAATTTTAATTAATGTAAACACAAAGTTTCATCCAATTTTGTGGACTTCTTCAGGTAACTATACAGCAAAGAAATTATAAAATCATTATTAATTTTAATTAAATTTAATTTCTGACAATTTGCCTTTCCACTCGGTACATGTGCGATTAAAACGCAACGTTTCGACGACCACGTGCTCTGTCGCTATCTTCTAGCCTTATTTTTATTTATTTATTATTAAAATAAAAGTCGGAAAAATGATTTGAATTTCTTTATATGCCACCAAAATTACGACGTTACAATAAACACTTAATAATTTAAATGGACAAATTTTTTTACATACAGCCTTCAATGGAGGGAAGTTTAACAAGTATATATAGAAAAGAGAAATACATCAAAGTATTACATTTTTAAACAGGAAAAATAATCGTTTTAAGAATCTGACAATCGGTGCTTTAAATTTAAATAATTTATTAAAATTATTTGTAAACTGTTAGTAATATCTGTCGATTTATTTTACATAATTTTGTGATAATTAATTTTAATGAGCAAATAAAATTTATTGGGTCGTACAGTATGGCCTATTTTTAGCAGTGTCAAAATTCACTTCTTTAAGGACACCATAACCAGTTATTTTGTAATTAATAAGCATCTCACTCCATTAAATTATCACAAAAATTTTCAACTACCAATAATCTTACCTCTTCCAAAATGAACTCCCAATTGGACCTATTTACCTCCTTTTAAAATTTCGTACATCTCATGCCACGCTGATTAGATTTGTTTTCTTCAATGGGTTTCGTCTTTGGTTCAAATACTGGATTTTTCAGGGCCTAAAACGACGGTAAACGTCTTGTCTCTCTGACACTGACGACGGCAAACATCTATTGTCAAGTGACGCACTACCCATACGAATATCTGCAGTCAAGCATATGGACACCAGATCTTTCATCCTCTAAAAATAATAAATCCCCCCGCCAGTACGTTTGTAACTTTTTTAGTAAGAGTAACTAAGTCCTCTTTGCCTCATTTTATGTCTCAGTTTGCCCGTAGGAACAGTTTTTGTGCAAGTCAAAAGACAGTGATAACTATTCTCTTATTTCCGGTCCATCGGCTTTTCCAACTGACAGGGTAACGAGTAATAAAAAATTTAATTCAACTTAAATTTCTCCAGGATACAATTAGTAACGAAATCCTTATTTTGGCATTCCATGAATCTCCTTTACGAGTGTAAGATATTAGCTGTTCGCGGATCTACACTGGAACTGGAAATTCTGGAGAACTTGTGAAGTTCAGTGACCTTCCCTATAAATAAGCTAGCTGGAGCGGACGGACATACGCGAGAACTGTAAAACGGAACGTTTCAATCGGCCCAAGAATGAACAAAATCACGTTTCTAGCGTACTGCAAAGTTTTGAGATATTGAATGTGATAACAAGGATGCGTTTCTGCTTTCCCTTTAAGGAACGCGTACAATTTGTGTTTTCCTATGTATCATTTTGAGATGAGTGCCCGTATCAGAGATATCTCTTTTACAAGCAACAAACGAAAGCAACACCCAGAGAATGAAAGATACTTTTCACTTGATAACGATGACAGTGAGCGTCATCGAAACGTCGTGGCCAATACCTGCTCTTTTTTAAAAAAAGTAAAGGAGATCTTCACCGGAACCTTTGGAGCCATTGAAGAGGCCGCTTCAGGCTGCAACTGCCACTTCTGAAGTCTGGCTGAACATCGTCTCTGCTACCACCAGGTGTTTCACATCCGCTCAAAAATTTAACAAACTATCTTAAAACTGAATTTTTCATCCCATTACAAATAATTTTATCTTTGAAATACCTTTAATCGCTCACTTAGAATCCTAACCATACTTCGACAACAGCTCTTTCTGAATTCCTCCTCCTTACTGTTCAATAAATTAACAACAACTAATGTTCTACTTAACTAACACTCAACAACCCCCTTCTCGACAACTCCCTTCCATCAACCTCGAAACTTCCGATCTTCCCCTCTCCTGGCGAAATATCCATGAATTTAGCCAATAGGAATTCATTTTACATTTTATAATTCCCTATACGGTGTTAACATTTCTTAATTCAAAAAATTGAAAAAATGTTGAGACAGAAGCTTATCCACTCGACTCAATTTATGACTCTGCTGGTCAGCGGATTTTAATCGCTTTCATAGGTTTAATGGTTGTTTTTTGGCTCTTTTGAATTTTGACCGCCATAAGTTCCTTAGCTCGGAAAATTTAGTTTGACAAATATATTAAAATTAAATAAAATAGCCCCGTTAAATATACGTGTAAACTACAGTACAGAGACGACCAATGGATGAAACATTTATTGAATATGTTGTTTTCAGAATAAAAAATTCAGAGAAAGTGAAACAAACAAAGATTCATACACCGACGAACAGGCGTAAATACGAATAGAGATACAGACGAATAGAAGTCTTGAGCTAACTTAGAGGAACGTGAAAATCACCGAAAAAGTAATGTCAACTGAAAGTTGAAATTAAAACCTGATATACTATTAACACACAATTAACTATGAGTCATTACTGATCAACTATGATAATTTATTTAATGATGACTTTGGATATGATTCGTTTAGAAAAGATAAGAAAGACATTTTACAGTTTCTGAAAGACGCTTATTTCTTAGTCCTTCGTGATCTTCCCACGTGTGTCGCACTCCTTTATCCACATAGTTTCTTAGACGCTTGTAGTTTCCCGTTATATTTTGGCTCTCCCCATTTGCAAGTCTGGCCAGTAGTAAAACTGTTATATTTATGGCGTGTATATTTCCTCCGTCTGCTGCTGTGTGTCTGGGTTTCTGTATAAATGCGTGTATCGTGAGGTAAAGGAACTTTTTCACGTCGTAAGCTAACTCATCCATTCAGCAGAGATTTTTTTATAGTTCGTAAAACCTTGCCAGAAAATTTTCTTTTCACCTACCGTCATTAATAATTACGATGAGAGATTTCCTGCTGGAGTTCAGGAAGATATCTCCGTATTTACTAAACATAAAGGTTCCGAAAACATCTCAAATTAAACACACATTCCCTATGGTCCTGCATCAGTGAGGATGTAAAGTTAAAATTCAGCCAGATAATAAATAAGTGACATTTACAGTTTCCACAAATTGTAACCATACTATCCAAAGAGAAAAATTATCTTTATCTTAATCACATGTTAAAAATTCAGTGCTTGCTGGACCAAGCAACAGAAGGCAAACCCACCAATGATTAATCAATTAATGTCCAATAATTTATATCCTTTTCTTGCAAATTTTTTGACCCAACACTTTCATCGCCTCCTTTTTAGATTAATATTACTTGATGTTAATCTCTTCTCGTCAGTGATTAAGTAGGACGCCACGAATATAGCTTAAGGAATCTATTCGCCTGAAAGCGATTCAAGGTAACCCTAGACAATTCTGCCATATGCATCTCGGACTCTCGTTAATTGTCCCACGTCCTTCCGATGAGTGGAGGTGGGAGCACAGCAATCCTGACTCCATAACTCTTCCAGATTCAAAGGAAGCTGGCCGACTATTGCGATGACAACATCATACAACTGTTACCGCACACTCAGCGTCTCCAAGGACGGAGCATACACCTATCAAAACTTGCTCTGGGTGCCTCGGCTCAAGGAAACATTAATTTAGAACCGTTCCCTGTTGCCAATCGACTTAATGTGTTCATTTCGTTACTTTGTTTCTGGACCTCAATATCGACAGCGAGCATCTTATTAATTATTTAATTATAATTTATGAATTTCTAATTTTAATATTCTGACTTTTATTCTTTTTCCCTGGGACATTATAAAACTTTCAGAAAATTGATAAATCGTGGCATTCTGACTGAAAATATGAAATATCGTTTGCGGAGGAGGGGGCGTAAGGAGGGCAAGGGAAGCCATTTATTTCCCTATTTCCTCGCAGTGTCAGAACAATGAATTTCGTTCATCATTCAGCAAACCTACAACGCATATTTAACTTAAATTGTGTAAAGTAGACGACTGTATAATTGTAAATGACTAATTTTTCTTATTTGGTGACGATAAATAGTGTCTCCGAACAATTTTAAATGATTCATCTCCTCTTTTCTCTTATTATTATTATTCCTGATGCCATCTATGGTTGGGTTATTTCCATTACGGTCAGTTTCAATAACAGGGATACCGGCTTGATTATGTGACACTTATTCTTAGTTATGTCGGTAAACTTACATGAGTTCCGAGATATCGCTCTTAAAATTATTTCCTCATAAATAGACTAAAAAAATTCTTCACACTCATCAATAAATGTTCGAAGTGATGATACTCTAACCCAAGCAGTATCTATGAAAGTAAGTCTCAACGTAACTTTGTGGTTGTAAATTTTTTCATTTTCTATTGTATTTCTCAATTTAGCTTATTTTTACACCGGGAGAAGGATGCAATTCTTATATGAGACGTAACCCTGTGGTCTAATATCACCATCCCACTAAACGGTCTGTTTCATTTAGTTCCTATTTCATGTAATTAATTTATATATTAAACTTTTCACGTGACCTATATCGTATAAGGCTTCTAATTTACCACTTTTTCCCTATGCTTCGTTTCTATGTCTGATCAGCAAGGATTGTAGTGGTGGATCTGATGTCCACGTGAGTACGGAGATGAGGAAGGAAGCAACAGTGGTCGATGCAGTCTGGCGAGGTTCTGTGGCGAGTCTATTAATACGGTACGCTAGCCTCTGCCAAGTAAACTCCTCAGCCATAACGTCAGCTCTCCAGTTATACTCGACTCTCGCTCTATCCAACAATCCCAATGATATCTGAATCCCGATAACGAGGGTCACCTAAATGAAAAAGCCGAGAGTATAAATTAGCCAGACTTCAACGTTAAATCGGACACACGAAACACGAAGAAAGAGTGAGGATTATGATTGGAATAACAGAAAACCAAGATAAAAATATATGATTTCTTGAATGACTGAAAACGGGTACCTGGGAAAATTTAAAATAAATAAATCGACGAGGAAAAGTTTTGTTCATCAATTACTAGACGATTCGTTATCATTCAGAGGTGATCACGTGGAAGGAACGTCTGCAAACGTCGACGTTATCTCAAACATACAGCACGTGATTAAGTACATGCATCACCTTCTGACTGAAACTACCTCAATACTGTTATTTTTCCCTTCCCTTGCACTGTTCACTCCTTTCTTTTATATACAACTAGCTGGGTGCCCGTCAGTTTTTCGGGTAGTTATTTATATTAGCCCGGTACAGTATTTAATTTCCCACTAATATCTTTGCCAACATGTGACTTAACCGGCCACGATAGCGTCATTTTTCTAAATATTTACCTTTTCACCCCTACCTATCCCGACGGAATGTTTATTTTACCATGACCTTCATGTCGGCTCACAGCACTTGAATCGAGTCAAGAATGTTCCTGGTACATTAATTAACTTTAAAACAGTCTAAATCATCCAGGTACGTCGTGGGAGGGAAAATATTCCAGGCACAATAAAAGAGCTAAATAAGTAAATAATTTGCCATGCATCTTAAGGAAGTAAAAAATTCTTCCTTCATTCAATTCCCTCAACCTAGTCACGGCAATCACAAATCGTTCAATAAATAATGCGAAGTTTAGCGTCTCCTTAATTTACTTAAAACCCGGTTCGCAAAGATGAAGTGAGGCTTTAATTATTAATAATGGTTCAGTGTATAAAACAAATGTAAAAAAATGACGAATTCGGCCAACTCTTCAAATACAAAAATACTAATTATGTGTAAGTCGTTAACTGATACATAGATTTTTCCTATGAAAATACTTACGTCATGAAAAAAATTGTCGAAAAATAATTATTGTCACTAATTTCATCAATCTTTTCGTCACTTTTCGAGTAGTTCTTCTCTCCATTTGAAATATGACGAAGTACAATCTTCTTACTCTCGCTGACTATATGTCGACAATTGAATTAAAAACGGATTGAAAGTGTCCTCTATTGTTAATCATTGAGTCATTGAAAATAAAGGTTTGTCTATGGCGTGATCAGGCTTATAAAGACGTGGAAGAAGTAGGAAAATTTACGGAAAGATAAATTTACAGTTCAAGAAAACGTGATGAGGTGAGAAGAACTTCGCCAAACTGACTGGAGAAAATAAAGGACGACATTTTTCCGGCGTTGAGGAAGAAATGAAAAAGCTCTTGCCGCGTATTTTTAGCTTACATTTGTAACACCGTAGAGTGACAGTATACCGAGAGGAGCAGAGAAGAATGACACAAAACTTTATTCCGTTGCTTTTCGGAGGAATAGACGCAGCAGTTCGGAGGGTTGAAACGGACGATAACGACGCTAAGGACGCCGGCCGACACGCTATTTCCTGAAGGCTGAAGATTTCAGCTATAGAAAGATGAGCAAGCAATTGTACATCTACCTCGAGGTTTCTTTTAACTGTTTCTTAAAAAATACCATTCAGACAGCTATTTTAATACTGCCATAATTTTGAGATAGAGTTTAATATTTCATTTTGGATTTAATACTACGGCCAGTGCTTTCATAAATGAATTAAATCTCACTAAATTTGGAATTCATATAATAATAATAATAATTCTACCAAATCTACACAGGCAGGTGGTTCATTTCAACAGTATAAATCCCCTTATTGCCTCCGAACCCTTTTAGAAGATTCACCCCCCCTCCCAAATTGACTCGATATAATATTAATGTAACTCAATTAACAATTACGATGACCATCTACCATAACCATGGTATTCTTTATAACCCAGTAATCACAAGATCTATTTATAGTGTTGCCGTCCTTGTAGAAGACATTGCGGATAATCTTTTACGCCATACGAATGGCGTAACGCTTGAATAAGTAATAATATTAGAGACACTTTCTCTTAAGCAAAGATATCATTATTCTTCTTCGTTGGCACTGCAGCCCATTATGGGCCTTGGCCTTCCAGGACGACTACGTTACATGACACATTCCGAATTTGGAGTCATTACGTGGTCAGCGTATCGACTCTCCATCAGTGATAATCCCACTCCCCGTGACCATGACGTCACGAACATCTGATTCCATGCCAGGATTCGAATCCGGGACCTCTGGGTTGTGAGGCAGCGACAGTAGGCACTCAAGACTACAAGAGGTCAGCAAATATATCATTACTAGCTTATATTTATTCCACTATAAGATTCATTTAGTCTCTTGACATTTTGGAGACTATGTCTATAATTAAGGTAAATATAATAAAGCAAGCTTAAATTTTCTGCATTACCTATTGGATAAAATTGCGTCTAATTTTTATCGTGCAAGAAGGCATTACAAATTTTGAAATTCGTGAATATCTACACATTACACTCCCAAAAAAATTGGGCATTTTAAATTTATCAAAGTGCTGCTTTTGGATAAACGCAGTTGTCAAAATCACCGAATTTTATCAAGATCCGTTTTTTTTAAGTATTTAACAAAGCGGTTTTTAAGTGTCTGATTGGTGATTTACTCGAATTTCATGAAATCCATTCCAAACATGGGTTTCTATATCTGATCCCAATCATTAGGTAAATTGGTCGTTTCTTTCGCTACTTTCAAAATACAGTCAAGAAAACCAATGGACAGCATCTGGCAAGTAGATGACAGTTTGGCAGACGAGACAGCCCTCTGGTCCATAAAAGATTATGAAAACACGACAGGCATTTATCGGTCGTGTTAAATTTACTCGCTTTGATGCAGTCTTTGTAAAATAATTTATATAAACATTCTTATAGTTATATTTGAATACCAATTATCTTAATTTGTCTTCATTGATATGTAAACTTTCATTGCAGGATTTAGAATCAATAAAGAATAATTTCAAATGAGTACTTACTGTTGATGGATAAATGTGTAGGGAAAATAAAACTCACCTGAAAACAAAAATAATAAAATTTAGTTATTATTATTATCTTCATCTTGCTCCGATTTTAAAATCAACATTCTATAAGATAATACTGAAGTTCTAATAATGATTTTGTATCTCATGTATACGGAAAAAATGTTGTATGACCAAGAAAATGGTCTTCATATATTTGTGAAAAATTAATTAAATTCTATAGAGCAAGAAAATTTACAGTTATATATTTATTTTCGGGACAAAATGAGATTGCAAAGAAAAAATTTCTCTCACTAAATTCCTCGCTTGATTTTCACTATCAACTATTAATCCTATTTTTTTTCCTGACAAACAGTATTAGAGACAGATAGGCAAGCAGACAAGCTAAAGCAAACCCTACCCGACATTCGCCTAAATCTGACGCAAGGAAAACTCTACAGGAACCCATATTGGTGAAGACTGGCTCTCGATAATTGGCTCACGCCTTTCCGATGACTGTCGAGGGCGCATACCTCGAAAAGTTTTGGAAAGTTATACCTGACTGTTTTAATCTGAATTGGGGATAACGTATGCTTTATTCCCAACGTCTACGGCCAGAGAACATTAATTCACCTGAGGGAGGGAGAGAAAGAAGAAGAAGCATCTTGTACCTCCCACAAGTGTCCAGCTCGCTCTTTATTCCTTTTTGGTTAACATAGGCTGGATTAGGGAATATACGTCGTGGCAATTCACACTATAATGCACTAGAAGGGAAGTTTAAATGAGGATTCAGAACGTATCTAAGCGTTATCTATAATCTTTGGGCTACAATTTAAGGATCCCACTCGGTATTCAACTCAAAGAGATGCAGGGAAACCCCTAGAAAATCTCCATCAGTTTCGTCTCACCCACTTTCGGTTGACGGACGAAGATTGTGATATAGGGTCGTAGTTTTCCTTTTATTTAGGGTTCACAGGCAACATGATGGTGATCCACTTAATAGCAACTCCTCTTCCCATAGGAAAGGAATTTGAAAAGGACGGGGTAGGAAGGGGGGGGGATTATTCATTGTACAACTGTGAGACAGATCAATTTGAAAATCTGTTTAAATATTTTGATTGGTGTTTGACAAGTTGCCAACTCACAATATTAGCAATCTTATAAAAATGTTAAACTACAGAATGTCATTTGAAATTTTATCAAAGCAATTCATTTATTCTGTTTAACAGTCTCTTAATTTGGAGATTATTAAAATTCCCGTTCACCTTTGACATAAAATTTGGGGAGTACCGACAACGAATATAAAACGATGTCTAATATTTATACGGAGTTAGCAGTTAACCAAATCCAATTTAAAATCTTGGTTACACCGCAAAGCAAAGAGCCCAAATTGCATGAAGAGGTTTAGTTGTACGTAGCACGAGGGCGAGGGCTGGACACTTTTTTTTCTCTGGATGTACCTTGCCGTATTTACTCTGGAATGAGCTAGCTGGAGAGTGTTTACATCTGTGTAACCTCGCTCCACGCCTGCTCAGCTCACTTCTCTCCGCATTCCAGAAGAAGATCTACACCAGAAACCCATTACACATCCCCATAATAATATTTCACTCTAAAAGTAATTCCTATTAAGAAGGAATATCAAGCTTCGATTATTCTGTTTGGTCCCAGCATCAGTCAGTAAAGTACTTGAAAGATGACGTTTCAATAACAAAGTTGTGTACAGACACAAACAAACCTTACAGATTGAATATACACCATTATTAGAATGGAATCCGTTTAGATTGCACGCCAGTCGGGCGTGAAGTGAAATAACTTTTCTTTTGTCACATGGAGCGGTCCAGCGATGTTATTTACTATTATTGAAAGGTAACGGCTCATTACTGTCATTTCTCTCATCCGTGGTTGCGCTTTGGTCACCCCGCGAGTGACGTACGAGTTATACGTGTGCAGTTGACGTGTTGTGTGACAACTGAGTTACGCAATGGAGGAAGCACTGAATACACTGCGCCCGCATGTGTCCCTGTGGCAACAACGGCTTGCACATACAGTACTGCTCCACTCACATATGACGGTAGGGTAAGATTACTTTCCAACAGACGTAACCTGGTCTGCAGCACACCCATCGGCTGCAAAATACAGAGTAACCGACAGCTATGGTGGACTTGTCATGGGCCATGGTGTTTGGAAAATCGTTACTGGGCTCGAGTATTGCTCGGACGAAACGTTACCGTGATCAATGGGCCACGTTACATGTATAATTGTATAATAGTTCCTTTTAAAAATTTACAGTCCACGAAAAATTTGAAATGGTCGATAAAAGTCGCTTAATATCTTGAAACGAAAATACGGAACAGTTTTATGCTGTAGTCCAGTAGAAAACAAAACTGGTGGGGTATAGTATGAAATAGAAGTTCTCACGGTTTATAGTGTTAATTGGTAACTGAATCATTATCGGAAGTCCAAGCAATCCATGAAGACTGCACTGTGATGTTCTCTTATCGTTTCTTCTTTTCGAAGCCGGTGGCTCCCAATTAAAGAACACATGGAACGTTCTGGAGTTTCCAGGAAACACGAAAGAGGACCCCCTTTCTGTCTCGGCACACTGACTCCCATTCATCCGCCTGGAGGCTCGAGCCAAAATGTCGTGGTAGAATAATTATTCTCCTTTAATACGGTCCGTTCACCCTCTTTATCCTTCCAGCGATTATGCTATATGAAATACAGCTGAGAATCCTTAATGGAATTTCACGTATTTTATTTTCGCAAACTAAAATGTTTAGTTTGCGAAATCTAGGAAACAGGAACAGTACCAGAAGATTTTAGGCACGTTACAATTATCCATATACGAAAAGGGCTGGGGGTGATATATGCGAAGAGCACATGACAATTAGTTTAGTATGGGCGAAAAATATTAACGATAATAGTATATAGGAGGATAGAACGTCAAAGAGAATGAGAGTTAGAAGGAGATCAGGATGAGAAAAAACAGGGTCCTACGTTCATGGCACTCGTAGAATTAGAAAGAATCTTTTATACGTAAAAACATAATCCCGAATAAGTTGACAAATTTCCAAAATTCTTAACCGTGTTATAACTATGGGTTGTTATCAAATTTACACAAGCTGTTAAAACTACTCAACCGAGAGAAAAGAAAGTCGATGAATCGTCTATTACATCTACGTGACCAAGTGTCTTCAATAAAATGATAAGACCCAATCGTAGATCAAAACTTTACTTACACGTCGAGGAAGTAATTAAGGAAATAGAAAAAGAAGGAACTGCTTAATTTTCCAAGCCGAAGAAATAAATCAATGGCGGATTTTCGACGTTTCAATTTTTACAGCACATCTGAATCCCCAGCGGCCAGTTAAAATTTCATGGTCGTCCGTCCAAATGATTGGGATATCAGAAGCGACAACTTTCGCATACGACAAATCGTTCTCCGATATTACAACTTTCCGTCACCATTTACGAGCGACATTCTGCCTTATCTGAATGGTCATCTAAAGTGCTTCTTTCAGAAAGATATATGGAGAGGACGGCAGGAAAAGAAACAACCCTTAGGTCCCACAACATATTCCCCCACCCACATATTCCCTTCCCTCATCCAGCCGCCGTAAAGTAATCCATTTACACCACTTTACTGGCTCGGAAACCAAACATCGTCCGAAGGAAAATAAAACTACCCTCCACTTGACGATAACGTCATCCAGAACCGTATCTGTTTCTTCTTCCGTCTATACGTCCTTAAGCAATTATTTTCACTCATCGCACGTATGTTTTACATACACATAATCACAGACAAGCAAGCCATAGACAGTTACTTTATTCTCATAATAAACGCAGACTTTGATACAGCTTTAAAAATTCATATTCAATATCGTATTTAATTTCTGCCGATTAAACTCAAACGTCATAATAATATTGAATAAGCGCATACATTTTAAAGACATAAATTTCATAGGTAAAGTAGCCAGTAAAGTTTTTTACAATTGACAGTGCAATTAATACCATTAAAAATAAAACAATACGACGTTTCAACCCGAATATGGGGATTCATCAGGTGAACAGTAGTTGTCAAAAAAATTTTAACTCGTGATTAGTTGCAGCAGCTTTTCTCTCGCAGGTATTTTGCCCGAGAGTGATGACTAGGCTCACCTTCGGGATGTCTCATTCTCGCTCTGCTTTCAAGGTTCTCACAATACGAGGCTCCTGTGGCACTTTAGAAATGTGTTATGTTCTTGGGTCGCAGACCGTGGGCATACAGTAAGAGTTGTCCTCTGATTCCATTAGATCAGTCGGCCAACTTCCTTCTAAAACTGATGGAGACAAGAGAATGCAGCCATCCACAGCAAACTCCTCTACCGTCATTTGGAAGGACGTGAGACAAGTACCCAATAGCTCGACCTACACAATGCAGTTTTTCTAGGATTTTCCCTGAATGTCTTTGAGGTAAATCACCTAGTAGCTACCATGCTCTACTTTCCACGTGCCCCCTACCTATACTATTAAAGCGGAGTTGCCTATTTCAGGATCACCCTCATGTAGCTTGTTACCCAATAAAAATCGTGTAAAATTTTTAAGTCAAGATTACCTGCGGGATCTTTCCTCTCGCAGACATTTCTTCCGAGAGTGATGATGGGACTGACCTTCGGGAATGCCTCGTTCTTGCTCTGATTTCAAGGTTCTAACATGCCTATTTTTTCTTTGGCAATTTTAAGAGGTGTATGTTCTGGGGCTGCAGACCTTCAACATACAGTAAGGGTTATTCTTGCATCTCTTTCAGGTTAATCCCCTGTAGGACCCTTAATCTATAGCCTCGGGGTCCAAGTCAAACATTGGCTACCTTACTCTACCTTCAACATCCCCCTTTTCAATTACCTTCCTATGCTACTAAAGAGAAGTTACCAATTCCAGGATAACCCTCGTGTATCCTGTTAGCCCCCAAAAGAACTAGTCAACTTTTCTCTTCCATTCACATCGCTCTTCACAATTTTCTTCCTATGGAATTAAAGGGGAGGTTTCAGTTTCTGGATCACTCGCATATAGCCTGTTACTCCCAAAAGAAGCTGTGTTAATTTTTAATTATTTATTGGAAAATTTCTTTTTTAATCCACTAAGTAAACTGAAATAAGAATACTACTTTCCCGTCGAATATGTACACTAAAGTGAGACTCGGAACTAAATTTAAACCACCCTTGTGAGTAATAGGCCGTTTAGTAAAATATTTTCTAAAAACAGTGTGTTTGTTTATAACGTGAGATGGCAGCACGTAACAGGTTATGACGTCATAATTTTACATTCCTTCGTCGTATACTAGTTTTCTCATTAAACCCGTAACGACTTAGTTCTCCGTGAGAAATATACTGCTTTATAATTCCCAGTCGTGCACAAATTGTAATGCATTAAGCGAAGACTCCGTCGAGAGCCATGGAGGAAGGAAGAGCTGCCAATTACAATGGAAGCTGACAGGCGTGAACCAGATCGCCGGTAAAACAATCGTAATGATAGATCCTCGAACCTCCTCCTACGCAAATGTTCGAAAATAACTTAGTTCCCTGAGGCGAGATATCGCGGATCACATCCCCTCCGCCTTTTCCTTTAACGATTAAAATCCCGAGGTCGTCTCGGAAAATAAATCCGCCAGCCGCAGCGTTTCTCGATAACTGCCGAGCACTGTGCCTTCTTTCTCCTGTAGAGGCTGTGCTTTATCCAGCCTTGCCTTGCGTAAGATGTTAGCCAATAAACTGGGGATTTATGCTTGCTCTTCCACAGAATCCAAAGTATCGAGTATCAGCAGAATGCTCTCGCATCAAATATAAAGGCTACCAAGATTATTAAATTTTTTTTAAATAACAATGTTTAGGATACGTATTATTATTAAAATTCCAGCTGAGTGCCCAGTCAACATGTGATTTACCTGGTGACGCCTCCGAACGCAATGCTTATTTCACCATCAGTAGTTTAATGGAGTCCAGAAATATCCTGGTACAATAAATAATCACGCTACCTTAAAAGAATCTAAAACATCCCGCTGCATTTAGAAAGAGAAAATATCCTTGGTACACTGAAGCAGTCAACAATACACGCGGTGAAACGTAGTCCCTAACTTAAGAAAGAAAAAATTCTCCCGGTGCCTTAAAGCTGTTACTAATAACCCCAGTAGCTATAACTTCTTTAATTTAATCTCACAATATTTCCACAACAACGAACGGTTCGATGGTGTCTCTTCTTTCCGACACCAATATAAAATACGTTTCTGTATTTAATACGTGTGGCACACAAAAACTTAAAAATTCCTTGCAGGACGACGTCACAGAGCTCCTCGCTAATATTTGAAGGTAAAAAGTATGATTTAATGCTCACTGTATAAAACAAATGTAAAAAACGAGTACAAATCCCATCAACTGTACAATAGAAAAAAATATTAATTACATATAAAATTCGAACTTGAAATAATTTCGAACAGCCTTTGCTGCCAATATATTTATTTCCAAGTTAAAAGTTGTGACGTTTCCTGTCTCCGTTTTGAGACCTCATCACGCATGCTACAAGCATAACATTACAATAAATTACATGTGGGTACGAGGGAAGACCATAATTTCGAAAGTTTTTAACCATATTTTTTTAAAAAAAATTGTGATGTAGTAACCAGATGTAATTTATTACAAAGTTATGCTTGTAGTATTCCTGATGATGTCTCAAAAGGGAGACGAAGCGTCGCAAATTTTAACTTGGGAATAAATTTACTGACTAAAAAAGGCTATTTCAGTGCATTTAATTGTGAGATAAACCTTTAATTGAATATATTGCGTCATACGTAACACATTGTTAATCAAATATATAATTTTTATAATCGAAAATTTATTTCCCATTCAACTACTATTAAATACACAAAAATCACACATAACCAAAGTTCCCAAGAATTAATTATTTCGCCAATCTTTGCCATTGGCAACAAATCCACTAAATTATAATTTATTTCTGGACATACCTGATAAAATGTGAGAATGTAAACGTATAGCAGCAATATTGTGCCTATTAAAATATGGCGGACTTCTCACCATATTCTGTACACGGTAGACACTTTTAAATCGGTATAAAGAATATACAATCATATATATATATATATATATATTATTTATAGGGTTTCACCGTACGATGTAAAACGTATTATAAGGAGAAATTATAGAGCATGTTCAGTGAAAGCGAATTGGTTTCACGTGTAATAAAATTTACTAAATGATATGAAGATAGAAATACTCTGAAAAAAAAACGAGGGTTTATCAGTGTTACACAACCAACCACCAGCTGAGGAAACGGGGGAGAGTGAATAGAAAGTCCGTATCGGCATACAGGCGTAAGTCTACTCGTTTCTGTCTAGTCCTACAAATGCAGTTGTCTAACCATTTTTTTGAGGTGAATGATCGGACATAATTATTAAAAGATAACATGTAAAATTAATTTATACTCTTATGTACAGCGATAAATAAATAGGCCATTTTAAAGACATATTAAAATATTTTACTCACCTTAATTTTTTTAAATTAACTTAGTCTAAGGAAGTGTAAATACTTAAAATGAAGCTCAGTAAAGCATATAGCTAATTTTAGAAGAAAGACAAGAATGGAAAAAAAGTCAACCGGACCAGGACCTCCCGATATCCAGCCGGGTGCTCTACCAACTGAGCTAATTAAATTGTATGAGTAAAAGTACTCACACGAATAAATTTTATGAGAGAGAAATTTACAAAAGAGAAAATTCTGTATCGTAGAAAGAGCATAAACAACCCGACGAATCGATGAAAATGTACTGAACGTCTTTGAGTTAAATAAAATATTTGTAAATGCCTGTTATATGCTCATTTAATTTATCTTGATATATATTATAAAAACAGACGTTAATTAAAATACTATTTTGACTTTCACTCAATATTTTTCTTTCAAATTGAAACAAATTTATTTTGTTGAAGAGGACATATCGCAAAAATAAATGATACTGTGCTTTTTATATATAAATGAATTCAACTTTATCAAAATCCTGAATCTGTTGTTTCGTTTTTAGGACAAAATAAAAAGAACCATTTCCGCGCGAACGAAGTCGCGGGCATAGCTAGTATTATAAATAAAACACATATAATGGACAAAAGTCGGAAATGGAATAGTTTAATTTAAAGACGTTTCGTTTCCCAACTTTAGAGACATCCTCAGTTCTTTAATTAAAATTTACAAAATTTCATGTTGCTCCTGCAATATCCGGGGTTGATGTAATTTTGTAAAGTATTGTTGTCAATAAAATACTATCTGTGAGTTGATCAAATATTTCCAATTCAAATCATATAAATTAATAAGCGATTAACCTTCGTTGCACATTTTTATACCTAAGTCATTCAAGTCACTGAATTAAATATTTAGACTAATACACTGATGATATTGAGTAAATATTTTATTTGAGAATTTTTGTATATTTTAATTACATTAAAAATGTTTTGGAAGTGGTCAGCAAGTAAAAATAAGAGTGGACAGCGGGTAATCAGGGAAAATGAAACGAGACGGTGATAATTACGGAGGAAACCCGTAACCGTAAAATACGGACGGTCGTATTAGAGGGGAGAAGAAGATTACAGACCAAGTAAAGGTAACAGGAAACTTAATTATAAAGCAGAACAGATGCGCCCGAATCCTGTGGCCAAAGAGCTCCCAGTTTCGTGGAATTTGAAACTAATTTAAAGCCGCTCTAAAGTTAGCTGAGGTGCAAAACACTCTCGGGATGATTCATAAGTCGAGGAGGAATGGAGTAAAAGATTCTTCTTCGGATAAAAGTAATAAACCCCGGTGTGATTTGTACGAGGCGAATCGGGTTGGCCAAAAATAAGATTTTTTTTAAAAAAAACCAACCCGTTCAGAGAAGTCTTCAAAAGTTTCTTGAGTTTGAACCTTTAATTTTCTGATTTCTGCGGCTTTTAATTTGCAGACTAGGCTACGTTATGGAGGCCAGAAAGTTATAAATTACCACTCGAACAACCTCAACTTCTGTTTGCTTACGAGCCTCTTGTCTTAGCAATCCAGCCGTTAAGTGCTTTCATTACTTCCAATTGGGAACTAATTTGCAAGAGAAGAAGGTGCAGAATTGGACGGGAAGAGCTGTTAGAATAATTTGTTCTGATTGATTGAATTAAGCCTCTCTATATTAATTCTCTGTAACAAAATAATTTCTATTCTGACTCATCGGCTAATTAAATCTCAATAGGTAAAACGCTTTTTTTTCGTTCCCAGTGAAACGAAAGTTTTTCGTTATATATCATCCTTTTCAATTTTTCCCTGGGGATTTAATATAGCTGACGATAAAAATGAACACGCAGCTATAAGATTAAATATAGATTAAAAGTATTAATAGGATTATATCGAAACATCTGTCCAGAAATAAATTGGTACTTAATAGTCTGAGAATTATCTTCTAATCGGATTATCTATAAGTCAACACTATCATGATTTTCAAATGATATTACATATAATGTCTTCCTTGGAAAAAATACAGTAGTCGCACTTTATTCAGTTAACATTCGCAACTGTCCTTGACTGAATTCTGCTTACCCGTGGTTCTCATTCTGCAGCGATGAATAGATGACGTCATGACTACATAAATCACGTCTAAGAAATTGTATAACAAAGGGGTTTATAACTCAATGATATTGTATTATTTCATTGTATGATTAACAATAATGATAATAATGCTCACAGCCAGTACGTTACATAACCGGGAAGTAGAATGTGGTATTTAGCCAGAATCCGTCAGACACAATGATTTTATTAAAAAAATATATTATTAAGACAAAAGTCCTATAAGCCTAAGAAAAACAGAGAGATTTCAATATATTTCATCGGAATAGTGAGTCCACTACACAAAAAAGGTTAAACGGCGAGTTTTCTAAAAAAAAGAGGTAAATTAAGTTTGACTTCTAACGTCCTTCGATATTTCCAGACTGAAGTTCTGTAACCTGCTCAGTAGCATAGAACAGTGTACCTACCCTATAGCGTGCGTATTTAAGTTTATTGAAATTATTTAATTAAATCTTTCCTTTATTCATGCTTGGAATTCATTAATGAGACTTTCTGGGGCGTCAGAAAGGCACGGGCAGAGAGGAACGGAATTTCCAACGGGCGCAAACCAAAGATATTTTTAGGTTCGTCCCTTGACTCCTGGTTCTGCGAAAACACAGTATGTTACAAAAAGAAGGTGAGAAAAAACAGAATCCGAGAGCGGCGATTGGCCAAAGTGGTCACATGACCGTGTTTATGTAGGGGGAAACACACCGAGCACTGGCGTTGTTGGAAAAGATTGGTGGTCAGTCAGTGGGGGTTAGAGAAAGGAGGCGGAGTGTGATGCTGTTAAGTGTGTGGTACTCTGAATGCGTAACGCTGCAGAATCCTAGAGGCTCCAGAGCCCGCCGTCACAACCTAGAATGGTATCCGCATATCCCGGGGCGTGAATTTACAAGCATAATGAAAAACGTTGTGTCGACATACGACATCTTGCCTTCACTTGGGTGCCAAAATATTGTTTCAATCAGCTTGCCTGTGCATCCTGAGAGAAAGCGCAAGTCTCGCAGTTTCTTTTAAATTATGTCAGGACCTGCTCAAATATTTTTTAACTTGTGTATAAGTGAAGATTTGTTGTCATTCAGTATTATCTTGTCGCTTTTAGCAACGTTTGTCTATTTTTCTACTCCAATATGAAAAGTATTATAGGAGTCTATATATCCAATCTACTACATTCAATAAGCAGGGATATAAATATGTTGGATGAATTAAATATCATAAATAATTATAATGAAGACAATTTCTTCAAAGATGAATAGGTACAAAAAATAGTGTCGTATCACAGTTGAAGACATTATAATCGCAGAAAAGCTGTGTTCCGACAGAAATGTAACCCTATTGACAAAACAATAATTATTTATTGAAAGAAAGAAATATTTTCCGATTGAAATTATCACGTTGTATCGTTCTGGTTTTGTTAATTTCTTTCTTATATGTAAATAACCTTTTGTTCATTTCTAACCATTATTTACTTTGAAGGGAAATTAGCCGCTACCGTTCGAAAAATCAATATCTAAACTCAAAAGAGATTTTTCCTATGTTCCTGGTATCGAAAGTCGTCATGTCGTTTACTTGGGGCGGAATAATCGCTCCGATGACGTACGGTATTAAACGTTGAGGCGCAATGTGTGGATTTCGGGAAGGGTAAACACGGATGGCTGGGCTTGACCGTTTGGCAATAATGGGGAGAGAGAGATATGATGGTCATGGTGGCGGTGGTGGTCGAATTGCAGCCGATGTTTGCCTTTCGTGACTCGAATTCCCTGATATTACGTACAATTCCGTTCAGACGACGGCTACTGAATAATGCAATCCAATTTAATCGATCATGTATGTTGGAAGCGTTTATGAACAAAAGTAGGAGAACAGACACTAAATTAAACGAGAAACTTAGCTGTCAGTAGCAATGATCACAATTGAATTTAAAATATATGAACTAAGAAACATGTTTTGAGAGAATACAGAGAGCTGCAAATAACGTTTTTAGAAAAAAGCCTATAAACATAAATTATTAATAAAAATATCACTGTTGGTAATTATTATCCATGAAAATTGGTTACAGCCACGCTTAAATCCACCTAAAAGTGGAATGTTCCAGCAGTGCTTTGTGGCCGCAGAAATCCACGTAAATGTACTATCGTGACGCTTCAACGGCCACGGCTTTGACTTAACCCTCCAAAGAAACATAGTTAAAAAGGAACATGAACTTCCACAGTTAATACTTAATCTGACCATAGCAAAATAAAATGCGCTAGATTAATAATGGTAATTGAGTTTAACATCATACTGTTTTAGCAGAAGAAATCAACGATTTGATTTGGCTTAAGATGTGAAAGACTAGGACTGATGCTCGAGCACCCGTGTGTTCAGAATAAATTGGATTGTTGTTATAATTTAATTACCTACCGGTAATCTGACCAAGTAGAAGTGTTCGTTAAGTGTAACAAGGCCAAGGGATGCCAAATAAGGTTTCATTCCTTGCCTAGAAACATCACAAACATCTGATAAGGTACAAGTCCCTTTGAAGTCGACAAAATCGCAATTGGTTTAATACTTTGTGGTCTGTCAAGCAGCTTAAATGTAATGGGGCGCAGGAGGATTGTCAGTAGTCAAAGAATTCTCTGGTTTCCAACTGGGTAATATCCGTACACAGCGACGTTTCTATGGATATTAATTCCATCATCTTCAGTCTGAAAGATGATGGAAGTGCTATCTATAAAAAATTCTTATCAACATTTCCCCAATTCACCTTCAAGACATCCTCAGATGTAAAAATTACTATATATCATCTCTATGGGTATTCAGTTGTGGTAAGAAACGATGCTATTTTCTTTGATACTCACAAAATATTACCAACTAAATTAATTGTACTTAAAAAATGCACCAATGTTCCGACGTGAAATCAGATCCTGGACTGTTGATGCGTAGTTATATTATGAATAGACAATGTTTTCCTATTCAAAAGTTTATAATCAGATTCATGCACCTTTATTTTTTCCACTTGTCAACGAACTCTCGGTTTGGTCCATGAAAGAAGTGCATTCTATTCTGTAAAGCCACAAAAATGGGTCTCTTCTGGTTCCCGTAGCTCTATGACATTATTAATCAGAACTGGAATAAATTAATTAAATTCCCCTCCCCCCGGGACGTTGCACGAGGAACATAAAATTTTGAATTTTTTAATTGAATAACTGAGAAAGTCCCTAAACTTGGGGGACGAAACGTACTCTAATCAAATTATTGCATTTTGACTTTCCGTCGTTCTTTATTTTTTATTTAACAAAATAAGAGATCTATTAGATTGTAATTATGAAATAAATTGCAAGCTGGAGTTATCATTGTTAAAAAACGTTGATTACTCTACGTAATTCTATAGCTGGTAAAATCCAATATATCGAAAGTAATTTTCCTTATCATCCCAGTTACCTATAAATATGTTAATTCTTTGTCTTAATTAGTTAAAAAAATACATAAAGATGTCGTTAATACTTTTGATCGCCTAATGTTGTATATCAAATTTTTATAATATAACTGTTCTAACAGCTACATCGGTCAGAATAAACGATCTTTGTCAATTGTAAGAATTACGGAGTACAAAGCTAGCCTTCCTATAATATTGATTTGTTGCAAAACATTGTCTGGAAAAAAATCACTTGTTTAATTTTGATAATGCTGTTATTTTAGACGAGGAAATAATTTTTTTATAAAAGGTGTATTTCTGAAATATTAAATATTTAAACTAATGAATTTTCTGTTAATATAAAACACGACACTTCTCTTCTTTTAAAAAATTATGTGCTAGAGTATTGAATTGTCTTTGTTAGTCTTATGACTTAAATTAGTATTATCTTTGTTCGTGTTACCTCAGTATGTAATCAATATTGACAAGGACAACTAGTATTGTTCGAAACGTCTATTTAGTTTAAGTTTTTAATTTTTTCCCAAACCTTTTACAGGTGTCAATTCTTATTTAATAACTAAAGTAACATAGTTTCTAAATCCAGCGATATTAGATTGTAATTGAAAGTTGTACTTGAGAAGGTCTGCCAGTTGGCAGAAGAAACGTTGTACTAGTTACTATTGATTAAAAAAATGGTGCTTATTATTTAAAACTGATAATTTATAAATATATAGTTTATCTGTCAATTAAATACACAGTAAAAGAGTTAAAACTGCCTCTTTGTCAGATTTCATTTTATTTTTTATATTAAACTGCACTACGTTCCGTCTCTCATTTGAGACTTCTTCAAGCATACTAATCCAAATTTGCAATGGATTACATTGGGGTAATATGGTATAAAAAAAATTTAAGTAAGTTCAAAACCATGTTTTGTGTTTAAAAATATTTTCATAATATATTACCCAATGTTATCCATTGTAAATATCTTATTAGTATACCTGAAAAATTCTTAAATTAGAGACACGAAACGTAGTATAGTTAAATATTAAAATTAAAACGAAAACTGACAAAGAGGCAGTTTTTAACTCAATTAATAAAAATTTATAATAAAATGTGGTGTTTATGTACAGATAATTATTGACATATTACTTAACTTTCCAAAAATTTTCGTAATTAATTATTTTAGATTTTTTTACATATTGTGGTGAATAAAAGCACTGGGGATGAAATACAAACACAACAAAACATAACGTAGACCAATTAATTTATATTTCTTTTAGAAAAGTCTGGTATCCTCTAGTAGTCCCGTCTTATTTAACCCTATGTAGATTTTTATTCAGTACAGTCTATTTAGTACACATATTTCCTCATAATCGATCTAATTTTCCTTGAGCAATACGTTAAAAGAAGGCACTTCTCAGTTTTGACAAAGGGTGAAGCGTTCTCAGTAAAGGCCGCTTTGATCTCGGGGCATTCTTTTAACTGGGACAACGTTTCTATTTCAGACAGAGAATCCTATTGTTTTGATTGAGAATGGTGGGGAAAAAACAGAAAATGAAGTCCGAGACTAATTACAGAATGAATCAGGGCAATTCTAGCAACAAATCTAACCGAATATCTGAATCACTGAATTCTGTTACAGGGCCCTACTTTCTTTCGTTTACATTATTAAATTAAAAACCGTAATTTTGTTACAGTCTTGTAAAATCTATAACCTATTCTTAGATAAATGTGATTAAATTGATTATGATTTTTGGTGTCGATGTGGTCTAGGTTTCTATTGTTTGGGTCCTTGACTTGGGTCTATTATTACTAATTATAATTGTTATTATTAAACATGTGAAATTGAATTTCCATCATGAAAAACATGTTGTAATGACTTGAGAAAATTCTTAAACTAATTATATAGATTGTTTCTGTATTAATTCGTATAATACATATTTTCTGTTAAAAACCTTTCGTTAAAAGTTTGAATTACATTTATTTATGAATAATGGGTTCCGTCAGAACAAGAGTTATTGGACAATATGATAGTAAAAATCATCGATTTCAATTATCTATTACGCTTTTTTGGTTTCAAAAACGTTTTCTGTATGAGGTTGCAGGTGTTTGACAACGAGCATTTCAGAAACACTTCTTTTAAGTTAACTCATTTTACCTCCAACGTAAACCAAAAAACACTTTACAGTTAGAAGTTAACTCCTCCAAACAGCGATAAATGTCATCTTCAGGTGTGGAGAATAACTAACTTCAACCGTACAAGGTCTGTTCGAATTTTAAAGGCTATTAAAATTAACTTTCTGCATGTATTACAATTCCTTTCGCAGAAACAGGGAAAAACAGCACAACTGGTGTTCTAGATCATTTATGGTACAAGAAAATTAAACTATCAAGTTTCTGTAAACAGGTTACAGATGTTGCAGACTTTACGTAATCATTTTTTTGACTCTGATTGAAACTCCTTCCATTACAAGAAGTTTAACAACACTCGCATACCTTGTTTCTGTTTTAAAGATATACATCATAACTACACACAAAGTTCTAAATTTATGTTTCAAAATAATTTAAACATCTTCGTGTCTCAAACCGTATATTTTTTAAGAAGTGATACTTTGCAATACAGAAAATTCGAAATTTGTGTGTGTGGACTGAACGCAACTGCAGTCGCTGGGACGTTGAGGTCCGTGTTTGACGACAAATTTATGACCATGAAATCGACAAGGCTACTGGTTGTCTGTCACGTTTTCCAGAAAGGCAGTGAGTAAGGTTTTCGCGCGGACCAAAAGCATTTATTCTCGAATGATGTGTGTTTGTGTGTCTTTGGGAATATCGAACCCCAATCTGCTATGAGAAGCTAGTTACCAGGAAATATATAAATATTCGGAGAGAATAATTTTGTATTTATAGTTAGTCTACAATTGGTCTACAATGGGGCATTCTGAAATATACTAAAAATAAATCATTTAAGTATCTAAAGGAAAAGGGAATTACAAATACGTACCGAAACGTTCTTGTTTCTAAATTGTATTAAAAATAAAGTCTGAAATTGGTTAAAAAAGATATTTAATAATTACATAAATCAGACGTAAAAATAAAACCTTTAAATGTGAAAGGGAAATATTTTTCATGCTACAGGTTACGAAAATATTTCAGTTGTAGCTCATATGATATTGACTTGTTTCATTCGTCTCTATGAATTTTAGAACATACATTATTTTGTATTATTAAATAAATTATTGTTGAAAATCAGAAATTAAAATTTTTTCGAAGTGAAATTATCACACTATTTAAAAGACAGGAGCGTTTTAAAGATTAAGTAATGCATTTAGGATATTATTAGTTCATGTAAAATACACAAATGACTTCTGTTGCGCTCGTCACTGAAACCGACGGAAATAATTTTGTACATAAAATGTCGAGTATTTCTCGAACACTGAGCGAGTTAAAGATAATTTAGCTTTGAATTATTCTGTTGATAATGAACGAAACGGTTAACGCAATTAGACGCCTAAATATTCCAAGACTAAGTTGATTGCTTGTCTGTAATTTGAGAAACGAATTTGTTGCTTTTTCTCCCTTAGTATCGGTTACTAAGTGTCAAAGGCGCTCAATAACATTTATTCTCGAATGATTAAAAATTTATTGTGAATGTTTTTTAAGTTTCATAATTTATGTATTATATAACCTCACATCAGTCTCAAAAATAAATTCACCAGGTTTTGATTGAAAAAAATTATCGAAATTCCTTATTGCTGTTTTATGGACGTAAATACTAATATCATTAAGATGATGGATGCCTTTATAATTTCAGGTCGAACCGAGATGTTTCACACATGTAGGAAGGCCTTATCAACGATGAAAAATTAAAACAGCTAAATATGTCAGGAAAAAAATAATGGGTAATCAAAGATAAAAGTAAAATATGTAAAAACTTCTGTTAAATAAAATTCTCAGCAACACTGAAAGAAACAAGCATCTCTCGTGATCATATGACTGCAGAACAATGAATTTGCACACCGTTTCACCAATTAGAAAAATTGACTTGCCGGAAATAAATTTAGCTTGTATTAGAAAACAGTTATTTTGGAGTGACTCAATGGACTATTTATGAATGGTTGACACTTAAACGCTCTCTATCAATCGACTCTGTATCTTCGTGCTTTAAAGCAACTAGGATGAAGTCAGGTCAAGTTCAATCCTTTCCCGAGTGAAATATATTGAAGTAAATGATTGCTGTATTTAAAATAGCAAGTTTTTAGGTTACTATTTCTTTACGTAAAAACCATAAGGTTTTTTGTTATGAATAATAACCTACCAAATACTTACGTTTTAATCAGCCACAATAATGTGAAAAAACTCCTTTAATAAATATTTATTTATTAATTTTGTTAAATATTCTATCGATGAACTCACGGGCAATAATTTCGCCATAATCATCTCTAAAGGACAAAAGAATAATTTTCAATTACAAAATACTACATATATACTTTGTCAAAACTGAAAGTTTATTTTTAATAAATTGCAGTTCAATGAAATTAATATAAAATACAAAATGACCTCTACTTTAATTTACACGCCTTCAATTACTCAATACTTTTCTCTAATCGTTTTCTACGTGGAACATCGATTTTATCTCAGTCTGTATAAAAATGGCCCTTTTTCTTGATATGATTATGAAAAAATTATTGACTGTTGAATATATTTATATTTAATCATTAAAGTGGTTTTTCATATTGTACAGACCTACTAAAAATTATGTAGGAATGTAAAGCGTTGGTATCAACCTGAATTATTTTGAAATACTAAATAAAATATCGTCCCACGATTAAATTTAACGTCAAAAATGAGTGATTGTCAAAATTGGTTGAAATAAGTCACAGTGTTCTGGAAAGAAGTGTTTGATAGTTATAGCTGTTGATTCTTTCATGGTGAAATCCGAAGGCTTTTATCAGTCAAAGCATTTAACTAACCAAAACTGTATATTGATTTGGTTTTCAAATTTTTATTCAATTTCGCAGGAGCTTTTGGCACATGCCGTAATCATCTACAAATTTAAAAACACAAATTACTTGAAACATACCATTTTTTAAGGAATTTTTTACGTTATAAAAACAAATTTGGTTTTAAAATGATTTAGATCTTAAATCTACTGTTTATACGCTTAGTTGTATAATTTCTAATTTTCTCGTGAAACATTACACACAGTAGATTTAGGATCTAAATGTTGTTAAAAGCAAATTTTTTTCGTTAATGTAAAAATTCCTTTAAAAAATTGAAATGTTTCAAATAATTTGTGTTTTTAAATTTGTAGATGACTATGGAAATGCCGAGAGCTGTGTGAAAATTGTATAAAAAATTTGAAATAAAAATTATTATATAGTTTTGGTTCATTAAATGGTGTAGCTGATAAAAAGCCATGATCAATTAATTTTTGTCTAGGAAACGAGAGCTGGTTCAGTGAGTTCGGCGGCAGTTCCCGCAGAAATATTCCGCGCTGCTTCTTAAGCAGACATACATATATACACACACACAGTGCTATATTTGTCTTTCGGCAGCTGTGTACGGTGTTAAACGATAGCGCTAATGAAGGCCTACATGCGTCGGAGCACTCACTACATACCATTTATCTGTTGCGGCGAGGGCACAGCACACATTCACGTGTCCTGGCGCCATTAATAAGCTATTAGTGACGAAACGAGCTGCGCCTATAATAGTCACACACTCACCCTTGAGATGCGCAGAGGTTGTCCGACGTCCGCGCCGCCGTGCATGCGGAAACCCCAGGGGGAACCCCCGTCCAGGACCACCTCCCTGGCCGTCATGTCCACACATCACACGCACACGCACCACCCGCCCCAGACCACGACTGTCACCTCTCTCAGCTGTTCCTGCAGCACTACTCCCTCTCTTGTGGCTCTCCTCCCCTCCACCTCTCATCCTCATCCTACCGCGCCGAACCGGCCGACAGATCGATCGGGACTTTCACACCCTCACCAAGCCTCGCCGCTCGCCCGCTCGCTCTGCTACTACACTACTATACTACTGTGCGTGCTAGGTCACCGCTACGCAACCAAAAACCATGCTCCATCGCCAGATCGATCTGCATCAAAAACAAAAACGGCTCATCTCAAACTGATACACCATACTCGAGAGATAAACAATTTTGTAAGTACTTAAAATATACTAGGGAGTCAGAAGAATACTTGTAAACCATAATAAATGGCTTGAACGTGGTCCTGGAGGTAGAGTCCAACATGAGGATTAATAGAGAGAAAAACGAGGTAACTGAGTGTAATATGGGAAACAGTGGAATAACGAAGGGAAGCGATATTTTGAAGGGCGTTAAGAAATCTGCTACTTGGAAAGCATAATAATTAGAGATAGTAGAAGTATAGTAGACATAAGAGTAGGATAGCACAGGCAAGGAAGGCTTTGGCAAAAGAGAAATTTACTTACGGGTAATATAAGTTTCAATATTAAGAAATCATTGCTAAAAATGTTCGTATGGAGTGTGAAATCATATTGGTGCAAAACGTGGATGGAAGGAGTTGCAGAAAGGAAAAGAATAGAAGACTTTAGATTTAGATTTATTGTTGTCTCCATTAATCCTCGATTGAGGAAATAGGATACGTTATACATTAAAAATGAGCAAAATAAAGTACATAATTAAAGACAAACTTAAAATAAATTAGTAAAAGAAAATGTATATAGACAAAAGTCAATATTAACACTGGGAAACACAAACAAGCACACACTGAGGAACACGCAATGGAGTTTTGACTACTTGGAGCTCTGCGACCTGGAAACTGTCCTTCCGTCGTAGCTCCAGGCAATACATGAAACAAACAAACAAAAGAGCAGAAAAAACTGAATATAAATTTTAAAAGATATGTGATGTGCTATTTTATAAGGCAGCTCATTCAACACTTTTTGCAGGAATCTTGATTTAAATACTAGAAGGACGATTAAGAAAATCCTGTACCGAGTAAAACGCGGTGCTATAGGAGAATGCTGAAAATCAGATGGGCGGATAAAGTAACTAACGAGGAAATTCTATGCAGAATAGGGTAAGAGTGAACAATATGTAGGACGTCGGCCAAGATAAGGGATACATTAATAGGTCATGTTTTGAGACATGAGGGTCTTGTAAAATTAACATTACAAGGAAGTGTGTGTAGGGTAAGAACAGAAGAGAGAGGCTAAGAATGGAATACGCTTATCAGAACAGGGAGGATGTGGGCTGTGGTAGTTATGCGGAAATGAAAAGGAAATGGGAACCACTCGGTGAAAGGAGGAAGAAGGATAGACTTGGAACACTCTACAAGGCTTACACACGGACGAACCGGCCTGGAGCGTCTAAGCACACACACATTATTCTCTAAAAACGACCGTAATTATAAAATAAAGGAAAGGCGCCAAAGAACGGATGCAAATATTCCTTTGTAAACAAGGCAATAATGGACTGGAGGTGTCCTGCCAGCAAGGGTACTAGAGGTTTCCCCCAGGAATACAAAGGTTTTCAAAAAGAAGTCTTAGAAAGAGACCGTGATATATTTTTTAATTGAGTCTTTAATTTCTTTCTGTAATTTATCCTTATACTTTTATATTATTTTATCAACAAACTGCCACCGGGCAAATTCCCACCTGTACTAATAATAAATGCAATAGCAGTTAACACAATCAGGCACCAGAAAAAAAATCAGAAAAAATGTAATTGAAATTATCTTTCAGACTTGGGGAAAATTATTATTCAGGGCACACAAAAACGAACCGACCGGGAGAAATGTAAATAGTTTTCTTTCGTCTCTCACTTACTTCTCTTGGAGGGATCATTCGAATAAGATTAGACAGAGGAAACAGCGGACTGGTACAGCAAAAACTTTCTTCCTAAAGAGAAAAATTCAGGATTAGAATAGTCTACCTGCAAGCGTGCCAACTGCCTGCCCCACAAGGTATAAAACAATTTTAAAAAATGATTCACTAATTATAATTTTGAGATTAATAGAAGAATAATAGGATTAAAATTTATAAAATTTATTGAAGTGGAAAATAAAGTAATTTAAAAAACGGGGATATGGTATTTGATATTTAAATTTAAGTATGTCATTGCAGAGGAGTGAAGTTCAGAGAAAAGAGGAAAGGTGTGGAGAACAGGACACAATTAATAGTTATTACTTATAATATATTATACCGGTAATTGAGTAATATTTTTTTATTCTTATTGTTTGGTTATATGTTACTTTTTCTTGCTGTATATAACTCTGTACCTTAATTTTATGTAATTTGAACATTGTCGCCAATGCGTTTCCATGTATCCATGATTTTCTTAATTAATCATCAACTGCGAGGTCCCGTCATTGTCAAATAAACTGCACGTTTCTCAGTACACTCTGACCAACAAATCAAACTTCTACTTACTTACCTCATTTTTCTGTGCAGGTCTGGTGTTGGGTGGTAGGCATGGGAGGCGACTGACTACGGCGGCAAAATCGTCGTATTTCACGTCCCCATAAGGTAGGTACGTTTTTAGGACATCAAAGAATGATGAAAAAAGCCTGGTATCAGTTCTCTAAATATTTTATTCCGTATAAGCTATTGGACTTTAGTCCACTACCAAACAGATCTGAAATTAAAAATGGGAAATATACCAACACGTGGTCACGGTAACATTCTATTCACTGATTTAAAAGAAACACAATGTGTCTACCGACCTGAAAAATATATAATACATCAATTTACGTCTAAATAAATCTCGTTAGAAACATAAACACATCTTAATTCAACAAACTAAAAGAAAATGAATTGAGTTTCCAACTATATAACAATTTACACTGCGCTGAGGAGAAAAAAGTAACTGTAGTGCTATAGATAACTGAGTAAACTGAATTTTTAATACAACTACAGTTGAGTACGTATTTTCGCATAGCATGTACCAATTGATCCGATTTCATTTTTTCATTAATAGAATTCTCAATATTTTTTAAAAATTTTCACCATTCTTTGAAATTATTATCCTAGCCCACGTCACAAATACTTGTTTTTAGGTGATTTTTAAAAAGGAAAATAGAATTCCATTTCCTAGTTTCTCTTCCAAACTTTGAAACGTACAATTTCGGGTTTGCCTGCGTGCTCCGTGTCACGTAAAAATATCATTTGGAAATGAAGAAAATTCAAATTTTCTATGGCAATTCGTCCGTTTGTGAGCCACAAATTGTATTTGAGCTTCTACATAGGCCTATACTGTTGTTGTTACCTTATATAAATTATCAATGGTAAATAGAATACCTTACAGAAGTAACAGCCATTATTAAAATTTTAAAATTTTAAATATTTTCAAGGTTTGAGTTCAATTATCTCTGGTGGGGTACCAGATAAAAAAAATTAAAATTGCACACAGAAAAAGGTCACTATAGTATCAAACTTCAGTATTAATTAGATTCTTCAGAGTCAACTCAAAGTTTGTATAAAAATTATTGTAAAATAGAACCAAAAAATGTCTGATTTCCGAATGCTATATATTTTTATCCATTCAAAATGGAAGTCTGTATTTTATTAATTTAATTCAAAATATTTAAAACCAATATCGTATATTCAAATTTAAAGTTTTAGGGTAACTGCAGAGGTAAAAATAAATTCTTCAATGCGAATAATTGCCAACACCAACCTAATGGAATGTGCATAACAATAATTAAACGCTTCGAAAGTTGTGCGCTGGATATAAATAAACAAGTTCAAAACTCTCATAAAAAATATCTACAGTTATAAGAAAATTGACACTGCAAATGAAATAATTATTAATATTTGTTAGACAATTGTCATTAGCAAACAATCTGATTAATGTAAGAGTTTATTTAAAATGCCATTGCAAATTTAGCGCTTCGATGTAGTTTACAGACATTTCGCTACGAGCGCTTCGGTCATCACGTGATGAGAGCATTAAACGAGCAAAGCAGCTTCCCACTCGACAATCACTTTCTTCTTTAAATATAGTCTGGACAGAAATGTTTTCTCGTCGAAAAGAGGATTATATAAAAAAAACTGTTATTATACAGATTTAAATGCTTCACGCGTCGCATGAATTGCGTTCACTTTAGTCCTGTAATAGTCTGATATATACGTTTGATCCCGTAATGTTTTTAATTTTGAAAATTTCCAAGTTAAATGTACCACCTACATAAACTAAACGATGAAGATAATTTTAAGTAACAACAAAATTGAGCCTTTTAAGACTCGATGTGGTATTTCATCTATTTTAGATTGAAATCTAATCAATATAAAATCATCCCTAAAAATAATTTCGGTATAATGCTGACAATGTTAAAGATATGACTTGAAAAGTTTTGAAGCAACACAGCTGATTCCATATGCTTCCAGGTTTGTTTGTTTTTTGTGTTTTTCTTTTGCAGAATTGCATGATTTACCGTGTCATGTATATATACAGTATGGTATTACGCTATTTATTTATTTTGAAGCTTGCCAGAATTCGAAATTCGGTACTCTGAGGAACAACACTAAAATATCGACTGCAGTGTGTTGGTCGTTTTAACGTAGGTGGGACCAATGGCTTCAGATGTCAAGAATAGTGTTAGCATGATGGCGTTTCTTCACCAGACGGACACGGTGCGCTATGCTTGTACATGTGGGGCCTTAAAACCGATATCTAGGATTTACTTTTGTAGACATTGCCTGCGAATAAGATGCGGGTTTTGTGTTTGTCACGAGGTACGACTATAACCTCTACTACCAAAAACAATTATATATGAATTTCTTAAAAAAAATTATTTGCATTTCAGGTGGATTCCAATTATTGCTCTCATTGCTTGGAGAATTTGCCGTCGTCTGAAGCACGTCTTAAGAAACAACGGTGTGCCAGTTGTTTTGACTGTCCGATATGCATGAACAAATTGACAACCAGGAGCACGACTCAGAACGTTCCAAATCCTGAAGATCCCGGCAAACCTGCAACGCGTAAGGGATATTATTTGTGTTGTGGATTTTGCCGATGGACAACAAGAGATGCTGGCCTTGCAGATCTTACTGTTGGTATGTAATTTATGTTTTAGATGTTAGGTTGTTTGTAGGAATTAATGCATGAAATAAATTTTTATTAGTTTACTTTATAAGTCTTAAAATAAGCTTCCTTAAATTGAGGTATAAATTGACGTGCACCAAAAATATTAAATGAAGTAAATTAAGTTTGGTTACTTTAATTAAATACAGATAGTGAGACTTGGTCAATTTTGTACTAGTAGGGTTTGTGGCTACAGGGGAATATGATCCCCCAAAATACATATTTGTATAAATTTTAACAAACTGTAATGTATCTAGTTGTGCGCCAATCACGAGTTAGGGCAGATACGTGTGGGTTATATAATTCCACCAGTTCCGGGTTTGTTGTATGTAATAATTTATACATCTTTATGAATTTGTGTGTATTATGTACTAAACCTTGTTATTTTCACTTATGTTCTTGTTCACAAAACCTAGCCTATACAGATCACCCCTTTTCCATAGAACAGAACTGTTCAAATTAAATTAAGATAATTTTGTTGACTTGCTAAAACATTTAAATTGACAAGTGATTTTTTAATTTTTCAGCTACAGGAGGTTGGCAAGAGAAGGAAAGTTTATATGCACCTCGTATTCTGGCTCTGGTGGAATTTTACAAAACTGTAGTACGTTTAGAAAAGCATGATAAGGAGAGGAAGAAGCATACGTCTCGAAGCTACCTCACATTAGGCAGTAGTGCTTTAATTAGGAAGCGTGTTGGTCTCAACCCTGCTTCCCTAGATTCTCATAACCTCCCACCTTTGGAGAAAGCTACTGCACGTGAAGAGGTAGATCAGTTGCCAGAAAACATCTTTACCAACACTATCAACCTAAATGAGAGTGAGTTTATAATTCTATTCAACTATCTGGTATGTTCATAACACTAGACAGCTGTTTACAAATGTTTTTTACTTTAGTTACTACACTGAAGCAGCGGCTCGCTCAACCTGAATTTCAACCTGTACATACATCACAACTTTATCCTCTCCAGAAACCACTGCTGATCAAGCGTTCACAACGATGTCGCAGCTGTGACCATAATGTAAGCAAGCCAGAATATAATCCAACATCCATCAAGTTCAAGATCCAGCTATCTTCATTGTAAGTTACTTTATTAATACTCAATAAACAATAAATATTTCACTATGTGCTCTTTGCCCTGTCCCCCACTTTGCTGAATGTACTGTCTGCCCACAATAGAACTAAACATTATTTTTTTTATATAATTATGTTGTATTATTTTTAATGAAATGACCAGGAAAAAAATTTCTAACAGGTACAAATCTGATACATTCAAATTTGTGGATTATAATTTTCTGAAGTATTTGTTTTTATACTTTAGTTACCATGTACCAGAGGTGCGTATGATAACTTGTGAGCCTCTGAAAATTGGTCAGAGCAGCCAGTTAATCATAAAAATCTGTAATCCAACTCAACACCAGAGTTCAGTGGAGTTTCTGCCACTTCCTGATCCCATGGAGGAACTTGAAGAGTTCAAAAGGGAAGCTGAAGAGAGAGCTGCAATCCAAAAGGAAGCAGAGGTTTGTAGTATCAGCTTTATATTAATGCCCATTTGTAGCAATGCTTAGCTGAGACACTATATTTTGTACCTTTTAATTGTGATGGTTGTTTTTATAAATAGAAATTGCTAGTTGGTAAAATGTAATATTAATAGGCGCCAATAATTTGGGGTTCTTTCAATTTTGTGAAGCGTTAGTATTGCATATTTATTTGTTTCTCTTAACTTGCAGAAACAGAGCTATTCTTTCCCATCTTCATTGACACGTCAGATGTCCGCAGCAGAGGAACCAAGGCTAGTACAAGTCGTACTTTCTGGTGACATAGGCCTTCCAAGCTGCTGTCTAATACTACCTCCTCGTGATGATGCTGCTGAATATGACGACTCTGGTGATACACACAATTTTGGAGATGATCCCAAGTAAGTACAATGTATGCAAGGAAAATAATTGTATAATGAATACAATTTTCTTTTTGATTCCATAGATTGCAATGTTCTAATATTACATGAATAGTTGTTGCAAAATTAACTTCGAATTACAGTAGCTTCTTAAGGTTTAAATACTGCCAGTTTGTTACTCAAAGGAAATATCATTACTCAAATCATTTTATTTGTAATGGTTGAATTCAAGTAATAAGTTTCTTTATTTTATTATTCTGAATAAAGATTTTATCAAGGTGACATTGAAGACTTCATCACAGAAGTTATTGGTAATAGTGGAGATGATTGAAATGTAATTTTTTTTAATGAGTGCTGTGGGGTTGAAAGTAAGCTTAAGGTATTTACATTCATTGTATACCTGTTTCTTAGAAGACATTTGATTTATATTAAGCAAATTTAAAGAACATTTGGGATGTTATTTTGCATTTATAAACAAAGACTGGGATAATTAATTTATTTTTAATGAAATCTCATTTGTATTCCAGAGTTGTTGCATGGCGCAAAGCCAACAAGGTGGCAGTACGACTATCTGTGACTCCCAATGAGATGTGCTCAGAAGTCGAGGGTAAGGTGGTAGCAGGTTTTTTAATGCAGTATTCATATGTGAACACCATGGCAACTCTTGAGCAGAAAGAGCCCCAGAAGGTCCTGCTCAAAGTGAAGATATACATCACGGCAGGAAAGGTGACTGCTACAGCTTAATTTGCTTCAATTCATTGGATTATAATACGACTGCTACAAATAAAGCTTTATTATTACTTTGTACTAGAAATTTGTGTTGCTTAACTCACTCTATATTTATGTAAAATGTTTATGGTAGCACAATGAAGCAGCTCAAGTTTGTTAGAGGTAAACAATGTAAGAAGAAAATATTGGTAACAAATAAACTATTTATTAACACAATACCTTGTTTAACAAATTTATTTTGGTCCTAATTCATGTAGTCCACCATTTATCCACTCGTAACTAAATCTTACGTTATTGCCAAATTGAAACTGTACAAACCTCATTAAGGAAGAACTAATAAAAAGGTATGATCAAAGCTACAATTGCGTTTCGAAAGTGTTGTAATATAATTTACAGCCTTTATTATTATAGAGTTAATGAAACTACTTTTTCCAAATTTAATTACCTTAAAATAAAGTGGTTTGTGTGAATCAAAGCAAATCTAGTCAGAAATTCAGCACTTTAGTAGATTAATCTGTCAAGTATACTGGGGTTGGATTATTTTTAAATTTAAATAATAATGAATTATAAAATTGAATTTGGTTAATTAAAACAAATTTAATTACTCACAAAATCAAAAAAATAAATATAAACAAAAATTATTAAATTTTGGATCCAGCTTTCAGAAAAAACCTCTACTAGCTCAATTTATTGTTAATCTCATATGGGTCATTTTTAATGGGCTTGGCACAGACACGCACCTGCCTTCCTTCTTTTCCTTAATGGTGGTTTCCTTCCAGTGTTCCTTCTTAAAATTCTGGGCTGGATTACATAAAATGGTCACCCTCTGCTCATTGCTGTCTTCATCTTTAGTTTGTTCCCAGATTAAATAGGAAACAAATTAGCTGTGCTGTGGATCAAACCCCATGCAACCTCCAGAAATCTTTCTTCTTGGTAATTCCGTTCCCGACTGACCTCATTTTTGGCCCGCTTCCTCCCAGGTAATTTTTCTTAAATCACCCACCATGAGTTGCATCTTGGGTCTCCTGATCTGAGCCTCCAATCAGCATTTACCTTGGCCTGTGGTTTTTCTTCCTAAAATTCTGGCCTTTCAAAATTTCCAGAACTGAAGCCAGGTATTTTTGGCACAAAGTCACCCATTGGTCCCGCCTGTCTGGCGCCTTGTATTTACCTGGGCTCAAGAATTCTACAATACGGGGAATACTTCACCCAGTGGCAAAATAAAATAGTGGTTGCCATGTCCACTCATTACACATTGTCAGCATCAGATCTATTTTGATCACTATATGTCATACAGCATTTATATTATATAAACTACATGTTTTTTCTTTGATGTTGGGAATAGAATAGCCATTTTTAATTTTAGAGGTATAATCTAGCCTTGATGGTAGTGTTTTAGAAGCCACAGGAACATTATGAACAAACAACTAAAATCATTTTCATTGAACTGATATGATTTTCATACTCCATAATATTAAAAACTTTTGTTGGTGCATCTGTCAGTATGTCACAGCTATAGGCGTCCAAACTACTGGTCCGAACTTGACCAAAATTGGCACTTACTTACCTGAGGGCCCAAAGCTGCCCATGATCTTCAAATTTTTTTAATATGCTGAAGTTATACGTGTGAAAAAATTAAAAGTATCAATAATGTTTGTAGCAAACAAACGTCAATACCTGAGAACACTTCATTCACATTCAATCGTTATGCTGGAAAAACCTATATTCTCTATAAAGTCCTTATTTTTTATGCAGAAAATAATAGGACTATGAATGTAGTGTACCATCAATCACTTTAAAAAAACTTATCTTTAATTACATTCCTGCTTTATTATTTACATGAACCCGAGCAACGCCAGGTACTTCAGTTAGTTATATATAAAGTATATTAGGTAACAAGGGTATTTTTCATGCAACATTTATTAATGCCCACCTCAGTTGCGATATGTATTAGAAAATTCACCACAACTTTGCACAAATATTCAATACATGTACTGTAAATGTAATTTCATGCAAGTAAAAATGCATACGTTAAATATGTCAATTAACAGTTTTTTCTTTGATGCATATAGACTATGTTGCCACTTACAGATGTTCAATTGCACAATTTCACTTGTCCTCCTCTTAATGTGAGATACACACGTATTAATGAATCAATGTCAAGTAGAACATTTTAAACATGTATAAAACAAACAAGAAGGATTTTAATTTGGATTGGTACCTTCAAAGTTCCACTATATCCAATTTTCTCCTTCACCAACTGAAAATACTGGAAACGTTAATATATACACAAATTTTACCAGAGGCAATGATTATTAAGTAATTTTTGTAGTTGAAATATAAAATAAACTTATAATTATTAAATAACTTCTACAAATGTGTGTCTACATTTTCAAGTTTTGAATTTAAGGTACTGAAATTTTATAATGTACCTTATAAAATTACCTTACATCTGGTGAATTAAATTATTCATGTTAAAATTTGATCCTAAATTGGCACTGAATAGAATAAACCAATTCTCAAAGTAGTCGTAAAATTTTATGTTTATTTACATTTGATATTTCCGGTTGGTAAACAGATGTATGCAACAATTATCAATACCAAGGCGCCCCAAGGATGTTTAAGTGCCTGGAAAATTTTCTGACTACTTTGAGGATTGGTTTATTCTAATCAGTGCCGATTGAGCTAGAATTGAGTTAGTATCATAACATGATGTATTAAACCAGTGAAATTGTTGATATTTTACTTGATTTAGGAGAGTGTATCAAGCCAAGAGTGGTACCCTAATCACCTACATCATCCTTCATTTTTGAGGCATTTTTCGAATGATGGTGTATCTGAAATTAACTCATCCAGACAAAATACTTTCTTGTGGATGAATATTTTTTTTTTTAAATCTTGCAAGCATGAGCTTAAAAGCTCAAAATATGCATGCATCGAATGTCCCCCTCGAAACCTTCTGTCTTGAACTTTTTTCGTTACCTGCCCCCCTTCAGAGATATTTGGCCGTACTGTATCAGATGGGACACCCTGTATATATTTTTTGAAATGCAGGCGTCAAGTGAAAAATTACTATACAAAACCAACCCTTAGCTGCCTTTTACATCCCTTCCTTTTCATTTCCTCCCTATGCTATTAATGAGTTACAAGTTACTGGATCACCTTAGCAGCCTGTTACAGCCCCTCCCCCCACCACCACCACCACACACACAAACAAAAGTATCACAATGGTTGAGGGGACTTGCCAATGAGCATACTACCCATATGAGGAAGAAGTATTACAATGGATCACAAAAATATGTGAAACCTTTTACTGTGTTGAATGCATCTAACATTGTAATACATTTGCGGCACATACATGAGAATTACTGTTCTAGCTTATATAGGGTTTTATAATGAGGGTGGATTGATGTTGAAATGAAATAAAACAAGCGTGTTTGAAGTACTAAATACTTTTTATTTGAGATGGCATATTTTCCTGTGTATCAGTACATTTTGAGAACCATTGAAAATTTTTCTTTGTGTGGTGTGTGCCAGGAAAAATATTGACATCAAAGAGATACTACATAAAAATAAATTATTTACTGCAGAACAGGATATTGTCCCGTACACTGTTAAAGTCAGCAACAATACTTAATATTTATAAGGCTACTAATGACAATTCCTACACATGACTTCAGTTTCACTTATTGATTTATGGATTCAAAAATTTCTACTCTCTTATGAAAATAATTAGTTATCATTAATCCTACACATTACAGAGCCCCAAGGGCTACCGCCTTATTGTGTCATGGAGGTTTGGGTGCCCCAAAGACCCTGAGAGCAATGCTGGCAGGAGGTTAAACTCCTGGTAGGGCCAAGTTGAAGGGTCGGAAACGTACCAAGAGTAGACAACTAGTCCTCCAAGTTGAGGGTTGAGAACAGAGCTGACGACCCTATCTTCGAAAAAGCAAGCGGTTACGAATACTTACGATAAGCCTCGTAAACTGGAACCCACCTTACAAAGTCGACATGGCATGGAAACGCAGATAAAGATTGGAACTGGGAACATCAGAACTATGTTGTATCCTGGGAAAATGACAGGAGACTGCAGAAATTCATGGTGTGGCAAGATGCAGTAGACCTCAGAAAAGATGGCTGCAAGATGTAGTGAACAACCTGAAGTTTATCGGATTGTGGGAGAAGAGATAAATGGAAGCAGATTGCAAGGGCAACCAAGGCCCACATCGGGCTGTAGTGCTGTGAAATAAGAAGAAAGAATCCTACACATTACCATATTATACGGAAGTTGCCTCACAGAACGATTATATTGTTTTTAAAATATTATGAAAATGTATTTTCTGAAAGAAAACTAAAATTCAATGAACCAGTCAGGTTGTTGTAATGTTAGAGTCATGTTGCAAATTCACGTTTTGCAAATATTTTCCAGGTTACACTTGGAAAAATAATGTAATAGAATATGACATGGAATATCAAGGGATTTAAATGGTTTATACTATAATGCTGCCGAAAAATTTTTAGTGGATTGTCAGATAAAATATTGCGGCCGTAAGAATATCATGAACAATGTACTACTAAAATTTAGCAAGTTGTGTAAGGGCCCAAGGTGGTCGAGTTGAACCCCTACGGCTCTTGACATGGAATGAACCATAATAATTTACATAATCAGATTAAATTAATGTCTAAAAATGAAATATTTAAGACCTATTTAACGATAATAAATATATGATACCTCTTAATGTGATACCTCCCGTGACGGTACATAAATAATTCTTCTTTCAAGCCTCGACGACATCCTTTACGACGGATTTCTGCCGCAACTCTGAAATTTATTCTGAAATGAGCGGATATTACTAACGTAATTTCAGAAGCTCTCAGACCACGATGACGACCAAATTTACTTAAGGCGTAATGCGTCATAGCCAATTCTGACGGATTCGGCATTTGTATATTTACCAAAATAACTGACCTGGGAACGAAAATTAATCCAAACAACTGAAGTGTTTCCATGACGAATAAACTAAGAAACCTTACTTTCGCTTTATCAAAATGAGTATTAATTAGGATGCTATACGTGGGCATCGGCAACTTCTGGTAATATTGTTTTTCTTCGAGTGGTCAGAAGAATTTTGTCTCTATTATTCGTAATAGGTCATTTTCCTAAAAACCCTATAGAAAATCTGAATTTCAGGGGTGGGGCAAGTTATTGTTTATACTCTATAAATATCATTTTTCCGTATAATTACTACACACTATCTAACCCGTTAGCGTATTCCATCCTTATCCTCCCTCTTCTGTTCTTACCCCACATACTTTCCTCAGACGCTATTTTTACAAGACCATCATGTCTCAAAATGTGGCCTATTAATCTATACTTTCTCTTGGTCAACATCCTCAATATTGTTTGCTCTTCCCCTATTCTGCTAGGAACTTCCTCATTAGTTACTCTATCCACCCATCTGATTTTCAACATTCACCTATAGCACCCACATTTCAAAGGCCTCTATTATTTTCCTTTCTGCTCATGCTTCACACCCATATGCCTCATTCCATACAAATATTTTTAGCAATGATTTTCTAACATTCACTTATATTACCCATAAGTAAAATTTTCTTTTTTTACAAAAGCCTTCCTCATTTGTGGTATCTTACTCTTTATGTCTACTATACACCATCCCTAGTTATTATGCCAAGTAGCAGAACTCCTTAACTTACTTCACAATATGCTGTCCCAATCTTACACTTAGTTATTCCACTCTTTCCTGTACTACACTCAATTACCTTGTGAACTATTTCTCCAGGACCACATTCATGCCATTCATTATGGTTTCCAAATCTTCTTCTGACGCACCTTATACTACATCAACAAATGGTATGGTTTTTATTTCTTTTCCTTACAGTACGATTTCTTTTTCATGTCCTGTTTTAACTTTCTTCATTGCCTGTCCTATATATAAGTTAAGGAGCATGGGCAACAGAATGCATCCGAAATATTAACAATCTAGGGAACACAAATTTCTATTCGAAGTTAAAAGTCCTTTTTAAAATTGGCACTGCAATTTCAATATATACTCCACTAATAGGAAGAAATTAATTTTAAATTGCCACAATATTGCTAGTTTTTGAGCACTATTATACAATCAAAAATTTCACAAGTTAATGTTGGTAAATATGAAATAAACCTGGTTTAAACTCCTACTTAATTGTCATTAACTCGTACAACTTTGCTTTGGTCCCTAATGATTATATCATTAAATTACCTCAAATTGCTTATTTTTATATTAATCATTTTACCACTTAAGTACAGGTTGACAATTTTGTAAATAAAAAGAGGAAGGAATAACGGACTGACATTTGATACAAATGTATGTAGGTCTGTGTTCAAAATGAATGCCTTATCTATAAACAGGCACTTCGACTGCCCATCAAAGAAAAGTCATGTATATTGTACTTAAATATTTTTGTAATAACCAAGTTTTTACAGTAGTAATGTATAATTGACATTTCTTAAGTTTCTACTCTGGTAGTATATTAAATTAAAATGGAATATGGTCAGTTTGGAAATTACAGATTCTACAACACTACATCAACTGCAGAAAATATATTTTCCTTCCGATTTTATTCTAAATCTCTTATTATTAAGAATGAAGCATTGTAGACATTTCTGAGGGGGTACACATTTCATCACACAAAAGTCATTAAAGTGAATCTTTTATTAAGACAATGTTTTTTACAGCTCTGACCACATAGTAACAGACAAAAATTCACAGTCTGCGACCTCGCCTACCACCCTTCCTCCTTGTGGAGTCTGATGGAATAGGTGTCACATCCTCAATGCGGCCAATGTTCATGTTGGAACGTGCCAGCGCACGGAGAGCTGACTGAGCACCGGGCCCAGGAGTCTTAGTTTTGTTGCCACCAGTAGCACGAAGCTTGATGTGCAGAGCAGTAATTCCTAAGGACTTGCACTTCTCAGCTACATCCTGAAATGAAAGTAAGCATTCTGTATAAATACAATATCTTGATCTAGAATAGAAACTTTCTGAAGTAATGATCATTATAAAACACACATGACCAGATATGCACTTTGATGCTTACATAGCCTGTCGCTCCTGTATTGTATAATCTTAGTTCACTGAGAAGAGGGAACTGGACTAGTTTGGTACTGTCGCCCCTCCCATAGCCCGCTCGACTTGAGCATAGATGTAATAACGTTATATCGCCAAAAAAATGCATGGCAAATATTGACAAATTCATGCACAAGTGGAATGAGCTTCAGCAAAATACACGGGGGGGGGGGGAAGAATCCGCTTTTTCAGCCTAATACACAGGGAGATTGTGGGTGGAGTGAGCTTTTTTGAATAAATTCGTGTGATAGTTGTGTGACATCATGGAACAGTAGAGAGACCGACGATGGGGCAACAGGGATGGGTGGGAGTGGGGGCATTTTTTTGCCGAGAATAGTAAAAAGAAAATGTGTTTGTTTTAGAATTGGAGAACAGCTCTTTAAAAGTACAATAAAGATTTGCCCTATGACCTACTGTATACAGCTACAGGCAAGCAACTCTTAAGTGGGTTTCAATGTAAATGTGGAAAACCTGAGCCAAGGTCAGAACTGGACTAGTCTTGATATTGTCGTAACATCACTTCAACAAAGCCTCTCCACCCTGCTGTATCGTCTGTTTTTCTACTGTTCTGGGATCTCATTTGAAAGCAAAATAGCCAAATAATTTTCTTAATCCAATATGCATGTTAATGTGGCATTGTAAATACATGGAAAGGAAAGTGAGATGTATTGCTTTACCTAAAATGTCATATGAGCAATTTTTTTGGCAGTCACTCTCCACAAACCTGAACATTGGCCAAAACAGACAGTCCTGGCCTGTCAGTCCCACACTGGGCCACAGGCTAGGACGGTCAGTTCCGACCTGCGTCAAGGTCCATGGCAGATAAATTCGACTGTGGTCTGTAAAAAAATCCACTTGTGTGTATGGATAGCTAAATATAGGTAGAGTAACTGAATTAAGGATTTTTTATACATTAATTCATGTGGCGATTGTGGGGTGTTTTTTCAACTCGATTCATTGTACGACTCAAAAATTTACCAAATTTTGACACTGCCTCGGGTAATGCAATAAATCTCTCTCGCTTTATTGTCCATATCAATTATCACTATTAAGTTGCACACTGGAATTCTGTTATAAGATACTTATTTAGTTATTTTCCTTTTGAATGAAGTCAGTGATGTCACGGAACAGTACAGAGGGGCTTGATTGAAGTGGTGTTACAACTGTATCAAAGTGGTTGTTAGCCCCGAGATCATAACTTCAAATCTAATATTAAATTCTATGCAAAATAAATATCATAATTACAAGTTGTATGAAGATTCAAGACTTTATTAATAAGAATTTTTTATAACAGTGGTCCGAATATAGTAAATTTATCAATAAATATGGAAGTTTAGAAGTTTAAGAAATGATGAATTATGCATTACTGTCCAGTCATAAATTTTTAGGTTAATAGTAAATTGGCAAATTGATTCAAAGAGAAACTTGTGGGTTTAAATTGAGAGCTAATGTTGCCATGCAATGAAGTGGTGTTTGAAATATGATGTAAATACTTAATGTATGCAGAAAAGTTACAAATACCCAGAAATGTGAAAGAGAGACAGAATGGAGAATAAATTAACCCTGGGACACCATCACTAACTGAAGATAGAACCAAAGCAATTGAAATCACCCAAACGAAACCCAAGAGTCCAATCATAACCTTGAAGTAATCAACACACAATTAGTTTTCTTCCAACAAGGCATACACACACACAGACAAATACTATTCACTTTATGTACATATTTGTGTTAATTATTCTTCACTTCATTTATAAATATTATGGTAATGTTTGCACTCAACATTAAATAACTAAAAATTTATTTAAACCAGTTAACAACAATGTTAAGAAAATAAAGGCCTATACCTGAGCAGCCAACATAGCAGCATATGGAGAAGCTTCATCTCTGTCTGCTTTCACCTTCATTCCACCAGTCACTCGGGCAATGGTTTCCCTAATCACAAACAAAGCAACCAATATAATGAAATTTCACACACGCGCAAATCAAATTTAAATGCAAACTTGTAAATATAGGAATATGAGCAATTCTATTCACAAAGCTGGTTGAACAAGACGATTGTATTGTATAAATAAAAATGTGAATGAAAAAAAATGTATTCAGAGAAAGTAATTCTGCTACCAAATGCAAATCAGCTGATAATCTTTAATTACATTACAATTCCTTCTGTAAATTGATAATTTGATTCTATAAGTAGGATACAATTAAGGTATTTGATGGAAAACTATACGAAACAAAAAAAATTAATACAATATATACAAACAAAATATTAAAACAATTGCAATGAAACTTCACATAGAACTTAAAATTTATTAGATTTTACGTACCTGCCAGAAAGATCGGTGACGTGAACGAAAGTATCATTGAAGCTAGCGAAAATGTGAGCCACTCCGAATACTTGTTCCCCCTCACGTACTTGGGGACCCAAAGAAACTTGAACCTGTTCCTGCTGTACTTTTCCCTTCCTAGGTGCCATTATTTACTCTGTAGAGCATAACGATAAACAATTAACATGTTATCAATAAATTTAATAAAATACTTCAACATTATGTAGAGCTAAAGCGCAAACAAGGCGCACTTTAAGGTTATGATTTCAGGAATTGAAACGTGCTACAATCCGATGTGTATCCATTAACATCCAGTAAATAGAATAGGCTTGAGACCAAATAACTATGTAAATACACTTACTAATACGCATATTAAATAAATAAAATTAACATATTTACCTCAAGTAACAAGTAAACTAATGAAATTGTTTTATCACTTACAGGAGAACCGAATATGCGCTCGACACAAGACACAGGGCCTACGAAAGAACTGGTCATATATCGATACTCAGTGCTTGGTCCACCCGTAGATGTGCAACGTCCATATGGTGACTATCAAATCGAGCTTTTGTTGAGATTGAAACACCAACAGATGACAGAGGTATCACAATATTAATTCAGTGACTTAATACAAACAATGGTCCTTTAATTTGAAAACATCTTCCCATTTCAGTAAACTGAACTCAAAATATCTATAACTAACAGCAATTGTTATCCCTAACGCTCTTGAAGTAAAACATTTGAGTTTACATTACTGCAAATTAAAATATTCGACGAAATTACGGTCAAAGACTTTATTTAACTAAACCGACGTTTCTCACCATATTTCGGGCTTCAAAAAATTACCTGAGGATGTCTTAAATGTTGTAACTTAAAGCCCTTTTAATTTAATTCGTAATTTGGTCGTAAATTTATTCGATTTAATGACTGTGAAAACAAACGTTAATTCATTTTATATTTACTATTACTGTTAATTATTTTCACATTTAAATCATAAATAATTCAGGTTTAAAATGTTAATGTTCTAACGAACAAAAACAATACCAAGGATTACTGCTTGACATGAATTAAATAGTTGTTTTATAAGATAAAATGAATAGGTAATCTTGCTAGTGAAACACAAATACAAAGAAAATTAAAGTAATTCTCTTAAACATTCATAAATATTGTATGTATCGTTTCCAATTACTAATATTTCTTCGTGGAGACCAAACGAGAAAGGAGTATGTCTGAAAAATGCTTTTGAGAAATCAAACGATTAAGGTTTTTTGAGCTTTGATATTTACATAAACCCCTTATCTCTTTGAAAATGGCTTTATCCGTACCAAGAAATATGGATTTGTCTTATAAATTAATTATAATGCATTTATCCGTAAAATATTTTCAAAAGTTGAAACATTTTACGTACTGCCTTTCTACTTTCGGCGGCAGATGAGTGGAGAAACCTCGACACGATCAGTATAATAATTGAGTTCATGTATCACATTTGGGCTATCACTACCGTATTAATCATGTTGTAATACAGAATGAACATTTATTTAGTATTGTAAGCAGATTCACGATTTAGATTAAAGATGCAAGTCGCATTTCCTTTTTAAAATTCTTTACTACATATATGCATACCTAAAGCGCTTAAAATACTATGATTTTTTAATCCTAACGTCATTGCAAACATCACTCACTTTTCATCAAACAGAAATTATGATAAAATACATCTTCCTCTAACTGCTATTTTCTCCGGACTGCCTGCAAGTAATTTTTGTCGTTGACGGTTTGCAACATTTTCCACTTCAATTTAAGATGTTTTATAATTACATGTCATACCTTGAGTATGAATAAATTTAGAACTAAAATTTTCTACGGTTCTTCGTGTGTTATGTATTTGTATTTTGTGAAATCGCGTACAAATAAATTAGCTGTAAAATGTGTGGAACTTAAAATTGTAAATAAAGTAATTAAATTAATCTGCCATAAAATTATAAATAAAATACGAAGAATGATCAAATGTCAGAAATAGAATAATTTAACTTTTTGCCCCAACTTTCCGGACCTCCTCAGTCCTTCTGAACTTTAAATTGAATAAAATGAAGTTTTGTCTGAGTTGAGTGATGAAAAACCTAATTTTCTGTATAGAAGAAGTGGTTGACTTTTATATTATGTCGCACCTCCTTAACCTCACATTTCCTTCTTGTGCGCAAAAAAGAGTAGATCCAAAGATTAAATTTTTATTTTTATTTGATTATGATAAATAAGACAGTTAACAGAAAACATAGAATAGAGAGTATTACTTTTTAGAAGATAGATAAGAATGGGAAAATGTCAACCGGATAAATTAACTATATGAAATTGAGCATTCCCACTAATTTAGCATAGAGAGTATTACTTGCTCAACGTTTCGATGGGGATTTAGCGTATTTCTCCAAACACTAAAACATAATGTTCTCTTTACAATTTTTATTTGTTTATGGTCGTATTTATTATTATTATTATTATCATCCCTACATTTTCTGAAAATTTGTAACATTTGTTTAATTTTATAATCGTACTCAAAAGCGAAAGTTGAGACTTGAATTTAAACCTTGATTGCCCCTTAAGGACTGATATATTAAATAACATTGAATTACTATGTTGGAATGGATATTTTTACTTCTAAGGAAGAGTTTCTTAAAGATTGTCCAAAAGTGTGAATTGGTAAAACAAACCTTTTTTAGTGGACATTTGAAGACATTCAGGTGAAATGTTTTTATCATTCAGTGGCAATAATCGTCTCAGATGTTCATAGAAGATGATGTGAATTCTCGTTTGCGTATAAAGGACCGGGCGGAAATGAATATTCCGAACAGAATCTAAAATTATTTATGAATCAGTTCAGGAGATTTTTTCACAATGGATGAGAAACATTAACTAGTATATTTCTCTATATTTACTCAATGAAGATAATTGTAGGCGTTTGTAGTTAATGTTCGCCATTAAATGATTGTGGATACACAATGAGTAATGATGATTAAATAAAGTGTTTTTCTTTTAGAGATTGCTTATAGGTAAAAATTCGTGTCCGAAATGTGTCTTAATGAGCCGATTAACCTCCGTGCAAAATACGGGCATTAATTTCACGTTCGACGTTTTCTCCTCCGTTGATTGAAGTAGGTGTTATATAAACGCTCCATCGCTTTCAAAATAGTAATCCGATTTAGAAATGAGGGCCTAATCCTCAAACAAAGGCTGGTAGAGGTACGTCTCGCTTGTCGATATCGGCAGGACAAGCGATGGAGTTGAAGATTGGTGCCGAATCAACGACGCGCAGACCGCCATATTTGTTGTTGTCGTCGATGGGGTAGGCTAGGCCACAAAGTGCTCGGGACAGGAAGGTAGTGTGGGAAGGGTTGGAGTGGTGGTTTGTGTAGACATTATGTGTATTTGGTGACAGAAGAACTGCTCCGCTTGGTTGTTTGCCATGGTTTCAGTTAGCTCTTCTTTGTTTTGACCGTTCCAGTCAGTAGTCGTTCTCTTTTTTTTCCCCTTTAATATATACGTGTGTAGTGTGTATGTGTTGACTTCGCATAAGGGAGAGGGGGTGAAAGGTCTGTGCCCTCTAAAAAGTTGGCGACCGTGAGTGACCCTTTGGGTTAGTTTCGGTGAGAGGTCAAGGTGGATCCCTGGTTCCCTGTGTTACTTTTTTGTGCCTCGATTAAAATAAAAAAGAGGGGAAGAGCGAGCGAGAGAAAGAAAGGGGGCCAGCGGGTTTTTTCTTCGTGAAAACAAAAGCTGGCGCTAGCTGTTGCTGCTGTTCGGTTAGTTGGGGATGATCCCCGGGCCATGTCGGATTCCGAAGAAGGTGACAGATTTTCATTCGAAGATTCCGATAGATTTGAAGAGGATTCACTCTGCAGTTGGAGCAGCGAACCGGAATCGCTGTGCAATCACTGGAGAGGCTGGAAAAGGCCGACTTTAGGATCGGGGACATTCGGATCGTCGAAGAGACAGGCGGACGGTAAGCTGTCAAAAATACTTTTTGTCTAATTTTTTCTCCTCCCCACATTTTGCTTAGGGAAATATGTGGCACCAGTGTGCATTTTTTTTGACAGTTCACGGTGCAGGATTTGGCAAGAGCTCAGTTATTTTCGTTTGTTGGAATACTGTTGACATGTCTGCGTGACGTAGTGGTTGGACCATTGTTAGGAGGTAGCAGCAAGCTGAGCTCGGCCTGGTTCTGGGGACCTGCCTGGCTTGCAGCATGCAGAGTGGGGGAGAGAACTGAGAGAGAGAGAACGAGAACGGAACTCTCTCCTCTGCAGGTGGCCAAACCTTGACTCCTTCCCCGGGTTAAACTCATGAGCCGTTATTATTTTTACTGCTCTGCATCATTGTTCGTTGACCCTTCTCCAGTCTTCTATAAACGAATACGAGTCGTCTTTGTTGACCTAATGAGATAAATGGCTGATCAGCTCCTATTTGGCGTCTTGTTTTCATCGCGCTACTTTAAATAAAGATATGTTACTATTCCTCGTTTCCAGTTATTAAAAAATTGTATGCTCTCAAAGAAATTTAAAACAAAATAATTCCAACAAAAATGACTTGCTCATTATGATTATGGTTATTAAAACGCTCTTGTATAAAGTAAATTATACTATTGCATTGCTCAGACCCTTCCACAAAATGTAATTTTCAGTGAAGTGGACAGTAGAGCTTAAGAATTATAAAGAAATAGTTGTGAGGGTGTTAAATTAAAACTGTCTGTGTCAGAGAATGTTATTCAATATTTTTAAGTATTTCTGGATTATTTGGTTGTCAGTTTATTATTGATACCATAATGAAGGTACTTTTAATATGCCCTTATTACCGTCTAATAAAATATTAATCACAGACACATAATCTGTTCATTATGATTAGTGTGTTCAGCTTCTACATAGATGAGTATGTCTGATCAACAGAAGAAAGCTCCTTTTCATAATGATAACGAACAGATTATGGACCAGTGATATGTATTTAATTAACTGATAACAAAGACATATTAGATTGTAGATTAAAACTGTAAGGAGAATAGCAGTTATTTGGAAGAGATATCAAAGATATCCCTTTTCTTAATATATTGATAAAGTGAAAAGAAACTCTTCTTAAATTGGCTCTAAGAATATTTAATCGTTCACTAATGAGCAAATATGATGTTTATGGCTCAATCTATTCTCCACAGTTATGAGGGTAATATAAAATAAGTTTTATACCTGTCAACAAGTATGTATCAGATTGTACTTCCATTTGTTTTGTTTCATTTCTGAATTATATAGTCAGAAATGATTATATAATTAGTGAAATGGTCACTAATGGAAACAAGAAATAAAACAAAGACTGGGAGGTACTAACTACAATGGAAAGTGCTTAGGAATCTGTTTCTATGAATGACTTCTTTGTCTTCCAGGAATAGTCTTTTGGCATGGATATTCCAGGTGAAGCCACTTCAAGAAGAGTTTTCTTTTTAATCTTTAATCAACATACAAGGAGAGAACAGGAACAAAAAGTTGATTGAAACATATATTCTAAGAGAATGTAGTTCAACATTGAATGAAGATAATCATTAGAATGAATTAGTTACTTATATGCAGCTATATGATTATATACTGTTGCCTGGTAAAGGAAAGAGGAACATTTGAAATGTATACTGCATTCCATGTACACATCGGGCAGTGAGGTTAATTTGGAGACAACTTTTTGTATTGGATCAGTCATTCCTAATGCCCTGGTTAATAAATAAATAAATACAATTTTTGTTTTTGTTCAAACATCTATATCTGTACTCCTTTCTTGTTGAAGTAAATGATTGATGAATAATCTGAGCTCCAACACTGCTAATTCATTATTTTATAACTAGTGAGACAGAAAAAGGTGAATATGGTTCACTAAAGAGTTGAAAGCTCCATTCTGAATTATAAACAATTTTGCTCTTCTCATTGGGGTTCAATATTGACAATTAAGATTTTAATATGATTGGAGAAAAAATTGTAAAAACTATGGTTAAACAAGAATTTCAGAAGAAAATTGGCAACTTAATCTGTCCATAAATAAATAAAATCAATGTATCATAGCCAAGAGTCAGAATTTAATAAAATTTACATTAACTACAAAATGTGTTGTTCTTATGTTTAGGGACCTCTTCATTTTATATAATTAACTAAACCATTTAACACAAAAAGAATTTGACTTTTTTTAACAACTTCCAGGGCCGAAAATACTTTATTGAATAAATCTTAAGATTGCTGTAAGAAATATAAGAATTGGGAAAAGGTCATTTATTTTTATAAATAAATACAGACTAAAATTAACTGTTATCTAATCCTTCAGAAATGATCTTAATTTCAAGTGAGCTATCAATGTAATTAAGAAAGCAACTTTAAGGTCACCTTGACAAATCTTGACTGATTGATTAGAAACACTTTGAAAAGCTGATATGGTGAGTTGATTCCCCATAGATTTTTTTGAGTTACATGGGTTACATGAGGGTGAAACTGGCAACTCCCGTTTAATAGAATAGGAAGGGAATTAAAAAGGGGGGGAGGGGAGGTTCGGAAGGGAGATATGATTAGGAGCCTTCTCATTCTGTGAAATACTGGATTACAAATTTGTATTCCCATTATATTATCTTGATTTATTTCTAGGGGATTGTATTCATACCTTGAGGTGGTTCTGTCTATAGACCTGTGCCTTTTGTTGATGAATTGTTTTTTCCTGTTTATCTCAAAATACTTGAAAAGCAGTGCTTATGATCAAAAGTAATTTTTTCTAGCCGCCGTAATATTTTTTTCCCAAAATAAAACTCTGCTAAGATAGTCGTAGCAATCATATATAGTTTTTGGATCAAGTTTTTTATTGGTCATTTGCATTTACAAAAAAATTACTGTCACAAACTGTCAAAAAATCTTATTTGGATATTTATTTTGACATTCCTCTTATTTGTAACCTTTCATTTGTCCGAGTTTTAGTTTACGAATTGAATTATAATTTTTTGGGCTTGTAGAATGGAATTCTTCTGTAATCAAGGTTTCAGTTATGCATTTGAGTACAGATATGTATGTCTGTATATGTTTTCCTTGAATTTGATGAGTTTCTTGCCTTTTTCTCTCCCCTACAATCCTCTTTTTTTTTTTGCTAGCCCCGAGGGAGATTTCCCCCTTCCTTTTCTAGAAAATTACGGGATGGCGAAAAGGCAACATCTCCAGTATCACATAGCAACCCTACGTCACGGATAAAGAATTTATTCGAAGAATTTCCGCGCCCGTTACCTGTTACTTTCCAGTAACTAGCAATTCCTCGCAATCTTACTTCAAGTTCTCGGAAAATTGTGCCTTTTCCCAGTTGGTGAGCACAAAGGAGTTTTGTTGCACCTGCTACACCGTCAATATACTTCGCTTTGTAACTTGCAGTGTACGAGTTTTGTAATTTTCACTTAGCTCTTTTTCTTCACCTCCCTCACAGATTTATTCTCATTCCTTACGCTTTTAATTCTTGTTGCAAATTGATTTTTCATTTCCTTGATTGCTTTTTAAAGCAGATTTATATTATAGTCGAATAATAATTTATTCTTGTTAGGTCACAGCAGTGATCGATTACGAAAATATTTCCTGTCTTATAATAGTTATTAACGTCTGTAACTTTAAATTAACATTTAATTGACCAAAACCAAAAAATAATAAAAGATAAATAATTTTATTTATAACAACATGTTTCGGTCATGAACTAAACAAGATACTACATTACAAAGATATAAAAGTACAGTCAAGGTATAAAAAAGATTAAGGAACCAAAAAACAAAATTTAAAGAAAAAATACAATCGTTGTGTATTTGAAATATTACATTCCATGAATTAGAACAGATTTACTACCCAGCAAATCATACATAAATTGTATGTGTGTGGCGTTTAACGTGAAGCATTTTGGAAACTAAACGGGATTTATTATTGCTGTATTTGTCTAGAGTTTGGGAAGTATCCCAGTCAAAATATGTTTAGATTCTAAGACATGTTTTGAAATGACGGATAATTTATGTTGTGGAAGCTTGATATTTCATTTGTCTTGCATAATTCTGGTGCTGATAGTTCGTTTCGATTGGTCTATATATACACATGGGCAGTCATTACAATTTGATGTTAGGAAGTTTGTTTTTATCAACTGGTAATTATCCATCCGCCATATCTTTAGAAACTTGGTTCCGATATTAGAATGTTTTTTTACCTGTTTCTAATTTAGATTGTAGGGAAATAAAAATCGAGTCTCTTTTTTTAATTTTTCTTGTTTTGCTAGTGAGTAGAAAGTTTTTTCCCTATCTATATAAATGAACTACTGACGTGTTTCCAGCGTTGATTGAACACGATTCGCATCGTCATTTCGTTGATCTGTTAACGTTAGGGCCCCCCATAGTACTAGACGAGTTCCTAAAAGTGCTGAATTTTTATTTATCATTCTACTTTTATAATATTTATAAAAAATTAGATCAGGTAAAACCCAAAACAATCAGATGTTACAAAATTTGTCTGACGGTTTTACATACCTCTTATTGTTATTTGAGCAATGATAAACTTAATGCCAAGGTTTCCCTGTCCTTGTTTGCTATTTTTGACCCGTGGAAAAATTATACACCATAACCAGGTAATCTGTGATTCAAATTGTATTTTATTAAGATTTTTTTTTAAAAAAACCTGTTCTGTGGAGAAGTTATCAGTTCGTGTGACATTGGGCCCGTCGTTGCTTCTAGTCTAGTTGGTGCGTATCGCTTCGATGCTAATTGTTGCACACCTCAGGTGACGTGGATGGATATTTCGATCGTTGTCAAATATAGTCTCAGCTTAAATTATGCTTACCCTTCCAGCTATAGTCGTGCATCTCGATTATCTCTACCTCATAATACTAAAATTAGTCTTCTTGTCCTTCCAAATGTATGTTATTATTATTACGCTTCTAAGTTTTACGATAATTTGATATTATCGAAGCGTCTTAGCGAAGTTTCATTGCCCATCGTTTTTTCATGACGTCGTACGTGACACACAGTCGCGTACCATGAAATAAAATGAAACATATCCATAATCCATTGATGAGCGTATATTAAAAATAAGCAAAATTGTTCAGCTTCTAGCAATCCGCCCCTTTGATTTCAGTATTTATCTATCCCTGAAACAAATAGCCAGTGATATTATTTTCGCTCTCAATATACAGTTTTATCACCCATTCAGTTCTCAAGAGAAAAGTCGAAACCAATTTACAATTTTGGCATACTGCGGATGTATAACCATTTTGTTTGGTGGGGTCGGAGTGGAGGATATCATTTATATACTCAATAAATCAGTCATACAGCCATTTTTGACAGCAGTTTTTAGTTACCATAATTATGATGATTCGTCCATATTTTTGACTTCTTGTGGTAACTAGAGAAAAAGATTAAAAAAGCGATATTAATTTCGAATAAATAATATTTAGTTAAAATAGAGTATTTCATCCTTAACTCCCTCTTCTGTTCTTACCCCGTACACTTCCCTCTAATGCTAATATTACAAGAACCTCATATCTCAAAAACGTGTCCTCTCTTGGTAAAAGTTCTCCATTTTACTTCTCCGGTTCTGCTTAGAACTGGTTAAATACTTTATCCACCTATCTCCTTCTCCTATAGCACCACATTTTGAAAGCTTCTATTTTTATTTTTGCAACTCCTATCGTCCACGTTTCGCGGCCATATAACGCCACATTCCGTACGAAAATTTGTAAAGTTCCTTAACTCCCTTCAAAATATTCATTTTCCCTCTATTAATCATCATATTGAACTCTTTCTATAGGACCACGCTCATACCATTTATCATGGTTTCCAAGTCTTCTTCTGACTCTCCTAATTCTACAAAATCATCAACAAACCTTAGGGTTTTTATTTCTTCTCCTTGCATTTTGATTCTCTTTCCATATTCATTTTTAACTTTCTTCATCGCCTGTTGTATATATAAGTTAAAGAGCATGGGCGACAGACTATCCTTGTCTTCCTCCTTTCTTTTCTTGCCTTTCAATTCTGATTATTGTTGACTGCCATCTTTAGAGGTTATGGATAACTCCTATTTCTCGATATTTTATTCCTGTCATCTTCAAAATCTAATTTATTTTTTTGGAATGATGCAAAAAATCAACATATCTGAAGTAGGTTTATGGTTTTATTTCTTTGATGAGGTCCACAAATATGGACGAAACGTCGTAATTATATTAATTCAAATTTTTTGCTTACAATTTGGCTGTAATTTTTATTTATATAATTTATGAACTTTTTAGGATTGACAGTCCCTCATTGTCGTGCGCGTATAGGAGAGATGAAGAAAATTTCTTTAGATTTTACGTCATTTTCAGACGCATCGGGTTATTTTTTTTTACATATGAAGAAAATTACTCCTACAATATTTTACGTGACGAAGAGAGAACGAACCGGTCCATAACGTTGGGAAGAATACCTACAATATTTCAAGCAGCTTAGGATATCCTTGCGTCGTGTTTTATGACGTGGGAGAATCCTATCACAATAACGTATTTGAAACGAAATACCTCTAAAGCGCTTCCTTCTCGTAAATCAGGATGTCCACCATGAGGAAAATGGAAGAAAATAACGCATAGTATTCATAATATTTATCGAAACTAGTGTTATTAAGCTGGCTCGTCCGTGAATGTAGTAGACGATTGAGCGAAGGTATTTTCGGGTTGTCTATATCTATATTAATTTAAAGAAATCTTCATGCTTCGAAACATTAGTTACTGCCCTCGGTAGATACAATTATCAGGGAAGAAAGGTGTAACGAGTCGAACAGTCACGTTCGTACAGAATCGGTTTACACCTGAAGTTTTTTTTTTGGGTGAAATTGTCTTAATATATTCCATTGTCTTGAGAACATTTTGATATTGTGTAATCGTTTTCAATAATTTTTAATTGAAGTTCTTTATATTTAACTAATGAGTTAATGAAATGATACGATCCTTTGAGGTGATATTGATCGTTGATGGGTCTGGGCAATTATAAGTTGAATAATTGTCTACTGGATTCCCTCAACTGACGCCATATTTGCCACTCGAGGTGAGGAACGTTAGTCTTAGAAAAAGAGGTCGTAAACTCCCACTCGCTCTAGAAGGCAGGCAGGCAGGCACTTTGCGAAGTTGACTAATGACTGACCCAAAGATCGCAGAGAAAGTGGATCGCTCGCTTCCTCTGCCCACAGCTTGTCTGCCAACGTTCTCCGTGTCATACCTTAAAAGAATTGTCTTCAACAGGTATTTTGCGTCCCCAAATGCTTGTGACTAAACTTTCTGAATGTCTGATTATCGTCACAGGTCAAGGTTTAGTATCTATCGGTTCTTCTCCCTGATTGGTCTGTGATGATATCGCAGGGTCATTATTGGTCTAGTACAGAGATTGGGAATCTTTCTACCATTACAAGCCACGTTTAAATTAGTCAGGAACAATGGAGGCCCGCATAATTAATATACCTATAAACGCGACCTTTAGTAAAATTATTATAGTTTTTGCATTCTATACACACCACACAAAAGAACATTAAGTGAGTTATTCATTATTTGACGCAAAATGTTTCAATACTATAAACAGCTACATATTTGAATAACACGTCTCAAGTTAGTAAAATTTTATTCTTAAACTATGAATATTCTCTGTAAAAATGTGTTTTCGTTATCGAGTACCGAGAGCGAATTAATTGGGAACACATTGCTTCATATGAACATAATTGCCTCGGTTTGGGATTACTCCAATCGCGTTCGGACGTATTATCGACGAAAACCGAGGTTTCACTGTACCAGCTTTAATGACGGCCGCACAATAAAGTCAAGGATGCCGCATGCAAGTTACCCACCTGTGGTCTATTAAGAAAAGGTCAGCTGCTTAATTGATCAGCTGATATTGTGAGTCGTCTATTTCATTGTCACCAAATCCTATTTATACGAGAGATATCAAGACTATATTTCACATTTGTTTGAAGGAAATTTGTTACCACTTCGTGAGGCGAGTCGTAGGAAGGAATTGCATAAGCAATTGAAAACTTTTATATGAAAAGTGTTGTTGCTGGTGGTGAGAAAAATTGGTTTTTCATAGTTGGATTGACCCGTACCCTTATACGCTCTTAATTTGTGGATGTCCAATACACAAGCAAATTTTTCTTTCCTCTTCCTTACTCCTCTTCAGGTTTTCTTGATCTTTTGTTATTGCCATAAACTTTTATGAATTCCATTTTCCAATTTAACCATAAACTGACTCTTTTTGTATCTTCCACAGTTCAGTTTTTCAGCTTAAACCAACTCTTCTGAAAGCTTGACAATAAAAGAAATACTATGCATCCTATATGGAAAAGTAATAAACCAGCATTGTCAGTAAATTTAAAATGGGCGATTTGGAATGTTGACTGATCAAACGTTTGGGTGATAATTCCGCAACTTGTTATTCATCTACCAAACTTCTATTGATATTCACTGTCATCAGAATATCATCATGTCAGATTTGATTCCGGATAGTTGCTGATCGGCTTTGGATGTCGTAATGCGGTCTTGAATGAAACTGGTACACAAATATTTGCCATTTATTTGTCATCAATTATCATTTATTTTAAAATTGCTCTTATAAGGTTATAGTATTTGGAGATTAAAATATAATTCAGTATTTTGATCAGATTAATTTCATTACTGTCTTCTGAGATCTAATTGTATCGTCCGTGTACTGTTATTGATCACACATACACACGTCGTGTCTGAACCCCGTAATTGTGTTACACGTCCTCTCTGATCCTGAATGAAGTTATATTCCTGCTATGTTCCATAATTCACAAAGAATATAGATCTACGACCGCCCACACACCGTCTAGAAATGTGAAAAATAAGTTGTTTATTTCTACTGTGCATTATTAAGGATATGTGGTTTTAAAAACTCATTCTCTTCTTGGTAAATTCCACGATATACCCTCAAGTGACCCGCAGAATCGTGTATAATCTTCACGAATGAAAACCTTGTGCCTTTTAAGATCGCTGGACTGTATTATCTGTATTATGGCGGACTGAGGAGGGGAGGGAAAATTGCGAGTGGCTTTTTATCTTGCAAGCCAGAGGCTAACTCCTTGATAGTATAAAAAAAGTTCCATTCGCAGTGTCAGTAACCTTTCCTCCTTGACTCGAATAAAAACATTATTGCTGATCAAGATACTCAGGGTACAGATAAGATGTAAATGTATTTCAACATCACAACCTTTTTCTCATGTTCAAAGTTCACAAATTAAATGCCTGTCATATTTTGGCATCCATAATCGATTCGAGCGGAACTTAAGATTTTTTATTATTACAACTCTGGGTGTTGAGCAGGGAAGGGGGAAATGACAATGCTTGAGGTTTTTTAATTAAAATATACTTCAGAAGTCTACGTATTCCGCCAGAATTGTTACAAGCTAGTGGTATGTATATGCGATTCGGTATTTTGCGGTAATGTTGGTAGTGGTCTTGCCACTTTGGCTTACTTTCTCCTCATTTACACAGAACCTGGGGGGGAAAGTCTTCAGACTGTCGCTTTCACCACAGCCCCCTCCACAAGATAAGAGTTCACGGTTCACTAGACTTTGGAAAGGAAATTGCAGTCTTCTTTTATAACGTCCTTTTTTTATCGCCTCATCAACGTTAACAACGCACTTTTGTGAAACTACGTGAAACCAAGAGTAGGGCCGCTCAACGTTGGTATCTTCACATTCTGCTAAACAAGTCGATAATGTCTTAATTCAATCATTCATCACGGTTAGTTGTTGGGATCGTCGATGGAAAGAAGCGAAACTGACGAGTTGGAGCACAATACTCGGGACAAGCACTTATTATGAAATGGAAAAAAAAAACAAGTAAAAACTAGCCATAATTCCCGTTTCTCGCTATTGTTCTTCATAAGAAAAATAAGTTTTTTTGACTGTAAAGAAGGTGAAATGAAATATTTAATCGGCCATGCATTGATTCTGAAACAAAAGCATTGGATCAGTCGGCCAACTGCCTCCTAATACTTGAGTAATGGCAGGTAAATATCTGAAATTGCAATATTCTTCATTGAAGTATTAAAATTCAAATCGGACTGGATCATCGTCTGACAATAATTTTTTGACGGGGTGATATCGTGTCGACGTCCTTCTCGGATGCAGGTTTGATGACTGCTGCATCGGGGCCATTTTGTTGAATGACAGACAGATGGTATCTGTGTTTTGTTGACGATGTTGAGAGCGCTGCTAACGGCACAATCTCTCCCCGGGTCGATATCCCGGCCTTGAACCTCCGCGCTCAGCTGGGCTCCAGCTAAAATGTACAACTTGCGATTAAAAAGAGCGAACTGGAATCACCAGTCCGTCAGGCGGCTCGCATCTCGAGGTAATCGAAAGAAAATGTGTGCAGATAAATCAGTATTTCACCTCCGCTGGATTCGAATTGAGAATCTAGAAATTGAAGGAAGATTCGAAAAATAGTTGTAAAAAAAGTTGAAGCGGTAAATAACGCTGAGAGGATTAGGAATGAACGGGGTTCGCAACTGTGGAATGTGAGGCCAAAATCTCCTACAGGACTGCCTAAGGAAGAAGCCCTTTGTCTTCACTTGGAAGAGTCTCTCTTTCCCTCCGTGGAACAGCTTTTACCAATCCAAACTATGGCTTAAATTTATTTTTCTCGCCATTTGTCGTTGGCTCTCATCCGCCACACCGTTGTTAATTACGTAGTGGAATTAAGAATAATGTAAAGGTACATAAAAAAATAATTTTTGTCATGATCGTTTTCTTGAGCTCAGGTAATTTTTTATTTCTACTCCAGTGCATCCTAGATTTATCATCCTTTTATTATTCGGTTTATTTACCATCACGGTCGTTTGTTTTTATCGGTAAATTGTAACGTACAGTTTTGAAAGTCTCAAAAAAACTTCCCAGGACAGTATTTTCCAAAATAATTCATCATTCCTCATTTTGCCATTTTATTTAACACCCAATAATCAAATGAATGGAAACATTCTTTATTGTCAGCATATTTATTTACATTTATCAAAATTTGCGACGTTTCCCCTCCCTTTTTGAGACTTCTTCTGGTAGGTGTCTATCAAAATTTTGCATTTGACGATCTTCATTTTTGTTTTGTTTTTTTCTGGCCAAGGGCGTCGTGGAGTGAAGATCGTGAATTTCTAAATTTTGTTAAACATTGCTGAGGAAGTTTCAGAAAAGGGGAGACGAAACGTCGGAAATTTTGATAAATGGAAATAAATATACTGACATTAAAGGCGGTTTCAGTTTATTTAATTGTCAGATGAACTAATGATAATGTCAGGTAAAGAATAATTTTCTTCGTCAGTATTACATCTCAGGAGTTTGCGTTGGATATGTTTTATGCTTGTCCACGTTTCTCTTTATAAAATCCCTGTAACTTTTTTTCGCAATCCCTCTACAAAAATTTTGCAAGTTCCCACATTTTTTTATTATTAATTGGCTCTCGTAATTTTTGGAAGACCTAATCGGGTCATATTTAAGTAATAAAACTCTTTCATTTCGCCCACCGTTTCGAAACTAATTAAAATATTTAAACGTATATTTTTTAATTGTTTGCTTGTTAGCCATAATTTCATGTTTCCACGGGTAGTTTTTCAAGGTGAACTTGTCTGAGTAGTTTCGATATTCTTTTTAACGTATGTCCGAAATCGAACTGTCATTGTTCAAAATTTGCTAATAGTAGAACTTTCCCTTCGCCATTGAGCGACGGCCCCGAGTGCGTGTGTGTGTCTACTTTGTGTCCCAATTGATTGCATGTCGACGCAGAATCGGAAGCCTCCGGAAACGTTCGCTCCATTGTTCTCTGCTAAATTGTCTTCGCTACACGCACAGCACGTATACACTGGGCGATTAATAATGTTCCCACTAGTGAAATCATTCTAGGTGAGCCTGCGGCCTTGTATGTTGTTACAGAGTCCTATTTAGTGTGTGATACGAAATCGCTTCTTTCAAATGTTGCACTCTATTATCTTCTAAAGAGCCGTGATTATCCATCAAACAACGATAAGGCGCACTCTCGACATTCCGTCACGTCCATTCGCCAAGATTACTTGTAAATTTGACGTTTAAATTACAATTTTGACTTAGTTTTCATAAATAACCTGTACTTGTGCTCGAGGTTTTAATAAATATCAACTGGAGAAGTGTTAACTTCATAAAGAAACCCAACCTTAATTCACAAATTTATCGACGTTTGGGATAGGCACTGAATTAATAACAAGTATATATTACACATTAACGACCTTTGCGAGACTTCGGAAAATAATGCAGTTACATTTAAAAAGTTTTGAAACACAAATTTAATCTGACATGATTGATAACATAAAAAGTAAGGCGTTATAATAAAAACCTTAGATTTAATTTAAATATTAAGTATTAGTATATATATATTTCCCAACACACCATTTTTCTGATAAGATTAATAATAAATCAATACAAATACGGCCAAATAATCAAATAAATTTAATTAGTATTTAATTATTATAAATACAACGTTTCGTCCAACTTTGTGGACTTCTTCAGGTAACTGTACACAAAAAAAGATAAAATAAATATTAATTTGGAATACATAAATATTTTGTTAAAGTATAAAGTGTAATTTTCATTATAAAGTAAAATAAATGGCAGGCCTACATTTCTAAATTGAAAACTATTTACATTATGAGAATTTGACCGTATTTTTATTGATTTATTATCTATATTTTTACATTAGACCCGGCGTTGCTCGGGTTTTTATTTATATTATCCCGGAAAGTGAATTAATTCCACAATTTATTGGTTAACATGTGATTTGACTGGCTTTTTGAACCATTAACCTCTTGATCTCGTTCTATATCGTTTTATTGTTAGCCTCAACTTAACCGGGATGATGAATTATCACGCGACCTTAAGAGGGCCTAAAAAATTCCCGGTGCATTAAGAGAATGGAAAATATTCCCTGTATTTTAAAGGACTCAAAAATTCTTCAGTTACTCTAAGAGAGTCCTTGATGGAGTATTTGGATATCCCCGTAAATATAAGGCGTTGAAAATATTTCTGCTTGCCTATGCTAAATTATGGATGTAAAGTTTTAGATTTTCCTTTAATATACGACTCAACTCGGTAGCCATCCATCTTGAAGTACTTGAACTATTTCGTAAACGTTCACAGTGACCCGCGCATGTGTTGGGGGAGGGTCTTGTTTGGTCAGGAAGAGGGAAATCTTCCGAAGGTCGACAGAATCTTAAGTGGCGAGCACTATCAAAATCAACCCGATGAAAGGTATAACGTATAAGGGACAAACAAAGATGCATTTATTTTTATGTGTATGGATACGATTCTTTTGTGATAATCGGAATACCTCTCTATGATAGAAGATTCACATGATTATAGCCAAATGAATTATGCGTCCCATCTGCCGCCATTTGTGCGTACTTAATTTTTACATATTACACTTTCCTGACATTTGAAGGTTCTTTTGCCTAAACATTGAAATTGTCAAGTTTTTTAAGTTAGTAATGGCTTTTTTTAATCAAAGTTATCTCTCGTTATGGAGCTTTTAATGGTGCATAATTATCTCGAAAAATAACGTCGCAACAAGAAAGTTCTTTCAGACACTATGCGGCATCTACTCTTATTTTTTGGCATACACACAACTGAACATGTCTGCATCCCGTTTCTTTCATTGTTTAACTCGTTGCTTATTATTGTTTCGTCGCTATGGCGACCGAGCTGTGCTGTATCGACCGCATACTGGGTTCGAACCACTGACTACGGGGAGGAGGAACTAAGCCGACATCGTTTCTCCTCAGATGGATTCGTAACCAAAAGAATAAGTAAGTTCCACTAACTGTATTCTTATTAAGTAATACGCTTGAGGCTTTATTGTTAAAAGTGGGATTATTTTTATTCGGCGTAACGTACTTTTAAACGTGGAGCAGACAAATTCGTAAATAATGTATGTGGGTAACTCTTGTATCGATGGGATGATATTTTATATACTGATATCCAACCAACGATGGCTACACGCATCGCGGATATGTAACTGGCGCACGTTACAGAAATCTATTTTTGGTGATTGTTAACCTTTTCGGTGGCCCTAACAGGCAATTGTTGACCAATCAAGTACCCTAATAGAAGATCGGCTGGGAAATTTGCGTGACCTATCCAGACAAGCTATGATATGGGCAAATCATTGGCCATAGAGTCACGCTTGACGAAGCCAGGTGAATACGACGGATGATGAACCGTCATTTTATTTCACGTCGATGATTAGCGGCACCAACTTTGCAGCATTCTCTTGAGATGACAGCTCTGTTATTGGAACGAGCATAATCAACGCGTGTTTTGTAATCTGTAAAGCTTAAACCATTTCTTTGTAGAGTAACGCATTGCCTCCGACACTTGCTTCAAAATTTGATGGGTGTCTGTTGGGATTGTCCTCACGTTCATTTTGATGGCCTTTATGACCCTCGCAGGAATTCTGTTCTGGGTAATTCGATGAGATCCTGACGACCATGAAATCTAATTGTCAGAACTTTCACGTTAACTGGAACTTAGTCGGTCTGCCGTGGTTCGTGGCGTGTTTGTTTGAGCTGGAGGATAGTGAACTCCAGACATGATCTTGTGTATGATAGCTGCCGCGGTTTTGAAACCTTGGGTTCTTGGGCCCCCAGCTGCAGGCTTCAACAAGTGTTGTGTCCGCGGTGACCCAGTTCTCGTCCTCCATATCGACCCGAACCCGGCCAAGTCCCGCGCTCCCGCGAGCTTCACAACACCAACCTCACAACGCACGCCACAAGTAATATACAAACACTTCCATGGACATTTGCTTATTTAAAATTGATGTTGGAATGAATATTCTGATCCAGGATGGAGGTTGTCTTATTAATCAAGCGGTCATTAACGTACAGGGCTCCACACAGATCAACAACAACAAAACTGGTCAGCTCAGTCCAGATCAACAGATAAATCCGACGTGTGTAGGGTCAGTAGACGGCCCAAGTTCTGCAGTTAATTGTACGCAGCGAAGAAGACTTTCTTCGATCGCTGAAGACCTAGAATTGAGACTTTAGCCTGTCGGGTGTCCGAGTCAGGCTAAACTCACCTGAAAGTCTATCAGCACCAGACTGAAGTCTCTAGACATTGTCTCGCTTACTCACGATATGCTGTGAAAATGTTAGCGTCAAATAGATTGTCCCCAAAGAAGAACCATTTTACAGCCCTAAAGCGTCACCAAGCAAATAGGATGATACTCGGCACTTTGTTATTTTGAATGGTTGCAGCCTGCCTCAGGTTCACATGATTAAAAAAGGACATGAGACCCTAATTATTAACTTCAGAACAAAAAACTTCTTCAATTGAGTGTAGTGTTGTGAATAATTTGTATGCAATGCTAAGATCTTCTAAAAATTAATATTTTTTTGTTAAATTGACATATGAGGTCGCATATTTTTGGACAATTGATATATACATTAATTCCAAATTAGGGGCGGAACGGCTCGATAATATATTGTATTAATTTCTTTGTCAGTTATTAATGTTTTCACTTACGTCGAGTTTATTGATTGTAATATTGTCAGATTATTATAATTAGTACAACAGTTTTTATAGTTTTTTTTTCATAAATTTATCAGGGGATTTTACCTTCATATGTCGTTCGCTCTCCCACCAAGGAATGAATATATTGGAAGTGGAATCTCTTGTTTATGGGACATGTGACACCCCCTCCTTTTCCGAATGGTATATCACGTAATATAAACATCTCTTAGCATGATTGCTGCAGTAAAGATGTCGGTGTGTCGACTTGTTTGTTGCTTGTGGTGGACTGGACTGGTCTGGTGCACTCGGTCCACGTATTTAGCTGGCGTGTGTCCCTATTTATAGCTGTAGTGCGAGGGGCGGAGTCTGGCGTGCGCATGCGTGAACCACGGCCCATAGTCTATGTGACACCGGCTATATTTACCTGCACACTGCTTCCTCGTAGGGCAATGCCTCCGTCAGAGAGGGCCAAAGCAACAAGTCTGCTGCCATGAATAATACAACAGCCATATTGTCTCGCCCGCCAGCCTTTGCTTCCTTACAGGGCGGCCATTACGGACAATGCTGCCTGCCGTATAAGTATTTCGATCGTGCCCGGGCATATTTATTTTTTTCCGGTGATATTGGGCACTTGGGCTCATGAGGGGGTGACTGTGGGTGTGTAAAGGTGCCCCCACCTACACGCCGCAGACAGCAGTATGCAGGCCACTCTGCGCAGACCGTGTCTCAATCTGCTGTCGTTGCACACGACAGACGTATTTGCAGACCCGGTTTGCGCAAATCGTATTTGCCCAACATCTGACGGATTTATCGGCATACTTAGTATTCGCAAACCTGGTCTACTATCAAACTGTCGCGACGCGTCGAATAGTTTGACTAGATGCTCCAGGGTACTCTCGCGACAGTAAATTGAACTACCATTACTACATAATTTAACATTATCTGACTATTGATAGAGTATAAAACAAATATAGCAAAAAAACAGACCTAATTTATTCGTTTAATTAAAATTTAATTACAAGATATTGTCTATGTACCACACAATGAATACGTAAAACGTTTGACACTTCTTCCTTCAAGTAAATCACAAATCAACGATAGCGACCCACCATTTGTGATGCTCCTCCAATAGCGTATGCAACGATATTATTCAAAGGAGTATTTTTTTTGTCAAGTGTGGTGTCCAAAGAATATACTTTTAAATATTGCCATGAATTTCTTTTTAAAGTCAGTTAAATTAAAGAAAGGAAAATGCTTCATTATCTGACCAAACCTTGGGCTGTAGGAACCGGGTTGACTTCCACTGTGTTAAACATTTTTCCATTTATTTATTTTTATTCTGTTACATAAACTTCATTTTCTTGTGGATCACTTCATCCATAACTCCCTTACTTTAACGTTGACCATACTGTCTAATATTTGTGACCGAGGGTATATCCTGAGAATACTTTCTTTCATTGTACTATAGCCGTATGTAAATGGTGCTTATAGGATGGATCATGATGTTTGAATCCTGTATAACCTGTTCCACAGGAGGCAGGATAGATGCACCTGCTCAGTTGACCACCTTCCATAGTTCGGTTACTTTCGCATGAACTATAATATTCACATTCTAGACAAGTAATTGGTTGTCGCAGAAGTGAGTAGAGAAAAGTGAGAGTAGGAAAGAGGCGCAATTGAGGTTAAGCAAGATTTTTATTAGTATTTACAATGTTTACATCTCAATAAGTTTCGTTTTCTAAATTAAAAGCCTCAGAGAAAAGTAAAAATTTGAATGGTGACTAATAAAGTTTTGAGGCAAATTAAAATATTAGTGGTTAATTCTTAAATTTGTATTTTTTTTAAAAAAATTCTTTTAAATTTACTGGTTAAATATTTCGTGAGGACCAAAATATTTTTGACCTATATAAATTTTATCTTTTATCTTCTGTGAGTATAAATACGAATATTTTTTTTAAAAAATTCAGACGTTAGTGTTTAAATTATAAGAATTAAGTTATTTTTTATTTGCAGCCACAGAATTTCACTGTCATAATTTACTTGAGGGCATGACAACCATACAGATGGTAGAGCTAAGTGCCTGACACACAATACTAATGTGGAAACGACAAATAGTCATCGAGTTACTAATACGTCACTCCCGATGTAGTTTAAGTTTACTTTAACGTTAGTAATGAAGTATCAGAAATAGAGCCTGTAGTAGATTGTAAACATTTGGTGGTCTGCAAGTTCATTGCTAACAGCTCAGACGTAGAGGAAAGTAGAGGGTGAAATAGCTTTAAGTTCTCGGGTACCATTAATTCCCGTGGCTCTTTCATTTAACTAACGTTCTCGAGTCTCTCGTGTTAAGTTGATTCGAGGTCGTTATCTTTCTCCCAGAAAAAGGTTTTTTTTCAGCTTCAGAATTTACTTTGTCTTTCTTACAGAACTGGAACTAAAATTATTGTCTGTAATGAGGAAATAGTTAAAATTCGGTTTCCGCGAGGTTCAAGGTCGATTCAGAAACCTCTACAGTCTTTTAGACTTGAGCTTCCTCGGTCCTGGAGTCAAGGCCAGCTGTCTCGGATGTCTGCAACTGGATACTCTCTTGTCACTTCCCGGAAGCCTAAATTTTGCACGTGCCACAGCCCCGAAGTTATAAAATCTATCAAGCAAGAAGAGAACATTTCCTAATGAATAAATATTGACATTCACAACCTACACAAAGTCTAAGTTAATTATAGAACGTAATGTAATAATACAATTTTGAGATGCAATACCTTTAGGAATGCCTTGTACTCACTCTAGTTCTGGGTTCCCTCGGTCATGTTTGAGGGGTATATGTTTCGGGGCCCAGACCTAGGGCGGACAGTAAGAGTTGTCCACTGGTCCTGTTGGATCAATCGGCTAATTTGTAGAGGAATGGTGAAGGGAGTGCTGTTTGCCGTCAGCAAACTCTTTTCGCGTCATTCGGAAGGTGGTAAGACAAGTACCCAATAGTCCGACTTCCCGTAGGTTTTCTGGGGTTTGCCCTGCATCTCTTTCAGTTGAATACCGGGGCCTTAGTCAACCCTTGACTGCCTTCTCTCTTCCGCATCAAAGGGAAGCCGTTACCCAGACAAATTAAAATTGAGGAAAAATACGTTTGTCACAAAATAACCATAGTTTATTAGTTACTTGAAGTAATTTTTCGCAGACCGTTTCTTAAATATTATTTACAAAAGTGATGAGAGCTTGTACACGTCCTGTGCGGACGATTACTTTCGCTTTCCTCGAAATATAAAAATGAAAACCTCACTCCAGAGAGAACCTCATGTGATAGAAAACTCTGTATCGGGCAAGTAACAATCCTCCTCTTGTGATTGATTGTTATAGCTTAGGAAATTTTAATGACGTGACAAAGGTAAAACTAACGAGAGAAGACCAGTTCTTGTGAGTAGCACGACGTTTCATCAGTTACCTGAGGACGATGACTGAATAGTCTTCTTGTGAGTAGTACGATGTTTCAATGACTAGCTCAGTCATCGTCCTCAGGTAAGTGATTGAACACTAGCTACAACAGATTCATCGGGAGAACCTTCATTCGCTAACGAGAGAAATTTGAACTCCCCAATTTAAAAAAAGAAGAAGTCAGAAAGTAAAATTCGTACCGCTCCGTGAGATTATCATTCTTCTGACACCTCATTTGACTTGAATGTGGAATTTCAACGACCATCAGCAGGCGCCTGGAAGATGACACAGCTGATGGTCGTCGAAACGTTGTTATACCGTGTGGAAATCCGAGAACTTTCTCTACAGCAAACACACCGGGAAAACCTTCGATCTTTGATTATTTTAAATTGCTTCATGGAAATCATTCGACTCGTCCTATTTAGACGGCCGCCAATCAAAACTAATGGATCATTGGGTGTATGTATGTACCTGGTTGTAAAGAATCTCGTGAGTGAACATGTGTTGTTTTGTTGGCCTGCTCTCACTTCTGCGCCGGGATTTTTTTTCTTCTTTCAAATCTCCCTCGCACTGTTGTACCACCGGCACCGCTTGGTCTGTGACATTTGCGTCGCCGTGTGTCCTTTGTTTTGGAGTCTCTCTCCCCCCAGCGCCTCCAGTAACGATCTCGTGACGTCACGGGAGCGGCGCCGTTTCTTTGTTTCCAGAGATGGCAAGGTCATGGCCCTCTAAACGGGGGGTAAAAAACCACACGGACGGGAAACCGTTCACGTCGTCCTTCCGTCGGTCGCAAATCTTTCGTGGATCAGGAAGGATGATAGTTGGCAACCCTAGAGGTTACCACCGTATCTGTTTAATTACGACAACACTCTTACTGAAAATTTTTGTTTGTGTGTTGTTGACTTTACAGCATAAAACTATAGATGTCGAAACAATTAAACGGTATGGAAATATAAAAACATAATTTTCGGCTCACTAACAATAGACACTGATCATCAAAGAAAGATACGGCCAGATAAGTCAACAAACAAATTTAATTAGTATTTCATTGATATGAATACGTTTCATCCAACTTTGTGGACGTCTTCAGGTAATTAAACACAAATTATTTTAATATTATTTTTGAACCCGACAGAGTAAAAATAATGAAGCTTTCTTTCGCGTTGATCCAATGGATGTTGATAATTGCAAATAGCAGTCCAGTGGTGACCATGACTCTTCAAATTGTCTGTTGCGGCTTTCAAATCTCACCTATGTCCTTCGTTTAATAATATACGAATTTTGCGTGTTCCCTGCGACACCAAATGGGCTATTAAAAACGCTTCGCGAAATGAGTGAAATCGGCAAAATAATTGTCTGGTTCGCCTTTGTTACTGGCTTTGAGCCACTTGGCCTTGTTCTTTTATCTGGGCCTGCCCGATGTAATGTGCCGCAGGAGACAAAGGAAAGTCCCTGGTCCAGAGCTCCTCCAGATCTGTTGTCTCGTGTGGGGTTTTGACATTTGCGTGGAACTGTAGGCGGCGCCGCTGTAGCGAACAATTCACAGGTCACCGACCCTTGTAGGCCACGTGGCCATCCAAAACAATGCGCCGCTACGAATCATTTGCCTCCGTCCATGCTCCTCCGATCTTCTTAACACCCCACGGAGAAGTCTACAAAGTTGGCTGAATCGTTGCATTTGTATTAATTATATAATTAAATTATTTTCTGACTTATTGGTCGTCTTTTTATTTATTTATTTCAAACCAGTAAAAGTAAATACGGGGAAGACAGTTAAAGAAACCGAATTACTGAAATTGCTGCATACAAAAATTTTCTATGGATAAAAACAATCCTATTTCAGATACTGTTCATGATTTTGGAATTGTTTGGCGTATTGAACATTAAACTAAGAATTGTATATACATAAAATTAAATACTGATAATGTGTCTGGCCATACTTAGCAACTTCCTTAGTTTTGTACACTTTTTGTTCTTCAATTTCGTATGCTTTACTTTTAGCTACTTCCATTAAAATAAATTTAAACAGAAATAAGAATGAGCAAGAGCCAGTAATAGAAGAATTTAATTTTTTTCGGCACTCCGGTCGTTGCGGCAGAAACACGAAATTTTATAATATTTTAATTGATGAACTGAGGAGGTCCTGAAAGTTGGCGACGAAACGTTTCAATTCAATGAATTGTAACAGCCTCTTTGTCAGTTTATTTTATTCAAACGATAAAATGTACTACGTTTCGTCTCTAATTTCTTCGGGTATACTAAAATGAAAATTACAATGGATTACATTTTAGCATACCTGAAGAAGTCTCAAATTAGAGACGAAACGTTGTACGTTTAATCTTTTAAATAAAATGAAAAACTGACAAAGAGGCTGTTATAATTCGTTTTAATTCACATTAAATTCTTCTCTTTCTCACTTATTTTTAATATAAGCTAGAATAATTTAATTGGTTTATTTAAACAGACATTTTTGAAATATTTTGCCGATAAAACTGATCAAATTTTGTATAATTATTGTCAGAGTATTTACTGATCTTTCTATCACAAACTGACCTGATGTTGCAGAAATAGTTAGACTCTTTCAGTTATCTATGTGAATATAAAGACAAAGACAATGTCGGATTCCGGTGCAAATAATGGGAGTCAGGTTGCGTGACAAAGAAACAACAAAAAGCAACTGCTACAATATTTAAGACATTTCAAATGTGTTTTCGTCCGACCGAGTCCACTTTTCTACGCTCTTTCTTGGTACTTCATTTTGCTTTTTCACGCTTTAAGTCTCAAGCGTTCTTTAATTTCGTTCTTCAGTACATTATTCCTCTTCAATTTAACGTTTACTTCTTCTTGCTGGACGGTATAAAATTCCAATAACGATAGTCAAAGGCGTTAATGATTATTATGATGTTGAAGTAGGGGAAGAAAGTCGAGTGAGGAATTTTTTTGCGGAAATATTTGCCCCCCCCTTTCTCCTTATAATCCCCAGGGTTTGGTCGAGGAGGGGACGGATGTGGGTACCCGCATGGGGGCACACCTGGGAGCCCTCCCGGCAACAGCTGACTGATCCCCCTCCCCCCTCATCACCTGTCCGTCCCCCTTCCGTCCCTCTCCAAACGCTCATCCACTTCTTCCTAGCCTGACCAACGAAGCCTAATTTACTTAAGAGCATCAGGGAAATTTTCATTAGTTTCTTCTGTCACGTTTCACTTCAAGAAAATTGTAAAAAAAAATGGAGCGATGGCCAAGAGTAGACCAATGAAGTGGATAATGCTATCTAGAAGTGTACAGTGTTTAATACTTCTGTTAATATATCTTTTGGAGCAATTCAAATTGCAATGACTTGCAGCTTTAAAGCTCATAATTGTATCCTGACCCAGTTGCAATCACATTTTAAAATATCCACGTTAGTAACACAAAAGTCTTCTGATTTTTAGGTTAATCCTCTAGAACATATATTGATGATCAAACAACTTTTTTTATTAATCTTCAACTATTAATGTTACAAAAGCTTGCCAATAAAACCCGAAGGTAAAAATTTTGCATCATTTTATAGGTATATTTAATTCCGAGTATTTTTTTAATAGTGAATGACAAGCTGTGTGGCTTGTTAAATTGTCATTGAATTACGCATACATATATAGACTACCATATTGATAGAATAGGAAAATCGAGGGCTCATTATGAGGTATCATTTTGACCAAGTCCGTTTTCAATATGGTACCAAAGGGTCATCATCATTGGGAGTTCGGCCGTATTTCAGGTTCCCGGTGTCACAATTTCTCTAAATGCTTCTGTTCCATGGTATCACCCTAGTATTTTCGTAGTTTCCTACCTTGATAGTATCTGTCAGGTATTTCTTCTCTTCGTTCCTAATGGTGTAGTAAGAATTCCAGTTCTTCTCATTATCTTCTCCCAACTAGTTTGCTTTTCTTTTCATGTTTTCGCTTAACAAAATCCTTCCCTCAGCTAATCTTCTCAGCACCCCTTCATTATGGATATCTCTTCGTATCTCCTTGCTTCATTTGAAGAAGTAGAAAATGATTTAGGGAGAAATGAGCGATTCGCCGACTTTTCGAACGCTAAAAACTGCTTTTGTATTCAGGGAGTAAGGACATGGACCAGCCTACAGGAGTTGTTTGACCATTTGTACTTAAAAATTAACCCGACCAGAGCAAATCTAACAGCATAGACTGCAACGCAAATGTCGAGAGAGCTTCTCACAAAGAATTGACGTCATCGGGAGGACAGGTGTGACTGTGGAATGCGAAAGGGGACAGGTCATAAAACCTAGCTGGAAATATAAAACAAAGAGCTGGAGGCCACTTCAATTTGGCACAGTAAAAGTCAGTTTTTCTCTATTAAACCCTTATTCTAAAAGCGGTCACTTTTAAATTCTTACTAGAGCATTCTGTGTTTGGTCGCGTTTAAACGTTTGAAAAAGGTCTGTAGATCAGCAGAATATTCTAGCGTTAATTTTAACGCTGAAAGGGTAATTTTTCAAATAAACCTTTAATGTAATAATACATTTGTTTAAATTAATTAAAGGATAGCAAAAGAAAATAGAGAATATTACTCAAACACCCCAATAATAAAATGACCCCTAACAACAAGATGAACAAAGGTAAAAGTATATAAAACATTATTTAGGCCCATAGAAAGATATGTGGCAGAACCATGGATCTTTACTAATAAAGGATATTGGTATTTGACGGAGATTTGAAAGGAAAATAATTAGGAGAAAACGATGGAGGTAAGATGTGTTATAAGGTATGAAGGGAATGAAGATAAGCAGATGGAGGGAGAAGGCTGAGAGGAAAGAGGAGTGGAGGCAGATTGTGATGCATCCCAAACCCACATCGAGCTGTAGAGCTTTGGAAGAAGTCAGTTTTTAAAATAATTTAAAAAAACTTAGTTTAAAAAATTGTTTGTCTATCGTGTACGACAAGAAGAATGTCTTGTAAAAAATCCTAGTGGTGTTAAACAAGGAAAGGGAGTGGGGAGGTGGAAGATAAATTTTCCGTCTTTGAACTTTACTAGGGTAGGTTACTGACGGTTTCTTTTTTATCGTGGGGGGAGGAAGACTTGGTGTTCTATGGGGACAGGCCAAGACAGACTTTTCCCAGTGTTCCACTTTGTATGGAAGTCGTAAGAACACTCGCAAACTGTCACGTGCCCTGCTTAAATACCGTTAACTGTTAATTTAACGGCTGTTGGCGAGTGAAAGGACTTGCTACCTACGTACCTGCTTATTACTTGACCACAACAGACAACAGCAGTATCCCCTTCGTTAAATTACGGTTATTAAAATCGGGTAATATTAACAGGGAACACATTGTATCTGTCAAGCAAGACCGCGAACAGAAGCATTGACGTTGAAATTTGATGACACCTAGCTGCAAATTCTTAATAAATAAAAAGAAATCAACAAAGTAAACTTATGCTAACATTCAGACATCCGCTTTACAAATTAGTTGTATTCAATATCCTTAAAATAACTCATTTACGTTGTCAATCCTATTGTATTATACTATGGGAGACCAACTCCTGGAAAACTTTCTCTATTTTGTTTTGAGTATCGGTTCCAATCTGTATGCAAACGTCTATATAATTAGGTAACAAGTAGTTTACCGACTCAAACATGAAGTCAATAGTTTTGTCCACATTTTGGAAAACATTTGGAAACATTAGTTATTCTATATTTTATTAAATTAATTCTAAGGGTCTAATTCTGTAAACTTTCGTATATGTTTGAAGTGGAAAATGCGAACTCGCGCCGCAAACTCGTTTGTAGAGAAGAAATCCGGTTTCGTATCATTGTACAGTGTAATAAATCAGATTGTGGTTTAACTTTAACAAGTCTGTCTTGAGTCTAGCAAAGAGTTTTCTAAGGTATAAGGGAAATTAAATCTTTTCATTTTATCAAGAGTAGGTGTCGCATGCGAAATTTAAATTTCGAACTTTTAACATAGTCCTAAGGACTTACCGACGACAAAGGGATTGCCCCCTCCTTGTTCCTTTTTTATATCTGATGATTTATTTCTAATTATGTTTCTGCCAGTTTAGTAACTTTTGATGAGACAAAAGAAAACATTTCGGTGCCTTTATATATAGTATTCGATAGATTTTGACCTGCCTGTAGAGGACTAATCAGTATTGTAATAATGATAAAACTAATCAGCAGCAGTGTTTTGTACTTCTGTTTGGGATTGTTTTGTCCCAATTTCCCCACATGGAGAAATCCACTGTGAGCAGACTAATTTCAACATGCAATGTTTATTGGTGATTTAAAGTTCTTTATATGATTAAGCTAAATTGTTTAGATCTTTTTAAGTTGTTTATTTAAAAACAAAACAAGGATACAAATTTAATTAAAATTTTTAGTTGCACAAGATCTTTCTTCATTGTCACAAATTATCCTTTCTCAAGATCACTTCACTTTAATGACTCATTTTACTCTGCTTTCATTTTGATTTCTACACATATAGAACTCATTTTGTCATATAAGCCTCTTGGTATTTCTCTTTGGTTCGCTGTCCACTCTGCTACTGTTGTTACTTTCACTGCCCATTCCTCAGCAGGTTCCTTAAACTCAGGGCTACAAACTCTTGCCTCACATTACAAGAAGGCAACAGGCCACAAGGTGTAGTGTTAATATCTGAAATAACCTTTTTATCCTACTATCGTTTCATTTTCAATGTTTTAAAATTTTTACCTTCTCCATCTTACCTCCTTTGCATAATTTGGGTTGGACAGTTTAATTTTGAAAGCCATTTTATAATTTGCCCCTACTTTAGAAAAAAATGGTATGTCCAGGTCATTCTTGTTTGTTAATATTAATGCTATATCTACCGCCCAAAGGAGAAAAGCAGTCAGTCTAAAAAAATACTTTTGAGAAATTAAAGGATTAACTTTTTTCTTTGGCTTCGACATTTAGGTTGTCACTGAAAAGTATAGTCTCATTTTGATAATATTTCAGGTAGAAAACAAAATTAATTACTGTAACAACCATTTCAAATTTTTGACATGGACATTAATATCACAACATTGAGTCATGATGTTGTAAATATAATCCACAATGTGGAATGGTTATGACAAATTTTCTTTTAGCTTGTAGTGCTGTTGCACTTCAATTGGAATGATACAAATAGTGTCGAGTATATTTTGGGTTTGATCATAATAGATAATTTGTGTTTGAGTTTTAAACTGTGAGTCCTCCTCATGACCATTGGTTATTTCTCTGTTATGCTTTAAATTTTAAGTCACTTCCTCTATAATTAAATGAATTCTTAATTTTACTTGCAGATGTGGGTGTCCAGGTTCCCTCACTGAGTGAGTTAACTGCACGGTGTGTAGCGGCGCACATTCCATTTGAGTTGGTTGAACATGTCTACCCACCTGTTCCTGAGCAACTGCAACTCCGTATTGCCTTCTGGAGTTTCCCAGATAATGAGGAAGATATCCGTCTCTACTCCTGCTTGGCAAATGGAAGTGCAGATGAGTTTCAAAGAGGGGACAGCCTCTTCAAGATCCGGGCTGTCAAAGATCCCTTGCAGATAGGTTAGTAATAAATAAAATCTGCAGCATGTATGATATATTATAACATGTATATATATTTTTTTATATTTAAAAAATCCTTATGAAATAATTATGGCAAGTCAGTCCTTTTGCTTATTACACAGGAAAAAGTAGTACACATTATTTTATTCTTAGTTAAAATGAAAGTAGTTACCTAGTAATATATGAACAAGTATTTTTCAAGGCACCCTTTACTGCAAATTTTTATTGTTAGAATGAATGAAAATTTGTGGTCAATTATTCGAATGGAAAATTTAATACTATTCCTAGAAAATTTTCCTGAAGACAAGTTTTATTGCACTGAACATGGCATATTATTTTCAGTATTTTGATATAACTTGATTTATTATCACCTTTTGTTAACAAATAACCCCATACTTTCCTAGCCTTCTTTAGCTAAACCCCATAGAGAGGAAATTGATCAACCGCCATCTCCTCAATCTCCCTTGCCTAATTTCCAATGAACTGCCTAAAAATCTCTCTGCAAGCCTTTTTAATACCTCTTCCCCACTTCTTTTATTCGATCCCTTTGGTGGCAGAGATGGATATTAATCAATCCGATTGATTGTTACTCTTCTCTGGAAGAAAAGTTCGCTCCTCTTCCCCATGGTATTTGGAGAAAATACACACTTACTTCCCAGCCTCTGTCTCCAAATTACAGCAGGCATGGGACAATCCCCGCTGGTGGCTAACTATCTGGATTTTTATTACCCCCTGGATCAAATACTGTCTCCTTTCTTTTGACTCCACACGGCCAAAATCCGAGCAGTTGTGTTTGACCATTACAAGATTTTTGGAAGGATCATTTCAACATCTATAATATTGGGAGTGAACACACTGACCACATCTTGAAATTGATCTTTTTACACAATTACCATTCTTCATCGAGTTCGAAGAAATTAGGTTGTGATGAATGTGATTAGTAAATTTTAGATGGGCATAGCTTAGGTTTACAGGATTGTAGTCATGTTGACTTGGACTAGCTCATCGGTAGGGTGTCTGTCCTGAAAGCAGGAGGTCCTGAGTCCAGTCAACATTTTTCCATTCTCGTTTTTCTACATTTAGACACGAATAAATACTTGTTTACTAGTGCAGTATCGTGTACATGTACCTCAATTTAATAGTCTGTGGTTTCAGATTTTAAAAATAATAAATTTAATTATAATTTTTTCCTTTTGAACTCTTTTTCATTATTTGTGTGCTTTAAATATATTATATATTACAAACAAATTCTGCTAATGCATTTTGTTTGGTCTTGTTTCTGATTTATCTAAGCAATAATTTTCTATATCTGTACAGGCTTCCATCTGAGTGCAAGTATTTGTCCTCCACCTAATGTGGGGCAGGTGCAGTACAATGTGGCTGTGACATTTGACCGACGGCGCATCACTTCTTGCAATTGCACCTGCCCCTCCACTGCCTACTGGTGTTCACACATTGTAGCTGTGTGCCTGTACCGTATACATTTAGTAAGTCATATTGCTAATATGAAAACTAACTCATATTAATTCTGATGTGCTTCATTCTTTTATTTCAAGTTTTATGTTTATTTAAATATGTAGTAGTGGTTTTCAAGTTGTGTTAGTCTCCAAATTATCTTCAAATACACAGCGGACTTTTGTGAAACATATGACTTAAACATTTTTTCAATTTTGTAATACTAATACATATTTATTCTAAGTTAATGACACTATTTTATCGAAGTTTTCAATAAAATTTCTCAATATATGTAAATATATTTATTAAAATATTCTCAATTTATGGGTTACTTATTTATTATAACATACATGGTATAAAAAACCTTACCAACAGAGATTCCAAATTTCATATTAGCACAGTACAGGATCTGTTCATTGCCAACAGTCTTGTCAGAGCTGCCCAATATCAAGATACTAAAATACAGCATGATAGAAGACTATGGTAATAGCAAAATAGCTTTGGCATACCATTCTCATGGTGACCTATTTGCTAAACTGATAATCATTTATAACATCAACATGCCAGGAAAGACTATGTTTCATGTGTAAAGTTTTAATTGCCTCATACTTGTTCCATATTTAACTCAAATTTTTTTAATTACTTGCTGTTGGCCTTTTTTCAACATTGGAAACAGTGCTTTTCGCCGTTTACTCATTTTATTTTAGTTTTGTTTTTAATTATTTTTTATTGTATTTTTGTTTCAGCCGACACAGGTTTGCCTTCGTGCACCGGTTAGTGAATCGTTATCCAGGCTTCACCGAGAGCAGCTCCAGAAGTTTGCTCAGTACCTCATCAGTGAATTGCCTCAACAAATTTTGCCAACAGCACAGCGGTTGTTGGATGAACTTTTGTCATCTCAGACTTCAAAAATTAACACAGTTAGTAGATATTGATTTGCTGAAATATAATTGGTAACAATAAAACTCTGTTGGTTGATTATTATATAGCACATTGATATCAATCATCTAGAGCAGTGGTTTGCAAACTTTTTTGGTTCCTGACGCCCATGATAAATCACAAATTTTCTGTGATGCGCAAAGCCAATATATGGATAGCGTGGTTAGGTTATTTTAAAAATATAAAAATTAATGATAACAGTATTTTAAATTCACAATTTATTGCTGAGGCATAATCAAAACTATTAATTAAACTGAATATTAGTGTAGTATATAAAAACTAAAGAAACAAAGGAAAATATCTTAAATGGCAACATAGTTTGGAATTCAATGAGGGAATAATACATTGTGTGTTCACTACAATGTAGATTCTTAGAAATTAATTTCTGAAATGAATAAGAAATTCGTCATTATTCAAATTTCTTATTCATGCGAGTTGTATGTTTGACATCTCTGATTTAAAGATTAAAAAATAAGTATTTCATTCTTCCGCACTACCATTAATTATTGGTTGTTAATATATCACATTTCTCATTGTAATATTAAAATGCACTGTGTTATTACTTACGCATTTTAATCATGAAACTAATATTTAGGCTTAATGTGCAGGTTTGTGGTGCACCAGATCCAACTGCAGGGGCTTCAGCAAATGACCAGACGTCATGGTATCTTGATGAGAAAACATTGCATGACAACATAAAGAAGATACTGATAAAATTCTGTGTCCCATCACCAATAGTGTTCAGGTAAGTACAGATTAAAATTTAAGGATGTAAATAGATCATGTAAAAATCTCAGCAAGATTCAATTGATATTAAACTAAAATTTCATATAATATTTACAGTTGTTTGCTGTTCATAAATATTTTACTAGGAAAATGTCAGTTTATCAACATGGATCATTAAAAATAAATTACATGTATCAATGACAGAATGAGACCATTAGGTTGTGTAGATGCAATTGATGCAACTTTTTACTGCAGAAACCTGTTAACCCTTGTGTTATGTTGTTGTGGTAATCAGTCCTAAGCCTGGTCTATCCTGCACAAGCCTTTTAATTTCTACATAGCTAATCTGCTCAGCATATTCCATCCTAGGCCTCCCTCTTCTGTTCTTACTATACAAACATCCCTCTAATGTTAATATACACTACCCTCATTTCTCAAAGTCCTCCAAATTGTTCTCTCTTCCCCTATTCTGTTTAGAACTTCTTGGTTAGTTACCTGTGTGTTATAAAATTATTCTTTTTGAAAGTTAACCTTCAATTACTAGATTAGTTAATTTGTTGTCCTTTACTTTTTCTACTTATGATCCACAATTGTTTCTTCTACATGCTGATAGTGGGTAAAGTGAACATGAGAAATTAAACAACATAAGGCAATTTTGTATTATATATATTGGATCATGTAATAGTCGTAGATTGGTACATAGGTACAAAGTAGCACAAAATGGGAAATCAAATCAATCCAGTCATAAAAAATCAAACAGCTAATAAACATAAATAAAAACATTAAAATCTTGTTGTTATGACTATTGTATATCCACCTTTATGAACTTCTTAAACAATATGTTTTGCTGCATAGTTATCATCTTTTACAGTGATGTGAATTACTTGAGTACCACTGCCCCTCCTGCTGCTGCTGAATGGACAAGTTTACTCCGTCCTTTAAGGGGCAGAGAACCTGAAGGCATGTGGAATCTGTTGTCCATTGTGAGAGAGATGTTTAAGAGGAATGATAGGAATGCTGTTCCGCTCCTGGAGATCATCACAGAAGAATGCATGGCTTGTGAGCAGATTCTTGTTTGGTGGTTCAATACCAAAGTTGCTTTACACAATGGCAGCTCAGGACATGGTGGAGGCAAGCATAGTAATGTCAACAGTAACAGCCACACATCACAGCATGCCTGCTCCTCTCTCTGTGATGAGATAGTCATTTTGTGGCGCCTGGCAGCTTTGAATCCTGGACTGTCACCTGATGAGCGTGTAATGCTCCTTGGCCAATTTAAGGACTGGCACCTTAAGATTGTTGAAAAGGTGCAGTATTGGAAAATATATTCATTAAATTAATTATGAATTATGCAGTTTTATTTAACTTATTAAGTTAGTTTTTAACAATTTCAAATATTCTTAATTTGTTACAACAAAGTTTTATTATACAATCCATAGAAATGGGCCGGTACAAGTATAGTATACTAGTGTAAATATCAGAGGATTGCATGATTTGACTGGCAGTTGAGTTCATAGGTTCTGCTCACTCCGAATGATTAGTTGTTTATAAGAAATAATTTGGAAAATAATTTTATTTGTAGACTCACAGAACAGTTTTAAAAATAGATTCTTGAATTTTTTGTAATTGCTAAATCAATTGCATGCATACATCTTATTTGAAAATTCATTACAGGTGACCAGAAGCCGTGTAGCAGGGGCGTCATCTGCCCAGATGGGTGGAAATGTGAACAAAAATATGAACAGTTTCAGAAATGATTTGGAAGTGTTCACTGGTTTCAAGTCTGCAATAGAAGCATGTTGCATGGATTGGGAAGACTATCCCCTTCCAGGAATCACTTACACCAATGGTGTTAGCAGACTTTACCATTGCCCTTTCACCTGTTTCCGCCACTCAGGTGACTCTGCACGTTCTGACAACATGGTGGTGAACCAAGTAAACTCTTCTCAGGCTGTGTTGAATTGTGAACATCCACCAGCACCTTCCACCCATCATCATACACACCACCACCATCACCACCATCACCATCATCACCACAATCCTCGCCTCCATAATTCACGACCCGTGAGGCTGAATGGTCTTTTCGAGTTCAGTTACAATGATCGAAGGCACCTGAAAGGTCACGGTTTTCCACTTTGCTCCGTTGGAGTTTCAGGTGCTGTTGCAAACAGGGATGGTAATCGCTCAAGTGTAAGCAGTGAGGGATTTTGTGAAAATGACCCTGATGTTGACATCATGAACGAAAGTGGTGACCACCGAACAAGTAGTGGTGAGACCGATTCTCAGGAGGGTGGGGGAAGTGATTCTGGCAGTATCAGTGGTGCTAGCATCAGCAGGATGCTGAAAGAGCTGGTTGCTGACGCTCGCAAACAGAGAGCAAACAGTGGCCCATCCCACAACACTACCAACAACAGTGCAAAGCCTGGTGATGTTCACATTGGTTTTGGCCACAATGTATTAGTAGTGTCTTCTTTTCCCACACTAAGTAGCAGCTCCCCTCATTCCCACAGAACAGCAGTGAGCAGTGTTGGTTCTAATGTTTCCAATTTCTCCTCCTCTGAATCTCTGACAACTTCAAATACTTGTAAACTCAAGCAAACACCGTCCTCTGTTACTCAGCCATCTCAACCAGAAGCTGGAGATGTAGACTCTGACGTATCAGCTGGAGCTATATCTCCTTCTGAAGAGTTGGATGCATCACGCCGACCATCTAAAGATGAATCCTTATCCTCTTCCAACTCAGATTCTCAGCAATCAGGTGATGAATACAATGTGTACTATTATGACCCTAAAGCTTTGATGTCAAATGGAAATGGAACTGGAGACAAATCTAAAACTGCCACCAAACGAGATGACCAGAACCCCTTGTCTTCGGTTATGGTGTTTGCAAACTTGAAGAAGATTGAAGATCCTTGGGATGTCTTGTTTGCAAGAGCAGAAGGCCTGCATGCACATGGCCATGGGAAGGAAGCATGTACACTTGGTGTTCGTTTGGCAGAGGAGTTGCTTGCTAACCCTCCAGACCTGATGATAGAGCTGCCACCACTTCCAAGCAAAGGAAAAAGGAAGAAGGTCTGTAGTTAGAAGCTTTACATTAAAAAATTATCCTATTTTGTTTCTTCTTTTTATATTTACCTGGTATACTAAAATTTATCTTTCACTTAAATTTTTGACATAATACATTAATGAATTTAATTACTATTTCTCTTTGTTGATTCTTTCTTGTGCATTTGATTGAATTGAATTTTAAAACAGTATTTAAAAAAAATTATGTTTCAGATGATAAATCCAGCTTCTCACCAACTAAGTTGCCTAGCTTCTGCAACACTAGCAAAGTGCGCCTTCCTCTGCACTGTCCTTGCTGAAAACTTGGAAAACTCCCACCTGGCATTCAGAGTAGGACTCTTTGGTTTGGAAATGGCTCGCCCCCCTGCCAGTACTAAACCTCTAGAGGTAACTTTCATGAATAATGATATCACATTTATTAGAGAATTTCAGACAGGACAAAAAAATGAAAAACTACAAAAGACACCATTTTTAAATTTAAAACAGCTACTATTCCAGTCCCCAAACCAATGCATTTCAATTAGAAATATTGCTATAATTATAAATTTGGGGATAGGGATTAGTGGCTCCTTTAAATTTGAACCCAAATTTTATTAGTCTTGGAATTTTAATTTCTCTTGTCTGTAATGAAATTGATGTTGTGTGCAGGAAAATATTTTAGATACCCATATCTGACTTTTTTAATGAAAAGAATTAACATTTTTTAAAGTTGGCATCACAAAAATGTAAAATCAGGGGCAAGTAGGTATCCACTGCTCTCATCTCATCCAACAATGTAAACACAGCTCACTATCTGTTAATGCATTGTCATGTTGTCCGCTATTGGATAATATGTTTGGTACCAAAGATGGAATATTTTTTGACTATTACATTTCTGAGGCACAGGGTATAAGAATGTTCTTGTATTGTTCTTAAATTGTATCACTGCGCCTTGAAATTATTGTATTTCCAGTACTTGAAATAGTTTATTATGCTTAGGTCAAGCTGGCAAATCAAGAATCAGAACTTGTTAACTTATTGAAACGGATTCCTCTGGGAAATTGGGAGTTGAAGATAATTAGGGAGCGTGCTGAACAGCTTAGAGATGGAACACTACGATCAAGAGGTGAAGCACTTCTACCTATTATGCTGGCGAGCTTCTTGTTTGATGTTCTGGTCATGCCAGGTATTTCATAGTTTTAAGTGAAATGTTTCACCACTTCTCTAATTTAGAATTATATGTTTAGAAAACAAAATTTTTCTATGCAGGTTCCCGAGAAACCAGATGCCAGCTTTTGTCATCAGCTGTGCAGTTACCTACAGATGAAGCCTTGGGTTTTGAAGCAGCTGTAGCTGTTCTTGGTTTGAAGGCAAATGTGTCAGAGGCTGATCATCCTTTGCTATGTGAAGGAACTAGGCGTCAAAGGTTAGTGTGTTGATATATGAACTCTAAAATATATGAAGCATTGAGAATTGTAATAAATTCATTCTTTGAAGGTTATAGTAACATTGAAAATAACACATTTAAAGGTGGTAGAAACAGTTTGGTGTTAATATTTGAATATAAATTTTTCACAATTTAACGTTTGTACATTTGGTGATAAAACAAGAGAACTGTGAAGTAAAAATATTGCTGCAATAAAGAACCAACTAAGTGTGAAATGTTCACTCTCATTTGATTGTTTATGCATTCGTCTATTTGCCACATTACAGAGGTGATTTGGCCATTGCGCTTCTGGTGTACTACAAGGATGAGCCGAATAAAATATCGAGAATAATGGACAAGCTGCTAGATAGGGAGGTCCACCAACTTGTCAAGACACCAATTCATGCTTCTTACTATTCAAACAACCCACCTACAAAGAGTCATGTAAGCCACACCATTTTACATGTCTATATATGTTATTGTTTTGGTGGTACAAACTTTCTGTGACATTTAATAATGTTCGTTATAAACAATCATAATAACTCTGCTTTCTTCTATCCAGACTTTGAATCGTTATTGGCCTACATCTCCATCAATCCGTGTGAACAGAATGCTTATACCACCTGCAAGTGCAGTATGTGTCTCATAACAGAATATTTAATAATTTTCAACACTGTGCTTTTGAGTTTTTATTGATCCCATGTATTTAACTCAGCTCGAGTAGATATATGATAATAGTTTGTCTTGTTTTCCATTCTTCAGATGAATATATCATTGTTATTATTTGTTAAGTAAAACATATCAGTTTGAAAAGTTCTGGCTTGAATTTTTCAGTTATCAAACAGACGTAAAGAAGAGATTTGTTGTAATGAGCCTGTGGTGCCTGCCTTAGTGAACACCATGGGAACTTCATCCGATCCAATGCCAGGTGACAGCTGTGCGATTTGTGAGTTATTGATGCAGCATGCTGATGTTGCTACTCAGACTCATGGGATTTATTACCATTTTCCATGTTTAAGGTCCTGGAAGCCGTCCACACAGCTCAACAAGTGCTGAATTGGAGCAGCTGAGCTCTCTTTCGATAAGCAGTCCTCAGAACCCTGTAGCAACAACAACGCGTGCAAAGGAGTCTTCTAGGTATGGGTTTAAGCGAACAGCTTTTCTTTAATAAATATTGACATAAAGTTCTTTCAATATTTTACTTATTTATTTATTATTATTATTTGCAGATTTAAAGGGAAGCGTGCGTATCCTTCAATTCCAAATCAACCTTCAGAAGCAAGCGCTCACTTCATGTTTGAACTGGCAAAAACAGTGCTGTTGAAGGCTGGTGGGAACAGCAGCACCTCACTCTTCACGCAGGCCTCAACTTCTCAAAACCACCATGTACCCCACCGAGTCCTTCACATTTGTGCCTTCCAACTGGGGTTGTATGCACTCGGCCTCCACAACTGTGTGAGCCCTAACTGGCTTAGCCGCACCTACTCTTCTCATGTATCCTGGATCACAGGTATGAATTGTTAATAATATTACTATTTTCCAAATATTTTTCTTTGAAATAAAATGTACTATTCAAATTTCTTTTACTGAACTAAACAAAACAGCTTTTGTGTGTCTTGTGGTTACAGATCATTTTAAAATGATCAGTATAGTGGTCTGATGGTTGTTGAGAAAATTGCATAAAATTGTAAACATTAATAAAATATACATGTTTTAAAATAAAAACCATCTTAATTTAGGTGTTTATTTATGGCTTGGTTAGAAAGTAAAATAATAATCTTACATTTGCTTACTTCCTTTTATGTGTATATATTCTTCCTTTAGGACAAGCAATAGAGATTGGCGCCCCAGCAATCTCCTTCCTAATAGACACTTGGGAAGGTCACCTAACTCCTCCAGAAGCTGTCAGCATAGCTGACAGAGCATCCCGAGGATGTGATATCAATATAGTGAGAGCTGCTGCTGAGTTGGCTCTATCGTGCCTCCCTCACTCACATGCCCTCAACCCTAATGAAATTCAGAGAGCCATTTTGCAGGTAAGTCATACAATGTGCACTGTGACATATTAAAGGATAAACTTAAAAAGTTACATTAATTTATTATATTGCTAAGACCTTTGCTGTTACATCATACAGTCAATGAATGTTTCAGCATTTATTCAGTTTTGTACTAGTTGAATACGCCTGTTATGGTTGTGGCTGATGTGTCTTTCAGAACAGTTGGTTCTTGGTATATTCTCCAGTATGGAGTTATCTATAAGATAGTAAAACAACCCATTTCAGAATATAATTGAAAGCAGCTTGCTACAACCTAATGGAAGCCTAAAACACGTACATTTTTTAAAACTAAAACTGAACAATTGCCAAAATTCAAATGACGGGGTGTATGTAAAATTTCCTTTTATGCAGTGTAATAGCCACTGAGGAATTTTGTAAATAAGTAATCTTTTCAATTTGCTCTAAAAATAAAATAATTGGCACATCAAATTGGGAGTATATTAGTGTAGCTGATACAAAATGTATTTTCCTTTTTAGTGCAAGGAACAAAGTGACCAGATGTTGGAGCAGTCTTGTCTGACAGTGGAGAGTGCCGCAAAGGGTGGAGGTGTATACCCTGAGGTCTTATTCCAGGTTGCAAAGTACTGGTATGAACTGTACGTCAAGGTGAGCCCAAAAATGGTGAGCATTTTGCTTTAGTAAATAACATTAAAAAGAAACTTTTTATAAGGGCAGACAAATAATTAAACCGATTTAACATGCAGGTAAATGAGTTGACCATGGTACTTTACACCAGGTGTTCTGGCACTGATTCAAGATATTAGAGGTTTCTTCTCCAACTAATGGTTGAATTGTTCATTTTAGCATAATGTAAAATACATAATTTGTACAATTAATTCCCTCCAGCTTGGATGACTATTGCTTTATTTCTCTACACATTCACATGCACACCCTCATATTTATGCCTACTCTACTTTGAGTTAATTAAATACCTTTTAAAATTTTATTGTGTTATTCATTGGAGCTCTTTTGGTTCAGGGAAGTTTGTACTCTGGCACTATGCCCTGGAAGCTCATGTACTGACAAGGCATGTGAATTGGGTCTATGTTTTTTATGAGTTAAGAACAAATGCCTGGAAATCAAATATTTAATGTGTACCCATAATTGCTGATGTATATTCACATTCAAGACTATTAAATTAGTATAACTTGTAAGTTATGTTACCTGATCTAAAATTTTGGACATGTATATCATAATTTCTGTAGATGTTGGTAATATTCAAGGGATTAGTTTATCATCATGAATTGAAGATAACCTTATACCCTAGTTCTAATTCAAAATCATTTTGAAAAGAAATAAATTGAATTTTTATTGTCTGTAGCACTCACCAGGAGCAGGAGAGCAGCCTATGGAATGTGAAGTCCCACATGAGCCTCTTCCTTTGGATCCCAAGGGATTGGTTTCATTTTTGGAAGCGCAGCAGATGGGCCCATCAGGCAATGGTCTCCTTGCTGCTGGTGCTGCAGCACAGGCTGTGGTTGTCACAAGCACGCCACCGCCTCCCCATCTCCATCCAACAGTGACTACATTGGCCCCACTTGGGATGAGTGTACCATATACTGTGAGCCCTTACAGCTTTGCTGTACACCCACATCACCAATTCACAGGCCCTCTGGCCCACCACCCTAGAGCCGTTGCCTTGCCTCCACCCCACCTGCAGATGTACCTTTCCCCTCCTACCTTTCAGTACCCACCTCATGCAGCAAATCAGCAGGCCGCCTACTCTGGTTTGCCACCACCAGCACCTCCTAGCCTTCAGTACTACGGAACAGCAGTGACGTTGGCACCTACCACTTCAGCAGCTGTCAGCGTGAGGGTTGCTGTCAGTGGGGCTGCTCCTCCACCACACCACCATCACGTGTACCCAATAACTGCAGCAACAATGCAGCAGGGTGCTGCTTTGCAGGTAACACTCGTTGTAAAGTGTGTCTTGAGTTTTTATATAAAAATTTGAAGCTTGTAATATACGGGATGACCTCAAAAGAACTTAATTATTCTTATTGAGTTATGTAAAAATCTCTTTCAAATTATTAAGTGCTACAGATCCTCAGAAAATTAATTTCACAGATACTAACAATTCAGCATTTGCTGTTCATGTTAACAGTTTCCAATATGCTAAATTAAGTCTTGTTAATTTCCCATATATATTTCCTGATATATTTACTATTATCATCTTGCATGTACGAGAGTAAATTCAATCTTTCTAAAATTGTGATATACAGAAAATTGAAACTAGTGTCTCTTTGGGCAGTTGACTCCATCTCATGGTACTCTGGCAGTGATGGCTGCAAGCAGTACTCAGCCTCAAGCCCAGACAACTCCACAGCAGGGCATTCCTGCTCCTTTGGTATCATCACAAGTAGTTCCAACTATGCAAGGTGCACCTGGGAGGCCACAACCGCCACAGGTACAAATAAGGATGCCTGAATTCTCTTCTTTATGCTAACCTCTAGTACTTGTTTTTATTCTTTTTTTCCCCTTACTTCTACATTTTTGTCACCTTGAAAAAATCATATACTCGAAAGCTAACATGAAATATAGCTTCTATGTGTGCTCATTTTTGTTGGCTGCTATTTCCAGGTTCACCGCCAGCAGTCTCAGCAGTACACTCAGACTCAGCTCCGCTACCTTCTAGCTGCTTATCGTGTTGGTATGCTTGCACTTGAAACTTTGGCAAGAAGAGTGCATGATGACAGGCCACTGGCCAAATATGCCCGCAACCCACCTTATGGAGAAGATGTAAAGTGGTTGCTTAGAATTGCGAAGACCTTAGGTAAGGCTCTTTTTACTATCAACAAATGTACCCTTCCTTTTGTGTGTGTGATAGTCATGATAGATAGAAACATGGAGGAAAGGTGGGAATATGTTATAAATAATGCATATGCTCAGGAGTGGCAATATGCTCATAGGAAAGCATATGCTCGAGAAATGACTAAATATTTAGCAGGCTTGAGGATCAGGCCTGGTTCATTTGCTCTGTACGCAAACTATACTAACCATTTAGTTACTATGTCACAGAGCGAATTGCGTACAAAGTAAATGAACTGGAATTGATCCCTAAGCCTGCTGAATATTTTCAATAGTTTCTTATTTGTCCTTTCTTGTCTACATATTGAACATATTCTTTGCTTTGAGCATATTTATATGCCTGAGCATATTCCCACCTTTGTCCAATGGTTTTATCTTTCCTCACTATCCAATAATTCAACGTTGGACATGTTCACTTAATAAAATCTGTATCATTAAATAAATATATATATATCGGCTAGCCGATCACTGGAAATGTCTTCCTAACTTTCTGATGAAGGGGGCGGTGCCTCTGAAAATTCAAGTTCTCTAAACCTCACAAGGTGTCTACCATCTATGAACCTCAGGTAAGTCATCTTCTTTCTATCTCTCTGTCCTTTTCCCATTAATTATATATATATATATATATATAAACAATTAATAAGGAAAGGAAAGAAAGGTAGAAAGTAGGTGACTTACCAGATTTTCATAGTTGGAGTTCTTTAAATTTTCAGAGGCACTGCCCCCTTCATCAGAAAGTTAGGAATACATTTCCAGTGATTGTCTAGTTGACAACTGACTTAATTAAAAGCATGGAAGAATTAAGTTAGTATGGTATTTAACATGTAGTCAAAGAAAAAGTGTTAAATAGTAAATGCACAAATGAAAAGTATATTTTCAAGTAACTAACAAAAGATGTTTAAGAATTAAATTAATTGAGAAATAGTCTGATCTATGCACCAAAATTTTGTTTAGCTTTTACTGGATGAAGTTTTTTATAAATTTTATGTATAATTAATTGGTAAAAAGAACATTAAATACTGACAATTTGTTTTGTATATCTTGCAGGTAGCCAATACCTCCACCAGTTCTGTGTGTGTGCTGTGAACAGCATTGTCAGTCCATTTGTTCTCCATGATGTTGCTGTAGAAGCTGCACACTACTTAGCTCGGAACAATCCAAACTTAGTGATGCAGCACCTGCGGTCGGCATTAACACCTCTAGTGCAGAAATGTCAACAAATGTAAGTTGATATTGTTGGGAAGTTTGAGTGTTGATATTCTTAGAGGTATGGACCTCTTAAAACAATTTTTTTATTGTAAAAGGAATAGAAATGAATGCATGGAAAATAAATGTGCTTACTTTGTGTAACTGCAATGTACCATAGATTTCCTGTTGATATGCTGTTTTTTTTGTCATGGTTTAGGTTCATAATACATTAGATAAATGCTGCAATATTAAAACTATAGTATTATATAAAGTTAAAAAGCCAGTAAACCAGGACTTTTCATACTTTGTCTCAAGCATATTTTACACTAGGGAATAAATGTGTAGAATCTAAATAGTAATAATAAAAGAAATTTGAGGACCAAAATTAAAAAGCACAAGAAAGAGTTCTCAAAGTAAATAATTGTATATTCTGTCAAAATAAGTTTGTTGTTACATTTAATGTGCAGTATGAAGTTTTGAAAACCATAGAAATATAATTCAAAGGATATGTTACTATTAGTTTATATCCTTATGAAAATAATTGAAATAAAAAAAATGAATGCAGTGTCAAAATATTCAAATTCTATTATTGGCAATTGATGTTGTAAACTATTATTATGTGAAACAAAAAACATGACAGAACGCACCTGCAGTGTTATTAATAGGCAGTTGCCATGATGCATATTACAGTATGATGAAATGGCATTAAGCAGCAGAAAGTGCATTAATATTTTAATTTAATAATATTGAAGGCTTAGGACACTTTACCTGTAACAAAATAATTTTTAATGTTTATACTAATCATACCTGATTGACATTGTTTATATGTGGTTTTGGCAGGTATATACAGTGTATGCATCAGAAATTATATCACCTGACAAGTGCAGATTATGAAGACTTTGTGAACATAGTTTGTTCAGCAAGGGCAGCCTTCCAAATATCACCAGATGGAAACACACAGTTTAAGGAGTGGCTGCAATCAATTCGAAGGTAACCTCAGTAGTCCTTTTTTAGAAACTTATATCACTTTCCAAATGACCATTTAATAACTGGTTTATCTCTTTCCAGATCAAAATCTTGTAAAAAGGACTTGTGGGCACAGATAAATGCTGCACTGCAGACAAATCCTAAATGACAAAGGTCGGACTTAGGTACCCTTCATTGTAGCAGTAGTTCAGGGAGTTCCAGCAGACCTCAGTCAGCAGAAATGGCAGACTCTGGCAACATCTGGGAGGGCGGCAGACTGGCTCGCGTCCTCTGGGATGACAGATGACTGCACCTCCCTTTATTCAAGAAGCCGTTATTTAATTTTTACCTTTTAATATATAGGAATTGATTTCACTCTTCTCTGCAATCTATTTGTCCTTTTTTAATTTAATATTCATTACAGTTTGTATTTCGATAAAAAAAATAGGATAATAGTAGATTTTTTAACCAGCACATTGTTGGGTGGGAATACATTTCATTCCAGTATGGAAAAAAAGCACACCACGCCTTCAAATTCATTCAGAACCATTATTGTAGTATGCAAAATATATGTAGTTCGGTAATGTAATGTATATATGAAAGAAAGAGTGTTTACCAGAGAGAAGATCTCATTTTACATGTAATATTATATTGTTGACGGTATTATTCCATATATAACGTCTTCTTTGTTAACTTGAATTTCAGTTTGTGTCTGTGTTTCATAGTGGAGATTTCTTTCTGATGTCATTTTGCGATTATTTATTTATTTCAAGTTTTTGAGACTCTGCCTCAGAAGTAAGAGCAATATAGATATAATAGTGTAATATTTTGTGCAAAGTACTTTGAACTACAAATTCATTCTTTCGTTTGTGAGATGAAATCACAGAAGCTCTACTTAACTGCATTCCTTGCTGAAAGAGTGTTCATTTTGTTGACCACCAAATTTCTACAAACAGCTTAATTAGAGAACCATTTGTTGATTTATTTTATAAAATATTTCCCAATGACAAAAACCAGGCACTTTTGAACTGAAACAAGAGTAAAACATAAATTTATACACTACTTTCTGCAAGGGTTGTATTTTGAACCATGACTTGAGCATAGTTTGTCTGCACATCGGCAAAGCTATTTTTTTTTTGTCTGTGGTACTGTATTGTGTTTATGTTCCTTGAATAACCATGTCTGTCTGTGTGTTAATGAAAATAGTAGGAATCAAGTAGTAGTTTATACCTTTTCGTTTGCTCCTCCAAAACCTCATGAAGGTCTCGAATGGAGGAGTGGTGGAGTGATGTCCTCTGTATTAAGCTATCACGTTTACTGTACTTGCTGAAGCAGAGTAAATATAAGTAAAAAAAATTAAACAAATATATTTTTTCACTGTGTGCATAATGAGAGCGGGTGCACTGGTCTTTTTATGTTTTTACAGATTGCAGTACTTTTCAGTTGGATGTTAATGACACACTCCCTATTCCCATCCTTTAATAATTCTAATACAACTTCCTGAATAAATGTTGAGTTCTCAGTAGAAAGGTGTTCTCTTCTGAAATTTATTCTCTCTAGCAGGTGAAGCCATTTTAAAATATATAACACATGCTTTTAATGTTTCTTTCATTCATTAACTTTTTTCCTATTTCTGCTATTTTTGCTTAATTTATATTGAACAGTTTTTTTATAATTATCCATGTGTTTTTAAAAATTAATGGTATTAATATTACACAAAGTTTTCATTGTATAGAAAGAGCTTGAAAAGTATAATTCAAGAATTTGAATTTTTGGCTTCATTTGGTGTCCTCATTCAGATTAAGAGAACCATTGGTTAAAATTCTGTTTTAAATCCTGACAGGTTGCACAGTTTCGTGGAGCATAAATTCTGTACTCTGTAGACCTCTGAATTGTTACTCATGAGAGTAGCGCTTATGATAATTGATTTATCTTGTCAAACTGAAACATACGGGTGTTTATTTGTGTATAGTATGCAAATATTATTTGAATATATTTGTAGTCTTCTTATTGTATATACATTTTGTGAATCAGTTTTCACTCTGTATATTCTTTTTGCCCATATAATTTGGCATAAAACTCAATGCTTTCAAACTATACGGTCTGAAAGTTGGCATGTATGTAGAAATGGATATACAAATCTATTCACATTGTGTGAAAAAGAGATATTATTGATGAAGGAGCACAAACTCTGAGTCGGCACAAGTTATTTCCTTATTTAATATATTTCTTAAAATCTGATTTTATTGTAGTGTACTTAAAAAAACCAATGCACCTGCAATTTTATATATACATATATATGAGAAAAAGAATTCTTGTCATCTATTTATGCAATTAAAATATAATCTGAAAAAAAAAATTAACGTCATGACACCCATTATTTAATGTAGACCTTTTGTCTACAACATTAGATGGAAATGTAGCAGTTTCGGAGCATGTGTAATCTGGTGTAAGTTGACTTAAGCTGTATGTGAGCATTTTTGTGTGTCAGTGCCTCTTCTTCGCTTTGGTTTTTCTATGGAGTGTGTCAAAAGAAATTTCTGTCCTTTGTCTTCGGATATATTAAACTAAGAACCTTCGAAAATGTCCGTATGGTACATCTGTGTAATATGAGGTTGTTATGGTGCTGAATACTTTTAACTTTGTGAGTGGTGGCTCTTCTAATTTGGAATCTCTGTAACAATTTAGTAGTGAAAATGGAACTAAAAATATTTTGCTTAAATTTTATTTCTATATGTGAGTTTATTATACACAAATAATCAGTACTTTGCATTTTTAAACCTACTGAAACATTGGATGCTCGTTAAGTAACATTTTAAAACAGCAAAAAAATTTAGTTTCTTTTAAAAACGATTATGAAATTGAAACTGTGTTCTGCAGATTAAACTCTATTTATTGTCCGTTTTACTGTCAACTTGAAAACTGGTGTTTGACTTGCTACAAATTGTACAATACCCATTTAGTTTTAAAATGAAAGTTTTGAAACATTTAAACACGTTCCTATAAACCAATCATTTGAATTTTCTTGATGTGCCATAATTAATTTATTTGCAACCAGCCTGATTTAATTTTTACATTGATTCATTGTCATTATTTAATGAAGTGGAAACCAAAAAACAAAGAAATAAAATCAACTAACTACTGTAGAATACCAGGGAATATCTGTATTATAGTATTGGCACAAAGTTAAATGTCTTTCAACGTCATTTCATGTGTGTGTGTGTGTGTGTGTAATGAATGTTTGTGTTTGTTGTAATTATTTCTTCAAGATATTTTCAAACCCACATTTTTTATCTCGTAATCACATGAAGTAGTAGAATGTGAAACAAAAGAAACTTTCAGGTATTTTTAAACTTGTTGTATGTCCCACAGCATATTTTGTGGCTATCAATTTAGAATAGTTGATTAAATATTTAGGTGTTAGTGAAATATGACCTCTATTTAAAATAATATAATTAAAAACCTACTTTTAAAGAATGTCAAAAGTAGTTCTTTTTAATGGTGGGATCAGGTTTAGTTCATTGTTTGGGCTATTCATAATTTAAAGTACAAAATATACACAGAACATTGGAAGTAACTCAAATTCAATCAAATGTACAGATTAACAGAAAATATAGTAAAAATTGTTCCAATTCATATGACATTCACGTAAATTTCAAGGTCTATGAAATCATTACAATTTTAACTAATGAAGTAATTGGCTCAAGCGAATTATAATTTATATTCTGGGTTAATTTGTCATTAAAAGGCAACCACAAATCAGTCTTATTGGGTACCAGAATCTGAGTTGAATTAGTTAAATGTGTTATGGTGAGGTGACAAATTGAATTATCGTCTTGGAAGTTCATTTAAAGGTGTCAATCTAAACACTGTACATTAATCATTTAATTATTTATACATCATAATTAAGTGTAAATTGTGCTATGTTGTAAAACACTCTTTGTAGATCATCTTATTCAAGATGGTTTGTTTAAAATTAATAATAAACCATTTTCCACATTTGTTTTTCATTAAAACTTCAAAAACATAGTTTCTCCTTTTACTTTATCTACACATATCTTTAGACCATGGGTTTGTAAAAAGGGGTACTTAAAAGCACCAGATGGGTTATATGTGCATTCTTAAAAAAATTGCTTAAAATGGAAAACCATTAAAAAATAATTTGTTATAAACCCTTTCAGGTCAGAAATTTATCTAGAGTAAAATCAATAAAAATACAACATTGTCTTGGCAACTTCCAAATGCTGCCTTGATATTAGTATGAACTGTAAACATGATCCCACCAAGTTAGTAGAGTAGGTTTAGCTTTAGGCTGAATGTGGCAGTGTAAAAGTCACATTTTAAAGATATGCAGTAGGGTGCTGGCAGGCATTCGGCAGCATCGACAATCAACGCTATCCTGAAAGGAGCCCCACCGCCATGCTTTCCATTCATCCTTCTGTCTCTTAAGTTGTCTAAGGAAACCCATCAGCATCAGTTAGTTGATGTATGGTTTTAAATTATCAGAATGACATTTTGTGTTCAGTAGATTTGATATTATGACTATTAAATAAGTGTAAAAATAGTCCTTTAATTAATTTTTTTAGACTAAAACATTTATAAATAAACATCAATTGACAAAAGTGGATACTGACAATTACTTAAAAATAAATACTTTATATGTATGCGTAACTATTTAATTGTTCACAATTTTTCTTTAATTTACTAATGTATCAATTGCTGAAAATTATTATAGTTTCATACAAATATATGCTGTAAACTGTTGGCATTGACCAGTCAGAAGAAGGGGGAGGTGACCTTTCAGATTTATTTATGAATTCTTAAAATGCCAGAATCCACTTCTGTCAACTTTTGAGGAGAGGACTTCAAGTTTGTTGCATATCATTGCTGTGGCGTGGGGCTGGGTTTTTGCCAGCTGCCCCTAACAATGCAGTGAGAGTTCATCACAGCTCAGTTGATTGTGCTCAATTAATATTTAATATATATGTATATGTAATATTTATTATGGATGCAGAAACTAACTGCATAGTTGTTGCTCACTTGGGGGTTAACAAGATGTCGGTGCATTATTGTGTCTTAAAGGATGAATTGTAATTCATGTGATTCACTTGGGAAGGATACAGATAGCAGGGTTATTGTAAAATCATTGACTAAAGTAATAAATAGAAAAGAACAGAAAGGTGATCATCTGTTTGAAAAGTCTGTTATGGTGTAATTTTATTGCAAGAGATGTATAAATTTTCTGAAGATGCATATGTACAAAAGTCTGTTTGGATTTCCCATGTGAGCCACAGAATAATACAAGAAACTGCTGTTTGCCTCTCAGCACACCGAAATACAGTGAGGTTTTATTGTAAAATATTATTATATTTACTATTCTGGATATTTTATCCATTTTTTTCCATTTTAGATTAGAGTTTTTTAATTGATAGGTGTTAACAAAGTTAATGCAATTATCTTTGTGGAAGAAACTTGCTAAATATGAGAAAAAAAATCAGAAATGAATGGAGATGATTTTATTGTAATGCCCTAAGCTTTGTGTGTTAAAAAAATCTTGTGCTCCCATCATAAAAATATTCTATTAATAAATTTAAAAAACTACTTGAAGAAATGTGTATTTTATTTCCTTGAAAATACTGCCATTATATCCTCTAAACTAAGATTTTTAATTGGATTATTAGAATGTGAATAATCAAATGTTTAGTGAGTTATTAAAATATTGCAATATATATTTTCACATGTTATGAATCATTTATTGTAATTACCCTAATATTTCTAGATCAGCTTGAGAGTATATAAGCCATTTTATTCAACACTAAAACAATGTATAAATAATTTGCTTCTAATGCAAATATTTTCTGGATAGCTGCTTCACAGTATTAAGCTGTTTGAATAATTCAATTATTGAAGAAAGCTTCTTGGGTTTCCACCTCGGTAATGTCATATAACAGAGACGTTTCGACAGCTTTCCTGGAAGATGATAGCAGTGAAAACCGAAGAAATGTCGCTGTTCTACAATATCGCCCAGGTGGAAAGCCGAGAAGCTTTTATTCTTTCAATTCACTGGGAAAGCCTTCAATCTTAAGTAATTAAATTATTGTTAGATTGGCTTCACAATCTCGCCAAACTTATCAATCTGCCGAAGGCATGGGAAACACTTCCAAAAGTTTTAGACAATAGTGGTGTCCATCCTACATGTGAAATAGGCCACATTTTTTCTAGTTCTTATCCAAATTCAATTATTTAACCACATCACATTATTATTTTAAAACACACGACATAGAATTTTTTATATTTCCCTGTACGATTCCCAATCATACATGATGATGTGGTTTTCAGTCCTATGACTGGTCTGATGCAGCCCTCCATGCCAACTTACCTTGTGCAAGCCTTTTCATTTGAACAGAACTAGAACATCCTATCTAATCTGCTGTGCATACTCCTTCATTTCCTCACCCTCTTCTACTCTTACCCTACGCACTTCCCTCTAATTCTAATTTTACAAGACCCTCATGTCTTCTCTTTGTCAATGTCCTCCATATTTTTCGCTCTACCCCTATTTTGCTTAGAACTTCCTCGCTAGTGATTTTATCCACAACTCTGATTTTCATCATTCTCCAATAGCACCACATTTCAAAGGCTTCCAATCTTTTCCTTTCTGCAGCTCCTATTGTCCACGTTTTGCACCCATATAATGCCACACTCCATATGAACATTTTTAGCAATGATATCCTAATATTCATACTTATATTACCTGTAAGTAAATTCTTTTTTTTTTTTTTTTGGTGAAATTCTTCCTTGCCTGTGCTATCCTACTCTAGTTATTATATTGCTCAAGTATCAGAATTCCTTAACTTCCTTTGTTATTCCACTGTTTCCCATACCACACTCCATTACCTTGGTTTTCCCTCTATTAATCCTCATATTGAACTCTTTCTCCAGAACCATGTGCATGCCTTTTATTATGGTTTCCAAGTCTTCTCCTGACTCACCTATACCACAATATCATCAGCTAAGCGTAGGGTTTTTACTTCTTCTTGTTGCAGTATGATTTCTTTTCCATATTCTAGTTTAACGTTCTTCAACACCTGTTCTATATATAAGTTAAACAGCATTAAACATATCTTGAGAGTCTTTTGTTCATTAATATGGCTAGTTTATATTGAGTTAACTTTAAATCAATTGTACTTTTGGAACCAGATTTCAGTAGTCATTTAATCTGTGCTTCTATCAGAAGTCTTTATAAATAAATAAAAAGCCATATTATACCACTATATTGTATATTTAAAATGAACCATTGTATTTTCCTTTATGTAAAGTTTGTCATAAATAATAATAGGCTTTTAACTGCCGTAGAAAATGGTTCTCAGAATGCATCTTAATTTTTTATGGAAACAAATTAATTACTCAGTAGTTGTGATGAAACTGAGTAAAATTTTCTACTCCATTTTTTTATGGAAACATAATGCACCCCCTTAGTGTTCATTTGGTGTTTTATACTAAGAAAATTGGCAATACAGACTCCAGATGGTGCAACATGCTTATCAACCTAAGTGGATTTGAAATTGAATTTTATCTACCTTATCATAATGGCATACAGATAAGGAAGAAGTGACCATGTGATTCTGATCAGTTGTGCTGTATGACAAAAACAAACCAGTAAGTAAGCATTTTTAAAGCTACTTTAAATGTATATTTATTTTTTGAGCTGTATCAAACTGCAGGTTTAGTATTTGGATAGTGGATGTATTTATTGCTATAATAGAGCAGAATTTTGTTCCCAAATATATATATATATATATATAAATTAGTTATATCTTGAAAAAAAAGTTGATATTTTATTTTCTCTCGACAGTCTCGCTTGTTGACTCTTGATTTTTTCTTTGTCCTATTTTTGCTCTCCTGACTGCACTGATAGGACACCCTACCTATGTTTTTAATTTTCTCTCACAAGGCATGATGTATAGAGGAGACTGATGAAATATTTGTGATAATGGAAGGGCTCAATAAGTAGGGCAATAAATTGCAAACCATGTGATAGTATTTTTGTGTCTTCTTTAGAATACATACATGGAACTTACTCAGTATCAAGTTCTCCTATATATTGATTGCTGTTGCCTCAGCTAGGATCGAAGCTCTTGAAGGAAATTAGTTGTAGACAGTTTTTACAAATATTTAGAAGAAAAGCTGCTTTCAGAATCCACAGTTTAAATGAGACGAACCTAATTTTAAAGGTTTTAAGTGCATAATTATAATTAGTTTGTTACAGTAACTGCTCCGAACTTTGAATAGTATTTGTTTTGTATTCTAAATGTTTACAATAGTTCACTAACAGTGCAGAATATAGATACTAACACACAAGTCATTATTTTGCTAAATTTGATAATGAGAACCTCTTGAATGTGCTATGATCTATCTAAAGCTTTTGACATACTATCTCATAGCCTCCTTATTGAGAAACTCAAATTCTATGACTTTGAATGAAGAAGCTACCAATCTGATGAACTCTTACTTGTCCAACAGGTTTCAGTAAGTTGTCTATGGCGATGATGTGTCTAACTTCTTACCAGTCAACCATGGTGTTCCTCAAGGCTCGATTCTTGGCCCCATTCTTTTCATTATCTACATTAATGATCAGCTTTACAAAAACCTTGACCCTAATATACAGACATACCTGTTTTCTGATGACTTAAATGTCTACCATAATTCCACAATGGGCAATGAATGGAGACCATTTCATTAAATATCTCAGACAAAATCCAAGATTGGTGTACAGCAAAAATTACTGTGTCTCAACAAGGATAAAATCCAAAACTTAGAACTCAGTTCAGTCCCACATGGTCAAAAAAATAGATTATGGCTCAGTCAATCTTCTGGATTTTATAATAGCTGCAAATCTAAACTGGGACCAACATATCCAAAACATTGGGTCAAAGATAAGTTGAGATGTTTTTTGTTTTAAGATGCCTAAAATTATGTGTAAATGCCAAAGTTTTAAGAGTTGTTTACTTTGGCCATGTCCACAGTCATCTCTGGGGACACCAATCTTCTGCTGAAAGGCTCTTTCAATTACAATAAAAGGCCATCAGGTTAATTTGTGGTCTCCCATATCTGAGACACTGCATGACACATATTGTAAAACTGTGCCTGTGTTGTTTGTTATGCATGAGGCGTCACCGTTACCGGCGATTGGCGCACCGAAATTGAAATAGTTTATATTTTGCAAACAAATATAGTACTGGATGAAGAGTTTTTGGAATTCCAGTCGGGTGATGTCCTTTGTAGTCCTCAACGTTTCCATCACTGACACCACCATCATCTTCATCAAAAATTGGTGGTTTAAATAGTCCGGATCGAATTAGCCAGTCAAATCAGGGGCTTTCTGTGTGGTCCAATCAGATTCGAATTTGATTCGAAAGCACTTCACCTGAAGATGCTGGCGGTGTCAGCCATGGAAACGTTGTGGACTACAAACGACATCACCCGACTGGAATCCCGAGAACTCTTCATCCAGCATCTTCGTCGGGAAAATCTACGTTCTCTAAAAATAGTACTGTATTCGAAAAATTGTACAGTATTTAAAAAAACTATAGACGAGGCTTACTTTAAATATATTAAACATATAAGAGGTTGGTTGCATTTTAAAGATTTCATCAAACTGCGAAAACTGTCATGACTGGCTGCTTCCTAAAATTTAAATTATTTAAAGTATTTACGAAGGAAAAACACTTTCTTGTTACAAATTTGTGTAAAAATTGACTTTAATATTTTCTGCCCCGTTGCCTTATTATTACGAAATTATCCTCTTAAAAATTATTTCGAGGGGTCATGTAGCTTAACTAAAAGAGCTCACGAGCCGTCATTCCTTAGCTGTATCAATAATAAAAATAAGATTTTAGATCTTAATTACAGTCGAGATTCCAGGCAACAAATGCATATTAACGTCCACATTCACACCTTCGATTACAGCCCGTCATGATTCCCCCCCCCCCCCTTTTCTCTCGTCGTTCTATTTACTACAGAAAACGATCCATTTGGGGTCAGATAACAGATATCATCGCGACTATCGCTCTTGTTTTATCTCCTGTTAGGTATTTTAATGACAGATTCTAGAAATATTTCGTGGTCATAATTATTTAACTTTCCGTCTTTGTAAACGGTTAACTACACTCTACTTCCTTCATCCGTCTACCGCTCAAGGATGATTGCAAACGCTCGTATTAAAATATACGAACAACTGGATTATAAAATGGTAAGAAAAGGACTTCGGCCAGGAGAAGGGATAGATTAATAGTCCACATTTTGAAACATGGGAGTTTTGTAAAGTTATTGTGGGGGGTAAGAACAGAAGAGTGAGGTCAATGATGGAATACGCTAAGTAGATTAGGGAAAATGTGGGATGTGGTAGTTATGTATAAATTTAAAGGCTTGCACACGGTAACTTGTCCTTATTCGAGCATTCCATAGTCTACCATTTTGAAGCATGACACTGTTCCTGCCCATTCGGCCAAATTGGTCAAAGACACCATCCATTTTCGCACTTGGCTCCTTCAGATCACCATTTGTTTTCATCGATGAGACGCACGCTGGCTGAGCAGCATTTCACAACATTCGGGAAGTGGGAAAAATGACCTGGTGAATGGATGTCGATGAAGGATGAAGCTTTCTCTTGCCTGAAAGATGGTCAAAATGTATAGAAAACGATGGTCGATATTTTTAATAAAAGATCTTTCGCTATTACTCCTAAATTATTGTATATTTTTAATATAAAAACGACATTTGAAACTTTTACATATGTTGTGTTGTGAAGAAAGGTAAAGTAGACAGGTGTGATTGATGAAAAGTGGGGAGAGGAATGAGACTATTGCAACGTTTCGAGCTGTAAAAGCTTCAGCTTCAACAAAGGCTAAGAATGGGAACCGTCGGAGCACTCTTGAAACGAACCAAAGCTACTAAATTCAGTCTGTTCGAGAGAGTCGACTGTCAGGGTCTCAACGACTTGCATGATTAATGACGTTTACTGTTGACCCAATTCGTGTACACGAATATGCTTAGAGCTCTGAAAAAGGAAGTCAATGTTCTGTTAATTAATAATTGTAGTATTTCTTTAAGGGGAGGATTTCATTATTCTGTTTTATTAGATTTTTTTCCCTGACTGACCCTCCATCGTAAAGGAAGGTTCAATTGTTTTAGGTTGCTCGAGATGCACTTCAAGCTACTGTATTTGCCGTTTTTCGCCTTCTTTGTGGTGGCTCCACTTGATGAGGCCATTGCAGAGGACAGAGAGGAGGCCAATAACGAAACGACTACTACAGACACAACTACCACCGAGAGTGCCACTGAGAAAACAACTTCTACTGAAGCATCCACCACAAAAAATGAAGATGTGTTAATCAACGTGTATTTTATCAATGACCTGCATTACCACATCTTACCATTGGACGACCATATTTATCCCTGCAACGGTGGTGAGTAAAACTAACGAAAGCAAAGTTCTGCTCAGGTGATCAAAGTCAAGTTTAATTCCAAACTATTAGGGTAATTATGAAGTCCACGTAAAGATCGGTACATGTTGATGGCTGAACAGCATCATAAATCATTCTGTACGTGGAAGACAAGCTCTTCAAGTTTTCTTTGAACGTCGTGCCGGCAAGTAAGTTTGGAAAACCACCGCCTGTAGTCGCTGAAAATTCTGCAACTTGAAACAGATGGTTGTGATTTCATCTTGAACAACATGGCGCGTCTCCACATTTCCACAGTTGAGACGTTGTTATAACTGGGGAGATTTAGCTGGCCGTGTGTCAAAAGAAAACTTCCCCTGTATTGTAATGTGGGTAGACGGGAGCTCAGTTAACCTCGAGGCTTTGTTGAGACAAGTTGAAGACAGTTTTGAAGGTAGGAAATATATTTTTCAGTTCAGGATATGTTGTAGGTAAAAAATTCGTCCGTATAGTTAAGGGTTAGTAAGTATACACGTTGCCTGTCTGTATATCCCGTTCGTAAGAATCTAATATATGGGTCATTCCATGTCAGTTCAACCCAGCCATAACACCCATGGTCTCAGATTTTAATGAAACTTGGCATGTTTTTTCCTTTCATGGATATAAGGAATGATATGAAATATTTCTGCTCTATCACAAATGGTTTTTGTTTTACAGCCTGCTAAAGTTTTTGAAATCGCGTGTTTTTTTTCGATCGGCGGATGAAATGAATTTTGTTCTTCCATAGAAAATACATTATATCTTCCTTATTTACCAACCAATGTTGATAATTTTTTATGGGAATACTTCAATAGGAAAGGAAGCCAGAAAAAAATTATTGTAACTATAAACTATTTGTAAATGGTCTGAAAAAAATTTAAAAGTGGTGAAATGAATTTTTTAAAATGAAATATGACTATCGACGCGAAGCGGAATATCATCGCGAGGGAAAAGGATAACGACAAAAGTTTTTTATAATTATTATTCATAAATATATAAACTACCACATCAAAAAATAAAATTAATGGTTTTTTCATTCCTTGATATTTTTTTTTCACTTCAAAAATAGGAAATGGGTCATTCCATGTCATGTGGCTTAATTTTCAGAACCGATCCCCAAGCAACCATTTTCGATTTTGATGAAATTTTTACAGATTGTACTATGAGGCCTTAGATGAACTTGTGAAAAATTTCAGTTCGAAATATGCATTTCTGAGTCTTTTCGCAGAAGGCAGCCGTTCGTCAGAGTAGACGTCGTTCCAAAAATGCCTCTTTTGTGCTTTAACATTGCGGCAGATATTACAGAATTGATCCTGAAAATTATTTTCTAGGATAAACCTAATGCTTACATTACGAAAAAAAAGCATATATGCTTCCAACGATGACAGTAGCGTTGCGCAGGCCTAAACTCCCCTCCCCCTATTCCTTCCTCTGCATGCCATGATGTGTCGTGTTGTGGCTGATGAACTGCCGCTACTCCAGTGGCCACCTCATTGACAGGAGTTTGACGTCTTGTTATTTTTTTTTCTCCATGGGGTTACAACATGAAGAGCGTTTATGTTACACCTCTACCACAGAAATCAATATGCTTGGTCGAGTGTGGGTAGAAGTGGAATACCGAATAGATTTTTGACGTGTGAGGAAGGATGCGCACATATAAAAGAGGAAAAGGGGAAAAAATCGAGTCTGTGTCTTTCACATACCATTTTTCCGTTTTTCTTACCCAATTTCACAATTGGTTTTTTTGGGAAATATTTCACATGTTCAGTTGTAGAATGATCAGCAACTACGGTCGGAGGCGTCCCTGCCCGCGGTTTTCCAACACAACGTGTAAAACCAAAATTTGAGAATTTGTCTTTCATGTTCTGCGTCATTTGTTTAGTCATTTACTTATACAGCTTCCTTGAAATGTTTAATGGACTTTATATAATTACTTTGTCTATGATATTAAAGGGCATTGTTACAGAAAATCGTATCAGTAAAGAAGAACAATAAGAGTTCACATGAACGTGGTGTCTATATCGGACGCATAACTTCATATCGTCTGTTTAATTATTTTTATTGCACTGAAACAATGAAGGTGATATGTGAACTCAAATGTCGCAGAAATTAGTAATAAGGAATTATGTGGACAGTCATTGGAAAACGGTAGCCCAGAAGATCATAAACGGTTAAGGTGAAACAGATTACGACCATGGAATGGAGAAAATAATGTGGTAGTAATAATTTCGGTAAAAATAGCAATCGCCCTACAAACCGGTTTATAACGGTTACTCATAGCGGTAAGAAAACAATGGGGAAAAATCGCTTAATGGATAAAAATCGATTGAGGGAACACACGAACACTTTTAGTAGTGAAGATATAAGCACGTTAGGATTTGTTATTGTTTCGGAAACGAGGTGAGCGTACGTTGCGAGGTCGAAGGCGCCGTCGAGGACGCCTGGCGTCGATGGGCTGCATGCTGGGCGACCAGAGGACGTCGCTGGATATGGGTCGGATAATCTTGGGTTCTCCTCGGGCGCCGCACTTTCTGCACCCACGTCGCCGAGACGCCCTCATGCGACGCAGACGCGCCAGCAAGCGTTGCAAGTGACTCTGCACTGGCTGGAATACCATAAAGACGAAATATACACCTTAGTATTAGTGTTCAGTATATACAAACCTTATTACAAGGAGAAAATGAGTTGAAACTGCAGAGATGTAAACGTGAAATTAGGGAAAATGGTTATTTTTTATGTTGCTCAAACACTGACGTGAGAAGAGGCTCTCAGGGAAATCTACTGAAGACATGGAACACGATTCCCCGTTACCAATTGTACAGCTATGACCGCGACTTCATTGCGCGGAAATAGCTCTTTTTATTTTGCCCTAAAAACGAAAGTACGGTATTATTTATTTATGATCGCTTCACGGTAATCCTTATAACTCGCAATTGATAGAGTAAGAATGCTCGCCCTCCCTCTATCTCTCATGTTTATAATAACACAGTAAGCGGGATGAATAGTATAGGAACGGCTAATAGGACTTTTAACTCGCAGTTGGTTTTCACTTGGCAATAGAATGGACTTATAAATATTTACATTAATATCTTCAAAACTCTGCAAGATATCGAAATGAAACATACACGAAAATTTAAGTTAAAATTCCTGTTTCAATCCCTGAAAGTTTCATTGAAATACATTCAGCCGTTTCAAGAGCATAGGAACCCGTATTAAATTTTTGGAGATTTAAACGCACGTTTAACAAGATACTTTCACATCGAATTAAGATTTAAATTATGTTAATATCATTATTGAAATGAAATATGCTCGAAATTTAAAGTTAATTTTCCTGTTTTCAACTGTCAAATTTTCATTGAAATCCGTTGAGAAGTTTCGGAGACAAACATATGGACTGTCAGAGAAACAAATTTTATTTATTAGTATAGATTATTACGTGGACTGAAGGAAAATATTTCACTTAATCAGAAATATGTGTGATAAAACCTTTAAATTCATTTCATAACTGTATTTGTAATTAATTGCTTTACTAAAATACAAATATTTAATAATTAAATATTATGGTCATATATACTATGTGGAATAAAGGAAAATATTTTATTAAATGTCAAATATTTGAATTTTAAACCAAAGATTACTTTCCTTGTGTAGCTGTTTTGAGAAATAGTTCTCGGGCTTTTCACCCGGAGTAAGTAATTATTCAGGGACGTTTCGACAACCAAACGCACGGCCTATAAGATGACAGTGCGTTTGGTCGTCGAAATGTCGCTTGAATGATAAAGTCTTTAAATTAATTTCAAAGCTAATAAAGGAAAATATTTTACCAAATTTAAAATATTATGAAATGATATTCGTTGCAACGTCACCGTTAGTAATGACCGTGGCTTGTTCGATGCGTGGACATGAGGTATACCTTTGTGGACTAATACTCCCCTTTAGCACATTAGCACATACATTAAATATTATTTATTGTTTGGCCGTTTAGATGAGGCGGAAAGTAGACAAAATTAACAATTAAAAAATAATTTAGTTCAATATGAAGTTTTTCCAGATCAAGACCGAAAAAAAGATTTTTTGCTGTATTAATTTTGTCTGTTTTTGGGCGTTGAAATGGAATGAGTGCGCTCAGCGAACACGGTTCCAGAAAAATATTTTTTGGGAAGATAACAGAATTTATGTGTTACAGATCTGTTACAGGCCTGCTAATGGAATAAGGGTTTTAATCAAGTGAATGACATTAGAAAATAAACGTGTTTATGGCCGCTCTTATAGTTTAATTGGCAATATTGCTAAAGCTGGTTAATATTACATTCCTCGTATTCACCTGCAATCCAATCAATAATAAATATTATGATGGTTATATATTATATCGGTTGCCATTGCGAGATGAACCTCAGATGATAAGTAACTGTATGCATTTAAAAAGGGCTATTAGACTATTACACGCGGATTATAACTCTAAATGTTACACTTTAAAAGAAAATAATTTGACACTAATCATGAAATTTTCATGTAAATTGGTTTTAAAATCTCATACCTTCATGACGTTGAATTTATCACCGAGTTTCAGAATTTGGAATAAAAATCAACCCGCTCCATAACCTTTTCCATCTGAAACGTCTGGACGTATTTGTTTCTATCCTCTTTGCATTTAAAAAATCAGAGTAAGTATGCGATTGCTGTCAACCATGTCTATTTGAAATTTTATACTTTTCCTAGGCTAATATTATAAATTAAAAAGAGGCACAATTATATATATATATATATATATATTGACTTTGACTTAAATCAGAAAATTTTAAGTGTCGTTACCCGTAGAATGTAAGAATCGCCTCTTCATATCCCTTAATTCCTCCTCTTTCCGTTCCTGAAATTCTATTATTATTAATGCGAGGGATGTTTGATAAGTCTGGTTTGTTTAGAAAACTTACTTTCTTTCTCAAAATACTTGGCTGTACTCTATGCAAAATCCACATGAACTTAACCCAATTTATTTTTGTTTTACACAGCTGTCCATCCCTTCAAATGAAAGTGTTTAAATGAGAGCGCGCGAATTTGGTTTATTCCGGAAATTCTGAGCAGTATATTTTCCTTCTTTCACTCTCATACTTCCTTCGTCTTCCAGGTCATGTTGTGGATTTGCCCTCTGTTGACGGAAGAAAGGATCTGGACTGGTACTGCCCGGCGATTGAGAAAATCCTCAGTTTTCTTCCACTTCCTTTCAACTTCCTTACCCGCTCTTCCTCCTAATTCAAGAGCAACAATGCTCACCTCCTCTGCTTGCAACACTGACGTATTAATTGTTCACTTCCTCTGCTTCCTGTTCCCTTCAACCATAGAAACATATTGACTGCCTCTCTTCTTCTTGGCTTTTTCAACGTCTTGATCAAATCTTCTCATTTTATTCTTCTAACCTTCCAGCTAAACTCTTCTTTTCCCTTTCTCCAAGTGAAAACACCAACCCACGTAACATGTCCACACCAATCTCTCTGCGTCCTTTGTCCAGTGTGGGAATGTTTGCGCTGACAAAGAGAATAGTTTCCTTGGGAACTTTTGTAGGGAGCAAGTCCCTTCAGAAAAGCAACCCTAATGACATGTAGCTGTAGCTCTTGTCTGCCTGTCCCCAAGTTAGAATATTCTTGATGAATTTAGATCGTTTAAAATAAAAAAGTGAAGTAAATAGCGGTGGGATTGTGCTGCGCTACACCATCTGGCTACATATCAAACACTAGAGAGGGCTGTGGAGAATAAACTACGATGGCATATGTTCAAAACTTTTAGGAATATCTTTGAAAGGCTCATGTTCACCAACAATGGCGCGAAGGTGATAAATTTCCCTCGTAGGGTATTCTAATGTCAGAGTAAAACAGAAGGTTAAAAAGAAAGAGGAACGACAAAGAAGACCATAGAAACACAGCGGAGAGATCATCAACCAAAGACTAAATATCGAGGAGGTTATTCTTCCTCTTTAGGGCTAGACCTTGAAGAGTGTTTGGGTTCTTGTACTACAGCCTGATAACCAACAGAGTTTCCTTGCTTTTGGATATGTTTGAGTAAACTACTTTTGCTCCATAAACCCATCTTTCTAGTTCCTCCGCTTACTAAGGGTGATATAAGGCTGATGTAGTTTAATCAAATCACCAGATGCACACTGATCACTGAAAAGATATGAAGTTACTTAATACAAAGAAAAATAATTTTTGTATTTCAGCGACCTGTTATGGTGGGGTGGCGAGACTGAAGAAGAAACTTCTGGACACGGCCGAAGGATCATCAGCCGTGTTGATCAACGCTGGCCACAGCTTCGACGGAGAACTTTTCAACGCGTTTGGTTTCTCTGCTTTCCAAGAAGCGGCCAAGCTTCTCAACTTCAGTGCACAGGTGAATCTCTAAACGTTATTTTGACAGTAACCATGTGTTTAACTGTGTTGAAACGTCTATCATGTACAAACAATGCCATTACAGAAAAACATCCAAAACGTTAATTAATACTAATTCTGTTTATGGAAACTCGTACTGGAATCGTGATTATGTTTATTTTCTTAGAGTGGTTAGTAACTGATGAATAACGTTAGAGGGAAAAAATTATATTTTCATTTTACTTTCTTCGTGAACTTCCGATCTTCTGCGTCTTATCATCACCTTTTTAATGTTTCTAATCCCACTGTTACATTTTAAAACCCTTCGCCTATGACATTAATAAGAGATATTGCATTCCAATTTTCTTTTCAATTTATTTTGTTTACGTTACAAAATTTTCCTTTCAAAGATATCGTATACCCAGCTATGCCCAGGTACTTCTTTATATTAGCTCCGTACAGTATTTAATTAAAAATTAATGTAATTTAATCCCTCGGTTCTAAGAACTATTTTAAAAAGTCTTATTAACTATACGAATGTCTTCTTACCAGCCATTTGTAGATACTCATCATGATTCCAATACTCGTAATTTTTGTTTCAATTGCTGCCCGTAATTACGGAGGTGTCTCACTGTGACGTCACCGCTCACTCCTCTGAATTCTCAATACGTAGACATGATGCGCACTCCAAAGAGTATTCTAAATAAAGCAGCGCTCGGAGCGTGACGATCATCTCCACTCCTCTAGGATCATATAGCTCCTAGGCCAATAAGAACCTATGTAAAACCAGCGCGTTTTTTGAGTCGCGTAAAATCTGCCTTAAAAGAACAAAAGACAAATTTAAGAGGATTATTTATTTACACCATATCTTAGTATTTTCAAATATGTTATGTACAAATATAAATTTATACGGAAGATTAAGAAAAGTGACCATGTTGGATGCTCAGTTATATCCGGACGTAGTAGTGTAGTAATGGTATTATTCTCGTTTACTTCTCCTCACTATTTTTACATAATTATTAAAATTTTAACGTTCTTTGATTCCAAATATAGAAAACTGATTGTGTATTTGCTTAGGAATTCAAGTTAGGACGGTGGAAGTTGGTTTCGCCCCCTTCAGTTTGGCGATTTAATATTTCTTCTTCTTGAAACAGGTTCCGTCTGAAGACTTGTACCAGTTCGGTCTGGAGCCAGCTAGTAAATACATTACGTCTCAAGAGGCGAATATGGTCTGCGCCAATGTTAAAACCAAAAATGCCCAAAAATTGCTCACGGTCAACGATTGCAAGATTTCTATCATCGGATTTGTAGAGAAATCCAGAATTGTGAGTACACAGATGTTGATTACCTCGTATCGCTTAGGAGTTAATTAAATAAAACGTGACTGTCGTTGTCCAGGATTCTCTTGGTCTGTCTGGGCTCACAGCTGACGAGGAAAAGAAGGCCGTTGAGGATGAGGTTGCCAAGGCCAATGGAAATATCATTATCGTTGTCGGTACAGTCAATCAGATTTAACAGTTATGTACCATTAACTTGTAACAATCCCATGTCAAATTAAGAATTAATTTAAACATTAAACATGTCCGGCTCGTTGTTAAGAGAAACAAAACGCGGTTTACGTTATAATACGTCACGAAGGCGAAATAAAGTTTGTAATCTGTTTCTCAGGGTTAATTCGTGGTTTCACTTGGAACGAAGTTTACATAATATATAAATATTTTCAATTCTTGTACAACCTTTCTTTGTTATACATATAAATAAACTGTTTTCAGGGAGTTCGAGCTTAGAAAAAGCACAGGAAATAGCAAGCATTGATAAAGTTAATCTTGTGCTAGTAAGCGACGCAAAAGGTAAGACATAACTGAAATACGATGACAGTTCTTGTCTGCTTCAAAACCTCTGGAATTTTATATTGAGTTGATTTTTTATAATTGTTATAACAGGTTCCGACGATTTCATCTGGGTAAAAGTAAAAGATAGCTTTGTTGGAAGTCTCGGAGTAAACGACAAGAAACTAGATTCCATCTTCAGAATAGGCCAAATTACGTTCAAGATGAATGAGTTCTGCAATGTGGAGTCGATAGAAAAGAATTTATTACCTTACGATAAGGGTAGTGAAGAAGGTAATAAACTTCAGTCATGACAACTGAATAATTCGTTCATACTATTAAAAATGATCTGAGCTTTAATATGCACCTCTAATTTATTTTCATTCTACGAGGTTGTACTCGTAACTCAAGTGTACTCTCTATGTCATGTCGAATTATATACTGTTCAGGTCTAATACAAATAAGTACCCGTCACCCAGCGAGTATTCAATTCATCTTTTGTCGTATTTTCTCTTTCCAATTTAACAAATAAAGACTGGAAATGGGAAACGCTGAAAGTGCCAAAATTGGATAGTTTCTCATTTTTCCTAAAAAACTGATCAACGTGCCATGACCAATAACTTAGGAAAGGTTGGAAGTTCCAGAGAAGCCTCCTTGCACTTCAAAATACCTCCACTAGATGGAACAGTATGTAAGTTCCTTTGGTCATAACATTAGAAATGTTGAATGTCCCGAGCGCGTCTAGCATCTTTATGATGGAAAGTTAAGTAAAGATTAAAAACATAAAGAAGAATAGTGAGCTAAGAATTCAAGGAAAGCCGTATGTAACAACCGAAGGGACATGTGTTTCTCAGAAAGGGAAAAGTGCATGATACCAGAAGAACTAGAAACTATGGTTGCCACTGCTAGGTTTAAAAACCCTTTCCAAGTAGTGAAAATGGATGAAGGTAATTTCTTAGATTTGGCTTCCTTGGCTGACAGATTTTTAAATACCTTCAAACTACAGATAAAAATATCTTCAGCAAGACGTTTCATCTCAGATGACGATGAAGTTGGACTGAGGTTTGTTGTGTTGAAGAAGGAAATACACCTCGCCTTTCATTGAGCAGTAAATTAAGAGCTGAAAAAAAGAAGGACCTATTAACCATGGTCGATTTTCTTCAAGTGATATACAGGGAATTTTATATCTTGTTGTGTCAGTGATGCCAGTATTATATTTTTTGTTACTGTTGATATATGTACATTCAGCGATTACTTGGAAGTGAAGCATGGCACTTGCATCTTTAACAAAATTTTTATTTTTATATTACTTTGAATTCTAAAAATATACTTATTTGCAACACTTTTTATGTCAGACAAAAGAAACTATGTGAATCTCTCATAATATTCATTCCTTCCATTAAATGATTTGTAATGTGAATTTTTCATGATTTCTTTCTGTTTTTGTACTTTTAACATTTTGGCACGTTTCTCATTTGCAGTCTTCAAATGTGAATTATTTAGTTGTTCTCAAACCAGATTCAGGATGAAATAAGGTCAGAAGTTTTACAGTTGAATAATACTGGAGGCTGTTGAGCGCGGTTCTAAATTTAATTAATTACCAAATGAATTACTATTACAGCCCATTTAAAATCATGAAATATCCATGTAGTAGTAGAAACACTCGTAATTAAATTTTGTGTTGTCTTTTTATGATGTTTGACTGTACTTTCTGTATTTCTATTATAGAGAAGAATAATCGAATAGAACCGTACATGACATGGCTGTATTATTTGTGTGTTTCAGATGAAGTGGTAAACGCAATGAGTCCGTACCTGGTCCAACTGCTTAAAGAGACGACGACGGACGTCGCTGTGAACTGCACTGGCGTTTGCCAGACGTCGGAGTGCGTCGCGGGGAGTTTGGTCGCCGACGCCATCGTAATGTTCTTGGCCACGGTCGGTGAGACTACGATGCCAAAACTAGCGTTAGTTCTAGGACGCAGCTTTTCGAGATTATTTATAAAAGGTAACACAAAACCCTCCAATATTTTTTTAAATATTATACATCGAAACAATATTTAGTAGAACATATTTAACCCTTTGGAGGTGGTAAATAATACCTATAATTTTTTTTAATAAAATTTTTATTTAGGGTCGCATTAACAACTACGATTATTAGCCACTTAAAATTTACAATTAATCAGTAATGTTTACAACTGATTACAAATTTAAGTTATTAAAGAGCGAATGTTTTCCCGGTGTATCTGGTGCTTCAATAATTCTTGGGCTTCCAACCGGGTGAAAGTAGGCAAACACTTGATTGACAACGATGGCAGTGACCGCCATCGAAACGTCATGGCCAATGCATACTTTCAGCCTGTTGGAAGCCCAAGACCTATTGAAGAAATTAAGTTATATTTATCTTAGTATTTAGATATTTTTTTATTAATTATTTAGAACATAATTGGCCTGTTTTCTAGTACATCCTTATCTTTACAACCTTACAAAATTGTTTTACAAAAATCATCTATTATTATTTTTTTTTACAGTAATACTAACTAACTAAAAACTAGAGATAGGAATAGAAGGGAATAGGGAGAAGAGGGGGAGGAAAAGATTAAAAGAAATTAAAGTTAGAACACAGTTGGAGAAGATTATTAGATTGGATGTATATAGAATGTTAAGGGAGAGGAAAACTACGGTAAGTAATAGCTGCTTCCTGTATGGGTATTTACATACTAAGATTTTACAATTTTTAATTTTTTCGTTCTGTCATTTTTATTTATTGCATCAAATTGGAAGCGCTTGCCTTGCTGGGGGTCTGTAGAGCAGACTGTATATCATGCAGAACGCTCTCCCTGCATAAGTTCTACCAGTAATATTGGTATTGGAAAAACGGTATTTCATAATTTTCAACATTTTAACTTGAAATCTTGGAGAATTCACCGATGTGTGAAGAAGAGTCGAAAAAATCGGCCTTTAAAATGGATTTTCTTAAGACCATGAAATCCAATTGGTTGTTTAACCACGTGTTATTTAAATATTTCTGTGTGTCCCTTCTTCCAGATTCCCACGCTAGCGTAATTACGGACATTCAATCGGTCATATCCGTACGTGTCTAAATGCCATCACTGGGGATTAGTGACGGCATCAGGTTTCGACACGCTGACGCCAACTGCAGTTCCCAATCCTCGTTAACTTTATATTAAACATTTAAGAAATATTAACTATCACGTTACATCACTATATCGTAGATTTCTTTTCCTCTCGGTACGTTCATTTTATGAAGTGGAGTTAATTTGGCGATTTTCTCTCTGCGATTTTGATTCAGATTTGTAGTTTATTTGTAATGATTTGATGTAGGAATCTAATTATTAATTTTTCCCAATTTTAGTTTCATTGTTTTTTTTTCATTTCCTCGCTCATTAGATTCCAGACGTTTCGGAAAGTGTAGGTTAAGTTTTGGGAAGAATTTATTGGGTGTCCTGTAGAGACTAATTTGGGTAATCCAGTTATGCCTTGGTGGGAGGCATTTCTTTAGTACTGAAATTACCTTAATTTTTAAGAGTACCTCGTAATTTCCTTCCCTCCTACCGTCTCTCCTGTATGTCAGAATTTTATTTTAAATTCATGAAGTTACAATACTTAATTGATAAAATACAATGTGGTTCTAAAAACCCGTTCAGATATTAATTTTAAATTTGACGCTAGTTAACAACACGCAATAAATCATCCGAAATTCTCTTCCGCGTCGTCGTTTCAGTTTAAAAATTAACTACGTGTTTGTGTTTACAGGTTTCATCCTGATTTTTGAAATATTACTTAAGTCAATAAAACTTTCTCTCCTTGAAATCCGTTAATGAACGTTCTTATCAGCTTTCCATTAATTTAAACGAAGGCTACATAAAACCTCTTTACTTTATTACGAGTGTAATTCCGACCTGTTTATCAAGGAAACATTCGGTATTTTGTATCTTGATCATATATTATAAAACAGATTGTAAATTTCGTGTCTGTATTTCCAGATAAAGTGAACGCATTTGAACTGTCCAAAATGCTGGACAATTTTTATTTGTGTTCCGTAAAGGTGAATGGTTCGTCGCTGAAGCAAATCTTTGAAAAGTCCGTTGCCGATTACAAGGACAAGGAAACTCCTATGGAAAACTATCTGCAAATTTCAGGTACGTTTGTGTGATTATCTCTGTTTCCATTTGTAGTGGTAGTCAGTCCTAAGACTGCGCAAACCTTTTAACTTTTACTTAGCTAACACATCCCACACCCTCCCTAATCTGCTTAGCGTATTCCATTCCTTGGCCTCCCTCTTCTGTTATTACACCTCTAATGCAAATTTTACAAGATCCTCATGTCTCAAAACGTGGCCTGTTAATATATCCCGTCTCTTGGTCAACGTCCTTCATATTGTTCGCTCTTCCCCTATTCTGTTAAGAACTTCCTCGTTAGTGATTCTATCCACCCATCTGACTTTCAGCATTCTCCTATAGAACCACAATTTCGAAAGCTTCTAATCTTTTCCTTCCTGAAACTTCTACCGTCCACGTTTCGCACCCATATAACGCCACACTCCGTACGAACATTTTTAGCAACGATTTCCTAATATTCACACTTATCCGTTAATAAAGTTCTCTTTTTTGCAAAAGCCTTCCTCGCCTGTGCTATCCTACTCGTTATGTCTACTATACATCTAAAATCCCTAGTTATTATGCTTCTCAAGTACCAGAAGTCCTTAACTTCCTTCAAAATTATCCCTTCCCAATCTAAAACCCTTTATTATTCCACTATTTCCCTACTTGTATTACATTACAATTAATATACCAAATGAATAATTTGTTGCCCTGAGGCACGCGAAAGTCAACTTCTTTACACTAAGAACAAACATAATTTCAACATATTGCTTCCTCTTCATCAAGTAATCATTTATTCAACTTATAACTTTGAATAAATTATTAATTAAATAATGTTTATATTCAGTCTTATAAGCTCTCTTGAAATCTTAACATTCCTCCCCGAACCATCACATTTATCACCATACAATTTCTCTAAAAATATTCAACAGATTCCCCCTCCCCCACCCGATGTTTTATATCAACTGTATTTATCTAATTTTCTGGGGATTTGTTTTCCTTTCTAACTGCGTCATATAAAAAGTAGTTTTGTAATTACAGTGGAGAACACTTAATATTAATACCTACTCGTATATATAATCCGATTAGTGAAACTATTATTTTCCATTTTGTAACGTATCATTCGTCTTTAAATTGTGAGTTTATTATTTTTCTTCAGAATTCTTCCGCGTGGTCTACAACCTGGAGAATGTCGTGGGCCGTCGAGTGGAAAAGCTGCAGGTCTTCAGCTCGAACAGTGGAGAGTGGAAGTTCATCGACGTCGCGGACGATCAGGACTACAACGTCGTTATCCCCGAGGATCTCTGGGAAACAACTAAAGATCTAGACTTGTTTACCAACCGGGTGGTCCTCAGTAAGTGAAAGATCATTATTACCTGCGATTCAATACTTTTGGAGGCCCTAATATTACGTCAGAAGCACACCGAAGAAGACGGGCTGATAGATGCGAACAGCACAGGACAATTAGTTCAGTATCTCATGCAAGTAAAATATTAACGAAATAGTATATAGCAGGATAAACCGTCAAATAGAATGCGTGTTAGAAGATCAGTTTGGTTTTAGGAAGAATGTAGGGCCAAGAGAAGCAATATTGACTATGTGTGTAATTTTAGAAGACATGATAAGAAAAACCAGGCCTACGTTTATGGAATTTGTAGATTTAGAAAAAGCGTTCGATAATGTGAACTGGAACACACTATCAAAGATTTTGAAGAAATTGTGGTGCTGTAAGAGACTGCTGAAAACCATATGGGTGGATAGAGTAACTAACCAGGAACCAGGAGAAGAAATATCTATAGGCCACATTTTGAGACATGAGGGTCTTGTAAAATTTACATCAGAGGGAAGTGCGTGTGGTAAAAACAGAAGAGTTATGCTAATAATGCAATACGCTAAGAATATTACGTAGGATATGGGATGTGGTTATGTGGAAATGAAAAGGCTTGCGCAAGACAGGATTGCATAGGGGGTAGCATAAGACCAGTCTTAGAACTGAATAGGACACACACACACATAAAATGTGAAACTCTCTGATTGAGACATTGATTGTGAAATTTAGTATACGGGTTCCTGTGCAACCATTGAAGGGAATTTTTAAAATTCATAAAAATGGACGCTGAGGTAACTGGGTCTGGAACAGAAAATATTTAAAGATCACCGATATTAAGTGTCTGAAAAATTCTCATATAGCCTTAATGAGGCGTCAGTAGCCACGAATTGTTCCAAAAATTGAAGTCTTCGGATGGATGACGAATCGTCGTTGTCGGCTGATGTCCTGGGATGTCCTCCAGTGAAATTGCAATCAGAAGGCATGATGGCATGCAATCGTGTTTCTCCCAAGATTAGTGAAGTACAACTCCACATTACAATCCTCGTTTATGTCCCCCCCCCCCATCTACCCCCGATTACCGGTCTGAAACTCTCTAAGTACCAGATAATTCCTTTCCTCACAATTCAAAAACAGTAATATACTATCTCTCTTTAAGACCCCCAAAATACTTAGTTCAGTATGCATGTGTAAAAACATTCGTTTCACCAATCTCCTCATCCTGCTGCCCCTTACAACAGGTAGGCCAACCCCTTCCCCCTATAGTAAAACTATTTACTTGCTACAAAATTATGTACATTTGGAGCCACCGATAATTATCATTTCAACTAATTATTTTTTTATATACTTGCAAGAAGTGTCAATTGTAATTTCAACTACCTCGTTTTAGTATTTGCAATTATTTTCCAGGCTGGACCAAGTTGGACGCGCTGCAGTATTACATTTCCATCACTGGGAAAAACCTATTTGTACCTCCACTAGGACAGAGGATTCAATACTCACAAGTATTGCCGGATCCTGTAAACGAGTGTCCTAACAACACGGGAGAAGTCATCATACGTAAGTAGACCGACGATTCAATTGTATTGATTGTATTAGTTCTCTGATAAAGAAACAGGCAGGGAATAATTAACTTAACCCATATGCTGCACAGTTTTACAATATACCAGCTGGCTGACCAAAGTTTCCCGCTGCAGTATTTAATCCAACAGTAATCTCTTCGTCAACACGTCATTGAATCACCAGCGTGTCATTTTTGAAAATTTACCTTTTCACACCCCCCCTATCATTGAAATCGCAGAAATGAACGTTGAAAATAACGTATTTATTTAGGAGGAATCCTGCCGAATGAACATGTGCGTAAATCGTAATTCAAATAATGCATCTGTAACACTCAATTTGTTCAATGTTGAACTACTCGATAATTACTCAATATGGCACGCAATTAAAATACCCGGTAAATTTTAGAACTCAGAAATTCAAAGTGGAAATGTCAAAACAATGCCAAGCTACGACGCAATGAACCATCCAGTTAACCCCGTAAATATAACGAAAGGGAATCACCAAGCCGTTTAGGAATTATGTATGTATATAAAAATAAAGATTTTGTCGATTATAAATTGTTTTTAATAAAATTTTCTTGTATTCTACCTGTTTCCTGACCAGCCATGGTATTGCTTCTTCGCCCGTCGACATTGTTTTGACATTTCCACTTCGGATTGCTGAGTTCTAAAATTTACCGCGTATTTTATCTTATCAACTCCGCTGGAATGTTATCAATTCCTGGAGCTTTACAATTGTCAGCGCCCTATTAAACGCCGACCTTAAAAATGTTGTCCCCCAACTCTTTATCACCCACCTCCTCCTCGTCTTCTTCTATTACCGACTGATCTAGATTTCCACTGTGATCTAGCTCTTCTAGATATTCCTTCCATCTTTCTGCCTTTTCTTCTTTATTCAGAATTGGTTTCCCATCCACTTTCCTGATGTTATTGCTAATATTTTCCCTCTCTCCGAATGTTTAATTGATTATACTATAAGCTGCGTCTGTTTTCCTCGCACCATGAAATCTTCAGCTGCTTTGCATTTCTTTTGTAGCCAAGCCTCTTTGGCTGCCTATCTACCTCATTTTTTAAGCGTCTGTACGGCTCTTTATCTTTTTATGTCTCGCGTTTTTATATTTACGACCTTCATCAACCATTTTTATTATTTCTTGTGTGTTCCATGCTTTCCTATTGGTTTGAGCTATTCTTCCTATTTTTTCGTTTGCTGCTCTAGTGATTTCTTCTTCAAGAATGTTCATTTCTCTTCTATATTTTTTCTTTCTCCTTTGTCTATTTATCTACTCTTGATACTTTCTTTGAAACTATGAAGCGCCTCCTGTTGTTTCAGTTATTCTAATTCCCATCTCTTTGTTTTAATTCCTTTCTTGAGTCTCTTAATTTTCAGTCTGCATTTCATTATCACCAGATCATGGTAGTAGTTCACATTTGCTCCTGGGCAGGGTTTTCAGTCCAGCACCTGATTTCTATATCTCTGTCTCACCATTACATAGTTTAATTGGTACCTGCCCGTGCTCCCAGGCTTCTTCCACGTGTATAGTCTTCTTTCATTATTCTGGAAACAGTTATTTGTCGCTAACAATTTATGCTCAATGCTAAATTCTACCAGCATGTCTCTCCTTTGATTTCTTGAGTCCATAGTTCCCAACTTCATGACTTTCCTGTTACTGTGTCCAATCACCTATTATTATCAAATTCTCGTTTCCCTTCACATACTTCATTATTTCTTTAATTTATTCGTAGATTTACTTTGTGAGTTATTCGATCTGTTTTTACCTTTCCGTTCCAGTGACCTTGGTGGTCGTAGGCCTGTTGTCCGGTCTGGGGATATTCCTCTGGAAGTACATCTATCCGAGGTACCGCGCAAGAAGAGGGTCAACAATTCACCTAATATCGTGACCGCAATCCCTCTGGATCAGACTTCAACAGCTCGCAGTTTGTTTTCATGGACAAAAAAAGTGATCATTTTTATCTTCGAAATGTGATAAAGGGAGGCGTTATAGCGAATAATGTGACCAGATGGGCAGAAAGTGTCCGCAACCTGTATATTATTCTTGAAACAAACAATTATTTATTATTTTACGTTTATTAAACAAGGAAGTAGCCACTTAAGTTTTTGGTTCAAGATTCAACTTTTTGGGTATAAATAACGATTTTTAAAACGTACACGTGTTCCCAGTGCAGTTTATACAAGGTATTATCAAATTTCTGTCTTTAAGTGATATGAAAGTGCAGGATAAATGATTGACCAGTTTCAGAATATTTTTAATCCCCCTGAAATTGTATTCTAAAATTTTTTATAATAAATTATTAATAAAAGTTAAACTTATCCAAATAGATAAATTTTTATTTAACATACTTTCTATAGCCTTATTAATTGCCATATTTTCAGAATTAACAGGTTTAAATGTTAAGTAAAATTATGACCTATTTTACAGACACAGTTTTTAATTAGATTGAAAGACGTTTCGTCTCTACATTTGGGCCTTCTCCAGGTATTAAATGTTGATGGAAATTGACAAATATATATACTTTACCACCTCTAAGAACAGCAGCAACAAGAATGATTTCCATTAAATTATTTGAATATGAGACTTTAATCGATTTACTACTTATATTTAAAGGTTTTTTTATATAAATTTGAGCCAGAGGTTTTAATATTACTTTCTCTATAATATGATTGTTCAAAGATCTTCATGAAATATTTGTAATAGATTCAGTAAAAATAGAGTCATTTGAGTTCATATTTTTCTTGTCATTCATAACTGAGAATTTAAAAATAATTCTATTAAGGAAAAACTTGCCATTAAAATGCCATATAATCCTAAACAGTGAGAGTCTGTTAATTTTAAAGCTTCAGAAATTAAATTATGAACTATATAATGGACCATATGTTTTAGATGGCCGGAATGAAAATTTAAAATGACGTTTTTGAAGGTTTATAAACCCACGTAGTCGATTAAATTAAAAATAGCGGAAGCCATATTCTTAAATACAAATGGTAAATTGATAGAAGTGAATTGTGAACTTCCCGATTTGTGTAGTAGATTTCGATTAAATTGTTTGGAGTATCTACCATTGAAGCTGTTTGAAATGTTTACTAGTCATTTGACGAGCTTCGGTAATGCTGACGAGGATGTCCGTTGGATGTGCAACAATTAAGTGATGTTATGGTGAAGAGGTGAGAGAATAATTTTTAATTACTTAACCATTATAAACTCTACCTGATTGTAAGTACTAAGCTCCAATATTGTTTGTGATTGTTTAGGATTTCTTCCAATTGAGGAAGTGATCTCGATCACTATTGTTGGACTTCGTATGTGATTCTATTGTTATGTTTTGATACCGTTGTGGTAATTTAGTTTCTGGATAAATTTTTGTCTTAACTTCACCTTCCTCGGTTCAATTTGTTGCAAATATTTCGCCTATAGGAAGAAAACATTTAGAAGGCATAAAAATTTGCCGAAACGTTGTTACTATTTAAATTTAAAGAATAAAGTCTGTATAAAGTTATAAATTGTTTAATTATGTATAATAGACGCTAAATTTAAACTTTCACATAATGAGTAGAAATTAAACATACTTACTCGAATATCAAAAATCAATAAATTAGACATTATATAACACGGAAAAAGTAAACAGAAAATCTAACACGCGCTGTCTTGGGAACAAGTCTTTTCACCGAACTGAACGACGAGGAATGTGCCCTTGTGTAAAAAATTAGGGACCGTCCACGAAACACACAAAGGAAAGATCAGAAAAAGCTAAACAGGAAGCAATCAAATTATTCAGCTTTGCAGTACAAGAAATTTTAAATCAGAGGGGAGAATCTAGAATAAATCACGCTTTTCAATAAAAATGTTCTTAGACTGATTCGCAAAATAAGCTACTTTAATGAAATGACTAGATGTAATGTAGTACATAAAGAAGGTTACTTGATGCTTGATTTAAGTGAGTGCTATATACACAAGTATTTCTTCCGAGAACGTGACCATGTATCGGCCAGTAGCGCCTTTTGAGTTTACGTAATGAGCCACCCCTTGACCTTGCAGTTTTACTTCTCGGAAAAGCGGAGGAAAATTGCCAAGTCACGATACAATATTTCGTCGATGTCCTTGAGGAAGAATCCCTCAGAAGTGATGTTACAGGTCACACGTTATGGGTTGGGCAGGGAGAAAAAGTGAGACGTCCAACGGGTTAGCCATTATTGCCAATTTAAATGAGACTAAGTGCAGATTTACAATAAATTTGGTGCTGAATTTATAATTTTAGCGGTGTTTGACATTCTGCATGGCGAATAAGAACAATTTTAGCCACCATTGGAAGGGGACGGATCAAGAACGAAACTTTTATGTTATAAATAGTGATTGGTGCATGTTGTTGTTGTTGTGGTATCCCTCCATGCTAAGGTATCTTGTACAAGCCTTTTCATTTCCGCATAACTACCACGTTTCCCCTCTACACTGCCCTCTAATGCTAATTTTACAAGACCCTCATGTCTTAAACCGTGGCCTAATAATCTCATCCTCCATATTGTTCGCTTTCACCCTATTCTGTTTAAAACTTCCTCGTTAGTTACTCTATCCACCCATTTGATTTTCAGTATTCTCCTATGGCACCACATTTTAAAGGCTTCCATTATTTTCCTTTCTGCAACTCCTACCATCCACGTTTCGCACCCATATAACGTCACACTGAAAATGAACATTTTTAGAACGATTTCTTAATATTCACACTTATATTACACGTAACTTCCTGGTTTTTGCGAAAGCCTTCCTTGCCTGTGCTATCCTACTATAGGCATGCTGTCTGAGTAGCAGAATTCCTTAACTTCCGTTAAAATATACCTTCCCAATCTGACACCCTTTGTTATTCCACTATTCCCCATAGTACACTTCTTCTCCAGGTCATGCCTTTTATTATGGTTTCCAAGTCATCTTCTGACTCCCCTAAAACCTCAATATCATGAGCAAACCTTAGGCGTTTTATTTCTCTTCCCTGCATTTTGATTCCTTTTCCACATTCCGTTTCATCTTTCTTATTCGCCTGTTCTATATATAAGTTAAACAGAATGGACATCATTGTTTTACTCGTTTCTTGATTTCTGCTTTCTTATCTTGATTTTAATTCTAGTTACTGCTGACTGTAGAGGTTATGTATAAGCCTCCTTTCTCGATATTTTATTCCAGTGCTCTTGAAAATCTTTCATAGTGTGTTCCAGTTCACATTATCAAACGGGTTTTCCCAATCTACAAATAAACGTAAGCCGGTTTTTTCTTATCCTGTCTTCTAAAATGAGACGCAAAGTCATATTGCTTCTCTTGTCCCTACATTCTTCCCAAAAAACAAACTGATCTTCTCCTAACACGCACCTTATTTTTGACGTACCATCCTCCTATTTACGATTTTCGTTAATATTTTGCATGCATGAGATACTAAGCTAATTGTCTTGTGCTGTTCGCATCTATCAGCCCCAGTCTTTTTCGGTATGGGTATAATTATGTTTTAGTAAAATATACTTGTGTAAATTCTTTATAAAGATTTAAACTCGTAGACAAATCGGAAAAAAAACAACACATTCTTAAAATCCCGATATAAAACCTCGGCTGCAGTTTACTGGAAGGGGGAAGAGATAGAGAACGTGGAAATAATTACAGTTCACCGAGTATTGACAAACATAGGATACTGGGAAAAGGGCAATATTTAAACATGTGTATAAGTTAGCTAAACTCATATTTGCTTAATTTATATGCCAAAATACAAACACCATGGAACATATGAGTGGATGACGAAAAAATATATGAGAAAATTTAACAAAAAAATACGATAAGCTGTATATTTTATTTAGAACCACCTTTTAACGTGACATATTTTTTGGAATCACGGATACTATGTTTTTATAACCATTACATTCAGCAACTTATTAAAATTTTGAAGGGTGATGAAAACGCAAAAGGTAAGTTTTCTTATCATTATAGTGTAATATATTTGTTGTAAGCTGCAATCATTGACAATAAAAAATTCAAGTGGAAAATACTGATAAACTTAGGTCATGTGTGATGTTGACATTTGAGTACTTAATAATAATTAAATACGAATGAAAGATTTGGATGACTGTGAAAAGTTTGACGAAATATTTTGTAGTTAATATTTTATCTACTGATGTCACTGTTATTTTAAGTTCACTGCAATCATCCATCGTTAACACCTAATCATCGAATCATCTGAGCGCACAGTAATTTAAAGTTTTCGCTACACTAAATTGACGCGTCGCTAAATTTCGTATTTTTCCAGAACCGACTTCTGATTGGACGATTTGTGAGTGTCGTGACAGGTTTCAGGGATTTAAAGAGTTAACTGAATCCAATTTGACCTCCAACATCGTAGGTACAATGAGTATTTATGTCTCAATTAAGGTACCAGAAGCAATATGTTTCTTCCTTAAGAAACAGGGATTATTTTCCTATGCGTGTATCTTGACTCTCATAGCGTACCGGGTGAATATTTAACTCCAATAAAGTACAGGGGACATTTTTAAACTCTTTGAAGTTACTGTGCTTATTCAATGTTTAAGAAGATTTTCTGGTGATAAAATAAACAATTCGTCGGTCAACGCCGGGTACTCATTTAGTAATGAAATATTCTGAACCTTGACCGCGTTGTATGAGACGCTACTAAATTTATTTCTGCTGTAGCAGTTACCCGTCTTGTCCCTTTGGTTTCCACTCGCCAAGTAGTTCTCCTTTAACACGTTTGTGTGTTAGAACTGCAGTGGTTGGCTTGCCTTGACCCTCCTTTGCCACGCTAGGGGCCAAATCCATACCAACTGCCCTACTTTTCGCCCGTCGCGGTGTTGCAGTGCTTCAACAGGAAGAAAAAGGCGTTCCCCCATCTGCCTTGCGTACAGAGAAGTGCAGAATCTTATGGTCGACTCACGAAAAAGTAAGTATAAAGGGCTTAAAATGCTAATAATACCGTCGATGACGTTTTACAATAACTTTGTTGTCATCAATAACAATTTTAATTAACACTGTAATAATAAACACAAGTTGCACATTTCAGAGTCTTCTGAATTCTTCAATTACTTTTAATCTATTTTTTCTTTATTACTCTATTTATTCAATTAAATACAGTCTATATTTATAATCATATCTGAATAAACTTTCAGTTTACAACCTTACCACCTTTATTATTTCAGTTTTAGTTAATGTTATTCCTGATTACAATTCTGGTATTAAATAGGACTGTTAAATCAAGTGATGACACGAAATAATCTAGCCATAGACAGATTTCCAAAAAAAAGTGATGAATGAACTCTACTATTGCAACAGATGTGTTTCATTGAAATGAATGAAATTATGACAAAGAACAAGCAACCTAAACTTTTTAGGAATTTATTTTATGTTTTCCTGCACAGTTCAAAAGCTGATGCTCATCCTAGCGGAAAAAGGCTAATCCTGAGACCATGCCGCCAAACAAACAACCATCTTTGGCGTATGCGGATTAGGATCTGTAGAAGGCAGAAAAGGAGGAAAAATTTTCTAATTTAGAAGAAATAGAAATTCTGAAGATGAAGTGAATTGCGGATCTGGTTAGGGGATTAATTTTACCTGACTGCAGCCGTAAACTTCCGAAACATTGAAGTAAATACAGAGCTGATGTAGCTGAAGGGTATCAGAGAATACACGACGAAGTCTTGTTCATTGAGATATCAGGCCAGGCTGACATTTGTATCCATCCAAAAAAAAAATACTGCAACGTGCAAGTAGTGGAAGTATAAAAAAGCTGAATGAAGTAATCCCTGCGTTTCATCGGAGAGGTCTGTAACGCGAGTTGCAAAAAATCCTTCACGTGCCACTGGGTTGACGAGAAGGCGACGCAGTTCCAGGAAGACTTTATACCATGACAAGTTCCAACGCAACAACATTCAAGGAAATCTGACATAGAAGGTAATCTCTATTGGCCGTCTATTTTGGATACTTACGGCCGTAACCGACGCAGCACACCAAACAAAATTTTCCACTTTGTATAACAGTTTCAACCATTTAAAACTTTACCTGATGAAGTTCACAAAGATGGATAATTATATTAATAAAATATTAACTCAATTTTTACTGACAACTTGGGCTTTGTGTTTTTTTATTTAATTAATATTTAATCTGGAAACTTAAATTTTATTCGCAGGAAACTGTCATTGACAAATGGTACGATTATTAAAAAAACAGCAATATGGCACAATGTTAATGTCCCTGCTGTAATTTCAAATATTAAAAATTTTTATAGATAAAATTTTGAAGAATACATATTATTAGGAATTTTAGAGCTGAAGTCGTGTTACATTTATTTTACGAAGCGTCGGATTTAATCAATTTATGAAAACAAGAAAATTTAAATCACAAATATATTTTGTCTGTAAATAAAAATATACCAATGATGGAAAAGTTTTTGAAGATTAGGAAACTTTAACGGAGGAAATATATCGTAGTAAAACTACAGAAAAACAGATGAGAATTATTACGGTCCCATGGCTTTTAAAGGTATGGAATAACTCAAATTTTCAATAACAATGGAGAGACATTTTTCTTTTGAGGGGGCAAGAGCTGTAGTGGACCGGAATATGAACTAAGATCCATAGAAATGCTTTCAATCGAATATGCTTACTAAATGCCATGAAACAGAAAAAGAAGGATAATGATGGAAAATTCTCGACTGGACTGGGTATCGAACCCTGGACGTCTACTAAAATATTTTTCAATGACAGTAGGAAAAATAATTCCAGTTAAAGCTCAGCCTTTCTTAATTATTGTAATTTTAAAAAATACAAATGAAGAATCAACGACCTGCATAACAGACTTATGCAATAAATTTTGTAAAAAGGAGAACATAAGATAGACGATTCGACCACCCACTGTGGTCCTTGTCAATAAACTAAATCAACAAAAGAAATATCACAAAGTCTATAGCCAAAACTAAGACTAAAGCATCACATAAATTTTTAAATTGTAAGGCGTACTGTTTAATTAGTTTTAATTGATTTAGTTTATTGACAACGATTACAATAGATGGTCGAACGTCTATTTTATGTTCAAAATTTTTTCAAAACTTATTTGATAAGTCTGTTATACGGGTTGTTAATTCCTCATTCGCAGACGTTAATTGTTTTTCTAAGTTAAAATATATTAGTTATATTATTTTATATTTTATAATTGAGGAATGAGATTTTTCTATTAAGCTTAAAAGTTATAAAGTTCGTCCGGTAAAATAGGAACTATAGAAGGATTCTATCTCAACCTTTATTTTAATAATTTAAATTAGAATTAGATGAGCAGAACTGTCTCAGCGCTCTCACAACTCATTATTGTTATAGGTACGTCAGTGAGGAAAAATGGAGAAATTAGAAACAGAAGTAACCAAAATGCGGACAATAAATTAAAAAGTATTTAACACTAATTTATGGACTATTTTGGCTATTCCTGTTTGTAATTTTCATACTTTAAGATATTATATTTAAGATTTGAAAGAAAAAAAATTATCTTTGTCGTCAAAGTCATTGTTAAAGGTCCGAGGTTCGAGTGACGTTATAGCCCCGCCCATTGTTGCGTCACTCGGTCCAAGGACACGAAGATAACAGAAGCGATATCTGGACAACTCTTCACCCGAACATTCTTAAATTAGTTTCTTTCGCAACAATCGGCCAAACGTGATAATCCCGCAGAGACCTTTCCTATCCGTGCATTGCTAATTACTGATTGGAACTCCATGAGGTTGTGGCTTCGGAGGGTTAAACTAGCAGTGACCTCGACTAAATTAGTACCGTGCGTGTTAAACAATAAATATTGTCATGGTACTGAAATGTTAAATATAAAAAAATATATATATACCATAAAATATCAACAGAGAATTTTTAAAACTCAAAAACCCACAGCCAGACGAGAAAAAAATATGTACAAGACGTTTATTCTGTTAAATAAAATTTCATGATTCATATTATTTTCTAATTTTTTAAAATGTTAAATAGTCGTGGAATATATCTTGTTATTTAAATTTTTTAACCTATATTTATAAATATTTACGATCTGACGCCATAAAACATAACAAACATTCAGAAGGGTAATCATGTATATGTATAATTTAACAAACAGGAAAACAATTACAATACAGGTTGGAAAGAGGCTTTTAAATTGACATGTCTACCAATAAAAATTCATCAAAGTTTAATCATAGATTTCTATTTCTAAACAAGTCTCTCAATAACTTAGCAAAATTTGCGCTCCTATAAATTTCTCTACGCCGTTCTCTCACAGATAGGAACACACCCTAGTTAATTCATCGTTTAATATATAATATTTTGACAATTAGATGCTGCGGAATTTCCAGGATTGGTCTGGCGCCGTAAGGTCGCCTAGGGTCTTACCTAGAAAGGTAAAAGATTAAGGCTGGTCCGGCAAAAAGGGGACGATGACTTGTGGAAACTTCCTCAGTGGTCACTCTTTTACATCGACCTCGTGAAGATCGCGATCTAGTAAGATTACACAGGGTTGACGCAGACACGTTACGTGTTTTACCCATAGTGGGGGTGACAGAGAGACGAGCTGGGAAGTCGCGAAGAGACGAAAAATGCACTTCACGACTCGACTTGGAAGGGGAATGAGGTTAGGGAAAAGAGGAGGAGGAGACGTATATATAGAAGAATTCGCGTCACAGTCTCGCCTCACAGAGTTCCTGGATTCGATTAGCAAACTGGATTAAACAGCAAATTTAAAAATACATAACATTAAATCATTTAATGAAATAAATAGCATAATATATGAAATAATATGTTTTTCAAAATAATTAAATTATCTTTAAAATTGTTATTATTAACCATGCCAAATAGCCCTCAAATTATTTATTTGTAAAAAAATTAGTTTGGGATTTTGTATAATTGTAAGTTTTTTGTTTTGTAAAAAATAGAATTTTATTTAGTAAATTAATAATCTGACAATTAAGTATAAATAAATAATCAATACAGCTAATTTGTCAGAAAATGATTTTATATTTATTTAATACATCTACGACGTTCCGTCTATATTTGTGGACTTCATCACGTAAATTGTAACTGGACAACAATTATCTGCTCATGACGCAAAATTATCCTTTCTTAGATGTTGTCCAGTTACAGTGTACCTGATGAGGCCCTCAAACATGGTTGGAAGTTCGTAGATGTATTAAATAAATATAAAATAAAAATTATGGAAAATTTGTGATACTGTTTATTAATTTATAAATTTGTTGGTAGATGGTTACCGACCGAATAACCCTGTATTATAAATTAACATAAATTTGCATTTTTTAAAGTAATAACTGGCACTGATTAAAAAACTGTACGATCATATTACAAAAATACGACGTTTCAAAATCTATAAATAGAAATTGAATTTATAATTATTAAAGAATACATTTTTGCCTTAGAAGTGTTGGCTATACTTATTATATTTCGTGAAGTCTCATGCTTATTACAAGGCGCGGGATAATTGTGCTCCAAAGAACTTAATGATGATTAAGAAGGCTGTGCAATTCTTAGAGATGACGTCACGTGTTACACGGAACAGAAAAATGCTGTCGTGTTCGCTTACATAATGAAACGTCAAATCAAGTCGCTGATACCTGATAAATCCCGCGGTCCGGATTAACTTGATGGAAACAAGTAATAACTCTGTGTCCAGCTTATTCCGGATCGAATTACATCGTGTCTGAATTCCTAATGACCTTCGTCCGCACACAGAAATGAAGACAGCTTAATATGATGCTAAATATTTCCCGAGGATTATTTAGTGCCTGTCTGAATAACGATTAAGTACAGTCCCTTTCGTCTGTTGCGGGCCAAAATGGTACCTTGCATTCAAAGTGCGGGCACAGGTGCACTTGGAGGTTGGAATTTCCTGCGTGGGCTGTAAATGACCTTCGACAGGGGAATGAAAATGATCGCAACCCAGTTTCTGAAGTAAAAAGTCGCACAACTGGTTTTAATGTAGCTCTTCGCTGTGTGTCAACCTCGTTATCTGTCCATCTCGTACGTACTACTGGTAAACCCCGGATACTCCAAAGTCACTCAAACGTATGTGGTAGATAAATTCCTGTGCGAAAGCTTTTCCTTACCAGTCAACAGAAGTTGGTTTCAACTGTTGATCCCGTGATCCCGGTCGGATTATCAACCACTGTCTCTTCTCGTAACGAGCCAGACTTATGTTAGACTCCCAGAAATCATTCTTCACGATATCTTCAATTTTTCTTGTCCTCAAAAGCTTATTGATACAATTTGCGTAATTAATTTATTGAGATAATTGTTCAGTTCGCATAGAAAAAAAAAGAAACTAAATGCTTGAAGGATTTCCTTTTATTAAACAGTAGGTACTCGAATAAAATAACGAGAAAGGAGGATTATACATAACTTCTACAGAAGACGGGCAGCAGTAACTTGAAAAGAAAGTCGTAGCAAATAAAGGAGTAAGACAAGGATGCAGTCAGTCACCCATGCTGTTTAAATTATATATAACAACCGATGAGGAAAGTGAAAACGGAATGTGCAAAAGAAATCATACTGCAAGGAGAAGAAATAAAAACCGTACTATAATATGTTAGGATTAGGGGAGTCAGAGAAGAAGACTTGGAAACCATAATAAATGGTATGAACGGGATGCTGCAGAAAGAGTTCAATATGAGGATTATTAGAGGGAAAACCAAGGCAATGGAGTGTATTATGGGAAACAGTGGAATAACAAAGGGTGTTAGCTTGGGAAGGAAGTTAAGGAGTTCTGTTACTTGGGCAGCATAAACCCCACTTATTCATCACAATACCATGTATTTGTTTGGCAACTGGACAACCCCGAAGATTTCTGTTGGCAATGTTTGACTTAGATCTTGATGGTTGAGATTTTCCTCTGGATCTGCTGAGTGTGGTTGTAATGCCAGCTGACTTAGGAGTTCCGGAATCTGTTGGCGAGGCTGATTGGGGAACGTTGGTCCTATCACCGTTGCTGCCAGATACGTAACACCGAGATAGCGGAGCATTGACTCTCGCACGATCAGACACAACCAAATAACATTCCGAGAGACTTCGTTCTGTAGTCCGCTGTTGGTGTGAATGGACAAGCCCAAGTAATCGCTCCGATTCCAGAAAACGTTAAAGCTAGAAGGACGTTCAACGTTTCACATTGTTTGGGAGGTTATCATGTCTGGTTATGCAGTCTCGAAGGTCTCTTCGATGTGCCAGAAGAGAGTGCATCAGTTAAGCTGAATTAAAATAAACTTATCATGTTCCAGTGATGGCCTCGACCTTGGAAACTGTAAACAGTTTCTGTCATCGTGTTATCGTTTTGGCTGATTTGCAGGGTTATCAACCGTAGAGGACACGCACGAGCAATGTCTTTATTCCGTATCCTCGTGAGCATCTCGTGTTAGCAGATTGCATTATGCTTAGCTTTCGCTTTCACCAAGTGGCTAGTAGCCATTAATAATATTATTGGTTCCTTGAGGTGTGATGTGGTCTTGACACTCGTACTGTTAATAATAACGAAAACATTTTTAAAAAGATGTTTTTATAATTTAACACGTAAGAAGAAAATTGACAATCTTATTTAAAAGTCCCCTGCAAGTCTGGTGAAAATTCTCTTCCCAGGAGACATAAATCAATAAATTATTATACATGATAATAGTGAGGTAAAATATGCAAAGCACACTAATTTCCTGATAGAAAATAAAATTTAAAGGTCAATTTCCATACCAAAAATTCTTCTACGTAAAATTTGATGTTAATATTTCAACAAATATAATAATCTTTTCGGACGAGGTAGTCAAGAAGTGAAGCTCCTAAATCTTAAGTCTCTAATGGTCGCTTTCATATTAATTAAACGACGCGGGGACTGAAATTAGAAATTTTTGTAAATACATTTATACTGAACTGAGATTTTAACTGTTAACAACATACATGTGTAGCAACGTGCAAAATTTTGTTTTTGTAAACTTGTTTCTTGTTGAGATATTTTTCCAAACAAATTTGGCAGTCTTGAAAATGTTAATTGCGTTACGTACTTTTTACCCTTTTTCACATTAATATGTAGGACTGATCATTTTTATTAATTTTCAATATTATTTGTGTAATTGAAAAAAATTGTGGGGAGAAATTAATTTTGAAAATTCGCACTTTTCAATATTTTTCCCCTAAACTACTGAAACAAATAGAAAATTAATATTTATATTTGAAGGTATCAGCATGCAGATTACGTACAAAAAGAATGAAGACAGTATCTTAATATTTGTGACGCATAGAAGGTAAATCAGGAAGCTGAGAAATACATTTTCCTGGAAAAAAAGTAATAATTTAGAATCAAACACGTTCATTAAAATTGTCCTGCATAATATTTTGCACCTTCCTTCTTTTGTTTGGTAGCCTCTTTTTTCAGTTTAGTGAATTTGTAGGCATATTAATTTGAAAAAAATATGAAATAGTTGTGAGACAGCGACGCTGTCCACTAGACCACACAATGCTAGAATTTTTGTAGTTGTTTTCGAAATCTATAATTTTTTGGTATTTTCTAGTCTCCTTTCAGCTTCCACTTGTACATTAGAAAAAAGACCAGGGCAGACATTACTCACATCACATTTAAACGATGTTTCGCTGTTCTGATCAATCATGATTTACCATTTGAGAAGTTCATTAAGACACCTAGGTGGAAATTCCAGTTGAGAAAGAAATCCTCGTGTCCTACATTGATAAATGCTGGCTGGAAGTAAGTTAGTGGGTGCTATATAGATATATAATAATACGAATCACGTGATTCGACATGTCTTTTCACGTGAAAGGGTCATTGTTCTATTTTCCTTTGACCCGCAAACATGCTCTCTCTTTGGCCACTTCGGGAACAAAAAAAATTCCCCTTATCGAATCAAGACTTTGTTTGCTCGATTGCTTGCTTTCAGACGACATCGTCGTTGTTGTAAGGCTATCACAAACACCGCGATGTCGTGTTGTGGACTTCCGTGGTCGTTTCTACCCTAAAAAGGCTTATGACCACTGTGTCTTTCACCAGTTAAGAGTTCTCAGCTCCTTTGTTGTTGTGGTTCTCTGTCCTAAGACTGATCTGATGCAATCCTCCATGATAAATTAACTTGCGCAAGACTTTTCATTTACGCATAACTATAACATTCCACATACTCCCTAATATACTTAGCGTATTCCATCATTGGCCTCCCTATTCTGTTCTTACCCCACACACTTCCCCCTAATGCTAATTTTATAAGATCCTCATGTCTAAAAACGTGGCCTATAAATCTATCCCTTCTCTTGGTCAAAGTCCTCTAAATTGTCCTCTCTTCCCCTTAGAAACTCCTCGTTAGTGATTCTGTCCACCAATCTGATTTTCAGCATTCTCCTACGGCAGCACATTTCATAGGTTTCTATTCTTTTCTTTCTGCAACTCCTATCGCCCACGTTTCGCACCCATATAACGTCACACTCCATACGAACATTTTTAGCAACGATTTCCTAATATTCACAATATTACCCGTAAATAAATTCATATTTTTTGCGGAAGCCTTCTTTCCTGTGTTATCCTACTCTTGATGTCTGCTATAGTTCTACCGTTCCTAGTTATTACGCTTCCCAAGTATTCCTTATCTTCCATCAAAATATCCCTTCGCAATCGTTTGTCCCTTTATTAATCCTATTATTGAACTCTTTCTCCATGACCACGTTCATGCCATTTATTATGGTTTCCTAATCGTCTTCTGACTCCCCTAATACTTCAATATCATCGGCAAAGCGTAGAGTTTTTATTTCTTCTCCTTGCAGTATGATTCCATTCTAACTTTCTTCATCGCCTGTTTTATATCACTGATGACTGCCTTTTGTAGATGTTATGTATAATTCTCCTTTCTCAATATTTTATTAAAGTGCTCTTCAAAATCTTTAATAATGTGTTACATTTCACGTTATCAAACGCTTTTTCTAAATTTGCAAATGCCATGAACGTGGCCGGCTTTTTTGCCCTGTCTTCTAAAATTAGCCGCAAAGTTAATTTTACTTCTCTTGACCCTACATTCTTCCTAAAACCAAAGTGATCTTCTCCTAACTAGCATTCTATTTGATTTTCCATCCGTCTATATACGATTTTCGTTAATATTTTGCACGCATGAGATACTAAACTAATTGTCCTGTGCTGCTCGCATCTATCAGCAGCCGCAGTCTCTTTTCGGTACGGGTATAATTATGTTTTTACTACAATTTTCTGGTATTCTTCCTGTTTCGTAGTTTTCGCAAACTATCCTGTACAGCCACGATATTTCTTTTTCGCCGGATGACCTTATCAATTCCTGACACTATACAATTGCTCAGGTCTGTCAGTGCTCTGTCAGACGCTGCCTTAATATTTTGTCCCCCATCTCTTTATCATCTTCTTGTATTACTCACTGATCTAGATAGCAGTAAAATTATTTTGTCATCGCGTTAATTTCAGGTAAAGGTAATGGAGTGGATTGGAAACACGGAGCAGTGCCTTTATGTCGAGAAAGAAGTAGTCGAACAATTTATTTTGATAGCCAGTACCCAGCCAGGGTTATGAAGAATGGGAGCGATGACTACAAAAGAAACTAGAATAAGGTCACGTATTTCATATTAATCCGATATACTGGTTTCCCAGTGTTTACACAGCTTTTTTGTTTCAATTTTTGAGGGCAACACGCGGAGAACACGAGGCGGCACGTGAAAGCACGTCACGTGCGACGAAAGGAGCGAGCGGGGAAGAGGAGAGATAAAACACGACGGCCAAAGAAAGCCTCACTTACAGCTGCATATCTGACATTGCTTCTCCTCATCACACACTACAATAATATATATTCAAATTGAAAAAGAAGAAAAAAACGAAGAGGAAATGGCCACACCCCGACCCCCTTTTATTTACTGGCACCGACGTTTCCAAAAAAAAAATTGTGGCGTAGTGACTAAACTGGAACAATCAAAACCACAAAAATTTAGTGCTGGCCTCTTTGGTCTAGTGGCCAGTGTCACTGCCTCGTAACACCGAGGTTCCGGGTTCGATTCCTGGTGTTTGCGGGCGTCTTTGTGTTTCCAAAATCGAGTAACCCTTACAAGGAAGATACGATCCCCCGATATGGTAAAGTAACTGCTAATGACAAATGATGGCGTATTTTGTTGTTCTCCTTCAAACTATATTAAATTCAATTGAGTGATATTTCATTCAATCCCCCTGGCAACTTGTCAGTCAGTATATAAAATTTATTTTACAAAAAGTTATAATTTTGAAGTAGCATTCGCCTCGAAGACTGATAAAACATATTAATAACTGCCTAAAATAAATGAATATATTCTGCTCTTGTCGAATTTAAAACATAATTCAAACATTAACACTAACAGAATTTTATTGTAAGCAAACTTAACATCAAAAGTTACCCACTTCAACTAAAATATACGTACCACAAAAATAATATCAAATAAGAATATTATTTATGAACCAAGCGGAATTTTAATTTTGAACTGATCATCTTATTCTTACGTATAATGACAGAGACTTTATTGTTGTTGTCCTTCTCTTGGCCAATTGTTATCCCTCCCCCTTTCTGATTTTATTATTATTATTATTACTATATTATAATTGGTATAGGACAATGCTGAAAACGATATGGGTGGATAGAATCACTAACGAGGAAGTTGTAGGCAGAATAGGGGGGAAAGCAAATAATGTGGAGGACGTTGGACATATATAGCAGGTTCACAAATTTGTTCGTATCATTTTTTTTCCAAATTCTGTACATGTTTCAATTTTTTTTGACAACATATGAAAATAGTGAGGAAACGTTTGATAGAATTGAAAATTTTAATAATTTCTGAATTCTGGCCATCTCACATTAATAAATAAAAGTACAGCTAATACGTAAGCTAAAAATTTAATCAATTAAACAGTTATCTGATGAAGTCCACAAGTATAGACGGAACCCCGTAAATATTGTTGACAAATTGGTTGTATTTTTATTTATTATTTACATAATTGTCATACATTTAACTTATTGCATTCCATATTAATTTTATATGTTAATAAAGGTAGGTTAAATTTACAATTTAAAAATGTTAAAAAAATAAATTACATAAAAAATTATGAAATATTTTTTTATGATTTTGTAGGGTCGATAAATCTTGTAACTGTTGAAAAATTTTAAGTTCTTAAATGGATTATGATAAAATAAAAGAAACAAAGAGAATGGCCATAAGTCAGAAATGGGATCATTCAATTTGAAAACTTTCGACTCCCCAAACTTTCGGGACTACCTCAATTTTTTATTAAAATATAACAATGTCATGTTTCTGCTGCAACAAATTATCTAATTTCTGACATTTTTGGCTGGTCTCTGTTTTTTATTTATAATAATACTAAGTCAGATTAATTTAATTACTTTACTTAAGGTAAAATAATTTTAACGTTTTATCATTTAGACCTATGGTAAAATAAGTAATTATAATGAAAATAATAAAGGTCACATCGCGTATCAAAATTAATTTCCCGTTTGCTTCGTAAATTATATTCATATTTCTTTATTTGATATTTTATTTTTTTTGTGATACCTTTGTACTACATTTTAGCTGAAGCTTGTAATTTCTTACGTCGGGTTTTGTTTGCACTAATTATGTTTATTTTGGACGGTTTCGTTTTTCCTCTTTGTATGACAGAGAACAATACACAGGAAAGTTCTTAATTGACATATTTATGTAAGACAAGTGGACACTTAGAAAACACCACAAATGTATCTAAGATAAGAAAATATCGTTAGCATTAAAAATAATATAATTTTTAGAAGAAGTTATTCATACAAACATTTAAATGAATCGTTATCCTATCGTAAAAGTCCGGAAAATAGAATTTTTTATTGAAAGTACGTGTCATATTAAAAAAACTTGTTTTGTATAGACAATTATCTTTGCTGGTTTTCAGACAGTAAATTGTTTATTGAGTGTCACCCTAATTCAAATTTGGTACCAATGATATTACGTTCCTCGTTCTATACTACTTACTTTAACAGAGAAGGAATTTTCAAAGATATGCGAAATCTAAGGATACAACACTGCATTATGTAAAATATCAAAATCGACAAAACGTTGTATAAAATATTAATTTATAACTACACTCATATATAAATAATTTTATATACAGATACAACGGAAAGAAGAGTTGAAAATACTTTTTAAGTTATATATGTATATAATTTTTAAATTAATTTTTTTTTACTTGTGGACGGTCACTACCTTTTGAGGGATACTGAAATATACAAATAGGAATCCAAAACGGTAAATATTTTTCTTATATTTTCAGTGAAAATCTGGAATTATGTACTCTGTTCCGTGAGGGTGCCGTTGTATTACTGCCAAGTTTTTTTAATTTTAAATAGTTAAATACCAAAGACAGTCGTAAGATAAAAAAATGCCATATTCCTGTATCGCTCTATTGAAGTGTAAATTCATCCCGTTTCTGGGAGATGGAACTGTCTCTTACCCCCTTCCATCTCCCAGAGATGGAATGAATTTACACTTAAATACAGTGACTCACATTACACCTGTTTCGACACCAAGCTCGATATTTTCCTTGTTAAATTAATATGACTTATTTCGACGTCGTCCCTCACCCCTTACATGCTGGAAGGTGGTGGAATAATACATAAATACTGTTGGGGACGTACTAAAAATATTTTTCGACTCAAACATAAGTCTTTATTGCGCACTAAAAAATTTATGCCAATTCCACCCCTTCCCAATAGGGCTGTTAGCCGTGTCTTATCTTCAAAGTGTTTGGTTTGTGGTTGAGGAAATGAAAACAAAATTTTATCAAAAATTGTTCCGTCCTTGAATTATATTACGTAGAAATGTGTTTTGCCCCGTTCCATCCCCCTGTCAGGGTTTTACGAAATAATTTTTTTTACTGTTCTGCGATTCTTAATTTCTCAACAAGATTACTTCAGGAATTATTATATCGTAGCTAATCTAACCGCTTATCTATGGAAAATGATACTCAAATCTGACGGAAGTGTTGAAAGTGCAGAAACTAGTGAGTAGTAAAATGTAAATTACTTTCTATGGTACTCTAAAACCTTGACGATAAGAATGAAAGGTAATAGGCAGAAAAATGTGGCAGAAGAAAGAATTTTTTCCTTATGGCGGAAAGGTGGGTGACGCTGATAAAGTTTGGGGGAGGGGAAGGAAAAAATAGGGTACTGCAACTGATTAATTACCAAAGATATTCATGAGTTTATCGACCCGTACGTAGCTCGTCTTTCAAAAACTTAGTACACTGAAAACTAGATACGTTTTCTGAGTTAGAGTGTTACACATGGTGGAATAGAATTTCCACTGTCTGCTTTTTCCTAGGGAAGGAAATTAAAAAAAAACCGACAATATGATTGGGAAGCAAAAAATAAAAATGGATGAAGATTGGAGGACATTTCAAGGGTTGGGTAAGATATAAAGGAAACGAGAAAGGGAAAAAAATTAAGAATGCAAAGATAAAAAGAAATATAATATTTCAGATTGTTTTACAATTGACAAACATAACTCTACGTTCAACACGTCTACTATACGTTTTTTAAATTAACAATGTACATCTGATTAGTTTACTTTTTTTCTTGTAAACTTTGAAGTAGATCAAAGAATGCCTTAACAGAAATTCCTCTTGTAGAATAGAAATTTATTATGATTGTATAAATTTTTCATATATTTTTAAATATAATAATAATAATCAATCTTTGAATCTAAACCATTAACCAAATTATGGTAATGTACAAAATGAAAATAATTGGATCCATAAAGGTGATACAAGTATATTAAAATTTAGTTAATAACTGTCGGAAATAAAAAAGGAATTTAACTAATTAAATTCAGTGTAAAGCACTGATATAAGTTATTAATTATTGTACGCACTGTAAGTCGATTTCGGTTAAGTGGTAGTATAATAAACGAAAATTTAACTTTGCCCATATTTTGACGGAAAATTAAAAGATTTAAATGAAATAATTGTACGACCAGTTTTTTTCAGACAGTTTTTAATTAAAAGACGTTTCGGTTCATATTCACACCTCCTTCAGGTTTTCATCGGTCTGTGGAATACATAGTTACATGCAGATACAGTTAAATTTAAAAATAGCCAACGATAGAGGGAAATTGACTAGACCAATAACTTACCAATTATTGTTACATCCAATCAATTGTTAAAGTTTTAAATATATAGTATTTTCCATAATGAAGTAGACCACAATTAATTTTGTAAATAACATTGTTGAACATTTATATATTTTAATTTATCTTTAACAAGTAAAAGGAGTGGGGAGGACGAGGAAAAAAATGTTGTAGTAGAATAACGAAAATGCAAAAGTAGGAAGTGATTTTTAGAAGAGAAAGGGAAACACTTGGTAGCAAGCAGAGATATTTAAAGATGATAATTTTTTTTATAAAGTTTGCAGTCATTAGTAGAAAATATTAAATTTGTTTTTCTTCTTTTCCTTTTTAATTGAGTTATTTATCTCCATTACTTGCTAATACCTCCCGTTGAAACTCTTTTTACACAATTTTATCTTCGATGTAATTGTAATTTTTTTCGCACTTCAGGGAATATTAAGATATATTGAAACTTTCTCGGAGTCAGTTTTAATTATAATTGTAGTTAGTGAGCGAGACAACTTGAGAAGTTGGAACGGACCCAAACTAGTTTCCGTTCGCATAGCGACAGGAGACTGAAAGTGCGCTGTTGGAAAATATTTGCGTGTTTTGCAGGTACGGTGCGATATTATCGCGGCAGATTTGCACGCATTCAGATAAGGTGCAAAGTTCAATACCTGTACCTGAATGGAGAACACAATAAATAACATCGCCGCTGTACTTTGGAATCCTTGTGACAGAGGTGACCCTTTAGGGAAAAGGTGAGATATAGGTGCTTCAGACTAAGACGATTAGAATCTTGTGATCTTGTTTGCTTCTCTTTGTGAATTGTGCGGATCTAATAAATTCATTGTTTTTTTTTCTATTTTTTTTTTACATTTTCACTTGTTTTATTAACACCTTCACCCGTTCTCCCCTAATGTTTCTTCACTCGGACTGTGTAATTGTAAACATTTACTGACCTTGAGTCTTCGAATGAATATACTGTCTACCAAATATGAAGTTTTGATATACAATATACAACTATCTTATTATAGTTTTTCTCATTGCCCTAGTATCGACTGAATGGCACGCATCTTATTTGCCTATATATGCCTGTTTCGAGATCATCCTCCTGTAGCCTGTTATCAAAAATAAAAATCGATTACATGGCATTTTATTTATATACGTAGGCAATTATAGTCCTTTTTATATTACACTTTTGTACGACCTGATGAATTTACAAAGCTGAGACGAAACCCCATGTTTATTTTCTTATTCACAGTTTAACTGTGAACCCCATTATTGAAATTAAGAATACATTAAATATGCATTTTACGATTCATACTTTTATTTTGTTATTAATAGTTAATAAATAACAAATCACTATTTTTTATCTCATACTATGTAATGTTATTGGGTGATATATGCTAGAAAATTTAATAAACTATACGAAAGATATGTTTCAGGGTTAACTTGAAGCCTTTTACTTTCGCAATTTTTCAAGTTTAGAAAAAAGATTTTGAAATTTGCGATTTGTTAAAAATATTCTGACGTGATGAAAATAAACGGGCATTTTCGGATTCAGCTCTAAAATATTCATGACAATCAATTATAAAAATTAAAAACTCTGTCTTAGATTATTTTTTAAATTTATATAGTCAATTTTGGGAATATCCTACAGACCTTTCTTGTGAATAAATTAACTGGGGTGTTTGAAACGTAACTTCTGCAGCGTGGAATCATCGATCGGTAGGTGTTATCATTTCCTGAATCCCAGAGGCACCAGAAGTGGTTTCTTTCGCAATCCGGGAAATGTTTTCATAACTATGTGGTGGAACAACACATTTCAGTCGCACATTGCAATTCTGTCGTCTGTGAAATGTTTTCAATTCTATGTGATGTCACACATTGCAATTCTTGTCAAGATTAATTTGACTTCCCGAGCGTTTAAAAATGGCTCAGAGAATTTCATCCGCATCGCGCTATAATGCCATTAGATGGAAATTATCGTAAGGTGGCTCTCGCTTGTGAATGGGTATAAACATATGTAAATTTATAAATAAATAGTAAAGGCCTTTAAGTCATAAAATAATATAATATAATATAAATAATATAGCAGTAGTTCGTAACGACGTTTCGTCCCTACATTCTAAATTGTTTCTAACAATAAAATAATTCCCAATTGAAATAAAAAAATTACTTACCCTGGAAGAATTATTAATTAGTTTTCTAATCTAGTAGATAAGGCGCCATCATACATTTAATATGGACAAAATTGTAAATATTCTTCTGCTTACTTCTTTTGTTTTTATACAAGCCAATAAGTTTGCACTTTTTTTTTACAAAAAAGGGGTGGTCTATATGTAGAAATTTGTTAATTGGTAAATTTAACAGATGCATCATTAATTTAAATTTTTCTTAGTCTTCCGAATTTTAATATATTTGTAAATTATTAACAAAGGATATGAATATTTTCAATTTTCTTGTTTCTCATTTTATGAGATAATTGTATTATACATATTACGTTATATATATATATATATTTCTATTATTAGTGTCTTTGAGTAAACCATAATTTTTAAATTTTTTTTTGAAACCTTCACCGTTTTCTCTTGTTTCCCTCAATATAAAGCTTGAAATACGATATCTGATGTACAGTAAAACGTTCCCCTTAAGAAAATCACCATTCAGGTGTGCCAATTAAAAAGTATTATTCGTTATTTATTCGAAGGTCGACGCATATTATTTCACATCATGTACTTCCGAACACTTTGGACAGTGATTATTAATTAGTGGCCTTGAAAAACTTGAACTGGATGGAGTACGCGTCACTTCGTTATCGCTTCAACGATAAGTGTAGCTTACAAGATAACTCCTGTGCATTGTGTGACGCGAGATTTGGAAGATACAAGCCGGATGAACCATTAAGCCAATAACTCTGTTCATTACATGCGTCCATTTACAGGATTTTCTAGTTTCATCTGCGAAATATGTCGCAATTTGTTCAAGTAAACCTGTTCTGGTAAAATGATATAATCTTTTCGTAGGAAACTGGAAAATGCAAAAATAAATACTTTATGGACCATTTTAATTGGTCAGTTTAACTCGTAATATAATAAACCTTGTTAGAGTCACATTTAACAATTAAAAAATTATGAAATATAATTATAATAAAATTGTCGTAAAATTATATTAATCAATTATAAATCAGAAACATTTTTAAGCTTACGGAATATAGTTTCATCATCACATACACAAATCTCTTTGGATATTTCAACAATCTACTAATTTGTGTAATTATGTTTTTTTAATTTAAAGTTTTTATATTTGAGATTATATGACCATACACTATATTGAGTGAAGTTAAAATCCTTACATTTTGACACTTCAGTATTTTAATTAGGTTTTAAGTCATCGAGTGAAGGATACTTGACAGATATACACTGAAGTGGGGACAGTCCTTCCTCGTAACCTTTACTTTCATAAAAGGTGAGACAAAATTTTAGTTCAAAATTAATCTTTTTTTTAAAAAAACTTAAGGCCACATAAATTATTATAAATATAATTTTAATACGACTAGAGAAATTTTATTTAAGTTATCCATAGTTATATCCTAAATCTGGCATTAAATGTTTGGGTTCTGGGACTGTTCAATAAAGTTTTGGGTGTTGATAAATGTTTGGCAAAAGGATGAGGGTTCCTGAAAATATCTGAATGAAATATTCTATGCCTAATCGTTAAGTTTATCCCTATATTACATTGAAACACAATTAAATTGAATATACTGAGAATAGATTATTTGTTGAAGACATTCCAATTTCTTGATGAACCACAGAACAAAAATGTGCACATGCAGTTATCCTTGTTTATTGTAATATAAATTGATTGTTAACATAAAAAAGATCTTAAGTGATTTAATTGTGAGCTGGACGGATGAGAAAGTGAAAAAATGATTTTATAGAGGACTTCGAAGTTTCCCAAAAACAGGTTCCCATAATTACTTTTTCAAATGTATGAAAAAATATATAAATTTTCATCAAAAACTAATGGCACTAATGGTCATATTTTACAATGGTCTTAAAATGATTTATTAAGTAGCTTACAAATTGTAAATTGTAAACAATTAATATCAGATTAGTGTTTGAATTTTTTCAATGTTATTGAATTATCAATTTCTAATATTAAATTACTGCTATTTACAGATGATTTTAAAATATATCAATTATTAAATATGATAGAAATTATAATTATTTACAATAATGTTTTAATGATATTTATAAATTATGTATGAAATAAAAACTTTCAAAATGCATAACATATTCATTGTTAAGAACCATATTTGTTGTATTTTTTCCTTCCAATGTAGAAGGCAGTACCTTGCAGAGAGGTAATGCCATTTAAGACTGGGGAATAATAAATAAAAATAGGGCCAAATCTGACATCAAAAAATTTAATCACTATTTGGTTAATATAATTACGACGTTTCGTACATTTTTGTGGACTTCATCAGATAAAATTTTAGAGAATAGTGTTTGATTAAAAAGTAACATTTGAAGTGTGAAGTATGCAATATTTCGGTTTTTATTAGAAGAAAAAATATATAAAATATTAGTGTTTGGATCTCTGGTTCGGTTACCCTTCACTATTAAATTTATCAAGATAATTGAAACTATACGACATCATTTTTTTTATAATATGTTTGTTGGAATGAATTTTCAAGACCAATATAAGAAACTTGATTTCATAAAAGCATTGCTACAACATTGAAAATCCCATCACTGAATGATGGTCTGATAATTTTATATTTATTTTTTAGTTAATGGTGTCATTGATCTTGTCGATGTAATTGATAAAATAAATTTTAGAGTTCCTTTTACAACCTCTAGAGTGAAAAATGGATTTGCGGTAAATCATAGTAGAATAAATTATACTTTAAACAATTTGGTACGTTTTTGGATATTTATTTAAAATATTATGAATTAATAAAGTTTTTTAAGAATAAGATTTTGGTTTGGAGTGATGCTTAAGAAATATATGAATGGTCATAATGAATGTAATTTTGTCTTTCTAAGATATATATAATTTTGTGCTGTTACGTGATTTATATGAATTGGCCAGTAGTCTGGAGCAAATACGTAAATTGTAATTAAAGTTACACTGGTAGCTGTAATTAAAGATAAAATTATGTGTTTGAAAATTAAAACTTCCTATCAGTCAGCTGTAGCCGAGAATATTTTTATTTGTAACTCATTTTCATATATGATTTGCGTTCCGAAAGCCAGCTATTTTGTTGCTGACTCGTCGGAAGTTAGAAAATCATGAAAGACGTTGATTTATTGTTTACTGAAATATTAAACTATTTTCAATCAGGACTAATCTCGCGCTGTCTTCATATTTACATTGGCAGATGTGCTGAAGTTACCCGATTATTGGTCAATGACCAGAGAAAATTACTTTCCGCGCATCAGCTGTTCGTGTTGCCGCCATACTGCGAAGATGCGTGCGCACCGTCGTGACGTCACATCGCCGATCGTATTTAAAGGCTGAAACATTGGCAACGGCCGCCGTACGGAGCCAAGCCATGGACTCGCTGGAGCAGTTGCCCAAAGCGGAGACGGTGCGTCTCAGGAAGAGGCACGTCGGGTGCGTACTCAAACACTTATTCTTCTCCAAGTGTAGGGTTTCCGATCATTTGACCTCCTGATAACCTATTGTTTAAAAATAACTTCAACATTCTAATCTGACAATAACATAATTTGTCTGTATGCTATTATATATCCCCCTTTTTTTCAAAAAAAGAAAAACAACTTTTATCCACTTTCTATGAGCATGTCAGTGATTGACATGGTAATAATATCACTTCGAACCAATCTATAAATTTTTAACTACTGAAAACGTATATTTAAATTAACTTTTATCGTATGAAATGCAGCCAAGAAAATTAGGTCTAAAACTACAATTAATTTTGCATTACATTAAACAAACAAAACAGAGGTAATATATTTTTGAGTGTTGTGATGTCTGATTTGTGAATTGTAAATTATGAGTGGGCTTAAAACCTTTCATGAAAGTAAGTTAGAGAAATCCGTCAAAAATATTTTTATAATGCAAATAAACCTACACTCTAATATATAAGAATATAATTACAAATTGTTTACAAATCTATTTGACATAATATTGTTTCCAAAGGTATACTGACCACAGCAACCAACGACATTAACTACTAAACGTACTTCTCTGACCCTCAGAGACACGAAATATTTTCTTACTTAATTAAATATTTATAATTAATTTTCAAATTTTGTCTTTAGTAACTCATTTTTAATTTAAAATATTTACATCTGTTTACACTCGGTAATATTTACATTGGGCAAAAATATTGTTCATACAAATTTGTAAATGAGGACTTAATTTCTTTTGTTTGGAAAAAATTATATTTTTTATAAGGAAAGGACGAGCAACACGAATAATATTTTTTTTAAACAGCCTAAATATTTTATTCTCTCTTTGGTATCTAGTCTCATAATTTAACTAAAAGAATCACAAAAGAAATGCCCATAATAGATTTTCAACGTCGTATTCACTATGCGCATTATTACTTGAAAACATAAAGCCATTCCGTAGCACTATAGTATATTTTGACAAAAAAATATAATTTATAAATAGTGTAAATGGAACCCAATGATAGGAAAATTATAGCAATTATTGAATTTCAGATTCCTCTTCGAAACTAATTATTCATAGATAAGTCGTCCGATTGGAATGTAAATAGAGAATTGTTTAGTTATTCTATAATTATTCTCGTATAATTAGATAGAGTAGGTTAGAATCCAATGTGCCATTTCTTCCCTTCACAATAGTTAGGTCCTTGCTAATGTTACAAATTTACTTAAATGACTTTTTTATTAATATCCTAAAATGGTTTGTTATTTGTGGAACACCCTGTGCGGTAAAGTAAAATTAATGACCCACTACGTTTTAAATACGATAAAAGAATCTGTATATAAAGATTAAATTTAAAATAAATTTTTGAAATATTAAAAAAGTAGAAAATTATTTCTGGAGCATTAACTCATAAGTTGGCAACCATATTGTAATTAATTTTTTTCTCGTTTATTTTTCTTTAGCGATTATAGTGACACGATTTATTTTCGAGTAGTAATTATCAATACGTGCATTGGGAAAATTTGACGTCATCGTTTTCATATTCCCCTTGTTTTTCATATCGGTGAGAACAAAAAGTGTTCGATGTCCTTCACGAGGAATCGCGTCGTTTCAGGAAGAACGAATACTGTAAGCCGTATCCTATCTAATCGATAACTCTGACCAAGTATTCTTCTGCGCCTTTTATTTGTACCCCTAGCTTTAACTGTTATTAAAAATGAGGAAATATACCAGTAAAAGGCAACCCTTGTTTATGATTTTGTAATTGTTCATTATTTTGTTGCAAACATTTTTACAGTCTCGTAACACGTAAAATTTATTTTATATTTATCTGAAGTGTAAAATTAAATTGGCTGACAATTTTGTAATAGAAATAGAAGGAATATTTTAATGATACTGAGGTTAAGGCCAATGATACTTTATTATTTTTGTGACAACGCTTTGGTAATTTTTCTTAATATCTTCAGTATTTCATTTGTTACCATTGATAGATAAAATTGATGACCACCCTCTCAATTTCTTTTGTTATAAATTTCGCCTTGACAAATGACCCGATCCGACTGTTACGATAAAAGATAAACGTAGTGTTAATATATCCTACTTATTGTAGCAATAAAGTGGTGATGTTATACGGCTTGAAGGTGCTAATATATACTGTGGGGATAAATAAATTATACTATCGATTATTTTTAGTAATTTACGCTGATTGAGCATTATTGGCGAAACAAGCCTTTGCAACATGTACCTAGTGTGTGTGTGTGTGGGGGGGGGGGAGCTTGAGAATAGTAGACGAATATTTTGGATCAGAAACAAAACTACAAGGAAGACTTAGAACAGGGGGGGGGAGCTTGAGAATAGTAGACGAATATTTTGGATTAGAAACAAAACTACAAGGAAGACTTAGAACAGGAAAAATATACAATATAACCAGAAAGGAACGTTTCCATGCGGAAGAGAACATCAGAAAGAGTGTTACAGATACAAAATTTCGAATTTTTAGAATTCCAAATCTTATCATAATTAACAGAAGAAAAATTATATGTCCATTTCTATGGTACTGGCCACATTTAAGCATTTTTTATTTCATTCTAATTTATCCTGAAATACACGAAATTGATTTATTAATCTATTAATATATGTCCATATTTGAGCATTTTTTATTTCAATCTTACTTATAACTTAAATTATTTTTGGATTATCTTTTACAGCTTTTATCATTTTGTAAAGGAATTTCTCCTCTCTACGTTTATGTATGAATTATTTACACCTGTTCGTTTTTCTTTTCATGCAGCCTGTTATTTACAAAAAATACTTGTTCTTGTGTGTATGTGATTTCTTTATTTATTGTTCATCAATACATTATACATTTATGTATTTTATTAATGTGCTTGTTAAGAATGTATATTTTTTAACTTGTCCTGTCTTCTCAATAGAGTATTAATGCAACCAAAAAATAAATCTAAATCTACACTACATTATTGATTCCGTTAGTTCTCAATTGAAGAAGTAGAACAAGTCAAAAGCATCCAGCACAATTTTACATTAGTAATAAGTTCAAATATAAAATATTGCATTTAATACATAATTCAGAAAAATTTGTATATAATTTGTGGTGGGGAGGTAACATGAGGGCTACATTAGGGTGATCCTGAAACAGGAAGCTTCTATTTAATAGGGAATTGAGAAAAAAGGGGGGGTTTGACTAGCATCCCCGGGCTAAAGCTTAAGAAGATTCACATGAAAGTGATACAAGGAAACTCCTAGAAAACCTGTATCAGGTAGGTCGGGTTTTTTGGTAGTATTCTGAAGTCCTTCCGAATAACGTGAAGACGCTGCATTCCCTTCTCCGTGTCTCCGCCTGTTTTAGGAGGCAGTTGCCGACTGATTATATGGGATTCTTCGATCCCAGTAGATGTACCTCCTACAATAGATGAAGGTGCCTCGACATTTGAGAACCATGAAATCAAAGCGAGAGAACGAGCGAGACATCCTACCTCTGTAAAGAAAATTAATATTAAAATCATTTATAATAATGAGTAAATTTAACGCTGAATGAGGGAAAATGTGACCACTTGACTCGTGCTTATAAAAGTATAAGTTAACCCCCAAACGAGCTCAAAATATTTCAGTATAACATAATTACAAGTTTTAGGCAGCGATGCAAGCGATGTATTCGAGTCGTCAGAACTTATTTCCCGTAGTTTCGAACCCCAGGCTGTCTCGTCATACTCTTTGACAAAGACACGCAGAAAATAAAAATAAAAACGGCATTGAAATTCAAAATATTTGTATTGGAAATACAGGTGCCAAACGTGGACACAAAAAGCTTCTGTTCTTTTAGAAATTTACTATTGAAACGTTAACAATTTGGTTTATTGATCAGAAAGTTCCATTTAAGAGAATTATTGCATTTATCACTTAATAAGGGTTCATTCCTTTTGTATCTGTTTGTGATTACTCGGTATTATTCCGGGATTCAAAATAGTATTCTTTGATGAAAATGATAATAAAATCTATTTTGGAGAAAACTACGTAAGGTGAATTACGAGAACCGTTTTTCCATTAATTAATTCTCTGTTGTTTTCTTCCTTAAAATCGTGGTGGAAACAGTATATTCCAGTTTATAGTGGTTAAAAACTAAACAAACACAAATGGTATAATGGGCTATATTTTTTAGAGAGTCTTAAAGGTTCCAGTAAAATGCCCAGTTCCACAGGTTGTTGACGTGTTGACGTCTCCGTATTTAGATTTCTCTCGACACTTTCCTGTTGTCGGCGACAAATTTACCAAATATACACAAGTATTTTTCTCTTCTTCTGCTTCTGCTGTTGCCAGAGCAATGTTAACTAATCACGTGTTTGTGACAGATTTTCCTTTGTAAATTTCCACATTCAGCTGCTGCTGCTGCTCAGAAAATATCCTTGTTGGGAATAATTTATTTCAACACAATTGCAATTTTGTAATCCTTGAGTCAAGCCAAGGTCAGTGGAGTCAGTAAAGCTTCAGTAAGGAAACTGGTCTCAGGTCTGAAGTTTTGAAGCAGCTTAAGAAATTATCAACCATGGATACATTTTTAATCAAATGATTATTTAAAACATTTACCTTAATGTTTTAGGAAGGAATTATGAAAAATATTTTTTTTACTGCTTTCTTAGTCATTTAATTAAAGAGAAAATTAAAAATATATCTTGAATAAACTTTACTCATTTAACTACCTACAATATTTTTTTCCTCTAAATATTTTAATTTAATAAATTTTAGAGCAAAATTATCGACATGAAGCTTACAGGGAAATTGATAAATATTTTTAAAGCAAGGGATCACGGTACCGGTAACAATTATATCGTTTACATCTGAAATTAATTAATGGTCCAAACAAACCATTTACGTTTGGACCTCTTAGTAGCTTATATCGAATTTCTTTTCGCAGTGTTCTACACGCCTAATAACTCCGAGGAGTAATGTTAATATCTGATCGTCACAGGTATTAATTGTTGGTTTTTGAGAATGGACGGATCTTGGTGGTGTTATCAATCGTTACAGACATTACTCTTTATTTAAACGCAGATGAATATATAGCAGCTTACGTCACTTTTACGATATTCTTGGATGCTTGAGTCAACGATTTTCAAGGTCTTCAATAACGACATCTTATTACTCCTAGAATTACCCCACATAAGGTGTTATGGTCATAGTCTCTTCAACAAGTTTCATGTTTCATTTGGAAAACATGTTTTTTAGTATATTTAATACATTATCTACAAAATCAGAAGGTGTTGACCCTATTATCAAGCAATGCTTCATTCACAGGTGTGGAATGAGTCCTGAAATGCACATAAATTACGATAATTCCCTATCATTATATGTTATAAATTATAAAACATTTGTTGGCAGGTGTCATATTTTTTAGCAGGAGTGTAAATCGCATTCTCAATAGGACAATCAGCGTCGAAACGTGAAGAATTTTTAAATTTACTTTATAATTGCTTTACATTACAGGTCATTTGGTTATATTGGCGAACTTTTTATTATCGCTCCCAACAGACATTCATTTCCTTACTATGGTTTTTCACATGTGAATATTATTGTCACCAATAGATTTTTCGCAGATCTTGCTTCTGCCTTCCGTCTCCGTTAAGAGGATTTTTGTGCGTGTAATGGAATCCCTACGTTTATGAAAGAAACACCGAAAAAATTTTCCGTGCCTAAAAAAAACCGGTTATCATTGCACTCACCTTGCAAGCGTTTTCACGCTGTTAACCCGAATGAGTTGTTATCTAAAACGACTCAACTAAGAAAATTCCACAGAGACCCGGACTGTGTGAGTTACTTCCGGATCTAAACGTCAATAGTATCTTTTCTTCTTCGCAACATCTCATTGGGAGGTGGTTTTATGCATACGAATCGACCGTAGTGACAACTTCGTCGAAGCTTCTAGAAAATGTCGTCGTATTGTATATGAGGGTGGTTGAATAGTCTGGTAGAAGGGTAGAAAACTTACTCTACATCTCAACATGGTCATCTTCCTTGGCTATATACACTTGGACCAGCAAGTTTCAAATTTATTCAACCCATCACAAAAATAGGTTTTATTCAATTCTGAAATTTACTCCGTCACGGCCTCGATCACTTCCTCTTCTGATGTGCTAGGTTTGGTGAATAGGGTAGACGAGAAAAATATTCGAATCCCAAGTACTACACTTTCGCCATTGAGACCACGGCTGGTGCATTGTCCTGGGGAACGAACACTTTATTGGTCGTTTCTCAATTAACGATCCTACAGAGAAGAATAATAGAGCCTAGTTATGGTTGGGCCCTTTCACAAAAGTCAGTGGCCATCATCTATTCGGCTGTTAACCTTTTTCCGTGCAATTTCACCAGCTTTTATCCATGGTTTCCATCGTCTTTTTGATCTCTTGAGTGTAGTGATTGCTCCAAGCTTCATCGACGGTTACGAATATGCGCAAATAGTCTTGTAGGTTACACCTACACACTGCTAGATTATTCGTCGACATTAATCGAACAACCCTCATATATTGTGAGGGTGAAGATGTTTATTTAATGATTTCAGACAATCGTTTTTTAATAATCTGAAGTATTTATATTCATTTGTAATTAGCTAAGCATTGGACTTAGTTCGCCCGGAAATAGCTGTTTTAGTTTGCCCTTAAAACGAAACAACTGGTACAGATTTTTGATATAGTTGAGTTCATTGAATGATTAAGTACGGTATCATTTATTTACTATCGCTTCAGGGCTAAACTTATAACTCACAGTTGATTTTGAACACACAGTTTGGAGACAATTCAATACAAAATTCCAGACAGATAAACCTCAATTGTATACTTATTTTATTTTATTTTAAAAATGAGCAATTAGTAAAAATTAAAATTTACCTGATGCGATAAATAAGACTAATTTATGTATACATTATATTGGCGATACAAAGAAATTTATTATTTCTCTGGGTATTAGCTCTCTGCCAATAAAGAGTATAATTACGGCGTGAATCCTGCTGAAACAATAGATGGACTGAGAATGCTTGTCCTCCTTCTCTCTCATGCTGCCAAAATTACGCATATAATAACACAGTTAGATTTCTTTAATGCGACCATAAAACCGTAGGCGTTGGGAGCAACAGAAGACCAGATAAGTTAATTTTGGTTAATTTAAGGCAATTTAATCGAATTAAATTAATTTTGAAAATCGGGCAAACATTGGAGCACTAACAAACAACGTGGCGTGACTGTGAATGAAGTCAATGATTTTTGGATGTTGTTCTGAGCGATCGTGACTTGCCGGCTTGAGAACAAACTGGCCGTTCAGCTGTAAGAACGTGAAACATCGTGATCGAGGGCTTGACATGATTAAAGCGGAACGACACTGTCGGGCGTCTTCATCCCGTGCTTTATGGCACAGTATTAACGAGCGAGGTGGATTTCTCTCTGCTAGCAACGGCTGGACACAAGGCCGTAGTGACAGCTTGGACTGCGAATGGTGGCTGCTCGAAGGTCGACAGGAAATGAATACAGCGATGAACGTGTTGTGCAGCAGTCACTTAATGGCGACCGCAGACGATAATGAAACCGGTAAGGAGAAAATTAGTTGCTGACACTACATGATCTGAAACGTTCAGTCCTGACCAAGAAAACCATAACTCGTCTTCTTATTCTGGGATGATCCACAAAGAAGTATAGTCCATTGGCGGAAACTCCGTCGTTGGAATATCGCCTTGTTGTGGCAGTTTTACCTCAAAATAATAAACTACGTAATTCCAAATGTCTGGTATTTGGTCTTATGCTCTAAATTTAAATGTTAGCGTCTTGTTGAAACAGTAAAATAAATTGAAGAATATGTGCAGAATTTCTCGTCAACTCCCCAATACGAAAAATATTATTGACGTCGTTAATTCTTTCAAATTCTCACTTTCAGTTATTTCGTCAGACTTTACACATCATTAATCAAAGTATTAAATAATAATGATTGAAATTCACTTTTGTATTTAAATATTATTAAATAGACAAAATTTAAAAATACGCACAACCTCAGCTATTCAATACCTTCACTTACATTATTCATTTCCTCTTTGCAATTGACAGCTAATATATTACATTATGGCGAGAAATTTTGACTTTTGGCTTTCTTATCACGATTTAATATTTTCTTAAGTGTCCATTGCTGGATATAATTGGGAATTTTTTTCATTTTGGAATAGACCATGGTTCATTGAAATATCTCGTGCTAAAAGGAGGTTCTAAATAGTACTGTCGTATTTAAAAGAATCTTTCGTATTGTTTATCCTCATCCTTAACTGTGTTCATATTTTGCAGGATGTATTGTGAGAGTAGGAATTGTGTAAACAAATAGACGCCACATTGCCAGCAAATAAATGTTTGTCTCAAAGCACGGTGACTTCACTAACTTTCTCGTGGTGAAACGTTCGCAGATGTTTTTAAAACGTATGTTTGTTCTGTGGGTTTCTCATCCAACCAGAGTTTTTGTTTAAGTTTTGTTATTGAACTTAAATCTGAATAAAGAACTTGCAGATTTACAAAAAAATACGTATATCCGAATATAAATTCAGAAATACATAGTTTTTATTATGTAGATTATTGGTTTATTATAACTGATACACCGTTTTATTTATAAAAAGTTGTTTCAATAATATCATTGGCTCTTATTGAAGGCAATTAATTGCCCGTAAATGACGGGTTAGCAAAGATAATACGTTATGTGATGTGAGGTGTTATGGCAAAATCCAATTTTTCACTATCAATTTTTGGGAACCCAATGAAACTTCAAAAATACGCAAACTGACGGGGAATTTTGAGATAATATTGTCATTAATAGTCCATCGAGTAAGAGAATCATGGGGCACCAATTGAATTTCGTTGTTTACTGTCACCAACGTGGAGATTTTCTTCCAGGTATTTCTTATCTAGTGCTTGTTGCTACTCATTAATTTATTTTATATTCTTAGCATAGATAAATTTAATCTTCACGGCTGATAAATATTCATTAATTTGATCAGATGCGGCGGCAAATGCTCTAATTTTGTATGATTCGCTTTTAAAACGAAGAGCGTGAGTCGCTCTGCCAGGGGAGTCGATCAGCCTTCACTGGAATTTCTGAAGGTAATGGAAAGAGCACCGGTTCGACACGTATTCGTCCAATGCGTTATCGAGAGATTTCCTCCAACGGGATCATGAGCGTTTATCATTCTGAGCTCTTTCCTCGGCGAACCAGTTTCTCCTTGGATGATCAAGCTTCAGACTTAAGAGCCTGAAGCGGAAAGTGTCTCGAAAAGAGATGGAGGTCAGTAATTTATGACGAGGAAACTGCAGAGATCTCGGGTCGATAATAATGATGTAATATGATAGTTATCAGTTACGAAGGCTGTTAATTACTAGAAATTAAAAGTTCCAGGATAATTTTTAACGTATGTACCTCAATCTGTGAACTGGATAAGCATTTTGGTAGGCAATATCCAGCGTGAATTATTTCTTATACGTTGTCCATTTAAAATTTACCTGATGAAGCCCACTAATATGGACGAAACGTCGTAGATGTATTAAATAAATATAAAATTATTTTCTGATAAATGGGCTGTATCGTTTATTTAGATATAACTATTTTGTTATTTATGTCTATGTTAGAGAAAAGTTTTTAAAATATTTTTCGTGTTATGGTTTAGTTAGTGATGTTTTCCTACCCAACTGACGCATAATGGGCGTGGTTTTGCGCCTCTACAAACTCCGATCGAAGAAATCTGGACCGTGTAAACCACACTTTACCCTCTAAATCTGTCGTACTTTCTCAATACAACTCTTGTACGTATGCATTTCCGAACCCATGTTGTAATACGCTTTTTTTACTTTCTTTCAGTATTATAAATCCATTCCTCATATTTTGATGTCGAGTTTTTTATTATTTTATTAACGGTTGGTAACTAACTTGTGTCGTGGCCTTTATTAGATATACGATTTCTGAAGTAAGTTCTGTTAATACAACCGCTTATCTGAGCTCTTCTTATCCCTCCCTATCTTTACGACAGGCCGCAATTAACATATAAAGATAGTTACACAAAGAAAGATCATTCTGATTACATTTGGACCAAGTTGCGGTTATTTTAAAAATGTGTTTATGTCTTTAACGGCTTAGATTAAATTCAAAAACATTGCTCTGAACTATATTGATAATTTTTTGATACTAGAGTTGTACCTGACAGAAGGTCTCTGTCAAAGATTGGTTGAAGGGAAAGTAAAGCTAGAGACAAAATATGAGAGTCAAAGATATAAAACAGAGATGAGATACACAAGACATTCTGAAGTAATGTACAATATGTTTACGGTTGCCAATTATCTTAAATATTTCAGAAAAAAAGTTTTGTTTTCATAATTTAATTCATTATCTAATATAGACTACATTTAAGCGTCTAACGCATGATTTATTTTAAAACAATGCTTCGTAAAGCGCAACGGTTGTAACATCGAGGTCTAATACTTGCTTTATGTTCTATTATTCTAATAAGTAAAGATTTTTTTGTCTGCCAAATGTAACACTAGGTTTTTATGAACTGCAGTAGGTTGATGAAATGCGTCGTTTGGAGCTTTATGGCTGTACATAGATTTCGATAAAGGATGATTACATGCAGAAAAAAAGATATATTAATAAAAAACCATCTGTCATTTATTATGATAATATATAAATAAATGGTCTTGAGTTACGAAACGATTTATACTATTTATTTTAAAAAAATAACGCATTCACACCATAGGCATTTCGTCTGCGTGTATAGCACTTTTAATAATTTTTGTATACATTACTTTCCTGCATTAGTAATTTGGTATGCGTAAAATTTAGTGACAAGGTGAAATATTCTCTCAATCCTGTTCTTAGTTACCACACTCCACGTTATCTATCACCATAGTCAAAAAAACTCATTTCCAACTGATCTATCGCCAATCTCAAATTTCTTATTGGCAGAAAATCAATTTGAGTCCGTTTTTTTAATGTTTTCCCCACACCATTATTTCATTTCCTTCTTCAAATCAAAAGTATTTTACCTTTAGACTTTGGGAGATGCCTTTCACCGCACTTTTGGGGAAAATACCAGGTCGCCTCACAGCCTGGTGTCTCAACGATTTAGAACTCCCAGACCGGCGCCAAACTGTCTAGGTTTTATCACCCTGTTTGCAGCCTTCTTTTCTGTTTTCCTCAAACGGACTGACGTCGATTTTGTTCCACCAAATTTCGTATTGAGTTGTGTTTTACTTCCCGGTCATGATCCTACAAATACGTATACGTATTCCTTCTGTGCTTCGTTTCGATTATTCTAGACTAGATATTTTCACTCCTTTCAAAACGTGAGAGACCTTTAGAAACTTACGCAGCTATATGTATTTTATTCAGTCATTACTTTGGCGTTCTTTTTTTGTTTATCTCACCTTCGATTATTTCTTGAATTAATTACCGGACTTTCTGGTTCTTCACGCATAATAAGGAACATATTTTACATGTTGCTTTGCGTTTCAATTTTTCCTTCATAAATAGACAGGCTCTTTTCATTGTTATTCCATGTATTGTGTTTTCTTCTTACTTTATCAAAACGTTATTCAGATATAATTTTTAATTCCGTAAAAATAGTGCATTAGCTTCTTTTCTTGGTCCTGCAATTTTTACCCCTGGTCAATTACGAATCCTGTCAACTCTTCACTTCAGTTGCAAAATAAATAATTGACGTTAATAGACGGAAATAGATAGTAACCCGGTTTCAAGCGCAACCTCTCGCTGCGATTCAATTAAACCGGTTTTCCTTTTCATTTAATTCAGTAGTGAGTCTTGAGGAATCGGAGCTGTCTTTTTTATTGTTAAGTACTGATCCCGTAGATTCGAAGGACGTAACTAATTACCGTGTTACAAGCCGGTATTTAGTCTTTCACAAGTATATAAATCATGTCTGGAACGAGTTAAGGTCATCGGGGACCTTTACAATACTATTGGAGCAATTTTTAAAAAATTGAACTCATAACTGGATTCTTCGTTTAAAAATATATTTTGATAGTTTTATTTATGAGACCATTTGAATTGATAAATAAAACTGCTAAACCTTCAGCATAATTAAGAATTTAACTGGACGTTCCGTTCCTTTCTCTTAAACTTCAAGTGCTGAATGATATCATAAATTATATTGTCTATTTATTTATAGATTTAAAGATAAATTAAATGACCAGTTATACATATAATCCAAAAGTTTTATTCAACTAATTCACATCTAGGCCTTTATTAACCACATGTATAAATAACGTAGATGCTGAGGTAAATAAATTCATTGAGATTTTTATATTCTGAGGGAAAAATACAAACAACAAAGTTTCGTCCTCGAATACAGGACTTCATCAGGTACGTGTAAAATTAATATACAGACAGATAAAAATTAATTTATTGAGCTTTTAAATACTGAAAAAATAGATATTTAAAGTGACAGTATTTCGTTTAAAATAAATTATACAAATTTATTTTGAATTAATTTTGTTAAATTATCTAAATAATAGAAACTTAATTTTTTAAATGTATGTAATTATACAGTATCCATTTAAAGTTATAACCGAAATGTGATGTGATGTAAGTCATTTCCATCGTAGGCCGTTAAACTTCAAAAAAAATTAATTTGTGAGAATTAAAATAAATAAAGATACATTAAATTATTATAACAAGCTTTCAAAGGACATGGTTGAATATTTCAAATGACAGTTTCTGAATTTAGCAATTAATGTTACCAATCCTGGAATAATTATGAATGCAGGTTACCTATTACCAATTGTAAAATTTGCACCATTTTTTTTATATAGGAATAGTCAAAATGGCAAGGGATTAAAAAAATAACTCAATTAATTAACAGTCTATAAAGTAGTCATTTAAGTTGTCTCAGTATACTTTTTTAAAAAGCAGACGTAAAGTAAAATATTTTTTTAAATTTTGCATTTAATGTTAGTGGAAAACTTTATTATTATTATGTTCTACTTATACGGCGAATGAAATAAGTTTGCAGGCAAGTTTTAATGAATATAGATCCCACGCTGCGCAATCGTAGATGATATTTCCTTGAACTGTCTCACCATTTCCATAAGAGCTATATTGTGTTCTTGTGGGTGTCGGCCAAGAGTCACGGTAGAAAAATGAAAGAAAAGGCAGCGAACACGATTTGATTCAAAGAGTAGACAAGACCGGATCGGCGCATAAGTTAAGAAATGACACGTTCATTAATTTTAAAAAATTTACATATGGAACGATAACACCATTCCTCCTTTTTTGGAATGCAGTAAGTGGTTAAAACGTGCAAAGGCAGAGAGATGTTGGCAGACACGGACAGCGCGATTCTTTGCACATTTTTAAATTTGCATAGTCGAGGGGACAATTTGAAATTAATGCATTGCGAGTGTTTGTTTTGGTGTCGGTGTGCGAGTGCTTCACACTGAAGCTGACGCCAATGTTTATTAATAGGTGACTGTACAAGCGACTGCATGCTCGAGGGTTTCGTAACGTACGTGACTTAACGACGACAGCCAACAATTCTGTGGGGGGAATTTAGTAACGAGAAGGAATATCAGTGTAATCAGCCCACCTAACAATCTGTGACTGGTGAAAACCTCCATCTCTCCCTGGATTAACCGGTTTCATACTGACTGCCTTCTTGGTTTGCCTGATAATCATTTGACACATATAACGTATTTATTTTTGTAACGATGATATTGAACTTCTACGTTATAGCGTCTGGGTTTGAAAATTGGAGGGACTTGATAGTTTCTTTCTAAGTCTTGTGGGCGAGTTCTTCTCATGTGAAAACATAAATTGCACTCTTTCGTTATTGTCGTATATATTATTGAATAAGGATTGCTTCGTAAAGTCTTAGCGACTCTGTTGTGATAAACTTCTCCGGTTACTCAGCACGTGGAGGAATTTTCCCAGCTCTAGAGTGTGAAAACCGAGAGATCAGCAGAACCTCTCAGTGGCGAGAATTTAATGGGAAGGGCTGGAATCTTTGAATGACTGCCTCTTCCATAAGTAACTAGCTAGTAGCTGGCGAAAGGGGGAGAAGAACCTCCCCTTGGTACACCATCATCATCCGCCAGTTCAGATAGCTAGTCCACGACAGCCATTGCTCGCATGAACTTCCCTCAAGGGTTCCTAGCAGTTACCTAATTGCTTCTTCATTTCCTCTCTATTCTTCGTACTATTGTGTTGACTGCCTTAGACACAATAAACCAGTTTCTTTAATTTATTCAAAACATCCACCAATCGACACCAATCCTTGACTGCCATCAAGGTGACAGTGAACATTCTGTAAATGATTGGGGGGATATTAATTAATGAATTTAATAATTGAGTTTAAATATATACATTTATTAATTGTAAACACAATAATTTTAATATGGGTAGTTCGTAGATATATTAAGTTCAAAATAATTATTTAAAAATGGGATTATATTAAAGATCTCAGTGTATTAATGGTTTGGGTGACCACGTGTAGATCTGTTCGTGACGAACCTGAGTTGTCTTCATGGGCGTCTCGCTGTAATTTCCGTGTTGTGGAACTTGAAGCTGACGGTCGACAATAGCTGCCGGAATTGAAGAAACTCAGTTTTTTCCTCTTTCTTCCCTTGTTGTTAAGACCTTTCTTCCCTGCTTCCTGGACTGATAAAAGCATGGTCCACCTCTCCGCTGCCACCTCACAAATCTGCTCTCGCCCGTAACTTCTCTGCTGCCAATCTCCTTTCGCCACCACCTTGTATCACTAGCAATCTCTCTCCTTCAATCTCCTCTCTCCACCTCCTTGTATCACCAGAAATCTCTTTCTCCACCGCTCTCCTTCAATCTCCTCTCTCCACCTCCTTGCAAAAATCTATCAAATCTCCTCAAATTGTCTCCGCCAGCCTCTTTAAAGCCTTGTCCCCACTTATCCGACACCTATCACTAAGGTGGCAGGGATGGATATCCTCCAATCATATCCCTTGTTTCATTTGGGAAACACACGCCACCCGGTCGCCAAATTCTCAGGCAGATTAAGACATTCCGAAACGGCGACGAGGTGTCCGAGCTTTATGGTCCAGGTGTCAGCCGCAGTCCCTTTGTTATTATTCCGAGCCGCCAAGACGACGCGCGGAAAACCCCCTTCTTCCTGACAAGCGACTTTCTCATTCCGGAATATTTGGTATTTCAGTTCCCGTAAATTAAAATAAAAAATTGGACGCGGGTTCTACTGCGCTACAATACGCTACCGACTTTGGTTCTCATCTTTTCCTTCTTCTGCACATTACAAATACGGGATCGATAGATTGGAGAAGCGACCGCCACTCTCAAATTGTGATTGTTCATTCATCGACCCTCTTCGGCGATATAAGATTATATTGACGTTTCGCTGCCGGACTCCGGATCTCCTCCGCCCGTTTGATTGATCGTCGAAAACCATTCTGAGTCAGATCACTTATCCTAGCTGCTCTTTACTGAGGACTAACACGGAATCTCGGTTCAAACTGTCGACAACTTTTGTATTTCTTTCACCTCACAAATCTTTCGTGACCCCGAAATAATTTTCTCTCTTCCAGTTCTGTTTTATTGCTTGTTATGTATGGTGTAGCGCTCTGCGTTGGAGGACAAATTAAACTGCAGTAATCGAGTGTAACTTTTATGCTCAATAATTCGTGGTTCACACGAGCCGGCCGGTTTTTCCTATACATTTTTTTCCCCACACACACACTCGTCTGGTGTTTTCTATTTTTATTTTACTACTCAATAGCTGTAGATGTGTTCGGATTATTATCACATCTAATTTAAGGTTCCTGGCTTTATGATTACTCAGAAAATTTACCGATTAACAAAATTGTGCATCTGGGGAATGAGGTATTTGTAGTAGTAACCCAACATTACCTTCCATCGTTAATACTGTTTCACATTTCGCAATGAATTTACAAAATACCATCGGCATGTGGTTACTGGTCCCGTCTTCTTTTTCTTGTAGTGGGATCGAAACGGAACACGTGTTTTCTTTATATTGATCGAGTAACTTCCGAAAACCGTAATTAATCAGTGTCAGAACTTGCACTTTTTCAGCTGTAGATTCATAAATTCTTGATCTGTTTAAATAGTGTTTTGAAATACACGATTGTTTTGGGATCGAGCCAATTTCAGATCCCTGAGGAATAATCGGAGAACTGTAGTGTTGCCAACTCCCCTTTGAATTTTCTGAGGTGATAATCTCCAAAGACAATCAGTTATCTCCATCATGTGGAAGGGAAAAGTGTATTCCTTAATAAAGTGATTTTATCCCAAAGACGGTCGGTAGACAATAATTTAACTCGTTACTATATATTTAGCCACCTCGTTTGTAGTTTTTCCTCAATGATATTTCTAGAGAAAGTTTTATTAATCCAAAGTTACACGTAAAGTAATATTTAAAAGTTTTTTTGACTTTCCTGTATATTTCAAACTCTTGATTTTGAGAAATTACAAGTATGAAATTTTAATTGAAATCTGTCGAGCAGTGGAAACGTCTTGACCAACAAACTCATTACTTCTTTAGATGTAATTAGTTTTATGAAAATCAATTAAGAAGAAGGAAGAATCTTTGATGATGACGTAGAACCTATGGAATTTAGTTTGACCTTGCCTCAAGGAAAAGAAAGACTAAAGGTGTTTCTCCAGTTGCGTAAGATGGAAGTTGCATCAGATTAAAATAAAATGACATAATTTACGCTGACTAGAAAAAGAGAGACCAGCGACCATCTACCGAGCTCTTTGTGAGGATCACGAGAGAGAAGTTGAGATCCCAAGGTCTTTCTGGCACGTGAACACAAACTAACACGACCTCAATAAACTAGCATTAGCTTTTACTTTATTACGTTATGAACGTCCGGAGGAAGAAAAACAGGATTCCATAAGAAAGGAGATGAAGCTTACCTCGTTAATACGGCGAGGCTATTAATATCAGATTGAGGTAGGCGAAACGACTTCTGGATTTCGTAAGACAAGGTGTAATTACGAGGGCGATTACCTTTGTGTTCGGCCTTCCTAGTTAGTTCTGGTTCCAGAAGCGGAATTTGTACAATCTCGGATCGGGTCAGTGGCACAGTGTTGCGGGAGCTTCTTTTGTATAAATTATTTGAAAGGGAACTGGGCGGGGTGGGGCGACTGGTGTTTATCTATCCCAAATTCTAATATCATGTATTTGACCAGGAAGGCGTGAAAATGACAATGAAAGCTAGAAAGTAGTGACACTAATAAATATTAAGATCCTATAATTATCTCATGGCATTGAATTAGGCCAAAATACAAATGCTCATTTTTCTCGGTAAATGAGGCCACTAATTCAAAATGAAACGTAAAAAAAATATTAACACTTACCAAGATATAGAGCAATGAGATCTTAGTAATACACCGTGGATCATTCAAGTCAGGACCTCGTCGAGGATCTGTTGAATCACAATGTATACATTACTTGCCTCCAAATTCCATCAATTCCCTTTTATCAAAACTTTTTCCTACTCTAGTATATCAATCGGTGACAGTGACAAATTGCTGCCCCAATGACAAAGTATCGACGTCATCTAGGAGGAACATTCACCCCATCCACCAGTAGTTGGGAAATTATCAGGCAATGGCAACAGCTTCAGGAAACCCTGATCGGCATAAGAATTTATGGATTTCATAACCCTGTAACCTCTTTCAATTTCCCTAAAGCTGACTCCGTTTGACTTAATACCACCAAATTCCGTATTAAGTTGTGTTTTGTCATTAAAAATTGTATTGAATTTAATACACACCAGTCATTAAAAATACAAGTAATTTTTTATGTTGTATAATGTAACGATATTGGCAATTTATTAAAACAAAAATTGTTGTATTTGTAAAACAAAAAAGGAAAATATAACACAAATATATTGCGACTATATAAGTGGTTATTTTTGTATAGACCTATTAAATCAGACTGGATAGAATAATAATTTCTGTTTGCAATTAGTGGTTCAGAGTAAAGCAATATTACAGGAAAATAGTATAAATGAAGTTATTTATTTATTTTCTTATGAATATGACGGAATTTCGTTGGAGAAGATGGGGTAGTGAATTTTTTTGGGGGGTAACAGGCTACATGACCGTGAACCTGCCCTTTAATATTATAGGAAGAGAATTGAAAAGGGGAGGATGTGCGTCTTTTCTTTTCATATATTTGAGTAATTTTGAAATCATTAGATCAGGTGCTAGGATTTAAGTTTACGGATGTAAATCGACATTTTAAAAAAGTGCGAGAGCTGTTAAGGTTACAAAACCTAGATTAGTGTATTATCTAAACAAAGTATTTTTAATATTATTGAACAGAGAATGTCTGATGCGGTTATTTAGAGGATTCTCGGTTGACCAAGCTGGTGAAACCTGGTTAGGGTTTACTTCTGGCACCGTCTTTTCAACTGAAATACGCTCCCATCCTCTGCTGTCTCACATTTTTTCCTTCCTGAAAAAGGCGATAGAGACTCCAGAGGATTAACTGCTCCGATATTTGGAAGTAGATGCTAAAGACGGAAATTAGCAAAGTGATAATCTTGAAAGCTCGGAGTCACTCGCCACGTTTATCCAGAAATGGAAAATTCCTATGCGACTTAACAGTTAATCACTTCCGGGAAACACGGTTTTAGTTTTCACACGTGTGAGTTTTGTAACTGTTACCTCTGCTGGAGTGTCCTTGAGGATGAAAACATGTCTGGGAGTTACTTACAATGCCCCCGGAGTTTTAAATCAACATACCGTCTGAACCGGGATGAAGGTAGATGATCCAGCCAGCGTCTGTTGGGAATCTGGAAGGGTTTATTGGTACATTTCAGGACGAGATACAGTCTGAAAATTCGGGACCTGGAAGGACAAAGTTTCTCTAGTGAATTCAGAGTCGTTATATATTTCATAAAAACATTTCTACTGACTTGCATAACCGATCAATCACACGCGTCACTTCTCATTTCTCACGGAAGGCCAAACATCAACGTTCACCTTTCTGGCGTGGAATGTTTTTTCTTTCTCATAACGAAGTCACGGTCAAAGCTCAGTATCATGTGCGTTAGAAGTAAGCGTTTATTCAGATTACTCAAAAACAATCAGTTTTATTTACGACTCACATTTCTTATGCTATTTATGTATAGTTTATCTTACTAGGTGTTGTTGTTAGGACGACCCAAGCCAAACTTGTCAACAGTAGACGTGATCATGCCTTTCCTCTAACTTTCTCTTGGGTGATGAAGCAGAATCACTCGAAACCTTTTTGTGAAACACCATTGAAGACTTCATAAATAGACGATGTATTAAACTGATACTGCTGGAAATTTATTAAATAAAATTAATGTATACGAGTCAGATCATGTTTCCAGTTTCATTTAAAAGTACTACATAATTATATATATATATATATGGTGTATATTTTTTCAAATGAATTTTGAATTTCCACTTTTCGTTGAAATCACCGTCAACATCTTCAATAACTTTCAGAATTCACTTAAAGATGTCGCGGGAGATTAGTGCAGCACCAAAGTCTTCTCGTGTGAATAGTCGTACATTTAATAATCATTTAGTCCGAGAGAGTCATGAAGTGAAGATGAGGAATTGCTACATTTTATGCCTGATGAACTCTCAAAAGGCAAACGTTGTATTTGGATTAATTAAATAGTAATAAAATTAATTTCTGACTTATTGGCCGTCATTTGATAGATTTAAAATTAAAATTAGAAAATTGTGTTTGAGTTCAATTAATTATCGGAAGAAAATACGGACTCTGGACAAAGTTTTTGTTTCTCTCCTCTCTCAATTGTTCTACACGTCAACATAGTTTCTAGTCTCAGTGGCGTGGTTATATTTACCCCACGGCTATTTCTCAATCCAACTAGAAAACTGTTGTCCTCGATCTCGGCGTGTGGATATCCCGAATCCCATTAAAATCGTCCTTGGCATCCGAACTGTGGGAGGAGTGTGGCTAATATTAACTCTGTTTACCAAATTTTCTTTCGCTTTTTCTTTGCAGGCAGTCGTGCAAGCTCTTCTACCGGAGCGATCCTCTGAAGATCGTGAGGGCGGAAGGTCAATACATGTACGACGAGAAGGGAAACCAATATCTGGACTGCATCAACAACGTCGCCCACGGTGGGTAAAATTATGGCCAATTGACCCCGGGGTTTCTTGTACACTTTCGTAATCAACTCACGTAGAGTGACTCAACGTGCTGCCCCCCCTCCATTCCCCCCTGTTCCACCACATTTCAAAGTGGGAGTCTTTTGACTTAATTCTCCCCAGTTAGTGCAAATGTTAACTAGTAGCTATTTGTTACAATAAATAACAAGATTAGAAATAAAAAGAAATCTGTAAATCCAGGACAGGTCAGAATTTGCCCTATACATTCATTGGTCAAGATAACAGAGAGAGTGGGATAAACTATTCAAGCTGGTTACATTAAACTGTATGCCACCAAATCATCTTATAACTAACTGTGTCTCAGTCCAAATTCACACAGTCAAAAATTATTTACAGAGAAAAAGACTTAACTCCAAGTAGCCATCAAACAATAGTACAATGAAATAAAATAAATATGTACAATTTGAAAGTTTATTCCAGTTGGTGAAATTAATTTATGATACAATGAAGGCATTTGCCACATAAATTATAAGGAACGGAGAAGAGAATCCTCTAAATGCCTAACAAATGATATTACAAATATATAACATGATGGAGAAACTGAGAAATAAGAGTTATCCATATCCTTTACAGAAGGCAGTAATTAAAATTGAAGGGCAAGAAAAAAAACAAATCAAAAAAGGAGTAAGACAATGATGCAGTCTGTTGCCCATGCTCTTCAACTTACATATAGAACAGGCGACGAAGAAAGTTAAAAGGAATATTGAAAATGAATCATACTGAAAATATAAGAAATAACAATGCTATGATTTTTCAATGATATTGTAGTATTAGGAGAGTTAAAAGAAGACATGGAAAACATAATAAATGGCATGAACGTGGTCCTGGAGGATTAATAGAGGAAAAACCAAGGTAGAGTACTGCAGTATGGGAAACAGTGGAATAACAGATGCTGTTAGATTGGGAAGGGATATTTTGAAGGAAGTTAAGGAGTTCTGCTACTGCATAATAACTAGGGATGAATAGTAGACAAAAAGAGTAAAATAGCAAGGCAAGAAAGGCTTTCAGAAAAAAGGAGAAATTTACTTATGCCTAATACAAATATGAATATATGCTAAGCATGTTAGGGAGGATGTATTTTTTGTGGTAATTATGCAAAAATGAAAAGGCTTTCAGAAAAAAGGAGAAATTTACTTATGCCTAATACAAATATGAATATTAGGAAATCATTTTTAAAAGTGTTTGCATGGAGTGTGGTGTTATATGAGTGCAGAAAAGGAAAAGAATATAAGCTTTTGAAATGCGGTGTTATAGAAGAATGCTGAAATCAGTTGGATCGATAGAATAACTAACCAGGAAGTTGTAAGCATAAAAAGAGAAGAGAAATATTTGAAGGGATAGATTAATAAACCACATTTTGAGACATGAGGATCTTGTAAAATTAGTATTAGAGGCAAGTGTGTAGGGAAAGAAAATAAGAGGGTGGACAAGGATGAAATGTGCTAAGCATGTTAGGGAGGATGTATTTTTTGTGGTAATTATGCAAAAATGAAAAGGCTTGTAAAGAATAGATTAGCATGAAGGGTTACATCAGACCAATCTAAGGACTAATTAGTACTTCAATATGATGGAAAAACATCTGTACAGAAATTTCCATTCCTGTATTACTTCCTTGTGAACCTTCGATTTTATAGCTCTGGTTCCTTCAGTTATTTTCAAGTTTTACTAAACCTCTTACTCATGTTAAGCTATGTGTACACAATCATTTCATATTTTGTAATGACAGCACATTTCTCTTTTTATCAGTTGGCCATTGTCACCCGGATGTAGTGCAGGCAGCTTGTGACCAGCTAGCTCTACTCAACACAAACAACAGGTTCCTTCATGACAGTCTGGTCCTGTGTGCTCAGAAGCTCACCAGTCTTCTTCCAGAACCACTCTCTGTCTGCTTTCTAGTCAACTCTGGATCTGAGGCAAATGATCTTGCTCTACGTCTGGCAAGGACACACACCAAGAACCATGATGTCATAACAGTTGACCAGTAAGTTTTTTGTACACCTAGATATTGTGTTTTATGGTATAATCAGTACACTTATTGCTTTGGAATGGATGACAGATTATTTACCTCTAATGATTTCAAAGGTTGCAACTGATGACTCAGGGAAATTGTAAAATAACTGTGGAAACCTCATAACAATAGTAATAATATTTATAAGCTGTATAAAAGTATAGCCAACCTCCTGTGGTGTAGTGGCTAGCGTTGCTGCCTTGCAACCCAGAGGTCCCGGGTTCAAATCCTTGCATGGGCTTGGATGTTTGTGTTGTCATGGTTGAGAAGACTCCAAATTCGGAATATGTCATGCAAGATGACAGTCTGCAGTCAACTCAGTAGGCCCAGGCCCTCAACGGGCTGTAGAGCCATGGAGAATAAATAAAAGAATAAAAGTATAACTGTAACATCTATTTATGCTAAAATTAGTTTGTTTTCTGATAGTTAGTGCCAAATGTTATCAAGATTTTGCAGTGTAATATTTATTATATTGAAAAGAGTAATATTATTTTATTTCAACAATGTTCAGAATGAAAAAGGGGCAGCCTTGTTGAAGTCATTAAAACCAAATTGTGATGGTTACAGGTTAAGTTTGAATTATGTTCATACATCATCCTTTTTTTTGATACACTGTAAGGAGAAATCTTAGAGGAACGGTATAGAAAATTATATATTTCAGTGATGGTAAGTTTCATATTTCTGAGATTTATTTTTATTTTACACAATGAGTAGCTCCATTAGGGAGTATCACTATTTAGTAATCCTATTGTTACAGTGCTGACAATAATTGTTTTTTAAAACATTTTCACCAGACAGCTGGATGTAGCAGCCATATACTAACTCAATGGTTATTATTGTTTTATTTCAGTTCATAAAATAGAGCAGCACTGAGTTGTGCTCTAATTGTAATTAAGAAGTATCTTCTCATAGTAGAGATACTATGAGTGTCCATGCCCGCTTGTTGCAGTGCATACCATGGCCACCTTTCCTCTCTGATTGACATCTCGCCATACAAGTTCAACCTGCCAGGAGGGCAAGGGAAGCCTGAGTGGGTGCATGTGGTAAGTAGATTGTATGTATAAACTAAAAAACTAGTTTGTATAGAAACTGTTAACCATTTCTATTGAATTAGCTTTAAGAGATTATTTTTTTTAGTTCATTTTAAGTTGCATCAACAGCTCAGATCATTAGTAATGAATGTTACCATTTTGGGGATCTAATTTTCACTATAAGGGTTACCTAGTTTGGGAACACAAAGACACACAATCGAACATGGGACCTCTGTTGTATGAAGCAGTGATGCTAACCACTAGACCACTGAAGCAGCTTAAAAAATATTGTCTACCTATTTTGTAGCTGTAAATTCATTTGTGAGCTTGTTCACACTGCCACTCTTTGTTTCCACAGCTATAATTAACAAAAATTAATATAAATGAATTAGTCATATCGTTTGACATCTTCCACATGAATCTTAATTCTTATTGTTAATCAATCCTGCAATATTAATATAATATCACATATTTATCTTTATTGTCATAGTTTTCCATTAATTTTCAGTTTTAGAATAGATTAGTTAGTACTATCATAAATTATATTATATAAGAACCGTACAAAACTTCTTGACACTCTGGTTGCTAAAACAATCCATACATTTCAAGTAGATATGCAGCAATAATTTGACTTTTAAAGGTTACATACCAGAAAAAAATAGAAAATTTCATACAATGGTAAATATTAATTAATTTAGTGTTTAATTATACTGCAATATCTGACCTGTGAATAGGCACCATGCCCTGATGTTTACCGAGGAAAATTCAGAGACATCGACTACCCAGGTGAAGACTTGGGAGCAAAGTATGCTGAAGAGGTGAAGAACATCTGCAACAATGTTAAGTCAAATGGACGTGCAATCAGTGCTTTCTTCATTGAGAGTCTCCAGAGCTGTGGTGGTCAGATTGTGCCACCACAAAACTACCTACGTAATGCCTTCAGGTATGAGATGAAGTTTAACATATTGTAGGTGTTGTACTATTATATGAATTATGTGAAAACTATAGTGTCTGCTTGATAATCTGGAGAATTAGTAATTCTACCTGCTTTATGAATTTTAACCACTTTCTGCAACCCTAATGAACCCAGTCAGATCCCTTTGAACACAAAAGTGATTTATGCATAATTTAATTGTGTTAATGAATTTCTTAGTTACTTGAAGTGTTTCCAATATAATCTAGCTTCTTAGAAATGTTTATGTAGTTTATACCTCCTTTCATTTAGTTGTCCTATTTTAAAATTACATTTGCATAAGAGATAACCTGTTTTCAGTGATTTATTTTGTTACGAAATGATTGGTTTTAGTTGAGCCATCTCAAGACTTTAAAAATATTTACCTTTCGAAAAGATATTCCTTACACACAAGTTTTACTTTGTGTAACACTTCAACAGTAATTTATAATAATTCATTTTCTAAAATATTATTGAATTGATTCATGCTGTTTGGAAGTTGTTGTTCAGATTTTCTTCAAATTTTTATTACCTAATCTTAGTTTAATTAATTTTACTTCTTTGGAATCCAAGAGATTGATCAAAAATTATAAAATTCATAAAATTTATGCCAGAGATTTATTCACTTCCTAAATTGTTTAAGTATATTGGCCTTTTACGATAAGTATTTATTTGCAATTAAGTCTTGAACTATAACATTCTCTTAACATTTGTGCACAGAAATATACTTAAAGAAAGATTTTAACAGAGTGTAATCTAAAATGTGTTGTTTTCAGGTATGTCCGTGAAGCTGGAGGAGTGTGCGTTGCAGATGAGGTGCAGGTGGGATTTGGACGTGTTGGCAAACACTGGTGGGCTTTCCAGCTGCAAGGGGATGACATCATCCCTGACATTGTCACTGTGGGCAAACCCATGGGTAATGGTCATCCTGTGGCTGCTGTAATAACAACTAGGGAGATTGCTGAAAGTTTCCAGAAAACAGGAATTGAATATTTCAATACAGTAAGGGAAAAGTTGATTATATCTTGTTCCTGTAATTGATTTTTATAATTGAAACTAAGTTACAATCTCTGTTTACAGTATGGTGGTAACCCGGTCTCATGCAGGGTTGCTAATGCTGTGATGGAAGTTCTTGAACGAGACAAATTGCGTGATAGTGCAACAAGGGTGGGCAACCATCTACTGAACCTCATGCTTCAACTAGCCTCAAAACATTCTCTCATAGGTGATGTGCGAGGAATTGGCCTGTTCGTGGGGGTGGAGCTTGTGAGGGATCGGGAGACACGGGAGCCTGCTTCAGCTGAAGCTCAGCACATTGTGACTAGGTAAGTCACAAATTAATATTTGTTGTGTAAATATCAGTGAAACATTTTCATACTATATAAGTAAGGATATGTTGTGGCCAAAATAATTAACACAATTGGTAAGGACAGGAAAGAGAGAAGAAAATGTAGTAGCTTACCTGAAGTATACAGGATTTTATTCAAATTTTCTCTTCAGAGGAAGAACTTGTACTTTTTTAGAGTGCAGTCCTGTGGAAAGGTGCAGTTGCCTCAGAAAATTTGAAGAAAATCATGTACCTATAGTGGCATTTGCCAACTTTATGAAAAAATATGTTTTTGTTTTATATATTGACAATCATATCTCTATTTCAGAATGAAAGAAGAGTTCATTTTAGTAAGCTCTGATGGTCCTGACAGAAACGTTCTCAAATTCAAACCTCCAATGGTGTTTACCCAGGCAAATGCAGAACATGTTGCTAAAATTCTGGATGAAGTTCTCACTGAGATCAGTGATATAGAGGTAAGGTAACTGGGAAATTTTCAGGACTCAAGATTTGCCCTGTGAATAGAATTAAGAAAAGCTTCTTGGGTTTCAAAAATGTAATTCCAATAGGAATCAATTGTTCAGTGAGTTGCTTTGTTCTCATCTTATGGCTATACTGGCGTCCAAAGTGGAAGTTAGTAAGTAAAAATTTTCAACTTTTGATAATATTTCATGGTTTGATTCAATGTTTTCACAACAGAAATGATAAAAGCACCAGAAAGAATGATGACACAGCATACTACCATAATGTTGCTACTTAATGAAGTACTTTGTCAGAAACCAAAGAAGTTTAATTTTATTTTAAAAAATTTCACATAGTTTTAATAACAATAAGTAAACAGAATTATCATGTATTACTTTATCCAAATGTTCACAGACATTTGTCGAAAGTGAGAACTTTCTTCTTGAAACTATTGTAATTAATTACTAGATTTTTTAAATCACTATTTACCTTCCAGACTAGTGAATACAAAAATTGGGCTCCATTTACAGACAAAATAAAAACATATATCTGTAAGAATTTTGTATTAAGATCTGCTTTGGAACCATTAACTTTTTCATAAAGTAAAACAACATACATTTTGTGTCAGTTGAGGTTGGAAACATTCATAATTTTACGCTGTGGAATACGTTTCTGAGTATTTCTTAACAAAATAATTTATATTTTTGCAAACAGTCTGAGGATGTATCCACAGTAGGTAAAACATTTTCACTTTTTGTTTGCTTGCATTTATGGAACTTCTGAAATGCTTGTGCAGCCTGTGAGGATTATTCTCATTGACACTTTATTCAAAACAAACTATTGACAGCTCTAATTAACAATATTTCTCTAATGGCAGCTGGAGTCCATGGAGGAGATCCGATCCATATCTCCGGAAAGCAGGAAGATGGCTGATGATCCGGCATACGACAGCTCTCCAGATGAGAAGAAAATGAAATTTGATGGGCAGCAGGTGGAGAACATCATCAAAATCTGAATTAATCTTCATATAAGCATTTTTAACTATTAAAAGGCTACCATTTAATCAAAATAAGAACAGTATTGATCAACTAAAAAAGAATTACCAAAGTCTAAGATATATTTGAATGTGTAACTAATAAAAATTAGAAATTTGTGTACAGGTTCGTAGCTCTTGTGCATATTTTAAAATGTTTTGGTATTTCTAAGCAATACTTCTGAACATTTAATTTTATTACACTTGAATTTTGACATGAAACTTATGCCAATGTTTAGAGTAATCAGAAAATTAAATATGAAGAGGTCTAGTATTTGTTTAATTGTGAAACACCATGAGAAATTGTTTGGGTGAATCCCCCTACTATATATGAGTGAAAATATCAACAAATGCAATAATGTGTGCTATGTAAAGATTATTTTTTTAATAAAATTATTATATAGACTGAACCACTTGCACAGCTGTGAGTAATAAAGCTTGTTAATTTGTTTAATGTAGTTTATTAATTTGGTAAATTTATTTCTATACCATTTTCCTATTTTCAAGTCCTTGCTCTACATTTTTTATTTTTTAGAAACATTAACCAAATCGTTCACGAGAACTGTTTCTTTGTCGTTGTGGTATTCAGTCCCAAGACTAATCTGATGCAACCCATCATGCTTCCCAATATTGCGCATGCCTTTTCATTTACGCATAATTACCACATCCCACTGCCTCCTTAATCTGCTTATCGTATTACATCCTTCTCCGTCTTCTGTTTTTACCCCACACACTTCCCTCTAATGCTAATTTTACAAGACCCTCATGTTTTAAAACGGAGCCTATTAATCTACCCCTTCTCTTGGTCAACGTCCTCCATATTGTTCGCTCTTCTCCTATTCTGTTAAGAACTTCCTCGTTAGTGATTCTATCCACCCATCTGATTTTCAGCATTCACCTATAGCACCACATTTCGAAGGCTGTTATTCTTTTATTTTCCGCAACTCCTATCGTCAACGTTTCGCACCCATATAACGCTTCACTCCATAAGAACATTTTTAGCAACGATTACCGAAAAATCACACTTACCCGTGACTAAGTTCATCTTTTTCGCGAAAATCTTCCTTGCCTTTGCTATCCTACTCTTTATGTCTACTATACTTCTACCATCCCTAGTTATTACGCTTCCCACATAGCAGAATTCCTTAATTTACTTCAAAATATCCCTTCCCAATATAATACCCTTTGTTATTCCACTGTTTCCCATACTACACTCCATGGTTTTCCCTCTAATAATCCTCATATTTAACTCTTTCTCCAGGAACCGTTCATGCCATTTATCATGGTTTCCAATCTTCTTCTGACTCCCCTAATACTACAATATAATCGGCAAAGTGTAGGGTTTTTATTTCTTCTCCTTGCAGTATGATTTCTTTTCCATATTCCGTTTTACTTTCTTCATTGCGTGTTCTACATATATAAGCTAAACAAGATGGGCAACAGACTACATTCTTGTCTTACTCCTTTCTTGATTACGGCTTTCTTTTCTTGATCTTCAATTCTAATTACTGCTGACTGCCTTCTGCAGAGGTTATGTATAAGCCTTCTTTCTCGATATTTTATTCCTGTGCTCTTCAAAATCCTTAATAGTGTGTTCCAGTTTACACTATCAAACGCTTTTTCTGAATCTACAAATGCCATGAACGTAGGTCTGTTTCTTTTCTTATCCTGTCTTATAAAATTAGTCGTAAAGTCAATATTACTTCTCTTGTCCCTCAATTCTTCCTAAAAGTAAATTGATCTTCTCCTAACTCTCATTCTATTTGACGTTCCATCCTCCTATATCCTCCTATTTTCGTTAATATTTTACATGCATGGGATACTGTTTCCTGTCAACATAAAATTGATTGTCAATAATTTTGCCTTAAAAATAATTTAAACATGTGAGGATCTTAAATCAGCGAATTGTGATTATGAGTTAATTTACTTACAGCTTACATTCAATTATTTGTTGGGTGTTTCTGCGGAAGACACAATTTTTTTCTTAATTTATTGGAAAGAACTTATACCCGAAGATAATACAGACGGTAGACAGTGGTAATCAATTTAAAATGGGTTTTCTCTGATTAGTGGTTTTGATTTGCTCAATTGTATTCTTTGCTTTGTGTCTGTATCCTAATTGTACAATAAACAAGACGTTAAAGTCGTTTTAAGGTAAAGGAGTAAAACAACTTACGACGTAACAGATCACTGTTGTTGTTGGGTTGATCGTATGACGACGGTAAGTAGAAATGTTTGAATAAAGTTTTCAGAACTGGGAAAAGGGTATAGAGAGGTTAGGAAAAATTAAAGACTCCGACATAGACGTATTTTCAAGAAATTTGAAAGTTTAAATGATTGATTGTGACTTGTAGTCGGTACCCAATTGTTTGAAATCATCCACAAGTTTTGCATAATAATAAAATTTGCTTTGGTTCTATACAAGGATAAAATTGTCTTCGAATGATTAACGTAGGAAATCTATTTAAACAATTTGAGTATTATAATGTCTGAGTGGAGATGGTGGTTCTTTATGGTGGAGATTTTGAGTAAAGGGGAATTTTAGGCTGCGTTGGTTGGGGGTGGAGCTATTTTGGGTAACAGGCTCCACGAGGGTGACCCTGATACAGGCTACTCCCCTTTAATAGCATAGGAAGGGGACGTGGTTGATAGAGCAAGGTAGCAAAGGGTTGACTCGGGCCCCCGGGCTATAGTTTAAGGATCCTACCCCATGTTTCACCTAAAGAGATGCAGGGAAAACCCTATAAAACCTGCATCAGGTAGGTCGGGCGTTTAGGTACCATTCTCATGCCCTTCAGAATGATGGGAGACGAGTTTGCTGTGGGGTCGCAGAATTCCTCTCTGTTTCTCCACCAATTTAGGAGGCAGTTTGCCGCCTGAACTAATGGGATCAGCGTACAATTGTTACCGTATGTCCAGGGTATTCGATCCCAGTACATACACTTCCTAAAATAGGCGAAGGTGCCTCGGTTGTGAGAACTTGGAAAAAAAAACCATAGAGAGTACGAGGCATTCCCAACATAGTCAGGCGAGCCCCCGCAGTCAATCTGGGGAGAAATGTCTGCGAGAGAAAATTCCCACAGGTATATGTTGGTCTATCTTGGTCTAAAATTTGTGGACCGTTCGCTAGGAACCTAGGGAACACTAAGAGCGGACCTTGAGTCGAAATAAGACTAGTTGTCATTTAGGAAAGGACTGTGGGTGAATTATTTTCAATGTTGTATCCCTCCGCTTCTGATGATTCTTAACGAGCGGTTCACCACAGAGTTTAACTTCTGACGGGAATCAATCTAATAAAAAACGGCCAACATTCCTTCGAATATGTTCATTATGAATGGCTTATTTATCTCCCCTCGGCCAAGATAGTGGAAGAAGTCAAAATACACTGCACAAGCAGTAAAGATCCACAAGTCACCACCCATCTTTATATATTTTTAAAAATAATTTCTCAATCTGCTTTGACAATAAAGCATTAGTAAATTATTGACTTGAATCATGACATTCAGGTAATTGCCTCAATAGACTATTAATTAAGTCTACTAGGTAAATTATATCTCAGTGAGGAGGTCCATTTGAACCTGAAGTTTTGAACAATTTGAGCATCCGCGCGTCATCTTGATCCTTTAATAAGTCTTAGGCTAGAACGTTAGGATGAACACTGAGTCTTTCTTGATATTTGTTACTTATTTTTGTAGATGAATTGTACAAATAAGAATGAATGTGTCTTTGTTTGTTCCTTATAAGCTTCGATATCATCACAGAATTCGAGCCCCCATACGTATACATCGAGATTTTCCCTTCATTGTATACACGTTAACTGAATGTGAAGTCACTAACACGAGTTAGGAGCGTATACGAGGGGGACTCAACTCCACCCATTCCAATAAATTATACTTTTTGTTAAAAAGAGGAAAACAATAAGGTTAACTTTAAGCGTCTCATAAGGTTCACATATCTCTATGGTGAGAAATCGGTTCCCTTCTGAAGGAAGCTGCTCGAGTAATTTTCACGTTACCTAGTCTCGGATCATAGATCCGCCATCTTTTAGTTGGAAAAACGTGATCAGAGTGACCGTCTGTCTTATCATGCTTATAAGCAAGGCTGTTACGACCTTTGCCCTTTTAGAAGAACAGGTCAAGCCGCTTTCCATATCGCCAAGTCTGCTTTCCAATAGCAGGCCGAGCTGTTCCAAATATCGGCCACTTGGGTTTAGCCACTGCTCGGATTTAACTTAGAAACTGTAAAGCTCTATTCAGTGATGATAAGGCATGTTTTCTGAGGATAAAACAACTGTTGTGATATTTCACACTAAAATTTGTTATTCATGATATAGTAAAAACAAACTGGTTTGTTTTTTTCCCACCAAGGAATCCCAAACTAATTTTATTGTTGTAAATGTTTATCTGTCTAAGATTTATTTCTAGTTGAAACTTTTTACGTTGCGAGAGCTTTTGACACTGCGGTTATAATAATTACAGGAAGACACCCCTAAACTATTTACTATTTTACAGCTTTTTATGCGTCTATGAATTTATAAGCAAGGTACTCAATTTTAAAATTGTGAAAAAGCACTAAAACCTTATAAAAATTAATCCAACCTTCTACTTTAAGGACCCGCGTCCACGTGATCTTAAGGATTACAGTGAAAACAAGAAACTGAAAAATTTAAGCATTAGCGAAACAGTTTCTGTTCATGGGGAAGTTTAGTTTTAAATTGTAAAAGAATCATTCATATGTGAAAATATATTCTGTTGATTTTGTTGGTGTGCTATTCAGTCCTAAGACTAATTGATGCAACCCATCATGTCTCCCAATATCGTTTTCATTTCCGCACAATTATCACATCCCACTGCCTCCTTAATCTGCTTATCGTATTCCGTCCTTCTCCGTCTTCTGTTTTTACCCCACAAACTTCCCTCTCATACTAATTTTAAAAGACCCTCATGTCTTAAAACGTGGCCTATTAATATATCCCTTCTCTTGGTCAACGTCCTCCATATCGTTCTCTCTTCCCCTATTCTGCTTCCTCTTTACTGATTCTATGCTAATTTTCAACATTTTCCTATAGCACCACATTTCAAAGGCTTCTATTATTTTCCTTTCCGAAACTCCTATCGTCCGCGTTTCGCACCCATATAACGCCACACTCCATACGAATATTTTTAGCAATGATAACCTTATATTCAGACCTTTATTACCCGTACGCACATTCCTGTAATTAAATTTCCTCCTATTTTCGAGGGCCTTCCTTGCCTATGCTATCCCATTCTTTATGTCTAATATACTTCTATAATCACTACTTATTTTGCCCAAGTATCATAATTCCTTAACCTTATTAAAAATATCCTATCCCAATCTGGCGATAAATTAAGTTAAAAAGGAATGTGAAAAATATATCATACTGCAAGTAGAATAAATAAAACCCTGTGGTTTGCCGATGGTAATGTGATATTAGAGGAGTCAGAAGAAGACTTGGAAAGCATAATAAACGGCATGAACTTGGTTCTAGAGGAAGAGTACAATATAAGGAAAAATAAAGGGAAAACAAAGGTAATGGAGTGTAGTATGGGAAACTGGAATAACAAAGGGTTGTAGATTGGGAAGGGATATTTTGACGGAAGGTAAGGAATTCTGGTACTTGGGTATAATAGGATAGCATGAACAAGAAAGGATTTCGTAAAAAAGTGGAATTTACATACGGCTAATGTAAGTATGAATATTAGGAAACTATTACTGAAATGGACTGAGGCGCTATATGGGTGAAAAACGTATACGGTAGGATTTGCAGAAAGGAAAATAAGCTTTTGAAATGTGTTTCTGTTTCTACAGGAGGATGCTGGAAATCAGATGGGTGGATAACGAGGAAGTTCTAAGCTGAATAATGTGATTTTGACGAAGAGAAGGGATAGATTAATAGGCTACATTTTGAGACATGAGAGTTTTGTAAAATTAGCATTAGGTGGAAATGTGTGGGTAAGAACAGAAGAGGGAGGTCAAGGAGCAGATTAGGAACTATGTAGGAATTGGTATTTATGTTGAAATGAAAACATGCATCAGATCAGTCTTAGGACTAAATACTACGACAGCAACATCTTGTTCCAGTTTTCAGATCCACCATTGTCATGGCTTAATCCACCCTTCTGTTAGACGTGATGGCATTTTTCGTACCTTCGCACGTGAACAATGCCACATGTAATCCTATTCCACAACCACTTCTGCCCATTTTACTTTCCATTATTCTTCGTCTCGTCAACGCAGCTCGGGCATGAAACGTTTCCGAGTGGAATATGAATGAGCGCGCAGTTGGCACTGTTCCTGACGATGACTCAGGACCCGAGTCCGTGTGAGAAGGAAGCAATCTGTTCATCGGAGGACGACCTACGCTAATTTTGAACAGGCTCCTCAAGGACGGAGCAACCAATTAACGTCGCGTTCAAACTCAGTCACGCTCCCTCGCAGACGTTTCTTATGATAGTGAACAGTGATTCCAGATAGAACCAATTATGGTGAACTCGAGAAATGATTTGTCGACAGGGAAAATGATCAAATATGTTCTCAACGAAGAAAATAATGAAGTTAATTCTCGAAATGTTGGGTTGTGAAAGTGTGAATCGTTTCTGAGAAACGTTGAATACCTAACGAAAAAACTTTGAACGAGCAGTCAACTTCATATCCAATTTCCTTACGAAGTATGGGCGAAGTTATAATGAATTATTTGATTAATTTTTGTATCCAAAATGAAGTTATGGTAAGTCGGGAAAATGGTTTAACGGGAGTTGGAGACTTTAACAAAAGATATTTTTTTGGTTACAAGGTACATAAGGATTTTCCTGGAGCATACAACTCCCTTTTAATAGCGTTGGAAGCTAATTGAAAAGGGGGCTGTGGGATATGGAGAAAGGTAGGATCCCACTAATTCACCTAAAAGAAATGTAGGAAAAATCCTATAAAATACGCATCACGTAGGTATGGCTATTGGGTATTATTCTCACACCCAACGGAATGACGGGAGAGGAGTTTTCTGTGGGACTGCAGCATTCCCTTTCCCGTGTTTCTAACAGTTCTAGGAAACAGCTGGCTGACTGATCCAATGGGATCAGCAGTACAGAAGCCGCCCAAAAGAGAACTTTATGAATACTCGAATTTTATTGGGTTGATATTAAAATTGGTATAAATATTATTTATTAATTTATAATTAATGATAGATAAAATTTTATGCAAAGCAACGCACCTATTTTAGTCCCTTTAGAGCGACGTTTCTTAATTAATTTATTAAATCAACACTCTAAATTCACCATGAAAATTCTTTAAAATTGTATACTATTTATAAGACATTACGTTTGATATTTTCGAACATGAAATAAAATATTTTTTTGATATTAATTTTTGAATTAATATTAGCTTTATACCGATTGCTAACATACCAATTCTTAGATTGAGACAGTGTTATTTGAAATATTATCTCGGTTGCTTTTAACACTTCTAATAAAGATTTTTTTGGTATCCTTATTTATTGGAATTCCCACATACTCTTGTCTAATAATTTAATTTTTTATCGTCATTTATTTTTATTTCCCACAAATTCACAATGTCAAGTTTATATATTTGGGCCTTGAATGTTTAATTACAACCATGAAAATTGTAAGTAATATTATTATTTATTTATTTGAACGAAATAGATTAAGAAAAATTGAATAATTTATTTCTTTTTAGTTCAATTTTTCTCTTTTGTGTAATATTTTTGACAATGAAATTGAGGAAGTCCAAAAAGCGAGGACAAAACTTAATCATAATTAAATAAAATTCCTATTTTTGTTTGTGAATTAATATTTCTATTTATCTTTATATATTTTCATTTCTGAAACAGACTTTAGGTAAAATGTTATTTACAATTGTATATATTTGCTTCACAAACATTTTATATAATTACTATCATATGATGTAAAACATACATCACGTTACCACTGCTTCATCATAGATGGGTTATTAAATAGGAACAGCTTTTGTGGAAATTAAATTTTTGAACTATAAATAGAAGATAAATATAGTATTTACTTTAAAACTGTGGATCATATCAATTCGCTAAAGCATTGTCTCATAGACTCGTGGACTTCTGGACCGAGAAACTGATAAGCACTCTAGAGAAGAACCGCTGAATTAACGTCTGGAATACAGAAACGATAAATAGATGCATAGCTTTGCATTTAATTTTATCAGTGCCATTTTTTAAATGTATCTACTATTTTGATAATGAAACAAACTTTTATTCCTTATATAAAATATGACTAAAAACGGTAAGAATAAATTTGTTTGCTGAATTTATTAAAACCACAGGTGTTTATAGTGCAAATATGTTTACAGTTTGGTTGTACGCGTAAGCAAACATAATTAGCAATGCATAAAAAGACGGCCAAAAAGTCAGCATATAAATTTATCACTGTTTATTCACTAGCGTCGTTTCGTCTTCATTTTGAGACGTCCTCAAGCGTGAAATACATCATAAGTCAGTAAACTATGTTATAATTAGCAATGATCACTACAATAAATTTTAATTTCCTTTCTACTGGGAAAATGCCCAATAACAGCTAAGTAATAATAATAAAAGAAATTATAATTTCCTTTCTCGCTTATTCATAACGAACTGTAATAATTGGAAATATAAGTATAATATCAATTCGAACCTTTTAATTGTGGATTTAAATGAATTAACGTTTATAGGCCGTCATAAATAAAGATAATAGGGCGGCTAACACAAAGGAGTATTGTTACGACAGTAAGACCTGCGTTAGGCAATCATTTTGGATTATTAGAACAAGTTGCAATTTTATTCGATGTTGGCGGCAGTAATGGGACATACGTAATTAAAACTGTTCACAACAGTTATCGGGTTTATAAGTACATGTAAGGAATTCTGTGTGTAAAGTAGGCGATATCGAATGCTCGAAATGGTATAAGGAAAGTAAATTTTGAGATTTAACAATAATAATAATAATTACAACATAATAATTATATCATAATAATTACAATAATAATTTTAGTAATAGTAAAAATGTTTTAATATAATAAATCAATTTTGTTTGGTCGTAATTGTTAAACAGATTGTAGTGAAGTTAACGACGAAAGACAAGTATTGGGCATCATTTTGTTGTGAGAAGGACGTAGGTGTATATGTATATAAATATTGATTTACTTGAAAACGTTTCGTCCTCCAACTTTTGGGATCTCCTCAGTTCTTTAATTTAAATCTAATAAAGCATTGTTAAGATGCAGGTTTCAATAAAATTTTATTGAATATAATAAGCGATATATATTGCACAAAATATTATCTTTATTACGTTGTATGGCCTTTGCTATTTTGAATTTGACTTCATTTCAGACGACAAAAATATATTATTTTTAGTTTCAAAGATTTGATGACAACAATTTTTACAACCCATGACAAACAGGGCTCATAAAAATTAATTCGGTTGAGTCATGCCACGTGGTAAAGTATAAGTTAACCGGAAAATAAATTTTATTACGGAATGTGACTTTGAATTAAAATTAAGGCTAATAAGTAAATATTAAAAATGACATGAATTGGTAAATTACGATATTAAACAATACTGAAAGATGCAAAAATAGGTTTAAAATCAAAGTGAAGCCCTGGATGAAGTGTTACAAATCTAGATCGCCTTTAAAGTTGTCGTCGCCGTTGATAAATGGTAATGTAAAAATTCCCTAGACTTCAGTCTGAAGATGATGGCAGAGCAAGCTATTGAAACGTCACTGATAATCTCTTTGACCCGGTTGGAAAGCCGAGAGGAATTTATACATGCCATTCACCGGGTAAGACTTCGTATTTTGATAAATGGTAATGGTTGTCGGTAAATAAATAACGAAATGCAGTTATCAAGTCACTTTTCGAAGAGCTTAAAATTTATGTAAGGAATTGGTGATAGTGTTTGAGAAGCGATTCATTTACAGAACCGGACTTGATAGAGAACTTCGGGTGGATCATCGCATAATTTCGTCGATAAGAAAACAACACGTGATGATCGCATGACTCTGTACCACAATTTCCCTTTTACTCACTAGAAGAAACATGTTATTTGTCAGCGTTTCCCGTCTTTGTCATCGTGGTTGGTCTTCCTTTCAACAACAAAGCGACATGAGTTATGCAATTCTATTAATCACCATGCACATGAAAAATAATTTATAATAGTATGGCGACCAAAAATACACACAAATTTGAAGTAATTAGGCGCTCGGCGTTTCGTCTACAGTTTCGTGGAATTCATCAGGCGCAAATTTGACTTAGAACCCACAAATATCAAACGTGTACAGAGGTCAATGATTACAAATTACTGAAAATATAACCTATCTGAGGGCCCGACGTTCCTGTGTATTATTTAACGCTAATTTCTTTGCCAACCGCGGCATCGAGACTGTTCCTTCTTTTGGACCATTAATCCTGACCTAAGCCGATTTGTGGTTAGCTTAAAATTAATCTGAATGATTACAAGCAGTTCCTCAACCGAATCGGTAGTCCTCTGGGTACAACAAATTATGACGCTAGATACACTTTAACGTATCCGGCGCATTAAGAGAATTAAAAATATTCCCGGTAGTTTGAAGAAGTAAAAAATTCTTCATGTAGTCTAAGTAAATTCCAAAATGCACCAGGCGCCTTAACGGGGTGAAAATGGATCCAATTTTTTAAGCGTGTGGAAAATAATCCCTGTACAATAAGAGAGTCATGGATATCGTCGTTAACTTAGGGGGAGTTAAAACATATTTATGCTTACCTGTGTTGAATTATGAGTATGAATAATACATTTTTTCTTTAAGATTAAAAATTCTTATGTATTAGATACTCTCATGTGTAGATAGAATCCGGCGCCACCTATTGTAAAGTGCTTGAACTAATTCAGAATCCCTTCCGACCAGTTGAGGGGAGGTTCTTTTTTTGTCTCAATGGAGGCAAGGAAGGGGCCTGACAAACTAAAACCTCCGAGGGGATGAGCACAACACCATATCAAAGTTTCATCGCTATCGTATGCGGGACTAATTATTTTTATTTATTACGATCAATCGATAATTGTTGTTGTGGTATTTAGTTCCAAGTCGTGGGTGTTGATAAGCCATGCTTCTCCGCTTATGTCTCGACTCGTAGTGCCTTGGCTTTCTGTCGCTAGCCTCTACAGCTCCTAGGAGTGTCGTAATTCCAGCATTGTCCTAGGGCCATAAATCTACCCTTCTCAGAAACGTCTAGGCGGTCAGTGTGGAAATAGCAATCCTTCGTAACCAAACGAACTTCATTAATTACTATACACAAAATAATGCAACCACCTTGATTTGCTATGTTACGTTAAATTGATTTTAACACATAATGCTAATGTAATTTCGCTTATTACATAAGCGATCATTACAACTTAGACTTCTATTTTTTTTATCAAAATTTATAACTAAGAATTAATCTGACGAAGTCCCAAATATGGTGACGAAACATGCTATGAATTGAATTAAAACTTCATGGCTTGCGAATTGATAGTTAAATTATTTTATTTAGCCTAATGTTGTGTTGGTGACGAAACTAATACAGGAGGACTGCCGGAGAGTCCTCTCTATTAAATTAAAGGAAGGTATCACCTTCACTTTCATATACTTTCTGTATTGTATTTGATTCGAATACTTCCATGCTTTCATGGATAATGAATTCTGAGATACTCATAGTCTCTCTGTTTGCTACATGATAACCTATGATTAACTCTCGTGTCTGTAGGTCTTATTTATTTTATGTTCTTAACAGAAGCTAAATATTAGGTTTCTGTATTAACTGACAATTAATTCTGTTTGTGCCTTACCGTCTATCACGTATGTTTTTGTTCTTGACTCCTGTTGGGTTCTGTTTTATCAAATTATCAGAATGTTGTTACAAAGATTCTGCTTTGGCTATGCGCATAAATAAATGATAGATTTGTTCCAAAATTCATGAAGACTTCTTGATGACGACAAGACTTTCCTGCGGTTCTGAATTCATAATTATAAAAAATACAAACTTAAAATATGAAATATTTTCGTTTTTAGCCCTATTCTCTGTACAATGAAGTCCTGTATCCCTGGAGTTTATTTTGTGAAAGAAAGTCATTCATAGACTTTTGGAATTCAGTTTTATCTCTCGCTGACGTAGAACCAGTTTTATTTTCGGGAATCGTCTTGTTATGTTGCACACTACGCAGATTTCCTGAAACCGAAATTGAATAACATTTCACGCGTAATAAACCATTTGATATCACCCGGTTCCGATTAGGTTTTGCCCCTCTTTGTGAGTCTTCAGGGAACAGAATAATAATAATAAAAAAGACCAGGAGATACGCGAAAGTTCGCAGGCCTTTGGTCGGGCTATCGGACGTATAGGTCGGGTCAAGTTCGAACAACAGATTAAGCATCAGGGAGGGATACAGAAGGAAGAATATCAAACAAGTCAGGAAATTGGAAAACTTCCATTAGAGTCACAACCATAACAATTGAAGTGTAAAGGTTGGGGAGTTGACTGAAAAATAACTATCAAGGCTTTCGATGTAATTATGTTAAAAATTTGTCGAAATTTAATACATGTTAAATTGTTAAATATCAGCGTTAACTCTTAGACATGGGAAAAAATTTAGTCAACATGTACCGTAAATCATCCTGAATTTAACAATACTGAATTGAGGATTAAATAAAATAATAACATTAGTATACAATTTTTAAAATTTAATTAGCATAAATAAGGCGTTATTTGTAAATAAGTGGATATATAATAATTTATGTTATATATAACATAAATAATTCTTTTTTACATAGATTAATTGAAGTATGTGTGTCATCTGGAGAGAGAATAACCTCAAATTGATCCATTTGTTTTTTGGCAAGTCATTTATAGAAATTGTACTCATAATAGAACCCTGTGGAACTCCCAACTCAGGATGAAACATTTTAGTAGATTGAGCATCTTCCAGTGTCTTTCTTCATTAAATGTCGCTTAAGTTAGAAGGTGAACCTTATATTTGTCGTTCAGATAATTCCATGATATTACATCAAAGTTCTCTGACTGTTCACGTGTAATGATTACTATAATTATAAAAATTCTAAAGAAATAGAGAAATTACAAACATGATTATTGGATCAATTGCCTACAAATTAAATAGATATTAGTGATGAAATTTTGAATGTGCTCATCGCACAAACATTGCGGCCGAAACGACTGTTACAAATGTTCAACCTTACAGTAAACGCCTTGTTAACGTTAAAAAAATAACTACGCTAAAATTACTTCATTCAATGATATAAATTTCATAATAATAAGAAATCATAATTTTGTTTTTGGTATGATTCTTAATATGAATAAGTATAAGTATAAAATCATATTCCATAAATCCTATAGAGAAGCACAAGATTCAAGGATGTGGAACGAGTCAGATTTTACATAGGTTGCTTTGTTAATATTAAAATATACTGTAACTATTCATTAATTTTTAATTTATAATAAGATTTTCTTAAGTTCTATACAGAAGACATACAATTTGTACGTTATATATAAAATTGATAAATATTTTTACATCCTATACTAAAAAATTAGTGTTCTAATAATGTTCTTACATAATTATCTTTCATAATTATAAATATCTACCCTATGATACATTCAGCTCCATAAATTCTTCAACAGAGTAGAATGCCTGAATTATTTGTGTAAAATCTCATTTACCAATCTGGAATAATAATTACGTTCTTCATCCAAAATTTTGACGTATACCAATTTTTTGATTATTTAAATAAATATGATTGGAAGCGTCAGTACAGTTCTTTTCACTGATATTTCAAATAAATTTTTCCATTTTTAGAGAGAATTTTGTTTGGCTATCTAAACTATCTTCCGCTTGGTTTAGTGGTTAGTTGTTTTCCCACAGCCGCAATCACGTCTTGGGTTATTCTCTTCCACTGCATACGGATGACTTATTTTCCTGTATGAATAAGTGTTTTTCTTTTGCATTTCCTGCCTTACTCGAGTGATATCTTGGGTTCCATTTATGGCTACTTCCTTGATATATTTTTTCCAATGATTATATGAGTATGTGGCCCTGTGGTTATTGAAATTTGGTTCAATAGCCTTTACTATGTCACACATTGTATGTGTTGTATCCGTGTGTGAATTGTGAGGTTTGTTAGCATCTTTGTGTGCGAGACAAAGGAGAGGTTTGTTGATGAAGGTTAGTGTATTAAGAAGGCCCCGTCAAACATTCCTCAGTCGAACCAGTTTCTTGTCTTTTTTCAAGGTCAATATTGTTTGTTTCTGAAAAACTGAGACGAGAAAAAAGAAGAAAAACGGAGAGTGGGATGTATGAAACATATCTTGTTTGTTACACTCTCCCCTCTCATTTAGTGGTGTGTTAGTTCCGCGAAGTTGGTGCGAAATATCCGCGGGTGTTCTGAGAAAAGATCGTGACGAAATGAAGACCGGCGAATGCCTTGGAGGCGAGCAGGTCTGAGGAAGCCAATAAGAGAGCCGTCGAGAGGAGAGGAGGAGGAGAAGAACGCCACAGGCAAAGCCAAGTGAAGTCAAGACACTCTGCTAACATCTCTGGCACGAAGCGGACCAGGTAAGAACTTCAATCTCATCTCACCCAGTCAACACTTAACTTTGACCGATATTTAACTTTCAGTGGGCGTGAAAAATAAAACGAATTTACCCAAATCAAAGACTTTTCAACCTATCAGGAAATATTTTTTTTCATTTCCATTGCCCCACGAGGGACATCATCTTAACACTTTTATCATTATGTTACCTTCCATTAATAAATAACACACAGAAACACAGTTCATAGTAAAAAAAACATAGGACACAATAATTTTTCAATTTAGATTAAACATTTATTTTTTAAAGAAACAACTATAACTACCGTAAACATTTAACAACACTCCACGACTTAGCTTTCCAGTAATTGTTTACGTCTGGTTCTATGCGGTTTTCCGCCCAATTCTCTCCACACTATTAATCGCTTTGGTTTTAGTGATCGTTGTGCATTCCGAAGGGTTCTTTAGTATAAATATTTGGTGCATTAGCTTATCTTTAAGCGGAACGAACGAGTAAATTAAATTATTTTACTGATATTCGGTTAAGAATTGGTAACTTTTCTAACTATAGATTAGTTGTAAGTATAAACTAAATTATGATTATAAAATTTTATCTTATATTTCTTCCCTTTTAACTTAAGTCCAATCCCGTCCTACTGACACTACGAAATTTAATGTGTAAATTAAGTGCTCCCTAAGAAAAATTGACATTTATTTTATTAAAATAAACAAAATTTATTTTTTCCTCATCAAATCAACTTAGAAGCTTTCGAATTTCTTTGTGCATAATCATGAACATTTTTTTAACAAAATCAATTACATTTTGCATTCCAAATTGATTTCATGAGGAATAAATTCATTTTGTTTCTTCCCATTAATAGTAGACAGTTTATTTGGTTTATATACATATATATAGCCCTTTATCATATACAATAATTTTTAATTGTTTATTTAAGCTTCATATAACATTTACTCTTAACGTTGTTTATTGTATCGCCGTTATTATGGTAATCAGCGATATTGCTCAACTCTGCTCTCTATCATCATCTGTGGCGCTAAATTCCAAGGAATGTCGTTACATACATATCCTCAATAACAATTTTTATGTTAGTTAACTGTTTTGCTAATTATTTAACTGGTCATCCTAGAAAAATCGAAACGTGCAGCGTATATTTTAAATTCAAATTTTTTGTTGTGTCTGTTAAAATCTGTCGCCATCTTTGAAACTCGAAAACGAGCACACTTTTTTTTTCTTGGACGTTTTAGTGTCATTGTTTCTTCACTATAAGTAGATGCAGTTGTAGAATCGTATATGGATGAAGCTTTCTCTTCTCCTTTCTGTTGCCAGGCAATTATAAATCTGCCTACCTGTCTTTTAGGCCTTGCAGCTTCCCTTTTACGGTCGGCTGTTGCCCCATGACCCCTCTGAATCCTTGTAAACCTTGAAACACTTGTCAGGACTCTTCATTCGCAGGAGATAAACATTAATCCACAAGGATACAGTCAGAGGCTGCGAATTACAACGTATTTCGCTTTAACTGCTGCTATTATATACTCTCTTTTTTTGCTTGACGGAATGTCCTTGCTGTTTATCTGTGGGAAACCATTGTCCATCTCGCTTCAAGTAGTTTTAATTTTAATAAGTAAAGGTTACTTGGAAAATGTTTTCACACACCAGTCGTGAGAACGTAGACAATCTATTTTTTCCCCTTTGTTAACCGACGCTGAATTCGCCTTACCTTGCATGAAAACTTTCCCCGATTTCTTCCCACTTATGACGCTTTGAACGTCCCCTTACGTAAACCAAATGGCTTCTTACTCGAGATAAGTGGCAATTCAAGGTTCTTAGAACGATAAAGAGGGCAATATCTATGCTCAATATCCTGTTGACAGTATTCGACCGTCCAGCTAAATCAATTTTCATTCACTTGCCGCGTTTACCATAGATTTATAGGCGAGTTTCATGAAGTAAACTTTTTGAACAATATACACTATTTGGACTTGTTTCCAGCAGTACTATACTTTAAAAAAATAAATTAACCGCCAGTATTACACACAGCAGTTTTTTTAATTTATATTAAGCGACGTTTCGTTACCTCATTTGGACATTATGGAGAAAAATTGTCAAATGTGTAAAAATCCTAACTTTACTTAATCCAAGGGCAGCTACAATCGGAATTTGGTTTTTCACACATTATACATCTTTTTATCAAAATGTAACACCTGAAAAAGTCCCAAATGTTTAGACGAAACGTCATTTAATCCAAGTAAAAACCGTGTCTGTCAAGCTGTCATACCTTAATTGATTTACTCTAGCTATATCTTATTTTAAAAGTAATTGTCTTTCTTTCCCTAGATCCATCATTTTATTTGAACGACTCAACACATTACCAGTGAAACGTATTTTTAATTTTTCTTTCAATTATTCATATTGTTGGATGTTCTGAAATTAATACAGGTTCATTTACATTTAACTTCCTTTTTAAATCTGCTTGAATTAAAACCATTTAAGTTTATAATTCCAAATTGATATTATAACTACGTAATGGTTTATACGATAACTGAGTTTTGTTTTTAGGTGCTTAAATTACTCATAAAAATAAATTTACTGAAGACTGACTTTATCTTCTTGTTACTTGGCTGTATTTAAAAATTCACAGTTCAGAAAGTCTCGAAAATTAAGCCACATTGCTACCCATAAGTCACAAAACACATTAGCACAAAGATTTTTAAGATTTTGTTAGTGTACATACGTGTTAGATTATAGGCCTAAGTTTATTAATAAGCAATACTTTTTAAAATAATTTTTGGTAGCCTTTCAACCGGATCAAATTTTTAATTTTGTTTTTACCCGGAATTTAGGCCATTTTCTTGGCAGTAAAAATATTAAATCTTAATAACTAAAAAAATAATAGCCCATTTTGTCAGTGAAAAAATTAATTGATATTTATTTAATATCAATCCATCTTTGTGGACTTCATCAGGTAAAATTTTTCAAATGGACAAAACTATTACAGATGTGGATAAATGTTTGTCGTGGACTGCGTCCATTGACGGTTACGACCGAATAACAAAAAGAAAATAACCTTCGACACAAAAATATCAACACCTGTAATAAAATTTACCTGACGAAGTCCCCAAAGGTCGACGAAACGTCATTGTATTAAATAAATATTTATTAAATATTTGCTGAAAAATTTTTCTTTATTTTTCGTACTGAATGCCAGACAGTTGATTTTTTAATATTAAACATTTATATTTGTATTATTGTTTCCGCCATCTGATGGAAGTATTTTTTTAAAAGGAAATATGAGTGATTTTTCTCCAACACGTTATTAATAATACATTTCTATCGTTAAATAGTGTTAACGCAACCATAAGTGCTCAAGTGTTCTTCGTATTTTCGGAAATATAAATTTATGTTTCGTGACTTATGATACAGTATAATGTTCTTAAAAAGTACGTAGGTCTTTTTATTCTTCGTTATCTCACAGTAACAGTTGTCATTCAAAACTATAGAAATTTAACAGTTATTTTAGATATTTAAGTATTTCTCTCCTGGAAGTTCGATGAAACCAGAGTCTTGAGGCTTTAGTGCCTACTGATTTTCTGATAGAAAGGTTCAGTGGAATTGTAACGTTGGTATTAATCAGGCGACATAGAGTGGAATAATCTGGAGGTTTCGCAATGGGTCGTAATTCTTGGAAGCTTTGTGATCTGAATAAGCGATTTCAACCTTTCGTGAGCTGTTATTGTGACTAGCGACGTCATCACTGGAGTAAACAACCACCTAGATGACTCAATTGGTGTTCACGGCCGAACATTTCAATTTCTGTTATCCTCAACTGTTGTATGTGAGAGAAGAACAAACGAAAACCCGTCTTGAATGGAGTCCTCGTCATTAGTTGTCAATGGACGATGATTCATGAAACGTGCAGTATTTACAGACCGTGAAAGCTTTTCATTTGAACAATAATACCACATTATCGAACGTTCCTTTAGTTCGTTTCAGAAATTTATGTTCCTTTTTTTTAAAATAGCCTTTTAAAACTTTTAGTATTGTATAGACAATTGCATATTATTTTGATATTCGGTTTTAATTTTAAACCAAACCAAATTAATTACAGAATTAAATTAATCGTTAACTATATTCTGAGAGGTTAATGAAGAGTTCTTTCGCATCCTTTTATCGGAATTTATATTTACTAAAATAATTTTTAGTGGAATAAGGTTCTGATTTAAGGATTATTTCTCTAACGAGTAAAGTTTCTATCAAACAAACTAGCGTAAAAAAGTATTATATATGAGAGTCTTTGGTGAAAGATAAATGTTATGGGCAATTTGAACCTATGATTTCATATGTAAAAATAGATACTGTAGGTGGTAAGACATCATTGTCATCCTGACCGATAGGGATAGTGAGTTACGGATATTAGTGCCGAATCCTTTTTTTCGTGGCCGCCAATTGATGACAGTTCACGCTCGTATTTAGTCGATTTGGATTTTATATCCTCGTGGAAATTATTAGTAGTCCTCAATAATACTGCAATAATCTTATTATATTGGAGTGAAACGGAGACGAAGAAGAAGAAGAGAGTGACAGGTGTTTCCTTGGTGGAGTGAGTTAGTCTTTATAGCAAGTAATATATTTGGTGTGCTTGGTAGCTTTATAGGTGATTGGAAATAAGTGTAAAAGACAAATAATTTATTCGGTCTGCAATATTAATGAAAAATGACTTGAGATATGTTTTCATGTGGAGCTGACTGGATATAATACCTAAGTATACGCATTGATTGTTGGATGTGGGCGTAAATAATTAATAAAACTACCTGAAGTATATAATAATTAAGTTTGAGAAATGCTGAGTCGTTTTTCTCCCGGACTAATTTATTTTGCTTGCGCATAGGAGCCTTCACCCAATGATTCTGTTTTAAGTTAAATTTTGTAAATCTGCCTTCTAAATAATTATAAATAGAATTACTCTATACTGTAGATAGAATTTATACATTTTATTTTCTACGAGATTATTATTAATGAATATCCGGTAAAGGATGGGCAATCAGGTAGTCCATTTTTACATATTATGTATTGGCCAAGCAAAGCAACCTTTAAGACTTGATATTTGATGTGTATAACATTTGAAGAATAAAACCATTAAGTACGTCCGTAATTTCGGATAATTACCCATCGCTAAAGCAGAAATAGATTGGAAAATGTACATGTATCATAAAAGTTTACAATCTTGATTTATATTTTTCAAAGTGTTCTTTTTCTTTTTCTTCTTCAGAGAATCAATATGGACCTGAGAAGCTGCTTCCTTATCCTCGCCTGCGTCTTGTTGGCGCATGCGGCAGGTACTAATTTTATATCATAATGATTACACAGTAATTTTCCTTCTGTTATTGTTTTGTATTCAACGGAAAACACTTTTCATTACATTTCAGTTCAGACACCACCCTCGATCGTGAAGCAATCGACATCCAAAGAAATATTCTTCCAGGTCGTCAGATTCCAGGAGAAGGACGCCGCTCCTTTCAAGATTCCCTGCCAGGCCGAAGGAAACCCTAAACCGACGTGAGTCATTAGTTGCGACTCGTAATCAGCTCTTTTAATTTGTTTCTCATATTGTAATTTTTTTACCTTTACTGCCTTTAGGTCGTAATTTTTTCTTTATAATTCTCTGCTTATCTATACAATTGTCATCTTACTAGTCGTTAATATTTCGGTTTATAGGTCAGAACGATAACTACCTACGTCAAGGAGTAGTCTCTATTTAATGACTGTATTACCTGTTACAATGTTAGATTATCTAAACATTCCATAATGGTTCATCGAAGCTCTGCATAAGCCAGACGATAACTGGGAACGGTATATATTAGAGAAAAATACTTTTCCCGTAAGACTGATAATAATTTCAGTCTAAAATATGAGTAATGGTTTCAAAACCGATTATGTGTGTTCATAAATCATGTTACTGCATGTGTTTATTTCGTGCCTTAACCTTGCCTCATTCGTATCAATTCAGACCTTATGTCCCTGACCGTCTCCATAGAAGAGCAGCCCAAAACAAATCCTTCTCCGAATGACCTTCATATTTCACACGAACAGGCAGAAGTATTACTCGCCATTATTTTCTTGCAGTTACAAGTGGACCAAGGATGGCCAACCTCTGACTCTGCCAGCTCAAGGGAACCGCATGTACCTGGAGTCAACCTCGGGATCCTTGCTCATCAAGACCATGAGGGACACCGATGCAGGTCAGGCAACAGGACTGAATAATAAAATTATAATTAATACGCCTAGAAGTGGAAATTTTCAATTTAGTGCTTTGTTGACGAATGAAGTTCAGATATATCGTAAACCATGTCTTAAAGTTTCCTATTACGCAACGGAAAGTGACGAAGCACTCTAAAGACGACTTTTACGATGGTTGTGTTTGATTATTGTGCCTTGGTTTCTTCATAATATGAATATTTGCTTAAACGGCCATTTTTGTACATGTTTCTTGTCCCGGAAATCACTAATAATTGTTAATTCAACTTGCGACTTTCCTACAGGCCAGTACCAGTGCTTCGCCACCAACTCCCTGGGCACAGCCTCTTCCTACTCTGTATTCCTGAGACAGTCAACCGTTCAGCCATGGCGTGACGAGCCTGAGAAGACCCTCACGGTGCAGGAAGGCCAACCTTTCAATCTGCAATGCAATCCTCCTCAGGGCTACCCCAAGCCTGGAGCTGAATGGCTCCTCCAGGTAAAAGAAAAAAATAGATTTCTTGTCTCCCTCAAACTCCTGATCCGTTGACCAGAAGTTTCAAATTATGAATATCGTTGTTTATTTCTCGTGTAAATTTTTATCTTTGAGTGATTAATTTTCAAGGACTTGAGTTATTAAGTACAGAAACAGGGCAACTTTAAACCGTGATCATTTAGCAATCTGTGACCTGTTCCCTATTTGATCAACACCAAAGTACTGATTGGCATAAACCCACGATATTGAGACGAATATTGTTGTCACTATTTCTGCGATTTATTTTTATCAGGCTTTTATTTTGTTTAATGTAGAATGACGGAGCTAACGTGAGGAAGATCAGGAACCCTCGCATCTCTCAGGATCCCGATGGTGGTCTCTACTTCTCTAGCATCGCGAAGGAAGACGGTGGTTCAACGTTCACCTACGTCTGCATCGTGTCTTCCACTTTCCTGTAAGCATTTATTATCTCTCGTAGCATACGGTAATGAATTAAAGGTATTCCTACTACTACAAAAATTTTCGCCCTTCACCAGGAACCAGATAAAGTTCGGTAACAGGGTGAGACTGACGGTGACTCCGGCCAGCAAACCAGTGGCTCAGATCAAGGTGGCGCCAGTGGCTCAGTATGTGTCTCCCAAGAACGTCCTGGCCCTCAGAGGCAAGAAGCAGGAATTGTATTGCATCTACGGTGGAGCGTGAGTATTCAAGTCAGCCTTCCATTAGTATTTCAATCGTGACTGCAGAGCATCATTCCGACACACGACGTTTTCGCAGTTGGATCATTCAAAATATTGTTGGTTTTAAGGGGGACCCAATGAAACATATTCGTCCACCGATTTTTTTAAACGTCTGTTACAACTGATTTGTGTCTTTATTTTCGTATATAATTATTTTCTGGTGGTTGAAAATGGGAAATAAAAGGGAATTGAAGACATTAGGCGATTTGGACACCTTAAAACCGACTGGAGCTCGACTGAGATTGATTAAAAGGGAAATTTTTTTTAGAAAAAACAAAAAGTAAAATTTACTGAGGAATAGTTCCGGCAAGTTACTTTGGAAAACAGCCGACCGCAGCAGCTGAAAATGATAAAATCATGGCTTATGAAACAATATGAAAATGTTAGTAGGGATTTAATCTTTCAACAAGATGGTGCTCCTCCACATTCACCGGACAACTTGCAGATTTTTTCCTGCTGGGTTACGTCAGGGATAACGATTATCTTCTACCTATATCACAAAAATTCGAATAATGGTGAATCCACACTCCTGATATGTTGGGTGTGTTGTGGAGACTGGAGTAGCGCCAGGTCAATTAGTGTCGCCCCTGCCAGTGGTTTACAAACTAACAATCTGGCAACGCGATCATTTGACAGTTTGTCGTTAACATATTGTTTCATTTGTTTGATTATGCTTAGCAATTTACCTAAAAACATTTTTAATTGTTTCGCTAAAGTCAATTCATGTGTAATCCTTGTAGGTGAATAAGGTCGAGGTTTGAATTAAAAACCTTTAGCGATGCAAAGCAGTTTTTTGGAGTGATTTGGTGGATGTGTTCCCATTTTGATGGATGTTTGTTTATTGATTTGCAGACCTGAGCCCGAAATCACGTGGACCAAGAACGGCAAGCCCTTGTCCGCTTCTGACCAAACTCGCCTCGGCAACAACGGACGTACTCTGGTCCTTCGTCAAGTGTCCCAAGAAGACAGGGGCAGCTACAAGTGTCAGGCCAAGAACTCCGCCGGTACCGAAACACACACCATTGAGGTCGTCGTAAAAAGTAAGTAGTAGTGTTGATTTGAACAGTATTTCGCTATTCTGATACTTACTACTCCCAATATCGATCCAACCTTAATTCCTCATATTTTAATTCCAATTATCGGTCTGTGAGGGAAGGTCCTTAATATCTCTTCACCAGAAAAGTCTTCGATCTCTAATTTAGTGCTAGTCAATTTATTTAAAATGGGAAATTTAAAATCATTGGCAAAGCTTCAAGTATGAATTATGTTTCACTGTATAAAACAAATATAAAAAAATGACGAAACCCACTAACTCTTAAATGGAAAAAACATTAACTATGTATAATGTCTATAATTCTTTTAAATACTCGCTTCAAATTATTTCGACAGGCTTTGCAGATACAAATATACAATTTTTTAAATTATCTAAACTTCTCAATAATTCAGTCTCAAACTATTCCGTCAGTCTTTACAATTGACAATAAATGAATTGAATCATAATGGTTCATAGATTTTACGCATGGTTTTCTATCAGCCATTGATATTTCATACAGTTTTTGCAAAAGTAGTTTGATGTCTGTTATGTTACTCTCAATATATGTCTTGTTAAAGACGGTTGTATATAAAATGAAAATGTACAAAAGTATATTCGTCTTGTTTATCGCTATCCTTCCACGTGTTCATAAAATGTGAGAGTAGCATACTGTAAATGAATAGAAGCTATAAATATGGCGTATTTCGCAGTATTCTGCGTATTTAAATCTTAGGTGTCATTAGAGAATTTTCAAATGATTAGAGTCGCGGCTTCGATGTTCCCTGACTAAGTATACTCTATAAGGAAAAGGAAAAAATTACTTAACACGCAAGTTGCTAATGATATCGATGCTTCCTACTTTTTGTCAGCCCTCTTCCTCCACAGTGTTTTATCCTGGGTTTTAAGCATATGTGTACCGTGCTGTAATTTGTCCATGTGTTTAAAAATATTTTTAAAGAATATGAAAGCAAACATTCATACAAATATACGTAAATAATTTTTTATTATGGACATGTCTTCTTTGGTGGTCTTTTTTATTCTACTCAGTAGCGGACATAGGAGAAGATTTGTCGGTGTCGCTACTGTCGGCTATTTTACAAAGTAACTTGTCGTAACTACGTTCTCAAAATAACCTCGATAGATCCCTTTGACATACTGTATCATTTATTGCGATATGTTTAACCATTTAACTGTACCTAAACTTTTAATTCTTTCATTGACTTTATAATTACCTTGTATTCCTTCTATCTTCTTCGTAATCTCTAACAAATGTGGTAGTTTTTGAAGCAACTTACGTGACTACGTTTCTTTGTTTTCCATTCAATCTCCTTCACATATTACTAATTGACTCTTGAAAGTCTAAGTGATGCCTATTCAGCATTCTATCCAATTCACACTGAAAAGATCCTGTTTTTCAACTTACAATTGCAAAGAGTGTATTTTATGGTAGCCACACTCTATTTTAAGATAATTCCCTAATACATTTCTCTAACTGTTCCCCTGTTCTATTCCTCAGTGAATTTTACTTTTTATTTTTTCTAAAATTTTGTTTCCTTTTAATCAATCTCAGTCGAGCTTCAGTTGATTATGCTTCTCTTCCTCAATAGTATAATTTCAGTTTTTAAATATAGAATTGGATTATTGATATATGATATCAATTTAGTACGGTTTAAATAATTTTATTTTTAAATTTTTTATTCTTTATGAGTGGGAGAAAGATCATTTTCAAATAACTACTAAAATATGCCAATAGCTACAAATTACGTCTGATTGATTGATGAATGATCCTATAACAGGCTTATTTTTTATTGTGCGGTAGCCAATTATGGCACTAAAATATTTTCGAGCACGCAAGAGTGTTGTCAAGTCAAGTTTGTTGACGTTTAGGTGCACCGTACTTCACGGCCGAGCCCCAGAGCGTTAACGCGGTGGCCGACAGCAAGGTGACAATCAACTGCGGCGTCGTCGCGGACCCGGCGCCCACCGTGCAGTGGACCTATAACGCCCAGCCGCTGACCAAGTCTTCCCGCATCAACATCCAGACTGACAAGCTCGTCATTGACCGGGTCACTCGCCAGGACATCGGCAACTACGGCTGCAACGCCACCAATGAGTATGGCTACGCCTTTAAGGATGTCTACATCAACTTCGTAGGAAGCAGTTAGACACTCGTACTCCCTTATCTTCAATACCGTGTCGAGTTGTATTTAATAAACACAGCATTGCGCTAGTTTTACTTACTTATCTCTTCATTTTCTCGTGTTTTGTCGCCTTCTGCTCATCCATTTTTCGTATCTGGCACGACTCGTTTTTTCAAATTTACCATTTCCATTCCTACCTTTCAAATATTCCCCGTTGCTAATTCTTACAACTTCTGTTACAATTACAGACTTTTCTATCATAATTTGACATGAAGCAAATTCCCCAAAACAGCAATTTATAAGTCGTCATTTATTCGACATTTGACATTCGTATTTTCTTAAATTTTCATTTAATTATATATTTCTTTTAGACGCCACAAAATAAACTTAAAGCTCATTCGTGATTATTTCTCTGCAATTTTACCATATCTTGTTCCTAATACTTACCTTTCCCGAAAACCTTTAGCAATTTTCAGTAGAAAGGTAAAATCGGTATCCATTCTGGATCTCGTGATCAGGTTTCTATCCCCAAATAATAATTTGTACTGAACGATCAACAGCAATTGTGATAGTTGGTAAGGTTGTTTGGGTCAGTTCATCTATCTACGAAGGTATATTTGTTTGTCCATTATGCATTCCCATGCCAATCATAGATGAAACTTTGGTGAGTTGTTGTGCTCACCACCCACAGTAGATTTCTGCCGATCGTTTGAAGATTTAGGTTCCTTAATTACCCACTTTCAGGTCACTCCCTCCTCCACGCTCGTGAAAAGTATTAACAAATGGTTCTAGAGTCGCAAAGGTTTTATGAATTAGCTCTAGCAGTTTGCGATAGGTGGCTAACGAGTCGTTTCAGCAAATCTTAGTGTCATATACTTAATTAAGGAAAAATGTATACTTTACATCCATTATTTAATAAAAGGAAGCATAAATATTCTTCATTCTCTTAAGATACTGGGACTATCCATGACTCCATTTTTCTCAGGGATAATTCACCACTTCCTTAAGATACAGCAAGCATTTATACTTTCCGTGTGTAATTTTGACTCTCTTTGGGTACTTGCAGAATAGTTAACTCATTTAAAGTATCAATATATTTCTCATTCTCTTAATGTACTGGGATTTTTTAAAGCCTCTTAAGGTAGAGAGCTAGTTTAATGTATCAAGAGGACATAGGTCCGGGTGTACCCATCAAAGAAACAGTCCAGATGCAGGGTTGAATCACGTTTTTTCCAAGAAATTAGTGTGAAATTGAATAAAAAACAAAGATTTTAGACTAACGAAGTAGACATGCTTTCGCCGGAAGCTGAAGCTGAACCGTTTAGATATTTTAGAAGAAAGACAAGAAGCTTAGGTTTACGGAAATGGTGGGATGTTGAACCGGTCCTTCGATATCGACTCGGATTAGCTCAGAGGTCAGATCGCCAGCCCGGATATTGGGAGGTCCAGGGTTCGAGGTCCTGGTCCGGTCGACATTTTTACATTCTTGTCTTTCCTCTAAAACAAAGATGCTTTAAAAAAATTACTCCCGTGGTCTTGAGGTTTACTTTTACTGCAGGGTACTAGCGAAATGATACTGCAACATATATACTTTCAAAATGAGGTAGTTTCCTATTATTTATCATCGTTGGAAGAAGACGTGTTGTCTTTATCCCCATAAATATTTTTTACAACTTCAGTACCTGTTCTCATAATTTCTTTACAGATGTTGACATATATCACAATTTCTCATCACTTCTGTAATGTTCGTATTTATCGAGGTAGAAAATGTAACTATTATTTTGATTTAGAAGCTTGTTGCTACTCGCCAAGTTACCTCTTAGGTAGACTTTCCACTCAGATTAGTATTATTCTTCCTGCTATAGACGGAATTATTAGTTTTATGACGGGCCGGTTACCTCCTTTTGAATATTTGAGATTGTTCTATTGTCGTATCTGAGAGAAGAAGTGTTGGGAAGCAGATATCAAAAGTTCCAATACCTAATGACGTTCTAACACTTGTCGGAAGCATTTCCTCGACGGCAGCTGGTGAGGATTTGGGCTCTGCGGTCTGGGAATCGGTCCCAGAACTGGATGTTTCCCATGTTGGCGTCTACTTTCATCGAGAACTGCTTCGGCCCTTCGATCTGCAGGTAGTTCACCGATTCTGATTGATCCCTGTTCACTGGCGACCACACGGCTTTGGCGGCTGGAGACCTGAAGCAAACGGGGGAAGTACTGTATGGAACTCAAAGGTTTTTGGTCACTGTGATAAATGGATCTTGGTTGGTCGAAAGGCTTGTGGTAACGTGATTAAAATAAATTTTTCTTCAAAACGGGTGGTGTGGTGAATTTGCTTTGTGTCAGACTGCGAGACTGACGGAATTCCCGGGTATGAAGATGGTCGCAAATTCCTAAACATACAGGCACTGGCATGACACAGAACACTTATGTGGAAAATTTAGTGAAATCGATTGGTCAGAGATTCTATCAGGAGAATTATTTTTTGAGAAGAGTAGAAGGAGTGACGATTTTAACGTATAACAAAAAATGTAAATTGTTTTATTGATGTTTGAGAGAAGTGAATGTGTCGTTGTCGGAGAGTTTTTGGTAGAGGATGGAAGAAATGCAAGAAATTTGGTACTTCACCTAAGCGATTAATATGTACTTTGTAAAATGAGCTACTCTGCTTAACAACTTACCCTGTCCTCATAAAAGACACCCACTGATCAATTAGAAACTTGGACATTGCTCTGTCCGCCTCGGTATTGAGTTTGTGGGAAAACGACGTGTTGAAAATGTATCCAGTGTCGTCTCCGTGACTGACGCCTGCCAAAAAAAAAATCTGTTAGAGAAATGTGGCAACAATTGACAGTTAATTCTATACAATATTAGATAATAGTATTTGATAAAGAAATAAAACAAAATAACATGTGACCAAAATTGTTGATACATGTTGGGGTTTGTGAAAAGTAAATCCCTCAAATGAAATTCAGATAAGAAATTTAAAAAGCATATACATGCTCCTTGCCACATCAATATTTTTCATAGGTTTCTTCAATTTAGACGTCAAATCGCCTGTATTAAATATTTCGTCGCTCAAATATGTGACCGAAATGATATGAAATTTCTTTCTGATATTAATAATATATTTCTATAATTTCTGCGATGCAGTAGACTAAGATAATTGATTCAGACAATCTTGTTCTATACTTTTAGTTGCACCTTACACAGGCGCAAGTTCGCTCTCGTAGAAATCGAGGTCATTGGCCTGGAATTTTAATGATGGCAATCTCAGTACTGGTGGATCCTCCCTTGATATGCTTAGATAAATATGCGCCGTCGAGATGCATTCTTAAACCTACACGCGATCAAGGTTATTAAATAATATTGAGTGTGAAAGCAATTTCAACCAAATTTTGTAGGCGACCCGGAAAGAAACACTGTAGGAATAAGGTACTATTATCACTCCTAAATTCGTACAGTCTATATTTTCGTCGAATAAATATTTTTCGGGTAAATCAGGTTGATAGTCTTTCTCCGGTTGTTGTTTGTTATAATTTCAACCTCCCATTGAGAAGGAAGGTTTAATCAACCGAGATTGGCGTCGAATGCTGGGTTACGGCAGATACTGAGGTTAATTCTGACATGCTGGTTCAGCCCCTGGAGGGTGGCGGTAGAAGACGGTAAAATAAAGTTCTATTCTTTTGGTAAAAACAACGAGTGTCTATAGGGGTCGAATGAGTTGTATTCTCTACATCCTCTAAATATTCAATTATATATTATTATTATTATTATAAATGTTCAGAAAGTGATTATCTCGATGCTAATTAAATCCCATGTAGGCCCTAAGATTGGTGTCGAATAAAATACCGCACTGGGTTAATATAAATGAATATCCGACGCCGGGCTGTCAGATAATATTCAATAATGTAAAATAGAATTGATATTTGTTTAAGTTAAGCACAACCAAAAGTAATAAATTAGCCAATAAAGCCATAAACCTTCTGTTAATATGCTTTATTGGCTAATTTATTTATTTTGATAAAATAAAATATAACACCCCAATATTGAGGAATTTATAAATTTTTGTGCTATACGTTATTAAGGCAATATTTTTGTGTTATCAATAACTGTGCATGTAGCAAATAAATATTTGTTTACAAATATAGCAAATAATTTTGATTTGACGTTTCATGTAATGCAGTACGATTTGTGTGAATAGTTACTGTATAGAGTACCGAAGTTAATCTTCGTTTTTGTGGCGGTGTCCGACAGACTGTTTTCGCCTCTGTAGTTGAAGACGTAAGCGTAGACTGGTGACGAAACGGCTGCAGAGTGCAAGTGTAGCGATCGAGCCGCTGAGACCACGTACAGACGATCTCCGACCATCTGGAACGAAAGAACAATAGAACACTTTGATAATTTGTTTCTGAAATGAGGTAGATAGACCCAGCAAGCTTTCGCAAAGGTATTCCTTGACGCATTCCATGAATTTTCGTAATGGAATCAAAGTAGTAGTTCAGAAGATATTAAAGCTGAGTTTAGAGAGTCAGACATGTAGGTTAATTATATTTGATTTGGTAAATTAACCGCGAAAGTTGGTTCGCAAAGAAGCAATTTTCACGAAGGAGAGTTTAGACAACTTTCACGATTGAACGCAGAACGTTGGCCTTATTTGAATTACTTTTCGTCTCATTATGTCTCAGATACCTTTCTCAAGTTTCGAGTCATGAGGCGGGAATGTAATTGTTGTTCATTTCAAAAGATGACTGAAAACGAAGGCTCCGATTACAAATGTTGATTTTTTTCATCAGTTCTCTCAATTCAATTAGCTGACATTTAAATAATATATATGTAATAACAAATAATGCCCACTGAAACAACTATAATACATAGCATGAACAAATATCTCAAAAGTATTTATATTGCTTAGGGAAACGGAACCGTTTACTCAATTACATGATCAAAGTAGAAGTAAAAGTTAAATATAAAATCATGATGTAATATTTTTTACTATTTTGTCTTGCCCAGCCTTGGCATAAGAAACCTATTTAATACAATAAATATTAAATTTACTACGTTTCGTCCTTTTCTGGGTCGGGTCTCCGCTAAGAAATGATATAAAGATATAATTTCCCTTCATTTCAAACATCTATTGCTTGAAGATACTTTCACTAGAAGATTTTTTTGGCACGCTGAACATAACATTCACGCATACGTCACGACTGTATGAAGATAAAAGAAATAATCAGGTAAAAGGGGAAAATAATCAAACAAAGAGCATTATAGTATGCATAGAGTGGCAATGCCAGGGCTCGCCTCCATGAGGCAAATCCTCACGGAACAATTGGTACGGCGCTCCATAAGCGGCAGTGTAAAATCAACGCTATTTTAATCTCGTAAAGTTTAGTTTCTCCAAATTTGTTTGAATAGTAACTAAGTATTTTCTATAAAAGTAAATAATGCATCAATTTTCGCAAGCAGCACAAAACATAGTACGTACTTATTTTCCAGACAAAAACTTCATGCCGGAAGCTTAAAAAATTATATTTTTGGTTAATTTAGCATTTATACTTATTTTTATACCAAAATGTTTTATCATGAATTCAAATTGATGGCATTTAATTAATTTAAAGAGATAGTGTGTAACTTTTATATTTCATTCGGTCCAAGAAAATATCATATTTTCAGAACTGAGGTCCAAGGAAAATCAATGTATACACTCCTCCAACATTTGCGAAAAAATAAATATTAATTTTTAACGCTCTTTGAGAAATTTTTTGATTTTCAAACATAGCCACTTTTATTAATCTTCCGTATAAAATTATATTTAAACATTTGCAAATAGTTATTGTGTCAATAAATAATCTGCTTTAATTTCTCTTTCGTTGCTTTAAGATAGATTTCACGGGATTAAAATAGCGCTGGTTATACTATACCGCTTTGGACCTATGAGCGAATTGGTCTGAGAGGAGTGGGGGAATCAATCGCCCTCCGAACCCTGCCGCTGCCAGTCTGTTTTATATTATGATGCTCTTTGCGATCAACGTCAGTAACGAACAACTCAAACTAAACGACAGGGTCACCGCTCACCGAGATTGTGGGACCAAAACGAACTCCCTGGGCAGTTCTTCCTGAAACGAACGGTAGTTCACATAACCAGTGAACTATCTGTTCAGTTTAGTAGTTCGTTCGCGAAGAATTAACTGAAATTTAAAATGGAGTGGTCGTGATTCATTATTCATGTTTATTATTCCTACTATCTGCTCGTGAGCGCGCTGTTATCACCGTGGGCCCCGAGTTGTGGGAATCGGGCTGCTGAGAGATCTGGTAGTCTCTCCCGTCCTTCAGTGGGTGGAGGGAAGGGTCAGAGTTATTCAGTTTTAAGTAAGGAAGTAGGACTGCTTTTGTGTTGTTCTTATTGAAACAAATGTTTATAGCGAAATCTGCTAAGCCAATAATTTTTATGCCCTACCAGCAGGCTGGGATCTTCCTTGTTTTCCAGTTGGACGACGTTTCCTATGCTGTGAGTCGTTGTTGGAGTGATAATGTTTACTATCTGTGGTCTTGTTTTTGGGAGGGGCAACTTCGACCATTTCGCCTTGCTTCGCAAGCAGCTATGTCACACACCAGGTGCGGCGGACCTCACGACGTGAGGAACCACGAGCTCAACAGTCGTAAGTCAAGTGTAGATTTAATTATGACGTCAATGCTCTATGTTGTTGCTAAAAGGACATGGTACTTCATGATGCCATTGGAGTTTGATAGCATCATTGAATGTCTGCTTTTGAGACGAGCAAATGTCATTACCCAGTGTTTATGATACGATGGAGCTTCCACAAAATAATTGTTTCTCCTCATCGGACTCTATTCCTCTTTTGTTTGATTTAGTAATACGTTTGTCACGATATTGAAGTTTCTGAGTTACACGCCCTGTCTTCCATTAACGTGCAAGCCAGCCCTTTTCTCTCGTACTGTAGAAGAAGGAGAAAGTGATTCATTTACCGTGGTGAGTTCCTTTACAGTCTTTGGCGAAATTTTCTTGTCGCCAAAGTAGTAGCGCCTGATCGTCTGCGACGCGGTGTCGATGACATCGGGACTCACAGTGTGTCTGTAGTGCATGATCTCTGGAGCGATTTCGTTGAACCTGTCGTTCAGTTCCTGCAGTAATTCTGGATGATTCGCGATCTCTGTAATACGGAATTTTTTAAACTATAAAGTCAGGCGTTGACTGAGAAATTAGTGACGGATTAATTTTTAGAAATAATGTAAATAATTGTCAACGTTGGTCAATCAGCTAGTCTGTAGTAATTTATATTTTCTAATTAATAGTTTTGACATTATATATGCCTGATGAAGATTCGTATCAGGTCCAAAAAAATTATACTTTTAATTAAAATTTTTGTTACATAAAATATTTCCCTGCTTTACTTAATTCCTTAACGAATTCGCCTGTTTCAAAAAAAAATTATTTGGAGAATGAATGCAGTAACCGCATTATCAAACATCCTATCATTAACGTAATTATAAAAATTTTAAATATAATGTACAAAATTATTCAGTCTTGCCTTTTTCATTTTTTAAGATGATGGCCATATAAAATTGTAAATATTTCGTTTGAATTTTTATAGTTAAAATTCACCTGATGAGGTTCCAAATTTAGGAACAAAACGTCGTGTAAGGATTAATGATCATAAAGTTTAAATTTCTTCTGAATTCTGGGATGCTTTAATATTTATTTACATGGAAGAGTCAGAAAGTGTAACTAATATTTAGTGCTTAACACCTTTTGACCAAGAGAAGGGAAATATTAATAGGACACGAGGGTCTTGTAAAATTAGCATTAGGAAGAATGTGGGATGTGGTATCTATGTAGAAATGAAAAGGCATGTACAGAATAGGTTAGCATAGAGAGGTGTGTCATACCAACTAAGGTCTGAAGACTACTCAAAGTCTCTCCTCGTGGGATGAGATCTTCGTTCACGGTTTATCGATTGTCAAAGAAAATAATAAACAGTTTGTCTCTGTGCATTCCTATGACCCACACTCTTATTTACAGAAATACTTTTAAAATTTCACAGTGTCTGTGTGTCTCTTTTACCCTTCCAGGTTTTACAAATTTTTGTCCGTCAGTGATGATTTTTGTAGGATTCCTCCAAGATGTTAATGATTAAACATTTTACCTGCAATTGGATAGAGTCCTTCCGCCGTGGTAACGCTGCACATCCAGGGAACGTCGAGGACATTCTTCTCCTGTAATACCAAGACGGGATCCTTGGAAAGGAACGCGTTCTTACCATCAGGTTCCACAGTGGGGGCCAGAGGGGAGAACGGGTTGTACAACCATTTCTGAAAAGCAAAACAAAGACTGTGTTTCAAAGAAATACGCCAATCACTCGGTACAATTATACATCAGTATTGTTGGTTTAAAAAATAAAATACGCTGTTTTAGTTGTCCGTGTTAGGTGTTTGACGTACCTGGAAGATACGGGTGGTGTCCACAATTTGTCCAGCGGGTCTGTGCCTGAGACAGTTCACTAGTTCCTCCGACGTGCTGATTGGGCACCCGAGAACTTCTCCCAGGAGGAACGCTTTTTCTCGTAGCTTTTCGGCGTTGGCCCAGGGACTCAACGCGGTACCACTCTGAGATATGGCTCGTTGGAACAGCCCTGGAAATAATTTAAGTAGAGGTTCGGGGTATTTCGACAGAGAAATAACGGTACAGAAGACGTAAAGATGTTGTCAGGTACTGCGCCCGAAAGAAAGAGGGTCAACAGTGGTGGCAGTGTGATCGTGACTCACATATTTACAAGAAACTGCACCTGGCATATCACAAAGGCTTGAAGTACATTGCTGTAGTCTGCTTTAAATTGTCTTCTCGTTTATTGATAGAAATGGGGAAGACTGGAAAGTGATTGTTTGGTCGTCATGTAAACAACCTGTTTATACTGATTATCTAAAAAGTTTTGGTCATCAACCTGATGCTCTACTTTCTGTCGAGGCAATCTGGTTCAAACGCTTTATCTGCAGTTGTAAGAAACGTTTCTTGCTGATAATTCTCATTTTTCTTTGAAGTCCTTATTTTTCTCGCTAGAGTATTCTGAAAGCACACGGCTTACGAACGTTGGAGTTCGTGAGCTCGATCACAAGCGAGTCTGTTCTCCAATAGCGTCTGACGAAACCCATGTAAACGTATCCGTTGGCCAGCCTTACCTCGTGACAGAGGAGACAGCAAGTGTAGATGTACACTGGCGCCCCCTGCTGACATTCCAGCGATGGTCACGCTGGAAGGATTTCCTCCGAAGGCGGCGATGTTGTCCTTCACCCAGCGGAGAGCCGCAACCTGGTCCTTCATTCCGTTGTTCCCTGGGAGGACGCTGTCGCCGGTGCTCAGGAAGCCTACAAATAAACAGGGGCTGTATTGAAAAATTACATAGAAACGAACCTGTTTCAAGTTAGAAAAGCGACTTATTGAATTAATTGATTGAAATTAAATATTGTAGGACTAGTCAAAGTCGAAGGGCAGCTTTTTCAGAATATTTCATGTAACTGTCAAAATCTTACAAGTTTTTGCTTGAAGATAAAGTATTGTTAACGTCCATAAATCATTAAAAATATTGGTATTCGTAAATGGATAAACAAAATGTAACAAATGTTTAAGTACGTAACAGAGAAACTCTCATAGTTTTTTTTAACACGATTCCGGCAAGGTAGCTTGGAAAACCGCAGACAATTTAAGAGTTTGATTTTCACGGACTCTATCATTTGTTACATTTCGTTTAGCCATTTATCTGTACCGATTTTAGTCTGCACGACCATAGATGAATTAGACAACATTAACTAAACTTTAATGTGGACTTCGCAGCACCAGTTTTCCAGACTCTGAAGTTCCTGCTGTAGTTTCCTTACCGAGTATCCCGAGACGGTAGTTCAGTGTGACCAACACAACGTCCCTGTCCATAAGTCTCATTGGTCCGAACCAGTCACCTCCGCCGAACATGAAGGCTCCTGGGTGGATGAAGACCAACACGTCCAAATTAGGTGACTTTTCCTCCGAAGCCGGAAGCTGTTGACGAAAATTCGCACGGGATTACTGCAGATTCACTTATTATTCCCCGATCTGTTACAGCGAAAAGAATGGCAGACGACCGGTTGTTAAACTGGAAGTCTTTCCTTCCATTCTACTTTCTAACGGGGAGGAAAGTACCTTTGGTGTGTAGATGTTGAGGTAGAGACAGTCCTCTTCACCCTTTACTGCGTCTGTGTAGTTGTCGTTCATCAGATGATCGAACTGGATGCAGTTAATTTTCCTCCGGGTAGCGTCCCACACTCCTTCCCAGTCGCGAGCAGGTTGGGGTTCCTAAAAAACATATGATAATATAATAAAATTCCATGTTGTGGAACTTGAAGCGGCCGGTCGACAATAGCTGCTGCCGGAATTGAGGAAACTCCGTTTTTTCCTCTTTCTTCCCTTGTTGTTAAGACCTTTCTTCCCTGCTTCCTGGACTAATCAAAGCATGGTCCACCTCTCCGCTGCCACCTCACAAATCTGCTCTCGCCGTAACTTCTCTGCTGCCAATCTCCTTTCGCCACAACCTTGTATCACCAGCAATCTCTCACCTTCCATCTCCTCTCTATCACCAGAAATCTGTCCACCACTCTCCTTTAATATCCTCTCGCCATCACCTTGTATCACCTGCAAAAATCTGTCCTAAAATTGTCTCCGCCAGCCTCTTTAAAACCTTGTCCCCACTTATCCGACACCTATCACTAAGGTGGCAGGGATGGATATTCTCCAATCATATCCCTTGTTTCATTTAGGGAACACACGCCACCCGGTCACCAAATTCTCAGGCAGATTAAGACATTCCGAAACCGGCGACGAGGTGTCCGAGCTTTATGGTCCAAGTGTCAGCCGCAGTCCCTTTGTTTAGATTCCGAGCCGCCAAGACGGCGCCCGGAAAAACCCCTTCTTCCTGGCCAGCGACTTGCTCATGCCGGAATATTTCCATAAATAATAAAAAAATTGGACGCGGGTTCGACTGCGCTACAAAGGGAAACCCCTAGAAAACCAGCATATGAAAATTGAGCTCTCGTTACACAAAAAACAGTTGATTTCATTTATGAGAATAATAGAGTTGATACATTTGTTTGGTTTGTTTTTAGCGCGACATAACTTTTATACTTAAGGAAAGTTTATTTCAGTAACATCATATTGCAATCAGTTAATAAATATACAAAATTTTAAATAAAAGAAAACCACTTTAAGTTGTCAATTCTGTATTATTTCAGAAGTTTTTGGCAATGACCATTATACATACACAAAGTTATTATTCATAAAATATCAAGAACAAAAAATTCACACGTGGTGCAATATAAATACAAAGCGACTAGGCCGCTTACGGTCAATTTTATTTTTGAACTACTTGAGAATAATCTAACATTTTATTCGCATTTCAAATACAGAAATAATTTAATAATAAATAACTATTCGTGTCATAAAAAGAATAAACAATTTGTTTCGCGTCCGCGACCAGAAAGATTTCATGACGCAAGAAGGAGTTTTCCACTAGAGACACACATATTACTCGCTGTTGCCCCCAATTTAGATCGACAAATGCCGTGACTCAAAATTTCTCGTTTTATGATAATTTTGACATGTTTCATAAACTTTGTGGTACCTCAGGTTAATTAATCTCTTTTTAAATGTGTGGGACTCCCTTTGGCCCTGCCTCTCTTATTTTTCTTCGTCGATTTAATGTTTTATGAGCATCTGTGGCTTGTCTATCGTCTTACTAGGGTGAAGATAACGGGAAGCGAATCGAATGGAAGATTTCACTTCTATGTCTCGTTTGTGGAAGAACGAATTAATTAATTGCAAACGCAATAAATATGCACGAAAACCTAAAGTAGGCAAAGCAACTGTGGTATCGGTCTACACACAATTACAACATACATCATTTGAAAAATTGCTTCATCGGTTCATGGAGCCTATTAGTGTCTAATGGTCAACAAATTTCGTCAACAAGGTCATCAGGATTAGGCAGGCGAGCCCAAAGAATATCTTAAGATACTCTTTGGGCGAGCCACTGTTATGCCCTGGAAATTGTAGGGTCAGATAAATAAGGTATGCAATGTCTACCACGTGAGAAAGTTAATTCCTGGAATGAACGAAGTAAGTTACACTGCGTGTTTGAAACTTGAATGCAAAGCATAATAATTACAGACTATAATTTCTTTTATTTCTAATTTGATTATAAAGCTCCTTCTGGCGATTGCTTACTGTGCTCCGCACCTGTTATTAGAAATAGTAAACAAGCAAGGGACACAATGACTTCGAACATTGCCTGTAGAAAGTTTCCTCGCTCTGCGTTTCTTAAGTCGAGTTTCCCCATTAGTGAGGAAGGCGGAAAACATTCAGGCGCAGGTGCCGTAGCTCAGTACAGTTTCGTAATTTGTTGTTAAGCCACAGCAGCTCAAGAAAACAGGGATTGCAATGTTTATACAAAATATTTTAGGACATCTGAATTGTGTTTGCCATATGAATCTTAGTAAAACCATTTAAGCAGTTTGCTTTTCAAAAACAGAAACAGTTATTACACTCGAAAAACCATCGTATTTCTGTTATGTCCAAACGAACGTGGCTGTCCTTTTATTATTGCCCTTTGGTCGTTGGCAGAAAAATTGTTTACCGTTGCACTTAAATTGAGTGATAATACAATACGTTTTTTAGTAAAGATATATAAATCTATAGTACCATGATTTGGAATATATAAATAAATATATTTTGGTTCAAAACGTGGGTGGGCATTCAATTTTTTAAATTTGTTTGCCATGTTATCAAAGAAATGTTGCACGTAGAGGTTGGTACACTTGCTCTCAAAGACGTTTCTCAATTCTTTTGTGACTGATTTGAGTCCTATGTCCGGTCGACAATTTTCCGTTTTCGTCTTTCTTCTTTCCTGATCTTCACTTGAGGCATTTCTACTCGCTTTTACTCTGATTGGATGATAGTAACAGTGCTTTTTTATGTGGCATTTTGTTTATGAAGCAACGAAACTATTGCCAAATTATTCTGGACCATGTAAATCGTCAAAGTAAGTCAGACGTATAATTATCTTCGTCTAAAATTTTTAAGCACCACACTTTCATAAAATTTTGGATTTTTTCCCGCCTGGACCATTATTTTTACCTACTTTTGTTAGCTGTGATAATTAATGGCAAAAAGGCGTAGAATAAGAATAATTAATAAATTTATTTATGTAAGGCTAATGTACGATGTTCCGTCCCTTAGGTAGGTTGTTGTTTTAAAAAGCATGAAATTTAAGTCGGAAAATAATTATATTACTATTTAATTAATACAATTACTACGATTCATCTAACTGTATAGTCCCCTGAAGAAGACCACAAAGTTGGATGAAACGTAGTAATTGTATTAATTAAATAGTAATAAAATTATTTGCTGAGTTATTGTCTTTTTATTTGTTTTAAACGTGAAGTTGGAAATTTGTTTAAATTTCTTCATAAGGTTTTCTCTAGCCGGGTAAAAACACTAAATCAACGATGTTAGCAATGACAGATGCCGAAACGTCGTGGAATTACTGTGTTTTTACCCGGTTCGAAGCCCGAGAAAACCTTGTGAACTACATACACCGGGAAAGCCTTCATTCGATTATTTAAATTTCTTTTTTATTTTAAACACCAGGTGAGGTTCCAAACTAAGGTAAAAAATGTCGTGTATTGAACTTACGTCAATAAATGTATTAATTCTTTTGACCATTTATTATTTCAGAACAATCAGATAATATAATTTACGAATACAGAAGAAAACTTCGGCAACAACACGTCGTTATAAAGCCTTCAAATAAGTCCCGCTCAAAATAATTCATACCTTCGGTCACCAACAGCATTAAAATGCCTTTAGTAACATCCAACTAGCCGTAACCGTGACTACAGCTATCCGACATCTTATTTTACGAGTTTTTCTGTAATTTCGTCCACACTGTTTTATCGCTATGAGACGATTATGAAGGTGCTTTAATGAAAATCATTTCTTGCAGAAGATATGAAAGAGTTCTATTTCATGGTGAAAGTTGTTTATTAAGAATCGACCAAGCAGTTATTGCACGGGTTTGATAATATCACTCTTGTTGGTTGATTTCGGAGTTTTCGCAATGTTCTTATTACTTTATGCTGATCCATGAAATGCTTCAACATTAAATGGCGTCCGTGACGTAGATTCACCTCCAAGTTCATTTCGTTAATAAGGGTTACATGTAACAATCACTGGCGGTACCTTGAAACGCAGTTCTCCCACTGGTGGAGCAGCGTAGGGAACCCCTGAGAAGGCGAAGAAGTCGTGTCCTCCGTCGCTTTCCAGGCGTCGACCCTTGAGGAGTCCATTGCGGACTCTGACCAATGGCGGCGCTTCTTGTTCGGGCGTCGCCGAGGCCAGGGCGAAGATACACAGCATCAGCACGTTCCAAGACATTGCACCACTCTGAGGACCTTCGCTTCCTCCTCCCCTCTACATATAAATATCCGTCGTCCATGACGTATGTGCAACTTCAGGGTAGATCCCCCCCTCCCCCTCTCCCTCCCCCTCGCCCAGCGCAATCAAGAGGACCTCAACAATGCCACAGATGTGCTAAACGAGGTAGAATAAGGATAAGAGGACATTATTTCTGCCCCTCAATAATACTTATTACCCTACTAATAATTTTGATTACTCCACAAATTATTCAACCAGTTCGTAAGGATTTGATTTAGACTAAGCTGACTCCTACCCGTCAGTACTGTTAAAAAATAACAGCAATATACGAGTGTAATTACACTCGAAAATAATTAAAAATTTATTATAATTGAATAAATTTTTTTACCAATTTTAGACTTTATTCTTAAAACAACTTTAAAAGCAGAAAACAACGTTTCGGTACTTCTTCGTTCCTTCAAGTTTTAAAATCCTAATTATCACAATCAGATTTCATTTCCAGATACACACAACGCCAATTTACAATATTTTAAAGGTCTCCCCGAGGCTCCATCACAAATGTAACAATTGCTCACCACGTGGTAAAACCTGAAGAAATTAAAAATAAGTACCGAAACTTTGTTATCCGTTTTCAAATTATTTTAAGGATAAATACTGACATTGGTAACAAAACTATTTCATTATTATATAAATCAGACGTAAAAGTAAAACCTTTAAATTTAGAATTCCAATAATAAATTTTTATTTTTGAAACCAAGGAGACTTTGGTCATATTCATCTGCAAACAGAATAATTATTAAATAAATATTACAGACAATTTGTCAGCCACATTTATTTAATACATCTCTGACGTTTCGTCCAATATTTCTGGACTTAATCAGGAAACAAGACTGAAAATCAACTGAAACATTTAAATTTTGTGTACAGAATGTTTTGGTAAAAATATAAAAATATGTCAGTCTGTTTTATTTATTATATAATTGAAATTTACCCTTTTTTATATTTTAAAGAAATATTCTCTACTCCAAATTATAATTGTTGATGTTAAATTTTGCTTTGTCGCATGATTAAGTCTACAAATACGGACGAAACGCTGTGGATGTATTAAATTAATGTAGTTTTCTAACAAATTCGGTGTTTGTTTAATGTCACTTAACCGTCAGATTATTTATTTACGGACTATTTATTATAGAACAATTTATATAAAATTTATTGTGACTAATTTCATAGGTTCCACTCGGATTTTAAATCAGTCTTCATTTCCATTAATTAATAATATTTATGAATGTCAACTTTTTGAACAGGAGTTTTAAGTCAAACAGTGCCGCGATCATCAGTAGAATTATTTTCAAATATTATGAAACGATTTTGAAACAAAATCCAGTATTAATAGTTTACCTGAAAATTACATGAATTGGAAGGGCCATTTTTTTGTCAGTATATTATTTTATCCGTGTTAAAATTTACGACGTTTTGTCTCCCTTTTTGAGACTTCCTCAGGCATAAAAATTAGTACTTCATTACCTTTACTCCGTCGGTCGACGTTTTTTTCCCCTGAAATTATTAACCAAAAGTACCTTGGTTTATAAATTTAAAAAAAGTTTGTACTGAATGTATAAATAAAATTTGAGACTGAAGGCTTATAATACAAAAATAAAATATTAAAAATCAGTGATATAAAATTTATAATAATATTTATATAATTCCTCAGTTTGGTGTATTTAATATTCATGAATGCAGTAGTGACTTTTCCTGATATCTCAGGAGGGGGCTAATGGAGTCAGTAAATTTAAGACAGAGGCGTTTGTAGTGGACAAATTGTCAGTGTGTTACGAAAAATATTGTTGGAAAGCGTTATTATTCTTGTTCACCTTGAAAGTAAATCAAGTTGAGTCTCGAAATTGTATTCCTGAAGGAGGCCTGTATTTTTACAACTCTTAAGCCACTTCCCTTTTAACGTGAAATATTTGCAGTCGCTTTGTACTTTGTACTATTTATAGTAAGCTAGAAGAACGGTTGGTATCAATTTGTAAGTTACGAAACTTATGTTTTTGGGTGGATAATAAATAGTTACGTTAGTGAGTTTCCTTGATGAAGAAATAGTCGTGTTGTTACGGAATGGAAATTGATGACTTCTTGTTTGCTCTTGGTCTGGACTAACGATCGAAGAAGCCGATAGATTTTTGTCCGAGGACCAAGGAAAACCCTCAAACAGTCGTTAGAATTATGCAAATCCGAGGACCAGACTCATTAGCTGTTTATACAAAACGCCCACAGCTGCTGAGATGAAAATATGAAAGTCTTCTTGTGTAAATATTAAAAATTTAATCCAAAGATTTCTCAAAGAAAATAATTCTTGAGAAGTTGACGAGTTTCGATGAAAACTATGACGTGGTATAAGGAGTGGGATATTGGATTATATTTCTTCTGGTTACTAAGACAAAAAACCTACTAATAATTCAATTTAGCATAATTGAAAATTATAAAATATTATTACCTAATTTGTGTAAAAACTAAAATTCCGTTACTCAAATAATAGTTGTTATTCTCTTAATATTTTAAGTTAATATCAATCCAATAATTTAAGGAATAGACAGATAAATTCTTTTTTTCCGTCTGTATTCTGAAAAGTTTACATTCAGCGCAGTGGTCTCATTTTTCTTTTTATTTATACTCAATCACTCGAAGATATTTGATATATGTACTCCGTCAGAAATAAAGTTCCATGTATTGGTTTCGGATATTTTGAAAAGTAAAAAATTACCTCGGACGGAATTTGCTAATTCCTCTGCAAAGGAGGCTATAAATTTTGCCACTTGCACGGCACGGATAAATATCTCGCTTGGCAGGGTTCGTAAGGGCATAATGCATCCTATTGTAAGTCCTTTGCGTCTTTAGGGTAGGACCTTCGAATGGTTTAGGAAATCATAAGGGAGAAACATAGTCTTAGGGCAGAAGCTGATGTGGGGCATATTTTGGCCTGAAGGGGGGTGAAGAAGGAAGGATCTTAAATCTTTAAAAGATCTATAGAATTGTTCCTTGCGGTATTAAACTCTTGATACAAAAACATTCACTGCAATTTGATGAATGAGGAAGCCTTATAACTCGCAGTGGGTTTGAACAGGTACGGGTATCTCGCTGTACCTTCCACATCCCTCCTTTTCAATTCCCTTCCTATTGTATTTAAAGGGAGTTGCGTGTTTCAGGATCACCCTAATGTAGACTGTTAACCCAAAATAAAATTTACATTGCTATTTAGTTTTATATATTTCATATTTTGAATTTAATTTCTGTGTTATATATTTAATTTTTATATTTAGATTATTTATGAATCGAGTCTCCTATTGTTCCATCTCCTTGAATACCCTAATTGTTGTCCAAACGCTGGTGACTAATTACCTTCGTTATTTTCTTGAGTAATTCACGTTTGTGACTCCGTCTGTTAATATAATCTTAGTCGGATGCGAGATGGAGATTCCCGAATTACGAAATAAGCTTGTGTATTTTTATTCTTTTGCCCATAACGCTCGTTTATCTCCTTACGAGGAACTGGCGAGTTTCGAAGAACATGTCGTTTCGTTAGTTGTTATGAAATCAACTGTGGCTTTTTCTCCTCAGAAGATTTCGTTCTGGAAAAAGACCAGAAATAATTCGGTTTGGGAATGTTTCCTTGGTTTCATCAACCGGATTAAATGTTAAGCTTTAAACTATCTGAAGTACCCGGCGTTGCTCGGGTTCACGTAAATAATTATGTTTATTACATTCCTTGAGGGTGCAGTACAATTTATTTCTGTTTCCGAATACAACCTATTTCCATCCTCGTGTACATAAATGGCGAAAAATTGACAAAATGGTAGTTTCTCTCGGGGAGTTGTGATTTTGACACATTTTCTATGGTCTGAGAAGAAACGGTCATATCACCAAAATTGTAGAGAATCTAATTTTCAATCTACTGTGTTTGCTTTAGAAGTATAGTAGACATAAAGAGTAAGATAGCACAAGCAAGGAAGGCTTTCTCAAAAAAAAGAGAAAATTACTTACGGGTAATATAAGTGTTAGTATTAGGAAATGGTTGCTAAAAATGTTCGTATGAAGTGTGGCGTTATATGGATGCGAAACGTGGACGGTAGGAGTTGAAGAGATGTGGTGCTATAGGAGAATTCTGAAAATCAGATGGGTGAATAGAATCATAAAGGAAGAAGTTCTTAATAGAATAGGGGAGAGTGAACAATATTGAGGACGTTGACCAAGAGAGAGGATAGATTAATAGGCCACGTTTTAAGACACGAGGGTCTTGTAATATTAGTGTGTTGGGTAAGAGCAGAAGAGGGAGGTAGAGTATGTAATACGCTAAGAAGATTAGGGAGGATGTGAGATGTGCTAGTTATTCGGAAATGAAAAGGCTTTCGCAAGATAGGTTAGCATAGAACGTTGCATCAGACCAGTCTTAGGGCTGAATACCACAACAACAACAATGGTGCAGTATGTTTCATTTTTTAATCTGATTCTCTTATTTTTTGCTCTATTTTATTATATAACATTTGTACTTTAGTGTTTTATATATTTTAATCATTGCCATCTGTCTATGGAAATTGTAATTAAATATGTCAATCGCTTTCTCAAAGTGAAAATTCTTCATATTGTGATATTAAAGCAAGAGGTCTCGCGTGTACGGCAGGCATAAATCGAATTCAACATTTATATTAGTTTTAATTAACTAAAACAGTAAAGATGTCACATTGATATGAGTATGAGGATTGTCTGAGTTTATGGAACTTTTGTAGTATTTCTTGATGTTCGAGTCTGGGTCTGCGATTACATTCAACCTTTGCAAATGACTTGGTCGCAGTTTTGGTTATTGGTGAGGATGTTGTTTTCAGGTTCGTTGATGGTGTTCCAGAAGAGGATCTCTCCCAAGTTGGGGTTCCGTACCATTCCATACTCCTCGCTGCTGTTGACCTGAAGGTAGTAGGAAGCCTTCACGTCCATGCTTTCAGGTTTCCAGTTCAGACCTGGGATGAGCCCGTTGGGGTCTCTGGAACGTAGCATCACCACATGTAGAACACCCAGTTTACAAAAATTAAAATGAGTCTGAATCATAATGCATACATTCAAACAGGTTTTTTACTCTCGTTTACTGTCCTTGCTAAGCAATCTCGTCAACTCTATTTGCGGGTTAGCGTATGTTTCATGAAGTAAATCACACACAACCTACGCAACTTTCAGCAGTACATTTCGTTCGTTGACTGTGTGAAAGTATCCGTGTACTCACCCCGTCCTGGCGAAGCTTTGCCAGATGTCGAGCAGAAATTCAGACATGGCGATGTCGGATGGCGTTCTCAAGGCTTGGCTGTACGTGGTGTTGAGCAAGTAGCCCGTGTCGTCTCCGTGACTCACTCCTGGTGAATTGAAAAAGAAAATCGTCGTCAGTTACTGTCCTCAGTTTTTGAATGAGAATCAGCACGATGTTCCACGGAACATTGGTGTCTGGACAAATCTTGGGTCAAGAATGATCAACATATAGTAATTAAATTAGAATAAACAAAAACACAGAGGTCAAGAAACCTGTTAAGAATTTACAGATATTTGGTAACAAGAAGCTTAATTTACCATAGTTGTTGTTGGTGGCCGTGAGTTTCGTGCTGAGGCTGTTCTCGCCTCTGTAGTTGAACTGTTGGAAGTACACAGGAGCCTGACCGTTCCTAATTTGCAGCTTGCTACTTCTTGCGGCAGGAACAACATATAGTCGATCACCCATCATCTGTAACACAAGGTAATTTCAGATGAACCCACGATGACGAATAACGGAGAAAGAGAGGAAGATGTTGGAGGAATTTTGGTGGAAAAGAAACGATCCGAAGTAAGACTAACACGAGCGTAATTACTAAGTAAATCTGGCAAAGGTGTTGAGAAATAACAAAATACTTACTTGTATCACCTCGCCAGCGGTTTCTGTATTGATTGGTTGGGTTCCTATGTAATACTTCCGGATGGTCTGTGACGTTTGGTTGACGATACTCCGAGGAATAGTGTAGTTGTAGTCCAATATGTAATTGGCGAGTTCAAGCCACCGTTCATCTAGTTCTCGTAACTGCCAAGGATTGGGGATGAACTCTGAAATAAATCAACAGCCTGAAGAAACATTCATAAGTCCTTCATTAATTACTCGTGCACTCAGCAACAAATATGTATTTTCCCCTCACAGCTTTGTAATAATCTTCCTTGACATCTTGAACTTATCATGTAGTTCCTCAGCATTACCCTGTAGCAGTCACTCCGTTCACTACCACCAGAATTCGTTTTACCTAGTATTCATATCACCCAATGGTTTCTCTCACCTCCGCCTGAGTAGAGACCCTCCGCTGTGGTCACAGAGGTCATCCAAGGAAGACTTTGGAAGTCACCGTCGATGAGGGCCTTCAGAGGATCCTTACTGATGAAGGCGCCAGGCGACGGTTTCTCCACGACGGGGGCGAATGGCGAGAAAGGGTTGTACAACCAGCCCTAGAAAAAAAATCCAAAGACATAAAAAAAAAGTTGACGAGACTGAAACAAGAAATCGGAAACGGAATAAATCAATTGACTTTGTACAGAGAACAGAAAGGAATAAACTGATAAATATGAAGATGGAGTACATGTAACTAACATAAAATAATAGGCGAAAAATAGTGAAAGCCTTTAGTGATTAGAGGATGGACAATAATAGTTATATATATATATGGAAAAAGACAATAGAACGAAATAATTAATTACGGATCGAGACAAGGAGATTAACTATGAAGAAGAAGAGGCGTTTGAAATAGGGTAATATACGAACAGTACTGTTCGCGAATTTCGGGAATTTTAGAACAATAAGGCGATGGTTCATAGACTAGGTGACCGCAAAGTATTTATTACTGAGTTAAGAAAATTGGGAACGTGTTTTGAAACTGAGAGAATAAGCTATAATAGAGTTGGGAAATGTAAACTATAAATACGCCAATCATATTTAAAATCCAATACGTACGCAAATTAAAAAGGGTTTGTTACCTAATTATCTTTTTAGTTTCAAACGTAATGTGTCCATTAGTTGCCCGAAGAAAGTTTTTGACATTTTTGTAATTCTATAAACATTTAATTTTATGATTTGAGGGTAAAACCGATTTAGAGAATGTAAATAATTTATCCCAAAGTAACTAACCAGGAAGCTCTAAGGAGAATAGGGAAGAGAACAAAATGGAGGACTTCGGCCAAGAGAAGGCATAGATTAGTAGGCCACGTTTTGAGACGTGAGGGTCTTGTAAAATTAGCAATAAACGGAAGGTTTTGCGGTAAGAACTGAAGACAGAAGAAAGCAAGGATAGAATTTGCTAAGCAGATTAGGGAGGATGTGAGATGTACTAGTTGTATGGAGATGAAAAGGCTTGTACAGAATAGGTTAGCATTGAGGGTTTCATCAGACCAGTCTCAGGACTGAATACCACGACAATAATGAAGAATTACCTGGAAGAATCTCTCCGTGTCTGCCATCTGCCCTGCTGGTCGCGTCATGAGGCAGTCCTTGAGCTCCTTGGAGTTAGCTGCTTTACATCCCAACAGACTTCCGAACCTAAAGGCTTTCTCACGCATAGCTTCCGCCTTGGCCCACGGACACAGCACAGTGCCGCTCTGTGAAATGCCCTTATGGAACAAACCTGAAGGAAGGAAAGCAATTGTAATACTGTTGTTATAATGTAACACGTTTGAAGATCCCACCACCTCTCACCTTTGGACAGTGGTGAAAGATAATGGTAGTGCACGCTGGCACCACCAGCGGATAACCCTGTGATGGTAACGCTGTTGGGGTTACCACCGAAGGCCTTTATGTTCCTCTGGATCCACTGCAAGGCCGCCACCTGGTCCTTCATACCGTTGTTTCCCGGCAAGACGTAGTCGTTGGTACTCAAAAAGCCTGGAGGGCAAGTGACGGTTGGGAGATTAGTCTTGTTGACACTCCTTATTGATCGCTTTACGTACGAGGTACGAGGAAAGATTAAATAAAGTTGCTTACTGTTGGTGCAGTGTAAGTAATTTACT